>OX422215.1:606120256-608520256 GCA_949130495.1 Sambucus nigra | reverse complement strand
TAAAATTAAATATCCAGCCTCTATTTTTAGAAAAATAAACATACCAAATAATATTTATGAATAATTTAAAAGTCAATTATTTTAGACCTTTGTGGGATGTAGGGAATTCTTGAATGTTGGAGTCATTTTGTTGTGACGGTACATAATGATTTGTAATGGAATATGCCAAATGTTCCAGTGAGTAAATAAAATGAATAATAAGCCTAAGCTAAATTATTTTCCCTTATAAATGGGCTTTAGAGTAGCTAGCGGGGTAATGATTCTCGTTTATTAGGCTTTGGATAACATTCTTCAGATGAAGACGTTGATCTGTACTGTTCCTAAAAATTTGGTGGAAGTCACAATGGGCATCTTGCTTAAAATTTCGGGGAAGGGGATCTGCAATAGTTGAGGTTCTAGAGGTTTGATGAGGTTTCGGGCTAGAAGGGCTTGATAAATGTTTTACAAAAGGGCGTGAATTTTGGTATATTATTTTCTAACTGGATTTAAATGACTTTTAAGTGTCCACGATATAGAAGTTTGGGAGATGTTGTTAATGGTTAAGACCGAGGTATTGGATAGTTGATCATACTTTTAAATGTGAAATGCCCGATTAGCCTCTTCGGCGAGGATTTAGTTTTTTGACTCGAGATCCCTTCTTTGATTTCCAACCTTGCCTTTTGGAGGACTTCGAAATGAGGGTATTAATAGACTCCCATTTAAGTTTTAATATGGGGAAAGAAGTTCTTCTTCATAATGCTTACCTAATCTTCCCTTGACAACCAATTTGTCATAGTGGTGACCTTCTCTCTCCATTTTTTGATAAAATTGCTAACCGATTCACTGAGGTTTTTCTTGAGCATTTTCAGGTCTCAAGGGTTAACTTCTATCTCATCGTTATACTTCTACTAAGTCATGAATTCTTGGACCACATCTTCCCAACTACGAATTCTAGATTCTTCGAGGGATAAAAACCATCAGAGGGCACCTTCTTTGAGAGTTTATGGGAACATTTGAGCCATTATATCTTTCGATTCTCTGAGAATAGTCATAACACTGTGGTAGCTATGTAGGTGAACAATTAGAGGTTCGTTTCTTCTGAACTTCTTGATGTTTGGTATTTTAAACTTCTTTGGTAGTCGGGGTTTAGGATAGGGAGACATGTGTATGTAATCCACATAGTTTCCTAAGATTTTAACTTGGTCGAACCTTTTAGACAGTTAGTTGAGACTTATTTAATTCTTTTTCTTTGGGATCAACTAGTACTTGTAGATTACCCCATTGGTTGGGCAAGGTTTGGCATTAGCAGCGAAGCTAGTGGCCGACCATTGGCAGATGGGGCATGCGGGATATGTTGGCACTCTTTCAAAAACCATACTAGTTCTTGAGCTTACGGATCCATATCACGAGGAAAGATAATATCGATCTCAAGAGCCTCGGGAGTCTGAACCCAATGTCGTTGCATTTTATGAACTTTTGTTTGAATATTGTCCATCTTGGCGCTAAGCTGAGCAAGGACTTCCATCAAATTTGGCTTGACATTTACATTTTGGTCAATGTTCTCCATAAAAAGTCTTTAAAGGTATTTCTCGAGTTTTTTAAAAGCAACAGAAGAAGTAGTGGAGCTCTGGGGCAGCTTGATGGGAAATCTGAGTCAATTGGGAGCTAGGCCAAGATTGGGGTATGTGATTGCACCTGAAAGGGAAAAATAATTTTTGCATTTATTTTTATGATAAAAGAATTTTTTTTGGTATATATGTTTTTTTTAAAAAGGGGAAAAATGTTCGTTATTTTATAAAGGGGAAAAAGGAAAATCATCATTGTAGTTATTATTAGTAGGTTCCACTTGTATTATGTTACACCTAGTGCAAGTGAAATACCGAACAGGACTTGAGTCTGGGGAAAAGATGGGTACACGATGCACGACATGATTTGACTTATTTTCAGACTCAAGGACAAGGCCCTAATTTAAAAATGGGCAAAATAAAGAGAAAATCAAGTGGTAAGACAACCCAGAATTTTGGCAAAGTTTTGCATTGGAATCGACAGACTAAGTATGAGTGTCGTATGTAGATTCCTAGATGAGGTTGATGAATTAGTGGGTTAGTGGAAAGGTTCCCCTTTTTGGCATGACTTCTACAGTATACCTCTTGCCTATAAGGGTAATCATTCATTATTACGTGTGGAAAACCCACTTGATATACCTGAATGTACGTGAATTTCCTCACAATATACCTCATCAAGACGGTACATGTGAGAGTAAATTTGATATACTCAATGTACGTGAAGGAGTTCCCTAATATATACTTCTCTTCATGAGTTCGATCAAGCGGTACAATACAGGGGGAATTATTCGATATACATAGAAGGTACTTGGCCAATAGAAGGTGGGAATCTTATCACTTAATAGCGCCCGTAGGACCGGAACGCATCATGAAGTGACCCCCCAGTACGAGATAAAATTTTGGTCAATATTCTTCTTCTCAAGTGATGTATTCTGTAAGGATGCATAAGTCTTAATTAACATTTTACGGAGAGTTTTATCTATGCTAAGAGAGATAAATACTACTAATATGAGATAGAACATAGAATATACAAGTAGAATGGAGAGTAAACGTAAAGAATATTTACATAAAACATGGAGCCTATATAAAGAATGGTGATATATACAAAATGTGAGATATGTGAAAATATGTATAAAGTGAGGGTGACATGTGAATATGTGTGAGTGAATAAAGTATGTGGATATATATAAATGGGAGAAAAATGGAAGTGTGTGCAAGTTCGACTAAGCATAAATATCTACAAATGGGGTGTGAAACATATAAGCAACATGTGGTTATGTACAAGTAAGAAGAATGTGAGAGTGTGTGCCAATGAGACTAAGCAAGGAAATCTATAAGGAATGTGAATCATGCACAAGTGTGAGTAAGTGCAGTGAAACAAGGTGACTATATACAAGTGAGTAAAGAGTGAAGCATTTGGCAGGAAGATGGTATATACATGCGATGAGAAAAGAGCAGAGTAGAGAGAAGGATATAAACATCATGATATGAACAAGGCATATATGCAACACGTAAGTATGAGTGTAAGAAGAATATACAAGTGGATGCATATTTATGTACACATGTAGAAAATGGAGAAAAGAAAGAAAAGGAAATGTAAAATAGAGTCTAGTCCTTTATTAAAAAAAAGTACCCAACGGAGTTACCATTGTGGCCATCCGGGATTCTCCGGTGCGGGCTGCCCCGAAAGAGAGAGAAAATGGGGAAATATCTCCAAGTATGTGAGGGGATTCAAGGATAGGATTCCTTTTTTCGCCACTCGCGCGATCTTCGAGGGATGCCATGAATATAAATCGATCATCATCAAAGGGGTAGGAAAATGTAGAAAACGGAGTCGCCAGTGTATTTTCCTCAAAGCAGGAAAAACGATGTAGCCATCCTTGAAAGAATGACATCCAAAGACAAACGTATGCATACGAATCCAAATGAATTGAGGGTCTAGGGACTAAGCTATAGAATGAGAAGGTGTTAGGTACCCATTTCGCCCTTTTCGATCTCTCATGAACTATAACAATGTTCTCCTTTTTCTCCAAGATATGACTCATGTGTACAATGTGTGCGATGTGAAAATGAGTGAGAAAAGAGGAATCATCATGCTCACGTCATGGGGAGGACGAAGAGGAGTCATCCTAAGGAGTATATGAAAAAAAGAGAATAATAGAAAATATGATGTTAGTGTCCATCGAGTCACGATTCACTACGAGAAAGTGATTGTTCATGTTGGGTGGTAATACTAATATGTAGGTGTGTGCATGCGTGCAATACTACTAAACTTGAGATACAAACTAAGGTGGCAAAATGAGTAAAATAGGACTCGAATACCGATAATGACTCGGGACACCTATGTAGCTAAAATAGGCATCGAAGTCCACATAGTTCGACATATCATATGGGTGGAGTTTAACCCATAAACCCAAACTTGGGACTCCTCCTTAGTTGGTTTTGAAGAAAACGTGCTCAAGTGTAACAATGTAGAAAAAATGAGGATATCCCACTTTGGGGTTTATAAGTAAACCCTCATTTTTATCTTTTTAACTTTATAAAAATATATTATGTGAATAATTATAATAAAAAGGGATATTAGTTGATGTGAGATAATAGAACATAACTAAAAGATACCAAAAATGGAAGAAGTGTAAATCAACAACACTAATTAAATCAAATACAAAAGAGTGAGAGTAATCCTCCTAAAAGATTTTTATATTGATTTTTGAATATGAGTAGGCAGATTTTATGGTGGTGGGATGATGGTGAAAGAGGGGTGAGGTAAGTGAAAAAAGGTGGTATAAAAGTGAGGTAAGAAAAGTGAGAGGAATGTTGACAACTTGGATTTTTTAGAGTAGCGGTGCACTGATTTTAAGACATGGAATCTTCTGACTTTTGAAAGAGGTTGTACTTAGGAATTAGGTCATGACCTCCTCAAATAGTAAAAATTAGGGTTCAGAAGTATATCGATCGGCATAGACCCTAGCATGTATATCGGCATACCCCTGCCTTATTGGCGATATACAGTACACCCATGCCTATAGATAGAGGCCTGGGGTGCCTATAGGCAACCTAGAAAGGATTTTTTTAGGATTAAAATGCAAATTCTAAATCCAAAATTTGCACAAACAAGACTGTTGGAAAGGGGATTCAAATCCTTATGAAAATATATGGTCCATTCTCAGGATGAGAGTTCACTAAAGTCAAACGGGGCCCTAAAGCGCCCAATGGACTCTAGACGAGGGTTCTTGGAGTACAAAGGTGAGTACGCATGAACAATGAGGACAATTTGGGCAGGGTATCGATCGTTGGAAAGGGTAGTCAGAGCCCTATGAAGATGCAATGAGCTTCTTTGGGACTGGAGAATTGACCAAAGTCCCACAGGACTCGATAGCGCTCGGGGATCTTTAGATCATAGGTCAAAGTAAAAAGGTGAGTATGCATGAACCGTAAGGCCAATTCGTGCATGGTATGGACCATTCGAAAGGGGATTTAGGTCCCAATGAAGATGAAATGAGCTTCTCTTAGGTTGGAGATTTGATCCAAGTCAAATGGAGCTCAGGAGCGTCTAGTGGCTTTTGGATCAAGGTTTGGAGTAAAAAGGTGAGTACACCTTGACCAAAAGGTCGATTCACGCATGATATGATCATTGGAAAAGGTATTTGGATCCCTATAAAGGTATAATGATATTTAACCGGGTTGGAGAGTTGACCAAAGTCAAATGGAGCTCAAGAGAAACCGATGACCTTTGGATAAAGGTTTAGAGTAGAACCTAGGGTCTTAGGGAGAGAGAATGAGTGTTAGGGACTTAAGGAGGTATTTGGAGGGTACTAGGGTGGGGTGTCTACAATTTGGTATCTCGTTCCTAGGCCTTCTAATAATAAAGTGATTGGTACTAAATGGATTTTCAAAAAAAAAATGATGAAACATGGGTGATAATTAGAAATGAAGCTGGGCTAGTAGCTCAGGGTTATAATCAGATAGAAGGGATAAATGTGGATGAGACATTTTTCCTGGTTTCACTGATGGAGTAAGTTCATATTCTCTTAGTTGTTCCTGCCATTTACAATTTAAAATTTTCAAATGGATGTCAAATTCGCATTTTTAAATGGCATTTAATTTGAGGAAATTTATATAGAGCAGCTAAAAGGTTTTGTTGACCCTAAACACCTTGGACATGTCTTTTGACTCAAAAAGGCATTGTATGGTTTAAAGCAAGCCCTAATGACCATTCATTATTTGTGCAAAAACTAAAAAATTAAGTTTTAATCGCACAAGTTTATTTAAATGACAACTTCTCATCAATAAATTAAAACGTTTTCCAATTTTCTAAGTGGGGAGTTTCAAATTTCGCTTATGATGAAGTTGCAATATCTCCTCAGACTTCAAGTGAAACAATCTGATGATGGCTTATTTATCTGTTTGTCCAAATATGCTAAGGACTTGATAAAAAAAGTTTGAATTAAATGATACTAAAGTAGCACGTACACCTATGAGCATAACCACAAAATTAACTAAAAATGAAAGCGGTAAATGCATTGATCATACGCTATATTGAAGCATGATAACTGGTATATTTTATTTAACTTCTTCTCATTTTGATATAATGTTTTATGTTTGTATGTGTTCCCGTTATCAATCTTCTCCTAAATAAAGTAACCTTAAGGGCATTAAGCGTATTCTGAAATATATTAAAGGGACTTTAGACTTAAGATTATGGTACACGAAGGACACAACTAGTACTATCATAGGTTACGGTGATGCTGAGTGGGCAAGTTGTTTTGACGATAGTAAGAGTACCTTTGGTGCTTCTTATTATGTTGGAAACAACTTAGTTGGTTGGGACTGGAAGAAACAGAATTGTATTTCCTAATCTAGTGTTGAGGCAAAATATATAGCAATTAAAAGTTGTTATGCCCAATTAATATGGATCAAACAGATGCTAAGTGACTATGTCATTACATAAACTCAAACGACTTAATTGTGTGATAATGAGAGCACTATAAATATAATTAAGAATCTCGTTCAGCACTTTCAGACCAAACACATAAAAATACATCACAATTTTATCAGAGACTTAATAGAGTCTAAAGAACTCTTAATTGAATATGTTAACGCTGAAAACTAACTTACTGATTTTCTAACTATGCCTCTAGATAATATTCGTTTTAAAAGTTTAAGAAGAGCAATAGGTATGGTTATGCTTAATTGATATATCTTTTGTACATGAACATACATTCCTGTCATTATCATGTTTATAATTTGCTATCTCTGGTTATGGGGAATGGATGCTTGATGATGATAAAACGCACCTATCATATCTTATTAATGTAGGGTCAGCACTTGTCAAGACCTATTTCTTTGTTCATTACTTTACACCCTTGTCTATTTGAGCCAAAAAAAGGGAGAATAGTACATCCATACATTGCATATCATCTTATTTATGATTCTCTTAACATTACACACTTGTTCTGAAGGTATTTATTTTTGCAAATTCTACTAGATATTTTTTATTCTTTGAGTCTAGGATCAAATTTTTCTTAGTTGAGTTATTTTTACACCCTCCTTCTTATTTTCGATTCTAGGTAGGGTATTAGCTCTTTGATATGGTTAGGATATTTTTTCCTAAGATTTCAAAAGTATTCCACATAAGATGTATGTACTCGATGGAATTTTCTTAAAAATATCCAAAGGGGGGGATTAAAACACCCTTTATAGAACTCACTTAGTTTTTTTTAGTCTAGACTATTAAGGTGTTCAACTAGTTTGAATAATTGTGAAAAATATTTTTTAGTTGATATCCCTTTCAAGATTCATTTAAGATTGAAGACCCAAAGGGAACCCTATCTTTAATAATATTCTAGTTCATAAAAAGAAGACACAATTGAATATAGTTGAACACACTACACCACTCACTTTCCACACACATACATTCATATAATTTTTGTAAAATCCTTTAATAAATTTTTAAACATTAAAATTGATTTAATTGAACTTAACCTAAGAATTAATTAGATATATTAATCCTATGTTTAGTCATGCTAAAATTGGAGAAAAATAATATTTTTAGATAATAATGTATGAAAATATTTTTGATGATTTTTCCCAAATTAATAATATTTTTCTACTATTTTAATTGAATTTATAAACACTTTTAACATTTAAAAATCAACTAGAAATTATAGTTTAAACATTTTAACTCATAGGGCGTGCTTGGTGTGTTTTTTGGCCTTAATTTTTTATTTGTTATGTGGTTGCGAAAGTTATCCATTTGATCGTTTTAATCGATGGCTGAGGTTAGGATATAGGAGTTCACTTTGATTATAAATCGTTTCTCATGATCTATTACGTGTACATCCGATTTAGCTTACTTAAGATGATTACGCCTCAACCATTATATTGGCACTCGACCCAATACTTTCAATCCTAGACCTCTATATCAATCGGGGACAACCTTCTCATAACATCTAGTATACAAACTCTTACCTCGAAATCATATGAGTCTTTTGGTCAAAATTTAGGGTTTTCTTTTATATAGGGAGAGAAAAAAAGAGAAAAAAAAGAGAGAGAAGATAATTCGCTTGAGTTTTCAATACCTTTATTTTAATCCATTGAATTAGAGATTAAACCTAGACTATCCTTCATGTTAGATTCACTTCTACGTCATTTTCGTGTTACAATCTAAAGATTTTTCTATTTTTTAAAATCAATAGCGTCTTGAAAACTATTTTTAAAACTCTTGAAACATTTTGTTTGTTTCGCCACTTTGAAATCTAACCATTTGATTTTCTGAAACAATTTGAATTATAAACTCTTGTTTAAAGTCTAATCATAACTTTTTAAGGAAAATGTTTTATTTTTTGAAAAAGTTTTGGAGACTGAGTTCGTTTTTGTTAAGATCGAGTTTATTAAAACTTAGATCTAAAATTTATTTTCGAAAATTTGAGATATGATTTGAAAATATTGTAACAATATAATTACATGTAGAAACATTCTTGTAATTTCCCCTAAGAACTGTCTGTAACACTTAAGTGTGTGTGTGTGTGTCTCATAAGTGCATTTTATACATTTCACTACACATCACATAAATTCCATTGCAATACGTCGATATTTGGAGGCGTGGCTTTTCCATTCAACTTGGAGTTTTTTGTATCAACATTCAGAGGTGTGTACCTGCGTTTGGGATGGGAATCTCAGTTAGGTATATTTTTTAACTATTTTCGATATTTATTGTATTTGTAAACTTTTCCTGATTATAAGTGAAATTTCTTTTTGTTTTGGGGTATAGAGGCTCTCGTGGATATTTCTTATTCGGAGGTTTTACCACGTTAAATCCTTATGTTGTGGATGACTTTGTTTTACTTATTTTCTAATTCTTGCTCTGGCTAGTTGGTTTAATAGATTTTATTAAAATCTGTATAAAGAAATCTTTCAAAAAATATATGATTAGACCATAGGTTATGCATCTTGTGTTATCTTTTAAATCCATATTCGTGATTAAGGTTTCTTCAAAAAAACTTACGGTTTATAAAAAACGTTGTTAATAATTTTCTGCCTAAGTGTTTCTTCATCCCTCACTATGTCTTCCTTGAATTCCGCTAACTCTTCCACCAATACTATAGAAATATCATTTGCCCAAAACCCTCCTACTCATATTCATATCCCTAATTACACATCTTGTCACACTCAAACTAATCGATGATAATTTCCTTTTGTGGTCCCACAAAATTGAAGCATTTATTTATGGTCAAGATTATTTTCGATTTGCTGATGGCCCTTATCCTCGCCCGACCTCTGAACTAGAATGATCTACTTGTCTTCGTGCTGGTAAAACTCTTGTCAGTATCTTCTTTGCTACTCTTTTTAAAAAAAATTACTTCCCACTGTGATAGGATGCTCAGCCTCTGCCGAACTTTGGGATATTATTAAGACTTACTTCTCTCAGAAGTCAGTTGTTAATTCTTCTATCGAATAAAAAAGTTTCACTCTCAGCCCTTGTTCCATTACGGACTACCTTCAGGAAATTAAGTTCATTATTGATGCTCTTTCCATTATTGGTCAACCTATTTCTAACACATATCTTATCAACTCTGTTTTGAACAGTCTAGGCCCCTGAGTTCGAGATTCCTGTCACTGCCATTGAGAGCTTTGATGCTTTTCCTAATTTTCCCAAACTTCGATCTCAATGGTTGAACTATGAGAACTGCCATAAATCCACTCCCATCACCCCACCTACTTCCCTACTAGCCTCTCAACATTCCCCTCCTTCTCATACCACCTATCGGAATAAAAACTATCGTAAAGAAAGACGACGGACCCCAAATCGCTCCTACACTAATAACGTCCATTACCTTCAGCCTAGAATGTTTTGGATTAAGTCCTACACAGCAATCCAAGGACCAATGCTAACTCTTCTCTGGCATTGGTCACTCAGCCCAAACTAGCCCCCACCTTTCCACCTTTACCCAGCCATCAGTGCCTTTCTCCCTTAACTCTACCTTTGATAGACATCAGATATCCCAACCTCCATAGCCCTCATATGACCCCATTTAATATCCTAATATCGAAGCCTCCATCCACATAATCGGTAATCACGCACTCTTTTAGTAACATCAGCCTTATTTTGGACCAAACATCATTCATCTTGTCAATATTGATCATCTCACCATCACGTATGCGGGTAACATGACACTTCTTTTTAGTACTTCCTCTTTTCATCTTAATACTGTTTATGTTGTTCTATCCATGCATAAGTATCTATTATTTATTTCTCAATTATGTAAAGATAATATAGTTTTTTGTGCTTTTAATACCCATCATTTCTATATCTTTGATCTCGCTAGTGGGTCTCTTCTTTATCAGGGCGTATGTAAGAATGGTCTCTACAAGATTCCTGCTCTTCTCTCCCATGTTCGTTCTCTTTCTCCCTCCCATAATTCCTCTACATTGTGGCATCACAAACTTGACCATACTTATGCAAAAGTCATCTCTTATTTAGGCTCACATAAATTTTTATCTCCTATTTTTAAGACTAATTCTTTCTTTTGTTTAAGGTGTGCCTTGGAAAAGTTCACACACCTCCCCTTTCCTCACTCAAATGAAAAAAAACTGATGATCCTTTTTCCTTAATACATTCCGATATTTGACAATCTTGTAATCTCTCTGCCTCTGGTTACAAATATTATGTTCTTTTTACTGATGATTATAGTTATTTTCCTGGTTATATTTTATTAAACATAATTTTTACGTTCTTATTCACTCTAAGAATTTTTTCACCTACACATAGACACAATTCTCCACATACATCAAATAATTTCAAAGTGATGGCGAGGAAGAATATGAGAGACATTTTTAGGAATTTTGCACATCCATTAGCATTCATCGCCATCTTTCTTTCCCTCACACACCTGCAGAGAATGGGCTTGCTAAACAAAAGTATCGCCACAATGGGGATATGTCTAGTGCTCTCCTTATCTTTAGTCATGTTCCCCAATACCACTAGGCCAAATATGTCTCCACCTTTGTTCATCTTATCAATTGTCTCCCCTCTTCCATTCTTAATTTTGCTTTCCCTGATTCCATCTCTATGGGTCTTCCCCCTCGTACTTCAACCTCCTTGTTTTTTGATGTGCCTGTTTTCTACATTTGGGTATTTATTACACAAATAAATTATTGCCAAGAAATGTTGAATGTGTGTTTTAGGTTATAATTTACAACACAAAGGATATCGTTGCTTGGATCGCTCGACAAGTCGTGCCTACATATCCCACCACGTTCATTTCAATGAAAACCATTTTCCCTTCTCTGCTTCTACCTCCACCTCCAGCCCTTCTCCCTAGATATTTGTACCCTTTCCACACCTTCCCACCCCTTACGTCAACCCATTCCTTGACCTTCTCCTCATGAACCCTATCATTTACACTATCAGCATCGCTCCTCCCAATAACCTCCATATACCCCTGCCCCTCCCTCCAACCCCATAGACATTCCCTCCTCATCTGCTCTCATTCGGTATCCCATGATCACCCAACAAGAAGTCGGTACCCATAAGCCCCTCTACTAAACAGGTACTGTTAGATATCCCCTTCCCAAAGCTCTGCGGGCTCACCTACCCTCCTTTATCTCCGAACCCACCTATTACTCGCAAGCATCCCTTATTACCGAATGGTGTCAAACCATGAATATGGAATTCAATGCCTTACTTGAGAACTCTACTTGGGCACTTGTTCCTCCAAATCTTTCTCAACATGTAGTTGGCTATAAATGGGTATTTAAACTAAAGCGTCGTGTTAATGGTTCCATAGAGCACCTTAAGGCTTGAATGCTTGCGAAGGTTTTCACCAATAGGTCGATATTGATTTAGAGGAAACATTTAGCCTGGTCATAAAGCCCACTACAGTTTTCACAGTTCCTAACCTTGCTATCTTACAAGGCTGGTCACTTTGTGAACTTGGTGTGAAAAATGCCTTTATCAAGGGGATCCTTGATAAGAGTTTCTATATGAGTCAACCTCCATGCTTCACTAATTCTACACCTCCTGATCATGTATGCCTTCTCAAAAAATTCATTTATGTCTCAAACAACCCCCATGTGCCTGGTTCCAGTGCTTCAGTAGTTTTCTTCTCTGATATGGGTTCACTATGTGTCATGATAGTCATTCTCTATTCATCTACAAATCATAGTATGCGGGTCTCTACCTCTTATTGTACGTAGATTATATCATTCTTACTAACAACACCCCACACCTCTTCACTTCCTTCATTACCACCTTGGGTAAGAAATTTGAGTTGAGTGACCTCAGCTCCTTTCCTGAGAACACACTATATTGTTGACTTACTTGAGTCTGTGTCATACAGAAGTTCCAACTAGTTTGGATATAGAGACAAAATGATTTTATAGTTTGTTTGAGCTACTCTCCATGTGTACTATTAAGACTACATCAACAAAACATCATCAATATTCTAAACCTCCCAAATAAGCCTAAAGGTAGTTAACAACACACTCTAGATTCACAAATTCATACATTGCATTGTGTGTGTGTTAAACTATTTTTAAATAATTTTTGAGAATTTTAAAACACTTGAAAGAATTTTTTAAATATTTAAATATATATTTTAAAATGTTTGTGGGCTAAAATTGAATTTCTAATATTCCCTAAAAAAATTGGGCTTAATTCAAAATCTGTAGAGAATATTGTGGTACAAGGTGGGAATTTTAGAAGTTTCAAAACACGCATTTGTTGGCTTGTATTTGCTTTACTCGTGTCTACATTTATATGTATCCGATTGGTTGAAGTTGTGTTTCTTTACACTCATACATTTGAGACATCCATTCAATCAATTTAATTTATGGCCTACATGCCTTTATTTAGTATCCAAGTCCATTCGTGTTTACCCAATAAGAGCATTCAATTATGCAGTGCCATTTGATTCGTTAGATTAAAAGTTGATGAGTCGATTTAATCCCAGTCGATGAAATCACTTCATCCTTCCAGAATCTTCATCTTTCACTATAAATAAGTCCCTAGTCTAAATCATTTGAGAAATTTTGGAAGAGTGAGGTCTGAGAAAAAAAAAGAGAGAAAGTAAAGAAAGAAATAAAAAGAGAGAGAAAAGAGAAAAACCAGAGTTAGGGTTTTGAGCGTAGTTTTTTTCAAACCTTATTTTGAAAATTCTCTTACAAAACTAGAAGAGTTTGGTTGTGTTCCTTACTTATTTTATTAAAACCTCTAATATTGAATATCTACATGTCAAATTCATACGATTTAGGATTTTCTGGGTTGGTAGATCTAAGAGTTTTAGTGAATTACTCCTCTGATAATCGATTTTTTATTAAAATAACCTCATCCGATTTAAATTCCTATTTCTTTTTAGAAATTTGAGGCTTAAAACCTAATGATACATTTCACGAGTATTTTATGTTGTCTCTTAAATTTTTTTCATAAAAAATTCTTTCTAATTGGATCTTGTTTTGTAGTTGTATAATTTCAGATCCAACATCGTTTATTTTGAAATCTTGAAAATAAGACTTTAAAAAGTATATGGTTTCTAGATCTGAGATTTGATATAAATTTTACAATTTGTAAAATTAATATTTTGTAAATAAATAATTTATGTTTAGATCTGAGTTTTGTTATATCTTAAATCTCCATATCTGAAAATCATTTTTGAGATAAAGAATTCTGATTTTCTTTGATTTTGAAATATGTCATTATCATCATTAGAAGACCTTGTAATTTGTAGGACTTACTTGTATTATAAGAGTGGTTGAGATTGCATACGTACATGTAATCACTTCACAGTCACTAGACACTCTCACACACAAACACTTAGAGAGTAAAGTCAGTTGTTCTTTGAGAGAATATTTTTAACTGAGTCCACTAAGGAGCAAGGAATCAAAATAGGAGAAAGCAGATGGGAAAATCGGCGTGGGAGAGATAGGACCCTAGGAGGAGGAAAGCTTAGTAGGTATATTCTGTCTTGCATAGGATTTTGTGTTTATGTTTTAAGTGCTTATAATTCTGATTTATTATAGTGGATTTTTTTTTTATGGCATAGAGTTCACCGTAGAGGTTTTTCCTAATTTGGATTTTTACCACGTAAAAATTGCCTGTGTTATTTACTGTTTTCTGTTCTCAAGTCTTACTATACTGGTTTAGGATTTAAAGACTTAATAAGGTTTTTTATATTAAAACTAGTAACCAAGAAACTTAAATTTAAATGTTATTTAAATCTTTAACAGATCTTGTGTTTGCATTCAAATAGGAGTTTCTTCGACATGTTTATTCGGAGTTTACCTAAAATTTAACTTTTGTTAATAACTTGGTAAATGATTTTAATCTCCCACTTCTTTGGTCTTGAATCCACCTACCCCAATAACTACCTTCACCTCTCCCAAACCAAATACACTATCGACCTACTCCATCACTTCAACATGACTAACTGCAAGCCCTACTCTATACCAGTTTATGTCAAAATTTAACTCTCTGGCGACACCAATGACCTTGTTTTTATCCCGTCGAATATTGCTAGTTAGTTGGCTCCCTTCAGTACCTCACATTCACCCGCCTAACACAACCTACGATTTCTGCCATGCGACTCAATTCATAAGTCAACCCCTTAACCCTCACCTCATAGCCTCCAAAAGAATCCTTCACAACCGCAAAGGTTTTCCTAATCATGGTCTGCTCTTTCACCCTTTCTCCAACCTTTTTTATCATCATTCCCTACTTCGATGCTGACTAGGCGGTATGCCCTGACTCCGCCACTCCACACCCGCCTTTTTCACTCCAGTGCCGAAACTAAGTTCCGCTCCCTATCCCAAGTCTGTGCTGAAATGACTTGGATTTCCCATTTCCTAATCGACCTTCTAGTTCCCTACCCTAAGACTATCACCCTCCACTCTGATAATCTCATAACCCTACATAGCCTCCAAATTTTATTTTTCATGCTCGGACCAAACACAATGAACTGGACTATCACTTCATCTGAGAACCTATCCTAACCGGATCTCATCGAATTCACTTTGTCCCATTTACGGATCAACTTGCGGATATTTTTACCAAAGGGCTCCACAAGCATCGTTTCACTCTGCTAAGGTCCAACCTCATCTCTCTAGAACAGTCGAGTTTATGGGGAGTGTTAAAGCTTCTTGAAATATGTTTATTAAAATATGCTCCTTGAAACATGTTCCTTAAAACTCGCCATACTTTATGAAAATTATTGGTGTTATTAATTTAATATCTTAGGCTTAACTTTAGTCATAAATCATTCTTGTATGTTCCCTTTATACACATTGTAAGAGTTGTATATATAGGCCTCCAATTGGAGAAGAACAACAAGGAAAATAAATTTTCTTCATGCACATGGTTATAAAGTCATATGGCACAACAACTAGTGGTCCTGTTTCGAAATCTTGTGTAGCTCGAAATTGAAGTGGATTGGACTGTTTTCAAAATATAGTCTTCTTTCGACAGATAAGTTGAGAGGATTTAGGAAGTAATAGTCCTATTATCAATGTTAAGAAAATGAAGATTTTGCTAAATTTGGGCCAAGAGATTTCCTAATCCCCACTTTAATTTAATATGACATTGATACTAAGTACCATTGGATTTGTTTCTTCTTGTGTTTGATAATTATAATATATATATATATCCCCACACAAGTGCAAATGCATTATGTTGGATTATGTCATGGAGTATGATTTTTTTTAATATTGCATAGCATTACATTGCACTATTCATGGTCAATGATACACGGAAGAAAAAGTTGGGAAATTCCCAAAATTATATTTATATTAATTTAATGTGTTTGAATAACTATGTACCTTTTGTTTATGTTTTAGTGATGCAAATTTATCATATATGTACTTATATAAAAGTGCAACTACATAGCATATAGACTTATCGTTAATTAATTAAAAATACGATGTTCTTAGTGTAAATAAATAAAGAGATGAGGGGAATGTCGACAAATCTAAATGAATGTAGAATTCCAAAGCTAATTTAATTGAAATTCATGTATGAACTAAAAGATTATAATTCGAAAACTTAATGTTTCTTTTGTAACGATTTATAACTATTAATCAATTTCAAACCTGTGTCAATTCACACTCTAATAAAGAATAAAAACTCATTGATCATTTTGATTTGATATGCCTATCCATCATTTTCATTATCCACCTAATCTCATTCGCTGTTAACTAAAATTTACAGGACGGAAATGGAGACACTTAATTATGTTAATAAACAAATGGACATAATTGGGAAGCACATTAAGTTCTTCAAAACCAAGTCGGCCAGTTTATAAATACAAAATACATTGAACAGTTTTTTTTAGAATTAATAGTACCTCTTAATGATGTCTTTTGAAGTTGATTTGATGTGATCCATACATACATTCATAATTGATGAGAAAATCCTTTATTGTAGTTTTCACAATGGTAACCATAAGCCGGGTATCACTCTTCCATTATCAAGCTCAAATTAATTTTTCTCATTTGAGTTTGGTATTAAACTAACTTTTGATGGATGGTATGCCCAAATACTAACGGCTCATTTGGTTGTGGAAAATAGTCTTCCATTTCTATTTTTCATATTTTTGGTTATAATTTGGCGAAGCATGCCCTTTAGATGAGAATAAGAATGTGATTTCATGTAAAATTATTTTTCAACTTAAGCTAATCTGGAAATCATAAAATACATGTTTTCTAGAATTACTAAGCTGAAAAACAAATTTCCACTTCTTCCCAACTTAATGACGTATTGACAAAAATATTGAACAAAAAATAGCTATGAAAAATGAAAAATAGTTTTTCACCACTAAACTGGCTCTAAGGTTGTGTTTAGGAACCACCATAAATTTGAGATGGCATGTACTCTACTCGGTAGGAAATTGGGAGATATCAAATTCGTAAAGGCATAAGATCAAGAATGAAAAAGCTATAATACAAAATAGTAAGTTGATATTACCAATCATCTTTTCGACTGAAAACCAGGAACCGTATCTTCAACCATAATGCCACAATGTAGTAGTCCTTTGTAAACAAACAAACAAAACAGAGCAAGCAAAAATATACAAGTATGAAAGGCGATAAATGATGATGTGTCTGATGCACCTTCTTCATCATTCGATCGAACCCGGATAAGCTTTCACGAGAATACCCCAAAATTGGATTTATAGAACCGGTTGATCCTTGGAATATGTCGAACCTTCAGGCGATCCACACTCTCTTCTCCACGTACGCTTTCTACGAGCTCAGTTGAAACGTGGAACAAATTTAGTTCTTCAAGATTAGTAAGATATTCAATACCCTGAGGTAAAGTCTTCAACTCCAAGCAGTTGTCTAAATACAGTTTTTGGAGACCTGGCATCACCCCCTTCTCTATTATTATCTGATTCAGCTGAGAAAGACTTCTTAACGTTAAACATGTAAGCTTACTGAACCCAGTAGAGAAGCACAATAAGTTTCCTTCATACGCATTAATGAGCAAAAGTTTCCCTAGGTTGGGTAATTCTTGGATGTGCACAAGTAGATCTTCACTCAATTTGGACCAATGCAAGCATAAAGACGTGAGGCTCTTAACTGATCTAAGCCAGCCCGGTACATTCTCCAGTTTTCCTCCTAAAAAGAGCTTTTCAAGGCAAGCAGGACCTGAAGAGAATGCATCTATTCCTAGAAACTCCTCTTCATCAGTTACCATCACATATAAATTGCGAAGGAGAATCATACTCTGTATTGAAATGCACAAGTTTTCCTCATCTTCTTTTCTCATATTTGTTATGCCAAGCTTCGTAAGTTGAGTCATGCTCCTTAATTGCTTTAGTAAGTTTGGCTCTGCTTCTACACAAACAAGGTCTTGTAAGTTGTTTAGCTTGGAAACACTTGAAGTCAGTGGCCATGATGTCCCTCCAATATAATAGAAACCTCCATCAAACATAGCATCATCATTATAGTGGTACAAAATTAGATGTCGCAGCTTTTGTAACTTCAGGATCCCACCTGGTAGCACTTTTATTTTTGAGTTTGCAATGTTCAGGGTTTGTAGATTACGAAGTCTTCCTATGGATTTGGGAAGCTTCTTCACCTTAGTTCTTTTCAAGTTCAAATACCTCAGATTAAAAATATCAACAACATTATCTGGAAGTTTCTGAACCGGTGCGCCTTGGAGATCCAAGACTCTTAGAAATTTAAGATTAGATGACAAATCAGGTAGAAAGAGCATGTCGGAAACAAACATAAAGAGAGAGCGAAGCTGTGTCAGGCCGTTGAACAATTTTAAGTCTTTGGTGCCACGTGTTTGAACCGACAGGCGCCTTGCTCCACTCATCTCCTCACTTGCTTCTCGCTCATTGTATACAACACAGAATTTCTCTGTCTTTGATCTTGAAAGAGCAAGTTCCCGCATAAGGTCGTGCAATTTACATGCACGTGGCCTTCTTGCTTCATCCATCGTTACAACATGGACCATGTGTCGGTGAACAAGTTCCATTAAGTATTCCTCTGCTACTCGTTCTGGTGTTTTTGTTCCCTGTTCTTCCACAAACCCTTCCGCCATCCAAAGTCTAATAAGCCTCTTTTTCTTAATTGAATAATCTTCTGGAAATATACAACAATACAAGAAGCAATGTTTATGTCGAAATGGCAAATCAATGAAGCTACGCATCAAAATACTCTTCACTACTTCTAGTTCAGGGTTACGGCTTAACTCATGATTTAAGCTACTGTTAAAATCAATCCAGTCTGACACCAATATTTTTGGGGACATAAGACCACCCAAAGCCAAAATTGCAAGAGGTAACCCTCCACATTTAGCAACGAGCTCATGAGCTACATTTTGAAGTTCCTCGGGACAAGATTTATTTATATGGAATGAAAATGCTTTCATACAAAAGAGGTCCCATGCATCGGTTGGGTTTAATGGTTTAATGTGGAGAACATGACTTTTAAGTCCAAACGAAGCTTCAACTATTTTCTCATTTCGAGTTGTAAGCATGACCCTACTTCCAAGTCCATCATTTGGAAGTGATACTTCTATATCACTCCAGAGTTCACTCGTCCATACATCATCTAGTACAATCACATACCTTTTCGGTTGTAGGTAATAGACAAGCATCTCGAGTAGCTCTTTGTACGCTTTGGAACTTAAATCCCCAGGAACATTCTCCTTCCTTGACTTGTAGAATTCTTTAATCATGCTTTTAAATACATCCTCAACAATGTAAGTTTGGGTAATAGTGATCCAAGCATAGCAATCAAAATGCCGCTTGACGGAGAGGTTATTGTAAGCTTTGGCAACCAGAGTGCTTTTACCAGAGCCACCCATCCCAACCACTGAAATACCAATCCGTTCTGGTTCTCTATTAGTTAACCATTCTACTAGTCTGCGGTGGTCATTTTCTATCCCAACCAGATGATCATCATTAGCAAAAATTATAGAATCACCCTTATTTTGCACCCGCCTTTGATCGTCTCGAGAGCTTGTGCTTCCTTCTATACGATGGACACCATAACGTTGTATTCTTTCTGAAATGGATTTGATATTTCTATTGATGGTATGTAACCTTTTTGCTATGCGGTACTTCATCCATAAATTTTTTGGCATGTGAATGGTTTGATAAAGAAGTTTTGTGAACCTACCCTGGCCCCCTTGTTGCTTATTCATGTGATACATGAACTCATCTATAATATCCTCAATAGGGTAACACATGTCTCTTACTTCAGCCACCCAGGTTTCCTGTCCTTTGTTAAGAGCCCCAGCTCCATCAACATCATTAAGAAAGGCTTGCATGCATTGTAACTCGCGCTTGAGCTCATCAAGTTCATTATAAACACCTCCAATAAACGAGGTTTCATTCTCTAAGATAGAAATTATCTTGCCTACTAAGAACTCCACTGCAACTAAATCCATGCTTGCTTGCTAATTATCCCCTTCTTGGCACTTGATTTTTCAACAGAAATAAATTATGTCAAACAGAATTTTGAAGTAGAAACTGTTTTGATATCTACATTAGAATGGGATGATTAGCAGTAATCATAATACTGTGAGTGAATTTAAACAAGGTTTCTCCATCACAATTATACACATGTTATGAAACAATTGGACTTTAACTTCATACGAAAGGCTGAAGAGTAGTTAGCTAATAAAATTAACCTCAGGGGCACGTCAATGCTCATAATAATAATATAATTATTAAAAATATAGAAGAAAAAAAATCTACATACATGGTAACGAAGCACTAACACTAACTGTTATTAATCGCTAGAGAGAATAGGATGAATACCTTTTATGTCGAAAAGGAATTTATTTAGTTGTTTTCATATGCAAACTGATTAATCTTCTAGTAAGGATAAGCCAGGAAGAAAAGGATCCATACATTATTTACCTGAGTACCCGAAATTTTGTATTACTGTTTAGAGTCCTGTGACAAATGAGGTCAATGGCAATGGTGTATATAATAATATAAAATTGTAGTTGGTAGGCGCGATTTTTCATGGAAATTTATCTCCCTTCATTTTCAACTCTTTTGCCCAAAGAAAATTGTCACTTGAAGTTCGTCTTATATATGACTTTAGAACGTTATGGCTTAATAAGAATAAAAATAAGTGGCTTATGAAAGGAGATCAAAATATCAAATCTTTCATGTTTGTTTTATGCAATAACGATATAATAATTCAATTCTTGCTATTTTTAATCTTGACACTGAATGGCATACTATTACTCAGGATATTTATGTCAAATTTCAACACTTCTATGAGACCCTTTTTACCTCTCCGTCTCAAAATAATTTTGCTCAAGTTAAAAGTATTGATGTTACTTGTTTACTCGCGCCTATCACTGATGCTGAAATTTGGCACAACTTGGGTACTATGGGGAAAAATAAGAGTCCGAGATTTGATGGGTTAACGTGCAATTTTTTCATAAACCATTGGAACATTATGGAACCCTTAGTCCTTAATTTAGTTAAAAAAAATTCATCTCTTAATAAGACCCTCCGTGCTCTTAATAAGAACCTTCTCATTTCTATCCCAAAAATTCCACACCCTACTCAAGTTAAGCACTTTCGACCCATCAGTTTATGTAGTGTTATTTATAAACTTATCTCCATGATTCTGGTTGCTCGCAGGCGGCCTATCCTTCAGTAACTTGTGCCCCCTTATCAAAATGCCTTTTATTGCTATCCTGATCGCCTATGAGATTTTACATACCATGCGTAAATCTAAATCTACAAAAGGTAGTTGTGCCATTAAAATAGATTTATCGAAAGCCTATAATCAAATGGAATGGCCGTTTATCCAATGGGTTCTCCAACAACATGGGTTTCCAGATATTTGGATTAGATACCTTATGGAATGTGTTTCTTCTACGTCGTTCGCCACTCTCATCAATGGCCATACAGGAACCACTTTTTACCTAACTCGAGGCCTCCGCCAAGGGTATCCACTCTCGCCTTACTTATTTATCTTGGCACTAGATGTCCTTTTATGACGTGTGGAATCAGAATGTCTTTTAAAACATATAACGCCTCGCCGACCCTCCAGCAAGGGACTCCCTATTCCTGGCCTTGCTTTTGCGGACGACTGTATTTTTTTCCTCCAACCCATTCCAGTTTCTATGGCTCACTTCCATCATATTTTAACTACTTATGGACGTTATTCGGGTCAAACCGTTAATAAGGATAAATCTACAGTCAATTTCGTCCCTTGTACTTTACGTGCCATTAAAAAGCTACTTTGCACAAACTGGAGCTTCATGGGTATCATGGGCAGGATAAAGATCTTAGCTTAACTCTTATTACGGGTCGAATTACACGCCAAATGTTTTCTGAGAATATGGAAAATCTCGATCGCCGCTTACATGTGTGGTGTAACAATTTATTATCTTATGTTGGTCGTACCACTTTAATTAATGTGGTGTGTACTTCACTTCCATCTTATTACATGCCTGCATATCCGATTCCTCCTCATGTTCTTACTGTTTTATAAAAAAAAAAATTGTTCTTCTAGAATGCTTCCAAAGTTTCCCATAAAACAAGTACACTTCATTGGGCTACAATCACCCTTCCCAAATAGTATAGTGGTTTGGGCATAAAAAAATTTACACTCAATAAATAAAGCTTATGATTATGATCAAAGTGACTCCAGAGATCATGATACGAGTGATCAGAGGGAAATCAGGATATGATGTGCAAAGAGAAGGTGACGGAACTTCTCACTATCGGTGTACTTAAACCTAAAAAAATGAGACATGACACGAACTGACACAAAACTATTGGTTAATGGGTGGACCCCTAATGATTTTGGGTCATATTGGTGATAACTCGATAAAATATGATAGTTAACGGGTCAGGTTAATATTGACTCCCTTCACCCGTTAATACCCATTAAGATCCATTAATTTAAATAAGTAAGAAATGTTATTGGGTCTTTTAAATAGTTTGAGATTCACAGAGAAATTTTTGAGACTAAGTAATGTTAATGCATGGGTTTAATTGTGTTTAACATTAGGTTAATGTATCAACCCTTATATGATTCAATTTTTTTATTATCTTAATGGGTAATAATGGGTGAACAAGAAATGTCACGTTAAGGTAATGGGTTGGATTTGAATATTATTTTTCCACACAATAAAAAAGTCACCCATTTAGACACGAACCTGATAATACCCATAACACAAAAAAACTAACACAAACATGTCTCGACACAACCTGATGCCAGGTCTAGGCCTGCCATTCTTTTCAGTGGGATCCGATGGATGATTACGATATAAGGGTAAATTATTGGTACGATCAGATCAGGAGTTTAGACGATCTATTATGGAGGTGATGAATGGTTCATGTTTTGAGATACACCTGGGTGGGTATAAAATATACCAAGATATGAGGCGACAATATTGGTAGGTTAGTATATAGAGAGAACCAGATGCAATATTTCTCCGATGGTAATGGTGGACCATTAGAAGTCGTCCGGTATGCTTCGATCTCTACCCATTCTCGAGTGATAGTGGGATAATATTTCGATGGATTTCATTATGGGGATACCTTTGACGTCTCGCCACCATAATTCCATTTGGATGATAGCTGACCGCCTCACTAAAGTGACACACTTTTTGGTAATCCATACCGATTATTCGATTCAGAAGCTTACACATTTGTATGTTGTCAAGATTATCCATTTACATAGGGTTCCATTGTCTATCGTTTCAGAACGGGGCCCTAACTTTGTGGAAAAATTTTAAGAGAGTTTCTAGCAGGCTATGGGGACTAAGATGAACCTTAGTACTACTTTCCATCCATAGACGGATGGATATACAGAGAAGGACAATTAGGCATCGGAGGACAAGTTATGTGCATGTGTGATGGATTTCAAAGGTAGTTAGGAGACATAGTTTACTTTAGTGGACTTAACATATAATAATAATTACCAGAAGTCCATTTTCATGTAACCGTATGAGGCACTTTATGGGAGACCATGTTGATCACCAGTGTATTGGTTAGACCCAGGAAATAGAAAGAATTTAAAACCAGAGTTCATCCAAGAAACAACCAAAAATATCAAGTTTATTAAAGACCGGGATAAAGTCACTCATGATGGATAAAAGAGTTATGTAGATAAAAATAGGATACCTATGGAGTTTTATGTTGGAGAAAAGGTCATAATTCGGGTATCCCCTATGAAAAGGGTGATGACATATTGGAAGAAGGGGAAACTAGCATTACATTACATTGGACTTTTCATGAGTATAGAGAAGGTGGGGAAGTTTGTGTATAGTTTAAAACTTTTGGATCGTCTGGATAGGGTGCATAATGTATTCCATGTATTCTTATTTCATAGATACATATATCCTAGGGATGCCTATAAACATATCGATTTGGGTGAGATTTAGTTAGACTCAAACGCTTCGTATAGGGAGAAGCCAGTAGGTATTTTGGATAGGCATATTCAAAAATTTCATTCCAAGAAGATATCATAAGCGTGTAGTGGAATCACCACAACAAGGAGGAGTCCACTTAGGAGCACAAGGAATTGATGAGATAACAATACCCACATCTATTTTGAGTCGGGAATATATTTAAATTTGTGAATTCCGATGACGAAATTCTTTTTGTTAGGGGGAAGATTGTTCTACCCCATAATTTAGTGGTATTCATTAAATAGTTCAATATTAAATTAGGGAAGATTTATTGATTATATAAATTAAAATTGAATTTGATATATTTTTAAGTAATAAAAAACAAAGTTCTATATAATAGTGGAGAGCGAAATGCAATTAAATTAAAGTTATAGAAATTGTTGTAATTATAGAACTTTATCTGGTGAATTACAAAATCTATTATGAATTATAGAATTTATTTGATAAATTAATAAAGTGTTTGGGCCTAATTATAAATAAATAAAGGGACATTTCTTGATTGGAGTCCACTAGTCCTTCATATTTTGTAACTCTGACAGTCCCCACACGCCTCGCGTTCCACAGTTTTGGGTTCCACCTCCTACCCCTGAGAACTTTATTGCTAGTTACACCCTTAGTCAATCCTTGAGTCACACATCTAGGAGACCGAGTGAGTATTCTGAGTCACTTGAAGAGAGAGCGATGTCTGGCGCCGCTAGTTTCGGCACTGGAGAGGGACATTCACCTTATCATCCCATGAAAGACTTACCCTTTCCAGAACGAACTGTCACCCCTGGTTACATTTTACTCCCGTATAATGTCGGTTAGTTCCACTTCCGCAATGGGATGATATAGATTCTCCCTACTTTCCATGGTATGGATTCGGAGAAACCACACATGCATATAAGAGAGTTCTAAAAGGCGTGCGACACATTTAATGACCAATCTTGCACACAGGATGTCGTTCGCCTAAAGCTTTTCCCTTTTTCCTTAAAGGATAAATCCAAGAGCTAGTATCCAAGACCTGGATATGGTCTCTACCCCCGAACTCTGTTATTTCCTGGAGGGATATGCAATCCAAATTTATCTCAAAATTCTACCCGCCGCACAAGACCAACTCTGCCAAGACTCAAATCCAAGGTTTTCGACAACAAGATAATGAGCCTTTTGACAAGTGTTGGGAACGTTTCCAAGAGTTGGTACGCGCATGCCCCCATCATGGTTTTGAAAAACACCACTTGATCTCTTTCTTACATAATGGGTTGACAGTGGCTTCCAAATAACTTGTGAAAATAATGTGTGAAAGACCTTTTGGGGACTTAGACTTCATCGATGTTGAGGCCTATCTTAAGTATGTCGTCGAGACTACTCTGGCATAGGACTCATCCGATCCTAATACCCAAATCCGGCCTAGACAAGTATCAACTATGCCTAATGCATCTGGTTTATTATAATTGGATAGTAATACCATAATAGATCGTCAATTTGATCAGTTTCAGAGAAAAATGAAAGATTTACTTGATAGCAGATTGAGAGATATCTCCGGATCCAGTCGTGTCACGAAAGAAAAGGTGTGTGTTATCTGTGAGGTGGGTCATTCCACAAAGTCATGCTTGATGATTTTTGCCTATAAATACATGCACACCGAGCAGGTGGATGCTATAAGAGTGTCTAAGGGAAATTTTAACACCCCACATGGTAACTCATACAACCCTTGGTGGAGAAACCACCTTGGTTTTAACTACGGACAACCACAAGCTGCGATGAACCCACATTCACAGGTTGTCCCACCTCTACCCCCTCCTTAATTTCAGCAAGCACCACCTCCTCCATCTTCGTATATTACTCCACCGCGGACGAACCTCGAGGATACAATAAACCAGTTTATCAATTCCCAGTGTGCAACCAATGCTAGAGATAATCGCATGTTTGGCGACATGAATGTGAACATCTCAAAGTTACAATCTTCGTTGAGTTTCCAAGAGAAGAGAAAATTCCCTACCTAGGGCCAAAGACCTCCCCAAGGTCAAACTAGTGTTAGCTCCACCTCTATAGAACATCAGGAGCAATGTCAAGTTGTAACCACTCTTCGTAGTGGGAGAGTTATTGATTTATCACCTCCCCCACACGACGCATCACAAGACAAGGAGACTTCGCCCGGAATGAAAGAGGCCTAAGATATCTCCTTGAATTATAGTGACAAAGAAGACACTAGTGAGCCCGTGGTAATTGTCAAGCCACCCTCTGTCGTGCCATTCCCTCAAAGATTGGTTCCTACCCAAAAAGGGACCCCAGTGATGCAGTGCTAGAAGTGCTTAAAACGTGAAATTAAATTTACCTTTCCTCGATGCAATAAGGCAAATTCCATCTTATACAAAAGTCATAAAAGACTTATTGATAGTCAAGAAGAGGATGAAGGTAAAGAAAAATATGTTTCTAGCACAGAACATAAGCTCAGTTCTTCTTAATGATCTTCCACCTAAATTTAAAGATCCTGGTGCACCCATCATTTCATGCACCATTGGAGAGAATAAATTCGAAAAGGCCTTACTCGACTTGGGGGAAAGGGTTAATATCCTCCCCTATTCAATTTATAGGCAACTAGATCTGGGCGACCTTAGGCCCACAAGGATCACTCTCCAATTGGTAGATCGAACCATGAGGATACTGAGAGGCATAGTCGAGGATGTGATAGTCCACGTGGACACTTTCTACTTCCCGCTAGATTTTGTCATTTAGGACACAGAACCCTCCTTCGCCTCGACTAACCATGTCCCCATCATTCTTGGAAGCCCATTCTTAGCTACGGCTAACGCACTAATTAATACTCGAAATGGGAAAATGCAACTCACCTTTGGGAACATGACAATGGAGACTAACATCTTCAACATAGCCCAACAGGCAGGGGAAGAAGATGATATTCACGTGGTGAGATTAATTGATGAGATCGTAGAAGAACACATTGAGGAAAATTTATGTGTATACGTATTAGAAACTTGCTTAATGTCTAGTCATGATAGAGAGGGAGCTTATACCTAGTTTGAGAGAGAGGTTGAGGAGTTGTGAGAGTTACTTAATGAGAGAGCGTCGGACGAGGACGTAGTAGATGTAAATTGGGTTTCTCGATTCGGAGAGTTACCACCGAGGGAGGAACGCATAGTGCCCTCTAGCGACACATTATCGACTCTCGAGTTGAAAAAACTACGCTCCAACGTTAAATATGCTTTCCTAGGAGAGGGTGAGATATTTCCTGTTATTGTCTCCTCTAGCTTAGATGAAGAGCAGGAGGGTAGGCTTTTAAAGATCTTAAGGAAGAACCAAAGTGCTTTTGGTTGGTGTATAGATGATCTAAAAGGGATGATCCCTCTAATTTTCACTCACAAGATTCACCTCTAGGAGGATGTGAAGCCCTCGTGAGAAATGCAAAGAAGGCTAAACCCCACTATGAAAGAGGTGGTGAGGGACGAAATCATTAAACTGTTGGATGTCGGGATTATCTACCCATTATCGGATAGCAAGTGGGTAAGCCCCATTCAAGTCGTTCCAAAAAATTCGGGCATGACAGTGATTGAAAATGCCAAGGGAGAATTAGTTCCCCAACGTACCACCACTGGGTGGCTCATTTGCATTGATTACCAGAAACTCAATGCAAGAACTAGGAAAGACCATTTCCTCTTGCCATTTATTATTCAAATGCTTGAAAGAGTAGTAGGCCACCCTTACTATTACTTCCTAGATGGTTATTCCGGATATAACCAGATTGAGGTAGATGTACTTGATCAAGAGAAGACGACCTTCACTTATCCCTTTGGTACATTTGCCTACAAACATATGCCATTCGGCTTGTGTAATGCACCCGCGACCTTTCAAAGGTGCATGTTGAGCTTATTCAATGACATGGTTGAGAGAGGGCCAGAGATGTTTATGGACGACTTCAGTGTTTTTTCAGCACCTCTTTCGATCTATGTTTAGCTAATCTTGAGAAAGTGCTAGCCCGATGTGTGGAGAAGAACTTAGTGTTGAATTGGGAGAAATGCCATTTCATGGTAACTGAGGGCATAGTTCTTAGCCACATTATTTCATCCAAAGATATTGAGGTTGATAGAGCAAAAATAGATGTCATAGTTGACCTACCCCCACCAAAATTACTAAAATACGTGCGCTCATTTTTAGGCCACGCAAGGTTTTATAGAAGGTTCATTAAGGACTTTAGAGCCATTGTTAGACCCTTAAGCAACCTTCTTATGAAGGACACCCCATTCGAGTGGAATGAAGCATGCCAACATGCTTTTGAAAAATTAAAGAACATGCTTGTTTCCGCTCCCATCATGCAAGCCCCGGATTGGTCCTTACCATTCGAGCTCATGTGTGATGTTAGCGATTTTGTGATCGGGGTTATTTTGGGCCAAAAAAAAGACAAAAAGGCTCATGTCATCTACTACGCTAGCCGGACTCTTACCGGACCACGACTCAACTACTCCACCATGGAGAAGGAATTGTTAGCGGTAGTTTTTGCTTTAGATAAATTTTGGTCCTATATCATTGGTTCCCCCATCACCTGTTTCACCGACCACGCGGCTCTAAAATATCTCTTTGCAAAGAAATACGTAAAGCAGTGCCTCATAAGGTGGATCCTGCTCCTACAAGAGTTTAATCTCTCTATTAAAGACAAAAAAGGAGTGGAAAATGTCGTCGTCGATCACTTATCATGGCTTTCGTTCGACGTACCTAGTGATCCTACACCCATAGACGAGTACTTCCTGAATGAGAAACTCTTTGCCACCTCTTCTTTGCCTTAGTTTGCGGATATAGTGAACTATCTTGTCACGAGAGTCATCCCTCCCGATTGGCCACCGCAAGATAAGAAGAGGTTCATCACTTAGTCGCGCTTGTTTTTCTATGACGATCCATTCCTTTTTAAATATTTCCCCGACCAAATCATCCGACGATGCATACCGGATGACGAGATTCCCAAGGTCATCCAATTTTGTCATTCGAAAGCATATAGAGGCCAATTTTCTGTGAAAAAGACAACCACTAAGATTCTCCAATGCGTCTTGTAATGGCCCACAATGTTTCGGGATGTACACAATTGTTGCAAATTTTGTGACAGGTGTCAATGGATGGAGGCGATAACCCGACGAGACATGATGCCATTAACCCCGTTTCTCATTATTGAGGTTTTCGACTGGTGGGGTATTGACTTCATGGGACCTTTTCCCCCGTCCTTTGTCTACTTATACATCCTAGTCATGGCAGACTATTTTTCTAAATGGGTGGAATCTATAGTCACCAAGACTAATGACAATAAGGTGGTGATAAGATTCCTGCAGGAAGACATACTTTCTCGTTTCGGTGCTCCGAAAGAGATAATCAGTGATAATGGCACGCATTTTTACAACATGCCATTCGAGAAGCTCATAAGGAAGTATGGTACCGTTCATAAAGTTGGAACGATGTATCACCCACAAATGAATGGGCTGACCGAGTTGGCAAATCGTGAGATCAAAAACATAATCAAGAAGACCGTTGATCCTAACCGAAAAGATTGGTCCCTTCGACTAAACGATTCGCTATGGGCCTATCGTACCGCATACAAGAACCCACTCGGAATGTCTCCATTCCACTTTGTGTATGTCAAACCTTTCCATCTTCCTTTTGAATTGGAGCACAAAGCGTATTGAGCCATTAAGAGGGTAAATTATGATATGGACAAAGTCGATGAAGTTCGCAAGCTTTAATTAAATGAATTGGAGGTGATACGCAATGATGCGTATGAGAATGCTAAGATTTCCAAAGAAATGATGAAACTCGTACACGATAAAATTCTTCAACGAAAAGAGTTTCTTCCCAAGCAAAAAGTGCTCCTCTATAACTCTCGGCTTCATCTATTTTCGGGTAAGTTGTGGCCTCGGTGGATTTGTCCATTCGTTGTGAAGACAATATTCCCCCACGGAGCAGTGGAATCGGAAGATCCAAAGGGGGAAATATGTTCAAAGTCAATGGTCAATGCCTAAAGCCATATCTAGAGGCGTGCGTAGAGGATGTCGACACGATTTGGTTGTCGGACCCCGTTTACAAGGAAGAGTGAGCTGAAATTGAGAGGCCGTCGCACCCACCCTCAACACATATGGGGTGATTCTTGTGTATAGTTGTTAGGTGTCAATTAGGATAGGTTAGGTAGGTTCATTAAATCGGTATCGAGTACATTCACAGGTAGGAAGCATACATTTTGAGACCATATCGGGATTCGTACATGAGGGATGAACATAAATCAGGGTCATGATTGAGTTGAAAGTAAGTGGGGGATCCTTTATTGAACTAAAGAGAGTTAGAATTGAAGCATAGAGGAATTCTATCACCAAAAGGCTGGCGATCCGAACAGCCCTGGGCACCCGGTCGGGACCGCCTTCGAAGAATTAAAAAATAAAAATAAGCACGACGATCTGGACCGCGCCTGGGCACTCGGTTCGGATCGCCTCTGGTTTTTCTTCAACTATTCCCTAGGTGTAGCCCTCCCACCCCAATCCATTTTTTTCCCTCCAAATCGTTCCCCCCCCCCCCCCCCCAACACCATATCCCTCCCAAAATACCTTCCATTTTCCCTCCATATCCATCCCTTTCCACCCCAAAACCCACTTATAAATACAACCCCTACCCCCTCATCTCTCCCGCACCAAGTCTTCTCAAGATATTTTGTCCACCCACTCTCTCACTCCATGGCTCACCAAGACCGACCCACTAAAAACAATTCCGTCGCTATCATCGATAATAACCCCAACGAGTACTGCTCCGACCAAGAAATACGGTGGTGCGAGACATACTTTGGGGATACACAAAAATTCTAAGTAGAACGGACCATTCTTTGGGACGAACTACCCAATTCTGTCACCAATATGTTTCGTCCTAAGGGGTGGTGCCGCTTCTTGCATGAGCCTCACAACGTCGTATGGGCATCTGAGGTCCGAGAATTTTATGGCACCCTCGTACGCACCGACGAGTTAGTGGATGAAACGCGAATTCGGGGGCAACGCATCCCATTATCTTTGCTGTCAATAGCCGAGAAGCTCATTGAAAAAGACGTCCCCAATCCAACCACTTGTGTCTACCCTAACAACTCCCAACCACTCGAAAAGGATGTCCTCATTAAGCGTCTCGCGCCCAGGGAAGTTTGGGGCAAGGGTGTATTTCTGGTCGGTCGATTGAGTGAAAAAGCACGCCTCACATTTCGAATTATGTGCGCCAACGTTCTCCAAAATTCCAATGACTCCGGCATGCGCCCGTGGCAGGCAACACTCGTGTACCACCTCTTTGACCGCACCTCATCCATCAACCTAGTGCATATCATATTCCGTGATCTCTACTTTGCGACTGTGGATGAAAAGGGATCTACTCCTCTTCCCTATGCCTGGTTCATTACCTCCATTCTCTTCGACCACCTCTTCGGTCATCATGTCAGTACTCTTCGCCTCCCAAATCCTTTTGGGCAGTCCATTCGAACTAAAAGCGATAAAAAAAAGGAAATTCTAAGATCCCGAGAAGTTGAAGAGTCCGATGAGGACGAGAGTAACGAGCATGAGGAAGCAGCGGTCGATGTCGAGATGGGGAAACAATGGGTGGGATCCGAAGCGGACAAAGACGATTATGATTTCGAGCTACCCGAGAATGATACGGACGCTCGCCTAACATCATTGGCGGGCAAAGTTGATGGGTTCATCACGCAATACCGAAGGGACACGAGCATGATTCATAGGCTTCAAGCTCACATGTATGAACTCTATTTTGGTGGCCGCCCTCTGAACTACTTTTATGATCCGTACGACCCCAGCGCGCCCGAAAGCTCCAACCCCCGCCTCAGTGACGCTTTTTTTTAGCAGTTTTTAATGTTGCGGGTTGTTTTGTATGGTCGTGTGTTTTTTTTTCTTATTTTTTTACTGCCATGTTTAATGTACCACAACCGTTTCAAATATAAATCCACATTTTCTTCATTTGTTTGTTTTATTTTTCGCACTTCTTGTTTTGCCTTACTTAGATTTTAGTCCTTTTGCTTGAGGACAATGCAAAAGTCTAAGTTAGGGGGGGTGATGAGTGCATATTTCTAAAACTTCACAAATTTTCAAAATGCGAAGAAAAAAAATTAGAAAATTTCAAAAATTTCCAAAAAAATTGAAAAACTCAGAAAAACCAAAAATATTTTTCTTCAAAATAAATAAAAAATTGGAATTTAAATTTTTCAAAAATATTATTAAAATTCGATTTAAAGTCTCAAATTGTAAAAACATAATGCACAAAACCGAAATTGACCAAAGATGGAAATTGAGTGAACATGGATGACTTAATGAATAAGTGTGGAGATTAACCACCCCGGTGAGATTCGAGTCTATCACGTTTGTGAGTTTAAAAATCAATCTGAGTTAATGGTTAACTCAAAGCTCTATTTAGAATTTACAAAAGTCGTTGATGATCTCGATACCCTTATTTTGATCGGTTACGGGAAGCGTGTGAGATGCTATCTTGAAAAACGCGTTAAGTAAACTCTAAACTAAAATTCACCTCGAGACGCATATGCTAATGCAATTAATAATTTGGACAATGAAGTAGGCCCTCGTTTGTTACTCAAAAATATTGGACAGAAAAAGTTGTGAAAAACTTTCCCTTTGAGAACCAATTTGAGCTAACTAAATTTTTCTCTTTTCGTTTGACTAGCCGAAAAACCTAAATGGCCCGGAATTGACAAAAGTGAAACCTCAGAATTTTAGTCCAATCAGTGTAAATAAAAAGGGGCAAGAAAAATAGAACATGCTCAACAAAAATAGCAAGACAAGAAAAAAAAATGTGAAAAAAAGAAAAAAATAGAAAAGAAAATGAGCAAATGCTCGAAAAAGCCTAATGGACATTTCAAGAAAATCTTCCAATTTTGAATTTCCCAACCAATTCCATGATACCCAATACACCTTAAACCCGAAAAGTCCTAACCAAATCCAAATTACGAAATTGGTTACCGCGAGGAGAGCGAAGGCATAAAAAGATAATGAAAGAAATTAAAGGCGTAACATAGAGGCGATGTTTCCCGTTTCCTTGTAACCGTATTCTAATGATGAGATATTTTTACCCCATAAATTTTCATCTTTTGAATTTAGCATGCGTGAGTTCGTTTTTGAATATATTTACTCTTTATGACACGCATACCGAGAGAATAGCCACATTTGCGAGAGATTAGTTTGTGAGAGAACTCCGTGAGAGTTTGAATCAAAACGAATTTTATCATAAGTAACGTAATGGTCAATCAGTGGAAATTTGAGGTTTAAATTTCTGACTTCTCACACACACGCGGTGATTTGAGACTCTTAAATTGAATTGATGATGACTATTTATTGGAAAAGTTTGAATTATATAATTTTTTATTATTTTGAGTTTTCTTTGAGTCGGATTTTGTGGGTATATTCACTGCAAACTCTCACGAAACATGGGTCATCCTACTAGGTGACCCTAGGGGTTTAAAGGCTTGTTAAATAGGCCAAATGCAATCGCTTGCCCGCGAAAGTGGTATTCTATCCAAATAAAGGGAAATTTTTAAGAGTTGATCCATAGTTACATTATTTTACATTGCTCGGGACGCAAAAAGTTCTAAAGTTAGGGGGTTTGATTAGTCTCAAATTCTTTCGAATTTACCCCTTTAATTTAGAGACTTTTATTATCTCGAGTAACGTAAATTGAGTGTAAGTATCGCATTTCTTTGATACTAACTCCTTCTAACAAGTACATCTAGTTTCGTGTATTTCTCAAGATTTTTATAGGTATTTAAAGCATTGAGAAAGAAAGAAACTGAAAAGCAATGAATAAAGTCAAAGGAGGAAAGTCAACGGGCAATTTTATAAATTTATAACCTTAGTTTGGAATCGAGGCCAACTAGAGAGTTGAAGAGAATTCAATCTCAAGATCATTGGAAGAAACGATAAGTCAATCCGAGCTATGGTGAAAAAGTTACGAAGATTTGAAGTTGAGAAGAACCACGAAAAAGATCCCTGCATGAAATACCAAGGCGATCCGAACCTTTTTTCCAGAAAAGGATCAGGATCGATTCCTAGAAAATTTTCTGAATGACAAAGCCAGGCGATCTGGACCTTTTTCCCAAAAAAGGATCCAGACTGCCCTGGTGAAAAGCCTCTGTCAAGAAATAGGGGCGATCAGGACCTTTTTCAAGAAAAGGATCTGGATCGCCTGAAGCTAAGGAACACTAGTTCAAATAAGGGGCCAATTCGGACCGCCTCCCCCGATCGGTCCGGATCGCATTGAATTTTCTTTAATTTTTATATTATTTCTCAAAGTTTTTTGGAGTCAAACTCTTGTAAATTTTGGAGTTTTTTATTCAGAGTAGTTCCATAATGTTAGGAGTTCGTTTTTCTTTTAGTTTTACCATTAATATTAGAGAGCTTAGAGTAGATAGAAGAATAAACCTAGTTTTTCATAGAGTTTTCTGCTGTAAGGATTTTTGAATTCAAGTTTCTGCAATACAAGTATATTCAGTCCATTCTTGTTTTTATTTTTACTTTAATTAATTTCTTATTTCATCATTTCTCCATTCTCCTTAGTTCTAAGCTAGTAGTTAAGACGTTTTCTTATTTCAAAACCATGTTTTATTCTTGTTTTAACATGTCTGGCTAAGTTGTTAAGGGTTGGGGTGCATGAACCCCACCCGATGTAATTCACGATAATGGGAAATAGACTTTTGAATTAAAATATTATATGAATCGTGTTGCTTAACTGTTGCAACCGTCGTAGGACTTTGGGTCTCGTTCTCCCTAGGTAACCGGGATGGTTAAGAGTACGATGTGTGTATTGGTTAATGCGACACCGCTTTGTTCTTGCCTTTGATTTCATGTGGTGCGGGCTACGATCCCTCATATATGGAATGCTTAGGATTAATAAAGACTGGGTTCATGTAAATTTTAATTTCGAATCTGGTATCCTACGAAGTGAATTACTAAGGTGTGGGGGATTGTAATCCAACCTCTTGTTCTCATTTCATAGTTAAACGTTTAGTCCATTTATCATTAATATTTTAGTTAATTAGCGTAATTTCATATTGTTAGTGCTTAGTTTCATTAGTAGTTACTTTAAAATTTACATATAGTCGTATTTGTTTCATCTCCCAAATCATCTTTTCGTTTCTTTTAGAGTTAAATCTAGGCTTCTCATTCTTTCAAACGTTGTTATGTTTATTCATCCTATTTCCCTATGGATATGATCCTGACTTACCGGGTTGATTACTAACGCGACAGGCTTTCACTTGAGCCTATATCAGCACGAACACTAGATATACATATGTGGTCGCGTTACGCTTCTCACAAGAAAAATACTTTTTTATAAAATGATTTTAGAGAGGGTGGCCTTCGAGGCCACTCTTAAGTTTACATAGTTTGTATAACAAGTTACCATTTGAAAATATATTTACCAAATCACTTGTTTTATCACCATTAGGAGACATAATTTCTTTTTGACTTTGGTTTACACCAAGTGTCGTCTGTCAGAGGGGACAGGCTGCTGCAGACCAAGTAGGGAGAAAAGGTACATTACAGATCTTGTCCCTCAAGTTCCCTCTCATTTTTGACTCGCCAAAAGGCCGAAACCAAACCTAGTATTCAACTATAAATAGGACCCTTGGTAAGGTTGAATCGAATATCAGAAACTCAAGTTTAAATCGTTATTCTGTTAAAACCACACCATACCTAGTATTATCTCCCTACTCTCTCTCTAAGTGCTAAGTGCTTATTTCTTCAATCCTATTATTACAACCATCATTCCCATAATATTTCTCTCTCCAAGTTGCTATTATTACTTGTGAAGTTCATCTTCGTGAAGGAAGAGGTTCTAGCATTGACTCTATTTTTACCAGAAGAGGAAGGTTCTAACAGAAGCTGCTTTTGAGACCTTGAACACCTTGAAGGCAGAGTACATTGAAGTGGGTCGCGCCTCACCCATTCCAGTTTCTTCCCAGACCCCAGTCGCACTACCCTCCTACATATCCACACTCATAAGTTTTATGCTGATGCATGACCCCCCCAAAAAGAAAAAAAACATGAAGGAAGTGATGGATCGAAAGAGGACACAACAAAGAAAACTAGTATTTAAATAAAATCTCAACCCAACTTCATATACCACTTATGAAAACCAATTTGTATAATTGTCCATCATTTTAAATACTCCCCCACCACTATGATGCGTTTTTATTTTATTTCTAATACCCCTACCCCCTCTGAATATTATTGAGTTACTGATAGGAACTAGAACATTTAAACAAGAACTTATTCTGAAAACCCTTACCAAGACACCATCCCATTTGATTTGGTTTCTTGGAAATTTTTTCCATCTGCACACATTATTTTTGATAAGTTCTTCAATCTGTGAAATAATAATCTAGCAATCTGATTTTATAGATGCAAAAGTTCTATAATTTCATTCTTTCTAAATGCAATCAACTAAAGCACACATTGATAGTTAAACAACGTGCCATGGAAAAGAATTTCTTTTAAAAACTTTCAAGATTTCATCAATCTCTTAAATTAAAGAACTACGATTATTGTCAACCCCACCATTAAAAAAATGCTCATAATCTTCAATGTCTTCTTCACACAGCACACAAAATTTATCTGAGGCAACACCCCATCAGTAAAGCATATCATTGGTTATAAGCTTCTTATAACAATCCAACCATGTGATAAAAGAAAACTTAGGAAGTGTTTGCTTATCCCACACTACCTTACTCCAACCAACTTTAGGGACATAAATTCTTAAAAAGTTATAAGTATCATTACAAGTATAGATTTTAATTTTAGAAGGCAACCACTCCACCCAATCATCCCATGTACATTTAGGTTGAAAGGAAATTTCCCTAATTTGAACCAATACTGGGGATACAAGTAATGGTAAAACCCAACCACGATCTAGAATGTACTTATCAACTTTATCTATAATATTCCCTCCTGCATCATACGCAACTTTATCTCCATATTTGACAATCAAGACCTCTTTTCCATGCCTGTAATTAGCCCAAAACACATAGCTTTCCCATTTCAAATCCTATACTTAATAAGAGTACTAGCCTCATCCCTAAGCTTAGGCAACTTCCTCCATGTCCACAAACAGTTTTGCTTAAAATTTTAATTCCATAAACATCTCCCTTGGACAACATATGAATGAATCTAGTGAACCCAAATAGAATCCTGAGTCACAAACATTTAAGTACACATCTGTAGTATAATTCCTATACATCACTAGTATAACACATAAATCGGTACAACTACCATAACACATAATCGCATATGGTAGTAAAAAGACATTCTCTATGTATAACATCCACATATAAGTACAACCCCTAGCATGTACAATTCAATAGACTACTCTCACACCCGCACATAACGAAGGCCTACCCCTATTGCCTTTGGGTATCACTCGCGAATACTGGAGAGAGGTATAGGTACACCTATAACCCAAAAACATTAATAGGGACCATCATTACTCCTTCACACCAATTACATGACCCTAAACCCAATCTATATGAAGGATCACACAATTTTATAACCATGGGATTACATGGGTATGTCAGCAAATAATATTCGGGGTAAAATGACTAAGGTAAAGCTCGTCTCTATCTACTTGGGTACCAACGCGGTCTCCATAATATGCTCCCCATAAAATTTATCCCCTCTAATACATATACCATGATACTCACACACCATGGTATGCTTCTACACATAAAGCTAGTAAACAAATATACCCCTATGCAATTGAGCCAAGCAAAACAAATATAAAACCCAACTCAAATGGGTTACATATAAAGTCCTTAAATAACATGTTAATTTGCTCATTAACTTATTAAATAAATATATATATATATATATAGCGAGAGAGAGAGAGAGAGAGAGAGAGAGAGAGAGAGAGAGAGAGAATTCCAAAGGCTCTCAAAGTCTAGTTTTTGTCTCTCATGACCATACGAATCATTCTAGAAGAACCGCACCTTATATATGGTAGATGTTATCATTAACCATTATCCTACTTCACAAACTTTGACTAAAATCATTATGTCCTTAAGCTTGGTTTGTATACTCAAACCTACTATCTATAAACTCATATCAATTCATTTCAACCCTAAAATAACTCCCCAACCAAAACCCTTACCAACCAAACATAATACAAATCCCACGCCCAAAATCAATAACCAAGAATTTCAGCCTTGCGTACAGTTGGTAAAATATTAATAAAAAATTCAATAAAATCCAAAAAGTACAAAATCAACATTCACACTTTTATAATTCAATTATGTGCAATTCCACTTCTATAAATCGTGCGCACAGACTTGATCCTAGTCGTGGGAATGGATTCTATTAGCATGACAATAATGATCTGTACGCACGGACTCCGTAACCCATATTTTTACAACTTACGGGTTTTTTCAACTTCTAGACCGAAAATACGGATCTACTAGTCCTAATCCACTATTAAGAGACAACCAAGATTCCTAACTCATCATGAACAACCTGTTAGGATATCTAAATCCTTATATATCAAAATCCACCCTTTTAAGATCCAAAATTAATAATATCTTACCCAAAATTTACTCAAGTATAAAATTAACTTAAAGATTTGTATAAATCAACCAATCTAATTCAGATTTAAACAAATGTAATTAATTTACACATATTCAATATTGCAAGGGTTTCTTCATTAATCTACTCAAGTATATACATACGATTAAGGTTAAATTCTAAATTTAAATAGAATTACAGAAATTATAAATTAGATAAATAGAAATCAGATCCATAACTAAATTAGGTTAAGATTTCAATAGATAGAAATATTCTAACAAAAAAGCAATCATAATAAAACTTTAAATAAACTCTCCTTTGTCCAAATGTGAGAATTCAATCCCCAAATATATTATTTCCCATTAGTGTCTCCTCTTTCCTTAGCCTGCTAAAGTTTCTTTCATATTCCAAATGTGTTTTAGGTTTAGTATTTTAACCTTATAAATCTACTTCCCACAAAATTGGGCACTGGCCAAACTTAAGCTCCAACCTAATGAGCCCAAATGATCTTCTAAAGGGTCTAAAACTTCACCCAAGTTATGTACTAATCCAATGATCTTAAACCCCAATATATTGAGTCAAAACAAGCATTATAAATATCCCCAAAGCCAACCTGAAATGAAGTATCAATCAATGTAATATATTATCCAATATGAGTCCAAATATTTACATGTGGTTTATAAAATACATATAAATAATAAATAGTGATATCACATGTCACTGCAAGCACAAATAATTAATTTCCATAATTAAATAATGCACATAAAAATATGGTTCATCTTTGAAATTCAAATCTTTATACTTTTACTACGAATTCTAAGAACATCTCAGCCGTAAAATCATCACACTATATAAATATCTACTTATTAGTTGACCTACTACACTCCAAGGTCTCTTAACATATATCATGTTCGGTTAATACTCAACCAACTAATATAAACATTGCAATGACCACTTATCCCTTATGAACTCCCTTTGTCATGCACCCATGGAAGAGATTGTGGTCATGGTGATGGTGGTCAAGTCAGGTCAAATGAAACCATCCTCACCCGATCCAAGCTCGTAAAAAGGACCTAGCTGATAAAATATAAACCTCACTTTGGAATGTAAACTTCATTGTTCCCTTAATCAAAGAGATCATAAAAAGTACCTACTCTCCCTCTTGGGATCCCAAGTCATACTTCCACTTATATATAATAGATCCCTTGCATGTTCCAACAATATTCACATGCTCGATAATGAAAACCACTTCCTCTAAAGTATCCCGAAAATATACCTAGAGGAACACCTAACTAACTCTTAGATCTAGTCAACTTGTACAGTCTAGCATAATCAACCGAAACCGATTCCATGTACTCCTTGGAATCCCCTAAACCCTACCAAAACTCAATGGGTTTACTCTCCCCCTTTTACAATGGAACTTCAAACACTATAACTCTTCCAATTTTTCTTATGCTCTACCCTCAATACTCGCAGGACCACCCTCTTGACATACTAAAAATACTGACTTCCCTAATTAATGTATATTTATTCTCTGCTGGGATGTAAAATGAATCAGTAAACACATGCCTTGGTTAAAACTGCCCCTGGTAGAAAATTCAACATTTGGGCCTGAACCAACCCTGACACAAATTGCGATGTAACAGACACCATTCCCTCACCAACAAGATGTCATCGACAATCACAATGAACTAGTCATTCGTGCGGTCAAAATTCACCGATGATGTTCCCTCTTTATAATGTGTCAAAAAGTTTTTTTCGGGATATTATCCTCTCGATTTCACCACTAATGATAACTCTCTCGTGTCTTAGTAATCCAGAGAAAACACTCTCCTCGACTATTCTAAAAGGTCATTGATACGTAATAACAAACACTCTTCCCGTATCTTGACCTTGACCTTGTCCTAATCATGGTGGTCCACACATTTTCTTGGTGAAATATATCTCTTTTGGAGGTTCCTCATGGTAATGCCTTCCCCGAGTACTCTATTGGCTCAAAACCTATAGCGCCTTCTTCCACGACACCCCCACTATCTCTGATGATGGTAACCCCATAAAATGTCCTCTCAATAATTTAAATACTAATGACAAATCTAAGGCTGATGATATCCTATTTAACCCTTGACCTTCCAAAGATTATTAAACCCCTTTTAAACACCCTCGGGCATAAAAAAGACTCTTCAACAAATTTTGGACCTCTGATAGAGTGATACTTAGTTCCATAGACCTCTGTTACTCACAAGGATAAAAATTTGTACTATAACAGACCTTAGTCGAGAATCCCTCTTCCGAGAAAGGTCAGTCATTCCAGCATACGTCCGTAAATAAGCTCAAAGACCTCATAACCGAAGTTTCATTGAGACTGGTGCCCATAACAAACCTCGATCTAAAGGAAAATGGACTCGTCGAGATTTTTATCCCTCAACACCAAGGTGCATAACCCAAAATATCCCAAGAAAAATTTAAGACTAGCCTATGACAGGTCATGGGCCCAAAAGGCCTCGACAGATCTTTCTCGACAAGTCTAGAAGAGTAGGTAAAAAATATAGCACTATTCTACATATTTCCACTACTCAAATCCACATACATGGACTGTTCCCATCATCATTCATTTCACTCAACAACCATCTTGCATCATATTTAAATACTTTGTCCAACACTTCACCTCCTTTGTGGTACCATCAAACCTCAGAGCTATCAAAGCCATGTTGTGATGGTCCACTCATTATCTCTCTAATAGTTCTCCTATAAATAGGAAGCTGGTAAAAGGTGAAAGTGGACCAATTTGGATCATTAAAAGAGATTAAATCATTCGAGAAATTAGACTTATAATAGTTTTAAGTATATAAAAGTGTTTACACTTTGTTCCACCCTTACAACCCACTGTTGTGAGTTGATATTTGTAACTTGGGTCATTTCCATCATTGACGCCATTTTTACATCTTGTTGAGCCCTAATTAATACCTTGGAACCCTTAGAGAAGTCATTCGGTTACTTCTTAAGGTCCTCTGTGGTGTTGACAAAGGCCGCAAGAACTTATACTTTCTTAACCAAAGATCAACAGGTCTCCTAGAATGTAATACCTCATTTTCAACCTAATAAACAACTATAACACCTTTAAAAGTGGATGTAGGATCCTCATTTGAGGTTCAAACCACTTTATCATTGTCTCTTACTTTGATACATCTCTCATCTTACTTGTCTAAGGTCCATAAGCGAGCACATGTGGCTTTTATGTCATTTACAATTTTAACACTCATCAATTTGGCATTGTCTGTAGGAATGACAAGTTTCATCTTTCTCAAGTACACATTTCTCTCCTCGAGATTTCAACCAGTATTATTACGGATACCTCATCTAAAGGAGCGGAAGATTGAAAAAAAAAATCTCCCATAGAATCCCCAATCATGTAATTGTTTAACGTGGACACTCTGGATCCACGCAATGAAAAGAAAGAGTAAAAGGGTGATCCTCCCGAAGCTCTGATCCTAATATGTATCGATGTGGAGTGATAAGCACCTAAAAGTGTACATTTTATACCCCGAATAGATGCATTTTAGTTGCTAATTCTCGGCAATTTCAGACTTATGATAGTATTTGTTTATTTTGTAGCTCAATAATTGTTTGCAGAGTTAAAATGCTTAATTTAAAGCAAATTTGCATCAAATGGAGCTAATTCCCTTGTCCCATACCTTACCTAAGCCTAACCTAGACCAAACCTGTTTTCTTTTCTTTTAGATTTATATTTTTGTCGTTTGTATATTTTTAGAATTTATAATATATTTTATTTTCGAGTCGTGTACATATTTTTAGTAATATTTATATTATATTTTTGTTTATAGTTAGTTTTTACACGTCGAGTAATTGTTCTTATATTTTCCTTTATTTTTGTTTATTCGTTTTTAGTTTATAGTTAGTTTAATGTTATCTTATTTGTTTTATTTTATTTTATTAGTTTTATTTTTAATTTTTATTTGAGTCATTGTTCGTAGTTGTATATATTAGGGTTCATGTGTTTTTAGTTTGCGTGTCAAGTTTTTATTTTTTTAGTTAGTTTTTAATTTTTAGTATTTTCTTATTATTTGTTTTTTTAAGTTAGTTTGATTTTATTTTAATTTAGTCTTTATTTTATTTTTAGATTTTTAGTTTTATTAGTTTTAGTTTTTAGTGTTATTTGTTTTTAGGGTCCAAATTAAACACGCACACACTAACTTATCCTATAACTCACTCACACCCAAATACCATACACCCTAACACACACCTAAACATATCACTCAACCACACACCAATTACCATACACTCACCTACACACTATCCCACACCTAAATCCCATACACCCTCACACACACAATCATCCCCTCACCATCTTCAACCTCACCACTTTCTCTCTCCTCTCCCTTTATTAACAAACTTTTCTACCTACCAAAACAACCTATACTCTAACCAAACCCAAATTCCAACAAACCCGAAATCCCTGCAAACATCAAACCAATCCAAATCGCTAACCCCACGACGACCAACCCATTTCCGTCCAGACCCGGAACCAACCCCTTCCAAAATCGAGACCTATTAAAAACTCGAAACCTCAGTCGTCGAAGCTCTGGCGCATCTCCCATTCCGGCGAGTCAAACCCGAGTTCAATAAAACCCAACAACAGCCCAGAAACCCCCATACCAGATAAAGACATACAACCCGAGCTCCAATCATGATGCCCCATGCCCGGCGTGACTCAAACCTCCACCCGACCACCTTAACACGAATCCACCCCTGCTTCACCCTCAACCTGAGACTAACCATCTCCATTCGTTCATCATAGTCGCGAACCCGAGTAAAAACCGAGCCCCAGACCCCATCTCCAACCAAGACCCATATGTCTTTTTAAACCCAAATGAAACCAAACATGATTTTATCACCTGCCAAACCAAAGCAAAACAAACACCAAGTCATTAATAACCCACATGTTTAATAAATTCCTTTTGTCCCCATTGCCCATAATACCAAATTTTTAATCCTTTTCCAAAATTACCCCTCTAACCTCACAACCCACATGCTCCCATGTTCACCCAAATGCACATTTAACCCAAATCATATTTTACCTCCTACACCATAACCACTTGCTCACCCCTAGCCTATTTCCACATTTACCCCTAGCCTCTATGTGCACCATATAAATTGAAGACTTGGTGCCATTTTGAAAGGGTCTCAAATTTAGTATTTAAGCTTTGTGTGATAAAATTCTCCCCACCCCTCTATGTTGAGTATTTGCATTTTTAACAAATATCTGAATATAGAGGTGTGTAGTGAAATTTATCACTATGATGAATTCCACCCCACCCCTCTATAATGAATTTTTGTATTTTTAGCAACTATTTTAAAATAGATTGATGTAGTTGAATTCATCCCTTATGGGAGGTAAACTCTAATACATTCCTTTATGTTGAGATTTTGCATTTTTGGCAATTATCTCAATATAAAGTAAGGATCTATAATTTATTTCTTTGGATGAGTTTTAATGTACAATTTTATAATGCTAGGATTTGTATTTTTAGCAAATATATTTTATTATTTAATTGTCCATTATGGATTCATCCATTATCTTTTTTTGTAGTTTTTATTTTAGATTCAATAAATACATTAGCGAGGGATTGTGATTGAGATAATTTTGATGTATAATTGAAGAGTTTCTCCAATTCAAGTACAAATGGGTTTGATCTATTCCTCTTTAATTTCTCTTGATTTAATCCTCACATGCTCTTATTGTTGATTTTTTATTTTTGGATGATGATTATTGAAGGCTAATCTCCCATTCATGGGATGTATTTTAAAGCCCTCGCGAGTCTAATTTAGTTACTTTACTTTTTAGCACAATTTTATTTACCTCATTTTTTTTATTAGCTTTTACATCTTAATTAGTAGTTAAAAAAATTAGTATAGTTAGTTAATTAATAATCCCATGAAAAAATCCATAAAAAATAGAAAAAGTAAAAATAAAAAAATAAAATAAAATGTAAATGAATTTACACATATGGCTTCACTTATTTTGTGTTTCACCCTTAGATTGTGATTGATACCTCACTTACCGCTATATTATAGTTTTTTTCTACTTTTATAGGTTTGAAGATTTTTTATGGAAAGAGGAATTACATAACGACAAATACAATATAGACGCATTTTTTTTTTTCTAATTATCATGGAGGATCCATCTAAAGAAGTTCATAATGAGACCGGACTTACCCCTTCATCAGGGAAGAATTTGTTTAGTTCCTCAGGTAAAATAAAGACATCTTCTCATGGATCCACTCCAACATGATCGGGGTGGATTCTGAAGTCATTTTCCATCACCTAAATGTGGATCCTAATCATAAGCCCATCCGATAAAATAAGAGGTTGTTTGGTCTAGGAAGGAAAAATGACACAGCAAAAGAAGTCAATAAACTTTTGGCCTCCAACTTTATTAAAGAAGATAAGTATCCAGAATGGATTTCTCGCATGGTAATTGTGCCCAAAGACATCAAGAAATGGAGAATGTATGTCAATTTCACTCACCCCAACAAGATGTTTACTAAGTATTTCTATCCTCTAACTTGGCTTGACATCTTAGCAGACTCTATAGATGATCACGAGTACCTCTCCTTCATGGACGCTTATTTCGGGTATAACCTAAGAAAGGTCAAATCTCGAGCCAAAGCTCTGATACCAATTTGTAGGATTGCCTTTTCTATGTGTCCTTTTAGGTGAAAAAAACTTTCAAATTTTAATTAGAACCAATTGCGTGAACAATTTTCTATTTAGCCCAATTTTTTCTTGTTAATCATAAACATGAATCTAAGTGAGATTAATCAAGATAAAATAAATCAAGTCCACAAAACACACAACGTCGTTGTATGAGGAAACCAGTAAGGCAAAAAACCTCGAACGTCCCAAGCCAGATAATCACTATGAAACAGTTTTACAAAGTACAGAAAGTAGAATTACTCAAAGAATCGATCCCCCACAAGTATTAATGCTCTTCTATGCTTAAACTACTCCTCCACAGTGCAACGCATGAGTCCACCTACTCCAGGTCCACAACACACGAGTCCACGTGCGCCTCGCTATTCACCAATACATTTATGGCAATCGCTTATGATTTAGAACATAGAGTCCACCGCTTCTTCACCGCAAAACTCGACAAAATAAATGTTCAACAGAGATGAACAAACTCCAATGGTTCTAAACACAAGATCTCTATAACATATGTGTATGAAAGCTCGAATCTTGAAATACAAAGGATGTTTTTAACTTAAAAAAACTTTGTAAACAAGTGAAGAAAAACGAAATTGTTCTGTTCTGTAATTTTAGTTCTGCACATCTTGAAATTTAGAAAGAAAATTGACCTAAATAAAAACTCTAAAGTTGGCAAGTCGTTAGAACGATATCAGTCTGTCGTTAGAAACGACTCTACACATCTCATTCGAATGAGAGAGACATGTCGTTAAAACGACTAGATGATGTCATTTGAACAACAATAAATGTCGTTTGATCCTCCCAAACACAAGGGAAAGATCTACACGACTCTAAAACTTGTTTATCTCAGAATAAAAGAAGTTATCTTCAGAAAAATAAAATTGAAACATTTTTACATCATTTTTAAATAAAATAACATCCTTATAACATTTTTCGAGTCCCATAAACATTATGCGTCCATACTCGAGAGCATTCTATCTTGAAGCTTGGATGCTATGTCTTCAAAACAACACATCATAGATTTTATGGGAATCGTGACAAGTAAAAATCTATCTACGACTCCAACAAGTTTTGTCCAAATTTAAGTCAATTACATACAAATTGACACACTTGGAAATTTGTCCTTACAAATCTCCACCTTTGACTATTTCGGGACAAAATCAAAAAAGTGAAATGCCTATGCCAGGACGTCAAGCCGAATGACCTAAATCCCATTCCATAATTCTAAAAAGAAAATATAGGACACGATCTAGTAAACAAATGTCGGACCGACAGCATGAACTTGTCTTCATGTGATGTAGTCGCAAAATCTCTAATCTCTGAATCATCACTGCACACACGAAACAAACAAATACCTTGTGAAGTATGGAGGTACAAGTGGTATATAATCAAAATGATGTCAAATTGTAACAAACCATCTGTTAAACACGTGAGAAAAACATATGATATCAATATGTATACACATTTTCAATATAGCGCAAATCAATGATACCAATATGTAAATAATGATCAATGATACCATTATGTAAAAAGAGCATATTTGCTCATCAAACAAAAACTCCCCCTACATCACATTCTATCTCTCCCCCTTTTTTGTATCGAATAGAAAACCATAGAAAAAGATAAACAAATACATATCCAGAATAAGAATAATCATATGAAGCATATCTAGATAAACATGAGTAGCCAGCTAATAATAATCAAAAGATACCAAATCATAGCTTGCAAACACTCACAAAAATGCATCATCAGTTGCAAGAATGATGTGACTAAACGAATCAATGAAGTGTATGGGTCAAATAAATAAAAATAATATCGATTGCAAGTAAACTATCCACAATAACCTAGATATACCAAAACAGTGTAATATCATCATATATACGAAGCAGGTACAAAAGCAGAAAGAATGGCAAAAAATCCTCTCTAGGTCGTTCGAATGACAATGCCAGGTCATTAGAACGACATAGGAATCTCATTTGAACTAGGTAAGAAATGACCTAAAATAGTAAGGTGTCGTGCGATTCAAATCAAGAAATGACCCTTCTAATGACCTATACCTTACACTTTTAACACCTCGCGAGATAGGTCATTTGATCTTGTCTTTAAACGACATGGATAGGTTATTTAAACGACATCCAGAATTCATTAGAATGACCTTACAAACTTTGTTTCCCATCTCAAAAAACTTGCAGGATTTGTCTAGTGAAGGTATGTATCGATATGGAGGATCCATCTAAAGAAGTTCATATTGAGGTCAGACTTAGCTCCTCCATCAGGGAAGAACTTGTTTAGTTCCTCTGGTAAATTAAAGACATCTTGGCATGGAGCCAATCCGACATGATCGGGGTGTACCCTGAAGTCATTTTCTATCACCTAATGTGGTTCCTAACCACAAGCCCATCCGATAAAAGAAGAGGTTCTTTGGTCCAGGAAGGAAAAATGTCACACCAAAATAAGTTAATAAATGTTTGGCCTCCAAATTTATTCGAGAAGTTAATATCCAGAATGGATTTCTAACAGAGTAATTGTGCTCATAGACAATAAGAAATTGAGAATGTGTGTCAATTTCACTTACCCCAACAAGACGTTCACTAAGGATTTATTTCCCCTAACTTGGATTGACACCTTAGTAGACTCTATAGCTAGTCACGGGCTCTTCTCCTTCATGGACACTTATTTCGGATATAACATGAGAATGGTAAAATCACGAGCTAAAGCTCTCATACCAATTTGTAGGGTTCCCTTTTCTATATGTCCTTTTAGGTAAAAATAATTTTTCCAGAAAAACTTTCCAATTTTAATTAGCACCAATTATGTGAACCAATATCTATTTAGCCCAATTTTATCTTGTTCATCCTAAACATGCATCTAAGTGAGATTAAGCAAGATAAAGTTAATTAAGTCCACAAAACACACAACGTCGATATAAGAGGAAACCACTAAAAATCTCGAACAACCCAAGCCAGACAATCACTATGATACGTTTTACAAAGTACAGATAATAGACTTACTCAATGACTGAATCCCCCACAAGTCTTGACTCTCTTCTATGCTTCAACTGATCCTCCATAGTGCAATACAGGAGTCCACCTACCCCAGGTCCACAACACACGAGTCCATATGTTCCTTGTTATCCACCCATACGACTATGGCAATCGCCTACGATTCAAAGCACAGAGTCCATCACTTTTTCATCGTAAAACTCAACGAAATAAATGTTCAACAGAGATGAACTAACTCCAATGGTGCTAAAAACATAAGATCTTTATAGCATATGTGTATGAAACCTCTGATCTTTATACATAAAGGATGTTTGTAACTTTGAAAACCCTTATAAACAAGTGCAAAAAAAATATTGTCATGTTCTGTAATTTTGGTTCTGCACACCTCGAAATTCTAAGAGAAAATTTCCATAAATAAAAAATCTTATGTGGGTAAGTCGTTAGAATGATATCAACCTATCGTTAGAACGACTCTGCACATCTCGTTCGAACGACATAATCATGTCGTTAGAATGACTAGCTGATGTCATTTAAATGACAATAATTTTCGTTTGATCTTCCAAAACACAAGGGCTATCTACACGACTCTAAAATATTTTTATCTCGGAATAAAAAAAGTTATCTTCAGAAGAACAAAGTCGAAACATTTTAAAATTATTTTTAAATAAAATAGCATACTTAAAACATTTTTCGAGTCTCATAAACATTATGCGTTCATACCTGCGAGTATCTCGGAATGCAATATTATATGAAGACGTGAAACGTGCACTAATAAACACGACATCATCTATCTTGAAGCTTGACCACTATGTCTTCAAAATAACACGTCATAGACTTTATGGGAATCGTGACCCGTAAAAATCTATCCATAACTCAAACAAGTTTTGTTCGAAATTAAGTTAATTACATACAAATTGACACCCTTGGAAAATTGACCTTATAAATCTCCCCCTTTGACTATTTCGAGACAAAACCAAAAAAGTGGAATGCCTGAGTCAGGCCGTCAAGCCAAATGACCTAAATCCTATCCCATAAACCCAAAAATAAAATACAAGACACGATCTAGTAAAAAATTGTCAAACCGACAGCATAAACTTGTCTTTATGTGATGTAGTCGCAAAATCTCCAATCTCTAAATCATCACTACACACACGAAACAGAAAACTATCATGTGAAGTATGGAAGTACAAGTGATATATGATCAAAATCATTACAAATTGTAAAACAAACCATTTGTTAAACATGTGAGCAAAACATATGATATAATTATGTATGCACATTTTCAATATAGCACAAATCAATGAAACCAATATGTAGACAATGATCAATGATACCAATATGTAAAAAGAACATATGTGATCATCAAATAAAAACTTCCCTACATCACATACTATCTCTCCCCCTTTTTGTCTCGAATAGACAACCAAAGAAAAAGATAATCAAATAGATATCAAGAATGAGAATAATCATATGAAGCATATCTAGATAAACATGGGTAGACAACTAATAATAATCAGAAGATACGAAATCGTAGGTAACAAATAGTCAGAAAAATGAATCATCAATAGCAGGAATGATGTGACTAAACATATTAATGCAGTGTATGGATCAAGCATGTAAAAAAAATATCGACTGCATGTAAACTGTCCGAAATAACCCAAATGTACCAAACAGTGTAATATCATCATATATATGAAGCAAGTATAAAAACAAAAAGAATGGAAAAAATCCTCTCTGGATCTTGCGAACGACAATGCCAGGTCATTTGAATGACATGGGCATCTCGTTTAAAGCAAGTAAGAAATGACTTGAAACAGTAAGGTGTCTCACGATTCAAATCAATAAACGACCTAAGAACGACCCTTCTAATGACATATACCTGACACTTTTAACACCTCGTAATTTAGGTCATTTGATCCAGTGTTCGAACAACATGGATATGTGGTTTGAACGACATCCATAAGTCCTTTGAATGTCATCAAGAAGTCATTTGAACGAGTTGACAAACATTGTTTTCCAGCTCTAAAAACATGCAGGATTTGTCCAGTGAAGATGTGCATCGATGTGGAGGATCCATATAAAGAAGTTCACACTAAGGCCGAACTTATCTCCTCCATCAGGGAATAATTTGTTCAGTTCCTCAGGTAAAATAAAAATGTCTTCACATGGAGCCTATCCGAGATGATCAGGGTGGACCCTGAAGTAATTTTCCATCACCTAAATGTGAACCCTAATCACATCCCCATCTGATAAAAGAAGAGGTTCTTTGGTCTAGGAAGGAAAAATGTTGCAATAAGGATTTTTATCCTCTAACTTGGATTGACACCTTAGTAGAACCTATAGCTAGTCACGAGCTCCTCTAATTCGTGGATGCTTATTTCCGGTATAACTTGAGATTGGTAAAATACCGAGAAAAAGATTTGATACCAATTTATAGGGTTCCCTTTTCTATATGTCCTTTTAGGTGAAAATAATTTTTTAAAAAAAACCGTCCAATTTTAATTAGCACCAATTCTATTTAGCCCAATTTTATCTTGTTAATCCTTAACATTCATCTAAGTGAGATTAAGTACGATAAAGTAAATCAAGTCCACAAAACACACGATGTCGATGTATGAGTAAATCACTAAGGAAAAAAACCTCGGACGACCCAAGCCATATAATCAATATGATACGATTTTACAAAGTATAGACAGTTGACTTACTCATTTACTCGATCTCCCAAAAGTCTTGATTCTCTTTTATGCTTCAACTGCTCCTCCATAGTGCAACGCATGAGTCCATCTATGCCAGGTCCATAACACATGAGTCCACGTGCGCCTCAGCATCTACTTATACAGCTATGGCAACCGCTTATGATTCAGAACACGGAGTCCACTGCTTCTTTACCTCAAAACTCGATGAAACAAATGTTCAACAGAGATGAACAAACTCCAATGGTTCTTAACAGAATATCTCTATAACATATGTTTATGATAGCTCGAATCTCACAACATAAAGGATGTTTTTAAATTTGAAAACCTTTATAAGTAAGAGCAGAAAAATGAAACTGTTCTGTTGTATAATTTTGGTTCTGCACACCTCAAAATTCTGAGGGAAAATTTCCATAACTAAAAAATCTTAAGTCGAAAAGTCATTTGAATGATATCAGACTGTCGTTATAATGACTCTACACATCTCGTTCGAACGAGATACACATGCCATTAGAATGACTAGCTAATGTCCTTTAAATAATAGTAAATATCGTTTGATCATCCAAAACACAAGGGAAAGATCTACATGACTCTAAAACGCGCTTATCTCAGAATAAATGAAGTTATCTTCAGAAAAATGAAATTGAAACATTTTAAAATCATTTTTAAACAAAATAACGTCCTTATAGCATTTTTTGAGTCCCATAAATATTATGCGTTCATACCTGAAAGTATCTTGGAATGCAATATGATATGAAGACATGAAACGTGCATAAATAAACACGGCATGATCTATCTTGGCGCTTGGTTGCCATGTCTTTAAAACAACGCATCATAGACTTTGTGGGAATCATGACAACTAAAAATCAATCTATGACTCAAACAAGTTTTTTCCGAAATTAAATTAATTACATACAAAATGACACACTTGGAAATTTGTCCTTACAAATCTCTCCCTTTGACTATTGCTGGAAAAGACCAAAAAGTGAAATGCCTAAGCCAGGCCGTGTGACACCCCGCCTAATAAAATACCGGGTGATCAGTCCTATACCAAATTAAAACAGGAATCCCAGTTGGATCATCCTTAGCATCACTGTTGAAAACTTTTTAAAACTTACTAACCACCTAGTATTCCAAAAACTGGTGCCAATTTTAACTTTTTAAATAAACAAAACAGTACATGCGGAATTAAAATATAAACCATTCACACAACTGAATGAAAGTAAACAGAATAGTAATTACACAACTTGACGAATAAATCACCGGCCACCAAATAAATAATCCAAATACAATTATTCAACACCTGAATAAATTACACCTGAAAACTGTACCGAGAAGTGTGGGCTACAAGCCCCAAATAAAACTGAAACTGATACAAGATTTCCTACTCTAGGAATGAATGAATGATGCGTCTAATCCAAACTCCTGCTAGCATCCACATATGCCGCAGCTCCGTGTCCCTGGAATAGAATATCAATCCTGGCGTCCCTGTGGCTGGACACCTAAAAGGTTTTGAAAATAGTTTTATGGCAAGGGTTAGAACCCAAAACATTTTGAAAATATTTAGCAAGTGAATTAACTGCAGTAATTTAAAATGCATGAATGCGCTTCATATTTAAGTTAGTGTCGCACTCCCTTGTGGACATTCTCACCCCTCCAGTATTGTGCACACCTAACGGTTACCTTAACCCCACCTAGTTGTACTACCCCGTCCAACTAGTCCTGATATAACCTTCCCTTGCCATACTACTCTAACCCGAGTATAATGATTATTGAATTATAAGTTATTTCACAATTAACTTAATTAATTCCTCTTAAATAGCAGCATATAACCGTGTCACAAGTTATATAAAGTAAATACATCACACACTGTATTATTCCCACAAATGATTAACTTAATTAATTTCTCATTAATTAACAACATATAACTGTAACCCGGGTTATATAAGGTAAATACATCACGCACTGTATTATCACTTACATATAATATTTACTACCATATTATACGTACCTTTACTAACATCCACACATATATCATACGCATATCCATCCTTCCGAGTATACCCTCACCGGATGATTCCCTCTAGAATGCTATCTCACTAGGTGTGCTCACAAAACCTAGTTTCCCCAAGTTAGAATCGCTCACCAACTTGGACCAAAATATACGAAATGGAGGCGGTCATATTCCTTCCCTGAAAGTGAGATAAATCCCTCACCCATATATACTGGACGCTATGACCTGGGGATATACTCGCCCTACTCCTCAAGCTAGGGGATTCACCCACATCGCGCAACCTCCCTTGATAGCATTAGAGTATATAAATTTAATAAATATCTAGTCACTGATATTTAGTATCACGCAAAATAAATACACGTATATATATACTATCACGACACCGTATATGTATAATATAAACTCTGGCTTCACCGTATACTCAAAATCCCGTACACTGCCTGTAATTTCCTGAGTCTATGGTCCGACTCAATGTAATTAATTTTCTCACTTAATAATTTATCCTCTTCCCGAGTCTATGGTCCGACTCTAATATAATTAATTCACACCTCAATTAATATAATACTTTCCCCGAGTCTATCGCCCGACTCTAATTAAATTAACTAACACTCGTATTAATTTAATACCAATCCGAGTCTGTGGTTCGACTTTAATACAATTAATTTACACTTAAATTAATTAACCCAAATTCTGAGTCTGTGGTCCGACTCTCATATAATTAATTATCAAATTAATTAATAAGTACCCCTTCACGAGTCTACAATCCGATTCTGATAAAACTAATTATCCCATACATTAGTTTAATCCTACCCGAGTCTACAAACCGACTCTAATCAAATTAATTAACACCCTTATTAATTTAATCCTACCCGAGTCCACAAACCGACTCTAATTAAATTAATTAATACACTCTTATTATTTTAATATTTCCCGAGTCTATGTTCCGACTCCAAATTAATTACTCTCTCTTAATAATTAATTTAATACTTTGGTGTCACATAACCAACATACCCGGACTCACTCACTTGGTCCATTTTTACATCTCATAAATTCCTTTTCCACATTTTTCGCCCACAATGTGTCACACATTTATTTCCATAATTTCCCAATTATATTTACCTATAATTACCAACATACCCGGACTCGCCCACTTGGTCCATAATTCAATATTCACCCGAGTCTATATTCCGACTCAAAATTATTTAGTTTATCTCCAAACTTAATTCACTACCTTGGGGTCGCATGACCAATATACCCGGATTCACTCACTTGATCCGTACCTCACTATTTTGGAATAAAATTTCTCAAATTTCATCCATTTAATGTCCCACATAAATTTATCCTAATCCCAATTACTTTCTCCCATAATTGCTAGGAATATTTGTTTCACAATTATCTATCACTTATTAATGTATGAAACTTAACTTTTAATAATTTTCCTTTTATATAATAATCTAGCCGAACTGCCCAGAATTTCCTATCATCGATCGATCGATGCCCCCGATCGATCGATTGACCCCTTCGTTACAGCTCTTCTTCCCCCCTGTTTTCCACCATTAACGAATTTCAAGGTTTTTAAACCATAATTTAAACCTCTAATTACATAATCCCATCATCTACACATGGTTAATCCACATCCTATTCCTCATAGAAACCATTAAGATGATCAACTTCTCTAATTATCTCATAGTGATGTGTGTATGAAAATTCGTTTTTGGGTGTAAATGGGATTTTCGTTTTTGAAACACTTGAATGAGATTCAATGTAAGATTTAGATGAGTGATTGATATCTGAATGTGTATATATGATTTGAATGAGAAATCCAGAACATAAAAGAGGGGAAATTGAATCTGGAAATTGGGATTTAAAACAGATAATTGATCCGTTGGCGTAGTCCCTCAATTTGGCTCCAAAAACCTCCAATTTGCTCTTGATTTGTTTTTCCCCAAATCCCCTCTCAAACCCTAGGTTTAGAATTTGATGGCTGCTGATTCTCTAATCTCCCCATTAGGTTAAAAACCCTTAATCCCGTTTTTCACCTAATGGGCTTAATTAAAGTGGCCCAACTCACCCCGTGTGGGCCCGGCTATGCCCAAAAATACCCCGAGACCCAATTACTACCCCCGGGTACTCTTTTCTGACTATCTCGACCCATCCGGACTCAACCGCGCAGTCAGAATTGACATCCGAATTAATTTATAAAAATCCTTATCTCACACCCCATTAAGTCTATACCGACTCCCGGCTGGGATAAGTGCATACCCCGTCATTAATACCCTAAATGACGTAATTAAATTATTACTATTCACTTAGTAAATAAATTTTCCCAAACATTAACCATTCACTTCCCGATTAATATTTAAATAAATATATTGTCATAATTAATTCAATTAAAATTACAACACACCAGTAATTAAAAATCCCGAATTAATTACTTATTAAATGCACAAAAATACGGGGTGTTACATACTCCCCCCCTTACAAAGTAATTTCGTCCTCGAAATTAAGATAAACCTAGTGTTCCAGTATACACATATTACTCACCAGTCAAGTGCCTCCAAGCCCGCTATATCTATCACATCCGCCTCTAAACATATGTTACACAAGCATGCATTTAAACCTTGTCAGGGCACCCATACACCCTATACCCGTGCTTAACCGCACAAAATTTGTCCTAATTAACCCGGGTTCCCATACACCCTATCCCCGCGCTCTACCGCACGAAAGTTACCCGACTGTGCTAGTCTTAACCCGTAATATAACTTCGAACCCGTAGTCATATTACATATATATATATATATACTGCCCGGGTACTCAACCCATGCTACGTCCAACTATCTCCCCATAAATACTTATCTCTCAACACAAAAGAATATATGCTTACCCTTATGCTACCAAAGACAACATAATACCGTGCCCTTACTACCACTAGTCCTTGCGCAAAATAAACCCCGAGCTATCTCTCTTTGCTCGAAAATCAATTCAACCACCCTGATTCACTTCATTAAACATCCCCACTTACCGGGATAAAATGTGAGAACACAAAACCTCACTATGTGCCATCGCACCATGCAATACAACATATATATCCACATATATATAAGCTATACGCCCTCTCCGGTGATACCTAGTACCAACCATAAACTGGTGTCACGGACACCAAAATTTAACTCCACTATCCACAATAGTTAAATTTCATCGTTATCCAGCCGATGTTTAAAAAGTATTATCAACCCTACTCCCATTATTCACGAAAGTAGTCATTCTTCGCAGAATTCAACCAATTACTCAGTGTACACCTTCACTCTCCCGTGAAGAACATTAAGGAACTCCGCTACCCTACGGAAAGTTTACCCACATGCTATGGCTGCTACCGCCAACGCACCCACTAAGTTCGACTCGCCTGCGAACTCTAGTAAAAATAAGTCTTATTATGACATTCTCTTTGTCACTCAAAAATATACCCCATCCCCCTAGGGTAAAAATACTTACCTCTATACCCCAGCTACAACGGCTGGTTCTCGGGTTCCGGAGGAGTTTCTCCCTGCCCGAATGCACCCGCGTCTTGCTTTAGTGGCTGTACATCCAGGACCTCGTCCTGTAGTTGAACCCTGCCTCGCTTAAGGTAATATCTCTTCATGTGTCTCGCTTTTCCCACAAAGGAAACACTTTCTAACATGTTCACCCTGCCACTGATCCCTTCCATGCCAACCTTGTTGGAATTCCTAGCCATCCCGCCGAAAGCCTCCAGTTCTAGATCGTTTGGCACGATTTCCTTGCCGAAAATCCTGTCCCTGATCTCCCCCAGTCTGCTGCTGGGATACCCCACTGGTATTGTTCCCTTCTACCTCATCCGACTGGCTAATCCTCACTCCCTTCCCGTTTCCTTTCGCGTGGAAGCGATATTCCCAACAGTGCCGGAGTGTTGCGTTAATGACATCAGTATAACCTACTAATGCGGAATTATCAATTAAATGTTGTCTGATTCTCCAGACTAACCAATTATAAACTTTGCTTTCTTTCCCTTTCCTCTCTTACCTCATCCGATACAAAATTTGCCAACTAGTGAAATCTTCCTTGTAATTGGCCACTAAACGGTCTCCCTTTGAGTCACCTCACAAAATTTTCTCCTCATTTCGGTCTCGACCGCTGAGGGAAAATACTTGCGGTCGAACTGCACCCAAAACTCTGCAGTAGCTAGTGTGTCCCTTTCCTCAACTGTGGTGATCGACTCCCACCACTGTAGTGCTTCTCCCACTAAACTAAAAGTGGTTAGCATTTGCTTCCGTACCTCATCGCAACCTCCTATGCGTAGGTAACGCTGGATATCTCTCTTCCTTGACACGCTAGAACTACATCTGAACCCCTCACAATTCTGATGGGTTCCCACTAAAATATCCTCTCTTTCTTGCTTCCACCCTGACGACTCCGCGTGAGTCTAAACGTCCGACGCCACTAACACTTGTGGCTGATCCCGTGTCAAGTACCTTGCCATTGTGACCACCGTTGCTCCAACTGCCTGTGCCACTATTTCAGTGACCTATGCTGCCCCAATCATCTATGGTCGTTGCTGTGGTAGCCCTTGCTCCTAACGAGCCTCCCCCGTCTCCTCTCCCCCTGCTGCCCTAACTGTTCTCTCCCTCCTGGGCGTCATCTGGACTGAGAATCTAATTGTATGAGTTCACTCTCAAATATAAATTTCGCAGAGGAACGTATATGCGCATACGTATGAGAATACAACAATCCTATGATAGGGATCTATATCAAAGATTGCTAAGCTGAAACGTGAAAAGACGCATAGATCCTAAGGACACTAGAACCTGATGCTCTGATACCATCTGTGACACCCCGCCTAATAAAATACCGGGTGATCAGTACTATACCAAATTAAAACAGGAATCCCAGTTGGATCATCCTTAGCATCACTGTCGAAAAATTTTTAAAACTTACTAACCACCTAGTATTCCAAAAACTGGTGCCAATTTTAACTTTTTAAATAAACAAAATAGTACATGCGGAATTAAAATATAAACCATTCACACAACTGAATGAAAGTAAACAGAATAGTAATTACACAACTTGCCGAATAAATCACCGGCCACCAAATAAATAATCCAAATACAATTATTCAACACCTGAATAAATTACACCTGAAAACTGTACCGAGAAGTGTGGGCTACAAGCCCCAAATAAAACTGAAACTGATACAAGATTTCCTACTCTAGGAATGAATGAATGATGCGTCTAATCCAAACTCCTGCTAGCATCCACATATGCCGCAGCTCCGTGTCCCTGGAATAGAATATCAATCCTGGCGTCCCTGTGGCTGGACACCTAAAAGGTTTTGAAAATAGTTTTATGGCAAGGGTTAGAACCCAAAACATTTTGAAAATATTTAGCAAGTGAATTAACTGCAGTAATTTAAAATGCATGAATGCGCTTCATATTTAAGTTAGTGTCGCACTCCCTTGTGGACATTCTCACCCCTCCACTATTGTGCACACCTAACGGTTACCTTAACCCCACCTAGTTGTACTACCCCGTCCAACTAGTCCTGATATAACCGTCCCTTGCCATACTACTCTAACCCGAGTATAATGATTATTGAATTATAAGTTATTTCACAATTAACTTAATTAATTCCTCTTAAATAGCAGCATATAACCGTGTCACAAGTTATATAAAGTAAATACATCACACACTGTATTATTCCCACAAATGATTAACTTAATTAATTTCTCATTAATTAACAACATATAACTGTAACCCGGGTTATATAAGGTAAATACATCACGCACTGTATTATCACTTACATATAATATTTACTACCATATTATACGTACCTTTACTAACATCCACACATATATCATACGCATATCCATCCTTCCGAGTATACCCTCACTGGATGATTCCCTCTAGAATGCTATCTCACTAGGTGTGCTCACAAAACCTAGTTTCCCCAAGTTAGAATCGCTCACCAACTTGGACCAAAATATACGAAATGGAGGCGGTCATATTCCTTCCCTGAAAGTGAGATAAATCCCTCACCCATATATACCAGACGCTATGACCTGGGGATATACTCGCCCTACTCCTCAAGCTAGGGGATTCACCCACATCGCGCAACCTCCCTTGATAGCATTAGAGTATATAAATTTAATAAATATCTAGTCACTGATATTTAGTATCACGCAAAATAAATACACGTATATATATACTATCACGACACCGTATATATATAATATAAACTCTGGCTTTACCGTATACTCAAAATCCCGTACACTGCCTGTAATTTCCTGAGTCTATGGTCCGACTCAATGTAATTAATTTTCTCACTTAATAATTTATCCTCTTCCCGAGTCTATGGTCCGACTCTAATATAATTAATTCACACCTCAATTAATATAATACTTTCCCCGAGTCTATCGCCCGACTCTAATGAAATTAATTAACACTCATATTAATTTAATACCAATCCGAGTCTGTGGTTCGACTCTAATACAATTAATTTACACTTAAATTAATTAACCCAAATTCTGAGTCTGTGGTCCGACTCTCATATAATTAATTATCACATTAATTAATAAGTACCCCTTCACGAGTCTACAATCCGATTCTGATAAAACTAATTATCCCATCCATTAGTTTAATCCTACCCGAGTCTACAAACCGACTCTAATCAAATTAATTAACACCCTTATTAATTTAATCCTACCCGAGTCCACAAACCGACTCTAATTAAATTAATTAATACACACTTATTATTTTAATATTTCCCGAGTCTATGTTCCGACTCCAAATTAATTACTCTCTCTTAATAATTAATTTAATACTTTGGTGTCACATAACCAATATACCCGGACTCACTCACTTGGTCCATTTTTACATCTCATAAATTCCTTTTCCACATTTTTCGCCCACAATGTGTCACACATTTATTTCCATAATTTCCCAATTATATTTACCTATAATTACCAACATACCCGGACTCGCCCACTTGGTCCATAATTCAATATTCACCCGAGTCTATATTCCGACTCAAAATTATTTAGTTTATCTCCAAACTTAATTCACTACCTTGGGGTCGCATGACCAATATACCCGGATTCACTCACTTGATCCGTACCTCACTATTTTGGAATAAAATTTCTCAAATTTCATCCATTTAATGTCCCACATAAATTTATCCTAATCCCAATTACTTTCTCCCATAATTGCTAGGAATATTTGTTTCACAATTATCTATCACTTATTAATGTATGAAACTTAACTTTTAATAATTTTCCTTTTATATAATAATCTGGCCGAACTGCCCAGAATTTCCTATCATCGATCGATCGATGCCCCCGATCGATCGATCGACCCCTTCGGTACAGCTCTTCTTCCCCCCTGTTTTCCACCATTAACGAATTTCAAGGTTTTTAAACCATAATTTAAACCTCTAATTACATAATCCCATCATCTACACATGGTTAATCCACATCCTATTCCTCATAGAAACCATTAAGATGATCAACTTCTCTAATTATCTCATAATTTTTGAAATGGGTCTTACTCCATAAAATTCAATTATCTGTTTTAAATCCCAATTTCCAGATTCAATTTCCCCTCTTTTATGTTCTGGATTTCTCATTCAAATCATATATACACATTCAGACATCAATCACTCATCTAAATCTTACTTTGAATCTCATTCAAGTGTTTCAAAAACGAAAATCCCATTTTGTACCCATTTACACCCAAAAACGAATTTTCATACACACATCACTATGATATGAATTGATTATCATGCTTTAAGAATCAAAACAGTTAACCACTTGCCTAAAAGTGTTCGTAGTGTCTGATCCGTTGGCGTAGTCCCTCAATTTGGCTCCAAAAACCTCCAATTTGCTCTTGATTTGTTTTTCCCCAAATCCCCTCTCAAACCCTAGGTTTAGAATTTGATGGCTGCTGATTTTCTAATCTCCCCATTAGGTTAAAAACTCTTAATCCCGTTTTTCACCTAATGGGCTTAATTAAAGTGGCCCAACTCACCCCGTGTGGGCCCGGCTATGCCCAAAAATTCCCCGAGACCCAATTACTATCCCCGGGTACTCTTTTCTGACTATCTCGACCCATCCGGACTCAACCGCGCAGTCAGAATTGACATCCGAATTAATTTATAAAAATCCTTATCTCACACCCCATTAAGTCTATACCGACTCCCGGCTGGGATAAGTGCATACCCCGTCATTAATACCCGAAATGACGTAATTAAATTATTACTATTCACTTAGTAAATAAATTTTCCCAAACATTAACCATTCACTTCCCGATTAATATTTAAATAAATATATTGTCATAATTAATTCAATTAAAATTACAACACACCAGTAATTAAAAATCCCGAATTAATAACTTATTAAATGCACAAAAATACGGGGTATTACTGGCCGTTAAGCCGAATGACCTAAATCCCATCCTATAAACCCAAAAAGAAATACAGGACATGATATAGTAAACAAATATCGAACCGGCAGCATAAACTTATCTTCATGTGATGTAGTCGCAAAGTATCCAATCTCTAAATCATCACTAAACACACGAAACAAATAAATACCAGGCGAAGTATGGAGGTACAAATGATATATAATCAAAATGATACCTAATTGTAAAACAAACCATTTGTTAAACATGTGGGCAAAACATATGATAACAATATGTATACACATTTCCAATATAGTGCAAATCAATTATACTAATATGTAAACAATGATCAATGATACCAATATGTAAACAAGGATCAATGATACTAATATTTAAAAAGAACATATGTACTCATCAAACAAAAACTCTCCCTACAACACATAATATCTCTCCCCATTTTTGTCTCGAATAGACAACCAGAGAAAAAGATAATCAAATACATATCTAGAATGAGAATAATCATATGAAGTAAATCTAGATAAACATGGGTAACCAACAAATAATAATTAGAAAATACCAAATTGTAGATAGCAAACAATCACAAAAGTGAACCATCAATAGCAAGAATGATGTGACTAAACGAATCGATGCAGTGTATGGATCAAACATGTGAAAATAATATCGACTGCATATAAACTGTCCAAAATAACTCAAATGTAGCAAACCAGTGTAATATCATCATATATACGAATCAGGTACGAAAGCAAATAGAATGGAAAAAAATCATCTATGGGTCATTTGAACGACAATGTCATATCGTCTAAACGACATAGGCATATCGTTTGAACCAGGTAAGAAATGACCTGAAACAGTAAGGTGTCGCGTGATTGAAATCAAGAAACAACCTTAAAACGACCCTTCTAACGACCTATATCTGACACTTTTAACACCTCGTGAGTTAGTTCACTTGATCCAATCTTTGAATGACATGGATATGTTGTTTGAACGACATCCAAAAGTCGTTTCAACAACTTTGCCAACTTTGTTTTCTAGCTCTAAAAACATACATGATTTGTCGAGTGAAAAACTTTCCTCAAAACAGTAGCTGGAAATACAAAATAGTAGCAAAACAGACTCAAAATAGGAAATATGAGTTTCATGCTAACATAGTATCAATGTGCTCAAACATGGATATGGAATGAATGGGCGTCAACTACAATAAATGAATCACAATTTGGATCCATCAAAACAATCAAGAAGCTCTAATTGATAGCTAAATTTCATCAAACTTAGGTTTGGCTATATGTGAAAATTAATATATTGAGCTAAATGAACTAAACAAACATCATGTATACAAATCCAGAATTTTGACGATTCTATAAGTAATAGCGTCACGTCACGATTTTTCAACATTAGGATTCGTGGTGCAAACCCGTTGATATTTTCATCCAAGCTCCCTCAAATATTCATATTTCTTTTCTTTTTGAATGAACATATCAAACTAAACTAATTGGCCCATTTTTGGAATAATTATTCTTTTTATTGCCATAAATTTTTATTGTGCTCCTTCAAAACGGTGGCTTTCACGACGAGATTCTTATTCTCTCGCAGCCTTTTCTCATGAACACTCATCATTTTTTCAATTTAAGCAAGTCCTCACGACAAACGGTTCTTACATGCACACCTCCTTCTAAGTCTAATTACGCATAGATGACAAAATTAAGAGGATAACGTCTCACCAAACTCAAATATGCATAAGAAGTTAAGCATTCATAAAAGCTCGTGCATGTGTGTGATGGCATATATACAAAGTCATCCAAATGTAAATCAAATTCGAAACAACCCCAATAGTCAATGGTTAAGATCATTCAACACATCTATAATTACGACCAAATCCTAGCTACATTGATAATGAAATGCTGGGATTTTAAGCACACTAATATGCCGCATCAAATATGTAAACTCATGACACATAAAAATAAACCGAAAATCTTTTTGTGTCCTTTCAAAAATATTATTGGTTCAAAAATAAAATCTTTTTGTATTTTCTCAAAAATATATGAAACGAAAAATCTTTTTGTATTTTCAAAAATTTTATCAAAATAAAATCTTTTTGTATTTTCAATAAAACTCAAATAAATGAAATATATAATACAAATCATAACACTAGTAAGATATATTTCATGAAGCAAAGACTAGCGTAATGCAAATATGGCAGCACAATCATCCTTTAGATTTATCATGGGAAGAATTAAGGGAAACCAAATGAGAGTTTAGTTCCTAAAGCCATTAAATCTGATTTCATAACCCAAGTAGGTGTGTAACGACTCTTGGGGGTTTTGGGAACCGAAATGACTTTATTCTTAAACTTCCTAGGAGCATTTTTAAGGTCATAACAATAACGCCTAAGGTGACCCTCCCTACTGCAACGAGTGAACCTGTAAACACGACTAAGAATGTGACCTAAATGTGGACATCTCCTAACATTCCTAGTTGACTCTCTCATATGATTGGTATTGGCTTTGGGAATGGGAGAAAAACGATCATCGAAGCTTACACCACACCTACCGTCCTTGATTTGAAAGGTGCCTAAAATCCTATCTAACTTTTTCAACCTTGCCTTCAAATCAAATTTCACCTTATTCGAGTCTATGAATCTTTCCTCAAGCTGACAAATCCCAGACTCAAGCAAATGCCTAGACTCCTCAAACTCTATAATCTCCTTTTTCATAGCCTCTATTAAACCACGAAGACTATCTCTCTCACCCTCAACATATTCTAGTTTATCCCGAATAGTCTTATCCCATGCCCTAAGATCCTCAATCAATACATCATTATTTTCTATCGCACGCTCTTTCAACTTAGCTTGCAACTTCAACTTTTCCTTTTTCACCATTATCGCTTCCTCATATAAATCATTAAAGGCAACTTGTAACTCTCTCACATCTATCTCCTCCTTCTCACTAGCTTCACCGTCACTCACTTGGGATTCACAAACTATGGACTGAGAAGTGTCATTCACATGAGTATCCTCATAAGAAGATGTATCGTTGTCGTTCACATGACATGCCATAAACGCTACAAAATTGTGCTCAATGGGGGGAACTCTCTCCCTCTTCTGGTTCATTATCACTTAAGGTGGCATTATATGCTATCGGTTTCTTTCCCTCCTTCTTAATTATGGTGGGGCACTCTGCTACCCTGTGGTCATAACCCTCATAACCAAAACACCTATTCGACGCATCCCTCTTATCATTATCACTTCTATTCTTAGGGATGTGATCGACCTTTTTTGTTCTTTAATTTATTAAGTCTTTTGGCATCTTTTAATTGCTTTTGGAACTTAAATAACTTTTTGAACTTCTTTGCCAACAAGGATAAATCCTCGAAATCGGTGTCAAAATCATCATCTAAAACTTTAGTCTCTTCCTTCCGGGCTTTCAAAGCAATGCCCTTTTTTTCTTTGGCACTTTCTTAGAGGTAAAGATATCAATCTCATAAGTTTGTAAGTCACCTACAAGCTCTTCTAGTTTTGTTGATTTAAGCATACCCAAGTAGTTTAAAATGGTCACTTTGGGATCAAATCTACTAGGAAAATACCTTCATATTTTCTTTACGACTCGGTTGTTGGGTATTTTCTCTCCATAGTTAAATGACAAGTAGAAAATATTAGACAACCTAGTGTAAAACTCAACAAACGTCTCACTCTCTAGCATCTTAATCGTCTCAAATTGGGTAGTAAGGTTTGAAGTTTTGATGCCCTAACCGTGATAGTTCCCTCGTGAGTTAGTGCAAGAACATCCCAAGTCTTTTTTTAGGTTTCACATGTCATGATACAATTATACCCCTCCAGTGTGACAGACAAGGAAATAACATCTAGACCTTTAGAATTATAAAGTGCAAGTCTATGTTTGGCTTCGATCCATGCTCAACTGGTTTTAAAGTAGTGGTGTCTCTATCTTTTGTGACCGGTGGTGACCACCCTTTTCAAACCGCTAACCACACATGTTCATCAATTGATTTTAAAACACTTTTCATTCACAATTTCCAATAAGCATAATTTGTGCCATCAAAATTAGGAGTTCTAAAATAATTAAAATTTACGATATTCATGCCTTAGGACACACGTGATCACTCACACAATAAAAAAGTGTTTTTAGATCTAATACCAATTTGAGAATGGTAAAATTCAGAGCTAAAGCTCTGATACCAATTTGTAGGGTTTCCTTTTGTATGTATCATTTTACGTGAAAACAATTTTTCCAAAACAAACTTTCCAATTTTAATTAGCGTCAATTATGTGAACCAATTTCTATTTTATCCAATTTCAACTTGTTAATCATAAACATGCATCTAAGTGAGATTAAGAAAGATAAATTAAATCAAGTCGACAAAACACACAACACCGATGTACGAGAAAACCCTTAAGGGAAAAAACCTCGGATGGCCCAAGCTAGACACTCACTATGACACGATTTTACAAAACACAGACAATAGACTTAATCAATGACTTGATCCCCCACAAGTCTTAATGATCTTATATGCTTCAACCACTCCTCCACAGTGCAACGCAGGAGTCCACCTATGCCAGGTCCACAACAGACGAGTCTACGTATGCCTCAGTATCCATCGATATAGCTATGGTAACTGCCTACGATTTAGAACACATAGTCCACCACTTATTCATCGCAAAACTCGACGAAAAAAATATTCAACAGAGATTAACAAACTCCAATGGTGATAAACATAATATCTCTATAGCATATGTGTATGAAAGCGCGGATCTTGAAACACAAAGGATGTTTTTTACTTTAAAAACCTTTGTAAACAAGTGTAGAAAAATGAAACTGTTTTACTCTATAATTTTGGTTATGCACACCTAAAATTCTGAGAGAAAATTAACCTAAATAAAAAAATTTAAGTTGGCAAGACATTATAATGATATCAGTCTGTCGTTAGAATGACTCTACACATCTCGTTCGAATGAGATAGGCATGTCATGAAAACGACTAGCTGATGTCATTTCAATGACAGTAAATGTCATTTCATCTTCCAAAACACAAGGTAAATATCTACACAACTCTAAAACATGTTTATCTCAGAATAATCCAAGTTATCTTCAGAAAAAAGAAATTGAAACATTTTAAAATAATTTTTAAACAAACTAACATCTTTAAAACATTTTCTAAATCCCATAAACATTATACGTTCATAGCTGAGAATATCTCGAAATGCAATTAGATATGAAGATTTGAAACGTGCACCAATAAACACGGCACGATATATCTTAAAGCTTGGCCCCTGCGTGGGAATCTTGATAAGTAAAAATCTATCTATGACTAAAATAAGTTTTATCCGGAATTAAGTCAATTACATACAAATTGACACACTTGGGAATTTATCCTTACATAACCAGATCGGGATAGCCCTTGATAATGAAGATGAGACCTCATTCATCACATATAAATGTACTTAATGTTATAAAGTTATGACTTTCAGACTAAAGAATAATGTGACACTTATCAAAGGTTGGTGAAATCCATTTTCAAAGACCTTATTGGCAAGACCATGAAGGTCTACATTGATGGCATGTTGGTCAAAAGACAAAGCTTAGGATAACGTTAAGAACTTTATAGGAACCTTCATGGTCCTCCAAAGAAACTAAATGAGCCTTAATCGAAAGAAATGTGCTTTTGAAGTAGTTGAGAGCATGTTCCTTGGGTTCATGGTCACCAGGTGGGCCATTGAAGTCAACTTGAAAAAAATCTAAGCCCTATTGGATATGCAGTCTCTGAGGACAGTAAAGTAGGTCCAAATCCTAGATGAAAGGGTTGCTTCCCTCAAACGGGTTGTCTTCATTGTCACAGATAAGTTCCTGCCATTTTTTATAGTGTTGAAGAAAGCCTTTAAGTGGAATCCTAAGGTTGTAGAGGCCTTATAGAACCTCAAAAGGTACTTGAGGTACGCACCATTACTATCTTGGATGATTGTAAAGGAATACTTGTACCTATACCATGCTACCTCACCCACTACTATTAGCTTTGTCAATAAAGAGTTTAGGGTACAATATCACATGTACTACATCAAGTGAGGCCACCAGGGGCTGAGAGCAAATACCTAAGAATAGAGAAGTCGGATTTCTGCCTCATCATCTCAGTAAAACGATTGTTCCCCTACTCTCAGTCCCACTCCATTATATTTATAAATAATTAGCCCCTCCGATCGATTCTTTAAAATCTTGACACCCCAAGAAGGCTTGTTAAGTGGTCCATAGACCTAGGTGAGTTTGACATCATGTATCAACCTTAAAATATTGTCAAATAGTAGTCCTTTACTGACTTCATTACAAAGTTTAATAACCTAGATGTAGTAGAAGAATAGATCGTGAGTTTGGGGATATGGTCACAATAAAACACCTAGAGCCTAGTCAAACCCTAATCTATTCTTCTACTACATGTGATATTGTACCCTAAACTCTTTATTGACAAAGCTAATAATAGAGCCTAGTCAAACCCTAATAAAACACATAGGCAGTGGGGCTAGACTCCACCTAGTCACACTAGAAGGAGGTACTATTTCTCTCACACTCTAGTTCACTGAGGTCTTTAAGGACAAATACGACATGATGGCAGGTTACCTAGCAGTTATGCAAGACCACATCAGGAGGATCCCTATGTTTGGGATTATGAGGGTCCCTCAGATGAAAAATCAGAGGTTTACCACCTTGCAAGAGTGGTGCCATAAAATGAATTCAACACTATGGTTCCTATTGTCGTTATAGCTCAGCTAAGCATCACACAACTATAAATCAACACCACAAAGATCGACCAGAGTCCAGACTGGACCACTCCCATCAAAGCTTACCTCATAAATGGTGACCAACCCATAGATAAGATCGAGGTTAGAAGACTGAAGTGCACAGCTTCCAAGTATTACCTAAAGAATGGAGTATTGTATAAAATTAGATACTAATAATCACCTCAAAGATATATGAGCTGCTCAGAAGCCAATTACATCCTCAAAGACCTCTATGAAGGTGTTTGTGGCTCCCATACTGGCCCAAATACCTTAGTATACAAGGGCCTAAAACATGAATACTTCTGGCCGAGGTTGGGGAAGGAAGCCAAGGACTGGGTGCAGTGTTGTGATAAATAACAAAGACTTTTTTTTATTCTAAAGCAATCAATAGAGAAGATAGATTCGATGCAAAGTCCATGAACCTTTACTCAACGGGGAGGGGACTTGGTAGGTCCTCTGCCTCTTAGAAAAAGTCAACAAATATAGAATAGTAGTCATTGATCACTAAACCAAGTGGGTAGAGGTTGAAACCTTAGCCATTATCACTAAGAAAAAGACCACCACCATCATCTATAAGAACATCATCTGTAGGTTTGGCCTACCTAAAGCCATCATCTTAGAAAATGGTAAGAAATTTAACAACCTAACATTCAAGGAGTTCTGCTCAAGGTATGACATAAGAAATCACTAATCATCCCCAGGTCACCTAAATTCCAATTGCCAAGTTAAGATTACCAACATAATGATCATCCATAATTTGAAGAAGAGGCTAGATAAGGCCAATGAGATATAGTATAAAGAAATACCAAGAATTCTATGGGCTTATAGGACCACAGTCAGAGGTCCAATGGGAGAAAATCCTTTATCCTTGACCTTTGGAACTGAGGTTATGATCCTAACTAAGGTCAAAATACCCATACAAATGGTATCTCAGTTTGAACTGAGGGCTAATGAAAAAAGTCTGAAGGTATCTCTATATGAGTTAGTAGAGAAAAGAGAGGTTACACTGGTCCAGATAGAACTCTGCAAGTAGAAAATAATTTCCTACTTTAACAAAACAGTCTGTTACACGAAATTTAAAGTGAGAGACCCGGTCCTAAGGGTGGTCACTCTAGCAACCATAAACCCCAGAGAGGGGAAAATAAGCCCCATATGGGAAGGCCCGTATATGGTGACAAATATTACAAGACCTATCTATTATAACCTAAAATTTATAGAGGAATACGAACTCCCCATCCCTGGAATTAAAAAAACCTCAAAAACTACTTACAGTGATGTATTCAATGATCTAATGAAATGAAACTTTTGTTGACTATGACATGTTTAATATCATGGTTCTTTAAGAGCTACAAGGAGTTCATCCTTGGCTCTGAGGAACTAAGGTCTTATGACCCATAAATCGAGTTTTAAGAACTTCAGTCATGGCTTAAAATTTAAAACTAATGTCCAAGGACCCAAAATAAAGAGTCGAAATTTTTTTAGCCTTGGCTCCAGGTTTAAGGGAAGGTTATATGACCTAACATTCAAACAATAAGGATTTTATCATTAGCTTAATAATAACAATCAAAGGTCTTATGACTCAAAAAAGACTACAGTCTTCAAGTTTAACCAAGCCAAAAAGTATAGTCAAAGGTCTCCGGATCCATAAAAGGCTAGAGAGACTATTGAGATTTTCATCCATAATTCCAAAAGGTTAAGGGGACCTAAAAATAACCCATTCACTTATATCAAAATATTTTCTTTACCATTGAGTTATAAAAAATGAAAACCTTACACCCCTCAAGAATAACTTTTGAAAATGTTGAAATAAAACCTCAATTTTATAAACAATTAGGGGGATAAGCATTTAAATATAAAAATTCTATAAACTTTAGTTTTTAACAAAGAAAATGTGTAAGGATCTCAGGCCTTATAAGGACTTCAAAATTCAAAATTATTTCTAAGTTCAGAGGTGTCAGGCCCTTATAAGGACTTTAAAATTTCAGAGGTCTAAGTCCGGAGGTCTTAGACATTTACGAGGACTTCAGATTTTAAATTATTTTAATCTGAAGGTCTCGGATCCTATTAAGGACTTTAAAACTTCAAATTGTTTCGACGCTGATGGTCTCTAACCCTTATAAGGAATTCAAAATTATAAATTATTTCTAAGTCCGAAGGTTTTCAACACTTATGAGGACTTAAAAATTTAAAATTATTTCAAAGTTTGGAGGCCTCAAACCCTTATAAGAACTTAAGATTCTTAATTTTTTCAGTGAGGAGGTCTCAGACCTTTATAAGGACTTTAGATTCAAGTTACCTAAGTTTAAAGGTCTTAGTAAATTTCATGGGACTTTAGGTTATAAATTTACTAAGTTCGGAGATCTTAGGACCCTTACAGAGACTTCACATATCAAATATTCAAACCCAAATTTCAATTGTAAGGTCTTAGGACCGTTTATAGATTTGAACTTTAGTCTTTACATCCAAAAATTTGGTAAGGAGGGGACAAAGTGTTTGAACAAAAATTACGGGCCACTAATCTCGCAAAAGCACAAGCGTCAAGTATGCTAAGGTTCTAAGGCTTAACATACCACTACAAAGCCTTTGTATTGACTTCAGCAAACTACAAAAATATAAAGAAATGGCCTCAGGGACCTCAAGTCTACTTCAAAAAATTTGCACCACTAGTTATTTTACTTTGGGGGGTAAGATATACTAGTACCAGGAAGACCTCGAACATCTCATTCAGTGCATAAAATTCCTTAGTAAGGCAAAAAAGGTAAGTACGAAATAAAGACTAAGGAATAACATATTTCCATTCAAAACCTATTTTTATTAAATACGAAAGGAGGGAAAATTACATCAACAACCCATGGCCAATCAGCGGTTCAAAATAAAAATTACCCAAAAAGGTAATCAAGGCTTGACATTGTAGGGATCCAAGGGAGCTTTACTTTGGGGTAAATAAATGGAGACAGAGGCCTTTTTTTTAGGTTTTTTAGGGTTGACATCTGAGATCTTCCCGCCAAATTCAAGAGCCTCAACAAATAGACCAGAAACATCCACCTTAGGAAACAAACTTTGAACTTTCTCTTTGAAGCCATCAAATCTTGAGTTATAATTTTCGAAGAAGTACTTCGTATATGGATCAGGACCAAGATAAGCATCCACATCCCTCTAAATAGTGGAGTGAATATCCCTTGAAGAGAATAATAAATTGACGAGGCCTTAGCATACTCACTCTGAAACTCTTCACCCTTGGAAGTCAAGTCCTCCTTCATAGCGATGAGATCTTTAACTGACTGCTTCAGAAGTTCTGCCTCGTAATTAGCATGGAGAAGTTTATCCCGTAAGCCTCAAAACTCAGGTTTCTAATCTCAGAGAGTCTTTTCCATCTCAAAAAGTCCAATATATCCAATGGCATGGAGTTTATCTACCTTCTCTAGATAAACCCTAATGGCAACGATTAAGAAACCATTATCCCTCAATATATTGGCATCTAGAAGTTTCTCTTTCTCTAGAGCAATGAGTCAAGACCTTAGGGCATCTTTTTCCTTGCTAAGGGTGTATACCTCCACTTTCAAATCATTAATCGCCTATTCCAATTTGGGTTTGGGTCTATCTCTTTGCTATCTTAATAACCTTATTCCATCCCTTACTGCCATCGAAAGCGTCATCCAGAAGAACCTCCTTCAAGTGCTGAGCCTAAAAAAGATAAGGAAATGTAAGGATATATAATATAAAGTAAAAGGTTATTGAGATAAAATCAAAGTAACTTTGAAGATACATTGCTTAACAAGTGGATCATGTCCTCGGCCTTGATAAAGGCCTCCAAAGTTCTCAGTTTGGCTACAACATTAGAGCACTTAGTCTTGGCCATCGAATGGTGGGTGTCCACCAGAAGAATAAGAGTTCAACTACTCAATATAAGGAGGTCAAGAATACCTCTCATTTGTGTCCAGCCCCTCCTAATGGATAAGAGTTTTAGTAACTTTTTTTAGGTCCTCCCTATCGTAAAAAAATTATATTCTCCTTTTATTTTCCCTTCGAAACTAGGGGATATAAGTCTTTAGAATAGAATAATTGCCCGGGGTTTCCCTAGGGGTTCCACCTGACCCCAATGATTCTTACGTCAAGGGTAGGCTTTTGATCTTGAGATCCTTTTTAACCGTATTATCTTGTTCAACCTCAGGAGCAAGGGAGCCCATCGGTGTATCAAGCTTCAACTTCTTACTAGTCAGGACCTCTTTCCCATGGCATCAATGTCCTCGGTCAATGTATCCTTAGAAAACCACCTCATTATCATTCTTTCTTCCCATTATTTATCGCATAAAGTAATCAAGGAAAAGTTAATTATTAGAATAATTGAAATAAATGAAGAAAACTAGTACAAAAGCTCAACCACTTACTTTGTCGATCTTTTTCTTCATCAGAACCTAGCAGAGTGTCCCCTTCAACTACTAGAGGAGGCTTAAATTCACCTTAAGATTGGTCTTCCTTTTCATCAGGTGACTTAGGGACCTTAGACAACACCTTGGTAACATTTTTCCTCTTTTGAGGCACCATAAAAAGGGGATCAAATCTTAGTAATTCCTCTCCCAGGAGCTTTGGGGTAGTTAGGGAAGCTCCTAAGGTCAAAGGCTTAAGCCCAGACCCTCGTCCACTATCAAAAAGGCGCTTGGCTATAACAAAGGTTTAAAAAGGAGTACAAAATGACTTTTAAATCTCCTTATTCTCTTGTTCAAATGCCTTAGCAATCGTTGCAAATAAATAAGAGGATTAGTAAGGATCATTCAAAGGTCATACCTAAAACTTAAATCCAAATCATAAAAAGGGATAAAGTCTTACCTAAAGTCGAGGGAGTACACTAGAATGTGGGGAAATAAACTATATTGGCAGGTTCAACGGTATCTTAGGCACCACTGATGAAGAATAACTTCTCTCTCTAGTTTTTGGTGGAATTGTGCTAATCCCAAGAAAATACACTAGCTTTTGGGGAGAGATATTCCAACACTTTGTCTTTGGGCTTGCTTTGTTCTCGAACCCGATATAGTTCAAAGAATTGGACCTCTGTAAGGACATTTTATCCATCATATATTATTGTTATGTCGTACGCCGTTACACCGTTGAATAAATTCAAGATTCATAATGTCATCAACGGATCCGAATATCAAAGAAGAGGAGGAACCAAAAGTCTGGCAGGCCGGACCGGTCCGCCCAAAGAAAAATAACCGATCCTCCTACGGATCGGTCCGCCCTTATACCAGAACGATCCGCTTCCTGAAAAGCCAGTACACCCCGGACCGATAGCGAACCGATAAAGCCAAAAATAAAAAGAACTGGTCCGCCTACCCGGATTGATCCGCCTCAGATCCGGACCGATCCGCCCTGGATAAACTCGAACAGATCGTGTTCAGATTTTTAAAGGCCAGGACTTCTTATTTAATCCCACTACGGGGATTTGGTTTAGTAAGACTTCTACACGATTTTCCGAGTACAAAAAAACTCTAAGTCTTCACCTGTTGAGTCCCAAGACTCTAGTTTTTTTATTCACACAACCTTTCATACATTTGTGAATCTGTTTGTAACCCTAGAACACAATCCTTTATTATTAAATCTTTATGAATAAGACCGCTCTTCTTCTTCATTGCTGCCCTATTGGAAAGGGATATCTCCAGCCACCGACTACAGAATCCGACACCTGAGGGTAATTCTTAGTCACATGTATTTTCATTGTAATTCGAAATTGTACGTTACAATATTATAATGGAAATAAATGGTTTTTCTCCTTTGGGGGATTTTTCCTCAATTGTGTGCGCTTGAATAACTATTGCATGATCTCATCTTGTTTCAATCACACCTAGTTGCATGTTTAGGGTTTGTTTGAGTTAAATTGAAGTTAATTATATTATTTCTTATTTGAACACAAGCGCATACTCTTACAACCTCATTGACCACCACTAACCTCCCTAAAGGCTAGGATTGTGGCCATCAGTGATCTTCAAGAATTAGCTACTAGTTAGGAAGGATCAACTCCAATGGGTCCTAGTTACCTTGTTACGGATAGAGGTAGGGGAATCTAGCTTGATAGTGCAAGAAACACTCATTAAAATTTACATGCTGAGGGACCCATGAGCAAGCCCTTTCATCAAGATTGGTGTCTTTCAAAACCACATAGTCAGGTATTTATAAAGTCCTCCTGATGGTTATGAAGTCTTGATCATTAATTCTAGAAGCGAAGTGGGACCCACTTGTGCAGTTGGGGTCATTCTTCGCCAAGTATTCCCTCTTGAGGGTCCCAACAACCTCCTCTTTGATTAAAGGAAGGTAAATATGAAGTCCTAAGGAAGCAAGAGGACCTTGTATCTGATATTTTAGAAGGAGAAGAACTTATAGTAGACATGGTTAGCAATACCTTTTAATTATAAATATAATGGAAAGGTTGTGTGAATGGTGGAAATCCCAGGCTCTTCCAAAGGTATTTTTTATAGCCCCAAAACCTGATAGTTTGTCCAGCCCCAAAAATAATGTCCCATCAATGTTCTCAACCACCCAAGTCCTCCTTATTGAATCAATCTGGCCAAAACGGGTATTTCAACTAAAAGTTATGACAGTATCCCTAACTTAAGTGAAAGGCATAAGTGATTTATGTTGATGTCTAATAATGGACTAACTCCAAGTTTATAATCAAAGATAAAAATAAAAGAAGTAACTCAAATCACACACACAAGAGATAAAAATTTTAGAGTGGTTTAGTTGTAAAATAACCTACGTCCATTGTTGTTATTATTTAGCAGGGTTTACAATGACTCATAGTGTGTATATGAGTGATTCGAGGTTTCCATTGAGTTAAGGTATTGAACTGGATTTTTCACAATAACTCCGTCTCGCCGTTCGCTACAACATACTAAAACTTCAAGCCATTGTGATGGTTTGATCGTCCGTAATAATTTTTTCGAGTGTTTGTATTTTATTAGGATTCAAATTCTTTTTGGTATATAAACAAAGTGACGGGTTTAGGACTTTTAAAAACACTTTCTTCTAAACCCTAAGCGCAGCAATCTCCTCTTTTACATCTTATTCCTCCCTCAAAACCTTAACACCAAGGAGAATTATTTTCAATCCAAATTTTGAAGCATTAAACCGGGTTTTCTCAAGAATGTTCAAGAACGTCTCTTTGCTAATTTTTCGAGAGGAATCTAACCGTGTAGTCATAATTTCTTCATCTTAATCTCAGGAATGAATATTCAATTCCTTTCCTTTAGTATAATGCATTTTAAGTGTCGCCTAAACCCTTAATTACTTGATTTTCTTAAAAGCAATTAGCAACTTAATTAGAGAAAGTGGACACCAAATTTTGGGACTGTTTTTATGAAACTTTTAAAACTGAATAAATCTTTGAAACTCTTGAGTGCGTAGGTGAGATTATTGAGTTTTTATGTTTTTGGGTATAGGTTCTCGTGTAGAATTTTTATTGGATTATTAATATAATATGTGGGACGCATATACACCTATAAAAATTGTGTGACTTGTAAAAGAGGAAAATTATGACGAGTTGAATATTTTTGGCATGTTGATTAATTTAACATTTTTTAATGGAAATAATTGTGTTGAAAATCGACGATGATATTATTATTGAAATTTAAATTAATCGAGGCCTTTACGTTTCAGTTGATATGTTGCTCAGATAAATTATGTGTTGTGTGATTTATTATTACTCACTTTTGCCATTTCAAGGACGAGGGACCTTTGGGTAGTATATTGCTCACCTTACTTATAGGATGCGTACTAGGTATGGAACTAGTGGGTAGGCCTTAGTTAAAATCTATACTTGCTAGGTATGGAACTAGTTAGTGTAAATTCGTGGGGATTTTATATTTCGGGGTGAGGCAAATTTTTACGTTATAATGTTATTTCGTTAGCCTAGGCATGAGACTAGGACGTGTTTTATATTAGTGATTCATCATATATATACGATAGGATGTATGTGTACTTGGGGACCCTTAGGTGTGGGACTAAGAGGTATTTTGAGGATCTCACATCGATTAAAAGGGTGGGATGATTTGAAAATTATGAAATTGAGAAATGAGAATTAATGCCTAAGATAAAAACGCGTATTAAAATTTGTGGCGACATAATGTGCGGGGGATGACAGTTTAAATGGGACGGTTGACGATTTATGTCGTGTCGTGTATGGAACCTTGTCAAATTTGCGGGAGATCGACAGTTTAAACAGATTCGACTGGCATTTTGGCAAGAGAAAGTGTAAAACTTTGGTGGAAATTACCAACCGGGGGGCGGGAGGACCGTTATAATAAAAAGTGAGAATAATGATAATTTGGGTTAATTTAATTAAATTAACAATTTGGGAGTGTGGTATATTTAAAATGAATTGGTGTGATATTTAAAAAGAATCTTTGGGGTGGTTAGTAATTTACCCTTCTTGCGTTTAATTATCTCGTTTTAATTAAAATATTCTATTGTGATATTTATTGCATATAATGCTACTATCTGGGTTCACGGACCCTATATGAGGGGAGTAGTGTGTATTCATACTCAGAGCTCTGACATCGTGCATTGACTAGCTTTTTCAGGATAAGTTTTGGAGAAGCTGCATAGGACTATTTGGAGATTATCATTTGGAGGTGCAGGTGGAATTATTTACTTCATGCGTATTAGATTAGCTTAGTTTCCTTTCCTTCGTAGTTACATTGAGATTCAGTTTATGGTTTTGTTGGGCCATTCGGTTCGAAATTTGTATGGGTTTTATTTAGATATTTCATTATGGATTCAGTTGGAGTTTATTAAGTTTCATATTATTAGAGATTGGATTTACTTTGAGTTTAGCATGGAGATGGATCTTTTATCTCGTAGTTGGCTAGTTTATCTTTTGGGATTGATTATCATGTATCTTGTGGATTAATTTCATATGTCTAATTTTTGTCTCATGGTAAGAATGGTATTTTATTTACTCACACCCAGCTTAGTTTTGGTGGCAGCCGGTGTGTGACAGATGGTATCAGGGCATGGTCTTAGGTCTCGTAGGTTGTGAGTCCGTTTAGCTTCTGTGTTATCGATCTTTGATTTCCTTTATTGATTCGTACTCCTTAATGTAGAGGGTCTAGCATACGTGTTAGATCTGTTTCTTGAAGATATAGAATTTTGTGTCAAGGACGTTGTAGGCATTGAGTTTTGAATTAGTAAGCTTGATTTGAGGATTCTTAGAGTTAATTTTGGAGATGATAATTATTTGTAAGATCATTAGTATACATTTTGGGTATGTCTTATATCGATGCAGCGATGTGATTTGATTTGAGGATTTATGTGTTGCGAAGATTATCGAAAATAGAATCAAGTGGTGATTTGAGAGAGCGCGTAGTACGTCATCACTTTCATATATATATATATATATATATATATTGTTTTTCGTGGCGTAGGTGCACATAGGATTGGGTGTATGGGATGGCATTCAAATGAGTAGGCATATGTGAGCCTTATTTTTTGTTTCGCACTTTACGTTTGATGTTTATGCTTCGTCTAATTTCAAGGACGGAATTCCTTTGCCAGTGGGGAAGTATGTAACACCCCATGTTTTTAATAGTTAATTAAATTAATTAATTGGGAAATTCGAGAAAATAAAATTTTGGATTTAATTATTCTTAGTAATTATATATGTTGGTTTTTATATATAAAAATAAGGTTTTAAGTGGAATTTAAATCGAGATTAAAATTTGGAAATTATAACTTTTTGTATAAAAATCAGGGGAGGATCTGAGCTAAGGAGGATAAAAAGAATTTTTTTTATAAATCTAACCGTCCGATCGAGCTAAATTTTTCACAACAGCTCCGTCTCGCCGTTCGCTACAACATATACAAATTTCAAGCCATTTTCGTGGTTTGATCGTCCGTAATAATTTTTTGAGTGTTTGTATTTGATTAAGATTCAAATTCTTTCTAGTATATAAACAAAGTGACGGGTTTAGGACTTTTAAAAACACTTTCTTATAAACCCTAAGATCAGATTCTCCTCTTTTAAATCTTTTTCCTCCCTCAAAATCTTAACTCCATTGGAGAGCTATTTTCAATCCAAGTTTTGAAGCTTTAAACCAGGTTTTCTCAAGATTGTTCAAGAACGACTCTTTGTTCATTTTTCGAAAGGAATCCAACCGTGTAGTCATAATTTCTTCATCTTAATCTCTGTCATGAATACTCTATTCCTTTCCTTTAGTATTATGCATTTTAAGTATCACCTAAACTCCTAATTGTATATTTTTCTTAAAAGCAATTAGCAACTTAATTAGAGAAAGTGGACACAAAATTTTGGGACTGTTTTTATAAAACTTTTAAAAATGAATAAATCTTTCAAACCCTTGAGTGTGTAGGTGAGATTATTGGGTTTTTATGATTATGGGTATAGGTTCTCGTGTAGAATTTTTATGGAATTATTTATATGATATGTGGGACGTGTGTACACTTATAAAAATTGTGTGACTTATAAAATAGGACAATTATAGCGAGTTGAATATTTTTGGCATGTTGATTAATTTAACATTTTTTAATGGAAATAATTGTGTTGAAAATCGACGAGGATATTATTATTGGAATTTAAATTAATCGGGGCCTTTAAGCTTGAATTGCTATGTTGTTCATATAAACTATGTGTTGTGTGATTTATTATTAGTCATTTTTGCCATTGCGAGGACAAGGGGCCTTTGGGTAGTATGTTGCTCACCTTAGTTATAGGATGCGTACTAGGTATGTAACTAGTGGGTTGGCCTTGGTTAAAATCTATACTTGCTAGGTATGGGACTAGTTAGTGTAAATTCGTGGGGATTTTATATTTTGGGTTGAGGCAAATTTTTACGTTATATCGTCATTTCATTAGCCTAGGCATGAGACTAAGACGTGTTTTATATTGGTGATTCATCCTATATGTAGGATAGGACGTACATGTACTTGGGGACCCTTAGGTATGGGACTAAGGGGTATTTTGAGGATCTCACATCGATTAAAAGGGTGGGGTGATTTGAAAATTGTGAAATTGAGAAATGAGAATTAGTGCCTCAGATAAAAACGGGTATTAAATTTTTTTTGGCGACATAATGTGCGAGGATGATAATTTAAACGGTTCGGCTGGTGATTTATGTCGTGTTGTGTGTGGAACCTTATCAAATTTGCAGGGGATCGACAGTTTAAACGGATTCGGCTGGCATTTTGGCAAGGGAAAGTGTAAAACTTTTGTGAAAATTACCACACGGGGAGGGAGGACCGCCATAATAAAAAGTGAGAATAATGATGGTTTGGGTTAATTTAATTAAATTAACAATTTGGGACTGTGGGATATTTAAAAGGATATTGGTGTGATATTTATAAAGAATCTTTGGGGACGGTTAGTAATTTACCCTTCTTACGTTTAATTATTTCGTATTAATTAAAATACTCTATTGTGATATTTATTGCGTATAATGCTACTGTCTAGGTTCACGGACCCTATTTGAGGGGAGTAGTGTGTATTCATTCTCGGGGCCCTCATACGTTGACTAACTTTTTCGGGACAAGTTTTGGAGAAGCTGCATAGGACTATTTGGATTTTATCATTTAGAGGTGCAGCTGGAGTTATTTACTTTATGCGTATTAGTTTAGTTTAGTTTAGTTTCATTTCCTTCGTATTTACATTGAGACTCAGTTTATGATTTTCTTGGGCCATTCAATTCCAAAGTTGTATGGGTTTTATTCAAATATTTCATTATGGATTCAGTTGGAGTTTATTCAGTTTCATATTATTAGAGATTGGATTTACTTTGAGTTTAGCATGGAGTTGGATCTTTTATCTCGTAGTTGGCTGGTTTATCTTTTGGGATTGATTATCATGTATCTTGTGGATTAATTTCATATGTCTCATATATGTCTCATGATAAGAATGGTATTTTATTTACCTAATACTCCAATTTAGTTTTTGGTTCCTATATGCCAAAAACATATTGAAAATTTCCAAAAAAACATATCTTTCCTACTTTTTGTCAAAATAAAACATCAGTAAAAAATTAAAGTGCATGTAGAGTAAGCCATTAAATTTAGATGATCAAATGAAAATTCATCACTTTTGCCTTTTTGAGTCTATTTTTCAAGTACAAAGCCATAAAATCAAGCACACAACATCGTCAATGCCAAGCTCCTCCAATCACAATGGCGGACCTATGCAAAAATCCCCATAGGATTAAATACATAAGTGCTTTGAGAAATCTACTAAATCAAATGTGCCAGCACATAAGGAAGCCCTCACCAGCATACTCCCCAACGGGATCAAAATCAAAGTGAGCTAGGAATCACATCACTAGCAAACTCTTTAGAGAGATTAAAAATAAAGCGCGAAAGTACTCGTATAAACCTCACCAACATACACCCCAGAGGGACCAAAATCAAAATGCACTAGTACTCACAGGACCAACACCCTCCTTAGTAGATTCATAATTAAATAAGGCCCCCGTCATAACTATTTAAGGCTGCAGAATTGAGCTAGGTCCACAGAATCGACTTCGACCCTTTGAATTGATCATCTCAACTCTTTAGGTCTGCACACTTGAACTGGGTCAGTATAACTAACCTCGACCCTCCTAATCGGTCATATCAACTCTTTAGATCATAAAATTGACCTATGTCCACAAAATTGACCTCAATCCTCTGAATCGATCATCTCACCAATTGAGGTCCGCGGAATCAACCTCGACCCTCTGAATCGATCATCTTAACTCCTTAGGTCCGAAAAATTAACCTAGATTTGCAGAATCGACCTCGACCCTTCAAATTGTTGATCTCTACTCTTTAGGTCTGCATAATCGACCTAGGGCTGCAAAATTGACCTCGACCTTCCGAATCAGTCATCTCAACTCTTTAGGTCCATAGAATAGACCTAGGTCTGTAGAATAGACCTGGACCCGAAGAATTGGTCACGTCAACTATTTATCTCTGCAGAATTGGCCTCAACCATTTAAATAGATCATCTTCAAACCCCCAGCCGATTCCTTGACCCTCCAAAACTCATAAACATCAATGAGGCGTTTATCTTTCAATGACCTCCACATATTCTAAGCTCGCTCGTCGAGGGGCTCTGTAGAAACCCCATACTAGTACTCTCTAAATACCTCCTTATATCTATAAACACTTTTCCTCCCACCATAAGACTCTAGGTCTTAGTCCAAACCTTGATTTAGAGGCCACCGAGCGCTCTCGAGCCCTGCTTGACTTTGGTCAACTCTCGAACTCGAGCGAAGATTATTTTACTCTCATTTGGCTTTGAATACTCTTTCTAATGGTCCACACTGTGCACGAATCATCTTTACAATTCTCACATACACGAATCATCTTCACAATTCTCACATACTCACTTTTTTACTCCGAGAAACCCCATTTGGAGGCCATCGGGCACATTAGAGCCCCGTTTGACTTTAGTCTACTCTCAAACTTGGGAGTGGCCTAATAGATTTTAATAGGGCTATGAAAACACTTTTTAACAGTCCTAGACATGTGCAATTCAAATTTACAATTTGCATTTTATGCCTATTTTTCTAAAAAATCATTTTCGAACTGCCTAAAATCACCCAGACCCCCTGCCACTAGTTAGGGGTGTACTTTACTCCGCTAGCAATCCAAGGGTATGAAAATATGCAGGCCAGGGCCTATGTTGATTGTCACACGCTGAAACCCTGATTTTTAGTATTTAAGGAGGTTATGACCTCATTCCTAAAAAACCCCTTTTTTCGCAATCTGAACATCCTTTGAAATCAGTGCGTCTTCAATGCAAAAAAAATCAAGGTTTTTAACATTCCTCTCATATTTCTAACCTTATTTTCATATAATCTTTGTCCACTTACCTCACCCCTAATTCACGATCATTTCATCGCCATAAAATCAATCTACTCTTTTTCAAAAATCAGTAGGAAAATTATCATGGTGGTCTACTCCTACTCTTTTCTAATTCATTTATTTAGTGTTGTTTGATTACATTATTTCCATTTTATATATTTTTTAGTCTTATTCCATTATCTCATATCAACTAACATCCTTTTTTATTACTAGTATTCATATAATATATTTTCATAAAATCAAAAACTACTAGAAAAGGGTTTACTTGTAAACTCCAAAAGTAGGATTTCCTCACCTTTTCTATACTTTTAGGCTTGAGCTTGTTTCTTTAAAAACAATTAAAGAGGAGTCATAAATTTGGGTTTATGGGTTCAACCCCACACTTATGATATGTCGTATTGCGTGGACTTCGATGCTTAATATGGCTACGTAGGCATCCCAAATCATATTCGGGATTCGAGTCCTATTTTGTTCACTGCGTTACTTTGTTTATATCTCATATTTAGTATTATTATGCGTATTCACATGCCTACATATTAGTGTTCTCACCCGACCTGCACGTTTACTTTCTCATTGTAAATCATGATTCAGTGAACACTAACATCATATTTTCCATTATTCTCTTTCTCTCATGTACTCTTTAGGACGACGCTCTCCGTCCTTCCCATGACTTGAGTAGGATAATTCATTTTTCTCATTTATTTTCACATCTCACCCATTGTATAGATGAATCACATCTTGGAGAAAAAGGTGAATATTATTATAGCCCATAAGCACCAAAAGGGCGGATTGGATGCCTAACATCTTTCCATTCTGTAACTTAGTCCCCGAACCCTCGCTTTATTTGGTTTCGTATGCATCATTTTGTCTTTTGATGTCGTTCTCTTGGGGACGGCTATATTCTTTTGCCTTTTTTGAGTAAAATAGGCTAACGACTCCATTTTCCTCACCTTTGATGACGGTCGGTTTATGTCCATGGAAGCCCACGAAGATCGCGTCAATGGCTGAAAAAGGATTCATATCCTCGAATCCCCACCAACGCTAAAAGAGAGATTTCCCCATTTTCTCTCTTTCTCCCATTTCGAGGCCAGTTCGCACCAAAGAATCCTAGATAGCCATACTAATTGTTGTACTATTTTTTATAATTCTTAGGCCATTTTCGATGTCATACACTTGGGTTATTCACTAAATGAGTATCTTTAGCATCATTATATACATAATTCATAAGGTGTAAGCAGTGTCCAATGTTAATCTTTTACATATGTGTATTTATTTATATTTTAGTTCAGGCAATTATATGTGTTTCAGATTTTTTCTAAGGCAGAGATTGTATGAGATGTATTTGTTTTTTGAGATGGATATCTTATTGTTGAGATTTTTATTCTAGAGTTGGATTTGATTCTCATAGCACTTATTGGTATCACAGATGTTGTGTTTGATTTAATAGTTTATTACTTTGTATTTCATTTGCATATTTCGTTTATTTATTTCGTTATACTGAGAATGTTACAAAATATATTTTTATTTTCATGATACTTGTATTAGATCTGATCAGTCTATTTATGAATTTTACGGGGTGTAACATTTATACAATTTATTATGAAAGCCTCCTTGAAGTGAACTCTCCCCTACATTGATCGGCCAAATGGGTGTGGGTATCATGCTTGATGGACCCTTCATGTGTTAGAAAGGATAAAATATGTGTCCCACAATATATATTGCATGGATAGATCATCAATGACTGTAATACCTCGTGATTTTAATGACTTTTAAAATGCGTTATATTTTAAATTAATGGATTAATTGGATTTTATTATAAATTAATTCATTTGGGTTTTATCCGAATTGTGGATATTAAAATGAATGATTCTGAATATTACTTAAAGATATTTAGGTAATGTATGAATGTGATGTTATCGATATTGCGGTGAGTTATTAATTCTGTAATTTGAATTTTTAGTCGGACGCGGTATGGGACGTGTGGGGACTAATTTGTTAAATTAAAAAGGAAACTTATTTTTACATCAACCTTATAGTCGTTTAGAGTGCGTCGTTGCATCCGAAAGGGTTGAAATAGTTTGAAAATTCTATTTGGATGTTGGTTTTGAGTCTCGGGTCATTTGGAAATGAAAAGACAACGAAAAAGGGTGTTTTCGTCATTTTTAAAGGGGGGGATGAATAGTGATTTCGGATTTTGTCTTATTATAAGTATTTGGAGATTAGTTGTACGTGGGTTCATTCATCTCTTCTACACAAAATTGAGAAGCCATCTTTTTAGAGAGAGTGAAAGGTTGCTTGGGAGAAGAGAAGCTTGCTTGGAAAGGAGGAGAACCAAAGACCAAAGGTCACCACCACCAACCACCAACGGAAGTGACCGGAGAAGGAGAGAACCACCTGTGTTATACACCACCCCAAAGGATCAGACCTTCATTAGAGGCAAGTATTTGATGATTGCAATCTAAGTTTGTATATTGTCCATGTTACGATAGTTATAAAAAGATGAGATTTTGCATGTTTGGAAGATAAAGATAGAGTTGTTAATGGATTTCTGGAAAATGGATATATATAAGAATCAAACTCATGTTGTAGGTAGATAGTAATCCATGAAATAATCATAAATCTGTTGAAGAAATTATGAGAATTATTGGTGTGTTCTTGAAGATATCATGTTTATAAATTTCTGGAAAAATAGGATAAAGATATGCTTTTAATTCAAACTCTTGATGATTCTAGGATGGTTAGAGCATTAGAAATCATTTACATATGTTGCTATATCATGTAGTAAGGATTATAAGGAATTTGGATTGTTATTATGAAGGTTCGAATGATCAAAAATGATGAAACCCATAGTAGAAGAAATGCAGAAAACTGGGCGGATATCTGGGCGATCGATCGATCGACCCCTGCCTTCGATCAATCGACCTCCCCAGAATTTATGAAGTTGTTTATTTTTAATGCTTGTTCTTATCCCAAATATTTTGTAAATCTTTGGTGATTATTAATTGGATATAATGGGACTTAGGGAAGATCAATAAGCCCTAGATAAGAATCGAAATAATATGATTGGGATTTAATTAATTAGAATTATGATAATTAAATTAAAAGAAATTTTGGTTTCTAGATTCATGTGTTGGATTCTAATTTGTATGAATGAGGATTAAGGCTAGGTCTAGTAGGGGAAAATGTTATATCAATTGGGCAGCCTTAAGTTTACAAGAGGGTTTAATCCTAGGTGAAAAAAAGATGTGTTTATAAGAGGTTAGAAACTATCGGTTACAACCCTAATTAAAGGTGAGTTTAATTCGTAGTAATTCAGGAGATAAGATAATATGGACTAGTGGGATATAAGTGATTTCATACTGAATACAAATATTGAGGAAAACCTATTTAAACCTTGAGTAATGAGTGAGACTCTGGAATAATTAAATTAAAGAAGTAAAGTCATTATATTTTAATACGTAGGATTTAAAAGAGATATAATGCTACGTATGGGAATTATCTTATGGTAGTGTGATTACCTTATTGATATTATATCTCTAGGTAGATGATAATGCCTATTTGATTAATACTTGATTTATGTGTATGACATACCTAGCTTACTTTCTATCGACGGGAGGTTTGCGCGTGAGGGCAGTCATATCCTGATGAATCCATGGGATTTTTGATTTGTCGCTCGAGAACATAGGTCTATGAAAGACTTATCAGGGAGTTGATTGGTCTGCTGACTGTGGGTACGTAGGTATGTTCATAACCCATGGATACGAGAACTATGTTCGCCTCCAATTTGTGTGTTATTTGTGGTTTGAGGAATCCTTACCGAAACTTTAGTCCCCTATTCGGCGACCTGCGATATTGGGACGTGATAGCAGAGTAATGCATCCACCGCAGCTGTGTCTCGGGGTACTGTATTATATATGTATATATATAATGAATTTAATGTATGTGTATATTGTGGTTAAATCAGTCTACTGTGTGATAATTGTAGATGACGGTGAATAAAGAAAAAGAATTGAATTAAGTGAATGAACACTAATTCTTATAGACTTGAAAAGATTAATTCATATTAATGAGAAACGTATAAGAATAATTTTACTACGTATGGTATGGGACATACGGGGTTGTGATATGGGATAGAATCATATTATGGAAACTAGTTAGGAGGAACCATTAACTAGGAGGTTAATAGGAAACGTTAAGTGTGCACTCTAGATGAGAGGTGAGAATATCAAGTGAGAGTCTGAGGACTAACATGTACATAATAAATGCTTTATTGCACTTGTTAAATACTTGATGTTTTCAAAATCATTTTCACATCGGGCTCTGACCCGTTTCCTTGCATATTCTCTTTTCTATTGTATCTTCCATATCAGGTGTCCAGCAGCAGGGACGCCAACCTTAGAGAATTATGACGAGCTATGGAGCTATGGAGTATTGCTTAGACGCCTATCTTCATTTGATTCACAGTGATCATTTATTTAGGGCATGTCGCCCAGAGGAATTCAGTTATCACCTTTCTATCTGAGTCATACAGTATTATACTAGTGTCATTTTAATACTTTTATTATTGTTGGGATTACTATATTGGATTATTATGTGGGAATGTTTATTCCAATTACATTTAAATTCTTTTGTGTTATTTGTTCGGTTATTATTGTGGTAGAATAAAATGTGTAGTGTTATTCATAAACTGTAAATGATTTTTGTTGAATTAAAATTTGGAAAGTTTTTAACACCAGATTAATTGGGTATTGGGTGATTTATAAATGTTTTCGACAGTGATGCTAAGAATGAGACAACTGTATATTCCGTTTTAATTTGGTATGGGATTGGCCACCCGGTATTTAATTAGGCAGGGTGTTACAGGTGATATCAGAGCATCAGGTTCTAGAGTCCTTTAAGGTCTGTACGGCTTATTGTATTTCCAGCTTAGCGTGCTTTGATGTACATCCCTATGAGTAGGAATATTGCTTTTCTGGTTATCCTTACATTCATCAGCTACTTTGTTATCAGATGTCGTGACTGCTAGCCAATGGAAGAGATATATCCAAAGGAACTTATGAATGCTCGAATGTACTGAGGTTCAACGTCAAATACCAGCCACATTCAAGCTAGTAGGGGCAGCTTTGCAATGGTGGGAGGCTACAACCACTATCGAGAAGAGAGACACAATGACTATCCAAGACTTTTAGATACGGTTTGATCGGAAGTACTTTCATTCTACCATCCAAACAGAGATGAGGCAGAAATTTCTTGATTTGAAATAGGGAGAGAAAATAGTGGCAGAATATGAGGAAGAATTTACGCGACTAACTAATTTGGTACCAGCAGAGGTACTCACTGAGGAGAGGAGAATTCTAATGTTCACTGATGGGTTGAATTATAAGATTAATAGGGTTACTAAAGTTAGCCTTAAGCACTGTTATTTACGTAGACTCACCGAGGGGTCGTGGGACACCTATATTTTTACATGTCATCACGAGGGTCTGATTTTATTACGGAGTTATGTACATTAGGCATGTCCGAACATGATGTGACTATCGGCGTGGACTAATTTGGGGTATATGAGAGTGTATGGACTATTATAGCTAGCGTTTTGTCTTTACCAAGAGAGTAGATGAGTAGACTTTTAATTTGAAATCGATAAAACCCGTAGAGAAGTTATATAATATTGACTAAGGACCTGAGGAGTTTCGATGACCGACTACTTTAGGTTGTCGTGTATCGGGGGGTTCCTTATTTGGATTTCTCTTGCGAGACGCCCCACGCATGAAACTAACAAACGTTGGGAGTCGAAATAAGTTAGGTCTTTAGGATATGAGTTTATAACCTTTGCGATAAATCATAGTATTATGCGGGTAACCATATCCATTTTATAATGAAAGATATACGATAGGGTGTATGGGAGCCCTGGATGGTTGGATTGTAGTAGTTTTCATAATTGTGAAACAGTAAGTAGTTGTGACTTCAGGATTTATTTACTTAATGATTAAGGATCACTTTTTCCCAAACTTTGTCACGAGGATGGTATAGGGAAGATTGCCTAAAGTTTAAATTCGATTCAGTTGAAACTATATGGTCAGGCTTGGTGTATAACATCAATGGGGATTTTCATTAATGTACTGTATGGGCGGTACAACATAGATTACTTGCGATGTGAGATTTATACTCAGAGTTGACCTTACCAGTATGATTTGTCTTTTCAAATTTCGGGACAAAATTCTATTATTAGGGGGGGTATGTAATACCCCGTGATTTTAATGACTTTTAAAATGCGTTATATTTTAAATTAGTGGATTAATTGGATTTTATTTATAAATTAATTCATTTGGGTTTTATCCGAATTGTGGATATTAAAATGAATGATTCTGAATATTACTTAAAGATATTTAGGTAATGTATGAATGTGATGTTATTGATATTGCGGTGAGTTATTAATTCCGTAATTTGAATTTTTAGTCGGATGCGGTATGGGACATGTCGAGACTAATTTGTTAAATTAAAAAGGAAACTTATTTTTACATCAACCTTATAGCCGTTTCGAGTGCGTCTTTGCGTCCGAAAGGGTTGAAATATTTAAAAAGTTCTATTTGGATGTTGGTTTTGAGTCTCGGGTCATTTGGAAATAAAAAGACAACGAAAAAGGGCATTTTGGTCATTTTTAAAGGGGGGATGAATAGTGATTTCGGATTTTGTCTTATTATAAGTATTTGGATATTAGTTGTACGTGGGTTCATTCTTCTCTTCTGCACAAAATTGAGAAGTCGTCTTTTTAGAGAGAGTGAAAGGTTGCTTGGGAGAAGAGAAGCTTGCTTGGAAAGGAGGAGAACCAAAGACCAAAGGTCACCACCACCAACCACCACCGGAAGTGACCAGAGAAGGGGAGAACCACCTGTTTTATACACCACCCAAAGGATCAGACCTTCATTAGAGGCAAGTATTTGATGATTGCAATCTAAGTTTGTATATTGTCCATGTTAGGATAGTTATAAAAAATGAGGTTTTGCATGTTTGGAAGATAAAGATAGAGTTGTTAATGGATTTCTAGAAAATGGATATATATATAGGAATCAAACTCATGTTGTAGGTAGATGGTAATCCACGAAATAATCATAAATCTATTGAAGAAATTCTGAGAATCATTGGTGTGTTCTTGAAGATATCATGTTTATAAATTTCTGGAAAAATAGGATAAAGATATGTTTTTAATTCAAACTCTTGATGATTCTAGGATGTTTAGAGCATTAGAAATCATTTACATATGTTGCTATATCATTTAGTAAGGATTATAAGGAATTTGGGTTGTTATTATGAAGGTTTGAATGATCGAAAATGATGAAACCCATAGTAGAAGAAATGCAGAAAACTGGGCTGATATCTGGGCGATCGACCCCCTGCCTTCGATCAATCGACCTCCCCAGAATTTATGAAGTTGTTTATTTTTAATGCTTGTTCTTATCCCAAATATTTTGTAAATCTTTTTTGATTATTAATTGGATATAGTGGGACTTAGGGAAGATCAATAAGCCCTAGATAAGAATCGAAATAATATGATTGGGATTTAATTAATTAGAATTATGATAATTAAATTAAAAGAAATTTTGGTTTCTAGATTCATGTGTTGGATTCTAATTTGTATGAATGAGGATTAAGGATAGGTCTAGTAGGGGAAAATGTTATATCAATTGGGCAGCCTTAAGTTTACAAGAGGGTTTAATCCTAGGTGAAAAAAAGATGTGTTAATAAGAGGTTAGAAACTATCGGTTACAACCCTAATTAAAGGTGAGTTTAATTCGTAGTAATTTAGGAGATAAGATGATATGGACTAGTGGGATATAAGTGATTTCATACTGAATACAAATATTGAGGAAAACCTATTTAAACCTTGAGTAATGAGTGAGACTCTGGAATAATTAAATTAAATAAGTAAAGTCATTATATTTTAATACGTAAGATTTAAGAGATATAATGCTACGTATGGGAATTATCTTATGGAAATGTGATTACCTTGTTGATATTATATATGTAGTTAGATGATAATGCCTATTTGATTAATTGATGATTTATGTGTATGACATACCTAGCTTACTTGCTATCGACGGGAGGTTTACGCGTGAGGACAGTCATATCCTGATGAATCCATGGAATTTTTTATTTGTCGCTCGAGAACATAGGTCTATGAAAGCCTTATCGAGGAGTTGATAAGTCCGCTGAATATGGGTACGTAGGTATGTGCGTGACCCATGAATACGAGAACTATGTTCGCCTTCAATTTGTGTGTTGTTTGTAGTTCAAGGAATCCTTACCGAACATTTAGTCCCCTATTCGGCGACCTGCGATATTGGGACGTGACAGCAGAGTAATGCATGCACCGCAGTTGTGTCTCGGGGTGCCGTATTATATATGTATATATATAATGAATTAAATGTATGTGTATATTGTGGTTAAATCAATCTACCGTGTGATAATTGTAGATAACGGTGAATAAAGAAAAAGAATTGAATTAAGTGAATGAATACTAATTCTTATAGACTTGAAAAGCTTAATTCATATTAATGAGAAACGTATAAGAATGATTATGCTACGTATGGTATGGGACATACGGGGTTGTGATATTGGGTAGAATCATATTATGGAAACTAGTTAATAGGAACCATTAACTAGGAGGTTAATAGGAAACGTTAAGTGTGCACTCTAGATGAGAGGTGAGAATATCAAGTGAGATTCTGAGGACTAACATGTACATAATAAATGCTTTATTGCACTTGTTAAATACTTTATGTTTTCAAAATCATTTTAACATCGGGCTCTGACCCGTTTCCTTGCATATTCTCTTTTCTATTGTATCTTCTATATCAGGTGTCCAGCAGCAGGGACGCCAACCTTAGAGAATTATGAAGAGCTATGGAGCTATGGATTATTGTTTAGACGCCTATCTTCATTTGACTTATCGTGATCTTTTATTTAGGACATGTCGCCCAGAGGAATTCAGTTATCATCTTTCTATCTGAGTCATATAGTCTTGTACTAGTGTCATTTTAATACTTTTATTATTGTTGGGATTACTGTATTGGATTATTATGTGGGAATATTTATTCCAATTGCATTTAAATTCTTTTGTGTTATCTTCTCGGTTATTATTGTGGTAGAATAAAATGTGTAGTGTTATTCATAAACTATAAATGATTTTTGTTGAATTAAAATGTGGAAAGTTTTTAACACCAGATTAATTGGGTATTGGGTGATTTGTAAATGTTTTCGACGGTGATGCTAAGAATGAGTCAACTATATATTCTGTTTTAATTTGGTATGGGATTGGCCATCCGGTATTTAATTAGGCGGGGTGTTACAATGACAAGGTTTATTCAATGACATAATTCACTAAAACTATAATGCATTATGTTATTTTTTACTCTATATTTTGTGACACCCCGCCTAATTAAATACCGGGCGATCACTCCTTTATTGAATTAAATCAAGGTAAACAGTTGATTCATTCTCAGCATCACTGTCGATAAAAATAAATTTTCCAATTTAACACCCTAGATAGTTAAGCTAAGTGTCAAAACCATTTTCATACATACTTTCCAAATTTTATTTAAAGAAAATCATTTATTTTACTAACAACGTTCAATAAGTAAGGATCACACCACATTAAATATCTGCAACATAGTCAAATTAATTTAAAACATTCGTCAATCGAATGTCAACATGCGAAATATAAAGTAACACAATCGAACTGAATAAAACCCATAGTGACAATACTAGAAATAACTGGAAATACAAATGTCCCAATAACAATGAAATAATAGAAAGGACGACACATGCCCAATAAATGAGAATGCTAAAAGTGGAGTCAATAAAGGAAGTCGTCTACGCAAGTGACCTGCAACTCCCACCTAAGCTGCAGCATGTTCCTTTCAAAGGATCCTAAGCAAGACGCCCATGTGGCTGGGCACCTGAAATACATACATATATATACAAGAGAGAGAGAGAAACGGGTTAGAGCCCGAAAGTGTGTTTGATTTAAAATACGTTTAGCAAGTATTTAAATTGATACAGGCCAATGCAACAACATATTAGAGCGACACTCTCTTGAGAAATTCTCACCTCTCTTCTAATGTGCACGCCTATCGTACTAACCTTCCCAACGGGTTATATTATCATTTTATTATACTAACCTTCCCAATAATTTAGCCTATCTTAACTTACTCATAAGATTTCAAAATCGAACAATATCATTGTTTAAAAAGATACTTCCAATTAGCATCACAACTCTCGTTTTAGCTTTATTAATTTAAAAAGTTTCCCAGTGTCATATTATACTTTCACAAAACAAGTATTTACTATTTGAGTCATCAACCATGTCCTACTTATCAAATCACAGTAGGCAGTTTCAAGTTTCCAAATCTCATATATATATATTAACTACTCGTATAATATATATATAATAACAGCACCCCAAATAAAACTATGGTGCGTGCATACTTGCACTATCCAAACCCCATACCACTCATATCAAGGGGAATACAAGTTCGGAATCACTCTCGAACTGTATTAACACATACACAAACAATATCGAGGCGAAGTCTCTAAGAGGATGGCACATACTCGCGTCTCTTAGGACTGTCTGAACTATCGATTCGATAGCCTGTACCAAGGATATCTATATTCTAGGGTACAAGTCAATATCCCCCCATAAAGGTCCCATCGAGATAAGACTGTCCCAGCGCGGTAACCTCAAGGATAGCAAGTAGCGCAGTATGTTTTTCACATGTATATAATATATGTACACACAATCATATAAATATACCACTTTTATCACATTAATATAGGTTCCTCTCGTCACCCATAATTACAACATTTACCCTTTATTTCACATTATTAGTATTACGTATAAGGTTTCATCTCTAACCTTACCTCGAAGGGTTTTCTCACTTATTTCGTGACACTTGTGGACTTTATTCTTCCAAGTAGAAAATTTAGTAGGTGTCATTATTACGTTTCAACGTAACTCTCTTACGCTCCTCATCCTTTAATATATCAATTTACTAACCCTAAAGTAAATATCCCATAAATACCATTCTCGTCGAATATTAATGATCCCAACATTTATTCATACGCCCTACTGGTCCTACATGCCTCCCAAATCATTATACTAAGAATGCCCAAGAATTATATCACGACAATTCGATTTTTAAATCATTTACAAAGGGGAAATAAGGGTCTGCCAGGAGGGGTCGATCGATCGAGGTTTGGGGCTCGATCGATCGAACCTTCGATCGATCGAAGCTCTATGCTCGATCGATCGATCAAACAGGTATTTTGATTGTCTACAGAATTGCAGTTACGGGTTCTACCAATTTTCTTCATCCAAATACATGTTTTCCAACCCCAAACGTCCAAGAATTCTACTACTAACATTATAACAGTATACCAGATGTTTCTAACGTAAGGCATGTACATATTCATCATTTAAACATGGAATTTCCACCCAAAATTACATCTAATTATCAAGAACCCTAGAATTTTCTTAAACAGTTTTCTAACAAATTTTTCTCCAGAATTTCTTTCTTATAATCATCAAAATTTCGTGGTTAATTTCCTCTACATGGCAAGGGTTTCCAGAATCATCATATCAACCAATACTACATGGATTTTCCTATCACAAATTGGGTTTTCTTCTACATAATTCATCCCTAATCATTCCTAAACTAATATGGAGATTGCACCAACGAAAATAGCAAGTTAAACACTTGCCTGGGATTTTTGGTATTCTGATTTACGGCTGATTTTGGTATGGTTGCGTTCCTCTTCTCGCGATCTACGCGTTGGTGGTGCCGGCGGTGGTGCAAACCGGTGACTTTTTGGCCTTGAATTGCCTTGAGGGCTCTCTCCTCTCTTCTCCAATAGCCGTTCTAGGTATCTGAATATTCTAACCCTAAATGACTAACCTAAATGGATGATATAGGTTGCTGAATTTCGTGGGTTTAATTACCCAAATATGTAAAATGACTAAAATGCCCTCCCGGGGTACTAATTAGGCCTAAAAACACCCCGAGACTCAAACTACACCCCCGGGTACACTTTTCTGACTATCTCGACCCTTCCGGACGCGTTGGCGCACTCAAAACTACCATATGGGAAACTTATAAAATATTCACTTTTTATTTATCAAAATTTAGTCCCGACGCGACATGAGCACGTTCCGACTTAAATTTCCGAAATTGTCATTTAACTCACTCATGACATTCAATATAACCAATATAATATATTACTTTGCTCAATTTTCTCATAATTACTAACTCTCGTCACGTTAATAATTATAACATAATAAATTTTCGGATTTTTTTTATTAAATAATTCACTCACATTAAATTTAATAAATCCCCAAATTTATATAGCATAAAAATACGGGGTATTACATACTTCCCCCCTAATAGCGGAATTTCGTCCCGAAATTCAGAAAATAAGGCATACCTAGTAAAAACAACTCTGGATATCTCTCGCGTATATCTGCCTCGTGCTCCCAAGTGGATTCCTCCACATTATGATGTTCCCACTGGACCCGCACAAGTGGAACTATCTTCGACCTCAATCTCCTCTCACTATAGTCTAGGATAGCCATCGGTCTCTCCTCGTAAGAGCTATCAGGCTGTAAGTCGATCTCATCTATCGCAATGTGAGTATGGGCCATATCATCCCGAAGGTATCATCTCAACGACGAGATGTGGAATACATCGTGAATGCGATGTAAATGCTCTGGCAGTCCCAACCTGTATGCAACCGACCCAATCCTCTCGATGATGGGAAATGGTCCCACGTACCTCGGAGACAACTTCCCCTTCTTCCCGAACCTCATCACTCCCTTCATAGGAGATACACGCAATAACACTTGGTCCCCCACACTAAACTCCCGGAAGAACCGTTTCGCATCGGCGTAGCTCTTCTGCCTATCCTGGGCTATCCGAATGCGACTCCTAATCATCTCAATACTCACGGAGGTCTCCTGAATCACCTCTGGTCCTAGCAACTTGTTATCCCCCACTTCGAGCCAACAAGATGGGGAACGACAAGGCCTGCCATACAAAGCCTCAAATGGATCCATGCCAATCGTGAACTGATAAGAGTTATTATAGGCAAACTCTACCAGTGGAAGATGTGGCTCCCAACCTCCTCCAAAATCGAGAACACACATGCGTAGCATATCCTCTAACATCTGATTAGTACGCTCTGTCTGTGGGTGGTAAGCTGAACTCAGCCTCAACTTAGTACCCATAGCCTCCTGAAAGCTTTCCCAAAAACGTGATACGAAAATCTTGTCTCTATCTGACACAATATTCAGGGGCACCCCGTGTAATCTGACAATCTCCGTGATGAACAACTGAGCATACTGACCCGTGGTGTAATCTGTCCGCACCGGTAAAAAATGAGCCACCTTGGTCAAACGGTCTACAATCACCCAGATAGAATCGTGGCCCCGCTGTGATGTAGGCAACCCTGTAATAAAATCCATGGAAATACTCTCCCACTTCCACGCGGGTACTTCCAATGGCTGAAGCAATCCTGACGGTTTTTGATGGTCCACCTTCACCAGCTGGCAGGTAGAACACTTGGACACACTCAGCAATGTCCTTCTTCATCCCACTCCACCAGTATTGCCTCCTCATATTCTGGTACATCTTATCGCCTCCCGGATGTACTGTAAATCGGGACCCATGAGAATGAGTCATTACTGCATGACGTAATTCTTCTCCTTATGGAACCACCAATCTCCCATTAAACCGCAAACCTCCATCAGAACTAACAGAATAGGACTCAGCACCCTCGGCTAGAAGTCGCACAATCTGTTCCTGGCAAAAAGGGTCTGTGGTCTGTGCCTATATCACCCTCGTAACAATCTCGGGTGTGACTGACATCACTGATATGAAAGAACTTGCTACTGCGTCCTGATGGCCTAACTCCTTCCACTTCTCTTTCCAGACGTCTGCCACTTCATCTACTGGTCTACCACTCAACGCATCAGCAACTACGTTGGCCTTTCCCGGATGATACCGTATGTCGAACTGGTAGTCCTTCACAAACTCTAGCCATCTGCGCTGACGCATATTCAGCTCTCGCTGAGTGAACAGGTACTGCAGTGATTTGTGGTCTGTGAACAAACGAAACTTCTCCCCCAATAAGTAGTGCCTCCATATCCTCAATGCAAAAATGACCCCTGCTAACTCCAGGTCCTGGGTGGGGTAAGACTTTTCCTCCGAAGAAGTTAGTTTTGTTTGAAAGTTTGGAATTATCCCCGGCCATATGTTTAGATCATCTAGAGTCTAAATATCATCCAAATGCTGTGTGTTTAGCTTTAAAAGAACTTATCACAATGTTGCATTTCATCTGGGGTAATAGATCATCTTTTTAGACCCAAATTGCTCTAGTTTTCAATTTGTGCTTATTATCTCGTATTTGATAAAACTTGGGAGCTTTTGTCTTTTCTTTAAAAGATTTTTGCGCAGGTTTACGAGTATTATAGACAGTTTGAGCATTTGGTTTCGAAAAGAGTCTAGGATTCCTTCTTGTTGATGGCCTTTTAGTATTAGTTATTCTCTTCCTATTTCGATAGTTAGAATTCTTATCTGGCTGTCTAAGAAGGACATATTTATTTCGGCTTCTCCTAGAATAATTGAAGTTATGGGAAATAGGAGAGTTATAGACCAGATTATATAGACGTTTGGAATAGTAACCATCAAGGGAATGTCCATAGACATCATAATAGGAGCAGTAAAGATAGCATGTAGAACTCATAACCTTAGGAAAATTATTATTCGAAGGCTTGTCTAAATTTTGAGCTCTAGTTTTATTCCTAAGTAGCACAGGATGAAATGACGAATCAACTTTTCTAATAGGGGGGAAGACGTATTTAGCCTTATGTTCAACATTATGCTTAGAGTTGCTTGATTCGCCAATGTCTAACTTTTATTGTTTCAAGTCAAAATCATTTTTCAAGATTTGAAAATCTGGACAACTTTCAACAGGTCTTTTGCCACCAGTCACAAACTTGATAGGTTCAAAAGTTTTTGTTTGATTGGAATTATTGGGGAAAAAGCCTATTCAAGTTCTGTCATCAGAATTGGTCTTACTTTCAGTAACACAATCTTCAAAACATTTAGAGTTATTTTCAAATTTAGCAAACTTTTTAAAGACTGTTGATGTCTTTTCTTTTGTTTGTTCGAATTCTAACAACACTCCTTTGTATTTCTTTTCCAGAATTTCATTTGAGTCAGACAAATCTTTCAGTTTTTGTTCAAAAGATTTAGTTTCATTCTCATGACTTAGACATTGAGAAGTGTACTCTTCAGCATTTGTTTGATCATATGACTTGGGGTTTCTATCTTTTGTGTAAGATCTTTGACAATCTTTTCAAGTCTAATTATTTTCTTATGAGTTTTTTTATACAGTGTGTGAATGTTAGGAAGGTCTTAACTATCGGAGTCACTAAGTGTGCAATGTGCAATGTCCCCTAGCAATTCATTTTTATGACTCACACACCCATTGACATTATTAATAGATCGTTCCCTTTGACTCACACACACCGCGTTTGAATCATTATCAGCATTCTCAACCAAAAAAGCAGACAAATAAGTAGGAATAACATCATTCAACATACAATGATCAGGTTGTGTATATGATTTTAGCAAATAAGGACATACAAAGGTCATAAGTATTAGATGACTCAGGTTCATCAGTTTCTGATTCACTTGAGTCATCCTAAGTCTTGCTCAAGTTAGACCTGGTGTTCTTATTCTTATTCCGATTAACTCTACAGTCATTGGCAAGTGTCCTAACTTGCCACATTTGTAGCATTCAGTGTTCTTAAGGTCTCTACTTGGTTTGTTGTCAAGTCTTTTCTCATGAGGTCTATTATTATAGTTGTTTGGATAGGTAGGTTTTCCTTGTCTATTTGCAATTTCATTTCTAAATTTCACAATTTGCTTGAAATTTTTAGACATTAAGGCAATCTGGTTATCCAAGCTCTCTAAATTACAATCCTTATCAGAATCTAAGTCAATTTTAAGTAAATGACATTCAGGTTTAATCAACTTAGAGGTAAAGATAAGATTGGAGGCAAACTGTTTCTTATGGGTCTGTATTAATTACTTCTTAAATTCTAATTCCATTTCCACAGTTCTTAGCTTGCTACTAAGGAGTTTAGGGGTAAGGTTTTGATCATCCATGTCCTTAACTACATAACTCTTATTGTCAAATTTTTGTGGAAGTGACCTTAGAATTTTAGAGACGATTTCTTTCCTATCATAGATTATCCCATTAACATTCAGCTTATTTACTATGTCTGTTAACCTAATGTAGAAGTCATCAAATGACTCAGTTTCACTCATGACTAAAGTGTTGTACTGAAGGATTAACATTTGGGTTTTAGAAGCTTTAACACGTGTGTCTCCTTTATGTGTAGTCACTAGGGTGTCCCATGCTTCCTTAGAGGTAGTAAAGAAAGATATCCTCTTGAATTTGTGTCCATTGATAGACATGAATATAGTATTTTTGCCTTTATTATTGTTTAGTGAAGTATGTTTTTCTTCTTTTAAGAATTCACTTAGCAACTTTCTAATCCTCACTGTACTTCCTTCAGCGACTGGTTTAGTAGGAAAAGTATAACCATTTTCAATAGCATCCTATACCTCACCTCCCAATGTCCCTTGGATAAAATCAACCATCCTCACTTTCTAGTAAGGGAAGTTAGTTCCAACAAAGAGAGGGGGCCTGGACAAGTTACATAATCTCTCAAATTTTTCATCCATAGTTTGTTTTGAGAAAATAATTTCAAAAACTCAAGATCAAAAAGAATTTTTAAAACCAAAGCTCTAATACCAATTAAAAAACTGCCACTTAAGTTGTTTAATTCAAGACTAAACAGTCTAAATGGCTTGAACAGTTTTTTGAAGAAACTCTTTTCTTAAAACAAACAGCTAACATAAGATGTGTATAAAAATAATTATGAACGAGATATTTCAGATATTATGTATCCAAGTTTTGAAAACCAAAACTAAAATAGTTTTAAATCAGCACGCCAATAGAAAGGGAAGAGAGGAATATTAAGTATGCAAGTGCACAAGATTTTAGTGTGGTAAAACCCCATCCAATTAGGGAAAATCCATGGAGGTCTCTACACCTCAAAATAAAAATCCACTAAATTAGAGTAAGAGATTACAAACTATTTAACAATCTAAACACACAATCAGACCTAATCTATGTTCAGAAATTATACCAGCTCCTCTGGATTATACTGATTTCTCCCAAGGCTCTGATCTTGTAGATGTTCTCTCAACTTTGTAATTCCACTCCTTTTAGCTTTACGTCGACTCTTAAAGTCCAAAATCTCTCTACCAACACGTTTTAGTGTTGTAGTGTGAAAGTGTTATGATGTGATGTGCCTAACACATGCATGCAACTCAGATACACTTATTACGGATATAATGAGTATCAAATTACAAACAGATTTCTAATATGCAAATGAAATCTCCAAAATTAGTTTGATCGAAACTCTTAGACTTTTGAGCTTTAACTTTATCCACAGATCAAAAGGGAATCTTTATATATAAAAGAGCCACGATCCTAGAGTTTTTCTTTATTCGAAAATGTACAGTTATTTCACAAAATGTGAAATATATGAAAGTGTAAATCCTCAATTAAGATCTCAACTAGATCTAAGTCTGAATATTCTCAGAAGCTGAAATCAGAAGTGATTTTGTTGGTTTAGGTTTTGAAAGAAACATAAAAGTTTAAAAACAGCCAACAAAATAAAGATTTCTCAAAAGAAGAAATCAAACTCATTAATATCTACGTGATATGTATCACTGAGTCACAAATATCAACTTTCTATGAAAGAAAATGAGATCATAATTACGTGACTTAGTTGGACAAGAGATTAAGAACTAGAGAGGATGGATCTTCTCAAAACTCGAACTAACTCAACTCACAAAAGGAATTTCGGTGAGAATTTGGCCAGAGTTGGGTTAGGGTTTTATTTCTCTCTCTCTCTCTCTCTCTATCTATCTATCTATCTATCTATCTATCTATCTTCTCTCTTTTTTCTCTCAGAGGTGAAATAATCCAAATATTGTAAACGTAGCACATATGAGCCTTATATATACTAAAGCATGGAAGGTTCTGGAACAATGAAGAAAATCAACGATCAGGATTGAAAACAAATGATCGAAGTAAATCTAATAGCTGACGATGCACCTTTATTAAAAACACTCTGGTTAGTTCAGTAGGCTCACACATGGATCAAGTTAGGAGACATGCGTACCATTGATAAGATTGATCCAATGGTTAAACTAAAGTCTCAAATATGTGAGTTATAGAAAACAAATCTGGCCACTATAATACCAACACATGTAAGGCCACGATGCTGAGAAAAATGCATGTTTTTGAAGTTGAAAGAACTCAATTTTCCCCCACAATATTATCTAACGCTTTCAGATTCTGCCCAAGCAAAGTTTTAATCACTTAGGGAAATTATAAAACATCCCCAAAACATTATAAAATCCAATTTTAAATGTCTAAAAATTATTTTAAAAATTCCTACAATTATTTAAAATATCCCAAAATTTTTAGAAAATCAGTTTAATGGGATTTAACTCACACACACCCATATTATGAATAATGCAACACATAAATGCAATCCTAGGTGAATGTGTTAGGGTCATACCTTTGGGTACTTTTAGAGGAATTCATATGTAGAGTTTGAGGCTCTTTGATAGACTAGGATATGACTCAATTTTGTCACTATTTCCAAGCTAGATGAGCACCTATATAATGTAGACTCAAGTGAGTAAAAGATATAGGGTGATTCAATCTCCCCCTTTGGAAATATGAGACAAAATCTCCTTTGAGTCATCGAGGACTCGTAGGGATACAAAGGAAATAAGGAAATCCTATTCCTATACAAAAATTCTATGTACCCAATATCCTAGAAAGGAAAATCACATAACTCAACTAGTTAAATAGAAATACCCTATCAAAATTCTGATGTAAATGAAGGTACTGATTTTTTAAAATGAGATAACTAGGATCAAGCTTTTTAGTTGAGAATACAACAAGAAAGTACAAGTAGACTCAAATTTCTCCCCCATTTTGTCTCAAATGGACAAAGGGCAAAGAAAACAAGTATGAAACAATAAATCATTATTCTGCCATAACCATACCAATAGATTTGCACAAAGATTCAAATCGAAGATAATCCAATGGTTTAGTAAATAAGCCAGCTAATTTCAATTCAATAGACAAGTAATTAATTTCTAACTCCTTAGATACAACTAACTCACGTATGAAATGATATCTGATTTTAATATGTTTGATACGGGAGCCTCAAACTAGATGAGCACCTTTATTATTCTCTTGTTGCATTCAGTCGGTGCTGGCGGTAATCTTTTAATAGGTCCATGTATCTTCTTGAGGTATTATTTATTTTTTTCATTTTACTTTTTGCATTCACATTTTTCCTTCATACGTTTTATTCGTGAATTCTTAATTACTGGCCTTTTTGCCCTTTGCAGACGTGGTTCTATGATGTGATTGGGTTTAACACCCAATTGATGGCTATGAATGATGAGTCTATTGGGGACTTCTTCTGAATGTACCAGTGGCGGAAGTCCAATTGGAAGTCGAAGAAGTCCCTTTCTCTGGAGGCGCTACATCAGGTCTTAAATGGCCTGACGAGTGAGCTAGTAAGTCCTTCTTTTTTTTCTCTTTTTTTTCTTTTGAGATTGTCTTTCCTTTGATGATATTTTCCTGATAATGATCTTTTGTTCTTACTGGGGAATTTGCAGGTGACCTTCTATCCCTATGGGATGGCTATCCAGCATACGGGGTTGACTGGGGGACATGCGTAGATGCGATATTTACTGGCGTATGAGTTTGGCTACTCTTGGTACCTCGGGGAGAGAGTAGCTTGATAGATTGTGAAGGATGAGGTTACGGTGCCATCGAGGAATCCCCCGGTGTATATGAGGTGAGTACGAGATATGTCGAATGATGCACGAGTAGCGACGATGATAGGTGAGACTTACTCATTATATACCGACACAACGATGATGTATAATTATATGGACTTTGTGTCGAGCTAGTTGATGCTGCCCAGCATATATGACGTTAAGCCTCTTCCTTGTACGGGCTCGAGTCAGCCGGTGGAATCCTTCCACTACGTAGGCGGTGTATCGACATCAGCGGTGGCGACGACGACTTCGGAGGCTCCTTTTATACGACTGACCACTCCTACTTATAATATTCGACGGGCAGATGGAGGGTCGGTGTGTATGCTGCACCGTCCTAATGAAATGGATCCGGAGGAGTTGGGCTTGATAGAGGAGGTCCTTCGACCCGAGGTATACTTTTTATCTCTTTATCTTTTTGACTTCCGGATTTCTTTCTTTGCCTCAGACTGACTGATTTTCTCTTTTCTGTTTTCTTTCGCAGCACATTTGGGTCTCCACTACTTGGCTGGGTAATATTAGGAATTGTATATCTTCGGCGACTGCCCATATTCAGGATGCAATTCTAGTTCCTTCTTGCTTGGTGCCGTTTTCCTCGTGTGAGGAAGGCTTTGGCTCGGGGAGTGTTGGCACACTGTCCCGCTGCAGAGAAAAGAGAGTGCACTACAGGGAAGGAGGATCTTAGAGAGAGAGAGAGAGAGAGAAAGAGAAGGGAGAGAAAGAAGAGAGAGATAAAGATTTATACGTGAAGAGAGAGAGAAAATATGAGTGAGAGAGAAAAAGTAGGTGCGTTCGGGCTGACTCCCATTGTATTTTCTTGTTTCCTACAAAACTGATATAACACAACAAATATCTATGCAAATGAAATGAAGTTTTTTGTTAATTTTCTTTTTTAGTGACTATTGCCTATGCTCTTTTTACTTTGTTGCTGAGACTGTAAAAAGAAAAAATAATTGGAGAAAGAGTTTATTTTAAAATGGGATCAGTAAAAACATAAGGATAAGGTAATTCGGAATTCCCTTAAAATAAAAATTATTTTTATTGAGTTTTTTTTATTTTGAAAAAAAAAGGAAAAAGGGAATTTTCCAAAAAATAAGAGGTTGTCGATCGACATGACCCCTGTCCTGCCTATCTGCATGTCAGTCCAGTCCACTCAATCCAAGGTTTTGATTGTAGTTTTTTAAATTGCTTGGTACTTGGTGGGGTGAGTTTTCCTCCGATTTTTGCAGGGTTCCTTTTCTTTGTTTGAGAGACTTCAAGTATAAATAGTTATGTAAATGAAGCTTTTCCTTCACACTTCCACATTCCCTCTCCTTTACTTTCTTCTTTGCTCACTATCTTCTTATAATGTGATATGGCTCTCCCTGGTAGTGTTGAGTTTTCCAACTACCTCGAAACCTTGGAATTAATGTGCTCCTACAACATTGACTACGATGCTTTCAACATGCAATGAGTCTCTTTATGGCGTAATCGCCCCATAGAGTGAAATATGTTGATGGCGACATTTGAGTTTTGGTACCCTGAAGACCATGTCTTTCGCTTTGGGTTAGACAAAATCTGTCCGACCTATGAAGAGTTTTCTGCCATGTTGGGGATAAATACCAATGTTACAGTAACTATGCCTGAGTTTTCCCGGTCCCCTAGGTAGTTGTTAACGAGACTTATCCACATTTAACCTTCGGCAGCCAGGTCGTTGGTCATGGGAGGAATGATTTCTCTTCCTGCGGTGCTGCAGTCTTTACATTTACAGGATGTTGGTGATGCTGGCTATGCTGGAGCCATCATTCTGGGACTAGTTTCAAAACTTCTATTGATAACTAGGGAAATTCTAGTGGACCCCCAACATGCGACTATTATTTCCTGAATGTTGTATCATCGTAATCCTGCGGTGGTGATAATAGTGGAGACTGTGAATGGTCTAGATGAGTGGCGGGAAGGTCCTTCCAACTTTCTGAGGGGTAGTCCTGTAATGTTGTTCATGTGGCTGTCAGAGAGGTTCTCTATGGCGTTCCCAACTAATTATCCTTTGCCGGTGGTGCCAAAATTCTTTTCACTCTATTTTATCAGTATAGTCCTAGACATAGAGAGCTGAGAAAAATGGTTCATAGAGCAGGGGGATCGAGGCTTGCACTGGTCAGTGCCTTGGTGGTGTGTGTGGGGGGGACTGTTACCCCTTTTGGAACTCGGAGAATATGAGTATGTTCAGTTGGTAGGCCTCCGACATACCTCTTTCTACTTTCCCTGGAGGCTTCTACACTAATTTAGTTGGGAACAGATTGTGCCACCGCAGACACTAGACTTATTTCCTGTAGAGGATCTGATAGAGCGTATGCTCATGCAACTTGGCTCTTTATAAGAGAGTCACCCACCCTCGACCCGTCCATCCCAATCTGTTGGAAGAGTCTGGCATATCCCGAGGGACTACATGAAGTGGTTGTGGAGAAAGGTAGTTGCCAAGATGCTGACTGTGGAGACTGGGCAAAGGTGGTTTGCCATATCTGACACCATGGATGGAGGAGTTATGTTTTTTTGCAAATTAGTCCGGGCTTATCGCGATATAGAGTTTTTGCAACATTCTATTCAGGCATGGGAAGTTTGGGGACCCCAGGATGTGGGTGATGATGGGGCTGGTTCTTCTGGCAGTTGTGGGTAGGATGTGTGAAGCTTTTGTAAAGGGTGCAGTTATGTCTTTGGCTATTATGTGTGGGTTATTATGGTTGTATTGTGACTTGTTTTTATTTGGTTTTAGAAAGGTAATAGTAGGTTAACAAGGGAAGTCGTTTAAATGCCTTTGTTGGTATAATCGTATGAAAATTTTGAATAATGAAATAAAGGAGTTTTTGATCATCTAGTCGTGCCTCTTGATGAGTTTTACATTTGAATTATCTATACCAATTGCTAAGGCATACATAATCCTTTTTTTCATGTATATTTTAAAATGAACCGTCGTTCTCGGGGATAAGAAGAGAATAGAATTTTGTGAAAAAAAGGGAGCCGTGCTCATATAAAGGGTATGAGATGCCTACATACCTCTGGGGGTTTTGAAAATTTTTTGAAATTAATTTTTGAAAGAAAAAAGATTTTTAGAGGATCAGTCCCTACGTAGTTCTGAATAGAGAGAAATGAGGATTTTTTTTAGAATAAAAGGGTGATGAGAAGAATCGTAGCGTGCTGAGATTTCGGATTAGGTTTAGAATTTCTCGAGATGGTCAGGGTTAACTGGACGCACCATTTCTTCTTTGTCAAGATCGGTGAGCATAGCGGTGCTACCCGATAAGATCTTTTTTCACAATGTAGGGGCCGCTCCAGTTGGGCTTAAATTTCCCTCTGGGGTCCTAGATGGGCTCTATAATTTCTTTATGGGATAAATTCCCTTCTCAAACACCGCGGTCTTTTACTTTGTTATTGAATGACCGCGCTATCCGACGATGGTACCCTTGTATGTGATATAGAGCTTTCAGCCTCCTTTCTTCCAAGAGTGACAACTCGTCGAGATGACTTTGATGCCAATCATCCTCGCTAACCTTGCTTTTTAGTGTGATGCGCACCGAAGGGATTTTCAGCTCTATGGGTAGGAATGCTTCCACGTAAACTAGAGAGTAAGGGGTAGCCTCAGTAAAGGTTCGAATAGAAGTGCAGTAGCCCCAGAGGGTGTAAGGGATCCTGTCGGCCCAATCTTGGTAACTCTCTGTCATCTTACTGATGATGGAGTTAAGGTTCTTATTAGCTACTTTAACTGCTCCATTGGTTAAAGGTTGGTAGGGAAAGGATTTGTGTCTCTAAATCCATACTCATCGACCACCTCTGTAACTTCTTCCATGAAGTTTACCCCGTTGTCCGATACCAGCTCATGTGAGACCCCATATCGACATATGATATTTTTCCAGATGAACTTGGCCAGCTTCTTAGCATTCAGCACTGCGTATGACTCGATTTCGACCCATTTAGTAATGTAGTCCATGGCAACTAGGATGAATCAATGCCCATTGGATGCTTTTAGTGTAACTTTCCCTATGATGTTGATGCATCATATGAAGAACGGTCAAGGAGAATTAATGTTGTATAATTCCCGCGGACAAGTGTTGTAGGTTAGAAAACTACTGGCATTTGAGGCATCTTTGAATGTAGACTGTGAAATCCTGAACTATAGTCCAGTAGTAACCCTATCGGATGATCTTATTGGCGAGCATATGGCCATTCATGTGGGGTTTGCATTACCCACTATGGATTTTCTGCATCATCCCTTCAATGTCAACCCCTGTGATGCAGTACAAATGGGTGCCATCAAAGTTTCTCTTAAACAGTGCTTTGTCATAGACAATATATTGGGCAGCCAGTCTGCGAAGGATTGCTCAGTCTTTGGTTAGAGCCTTGTGGATACTTACCATGCTTGAGGAGGTGCCAAATATCATAGTACTAGTAATTAGCTATCTTGGGGTCTTCTTCAATGATGAGCTTGATGTGGTAGTAGTGGGTTGGTTTATCTTGATTTTGGATAAGGTAAGGGGCCATGGTTATTCCTTAGGGCATGTCGATCATGGAGGCAAAGGTAGCAAGGGCATCAGCTAGGTTATTCTTTTCTCGGGGTAGTTAGGGGAAGGTGATTTCTTGGAATTGGGAATCTAGCTCTTCTATGTGGGAATGGAAGGGTAAGAGTTTCTCGTCCTTGACTTTCCATTTTCTGAGTACATTATCGATGATGAGGGATGAATCTCCATAGATAACGAGGTATCGAATTCCTTTCTTAAGGGCAACTTTGAGGCCTACCGTGACGCCTCGTATTCAGTCATGTTGTTAGTGCAGGGAAAATCCAATTTGATGGCAATGGGAGTGTAAGAGTCATCAGGGGAAATTAGGAGGATCCCAATGCCATACCCCTTTTTATAAGCAGCGCCATTAAAGAACATTTTCCATCAAAAATATTCTTGGAATGTACAGAGGATATTCTCATATGAGATTTTGGCCATCCAGATATCGACTTCTTCTATAGGGTAGTTAGTAAGGTAATCAGAGATGGCTCTTTCTTTCATGGATTTCTACTTGACATATACAATATCAAACTCGGCTAAAAGCATCAACTAACGGGAGATTCAACTAGACAAGGCGAGCTTCTCGAGTAGGTATTTGATGGGATCCATTTGAGATACAAGTTTGATGGGAAAGGCGAGCATATAGTGCCGTAGCTTTTGGGTGAACCAGACAAGAGTGACACATGCATTCTACAAAGCTGTGTAATTAACTTTGAACTCGGCTAACTTACGACTGGTATAGTAGATAGATATCTCTTTGCAGGTTTCTTCAAGGTATTGGGGTAGCAAAGCCCCAGTTGCAGTATCTGTTACGGTTTGGTAAAGGAGTAGGTGAAAACTAGGCTGCAGTGGCATGAGTATCGGAGGTCGGGTTAGGTATTACTTTATTAGATCAAAGGTTTCTTAGCAAGCTTTGTTCCAGACTTTGTTTGAATCCTTTCGGAGAAGTTTGAAGATGGGCTCACATATGAAAGTCAGCTGGTTGACGAATCGGCTGATATACTGCTAAATTCGAAGGAATCCCCAGACTTCCTTCTCCGTTCGGGGTGGTGGCATTTCGAGTATGGCTTTCATCTTGGAATGATATGCTTCTATCCCTTTCTCACTAACTATGAATGCAAATAGTTTTCCTTTGGTAATGCTAAAGATACATTTCTGTGGGTTAACTCGCATATGATATTATCGCAGTCGTTCGAAGAATTTTTAGAGAGCGGGAACATGACCTTTCCTAGTCTTAGGCTTGATAATCATATCATCTACATAGACCTCGATATGTTTTTGTATCAGATCAGGCAAGATGGTTGTGGTAGGCCTTTGGTATGTAGCCTCTGCATTTTTTAGACCAAAGGGGATGACGGTGTCGCAAAAAGTTCCCCAATGGGTGATGAACGCGGTTTTCTCTTGATGATCTGGGTGCATTTTTATATGATTATATTTATCAAACCCATCAACGAATGACTTGAGAGCTTGAATGGCCATGTTTTCCACAATCATGTCGATATTAGGTAGTGGGTAATCATCCTTTAGAGAGGCCTTGTTCAAGTCTCGATAGTCGACGCACATGCGAACCTTCCCTCCTGATTTTGGCATGGGTACGATATTAACTAGCCATGTGGGATATTCAATCACACGAATGAAACCCACGTTCAACTGTTTGACCACTTCTTCTTTAACTTTGAGCGACTATTCGATGCGGAGCGTTGCATTCAGGGAGAGTGCGAATCTCATGCTGAGCTATCTTAGGGTCAATGTCGGGTATGTCATCGTAGGACCATATAAAGACATCCATAAATTCCTTTAGTAGTTCCTTAAGTTGCGTGCACTCATGCTCATCGTGGGTGGCCCCTATCCTAATCTCACACAGTTGGCTACTAGAATCGAAATTAATAACAACAATTTCATCTTTGTTAACTTGAACGCGGTTATGTTATTTATTATTAACCTTATTTAGATCAGTTAAGAATTGTTCATTTGTAAAATCATCATCATTAAGAGTTTGATTAGAATCAAGATAATTAATTTATGTCACAACAAGATATTTAAAATCTTTATTTATTTCATTGATCTGAAAAACAACATTGAGAACCTTATCAAAGGAGGTTTTGATTACATTAGAGTAAAGAGGAACAACTAGGGAAGAAGAAAGGGGATAAACGTCAGGGTTAAGTTGAATATCAGTAGGTGGCACAAGTGCAGAATGCCAGTTGAAGATAGGTGCATCAACAACTTTGATCACACGGGATGGATCCGATGATATAGCCCTTGAGTGGATCATGCAGAGTGTTAACCCCAATGTCTGTAAATTGAATGAATCTTCGGAGTTACTTCCCTCGAAATCTCTGGTATCAACTATGGTCTTTTCCATGAGTGGTTTCACTTGATACTGGGAACCCTATGCCTATGAGTAGCTATCTTGGAACAAGATTTCCATTCCAGGTTTCACCTTCTTGCCCACATGATCATACCACTTATGGTTCAGGAAGGCCAAAAAGAGGAAATCTTCACCTTCTTTAATGAATCTTCCATTCAAGGAATCTCTCACGATAATCTTAGCACTTTTAAACCTTATTTTTAGTCGAGGCTGACGGATTATTATGAGTTCTTTCACCGATGGCTGATAACCCAAGCCACAGGGAGGAAAAGTCATTTTCTACACAATAGGTTTAAGTATCCCTTGTTGTCTTTGTCCCAGCCCCAGTCCAGGCATAAAGTGCATGTTCTTAAACATCTGGATTACATTGATGTTGCCATAAGGTTTATATTCTGGACAAACCCTATATTTGAAATCGTCCCCTACTGGGAGTAAAAGTTATTCAACCCGAAAACCTGACAAAAGAATACATTTGTCACATGTTATATATCTAGTACTGGATTGCTGGTGCTTGTATTCTCAACATTGTCGTCGTCGCCCAAGATGGTGATAACCTTTCTATTGGTGAAAAACTTCAGTTTGTTATGAAGGGAAGAAGACACCCCCTTGATGATATGGAGCCACGATCGCCCGAGCATCAGATTGAAATAAGCTGGGATATCGATGACTTAGAATTCAATAACCGAATTTATAGGGCCAACCCCTATTGAAAGCTTTATGGATTCCATTACTTCTCGACGGGTATTATTGTAGGCACGTACTGCGATAAAGGTTGGAGCAAAGTCACTTACTTTCAGTCTCAATCAATTAAGGGCTCCTAATGGGTAGACATTCAGTGTCTTTCCCATAACTTCGACAGAGATGTTGAGAGCATAATTATGGTTTGGACCAATCTTGGGGATTTATTCTTCAAATAAGGAGAGAATTCTAGTAGAGGTTAGAGATTAGACCAGATTCACTGCTTCTTCTAGCGTGGTAGAAGGATGAACTGTGGGTCCTGTGTGTATCTTGATCAAGGCATTCCGGTGCAGCTGGGAAGTCATAAGAGTCCCCACAGAGTGATGTTTTCTTGGGTTTTCTTCAATTGATCGAGGATATTGCTTTCCTCGAGGGTCATTTATGGCATAGGAAAATTCTCAACACCATTTCCTTTGTCGTTTACTGATGGCTGCAGGCTTGGGGTTTGATTGTGTCTCCCTGACCTGGTCAAGTGGTTCATGGAAGAGGGGAAAAATAGAAACCCTATTTCTTCATTGATCTCGGGTTGTTCAACCACTTTGTTTATCTCTCCTAATATCTCCTTAAATGATATCATCCCACATATGCTGACTATCGGACTAGCATTTTCTTGACCTTGCTCTAAATCATTGAATTTGTCCCCTATTTGGTAACAATGACATTATCTTTCCATGAAAAGTCACTACACTCCACAACTTTAATAGCTTCTTTATATAAATCCTCCCATTCGACAGGGAGATGTGGAAGCGAAGGGACTAGAAGCCCTTGTAGTTTCAAAGCATCGAGTAGATAGGATATACTGCTAATATTATCGGTCTATCAGAATAAATTCACCATTTTCTAAACCATATCATCTAAACTGACTTCATTGGTCGGTACCACCCAATTGTCTGACTCTCGAGCCCATTTTTGAGCTTCTAAGAACAACATATTGAATCATTGACAGTCAATGGTCATTTGAGAGGGCAATTTCAACCCAAACTCAAGGACTTGGTTCAATACTTTTGACAATTCCATATCTTTAGCTCCAGAATGGGCGCGGACAGCGATGCATGCTTTGGTAAGGAGTGATGGAGCCTGATCAACGAAGCTGGGAATGTGTAGGAGAAAGTATGGACGTATTTGGATAGGTTTAGGAGAGTATATGGGTATGATTGGTGATTTGTTTGGTATGATTAGGGTATATGGGTCAAATTCTGGGTCTTCTTTGAGGAAAATGGCATTTGTATGATTTGGGAGGGAATTATGAGTAGTGTTTGGTTTAGGATTGGCTATAGGGGTGATGACACCCTGGTCAATCAGGCCTTGGATCATATTTCGAAGGTGGAAACACTGGTCGGTGGTATGGACAACAGTGTGGTGAAAGTCATGATGGACATCTGGTTTGAAATTTCTTGGAAGTGGGTTTGGTAATGGACGAGGTTCCAATGGTTGGATAAGGTTTTGGCTCAAGAGGTCGTGGTAAACTTTGGAGAGGGGAGCATGAAGCTCGATGTATTCCTTCCGAACTGGGTTAGGGAGGATTTTTAGTGCCCATGAAGAGGCAGGCTAAGAGATTTTATTGATGGTTGAACTGCGGTATTGACTGGATTTTTAAACCTTTTGGGAACGAATTGTACAGATATTTTCTTTAGCTCAATTTCTGTCTTAGAAATACCTTCTTCGATCTCCACTCCTTCTTCTTGGAGGGCTAAAAAATGAGGGTGGTATATTCCTCCCATTATTTCTTGGACATGGGGTAAAAATTTCTTCTTCACACTACTGACTTGCTCGGAAGGCCGGTTGGTCATGGTGGGTGCTTTCTCTCTCCACCTTACTATGAAGTTATTGACTGACTCCCCTGGATTATGCTTGAGCAACTCTAAATCACAGTGGGTGACCTCTAATTCTTAATTGTACTTGTATTGTGACATGAACTCACGGGCAACATCCTCCCAATTATGGATGTTGGACTCCTCAAGAGATAATAACCAGCGAAGAGCATTGTCCTTCAAGGTTTGTGGGAACATTTGGTCCATTATTTCCTCAGAGGCCCTAAGAGAGTCATGGCTCGGTGATAACTTTGAAGATGAATGACTGGGGGCCCTCTACCCCCTATTTTCTCAATGTTGGGCATCTTGAACTTTTTTGGTAACCTTGATTTAGGATAGGGAGAGACACGTGGGTGCAATCCATGTAGTTTCCAGAGGGTTTAGCTTGGTTGAATTTATTGGTCAACATCTTAAGGTCTTCCTTGACCTTGTTCAACTCTTAGGCTTTTGGATCAATCGTCGTGAGTAAGTTAGCCCCTAGTTGGACAAGATTTGACATAGGAAGCTGGGTTAGCGGCGACCTATTTGTAGGAGAAGCACGTAGAGCATGCCCATATTCCTCGGGAACCTAAATAAGATTGAGTGCGGGAGAACCCATAGCGCGGGGGAAAATGATCTCGAGATCTTTGGGGACAGGGACCCGATTTTATTGCATCTCATGAACCTCGGTTTGAAGGTTGTCAATCTTGGCAGTAATTTGGTCTAGAATCGTTATTAAATCTGGCTGCACATTCGGCATCTCCATAAAGGGCGGATGAATTCTGGACTCGGAGGAAGTGGGGGGACTAATGGAGGTTCGGGGTAGTTCGACTGAAGACTTAAGCTGATAGGGAGTCATGACAAGGGTATGCGTTCGACCTGAGAAGGAAAAAAATTGGGATTTATTTTTGGAAAAGTTGGAAAAATATTTTTGACGTTTTTGGAAAAGATGAGGACAAAATGTTTTTTGGGTAAAGGGAGGAATTTTTTTTTGGTATAAGGAAGGAAAAATATTTTTGGACACTTTTGGAAATGAAAGAAGAAAAAAAATGAGAGACGGGTCTCGGCATGATTATTATTATGTTTATTAGGTCCTCACTCATTAGGTTTACCTAAATGCAAAAAGAAATGACGGACAAGTCGAGAGTCTGGAAAAATTGGGTTTGAAAAATATGTAAAAACTATGTTTGGACTTGTTACCAGGCTTATTTGGAGGGTCCCGTTTTAAAAATCGTGCAAAAATTTGGGTGGCATGCTGACCCAGCATTTCGGCAGAGTTTCGGGTTGAAATTGGTAAACTAAATATGAGTGCCCTAGGTTGGACACCTATATGCGGGTATGTAGTTGTTGGGTTAATTGGAAGGTGTTCCCCCTTTTTCATGACTTCCACAATATACGTCTTGCTTTTGAGGGCAATGGGTACATGTGGACAAGCCATTTGATATACCTGAGTGTACGTGAATGGCCTCACTATATACTTCACGGGGACAATATGTGTGAGAGCAAATCCGATATACTCGACGTACGTGAACGATTTCCCTGTGATATACCTCCCGTCATGACTTCGGTCAAGCGGTACCATGCAGGGGGAACCATTTGATATACGTCAAAGGTACATGGCCAATGGAACGTGAGAGTCATATTGCTTAGGTTAACTGCGCCCTGCCGAACCAACGCCCATCACAAAGTGATCCCCAGTTATGGGATAAAATTTGGTCAATAGTAATGCTCTTTGGTGATGTAGTGTGCAATATGCATGATTCTTGATTACTATCTTATGGAGAGAGTATCTTGATTGATGATCATCATGCCAATCGGGGGATAATGTATAAGTATATAAGAAAAATAAAACTGTACTAAGCATGGATTATGTGAGAGTGAGTGGTGTGTAATTATCTACAAGTGAGTGTGTGGTAGTGAACCTAAGCATGGATCAACTACAGGTGGTATGTGATAAGTGTGAGTGAGCATGGATATATACAAGTGTGATATGTAGAGGTGTGTGTTATTGACACATAAGCATGGGTTTCTAAGTGGCGTGTGCAACATGTGGATATAAGTGATCCTAGGTGCAAGTGGTGTGAAGTGTACATGGAGAATTTCTATAAGTGTGTGAGTGAATAGTGATACAAGAATGAGGTATATATGTACAAGAAATAATATAGGAGAGAAAGGGTACATATAGGTAAGTGAATATGCACACAAGAAAACAAAACACCCATGCAAAAAGAGTCTAGCCCTCTTATGAAAAAAAATCCCCAGCAGAGTCGCCACGCTGGCCATCTCGATCGAGATCGCGCGCTTGGGGTGGGGCTTCCAAAAGGTCTCGCACCCCTTTGTAACTTAGGAACGCTTCAGTCATCATCGGTGTGGGGTAAATATAAAGAGATAGAGTCGCAAACCTATTTTGTGCAAAACAGGAAAAAGAACATGATGTCGCCTCGCGAGGGTTTGGGGGAAGGGATAAGTTACGGAATGGGAAGGTGTTAGGCACCCATCCTGCCCTTTTGGTCTCTCATGGGCCTATGTTGTTGTTTACCTTTATTTCTCCGTGAAGTGTGTGTGCTCGTATATATAATGGAGATTTGAATCGTTCAACTCATGTCATGGGAAAGGTAGAGTGAGATCATCCATAGGAATGTATCTAGAATAATATATATAGAAAATATGATTTATGCATTTATCGCGATATTAATCGTTACTATGAAACGATAATATGTTTTGGATGAAACGCCAACATACATAATGTGTATATTAAGGCAAAAATATGATGAAAATGAGGAATTTAGGAAAATTAGATAATTAGACTCGAGTCTCGGGTTTTAATCCGAAATGCCTACATAGCCTATAAAGGTATCAAAGTCCATGTAGTTCAGATGCGGAATGCGGGTGGGGTTTATCCCATAGATCCGAACGGGATTTTATTATATGTGTATGTGAAAAAAAATATGTTTTAGTTTTGAAAAAGTGTGATGGATAATCCCGTTCAGAATTTATGGGCGTAACCCTCTTTGTTTTTATAGAAAATAAAGTATGTGTAATATACTAATAAAAATGTAGATGTTAATGTGTATGAGCTAAAGTCAGAACTAAATTATGAATCTAATGAAATTTATGCAAAACAAAGAATTTAAAGAGAAAGGAAAGGAATTGGACCTTCTTTGAAGCTTGATCTTTGATCTTGAATGAGCTCCCTTTAATGTGAGATGAATGTGCGATGAGAGAGAATGAGATTTTTGCTAAATTGGGTATGAAAAGGATAGGAATGGTTGCTTGAATGGAACTTCATAAGGAGGAATTTTGTTGATTTCGAGAGAATGTTGTTGAGATCACTAATGCTGACGGATCTCTTCTGTTGGTATCCTTGGTAGTGAGGTTATGCCCTCCTTTTATAGGGTCAGGGGGTTGTCGGTCGGCATAGCCCTAGTCCTGCCTAACGGCAGGTGACCCTAGACACACTGCCGATGGTAGGGAACTGGACCTGCCAATTGACAATCTTGTTCAGATTTTCTTAGAGAAACAATCGTAGAACGTAATTCGTTGATCCAAAATGCGCCCGGATCATACCGTTAGCAAGGTACTTCAGAGACCTTCAAGAGTCCTTTGGACCTTCAAGAGTTCTTGTGGCCAAACGGCATGACCTTGTAGCAGTACAACCCAACTGAGGTTATAAAGGAGGTCTTATCCAGGTCGAGCCCATATAGGGAGATCTGATGGTAGCCTAAGTAAGCCTCCAGGAATCTCATCCTCTCATGTATTGCTGTGGCATCAACCAACTGATATATCTTTGGAAGAGGGAAGCTACCCTTGGAACATGCCCGATTGAGGTTGGTGAAATCGATGCACACTCTCCAGCTGCCATTTCTTTTAGGGACTACCATCGGGTTAGATAATTATATGGGTAATTGAACTTCCCTGATGGATTTATCATCCAGTAGCTTCCCTACTTCTTTTTCCATTACCTTAGCCTTCTCGGGGGATATTCGGCGAGCCTTTTGGGTGATGGGCTTAAAAGTGGGATCAACGTACAGGCGATGGCAAGCTACACTTGGGTCAATCCCTGGTAACTCGTAAGGCTCCCAAGCAAAAATGTCTACGTTGCTTTTGAGCAGCGAAACCAACTCCCTTTTCTCTTGATCGATGAGAGCAGATCCAATAAAAAATTTCCTTTCCTTCAAGTTTTCATCAGCTATAAATTACTCCAGACTTTCTATAACCCTGTTGGTGGGTTGGACCCTGGTCTCTTCTATCCCTGGTCGACCATACAGTAGTTTCTATTTGGAGAGAACATCCCCCTCTTGGGATTTCTCCTGGACATTCTTGGACTCCTTCTTCTTATTTTTTTGGGCGAATAGCTGTAATAAAGCACTTTTTTGCTATAGCCTGGTCGTCATGGATCTTAACCACTCATCGATCTATAATGCACTTCGGCATTTGATGATATATGGATGGAACGAACTTCATGGCGTGGAGCTAACCTTTGCCCAAAATATCATGATATAGGGAATCGATGTCCACCACTAGAAACTCGATTAACTTTGAGATGTTTCCTACCCTGACACACAAGATTATCTTTTCTAATGTCATGGCTATCCTTTCTGCGAAGCCGACTAGGGAAAAAATGACTTCTTTGAGGTCGGCGACATTCACTTTCAGTTTATGGAACAGTTCTAGGTACATTACCTTGGATGAACTCCCTTGGTCTACAAGTATCTTGTCAACATCCCAGTCAACAATTTTAAGTGTGATCACCAATTCATCATGATGTGGGTTCCTCACACCGATCAAATCTTCTTCGGTGAACACTATGTGCTTGGTGTAATCAATATCTTCTGGTCATCGACGCTTTTCTGCCTAGGTTTTGACAGGATTGATTTGAAAATCTTCCATGACGGCAGTCACCCTTTTGAGTTCCATTCTAATGGCGTTGTCCTGAATCTTCTTGAGGTCTGACACCCCATGAATGACTGCAAACTCGTGTCCTATATCATCATCGAGGACACTATCTGGATTTTGGTCTCCATTGGCTGCGACCTTCTCTGTTTTCTTTTCAATATACTCACTCAGGTGTCCTGCCAAAAGTAGCTATTCCAAATGTTACTTTAGAGCTTTGCAATTCTCATTTTGGTCACCACCCTCTTTATGTAATGCAAATCTCAATGCGTTATTCCTCTTAGTTGGATCGTCACCCATCTTTTTGGGCCATTTGATAAAGGGTTCATCGTTGATTTTACTGAGAATTTTGTAAATTGGTTCCTTGAAAACTATATTAAAAGCCTAGAACACCTTGGAGGGATCATTCTTGTTTCCACTCTTAGAGCCATTATTCCCCCATTCTTGCTTCCCTTCTTCTGGGTATCATTTTTCTCCATCCCCTTGTTTGATTTTGCTCGACCGCTGTCTCCCCCACCTGGATGAACTACGCCTTCTACCTTGGAGTACCTCTCGATACGATCCATAAGATCATCGATGCTGATGAATTTCTTCTTGGTAAGGGATTATTGCAGCAAAGAACTGGTTGCCAAGCCGATTTTAAAGGACTCTACGACAATCTGCTCCAAGAAATACTCGTTCTCATTAAAAAACTCCCAATATCTTTTGGCGTAATCTCGAAGGTTTTCCTATGACTTCTTATTCATAGTGAGCATTGCATCCATCCACTTAGGATAGGAGTTGCTCTCTATGAATCGAGCCGTGAAAGCCTCTGCCAGTGCTGTAAAATTCTCGATCGACCTGTGGGGAAGACTCTCAAACCACTTCTATGCTACATCGTGTAGGCTAGAAGGGAAGATTTTGTAAATAAGTGCGTCATTATGGCTCCATAAGATCATTGCTTGCCGATATTGCCTGACATGGTCTATAGGGTCTGTTTTCCCGTCATAGACCTTGAGCCTGAGGACAACGAATTTCTTCGGGGGCTCCTCCTATTCTATTTCCCCTGAAAAGGGGGATTTCATCTAAGAGTTAAGAGATCTTTTGGCTAGATCTCTCGTTGATCTGGATCCTCGGTGCGTCGGATGTTGGTTAATCTCCCTACGGACCATAATCCTTAAATCTTTATTAGGTCGATCATTACTCCTATGCCGTCTCTCCTACTGGCCACGCTTTTATCATGCCCGCTCTGACCTGTCATATTCATTTCTCTCCTGGTCATGCCTAGTTTTCCTTCCTCGACTGGGGGAGTCACCCCCTGAGGGATAAGAGTCCTGTATCGAGCTGCCTTGTGTTTCTGTGGAGATTTCTCTTTATTCTTTCAAGTGGCCTCTTAAGGCGAGCATTCTCTTCTTCTTGGCACCGTGTTTCCTCTTCTTATTCTCGAAGCCTGACTTCATAGGCATCAGCCATCCTAGAAATCTATTTGGACCTAGGTGGCCCATAGCTTTTTCAGAAGGTTACCTTTCTTGGCAAAACCTTGGGTTTGTATGTTAGCAAATTTCAGATTTAACACTAAAAGGAGCTGGCTATTCTTGATCATCACCTACTTGGGTAATGTTGCTACTGTGGTGAGACATTGTGAGCTTTTTGGCTATGAATGCCTTCATAGGAATACAAGTCGATTGCCACAGACGGTGCCAATTGTGAGTATAGAAAAATTAACAGTAAAAGATTCTACGAATACAATCACCAATGGAAGAAAATAAATGTAATCACACACACAACAACGATATACATGGTTCAGCAACTTTCCTACATCCACAAAGAGGTTACTTGTTCTTAATAAGTGTCTCTAAAAGCCTCAAGTTTCCATCCCTTTCCCCGAGTCAGGGTGTACAATTTATAAATATGTTGTTACAGAGTTTGAGTTCTTCAAGGAACCCCAAATAATGTGCGAATTTTCCATAAGGTACTTGATTATATCGTTCGAGATTCTTGGTACCTGATTTGACCATATCCCCAAGTGTTATCATACTATTAAAGGTCTTGTGTGGAAATTGAGTCATGATTAGGGTCGAGCCAAGTGTTTAATCCATTGGGACTTGTTCGACTACTCTCACGGGTTTATAAAAAATGAGATCCCACAGATCCCATACAAAAATATGAGAAAGAGTCTCATGAATAACAAGATTTCAAACACTTATAAATTCTAAACATACAAAACACAAGAGTAGACAAACTCCAAAATGAGTAAAGCAAAGCTATACACACTAAAAAGCTACTATAGAGAATCAATAATATCTCAAGACAAGTAAACTTATCAATCATAGAGAAGAAATTATCAAAATCTAACCAAACATCTAATATTAAGCCCTTAGTCTAGAAATGGAGAAAATAAAAAATCTAGGAAGGATAAACTTACCAAGAAGATGATTGACGAGTAGAAAGATGTTAAGAACACCTAAATTAGCTTCCAAGATACTAATATTGGAGGAAGGTATGGATATTGTATGGTGAAAGAGAGTTTTGAAAGAAATAAAATATGTAAAAAGTTATAGATCCCGATTTGGGCGACTTTAACAAACCCAGAATCTTCGTTGCAGCAAAAAAGACCATCGTTAGTCGTGATCTTCACTATGGAAACGTATGACACAAGGTCGCGACATTAGCCACAAAAATATGTGTGAAGAAAAACATATAAATCAAAAAGAAAATGTACCTATGATTTCTAAGTTATAAACAGGTAGATTTCAATCCCCCAAAAATACAATTATTATGATCAAATTAGATTTTAAAAATTCATACAATGGTTCCTGGCTATGTCAAATTTTCAACACAAAGAATGATTTACAATTCAATGGTCAAAGGTCAAATTAAAGCCATATAAAAATATAGCGATTCAAAGACATAACTCGTGATACAAAAGTGAATATCACGAGCATTAACCTATAAAATCAAGAATGAAGATTAACGTTTTGGCTTTATGCAATAAATAAAAAGCCTTATTTTTCCTTGAAAACAAATAAAATTTTCAACTACCATTTTTTTCTTCCTCAAATAACGATTTATAACTAAAACCTTTGAGTCTCACGTCCTTAATGTTACTCAATTTTTGGAGAGATAAAAATCTTTGAGACATTACTTTTTGAAACAAATATTGCATGTGGTGACTTATCCTTAGTGGATTATCTGGATCCAAGTAGCATCTTATCCAACTTTTGACATCTGTCTGCCAAATTTATCTTTAGAGTGGACTTGGATAATAGTTCGATCTCAAGTAAACCAATTTTTTTCTTCAAGTTTATCCTTGAGTTTTCACTCTCGTGTAAGGATTTTCGTAGGAACGCTATGTCATGTAAAAAAATCGTTAATATTTTCGTCTAAATGTAGTTCACAACTCACCAAATGTCGAACTTCAAAGTAGCTTAAATTATTCTCACTAACCATAACCCTTTCGTTTTCAACATTGCCTCTCATAGTGAAGAGTTATATGTTTCGCCTTTAGAGGTTTATGAATTCTTCATAACCTTAACATATTCAGCTTGAAATCATCTAAATTGTCTAACTCCTCAAATTTCTCTCATGCTATGAATGCGATAAATACATTTTCTTGAGAGTCATCTTTGAGTTCGAGTCATCATCTCTAAAAGTGGCTTGATAAGCATTCAAGCCACCACCTTGACTCAAATCCTAAGGACATTGCTTTGAAATATGTCCTCGACCACCAAAAGTGAAACAATTAATGGGTTTTGGAGAATCAACCTTCTTATCTCCACTTCATTAACTAACTCCAAATCTAGGCAGATAATTTTTTGGGAGCACATTTAGATTGAAATTTCTTTTTCCAAGTCTTGATAAACTTTTTATATAATGAAAGCTATATCTTCATCACTAACATAAGGCAAATAATTCTAGGAGATGCCTTCTTAGCCTTAAAAGTTAGATTATTCTATTTAGGAGGTACTCTTTGGTCATACTACAAATTCATCTCGTAGGTTTGAAGAGATCCATCCAACTCATCAACATGCATTGGTGTTTTAAGTAGAGATTTAACTTCGTCGATGGCATTTACCTTCCCACATAACCTACTTGGGAGATACCTTAGGATTTTGTCAACTATTATATCTTCTTTTATGGTATTCCCTAAAGCAAAGGCAAACGTTACCATGTCATTCATTTCGGCATATAATTGATCAAAAGATTCATTCTCCTTCATGGTAAGGAGATCAAAATGAGTGGCCATTGAAGCTTGGAGTTCTTTATGTTGGAGGTGCCTTCGTTGGCCTTCTGTAATATTTCCCACACCTTCTTAGATGTCAGTAGAAATACATCTAAATTCAGTTGAGGATAGACAACCAAAACTGTCATTAAGTCCCTTCGTGTTTCACCCACTCTCTTTAAAATCACTGTCGTCCCAAATATATCTAATATTTTCTACAGGGACATTATTAACAATGACGATGGGACACTTACATCCTATAAGAAAACTATTCTAAATTCTATCATCAATCAACATTAAGTATGTGGACATATGAGCTTTATAGTAGGATTAATTACCAACACAAAATTGAGAAGATCAGAAGGTTGAAATTTCATCCATTGCACACTAAAAATATTTACTCTAGGTTATAACACCAAAAACACTGGACAACTACTCTGACACTAGTTGAGAGAGTGCATCTTGATGATAACTATCCAAATAAAAATTAATTCACATAATTAAGAAAAAAGGGTAATAATTTGTTATTACAAAAGGGTAAACAATCCTAATAGTATAAGTGAAAAAGTATATTAATAAGTTTTAGAATCCAAGTTGTATCTTCTTAATTAAGATAATGATTCTAAAAGATGTGAAAAGTGTAAAATAATCACAAGACCAGATGTACGAGGGAAACATCCATTACAGGAAACACCTTGACCCGATAAGAACAAAAAATGCATTATAGTAGAGTTTTACAAAAGAAAAATATGAGACACTTACAAAACATTCACTAGACACTCTTTCACACCATATCTTCCAAGGAAGATGCTGACAACTGAAGAATGCTACACAATTGCCAATGATTTTGGTCAATGATGTAACATACTAGTGCTATGGTTAGTTTGGTAGCTAGAAAGTTACATCCCATATCCTCTGGGTGAGGGAAACTAATGGTTCATATATGTATTTTTCCACTCCTGTAATAATGAGGCCTTTTAAGCTCCACTAGTAAGGTATGTGATTTATAACACCACATTCAGTGGTTCAAATCCCATTGGCACCCATATGTTAATGTGAGATAGAGTAAAACTCTACATTGCTTTAAGTGTGGTTAAATTGGGGAAAATATCGATGATGGTATAATAGGGTATTAAAAATGATATCATAACCACTACCTAGTCGGAATAAGTATGCCAACGTGTTGGGTGACAGTTGATTTCATCCCAATAAGGAAGTTAGGCTCTGTAAGGGTGGTGGATTGTAAAAAACTGGTGCCATAGTTGATTTGGTAGCCAGATAGTTACATACCACACTGTTTGGGTGAGGGGAAGTAATTGTTCATATATGTATATTTTCAAGCTTCTAATACCGAGGCCTTTTCAGCTCCACCAATAAGGCATGTGATTTATGACACCACATGTCAATGGCTCAAACCCCATTGGAAGCATTTTGTGGATGTGAGATAGAATAAAACCCCATACTGCTATGAGCGATTGTTAATTGGGGGTAATATCAACGGTGGTAGAGTGGGGGTAATACACGCAACTAATGTCTTCAAATCCTCTCAGTCGTAAAAATCTTCTTTAAAAATAAAGCAAATTTATTCTAAGAACTGAAAATACAGGGTTATATAGATTTATCTGTATCTTAGGATATAGACATAAATATTTAATTTCTTAACCAAATTTTATCTTTAAGAATTATTAGGTGTGCATACAAGCTCAAATCCAAATTTAAATTATATCCAACCCACACAATCAAACTAAGTAGTAGAAGAAATTAGGAAAAATCCCTTTTGGGCAAAACCTATATTCTACACTATTAAAAAGTTTGACACATTCGATGACTTATAAACTACTTAGAGCTCCACTATGTATAATTCACAAATCTTCAAATCATCAATAGATACAACACAGTCTAACACTGTCCACAGGAAGCAACTCTACCCTCGGTATACACAGATTAACCTTAGGATTACGAAATCCTTTATACTCCAGTCGTAGAGCCTCAGCTGCACAAATCAATAGTAGAGTAAACTCTACAAGGGTTTGATGTAGTTTGGAAACTAGGGTTTGACACGCAAAAACTCATTCTATAGGATGATTGATTTGGAAAAGAAAAACTTGTTTTAAAGAAACAAAAAGATGAACACTTTTGGAACAAGTTCAGGGATTGCATTTTCGCCCAAAGTCTTGAGAAAAAACAATTCACAAAAGTTTTTTTAATAGAAAAACATGAATTTCGGGGGGACAATCTTGTTCGAATGAAAATGAGACCTTATTCGAACAAAAAACCTAATTTTGTTCTAACGAGGTGAATTCTCATTAAAAAAAAATGCTTGTTCTGTTCGATCAACCTTCCAATTAACTTCCAATGATAGTTGTTCTGTCAAATGCAGACCATCTTGTTAGATGTTCGTCAGAAGTTTGTTCGAATGAACTAATGAGATTTAATCTTGTTTGAACGAGAACAAGATCTTGTTTTAACGAAATGAAATTAAAAAATAATTATTTTAAAAATATCTTTATAAAAAATGCTTCAAGTAAAAAAAAAAAACATCCCATAAGATCGTATGACTCTATAAAGTGCTTATGACGATTCCAATGGTTTGAATATAAAAAATGATGCTCAGTAACTAACATTTCTTCAAATAATCATGGAGGCAAATGAGGATGTGGTGTTCAATTTGCAGCAACGGCTTGTAACGGTATATGCCAAAGAAACTAGGCTATGAGCAATTATAAAATCTTGCTTACAAATCTCCCCATTTGTCTATTCCAGGACAAAACAAAAAATCAAAAACAATTTACAACAAACCCCTAAGATAATGTACTAATAATGTCCTCCCAGACCCAAAAACGTAACGACAATCGAGACTTTGTCTTCAACTAAAATTCTTCATCTTGTGTACTCCATGAGATCATCATTGTTGATGTAAAAAATTAGATTACTCTAATTATTCAATCACAGATAAATAAATGAGACAAAATATTTTACAGTGGTTCAGCCTTATATGAATGGCCTACGTCCACTATTATGTTATTGCTGAGTGTTTGGGAATTCTCGATTACAAGTACCCTCAAGAAATTCCCTTCCCTTGAATGAGGGTAATACAATGTATTTATATCCTTGAGGCTATAATCTGAAAGGGTGATACATTAAATGATATACATATGAAAGGGTAATTCATTTAATGCTCTTCAAGCGTGTGCGTCAAGATGATAAGCATTCAATGAATAGTTGAACTGTTGATTATCTGGCAATCAATGCTATGGTCGAGATGCAGCTCGAACCGCCTTAGTTGCTCGTCGTTTAAGAGTTCCTCGGAGAGCTGGAGTTCCTCGGAGCGCTGGAGTTCCTCGGAGCGTTGGAGTTCCTCGGAGAGCTGGAGTTCCTCGGAGTACACCTGTTGCTCGGAGTGAGTATGACTAGGTCGGGGGAATAAACTTCCTCGTTGCTATTGTGCCACGTAGATTGACACGCGTCTTCTTATTATTCATCCATGTCAGCATACTAATTTTGGTATCAACAGAAGCCCCCAATGTTTCATATTTTGAACTTTGAGGAGTATGGAACATTCTTTCTCGGTATATGGAAATATTAAATGATCTTCCTGGTTTTTAGGAACATTTCCCCGTATTTGAATTTCTTCCAAATTCGTAGAATCCGCCTTTTTGCATTTTTATACGCGCTTCGATCTTCGTGTACTTTTTGTCCTTTTAGCCGCCGGTAGAGTAATAGTTTCCTTTTTGTAATCATTTCTTTCGCCGTTTCCCAAGGCAAAGTATTTAAACTTCATAGACAATATCACCGTCTTCTACCTTTTCCAATTTTTGCTTTCGAGTTTTCCATAGTCTTTCTTTCTCTTGTGCGTTCATCCTTGTTTTCGTTCGTTGTCAACAGATCTCCCTTTTTCTTGTAAGATCTTCTTCCTTCTTCTTCATTTCTTTTATTCACCATGGTTTATATTATTGAATCTCTTGAGAAATTCCGTTCTGATTTCTCTATTCCATCTTGGGTAACTGTGGAGGATCTTTCTGAGCCTTCAAATTATTTTCGCTTGGTTGAGGGACATTGGTTCCCCAGCCTTTTTATTGTTGAATGTGGATTTTCTTTTCCACCAAACCCCTTGTGTTTAGAGTTCTATCATTATTTCGATCTTGTTCCTGTAAAAATAGCCCCCAACAAATGGAGAATAGTTAATGGGGTGCATAGGTTAAATCAAACTCATGGAACTCGTATAGGAATTCCTGAGATTATGTACTGTTATAGATGGGCTGTTCTAGACAATGTTTATTATTTAAAAACTAGATTTTTGAATAGGGCTTTAGTAGTCAATCTCCCTGATGCAAATAGGGATTATTTTGAACATGGGGTAGTTATCAAAAATTGGCAACATGCCCCTTTGGTTGGAGACGAAGTATATGAAGGTCCCAAATGCCCTCCATATGGCAATGGGATAGGTTATTTTCATTTTATTTTATTTCTGAAACTATGATTTCATTATGTTTGAATAAATGCATGATTGACATTTCAATATGTATTTGTTTGCAGTTGACAGCAAGAGAAAAACTCCAAAAGAATCAGAAGTTAATATCAAGCATTTGAAACATATTTGGAGTTTGCATCAGAAAGTTACAGACGAGCACGTCAGGTCTGCTTCATACTTGTTGCAGTATAGGAGCTATACATCATCCTTTACTTCTCGTCCTGTGGTCAGCATTAGTGAACCATTGCCAGCTTCCGAGGATTCTTCACCAGACTCTCACATTCCTCTGAGTCAGAAAATGGGCAAAAGAAGAGTTCCTGCTATCTTTGAGGATACTGCCTTTGCTGGAGAGGGTAAAAGAAACAAGAATGACGTCCCAAAGAGGACAAAGAAAATAGATGCTGCCCCTTCTGTTGCTCCTCAGAAGGCTGCCGAGAAGCCCCCAGTGGCTCCGAGCAAGAAAAGTGCTTCTGTGGAAGTGGTCACCATCTCTCCCACCAAAAGTTCTTTAGTTGAAACTACTGAAATGCCACCGAGGAGACTGAAGAAATCCTCCTCAGTCAATTTGGCTGAAAACATTTCCCAGCTCCAAGTTAGTGGAGCTGGTGTTCCAACTATCATTCCCCCGAGCTCTGCAATGAGCTCGGTAAAGACTTGGACCATTCCTGAAGTCCAAGGAATTGAGGAAAACATGTCTAGGTATCTGCTAACATCCCTAGCTACTCGTCACATTGCTTCAGTAAGTTTCTCTTATCCTGAATTTTTCTTTCTTTCCATTAATACAAGTATCTCTGCAATGACTTATCATTATTTTCTTCTTTTTCCAGCTGGTGAGTTGCTTTAACACCATAGTGAAGAAAGATGAAGCGATCAAGGCTTCTAGCTCCTCGTCTGGAGTAGAGGATGCTTTACAGGGCTTGGCCAAATCTTTGAAGGATTCTCGTCAAAAGTATGACGAGGATAGGGGTGAATGGGAGAAGAAGTCGGCTGCATCTGAGGCAGAGAAGGTGCAGTTGGGAAATAAGGTGAAAGACTTGGAGAAAGAGAATAAAAAATATGCCGAGAAGCTCACAAGCTTTGGGTAGCTTGAAAATAAGTTGAAATCGGCTGAGGAAGATCTAACCCTTTTGCGAGAAGTAAATCGCCAGAAGGAGGAGGTGGAGGCCAAGTTGAAAGCCTCCGAGGATCTTCTATCCGAGAAGCTCTCCTCGGAGAGAATGAAAAGAAAAGTGGCTGTGAAAAAATCTTTTCGTACCGGTTGGGATAAAGGATGGGACAGGGGGTAGCAGCCATGATGACCCAGGTGCAGTATGGGAGTTTGAAATACTTCCGAGATGGTTGGGTTGCTGCCCTGCAAGAATTGAAGGTTAGCGAGGACTTTGAGCTATTTCAACAACATCTTCCTGGCCCCCTCCTATAATTAAAGATGAGGAAGAAGACGAAGTTGCATCCGAGGAGTCTTCAATGACAGTGGGTGATCAAGTCCTTGCTTCCCAACCTATTCAGACAGTTACCGAGGAGATTTCAACTTTGCCTGCTCCTCCTGAACAAGTTCCAACTCCAGCCGACCAAATTGTTGTTTCCACCGAGCAACCGAGCTCCTCGTCCCAGCCTCCCGAGAAAGTCTTGGGAGACAAGGAAAAGGTGTGAAGTTGTTCGGTATCTATTTTATTTTCTTTTACTTGTACTCTGTATTCTGAACGTTGTACTCCTTTTGATGATGTAATTAAAATCACCTTTTTGTTCCTCTACGCTGTTGATGTTTTGTCTGCTTCTTTTATTAACTCTTGCCTTCTCTTCTTTACTAGTTTATGGCTAGAATGGAATTGCTGTCTACCAATGATACAAAACTAATGAAGCAATGCCATAAATATTTTAAAGCTGGCCATACTGACCTGAGTGCATCAGAAATTGCTGATATCCTTGGTCATAATGCTTCAGATCAAGCAGTGGAGGCATATCAATACTTGAAATGTCTTTTTGATCGTGCTGTAGCCAATAATGTGGCTTATTACGAAATAATTGAAGACTTGCAAGGTACTCTTCATGAACTTCAGCAGCAGTATAAAGAGTCTTCAGTTCTTTTGCATGAAGGGTATGAGAAGAAACTCAAACAAATTAGTGCTGAAACAGGTTATGACAAGATGCTTGCTGGCTATGAAGTGAGAGAGAGAACCCTAAAGGGTGAAGTCGAAGCATGCAGACAGATTGTCGAGCTGCTGGAGCAAGAGAATAAAAATTTGCAGAAAGAGTTGGCACAGTATAAGTCTGCAGCTTCATCTTCCACTGCCTTGGTACCGGTCACCGATGAAGGATTCTCATTTTTAGAGGTTGAGAATGCCAAATTAAGGCAAGAATTAGACACCTTGAGAAGGTCGGGTACCTCTACTGCTATTCGGGGACGAGGAAGAGGTTCTCGTGGATGAGGAAGAGTTGCTCAGAATGTTGACGAGGAACAAAGTACTCAACCTGCTCGGGGACGACCAAGAAGTCTTCGTCGTACTGTTGAAGAAGCTCGTACTCAATCAACATTGGAAACCCAAGCATTCCAATTGAATGCAAAAGATCGGGCTTTGTCTGAAATGTCCAAGAAAATCCAAACTCTGGAGGATCAATTTGCTTCGACAAAGTCTGCTCTGGATAATAAGGATGTTTTTCCCAGAAACCTTCACGAGCAGTTAAAGAGAATAACTTTCCAATTCCACAAACAACCTCGTGAGTTCTGGATGGCAGGCTACAATGAGGCCCTTTGTCACTTGGATGCTCGCATTGAAAATGCCAATAATGAAGGTTATAAACAGGGATGGTTAAACGCCATGGGTGTATTAAAACTAGAGCAGGGCCATTATTTATGAAATTATCATGCTCCTGGGCTGCTCGATCTACCAAATCCACCATTCAAGCTTGATATGAGTTAGATCCCTGCTCGGGCCATCCCTCGTTGTTTGATCTCCCAGTATCTTGGTGACTATGCCCTTCATTCGCAGGTTGAATTATCTCGTCAGAGCATTTACTGGATACACCTTCAATAATGAACGTCAGAATGCTGCGAGATCTTAACTTCATTAATTCTCCTCTTTGCCTGGAAGATCCTCCTGCTGGCGAGGAGCCTATTTCAAAAGCAGAAGGGAAAAAACCAGTAGAATAGGAAATTTTGATGTAATAGTTAGTACACAATTTAATATCAATGTAATAAACTTGTGTAAATTATTTGGAATTTAATGAAAGACTTTCATTTTTGTTTGCAAATCTGTATTGTTACTTTCTTATACTTGTTAAACACTTTATATTTGTGCTTGCATAACAATATTGTGTGGCTCATTGACCATCTTAGTTATAAAAAGTTACAAGTATCAGAAATGTTGCTCGATCACTTAATAATAAAGTAATGAGTATAAAAATGTTGAAAATTATTCCAACCAACCAAGGTTGTAAAAATAAGCTTGTCGACCAATTATAGTTAGTGAGATTTTATCTCCGACTAACCATACTTGGTAACTTTTTGTCTTTTTCATAAAATGTGCCCGACCAACCAAGGTCGATGAATTTTCCTCGTCGACCAACTACAGTTAGTGGGTTTTTATCCCCGACCAACCATACTTGGTTCAGTTTGGAATATTTTATTCTTCGAGGAACTTTTGTATTAATCTTACCTCCCGGCCAGCATAAGTTGGTATTTGAGAGCATATCTTGTTTCCTAACCGACCGAGATTGGCCTTTTAGGAGTATTGTTCTCGCCCTTTTACCAACCGGAGTTGGTCTGAGTTCGAACTATCTTGTCCACTTGCCCTTTTACCAAAATTGGTCTGAGCCAGTGTCAGCCTCCTAACCAAAGGAGTATGGTTTGTTCTCGCCCTTTTACCAACCGGAGTTGATCTGGGTTCGAACTATCGTGTTCTCACTCTTTTACCAACCGGAGTTGGTCTGAGTTCGAACAATCATGTCCACTAACTCTTTTACCAACCGGAGTTGGTCTGAGCTAATGTACGCCTCCTAACCAAAGGAGTATGGGGTGTTCTCGCCCTTTTACCAACCAGAGCTGGTCTGGGTTCGAACTATCGTGTTCTCGCTCTTTTACCAACCGGAGTTGGTCTGAGTTCGAACTATCATGTCCACTAACTCTTTTACCAACCGGAGTTGGTCTGAGCTAGTGTACGCCTCCTAACCAAAGGAGTATAGTTTGTTCTCGCCCTTTTACCAACCGGAGTTGATCTGGGTTTGAACTATCGGTGTTGCTTTTATTGCTGAACAGCGTAGTGTTGCACACTAGTATTCCCCGAAAAACTTTCAATAAAAGAAAGAAGATGGTGAAATATCATCGTTTTATTGATGGAACTGCTTTACATTTTACATCACTGATAATACTTGCGTAGGTGTTCAGCATTCCATGCATTCTTAAATTCCTCTCCTTCTAGAGTTGCTATGCGGTAAGTTCCTGGTCGAACAACTTCTGTAACTTGGTAAGGTCCATGCCAGTTTGCTTCCAATTTATTGTGCTTCTGAATGACCTTCTTTAGCACATAATCTCCCTCTTTTAAGTCGCATTTCTTCACCCTCTTGTTGTAGAACAGAGCTTTTCGTTGTTGGTAAGAAGCATTCCTAATGGCTGCCTCTTCTCTAACCTCCTCGAGCATATTCAAATCCAATCTTCTCATTAAGTCGCTGACTGGGGAATTGAAATTCATCACTCTGTGTGTTGGAAGACCCAACTCGGCAGGTATTATAGCCTCACTTCCAAACGCCAGCATATATGGTGATTCTCCAGTTGCTGCTCGGGGAGTTGTTCGGTAAGCCCACAATACTGACTGTAGCTCATTAATCCAATTAGCTTTAGCCTCACTTAGCCTCTTCTTCAAACCATTTAGTAATGTTCTGTTCGTCACTTCAGTTTGTCCATTTCTCTGAGGATGGCCTGGTGCTAAATGAATCTTCAAAATGTTTGACTGATGGCAATAGGGGACAAACTCCTCGTTATCAAATTGTGTTCCATGGTCTGTGATGAAGGCATGAGGGAGACCATATCGGCAGATGATGTTCTTCCAAACGAACTGGTACACCTTCTCGTATGTCATATCAATAAGTGGCTCAGCTTCTACCCACTTAGTAAAATAATCCACTGGAACGACGAGGTACTTGAATCTTCCTCGGGTTGTGTGACACCCAGACTAATTAAATACCGGGTAGCTACTCCTTTATTAAATTAATTCAAAATGCCAAGTTGGTCCAGTTAATAGCATCAATGTCGAAAACATTTTAATGATTACTAACCACCTCGTATTTAAAAAGTAAGTGCCAAATTTTAATTAAAGTCTGATTAACATGCAACAAGTGTAATAAAGAATAATAACACCATTCACCATAACTAAGTAAATAGAATAACCATCACATAACGTAAAATAAAGTCTGGAGGAAAAACTCCTCACTACAATCCCACAACTGAAAATAAGTAAACCGAAAACTAAAACAGTACATGCCAAAGTCTGAAAACTGTAATGGAAATGTAACTCTAATAGAAATGGGCAACATGCCCTACAACTGATAGATAATGAATCTGGAATCCAAGCGATAGAAGCGTCTACATGCAAATCCCTGTAGCTTCCACAAACAGCTACAGCTCGTCACTTGAATGAGTATCCTATGCATGGTGTCCTTGTGGCTGGGCACCTAAAATGGTTTTACAAAGAAAAATAGATTTGAAAAGAAAATGGGTCAGAGCCCGAATGTGGAGTTATATTTTAAAAAAACCTGCAAGTGCTTTAAAAACATTTAAAACATTAAATGCAAAGTACATGTTAGGACGTGCACTCACATGATATTCTCACCTCTCGTCTAACTATGCACTCCTAACGTAAGTACCCATCTATAACGACACAAACCACTAGCTAAGTGTCATCATATCTAGCTAGACTGTCATAGGTCCTACCCTTATTACTCGGTTCTATTAACATTATAATGCTCGTAATTAAGTAGGGGTTTAACATAAACCCAGATGCTCAGTATGCAATATATATCACTATCAGTTAACTCGTTATATTTCTCGAAACAATACCGTAATTATATTCATAGCATTAACATGAAGGTTCCCATTAATTAAGTGTATATTATTCACATCAAAATATACAATATAAGCACCCCGAGAACTAAGCTGCCGTGCACACATACTCTGCTATCCATCCCGGTACATCACATACATAAGGATTACATATTCCGAATCTCTCAGGAATAGTTCACAGATAACAACATCACAAACAATGGAGGCGAACACAGTCACATCACATGGGTCACGCACATACCTACGCTCCCACGATCATCGGACTTATTAATATCCCAATAAGTCTTTCTATGACCTATGTTCATCAAGGTAACCAGTCTAGATCCGGGCAACACAAGGATTAGAGGGCCCTAAGCGAACGCAAACCTCCCGTGATAGCAAGTATGGTAGGTATGTCATACACACAATTTATATACCAATACTAAGTAAACACACATCTTAGTAATCCCGTAGTTTAATCGTAGTACATATCGCATTCTCGTACTAACTTATAATTATCACAATTTATACTATTCCGGTTTATAATCATACGCGCCATAATTTATTCTCACATCGTAGTAGACACTCACGTCTCAACCCAAATCGTCCATTTAATATAACTCTCGTATATAATTTCCTTCTCATAAATACCCAAAAGTCCCAATTCTATCACTACATCATCATCGGAATGTTATCTATAACCTCGAATAAGTTTACGGGACTCCAAAAATCAAAACAGTCCAAAAAGGCCCAAACTGTCAACTCGTTAGAAGTCTCGTTCGAACGAGACTGTTCGAACGAGATCCCTCTGTCAACTCGTTAGAAGTCTCGTTCGAACGAGACTGTTCGAATGAACTGTACCTTCTAACGAGATCTTGTTTGAACGAAGTTATCAAACGAGGATCCCTTTCGTTAGAATGACTGGTCAATTCGTTAGAAGCTCGTTCGAACGAGTTCGTTCGAACGACCTGGGCAGGGGCTTCTAACGACCTACCAGATTCGTCCCAGATTTGTCTAATCTCATTTTTTTACCATTCTTACTCCTCAAATCTCTTCTAAACTAAGTCCCAATAATCGTTTTAAGGTCTTTAAACAATCCTAAACATATTATAATCACATCCTAACACGTTTTGAAGGATTAATCCATCCTAACATCAACCAAATTTACAAATCTCTACACTTTTTCCCAATTTTTCAAGAACATGAACCCTAACTTTTTGAATCATGAATTAACCCAATATAAATCCGTTTTAATTTCTTCCAATAACAAATATTATGGGAGTACTCATCTACCTATCATTCTACATGCAATTCTCCTCAAGATTTTCAAGTTCTAAATTCCAAACTACATGGGTTTTCATACTTCACCAAGAACAAACATAAAATTTGAATTATCTAACATGGAAGGAACCTTCTCTGAAATTAAATGGAATTAAGTCACTTGCCTTAATTCGATTTCTGATTTTGGTGTTGGTTTGGTGAAGATTTCTGCAGAATTTCTTCTCTTCTCCAAGCTTCTTCTCCAATGGTGGCTTAAGGTGGCTAGGGTTTTCTTTGGGAAAGTTGTAAACCTAATGATAGCCTCCGTAGCTTAATGGGTTAATATGGGTTGGTTAGTGGGTTTAGTGGGTTAAATCCACATCAGATTAAAACTCCCAATTTTCGTCACTTTTAATTCCTCAAAATGTAAAATTACCAAAATACCCTTTATGATGCCGGTATGGCCTAAAAATACCCCGGAATCCAAACTACACCTCCGACTAGTGTTTTCTGACTATCTCGACCCTTCCGGACGCGTTGGCGCACTCAAAATGACCATACGGATAATAAAAATAAAAATCACTTTTATAATTAAAATAATATACCATGACGCGGCGGTCACACGCATCTCAACAAAATTCTCAAATTGCCGTATATACATCTCTCGACAAATTTCATAATTCCAAATTCATATATAATCATATATGCACATAATCAAATACCAACTCGCATCTCGTTAGTATTTATAACCCGGATTAATTTCCAATTAATACGCATTTAATTAATTAATCCCAAAAATAAATATAGCCAAAAGTACGGGGTATTACATACTTCCCCCCTAATAAATGAATTTCGTCCCGAAATTCGAAACTAGAAAGTACCTGCTAAAAATAACTCTGGATAGCGTTCGCGCATCTCATCCTCGCGCTCCCATGTGGACTCCTCGACATTGTGATGTCGCCACTGAACACGCACTAACGGAACTATCTTTGACCGCAGTTTCCTCTCGCTTCGGTCCAAAATAGAAATCGGTCCCTCCTCGTAGGAGCTATCCGGCTGGAGATCGATGTCCTCCACAGCAATGTGAGAATGAGCCAAATTATCTCTAAGGTATTTCCTCAGCGAGGAAATATGGAACACATCATGAATCCGATGCAAATGCTCCGGTAACCCAAGTCTATACGCAACCGGTCCGATTCGCTCAATAATGGGAAACGGCCCCACATAACTCGGTGCCAACTTCCCTTTCTTCCCGAAATGCATAATCCCCTTCATAGGAGATACCCTGAGCAAAACCTGGTCCCCCACTTGGAACTCTCTGAAAAACCTCTTCGCATCAGCATAACTCTTCTGCCTGTCTTGAGCTACCCGAATGCGACTTCAAATCAACTCAATCCTTGCCGAAGTATCCTGAATCATTTTCGGCCCAAGTAGTTTGTTGTCCCCCACTTCTAACCAACATGTTGGGGAACGAAAAGGCCTACCGTACAATGCCTCAAACGGAGCCATGCCAATAGTGAACTGATAGGAGTTGTTGTAAGCAAACTCCACCAGTGGAAGGTACTGCTCCCATCCACCCCCGAAGTCAATAATGCACATGCGTAGCATGTCCTCCAACATCTGATTTGTGCGCTCGGTCTGCCCATCAGTCTGCGGATGATAAGCCGTACTCAACCGCAATTCCGTGCCCATGGCCTCCTGGAAACTCTCCCAAAACCTCGAAACAAATATCTTGTCTCTGTCAGATACGATATTTAGGGGCACACCGTGAAGTCTCACAATCTCTGAAATGAAGAGCTGGGCATACTGTCCCGTAGTGTAGTCAGTCCTCACGGGTAAAAAAGTGAGCGACCTTGGACAACCTGTCCACAATTACCCAAACGGAGTCGTGACCCCTCTGCGACGTAGGCAACCCCGTGATAAAGTCCATGGATATGCTCTCCCACATCCACACCGGGACCTCCAATGGCTGTAGCAATCCTGCCGGTCTCTGATGATCCACTTTTACAAGCTGACAAGTGGCGCATTTCGAAACAAACTCAGCGATATCTTTCTTCATACCGCTCCACCAATACTGGCGTCTCATGTCTTGGTACATTTTGTCCCCTCCGGGATGTACCGCGAACCGTGAGCCGTGCGACTCTGCCATCACATCGTGTCGTAATTCCTCCCCTTCTGGAACTACCAATCTCCCATTGAAGCGTAATCCCCCGTCTGAGCTGACGGTATAGGACTCGGCTCCCTCTGCTAGTAATCGAACTATCTGCTCCTGACAGAACGAGTCATTGGCCTGTGCCCGTACTACCTTCGTGACAATCTGCGGTGTAACGGTCATCACAGACATGAAAGATCGGGCCACTGCATCCTGGTGTCCCAATTCCTTCCACTTAGCCTTCCACACCTCTGCCACCTCATCTGCTGGCCTACGGCTCAACGCGTCTGCTACCACGTTAGCCTTACCTGGGTGATACTGGATGTCGAACTGGTAGTCCTTCACAAACTCAAACCACCTACGCTGCCGCATATTCAATTCCTTCTGCGTGAACAGATACTGTAGGGACTTGTGGTCCGTGAACAATTGGAACTTCTCCCCCAAAAGATAATGCCTCCAAATCCGTAGGGAAAATACCACTGCCGCCAACTCCAAATCATGCGTGGGGTAATTCTTCTCGTGAGGCTTAAGCTTACGGGAAGCATAAGCTATGGCCTGTCTCTCCTGCTGTAATACATCTCCAAGCCCTTGCAGAGACGCATCGGTGTAAACCAAATACTCAACTCCCGGTCTCGGCAATGCTAACACAGGTGCTGAGGTCAATTTGTCCTTCAATTTACGAATGCTAACTAACAGGCATCACTCCAGATGTATGGCACACCCTTACGAGTCAGATGTGTCAAAGGACCTGCTATCTCCGAGAAACCCCGAATGAACCTCCTGTAGTATCCTGCTAGACCCAAGAAACTACGAATCTCCGTTGGTGTCGTGGGCTGTCCCCACTCCCTCACCGCTGATACCTTCCCCGAATCAACAGATATTCCCTGGTCGGAAATAATGTGTCCCAAAAATTGGACTTCCTTCAGCCAAAACCCGCACTTTTCATATTTTGCATACAACTCGTTCTGACGAAGTGTCTGCAAAACCTGCCTCAAATGCTCGGCGTGCTCCTCCTCTGTCTGAGAGTAAACCAAAATATCATCAATGAAGACAATGACAAACTGGTCTAGGAAATCCCTGAACACTCTGTTCATCAAGTCCATAAACACTGCTGGAGCGTTGGTCAAACCGAAAGGCATAACCCGAAACTCGTAAGAACCATATCTCGACAAGAATGCAGTCTTCGAGACATCCTCCTCCCTGATACGCAACTGATGGTATCCCGATCTCAAATCAATCTTCGAGAAGAAAGAAGCTCCTCTCAACTGGTCGAATAAGTCATCGATTCGAGGCAACGGATAATTATTCCGTATCGTGACCTTATTCAACTCTCGGTAGTCCACACACAATCTCAGTGAACCGTCCCTCTTCTTCACAAACAAAACTGGAGCGCCCCAAGGTGAGGTACTCCTGCGAATAAAGCCCTGACCTAACAGCTTCTCTATCTGATCCCGTAACTCCCTCATCTCAGCTGGAGCCATACGGTACGGTGCGCGTGCTATAGGTCTCGTACCCGGTAGCAAATCTATAACAAAGTCTATCTCTCGACTGGGGGGTAAGCCTGGTATCTCCTGAAACACATCTGAATACTCCCTGACTACTGGGATAGAATCTAAAGGAATCACTACCTCCTTAGAGGTATCCTCCTCAATGTAATACAGATGAGCGGTCGATCCTCCCTCTGGGCGAGGCATCGCCACTATAAACATCTCCTGCCCCGGAATGGCAAAAACAATGCTCCCGCTGAAGCAATCAATCATGGCCCTATAAGCTACGAGCCAATCCATACCGATAATCACATCGTGAACATGCATATCTAATACCAACATGTCTGCAGGTAATACCAAACCACCAATCTCTACCCCCACTCCCCGGCATATAAAGAAAACAAGTGACCCACTCCCCAATGGTGAGTCGACACACGTCACTGTGCTCTCTGCCGTAGCTAACAATCCTAAAGCTTTCGCGAAGTGTGTAGCTATAAAACAATGTGTAGCACCCGTATCAAACAATACCCGACCCATAGTTCCATGGATAGGAAACGTACCCTCAATTGCGGGCGGTGCCTGTGGAACTGCAGCCTGGTGGACGTTGTAGACACGTCCATACTGTAGCTGCCCCTGCTGAACTGGGACTGCTGGAATAGGTGGCAATGCTGCCATCTGTGGCGGTGCGGGCAGAGCGGCGGGAAACATAGGCCTCTGTGGCTCCTGGCGAGCACCCTGCTGCTGCTGCTGTGGGGCCCTCCCCCTATCAGGACAATCCTGTCGCTTATGGCCAGTCTTGCCACAAACAAAGCACTTCCCTGGGAAGTTCCCTCCTCTCTTCCCCTGCTGTCCCCGGCCCTGGTGGCCGTTACCGTTCCTCCCTTGGCCCTGCTGGCCCTGGTGAAACTGCTGCCCATTATGTCCCTGTTGGCCCTGATGGCCGTTTGGACCCTGATGGCCCTGACGGAAACCTCCTTGTCCCTGTCTGTAGTTCCCTGACCGGAACCTCTTATTATCCCCCTGCTGGGAGCCCTGCTCATTCTGTCTCTGCCCCTGACCAGATTGTGCCCCGCTGGCACCATGTCCTCCAGTCCTGCCCTGATGGCTAGACTCCCCCGACCTCTTGCCCTCGGCCATAAGAAAACGGTGGTCCTGGTAGTGTAACAATGCAGCGTTAACCACATCAGAATAGGTGGCCAACGATAGGTTCCCTAGCAGATGCTGACGGATCCTCCAAGTCAACCCGTCGGTGAACTTCTCAATCTTCTTCTTCTCTGTTGGTATCTCATCTGGAACGATGTTCAACAGATTCGTGAACTCGGCCTCATACTCGGCCACAGTCTTACCTTCCTGCTTTAGACTCATCAATCTCCTCCTCATTTCCGTGTGAACAGCCGACGGAAAGTATTTGCGGTCAAACCGCACCCAGAAGTCCTGAATAGTGAGAGTATCCCTCTCCTCCATGGTGGTAATAGACTCCCACCACTGCAGTGCAGATCCAACTAGCTTGAAAGTAGCTAGCACCTACTTCTGGACGTCCGTGCACTCATACATCCTTAAGTGCCTCTGCATATCCTTCCTCCACTGGCTCGAGACTACCACATTTGAGCTACCTGCAAACTCTGGCGGATGCGCTTTCTGAAAAGCGTCACGTACACGCTCCCAAGTAGACGGGAATGCATTAGCCTGTACTGGCGCGGCAACCGGCGCCTGCGGTGGTGCCTGCTGAACAACGGCAATGGCGGCATTTACCGCTTGGGCTACTATAGCTGCAACCTCAGCGGCGTTCATCATGCCCTGAACTGGAGCGGGCTGGGGTTCGGGCGTTGCATCCCTGGGAACTCGTCGTGCACGTCGTGGAGGCATCTGAAATAAGAACAAAGTTTATAAGTTTGTTGTTTATAAACTTAAAATGGCTGAAGAACGAAGCATACACAAAAAGAGTACAACAGTCCTAAAATATAGGGCTCTATATCAAAGAAACTTAGCGGAAACATAATAAGCCGTCAGATCCTAAAGGACACTAGAACCTGATGCTCTGATACCACCTGTGACACCCCGACTAATTAAATACTGGGTAGCTACTCCTTTATTAAATTAATTCAAAATGCCAAGTTGGTCCAATTAATAGCATCACTGTCGAAAACATTTTAATGATTACTAACCACCTAGTATTTAAAAAGTAAGTGCCAAATTTTAATTAAAGTCTGATTAACAAGCAACAAGTGTAATAAAGAATAATAACACCATTCACCATAACGAAGTAAATAGAATAACCATCACATAACGTAAAATAAAATCTGGAGGAAAAACTCCTCACTACAATCCCACAACTGAAATAAGTAAACCGAAAACTAAAACAGTACATGCCAAAGTCTGAAAACTGTAATGGAAATGTAACTCTAATAGAAATGGGCAACATGCCCTACAACTGATAGATAATGAATCTGGAATCCAAACGATAGAAGCGTCTACAAGAAAATCCCTGTAGCTTCCACAAACAGCTACAGCTCGTCACTTGAATGAGTATCCTATGCATGGTGTCCTTGTGGCTGGGCGCCTAAAATGGTTTTACAAAGAAAAATAGATTTGAAAAGCAAACGGGTCAGAGCCCGAATGTGGAGTTATATTTTAAAAAAACCTGCAAGTGCTTTAAAAACATTTAAAACATTAAATGCAAAGTACATGTTAGGACGTGCACTCACATGATATTCTCACCTCTCGTCTAACTGTGCACTCCTAACGTAAGTACCCATCTATAACGACACAAACCACTAGCTAAGTGCCATCATATCTAGCTAGACTGTCATAGGTCCTACCCTTATTACTCGGTTCTATTAACATTATAACGCTCGTAATTAAGTAGGGGTTTAACATAAACCCAGATGCTCAGTATGCAATATATATCACTATCAGTTAACTCGTTATATTTCTCGAAACAATACCGTAATTATATTCATAGCATTAACATGAAGGTTCCCATTAATTAAGTGTATATTATTCACATCAAAATATACAATATAAGCACCCCGAGAACTAAGCTGCGGTGCACACATACTCTGCTATCCATCCCGGTACATCACGTACATAAGGATTACATATTCCGAATCTCTCAGGAATAGTTCACAGATAACAACATCACAAACAATGGAGGCGAACACAGTCACATCACATGGGTCACGCACATACCTACGCTCCCATGATCAGCGGACTTATTAATATCCCAATAAGTCTTTCTATGACCTATGTTCATCAAGGTAACCAGTCTAGATCCGGGCAACACAAGGATTAGAGGGCCCTAAGCGAACGCAAACCTCCCATGATAGCAAGTATGGTAGGTATGTCATACACACAATTTATATACCAATACTAAGTAAATACACATCTTAGTAATCCCGTAGTTTAATCGTAGTACATATCGCATTCTCGTACTAACTTATAATTATCACAATTTATACTATTCCAGTTTATAATCATACGCGCCATAATTTATTCTCACGTTGTAGTAGACACTCACGTCTCAACCCAAACTGTCCATTTAATATAACTCTCGTATATAATTTCCTTCTCATAAATACCCAAAAGTCCCAATTCTATCACTACATCATCATCGGAATGTTATCTATAACCTCGAATAAGTTTACGGGACTCCAAAAATCAAAACAGTCCAAAAAGGCCCAAACTGTCAACTCGTTAGAAGTCTCGTTCGAACGAGACTGTTCGAACGAGATCGTCTGTCAACTCGTTAGAAGTCTCGTTCGAACGAGATTATTCGAACGAGATTCCAGTTCGTTCGAACGAACTGTACCTTCTAACGAGATCTCGTTCGAACGAAGTTATCGAACGAGGATTCCTTTCGTTAGAATGACTGGTCAATTCGTTAGAAGCTCGTTCGAACGAGTTCGTTCGAACGACCTGGGCAGGGGCTTCTAACGACCTACCAGATTCGTCCCAGATTTGTCTAATCTCGTTTTTTTACCATTCTTACTCCTCAAATCTCTTCTAAACTAAGTCCCAACAATCGTTTTAAGGTCTTTAAACAATCCTAAACATATTATAATCACATCCTAACACGTTTTGAAGGATTAATCCATCCTAACATCAACCAAATTTACAAATCTCTACACTTTTTCCCAATTTTTCAAGAACATGAACCCTAACTTTTTGAATCATGAATTAACCCAATATAAATCCGTTTTAATTTCTTTCAATAACAAATATTATGGGAGTACTCATCTACCTATCATTCTACATGCAATTCTCCTCAAGATTTTCAAGTTCTAAATTCCAAACTACATGGGTTTTCATATTTCACCAAGAACAAACATAAAATTTGAATTATCTAACATGGAAGGAACATTCTCTGAAATTATATGGAATTAAGTCACTTGCCTTGATTCGATTTCTGATTTTGATGTTGGTTTGGTGAAGATTTCTGCAGAATTTCTTCTCTTCTCCAAGCTTCTTCTCCAATGGTGGCTTAAGGTGGCTAGGGTTTTCTTTGGGAAAGTTGTAAACCTAATGATAGCCTCCGTAGCTTAATGGGTTAATATGGGTTGGTTAGTGGGTTTAGTGGGTTAAATCCACATCAGATTAAAACTCCCAATTTTCGTCACTTTTAATTCCTCAAAATGTAAAATTACCAAAATACCCTTTATGATGCCGGTATGGTCTAAAAATACCCCGGAATCCAAACTACACCCCCGGCTAGTGTTTTCTGACTATCTCAACCCTTCCGGACACGTTGGCGCACTCAAAACGACCATACGGATAATAAAAATAAAAATCACTTTTATAATTAAAATAATATACCATGACGCGGCGGTCACATCCGTCTCAACAAAATTCTCAAATTGCCGTATATACATCTCACGAAAAATTTCATAATTCCAAATTCATATATAATCATATATGCACATAATCAAATACCAACTCACATCTCGTTAGTATTTATAACCCAGATTAATTTCCAATTAATACGCATTTAATTAATTAATCCCAAAAATAAATATAGCCAAAAGTACGGGGTATTACAGGTTGTTGGCAGTGGTCCAACCAAATCAATTCCCCACATGGAAAATGGCCAAAGGGGAAGTTATGGGTGTCAACAATGCTTGTGGAGTACGTCGGATGGAAGAAAAACGTTGGCATTTATCACATCTTTTGGCATAGGCTATACAATCAGCCCTCATCGTTGGCCAGTAGTACCCCTGCGTCATCACTCTTTGTAAAAGTGTCCGACCTGCTACATGTGCTCCACAAGACCCTTCATGGATCTCTTCAATCAATTCTTTTACCTCGGAGGGATGTACACATCTTTACAAACCTGCCATAATTCCTCGTCTATACAAAACACCATTAGTTAGTACATACCGAGCAGCTTTATACTTCAATTTCTTGGCAGCGAGCTTATCCTACGGTAATTCTCCTTCCTCAATATATGCCCTGATGGGATCCATCCAAGATGGCCCTAAATCAAGGGTAATAATATTCATCGTCAGGTCTTCATCTATGCTCCGACTTTCTAATACTTCAATTGGTATCGTTCTTCGCAGCTCGGTACGAGTAGCTGATGCTAGTCGGGCCAGTGCGTCTGCTCGTGCATTCTCCAATCTTGGTATTCGGATCAACTGAATGGCATCGAATTCTGCTAACAACTCCATCACCTTTGCATGATACTTGACTATTAATTCTCCTTTAACTGCATATGTCCCCATTACCTGATTCACAATTAATTGAGAATCACTGAATACCATCACTTGTTGTGCTTCCATAATCTTTGCTAAATTAAGACCTGCTATCATGGCCTCATACTCCACCTCATTATTGGAAGCTTTGAATTGGAATCGCAGGGCATATTCCATGTCAATCTTATCTGGGGTGTTTAAAAAAATCCCTGCTCCACAACCTGTTGTGCAAGATGATCCATCTACATACAATCTCCATGTAGGTAACTCGTCTTCAAATTTCTTATCTGACAGAGTTCCTCGATGAAATATCTGTTGTTTTCTTTCATCCTCCCCTGATATTTTTCGCTCCTTGTCGATCATCTCTTCTCTCTCTTTTACCAACCGGAGTTGGTCTGAGCTCGAATTTGATGATATTTCTACATCCAAAAGCCCTTTTACCAACCGGAGTTGGTCTGGACTTATGTCTGTTGATCCTGTAACATCCACAGGTTGGTCAGCGAGCAACTTTTGTTTCTCGGGGGTATCAGGATATGTAAACTCTGCTATAAAATCTTCTACAGCTTGCCCTTTTAATGATGATCTGGGTTCATACACAATATCATATTCACCGAGCTCTATTGCCCAGTACATCAGTCTCCCTGATTTTTCTGGCTTATGAAGGGCTTGTTTTAATGGCATATCGGTATACACGATGATGGTATGGGCCTGGAAATATGGCCTCATTCTTCTACTTGCCTCAATTAATGCCAATGCCAATTTTTCCAGCTTTGGGTACCTGATCTCTGCACCTCGAAAAGCTTTACTTGTGTAATAAATTGGCTTCTGGACTCCATTCTCCACTATAATCAATGCCGAGCTGACTGCATTTTCTGATACTGCCAGGTATAAGTACAACTTTTCTCCCATTACTGTCCTGGACAATAGTGGAGGTGTTCCCAAATATTTCTTTAAGTCTTGAAAGGCCTTCTCACATTCATCATTCCACTCGAAAGTTTTTCAAAGTGTTTTGAAGAATGGGAGGCATCTATCAGTTGCTCGGGATACAAATCTGTTGAGCGCTGCTACTCGTCCTGTAAGACTCTGCACCTCTTTCTTCGTCGTTGGAGATCGCAACCCTAAAAGAGCTTTGATCTTTTCTGGATTCGCCTCAATGCCTCGCTGGTTGACAATGTACCCGAGGAACATTCCTTCTCGTACTCCAAAGGTGCACTTCGTCGGGTTGAGCTTCATTTGGTATTTATCCAATTGATCAAAGGTATGACCTAAGTCAACTAGATGATCAGCAACTTTCTTGCTTTTTGTCAGCATATCATCGACATAGACTTCCATATTGCAACTGATTTGTTCGGCAAAAACCTTGTTCATCAGCCGCTGGTATGTCGCTCCTGCATTTTTCAAACCAAAAGGCATAATATTATAACAATAAGTTCCCCTAGGGGTAATAAAAGAAGTACTTTGCCTGTCTTTAGGTTTCATTTTGATCTGGCTGTAGCCAGAGTAAGCGTCCATGAAGCTGAACAACTCGTGTCCCGAGGTAGCATCCACTAATTGATCAATTCTGGGCAATGTAAAGTGATCTTTTGGGCATGCCTTGTTGAGATCGGTGAAATCAACACACATTCTCCATTTATTGTTTTTCTTCTTTACCATCACCACGTTGGCTAACCAGTCTGGATATTTCACATCTTCAATGAATTGAGCTTTCTGGAGCTTCTCGACCTCCTCTTGTATAGCTTGATTCTTCTCGGGACTAAATACTCTTCTTCTCTGCTTTACAGGCTTGATCTCCTTATTCACATTGAGCTCATGGCATAAGAAATTAGGATCTATTCCTGGCATGTCCTCATGACTCCATGCAAAAGTTTTCTTCCTGTTTCTCAAGAAAGTTATCAACTCCTGTTTTATTGAAACATCTAACGACGAACCTATCTGGGTTACTCGTTCAGGGTGCTCGTCGTACAGAATAACATTTTCTGTAGATTCCACCACCTGTCCTTTTACAAGTTGGGATTCATCTCTAGGATCAAGTGTTTCAATTTTTGTACCTTCCTCCACCTGGTAGGTAGTAGTCTTTTTCCTTGACTCTTCAAGCTCCTCTTGCTCGGCAGATGAATAATAGCATTCCCGAGCTACTTTTTTATCACCTTTCACAACTCCTACTCCAAAATTTATTGGGAATTTTAAGCACTGATGTACTGTAGATGGAACTGCTTCGAACTTCTTCAAACCAACTCTTCCCATGATGATGTTGTAAGCTGATTGCAAATTTTTATCCATCACAAAGAAGCGTATTCTTTCTGTTCGACAAGCAGGCCAAGTTCCAATGAATATATCCAACTTGATTGTCCCAAGTGGAAAAACTTTCTCGCCAGCAAAAACCCAGGAGAGGTCTGTGATAAGGTTCCAATTGAGATAATTTCAAATTTAAACTGTCAAAGCATGAGGAGTACATGATGTCCGCCGAACTACCATTATCTACCAAAACCCTTGAAATCACTACTTCGTTCATCCTCATTTTGATCACCAAAGGGTCTTCGTGAGGGTAAAGAACACCTGCCAGGTCGTTTTTTGAAAAGCCAATGACCAGCTTCTCTTTGTTTATCTTCCTCGGGCGATCCTCCTCAGCCAAATTTATTCGTTGAATATATGAACAAGCTTGAGCCTCTCCAAGGTAAGCCTTTCTTTCTGCAGTAAGATCTCCTCCTCCTGCATTTCCACCTGTAATAACATTACAGTCAAATGTTCCAAAGAGTATTGAAAATACCTCGTGTTCTGGTTGCCTTGGCCTTTTGGGGAGATCGGGGTCATCCTCTGTATCATCTTCATGATCTCTCTTCTTTTTCTCCTCTGCCCGACGAGGAGATCTAGACCTTTCTCTAGTTTGATCATTATTTCTTCTTTCACCTCCCCGATCAACATACTTTGCTAGCTTTCCTCTTCGGATGAGTGTTTCAATCTCGTTCTGAAGAGCTATGCAATTTTTGGTCATATGACCATGATCCTTATGGAACTCGCAATATTTCTCCCTATTCCTCGTATCAGGGTCTGACCTCAGTTTCTTCGGCCACTTTACCTCCTCGCTATTCTTGATTTCTTCCAAGACATGATTAATACCCATTTTCAAAGGAGTATAATTATCGAATTTTTTCAGGACTTCCCATGACGACCTACTATTCTTGGAATGCTTGTCACCGCCATTGCCCTTATGCTCTTTCTTCTTAGATTTGTCGACTTCCACCTTGGTCTCTTTATCCATATTCTTCTTCGCAGCCATAGCCTCCTCGGCATTCATGATTTTGGCCATTTTTGCCATCAACTCTGACATAGTTGTAGGTGGATCTTTGGCCAAAGTGTAATAAAATTTGTTAGGCAACAACCCACTCATCAAGGCGGTGATTGTTGTCTTTTCTTCATAATCTATGACTTCCAGCTTCTCGTTATTGAAACGAGTTATGTAATCTCTAGTACTCTCACTAGATTTTTGTCTAACACTTAACAAGTATGCTACCCGTTTTACTGGCTTTGCTCCAAAATAGAAATTGCCGATGAACAACTCGGCCAATTGAAAGAAAGTTGAAATCTTACCCCGAGGAAGATTATTGTACCATATCTGGGCAGATCCAGTAAGAGTTCCCGAGAATGCTCTGCATCTCATCTCGTCGGGGACAGCATAGATGTCGGCAGCAGCTTGATATTGCTCTATGTGAAGAACAGGATCTGTCTTTCCATCATACTTGGGGGTCACCACAGGTGCTTTAAATTTTGACGGGGTAGGGAAATCCACAATGGCCTGGACAAAAGGTGTCCCTTGAACAAAAGTTCGTTGTAGGGGATTCTTTGCCTTAGCCATTTCTCCCAATCTATCCTCCAACCTCTGAATGGAACCCTTCCACGCATCATTTCCTTCCTCGGGCTTATTAGTTCGAGCAATTGATTGCTCTGACGTGGCCTCCTGAGATCTATCTTGACGAGCAACTGGTCGTGATTGTGCTGATCCTTCTCTTAGATCTGATGGTTATCGAAAACTCCTCGACATGGTCTTAGGTGGACTCCTATTTCTCCTAGGGCCTAATCGGCTGAAAGGAGATGCCCTGATCAATCTTTCCAAAGCACTGGGTCTTTCTGGAGAGAGACTGATACGTTGCTCAGTATCTGTAGCCCGTATTGATGAAGTTCGCCCAGGTTGATAAGGGAAGTCATTAGATTCCTCATTACGATATGATTCAGTATGCCTGGATCGTGAAGAAAGTAAATAACTTTGCCTCTGACCACTTCGCTGTCCCGAATGTGCAGGTGCACCGCCATGAAGGGTTTGTATGAGTTGCCGCATTGTTTCTTGCATGGCGGTTTGTCCTTGAGCCAGATTCGTCATAATTCCGGCCAGATCTGGAGGTGCAGAGGGATTTGGAAGATTTCCAGCATTTCCAGCATTTCGATTGCTAGATTCTAGATTATCTGCCATTAATGATGAATGATTTTTGGTGAAAAACGATAACAACAGTCGTTTCCCACAGACGGCGCCAATCTGTTGATGTAAAAAATTAGATTACTCTAATTATTCAATCACTAGATAAATAAATGAGACAAAATATTTTAAAGTGATTCAGCCTTATATGAATGGCCTACGTCCACTGTTATGTTATTGCTGAGTGTTTGGGAATTCTCGATTACAAGTACCCTCAAGAAATTCCCTTCCCTTGAATGAGGGTAATACAATGTATTTATAGCCTTGAGGCTATAATCTGAAAGGGTGATACATTAAATGATATACATATGAAAGGTTAATTCATTTAATGCTCTTCAAGCGTGTGCGTCAAGATGATAAGCATTCAATGAATAGTTGAACTGTTGATTATCTGGCAATCAATGCTGTGGTCGAGATGCAGCTCGAACCGCCTTAGTTTCTCGTCGTTCAAGAGTTCCTCGGAGAGCTGGAGTTCCTCGGAGCGCTGGAGTTCCTCGGAGCGTTGGAGTTCCTCGGAGAGTTGGAGTTCCTCGGAGTACACCTGTTGCTCGGAGTGAGTATGACTAGGTCGGGGGAATAAACTTTCTCGTTGCTATTGTGCCACGTAGATTGACACGCGTCTTCTTATTATTCTGGAGTATGACACGCGTCTTCTTATTATTCGTCCACTGTTATGTTATTGCTGAGTGTTTGGGAATTCTCGATTACAAGTACCCTCAAGAAATTCCCTTCCCTTGAATGAGGGTAATACAATGTATTTATAGCCTTGAGGCTATAATCTGAAAGGGTGATACATTAAATGATATACATATGAAAGGGTAATTCATTTAATGCTCTTCAAGCGTGTGCGTCAAGATGATAAGCATTCAATGAATAGTTGAACTGTTGATTATCTAGCAATCAATGTTGTGGTCGAGATGCAGCTCGAACCACCTTAGTTGCTCGTCGTTCAAGAGTTCCTCGGAGAACTGGAGTTCCTCGGAGCGCTGGAGTTCCTCGGAGCATTGGAGTTCCTCGGAGCGCTGGAGTTCCTCGGAGCATTGGAGTTCCTCGGAGAGCTGGAGTTCCTCGGAGTACGCCTGTTGCTCGGAGTGAGTATGACTAGGTCGGGGGAATAAAATTCCTCGTTGCTATTGTGCCACGTAGATTGACACGCGTCTTCTTATTATTCGTCCATGTCAGCATACTAATTTTGGTATCAACAATCATCAAAGCGGAAAAGACATGCACACTTGAAACAAAAGAATACCGTGACACATATGAGTTTAAAGGAAAAATAAACTTCCCTTAAATTTGTTCTCCTCCTTTATGTCCGTAATAAACAAAGGGTTAGAAACTAATCATGAATAGTAAGCATCACCCGAATCCAATAGAAATAACATCACAAGGATAATCAATTAAGCACATGGGAAGAAATTTCGAAGAGGCATACCAACTATTTTTATAATTTTTTCAAAATTTTCAACTATAAAAAGAAGTTATAAAGTTAAAAATACAATACACCATGGAATAACACTAAAATATCCGAATCGTGAAAGCGGAGTGAAATTATGTGAACATTCTTCATGGGAAAATCGACATAGGAATACATAACAAAGTTTCACGAAGTCAATGAGATAATTCCAACGAAAGAACTCAATTTCAACCTTAGGTGTAAAAATATTGAACTTAAATGAAATTGACTCGACTTATGCAACATGCCATGAATTTAAATGCTTCTAAAAATAATAATGCCAAACTATTTAATGTTTTTTAAGGGATTCCGTTGTGCAAATCCATTGATCTTCAACTTTATAACACCCTCAGTCTCGCATATATAATAAGAATTCATTCCCAATTTTGAAGATATCATAATGCTCATATGTAGTAAATCATCAATGTAGTATAGAAAATGGCCTTGGCACTTCGGTTTTTGTGTGCTGTTAATCTTTTAGGCTCTTTTTGGAAATGGTGGCTTTTAGGGCAAAGAGAATTTTTCTCTTTCGTAGCCCCTTTCCATTGATTAACATATAATAATTTTTTCAGGAAATGTGATTTGGGCAATGATTCTTAAATGCACAACTAATCTTAATTATATATGGTTCGTTATTAAGCATGAATGAGATGAGAATATCATATTCGACATATGATAAGTAAGAACAATCTTTAAAAATTTTGTGCAAATGTCCAATAAAGTTTATAGAGAATCTAGCATGAATAAAGTAGTCATTATTGAACAATGAAATGCAAGCCACCCATTATTAAGCACACTAAAGAACTGAATCCATGTCTCAAAATGCCATAAAAAAGTCACATGAATGGATTGAATGTAGGGGTGAGGCAAATATCTTAAATGCACATCCATAAATGGTGAAAAATAAAAACATAATTTTTTTTTTTCTTTTTCAAAAATTTTATCAAAAATAAAATCTTTTTGGATTTTTTTAAAAACTTTTTCTTAAAAAACAAAAATCTTTTTGGTTTTCTCAATGATATATCCAAAAGAAAAAGCATGTATCTAAGAATACAATATAACTACAATCTAGAAATAGGGACAAATGATATGAACATGATAAAAACCCTACACTAGATGAAGTACCCGAACTGAATCGGCGATACCCAAAGACTTCCTGAGTTTCTCGAATCTAAGTATCTAAAGGTTGTTGAAAATATTTACTAATTAACATTCGATGCTCACAAAGATTAAGTACATGGCCTTATCCTATAAGAGATCACAAATAAAATGCTCACGTATCCTAATGCACTTCATGTGGGAATGTAGGAATGAATTATGGGATATATGAATTGCACTCATATTATCATAAAAATAGTCATTGTGTGCCTTGGGAAATACCATAATCTTCAAACATTTACTTCATCCATAAGAGTTGCGTGTAATAACTCCCGGTGGCTATATATGAAATACCCTCCCCTAATATTCCATTTAAATTTTTATGTAAATTATAATGAAGTGGGGTTGATGATAATTGAAGGAAAATTATGGGCAAAAACTAAAATTTGGAGAAAATAAAAAGAAAGAAGGGTTCGAATGAGATGATGTAGTTCGAACAAGGTTTGGACCTCGTTCGAAGAAGGGGATCGAGCGAGCGATGTTCGTGTCAGGTATCACTGCCTTATAGTCCCAGGTTGTGCGAAGGTCGCGTGAAGCCAGTTATCGAACGGGATGGACATGTCATTCGAAGGAGGCTCATGTCGTTCAAACGACGTGACTCGAAAATATTTAAAATGACTTGCCCTTGTGCGTCGTCACATTTCTAGCCCTTAGATCATTGAGTTATCGAAATATGGTGAGCCCAGATGGGAAAAAACCAGATTTGATAGATTGAGGGTGTTTGGCTTATATAGGTTCAATTTGGAATGGAAGAAGGAGAGAGAGAGGGGTAGGTCTTCCACTAATTTTTAGGTGTTCCTCCACCTCTCTCCACCATAAACCAACGTGACACCACCACACCTCCACCTTATATCCCCATATTTGTTATAAATTCCACCATATTGGGACCATATACACCCATTTCCACCATTGTTGGGCATTTATATGAATTTGTAAGGTGTTGTTAGGAGTTTTTGAAGAAGATGAAGATGTAACTTTCATGGAGTTTGAAGTAGGTTTTTGAAGGGGTTTTGCTTAGAAGCTAGATGGAACATACTTTTGGGTGGAGAAACCTCCTCGATGCCCCCTTAGGAGGTGGGAGGCTGCCATCTTCCTTAAAATTTCATACCTACCATTGATGGATCTTCATTTAAGTGGGAAAAATCTACTTTTAGATTAAAACTCTATTTTATGTGTTTGTAGTCTTGATTGTTAGAATATTAAGAGCATGATGCTTAGAAAATAATGATGGGTTTTCTAGTAAAATTAATAATAAATATTTTTATGGAATAAAAATTTTAAGAAGAAAATATCATTTTTGTTGAAGATAAATGAAGAGTGCATATTTCAAATTTACTTGAAATAAAGGTTTGGATTTTGTGAATATGGTGCATTTCTAGAAGTTAATGTTAAAGATTTTATGGAATAAAATATTTGAAATGATGTTGATCTTACTAAAATAATGGTAAAATAAGGTTTCAAAGATTCTTGTAAAAATGGAGATTTTATGAGAAATGGGACATTTGTTTGAAGTTTTAAAGAAATAATAATGTCCTTTAATCTTGAAAAGTTATGAATTTTTTTCTTTTTCTACCCAAATCGAGCCAAATAAAATGTTTCCTTTTCGTTTGATAACAAAAAAAAAAACAAATAGCCCGGAATTGTGAAAATTGGAAAATTCAGAAATTAAGTACAAATAGTGCAATGAAAAGGGGCAAGAAAATAACATAATGCTCATAAAAAATAAGCAAAAAAAAAAGTGTGAAAAATAGAAAATAATGAAAAAAGAAGAGAAAATGAGCAAAAGATCAAAAAAGCACTAACGGACATCATAAGAATATTTTCCAATTCCCAAATTTCCAACCTTTCCCAATGTTACCCAATACACCTTATAACTTTTAAAATTAATTATCGCGTGGAGAGCTAAGACACAAAAAGATAATAAGAGAGATTGATTGGTGTGAATAAGAGATGATGTTTCCCATTTTCCAATAACCTTAACCTGATGAAGAGATCTTTTCACCCATATATTTCTGTCTTTCAAATTTGTGTGCGTGAATTTGCATTCCATTACATTTACTCTTATAAATCACACATATCGAGAGAAATAGCCACAATTCGAGTGATTCGTTTGTGAGAGAATCCCATGAGATTTTGAAATCAAAACAAATTTTTGAAAAGTAACGTAATGATCAATCGGTGGAAATTAGCGGTTAAATTTCTGACTTCGTACACACACACACTACGAATTGGGACTTGTGAATATAAATTTATGGTGAAATTTTTTAGAAAAGTTTAAATTGTACGATTTTTAGGTATTTTGATTTGTCTTTGTGTCAAAAATGAATTTTGTGAGTATATTCACTGCAAGCCCTCACAAGACACAACTCGTCCTACTAGGGTAACCTAGGGGGTTAAAGTCTTATTGCATACGATAGATGCAATTGATTTCCCACGAAAGAGGTATTCTATCCCAATAAAGCATTTGACAATAGTTTGACCATGTTTCGATTATTTTACATTGCTCGAGACGCGCATATTTTTTTCATATTTATCCTCCTAATTTAGAATCTTTTAACATTTCATGCGATGTAACTCGAGTTGATTTATTTCGTATTATTACTATTGACATTATTTAACGAGTACACCGAGTTTTTTGTATTTCTCATAGATTTTGTAGGTCCTTAGTGCACGAGAAGAAAGAAAGAAACCGGAGGAAAAAACGAAAAGGAGGAAAAGTCAAAAGGGCAAAAAAGTAATATGCAGTTGGAATTCAGACGAGAAGCCTAAAGAAAAGTTGAAGACCTCAAGTCTACGAGCACATAGAAAGAAATGGCATCCAAATTCGAGTCCCAGAGCACAAGTTACAAAGCTTTAAAGTTGAGAGAAAAATTATAAAGAACGAGGAAGTTTTGATCAAGCCACATTGAACCCATAGAGGCTAAAAGGAACCGATCCTGATGCTGGCCAAGTTGCTGTAAAGACCAAACCGAACCGGTAGAGTGAAAAATGAACTGATCCTATGGTGAAGAATTTTTCTGTAAGGAACGAACCGAACAGATAGGAGTAAAAATGAACCGGTTCGATTGTGAAAAAAATTCTCTGTAAAGATCAAACGAAACCAATGGACCTAACCCGAATCAATTCGACTATCAAAATTTTGAATTGTCCTCTTTCAAAATAAGAGTTGTAAAATTCTGGAACTCTTGTAAAAATAAAGTGTATGTATTCCAACGTATTCTCAGAGTTTAGGAGGTTCTTTTGGATTTAAATTAGAGTCCTTTTAACTTTGAGAGATAAATTAGAGAAGAACCCTAGAAGTTTTACAAGTTTTGATTTGCAATTCAGATGTTTGCAAGTGAAGTTGTTGTTTCTTCTTATTTATTGGAATTCAATTAAATTCGTGAAAATATTATTTAATTCAAAGTGTTCTTAGTTTCTCTTTCTCATCTAGTTTTCTTTAATTCATGATGGTTTTGATTTCCTGCACTCTAGATAATATGTGTTTAGTTAATTGTGGTATGCTAGGCTATAGTACTAAAGGTTGGGGTGCATGAACCCAACCCGGTGTAGTTTGAACGTATACAAAATTAGTTTTGAATTAAATACTGATTGAATCGTGTTATGTAATGAACACAACTGTCATATATATTTTAACCTCGTTTGTCGTAGGTAACCGGGGTGTTTGAGAATGCGATGCAGGTGTTAGCTATTGTCTCACCGCTTTATTCTTAATCTTGATTACGTATGATGCGGGCTTGTACCCTCATATATGTAATTCTTGCGATTAATAAAGACTGGGTTTAATCAATTATCTAATTCACAAGCTATTTTTCTATCTCGCAAACGTACTAAGGTTTGGGGATTGTATTTCAACCCACTTTCCTCATTCGTATTTAATCACCTTCAGTAGTTTTGATTTTGCTCTCGTAATTTAGTTAGAAAGTTTAATTTAATTTGCATTTAGTTAATATAAACAGTCTCCAAATTAATCACATTTTCGTTTCTTTTCTAGAGTCAGTTTAGGGTTAATCATTTTTCTTACGTCGTCATGAGCATTCGTCCTATTTACCTGAGGATTTTACCCCGTCGTACCGGGTTATTACTTACGTGATCGATTTTCACTTGAACCAAGGTAAGAACGTACTAGAGACACATTTTCAGTCGCGTCATGTACAAGAAGGGGTTAAAAGTGTGATAAGTGTAAAGTTGTAAGATTACATGTAATAATAAAAAGGAAATGGTATTCTTTTAAAAGTAATCTTTGAGTCTAATTAAATTTCTTTAATAGAGAAATGTCTAATTTGAAAATTTGGTTAGTGAAGGCGTTGAATAAGTGTTAATGGTTAAAAATTGAAAAGTTGGCGTGTGTAACTTAATAATGTTTGAAATATTAACACCTATGAAATTGGAAAGGAAATAATGGAATAAAGATGTTTCCAAATGGAAGGAAAGTTACTCAAAAAAGTTAAAAAGGTGTTAGGGTGTTTAAAAACACTTAAGAAGTTAGTGTGGGTAACTTAACGGTGTTTCAGGAAATTAACACTTGTACAAATTGAGTAAAAGGTGAGTTCGAAAATAAATGGGTAAAATGGTAATTTTACTTAAAAGTGGAAAAAAATGTTGGAAAAGGTGTTACACAAATTGCTCCAATACAAATATGATTTGGAACAAAATCAAAGTTAAAGTATAAAGGAAATGAAATGATAATTTCAAATTGTAACACAAATTGGGTGGCATCAACTGGGTATAAAAGGGAAAGAAGGAATAATGTGGACATTTGTAAAATGTTAAAACACATAAAAGGAACTCGGATGACACCGAGATAATTAAGGAGGGTCCAGAGCCCTGGGGTAAAAGACCCAAAATCACTGGCTAAAGCATATGGTGGCGTCACCGATGGTGTGGAGCCCGTTAAAGTATGTGGTTATTGGAAGATTTCGAGAAAAAGATAAAGGAATAAGAAACATGTCATGAAATGGGTTGTGTGGTGAAAACATGTTAAGACGACATGACTTGAATGAATTAATGAATATTCCGGTAAGGGTTAAAATTAAAAAGTAATTGTGTAAATTGATTAATGTCCATGAGATAAAGAAAAAGTAAATAAATTAATAAATGGGTGTTTAATCTACTTCAGCTTCTTTAAATTCGGTTCCATTGTAACTATGCATACGATTAATAGTGACACCATGTTGGTTTTGAAGGACACGACACTTGGTCATCAGGAACTCAACCGCATCAGACTTTTCTCTAAAGAACCCCAAAATAGAGTATCTCAAAAAGTCATCGACCATCATGAGAATATATCTCTTGCAACCTATGCTCTCCGTACGAGTAGAATCTATAAGATTCATATGTATCAACTCCAATACACGTGAGGTGGTAATGGTATTCAACTTTCGATGGGGACGCGATTTGTTTTCCTTGTTGGCAAGAACCACAAACCTTAGAAGTTGGTTTCCCAAGTGATGGTAAGCCACAAACTAGGTCTTTCTTTACGAATATGTCAAGATCTCTAAAGTTCACATAACCTATTCGTTGATGCCAAAGGTCCATGATACTATGGCATTTTTTCCCACAAAGGAGGACTAAGGAATGATCCCATTCCAGTGATATTTGGTCCTCACTCCTTGTAGTAATAGTTCACCGGATTGATTATATAAGTTACACTTAAATCAGTCAAACTTTACCATAAATTTTGCACTACACAGTTGGATTATGATAATTAAGTTCGCTTTCACCCCCTTTGACATACAACATATTGTATAGCTTAGGAAATTCGGGTATCTGAACACAACCATGTCCTAAAATAATAGACCTACTCCCATATCCAAAGGTGACTTTGACTTCCTTGCGATCTAAAAGGTTAGTAAAAAAATGATATGTCACCATTCATGTGCCTAGATCACCCACTATAAAAAAAACATTGGAAGGTATCTTTAACCTTAATAGCCGTGTGAACAACAAGGGCTTTGTTGTCTTGCTTCGGTACCAAAATGGAGCTAACCTTTTGTTTTCCCTTGTCGTTGTTGACTCTATTCGTAGCATTGGAAGTGTTCTCAAAAGGCATAGATATCCTTTGAAATTCTTCCATTATGCTTAGAGAAGTTGTGACTAGGAACTCAACTTGATTTCTAAGACTAGAAAAGTTTCTATAGTGGTGCACGGGAGTATGTGTATGTTGAGTTCTCGCTAATTTGAAGAAAAATTCCTTAAGGTAACCTCTTCTTTTGCAATATGTGCAAACATAATTTTTTTTAGGTCTGCCTTGGGTTGACCTTTTAGGTTGAACTTTCTTTTATGGTTTTGGTCGAGTCCATAAGGATCTACCATAAATTTAGGAATCGATTCTGGTGCAGTATGGGAAGTGGATGAACCGTTGTTACCTATTCCTTACCTTTCCCTAAATCCTAAATGGGGACCGAGGAACATATTTCTTACCTTCTTCGATGTATCCTCTATGGTAACCTTGACCTCCCGAGCATGTTCGAGATCTTTTTGAGTTGGGATATAAGGGCGTCAAGAGTTTCATGAGTCTCTAATAAAGCTTTAAGATCTATCGTAACACTAGCCACTTTGTTGGTCAAGTCACCAATTTCCCTCTCCACTAAAATGACTATATCTCCCAAAGAAGCTCTTACCGAGGACTCACACTCTCTCGACTCTCTCAACTCTCTCGAATCCTTCTCTAAAGCTAATACCCTAAGCGTCAAACTTTATTTTGCTTTTTCATTTTAAAGGAATCGGCATAAAGCTCAGTGTAAGGGCGTTGAAGGTCACTCTCTCCCCCACGCAATATTTCATCTCCCTTACTTTCTCCAGAATCAATAGACTCATTATCGAGGTTATCATGTTTAGAAACTCCTCATCGATGTGAAATATACTCGATGTACTAATATGACCGGTCGAGAACGTAATGAAGTTACGTCTATGTATTGATTCATCCTCGAAATCCACTGACCCGACATCGCTATCACTAAGCATGGCATTGAAGGCAACTTTCCCTTTTCCTTTTCTCTTTAACCTTGTAGCACACTCATGATACCCTCGCACTCATGTCATCTCTCCTCATTTTTATTAAGGTACTCTCTTCTTGCTTTTTCTAAACTTTTCTTTCCTCACTTAAACTTATTATCTTTCTCGGTACTTTAGTTTTCTTTGGAAGTATTTTTTCTTAGGTTGAGTTTTTTTTAATTTATGCAAAAAGGGAAAGATCATCTAAGTCAAGATCATATTCAGAATGAACTCCTCTTTCTTTTTAGCTTGGGATTTAAAGCATTTCCTTTTTCTTTTGGCTTAACAATTTTGGGAAATATGTTGATCTCATAAGTTTGAATGTCTTCTTCGAGTTTTTCTAACCTAAGCGTATATAAAATTCCCAAAGAATTAAGGACAATGACTCTAGGGATAAATTGGGATGGTAGGAATCTTTATTTTTTTCACGACCCTTGTCTCTGTAATTCTCTCACCCAAATTATAATTAGAGTTTACTATGTGAGATAAACGTGCCTAAAATTCATCAAATGTCATAGTCTTTAGCATAGTAATGGTCTCAAATTATGTTGTGAGATTTTAAAGATTAGAATCTTTCAAAGCGTTAGTACCCTCGTGAGTGAGTTGGAGGATATCCCACGCTTCCCTAGACATAGTGCATGTCATGATGCAACAGAACTCATTCGAGGCGACGACTCTAGAAATGGCACTTAATCCGGTAGAGTTGAAATTACTCCATTTAAATTCTTCATCCATCTAATAGGTGACGGGTTTAGGACTTATGACATCGTAATTAGTCATAGTGAGTGGTGTCCACCCTCTTTCACACACAAGCCAAACCCCATCATCAATTGATTTTAATATTGAACTCATTCTTGCTTTCCAGTAAGCATAATTTGACCCATCAAAATCTTAATCCTATTATACAAATTATCAATTTTAACCCAATTTAAAATTCACATAGAAAAATAGTGTAACCCTCTTTGATATCGATTTGATAATGCAAGGTTATGTGGACTTATCTGTATCTTAGGATATACACACAAAGATTCAATTTCTTAACATAATTTTATCTTTATTAATAATTAGGTGGGCATTGAAACTCAAGTCTAAATTTAAATTATATCCAACTCACACAATCAAACAAAGCAAAAGAAGAAATGAGGAAAAATCCCTTTCTAGCAAAACCTATATTCAACATTGTTAAAGAGTTTGATAGACTCAATGACTTAAAAACTATTGAGATATCCACTAAGTATAATGCAAGAGTCTTAAAATCTTTAATAGATACGACGCAGACCAACTCTGTTCACAGGAAGCAACACTTCCCTCAGTATCCACTGATCAGCCTCAAGTTTATGGAATCCTTTATTATTCACCCCTAAAGCCTCAACTTTACAAATCATAAGTAGAGTAAACTTTTAGACACCCCATCCTAAGACCCCCCCCCCCCCAAGCACCTCCTTAGGTCCCTACCACTCACTCGTTCACCTCAAACCCTAGGTCATACTCTGAGTACTGATCTGGAGGACACCGGGCACTCACAGGCCATACTTAACTCCAGTAAACGCTCTCGCTTGAGAAAAAGATCAATGAATATTACAAGGGCTCTGAAGTCCCTTTCTAACTGTCTGACTCGTGCATGAATCGGTCTTACAGTATGGAAGAATGGTTCGTTTTACCCAAAAACTGATCTAGAGGCCACTGAGCACTCTAGGGCCCCGTTTTACCCAAATTGAGTTAATCCCCTTTCTAACAGTTTGCCCCATGCATGAATCAGCCTTACAATACAAACGAACGACCCATTTTACTCCGAAGTGTCAACGGGTGCTTTCGGCTCCCATTTGACCTCGGTTAACTCTCTGAATGAAACGAAGCTAAATGAAATCTTGAAGGGCTCTGAATACCCTTTCCAATGATCTTTACTGTACATGAATCGACCTTATGATACGAACGAACGATCCAATTTCCTTCAAAAACTTCCTATCCAATGACCAAGGGGCACTTTCAAGCTTCGTTTGACCTCGGTCAGCTCTTGGAATTGGGAGTGACTCAATGGATTGTTAAATTTCTATGAATATAATTTCTAATGGTTAGCCTAGTACATAATTCTAACTTACGGTTTTCATTTTACGATCATTTTTCCAAAGTCTGTCCCAAATTACTTAATGGCACCCTTAGGACCCTGCCTATCGATAGTGTGCCTGAGGTGCTATGTCAATAGGCAGGTCTAAAACCATGTTGATTGAAACCCCCTTGAACCTATAAATTGAGGCCATGACCTCACTTTGAAAAACACCCCTGAACATCCCTCTCAATAATTTGACGAATATTCTCTCAAATTCAGAGTTGTTCCCTTCCTAAAAAGTCCATTTCCTATATTCCATTCCATCACTTTATTACTTCGTTTAGTAAATCCCCCCATCTGTTCATAACACTTTCATCCCATTGCAATATCAACGTATATACACTCAGGGTCAACATCAAGAATTCACAAGGTGATCCAATTCTTCATCCTTTTCTCTAATTCTCTTATTTTAATATTGGTTACATTATTTCTACTTTAACACTTTATATCATTACATCACATACATTAATCCCAAACCTTTATTAGTAATATTTGCACATACTCTATTTTCATAAAATACCAAAAATAAGAAAAAAGGGTTTATCTATAAATTCCAAAAGAGGGATTTTCATCTCATATTCTCACATTTGAAACATATTTTGTCTATACACATACATAAGAAAAATTCCCTACTTGGATTTTTGTATCGAACCCCATCCCATGTTATATTCGAACTACGTGGACTTTCATGCCACTTGGGCTACGTAGGCATCTTGGGTAAACCTCGAGATTCGAGTCCTCCCTTATGCGCATTTATAATATTTTATACTATATATATATCAATGAATGTCATTCTTCCATAATGACTTGTGATTCGATAAACACTCAAACTATATTTTGAATTATTATTTTCGGGAACACTCCTAAGGATGAATTCACTATGTCCTTTTCCATGATGTGAGTTGAATGATTCCATTCTTCATCTATATTATGTACATAAGCACAAACTTCATGGAGTGTAATAGTACAAGATTAACACATGACCGTGAGAGACCGAAAGGGCGGGATGGGTGGCTAACACCTTCCAAATCCTTAACTTAGTCCCTCAACCTTTGAACTACTTATTTTTGGAAGTATAAGTCGTAACGCCCCGACCCGAATTTATGGGTTACCCATGGTCAACCCGGTTTGACCCTAGCGTTAGGTGTGAAGTGCAACGAACAACGTATATAATGCTTCTAGTCCAATTTTATCTTAATTAACATTTCACTTATTTAGCATGTGATTCCAATTTCAAGTTCAAACTACGTGGAGGACCCGTGGAAGAATCCCTGGAGTTCAAGTATACAGAGCTACTAACCTAAAATTAAATAGAAGACTTACCGTAATAAGGACTAGGGTGTGAGCCAATTCCTAGTGGGAATATACAAAATTCAGAATAGAAACGAACGGTAGAAAGAAGACTTTACACGCTATACCTACGTGTTGTGGTAGCCACCTTGCACATATATTGGTACTTATATATACTTAATGCATGAAACCGTTTTACTTTCCAAAACGTTATTTAAACCGACTAATTTGACTTAATATCATAAAAGACTTATTCTTTCTTAACTTGACATTTATCCCTCTATCTAACACACATGGTTAGATACTTAAAATCACTAAACTTTATTTAACCGAAATCATTTGTTTACTGGAATTACCCTTTCCATTTAAAGTGATGAACATCAGTGTTTGCATTAAAAAAAAACTCCTTCAACACACGTGAACACCGTGTTAGAAAATGCTTATTTAACCTTTAAAAACAAATACAGAAAGAAGACTTTATATGTTATACCTATGTGCACATGCAACCACCTTATACATATATAGGTAATTATATATACTTAATGCATGAAACCGTTTTACTTTCGAAAACATTATTTAAACTGACTAACTTGCCTTAATCTCATAAAATACTTCTTCTTTTACTAACTTGACATTTATCCCTCTATTTAACACACACGATTAAATACTTTAAATCACTGCACTTTATTTAACCGAAACCATTTCTTTTTCAGAATTACCCTTTCCATTTAAAGCGATGCACATTAGTGTTTTCATTAAAAATAACCTCCTTCAACACATGTGAACACCGTGTTAGAAAATTCTTCTTTAACCTTTGAAAACCTTTCACAACACACCTTTGTGCTTATTACGGTTACACCTTCTTAGGTTTCTTAACTCACCCATTTACCACTGCACATTCCCTTTTCTTTACTTTATGGCATTAATTAATTTACACATTTCTTATCCACTTTATCTCTTATCGAAACATTCATTAATTCATTCAACTTAGGTTGTCTTCATATATTTTACCACACAACCCATTTCTTGATATGTTCCTTATTACTTTATCTTATTCTCGGAATCTTCCAATAACCATGTACTTTAACGGGCTGCACACCGCCGACGACATCACCACATGCTTTGGCTAGTGATTTTGGGTCTTTCACCCAGGGATTCGTGACCTCCTTAATTATCTCGGTGTCATCCGAGTTCCTTTTATGCATTTTAACATTTTACAAATGTCCACATTATTCTTTTTTTCACACCGAAGACAACCCGGGGTTTCGCCCCAATTTGTGTCAGACTTTGAAGCTATCATTTAATGTCCTTTACACTTTAACTTTAATGTTGTTCCAAATATCGTATTCATTTAGGACCAATTTGTGCAACAACCTTTCTAATATTTTTATTTCATAAAAATGTTCCACTTCAAGCAAAATTATCATTTTACCCATTTGTTTTCAAACTTATCATTTTCCTCCATTTTACAAATGTTGTTTTCATAAAATACATTTAAGTTACTCACACTGCTTCTTAGTTCATTCAACACTTTAACACCTTTTTAACATCATGAGTATCATTATTTTTAAGTTTGAAACCTCCTTATTCTATTATTTCCTTTCCAAATTCATAAGTGTTAATCTTTCAAACATTATTAAGTTACACACACCAACTTCTCCATGTTTAACCATTAACACTTATCCAACTCCTTTACTAATAATATTTTTAATTTAGACATTTTCTTATTCAATAAATATAAAAGACTACTATTATAGAAAAATATTATTTCATTTTTAACAATACATGTAGTCTTACAACCTTATATTGATTACACCTTTAAGCCTTTTTTCACACACTTTGAAGGTTAAAATTTATACTTTGTCATTTCTTGTTTAAACCCAACAAAACCTCCTTTAAACTTGTTCAAATATTTATCATCAAAATACTACAAGTTTATATGCATGAGAAGATGGATTAAAATCCTAAAATCCCACTAAATGGGTTAAAGAAATATTTCATTCTAGAAATTCACAATACTTTCAAAATTATGCGTTTCAAAACATAAAGACATTTTAATTTCTTCAAACTTAACAAATGCATATTTTTCCTAAAATCTCTATTTTTACAATAAACTTTATATTATTATTTCACTAAATATTTTTATCAAAATCAACATTATTTCCCAAACATTTTATTTCATAAAATGTCTAACATCAAAATTCTAGAAAATGAACTATTTTCACAAAATCCCAATCTTTATTTAAAGAAACTTTGAAAGGTGTATTCTTCATTAATTCTCAAAATGACATTTTTCCAACATTTTTATTTCATTATTAATTCTACTAGAAAACCCATCATCAAGTTCATATGCATTCTACTCTTAACATTCTAAGAACAAGAATACAAATTCATAAAATAGAGTCTTAATCTAAGGAAAAATTTTCCCCACCTTAATGATGCTCAACCAATGGAAGGCACAGAAGATCTAAGAAGATTGTAACCTCCCACCTCATAAAGGTGGACTCAAGGAGGTGGCCCAACTCCAAAGCATTCTTCATTTATCTTCCAAGTGAAACTCCTTCAAAAACCCTCCTCAAACTCCATGAAAGCTACATCTTCATCATCTCCAAAAATCCCCCAACAACACCATTACAAGCTCGTAACATTTCTTAATAATGGTGGAAATGTGTATCCAAAGCTTAGACATGGTGAATATTAGAGGAATATGATGGTTTAGGGTGGATATTTGGTGGTGGAATGGTGGTTTGAGGTGGAACGATGCTTAACAATGGTGGAAGACCACTATTCTCTCTATCTCTCTCTCTATCTCTCTCTCCAACTTCCAATAACTAAAAGGGACCCAAACAAGCCTTATAAAACATACAAAAGACTTAAAATCCCATTTTTACCCAATTTGGGTTCACTAGAGCTCAACAACTCAGCTATCTAACGGCCCAGAACGAGACAACGCACAAGGGCAATAAGATTTAAAAATTCGAAAGACGTCGTTCTAACGAGATCTTCCCCTCGTTCAAGCTAGGAAGGCATTTCGTTTAATCCCCAGCTTCAAGCGACCTTCGTGTGACCCTTAACAGTTAAGAAGTGAAATCTCGCTCGAAGTTCGTTGGACCCTTACTTCAAGCGACCTTCGCACAACTCTTCTTCTCGTTTCAAACGATATCCATGTCGTTCGAACTTTCTTTTATTCAATTCAACGTTTACCCATAAATTCCAGGAATTAACATCAAGCCTCCAAAGAAAATAAATCAGAATATGATCCCACTCATACTTATTCAGGCCGTAAGCTTCTCACTCCATTTCAACTTATGCAGGGAAATTAAATGAAACATTCGGGGCGGGGTTTTACGTTAGTATTGTCTTTAATGCTGTTCTTTTGAGGCGACGATATTTCTTTTGCCTGTTTTGTGCAAAATAGGCTAGATACTCTATCTCTACACATTATCCCACATTGACGACGACCGAGAACCCACAGAAAATGCACAATCCCACGCGCGCTCTGAGGGGAACCATGAAAAAGAAAAGGGGGAAACCCCGGGATGGTCACAGTGAAGACTCCACAGGGGACATAATTTAAGAGGACTAGACTCTATTTTCTACATGGGTGTTATTCGTTTCTACATGTGTGCATATGCTCCCACTTGTATGTTGTCTTTACTCCTCTATTACTTTTTATGTATATCTACCTTAGGCTTATATAGTTCACACACTTATATATACTCTCATTATTCACTTCGCACACTTACACTTAGCTTCATTTCTACTCACATGATTCCCAATCCACTTATATTATCCACACCCGGGCTTCTCACACTTGTATGTGTCTCCATGATCACCTACACATATCATACACCACTTGTAGTTGATCCATGTATAGGCTCACTACCACACACTCACTTGTAAATATTCACATGTTACTCACTCACTCACATGTATATATCCCCATGCTTTCCTATTACCATTCTTAGTATAGTCTTCATGCTCCATACTAGGTTTACTTTTCACAATACTTGTGTATTCTCCCTCATTAGTGTAGGACTCCCTTTACTCATCATTCAAATAAAAAAGAAAAGATTCTCTCTCTCTCCATAATATAATAATTTAGACTCGTGCATTTTTGCACACTACATCACCAAGAGCATGGCAATATTGACAAAAATTTTGTCCCGTACTAGGGGGTTCACTTTGTGTTGGGATATGGTTTTGTGGGGTTTAGTTAGCCTAAGCAATATGACTCTCACCTTACATTAGCCTTGTACCTTTGACATATATCGAACGGTTCCCCCCGCATCGTACTACTTGACCGAACACATGACGAGATATATAGCAGGGAACTCATTCATGTAAATCGAGTATATCGAATTCCCTCTCACATGTACCATCCCCATGAGGTATATCGTGATCCAATTCACGTACACTCAGGTATATCAAATGGCTTGTCCACACGTACAAATGAATGATTTCCCTTATAGGAAAGAATTTTATCATGGAAGTCACACCAAAGGGGGGAACCCTTCCACTAACCCAACAAGTGCATAAACCTCATATAGGTGTCAAACCTAGGGCATTCATATTTAGTTTGTTGATTACCATGCAAAACTCTACCGAAATTCAGGGTCAGTATACCGCCGAAATTTTTGCACTATTTCACCCTTTTTTAAAAATAGGACCCTTTTTCATGAGACTGGAAATAAGTCAAACCTTGTCTTACATATTTTTAAACCATATTTTCCCAGGCTTGGGTCTTGTATAATATTTTTCCTGCATTTAGGTCAACCTAATACAAGTAAAAACCTAATAATGACACTAATAATAATAATTATGCTGAGATTCTTCACCTTTTTCCCTTCTTTAAAAAAAAATAAAAATACTAAAAACATTTTTCTCCTCCATACAAAATAACAAAAAAATTATCCCTCCTTTTAAAAATAAATTCAAACTTTTTTCCCTCTCAGGTCGATCGTATACCTGATTTTTGCCTGACTCCCTATTGGCTTCGGTCTTCCATCAAATCGCCCGAAAGCTCCATAGTTTCTTTTGCAACTTTGTCTGAATTTTGGATCTCCCTCTTCGATCTCAACATGGAGAATGCCGTACAAGAAATGAATGTGCAGCCCGATCTAATGGCCATCCTAGACCAATTCAATACTAAGATTGAAAACCTTCAAATTGAGGTCCACAAAATGCAGCGACACCGAGCCTAGATCCATAAATAACTTGAGGTCCTATTTACTCGTGCTATGGGTCCACCCGCTATCGATCATGTATGGGTCTCAAAAGAGTACCAACATGTTCCGTGTGCCTCCTACAAATGGGCTACCACTAGCTCAACTCGTGATTTTGAAACTTACCCAACCAGGGGCTAGTCTGCTGGTACCCATGGATCCCAAAGAGGAAGAACTGAATAAGGTCAAGGAAGACCTCAAACTACTGTCGAAGAAGTTTGACTAAGTCAATATATTCGAGAACTAAATGGATTATACCCATATGTCTCCTTATACCAAATCTAGACTTCCAGAGAAGTCCAAAATTCCAAACATAGAGAAGTTTAGAGAAAGTAGAACCCAAATTATTCAACTTCGAAGCTACCACCAAGCCATGACCCTCCTTAGTACCTACGAAGATATAATGGACCATATGTTTTAGCAGACCTTGAAATAAAGCGCACTCCTATTGTTTCTGTCCCTCAAAGAATCCTGGATCCATCGTTGGGAGGATGTCACGTGGAAATTTATGTCTCAATACGTGTATAATGAGGAGCTAAAGGCTACACGTCAAAATCTAGAGCTTCTTGAGCTAAATTGTGGAGAATCAATCTGTAACTTTATTAGAAGGTGAAGAGAGAAAGCTTCTACCATGACCAACATGCCCTCTAAGGTGGAACAAGTGAGTATTATAAAGAAGAACTTTTTTTCCTCATATCTGAGCAGCCATGGGAGGACAATATTACCCATACTTTTGAGGCCTTCGAGAGGCTGGTGTAGAAATTGAGGAAGGTATCACCAAAGTGGAGTCTGCACCAAAGAAAATGACTAGATAGTTAACTACCTGAAAGTATGAGAAGCCTTCTAGTGCTATATTCTCAACCATCAACAACATTTAGCAACTTTTTACCTCTTGGGCACCAAAAAGTCGCCATAATCCTTCCATGAAAGAATACACTAAGCTCCATGCTCTCCTATACGAAATCTACCAGGACCTGTTAATCCAAAATATCATCAAACCCTAGGACCCCCATCCATTACCAAATCCACTCTATAAAATTTTTAAACCCGATGACCGTTGTTATTTCTGCCAATCCACAGGTCATACTATCGACCAATGCTCCCACCTTAAAAATGTGGTCCAAGGCCTAATTGACCGCGGTATCATCCCCCACCAGCTAATCCTAAACCCAATACCACTCATAACTCACTTCCAGCACATACAAATACCATCTTTTGAGAAAAAAACTCAGAATTTGACCCATCTACTCAAATCGTGCCCCATAAAACACCTATTATCCCTACATTCTCACCCAAACTGCTCAAGGTTATACAATACTTTATCCTACACCCTACCTGCTTCATTGATCAAGCTTTATCACTCCTTACAAGTGTCTGCATCGTCGTCCACACTCAATCTGAGGGGGGACACATGGAGTTTTCTGCCGTGTTAGAATAACTCTTGGAGTTTGCGCTGAAATTTCCCATCGAAATGTTCGTTCATTGTCAAAAGTTCAACAAAATGTTCATGGAAGCCTGAAAGTGGGCTCAGGAATCAGATAAATGGGTAGTACCTGCTAAAGAAGTCAGTCTAGATGATATGGTATATACCACGACCGATATGTTTTGACAGAAAAGTGAAATCTACAACACTCTGAGTTGCTCACCACCTTGAAGCTTCAAAGATGATTGGTCCTTTCAGTCCTACATTTCCCTGTTGAGTGGGAAGATTTATATGATATAGCCGTTGAGGTGATCAGATGCATTGATTACTCTCAGCAAGAGGACATAGTCGCCACCGGATGGGGGGGTGATTTTGAAAACTCAAATGATGAACCAAGTCAGGAAGAGGTCAGCCCAGTAGCCAGCCTATGTGGAATAATCTCTTTTTAGAATTTATTAGGAGAGATCAATAAAGTGTCTGTTCAGCCTGAGATAGATGAAACCACAGGGTTCTTATTCTTCCCCGCCTTAGTGAATGACATGAACCGGTCAGGGAGGTACTACAAAGATTCGATTTCTCATGCAGATTCCTTTTATTTTCTGAAGAATAGATATCGAAGTTTGATCCTAATCATAATTCTGCTCTCAACATCTCCATCGAAGTCTTGGGAAAGACAGTCTTAATATCACTTATCGACAATGGATTTGCTCCCAATGTATGTTCACCCAGAACCTTCAACTATTTAGGACTGAAAGTTTGTGATCTCACTCCCACCTCTGTCACCGTGCGTGAGTATGACAATAAACGTTGAGAAGTAATGGGGTCCATAAAACTCACTAAGAGTTAACCCTATTAATCCTATCACCGAGTTCAAACTCATCGACATACCGGCATGCTTCAATTTGCTCCTTGGTTGTCCATAGCTCCATAGCATTCAAGGAGTATCTTCTTCCCTTCATCATAAACTAAAGTTCTTCACCATTAGGTTATCACCATTTTGGGGTGAGATAATAATACAGACAGTGCCAGCACTAGCAACCCAGTATTAAAAATTCAGCATGGGACCAATGACAAGCTCCTCTTCGATTTCAAAATTGATCCACTTCCCCGCAGTAGGGGACAACTTCAAAGATCGAGTATGTTCAAAACACAACCCTAAAGCAATATTAGTATGATTAAGATGTTCAAGAACATGCACTTCATTCCTAGAATGGGGGTAGGATAACTCTAGTAAGGAATACTTGAGCCAATAGTTCTGAAGGAGTCCTTTCCTCCATGTGGCTTGGGTTAACAACCTTCACCGGATGAACACAAAGCACTTCATCTACCAAGACCGAAAAAAAGATTGGAAGATGAAAATAATATTTGATGAGACTCTTTGAATGAAAGATTTGTCAAGAAGGATGAAGACTTATCCTTTTGTGGGTTCCCTGAACCATGGTACGATAATGTTGATAAGAAGATGAAACCAGGGATGAAAATCTTCTTTCGAGACAGTAACTCTTGGGTCAAAGACAACAAACATAAAGTGCAACCTCTCGCCAAGCAAACCATGACGATTACCAAAGACTCAGAGGAAAGTGACTTTGAAGAATTCTTTGACTTGGAGACACTGGAGCTGAGTCTCTGCATGATCCATTCAGATACTGTGCTATAAGACCTGTTTGCTAAGATCAGACTGTTGACATGCCTCTCCTAAATTGGAATGCCATACCAGTCTAACCTGATCAAATTCAACCCAACCCTGTGTTGACCCTGTAAAAGTCTCTTCACCTGTTGTTGTTTTTCCTTTTCTTGATATCAATGTAATTGATACCTCGTTTGACGAGGTTATCAATGCTATGAGGATTTTGAGTATCTTGATGTGCCTTAAATTAATTGTCATGATTCTAATCAAACCTTTGATGATGATGATTATTCAAATGAACTTTTCTCAACTGATGTTAATAAGGAGAATAAAAAAAACATAACCACATTTAAATGAATGATTATGAGGTTGTTATTATTAATCTCAGATAAGGTCTACCCTTAATGAGGATGGGCATGCACAATTTGACGAATTATTAAAAGAATTCATGGATGTCTTTTCATGGTCATATGATGACATGACTTACATTGACTCACAGCTCAGCATAAGATCTCGACATTCCTAGAATGCAAGACAATCAAATAGAAGCTAAGAAAACTCTGTACCGAATGGTCACTCAAGATTAAAGAGGATGTGGTGAAACAGTTGAACATGGGTTTCATTCACATGGTCTAATACCTATATGGCTCGCCAACATCATCCCCATGCCAAAGTTAGAAGGAAAAGTCCGCATGTGTGTTGACTATCAGGATTTGAATAAAACATCCCCAAAGAACGATTACCCTTTACCCAACATCGACATGATCGTGGACAACACACCTAACCATGATCTCAAATAATTTATCTATGGATTTGTCGGATATAAGAAGATCAAGATGCACCCTGATCAGGATAAAACTGCCTTCATTACCCCATGGGGAACTTTTTGCTACACTGCTATGCCATTTGGACCCAAGAACGCTAGGGCTACCTACCAAAGGGCTACCACAACCATACTACATGAAATTATTTATAAGGAGGTCGAAGTCTATGTGGACAACATAGAAATTAAATTTAAGACTTGAGAAGGTCATATTCCCTTCCATTGAAAGTTTTTTGAGTGGTTGCGACAATCTTATATGAGACTAAATTAACATAAATTTCTTTTCGGCGTCATGAAAGGGAAACTATTGGGATTCATGATCAGTAAGAAGGGAATTGAAGTAGGCCCTGCCAATCTGAATTCCATACTTGAGATGCTATCACCACGGATAAAGAAGAAAGTTTGAGGATTTCTGGGTAAACTACAGAACATCAGTCAGTTCATCAGCTAATCGACTTCTATATGTGAACCCATTTTCAAACTTCTCCAAAAGGATTCAAATAAATTCTGGAATGAGGCATACCAAAAATCCTTTGACTAAATCAAGCGATACCTCTCCCGACTTCCACTGCTTATGCTTCTGCAGCCATGTCTCCCTCTCCTATTATACTTGACCGTTAATGATACTACAACAAGGGATTTTTCGTGCTCGATACATTGAAGAATCCCGTAAAGAAAGAGCTATCTACTACACCAATCAAAATCTGAACGAATACGAAGTTAACTACACTACTTTAGAGAAAGCGGGTGCCGCCCTGGTCTGGGTCACGCATAAGTTACAACATTACATGCTTGCCTTTCCCATCAGATAAGTATCTTGAATGGATCCCATCAATTACCTGTTAGAAAAGCCTGCTCTATCAAGTTGAATGGCCCATTAGTTAATGTTTCTAGACGAGTTCGATATTATGTACATCACACAGAATGATATTAAAGGGAGAGCCATCTCCGATTACCTTGATGATTATCCTATGGAAGGAGATGATGTTTGGGTCTCTGAATTTACAGATGAAGACATCCTCTAACTTCTTAAAAGGATCTTATATGGTAGATGTTCTTTGATGGAGATACCAATAAAAAAGGATATGGGATTGGGATACTCTTGATCATTCATGATGACTCTCAGGCCCCCATTATAATCAAATTAGACTTCCCTTGCACCAACAACATGACTAAGTACGAGGCATGCACCGTAGGCCTCAAAACTGACCTAAAAATGAATTTGGCACCTAAACGTTTATGGGGACTCTACCCTCATCATTTGTCAAATCCTCAGAAAATAGAAATTCAAAGACAATAAGCTCCAACCCTTTCATGCCTACCTAAAAGAGATAGCCTCCCAGTTCGAAGATGTCACCTTCCACTACCTGCCTCGTATAAAGAATAGTCTAGCTGACACCCTTGCAACCCTAGCCTTCATGGTCGATATACCTGAAGGAATAACAACGACCTCTTTTATGGTTCAGAAATAAGTTACGCCCACTTATTTCTACCACATCGATCTCCTCACTGAAGAAGATTTCGACATGGCTGGGTTATGGTACTATAACATTTGGCACCTCCTTAAACGTAGTAGATATCCCCAAGATGTAGATAATAAAGATCGTGTGACCCTTCACAAATTGTTGCCCAATATATCATCTACGAAAGAGAGCTTTTTAAAAGAAACTTCGATGGAACCCATTTGCATTGCATAGCAGGGACTAATATTAATTGAATGATGCAAAAAATCCATAGTGGGGAATGAAGGCCCCACTTGAACGGTCATATGGTTGCTAAGAATATCATCCATCAAGGGTACTATTGAACCACCATGGTTCAAGATTTCACTACCTATGTTCATAGATGCCTCAAATACGTGTAGTTTGTCGATTTTCGACACTTGCCTCCTTGGGGAACTATACAACATGAACTATCCCTGACCCTTCTCCCTTTAGGGCATTGACATAATAGGAAAGGTTACTCTCAAAGATTCTAATAGTCATGAATTCATCCTAATCGCCATTGATTACTTCACCAACTGGGTCGAAGCCGAGTCATATGCAGTGCTAGATGCTAAGAAAATGGCCAAGTTTATCATAAAGAATATCACTTACTGATACAGAGTTTCCCATGAGTTAATATCAGATAATGGCCCACTTCAAATCTGAGGTCACATAACTAGTTGACGAGTACGAGATTCAAAGACATAAATCTTCTCCCTATCGATCCAAAACTAATGGCGCTATCGAAGATGCCAATAAAATCCTTAAAACCATCATCAACAAGATGACCGAAGGTTGTAAAGATTGGGCCGACCAGATCCCATATGCCCTTAGGGGCCACCGCACTTTAATCATAATGCCAATTGGGGCTACCCCTTATTCTCTGGTGTACGACATGGAAGCAGTCATGCCTATTGAGCGAGAAATACCTTCCCTACGCATAATGATTGAAAGCAAAGTTAGCGAAGAACTTGACTGGTATCAAAGCCCTTTAAAGAATTGTCACTTTTAGATGAAAAGAGACTTAAGACTCTATACCACATACAGGGGTACCATCAACAGATACTACAATCATTCAACCAAAAAGTTAAAGACCGGAGTGTCTAAGAAGGATACCTTACCCTCGAGGATATCGTAGAACCCGTCTGGGACCCAGAGGAAAATTCAAACTGAATTGGAGAAACCCTTACATTATAAAGAAAATTATCTTAGGCAGCTCTGCTATGCTTACAGACCTTAACGGAGAAGAGATGGCGCATCCAGTTAACCTGGACCATCTCATGAAATTTTACCCTTAGTCCAAAATCTCGAAGCACTATGACTTTTATCATCCTCCTTCTATTCTAAAAAAATCTTCATTTACCCTACCTAGAACTATGTGGGACCTCATAATATCAAAAACATTTTTCTTTAAAACTCATGAAAATTATGAAAACCCCCATAGGTACGTAGGCAACCCATATGCCATACATGGGCACGTTCCCCTTATTTTTCACTAAATGCTATTCTTTTCTAACCTATGAGAACGACGGTCCATCTTATCATTTACATGACCAAAAGGATTGTGTATGCCTTAGAGATTGGTATAGATAGTTCAAAATTCAAAACTCATCGAGAGGCACACTAAAATATGATCAAAATCATTTTTATTTCTAATGAGGGAATACATCATCGTTACATGAAATATCAGTGAAGGAAGTCAGATAGACCACCCCCTATGTGCTGAGTAAAACCATCTTAACCCTACCATCTTCATAAAAATTATACTTAACTTCCCCTAAAAACACCAAAATCACCCAAAACACAAATTACCCTAGCTTCAAAATATGTTACCCCAACTTCAAAGACATTGTCCTTAATAGCCAGATGACCTCTCTTCATCATCATTTCCTGCTCCCGGAGATCTCTAAATCTCCCACTCTTGGTTAACACTTCGTATGCGCTCCATGGAACGATATGCCCTGACAAGTTTGGATGAAACCATGACACCCTCTTCTATGGTGTTGAAGGCGATGAGACACCTTAGACTGGTCTCTTCCTCCATAATCTAACCAAACACTCGCTCCATAACCACTTTAGGTAGTCCCAGACAAATGTCAGACCCCTCCTATAGATACTGACGAATGGGTAGATGGTCGATGACACTGCCACAAGGAACCTAGCATCATCCTTAATGATTGAGTCAGGTCCTCTACTGAGAACAAGTTCTTTATGGGAGGAGGCACACTTTTTTCCATCCGACTTGGCATAGAATCCGTTAGGGGAAATAAAAGGAAGCCTGGAAAAGGTCAACCGACTGCACATACTGGTACTCTCCTAGCTGCAAAATAGCCTGCAAATATTCCCACCATGGCACTGACCAATAAAAATAATGGGCTCCATTCTCCACAGATCGGTTGAGCCAATTCTCTACTGATGGACTAAAACTGAAGAAAGGTCGGACAAAGAAATTAAGCACACCCGCCAAGGGATACTCAAGAGGGTCCACGAGATGAAACCTTTCTGCAAGTCATATGAACAACATCACCGGGCGCCCCCTTAGAAAATCAAAATGTCCCTCCTTCGATTCATTTAGATCGTTAAGGGTCTCCGCCAGTACCAGTGTCGCAGGATTACGATGGTAAGACATTTATACTACTATTACAGCCACTTGGGGATCAACTGTCAAGTTCCCTGTCACCAGTCAAAGCCTCGCATTAAGGCCCAAAGCAATAACTTTGAAAAAGCCAACATCATCAAAGCCCTTCTAGAGCATTTAATACATGACAGCCTGATGATAAATAGTCCCTCAATGAACCAACTATCTAGTCAATGAAGGTGAAATATGGAGCAACTCAACCAAAAATGCCAAAGGAGAAGGAGAAAAATCGAGCATGGCCATCGCGACACTAGGGCAAACCCCCAACATTGCTGAGAATTCCTCATAGGTAGGACATACCTTGTCCAGGCCAAAATGGAATACATAATCCTTGGGGTACCAAAATTTTTCCTCCTCTACTAGCAAGTTCTAATCTATGGCTCGATTACGCCACAGAGAAACCCGACGAAAGATGAAAGTATCATAGTCAACATTGTAAAGACACATGGCCTTTAAACTTTCAAGATAAGAGGAGAATTCTGTATACATGGGAAGATCCATTTAGGGAGTAGGAAATGAGAAACAAGAAAATAAATGTGGGTATTGGTGAAGAAAACACACCCCATACCCCTCCTTTCATACCCAAAATCCTTGAAAAAACTAAACAAAATTTCTTAAAACTAGTTTAATTCTCAATCCTAAAGAAGTACACTAGTATGCAGGAAAGTGCAATCAAAGCCTAAAAGTGATTTGACTTGAACCCCCATACCGATAGACAAGTCAAGGAGTATGCCAATCGGCAATCCACCATTTTGAAAAATTCCATTTTCCTCTTTCCCCCAAAATCAATTTCCAAAAAATCCTTGTTTTGAAAAACTACCCCCGGGTCATTCCTTTTCGTTACTCCTTTTCATTTATTTATTTCATTCTCAAAATAAATTCTTATTCAAAGAATTTTTTCCTTTTTTGTTCAAAACTCAAAAAATTCTTGCTTTGAAAAGAAATATTAAACCCTGAGTTAATTACTCTTACTCTCATTTTCTAAAAGAAATAAACATTTTACCTTTCATTATCATTTCCATATTTATCTATATCTCAGCAAAAAATTTAAAGTGCACATAGGATAGGTCGCTAAATCAGGAAAAATACCTAAAATATAATGCATTTTCCCCCATATATATTGTTGCATGATTACATATTTTACAGGAAAGAGAAAAACAAAAACAAAAAATATAAAATGGGACTTCACCCGAACCCTCAACCTTCCCCTTAAACCCTTAACCTTCATGGCGAACACGCTTTCCTCGACGATGGGAAGTTGATCATCCACTCCCAGAGCCGGAACCCTCATCTGATGTGAGAGGCGAGAAAAAGCAAGAAGGAGCTGACTTCTTGATATACTCAGACATAGAGGACATCCAATCCTTAACATTCTACAACCAGTTAGTTGGCACCTGAACATACTGCAAGAAAAGAGAAAAAAAAAGACAAATCAGTTTATAAAGAAGCAAAGAAAGAATAATTGGAAATTAAAAAAAGAAAGAGAAGGAATATACCTCAGGCCAGAGGTCCTCATCCGTAAGCCTGTCAACCTAGACACCATCGCATAAGGATGGTGCAATAGACTTAGTGATTCCCCATTATCCAACCAAAAATTATAAGAAGGGGGAGTCACCTGAATAATAAAAGTCTCCTCTGTCGCCACCGAGGATGTACCACAACCCATGCTACGGGTCGATACCACTAATACACTGGTACTCCGACCTGAAATAGTGGTGGGTGAGGGCATGTTATCCGCCTCATAGATACAAGAGGGAATCAACCAACTCGTCACAAAGTCCAAATAATCATAGTTCGCCATTGCATAAAGTTCGTATAGGGCTCGCTTATCATTAATACCACCTTGTCATCGTCTGACATATCCTTCACCTATCTCATATATATAAGGGTCACCGGTGGTGGGACCGCCACATCCTCCTCCACTATCTGCCTCACCACTCTCTGTCCCAGGTACCCCACGTACCCGAACTCGTGAGTGATCAACTGTGGCATCTTTGCATGCATGCTTGTAATCCTTGAATCCTGCGAAGTCATCCCCAGGGGTATAAGGTCACCTGCAAACCCCAATAGAGAATCAGTATCTACTCAAGAAATAAATATGTTGAGAAGAACTCAGAAAACACGAAAGATAACCTAGTTTATCGTCAGGGCATTCAGGACCCGCCGTACGTTCGCTGAAGATAAGGACTGATTCGATCGCCGATTGGACTTCCGCTACCGAAACATTTAGTAGAAGTCCCATATATCCTCATCCTTCAGGGCCATCAATCACGCGTTACACCTTATCACCTCATACAAACATTTGCAAAAGACAAGAATCAACAAAAAGAATAAAAAAGAATGCAAGGAAGTAAAAAGGAAAAGAAATCCAAAGTTACCTCCAAAAGATACATGGCTCCCATAAAAGTTTATTGGTAGCACCGGCTAAAAGCATCCAAAGAAGAATAAAGGGACACCAAAGTCAGGCTCCCCTAATCATATAGCTGGACGTCAAAAAATATCTTCAGATATGGAAGAAACCAAGGATGGACGACGTCGCCGCTCGTCTCCACCAAGAAACCTTCAAGTAAAAGCAAAATATATAAACGGGCCATCAGTCTCACCTGTCCCCCAACAGTCACATCCACCCTCCTCCTGTAATACCCTATCCCAGTAATTCAATTAAACTTTGAATAAATTATGATGGAATGATTATTGATGATGATTATAAGGAAATTATGGATTGAAAATTGAAGAGTAGAAAAGAATGGAAAATATTAAAGGTCATTTGAACGACTGTAAAGGGTCATTCGAGCGACATTACAACGTCGTTAGAAGTGATATGGATCTAAAAAGATGAAGGGATTCAAACGACATGCCACTGCTTTATAGTGGCATGTCATGTGAAGGGTCGCATGATCCATATATCGAAATGGAGAAGTCGTTCGAATTATGGATCGCATGACCCTTCGCGCGACCTGCCACTGTAAGGCAATGGCATGTATTTTGAAGCCCTGCATCATGCGAGGTCTATCTTTCCTCTAATAAAGTTGGAATGTCACTCGAACGACCCCTTATAGTCGTTCAAACGACCCTTAATATTTTCCATTATTTTCTGTTGTTCAATATTTGATCCATAATTTCCTTATAATCATCATCAATCCTCATTCCATCATAAAATATATAAATTTTAATTTACTTCTCGGGATAGGATATTACACCTCCTCAAAAGCATCTCCCTCAAAGCATAAATTCAGATAGAATCTCTCGATACGATTCTAACCACATCCCCTAGAGCTGCCTACACTACCTTCGGCGTAACCCTCAAAGTATGGTCCACCATAATCTGGAACCCTTTATAATATAAATCCAAAAACTACTGGACGTAAATGGGAGTAATAGCCATCTCCCTAAATCCAAGATTAAATATGTGGTTAGTATCGCACCATCTCTCCCTAAAAGCACATAATACTTCTGTGGAGCGTGGTGTCTTATCCAGTGACTTCATCAAAGGGCCAAACCCAACATATAATACCATCCCACGCATAATAACAGGGAGCTTCCCCTAAAATTCCTTCAACCCAGTCATCCCCTGGGATCGAATGCTCGAATGAACTATGTAAGTCCGAAGGAAAATAAAAAAAAACCTTCATTAAGCACAGAACAAAGAGAAAAATAAATTGAAAGACCAAGAATCACCATACTTACATAGCCACTAGGGTTATTAACCCTAGATGAAATATAATCACGGGCCCGAGTAGTAAGGTTCGCTCATCAGCAACATGCTCAAATAAATCGAAAGCATTCTCATTGCCTGATGCAAGGGGCACCCTAGACCACCACTCCAAGCCGACCCAGTCATCAATGACCATCAACTCGTTATTGTACACCTCACTTAAAGAGCTTGCTATTTGAAGTCTTAAAGAAGAAAGGGCTTAAGAACAGTTTAAAAGAGACAAAGCAAAGATTCAAACACTTAAAGGTGTGAAAAATGGGGAAGGATTGCCCCCTTTTTATAGAAGGTTAATGGGCCTGCTGATTGGAAACCCCCTGTCTATACTGATCGAAAACCACCTTTTCCTCTTCCCAATGTAGCCCATAAGTCCATGCCATTGCCGATTATCACCCCCTCAAGACTTCCTATCGGTAGTACCCTAAGAATTTGTATAAGAAAATACCAGAAGATTTGCGGAATATATAAAAATTGCCCAAAAAATCCCAAAAATTCCAGAACATTATTTTCTCTCAAGAAAATCATTTTTTGAAGCACTAAGACCTTACAAACTCTCAAAATTGATAGTTGTATTCATATAACATTCTTATTCCCACCCCACTACAATTTCCTAACCAGAACCTCAAACATATTGCAGAGTTTCAAGACAACACAATCCCCAGTGGAATCACAAGTGCACCTCCACCCCCAAGATAATTTAAATTTTCTTAGAAAATCTATTCCCTGCATCATAACTTAGTTCAAGTGAGTCACTCACCTAATGGTGTTCTTTAACCACGAGGTTTCCACCAAACTTACTTTCGATTTATACCCATACAGACTTTATGCGATGACTATAACCGCTACCATTGGCATCCTAGGAGTAGTAAGTACCACACTGGGATACATCTCCTAGCTCGTACCGTCTTGGAAAGACGTGCCAAGAACTAATCCTTACATTACTAAGGCTACCCTGGCATATACTGTAGACACGTCGACATAATAATCATATCTTAATGTTACCCCACCTCGATTGCCATTTTCGAGTCTCCACATGGTGTCATCACTCTAAGTCTCAAATACATCTCCTAGTGCATCTTGAAACCAGGTATCATCACATAATTCTAGTGATCCCATGATATCAGCTTTACCTCTATAATGACACAACCTATCATTCTATATCAGGGATTATACCACCATTCGTGCCGATTTGGGAGCCCCCCGACATGTACACTACCCGACCAACAATCAGGGATCATTATCTGACCCTCAACTCAATTATTACTAGAATGCTACTGCCTCTTTTTAACAGACTTAATTAGTCTCCTAAGAACACCATACACATCTCATATAAAAGTCCCCAAACCCGACAAGATTTCATCGTCCATACCTTCATCATTATAGGTGTGTGCTATAAATCTTTCAATACCCACATTATAATTACTCGATGGTCGCAAATAAACTAGTCTACGAGCTTCTATTTGTAGTGCACCTTAAGCATCAAACACCTCCAGGAATCACAACATTTGATCTTTATCCTCAATGACACCAAACACAATTTGTCTTATAGTCACCTCAAATTCCTATGAACTACTCTCACACTGGGATCACCTCGCACCTAACCATTATCTCGGCAGTTAAAATGAGTCTCTACGCTTAGATACTAATATTATCTTTCTCACAAATGACTGTGACCATGAGACACGTACAAACCACTACTAATTCTAACGGTTTTGGCAGGATACAAGATGCCGCCTACAACCTAAACCTCAAGGTCTGCCTCACCCGATTCTCAATGAATGCTCAATCGTGATAACTAAATTGCCTCACTATATAAACCTCATATCATGTTCTAATCTATCTGTTAGCATGACTATATAGATTTTGGTAGGATATGGGACATCGAGTATTGCCTGTAAATACTGAGGCCCACACCACATACGCCATACGAGATCCTATTCCTTAACACCACATTATGATAATGATAAACTAAAACTAAGTTCTCAACCTGGGAACTCAAATAATTTATCACAACAGGATCATTACTTATGAATGCCATTTGGTTATCTATTCTCCATACATGAGATACACAACCTTTACGGCTATGTCGCCAAGAGTATTGATCATTATTGCCACTATTTAGGCTACTCTCACCATCAAAATTATCATACAATACATCTCACATGAATGATCACGGAGTTGCCACTATAAGCCTACACATCTCTATATGCTCACCGAATTTTACCAACTTTGATGTCACTCGAGAGTCAAATTTGTGTAATTACGTTACCGGCATTAGTTATCCATAAGCGCATCACCTAAGGACTATATACCTTTAAATCACCAATAATTAGGGACTAGTCGAGACACCCTAACCATCAACCTCTACCGTTGACTATATGCAACTCGTGCCACTTACCCAATGGGTGTCGTTCTAGCCTATCGGCACTTCAAATGATTCTATGTCATCAAAATGCAACACAAGCACCTCACACTAATAACCTCTGTGCCACCACTATTAGTTTTCATGGACACCCATAAATTATTAGCAATTTTATCTAGAAGCGCGAAAGCAATTAACGACTATCAACTTGGTAGCGCTCCACTTGTCACTAACTCACTTGTTGTGCCAACCTCTTTGACCTTACCATCGAGTACATAAACTAAACTTTCATAAACCAACACCGAAGTTGAAGATCCGATATCGACCTCATCGCGTCACTCCCGAAAGGAACCTTGAACCTATAGTTTTGATACTATTTGTAAATCCCCGACCTGGATTTATGGATTACCCATAGCCAACCTGGTCCGACCCGAGCATTAGGTGTGAAGTGCAATGAAACAACCTATGTAATGTTGCTAGTCCAGTTTTATTTTAGTTAACGTGTCACTTGTTTAGCGTGCGATTCCAGTTTTAAAACAAACTACGTGAGGGACCCATGGGGAGCACCCCGAAGTTAAAGTATACATAACTACTAAGATAAAATAAAGAAAATACTTACCTATATAATGCACTAAAAATACAAAATCGCTCCCAACCTGCCGTAACCAAGAGAGTGTATGAGCTTATGCTCAGTGGGAAATATAAAAATCTAGTATGAAATCGAACAAAAAAATGGAGACTCAACAGGTTATGCCTACGTGAACAAGTAACTACATAGTATAAATATATATACATACATATACCCATACTTAATGCATGAAACAATTTTACTTTTGAAAACTTTATTTAGCTAGATTAATTTATCTTAATCTTATAAAGACTTTCTTTTCATTCATTTAGCATATCTCACTTTACTTAACACACACAGAACAAAATTTGAAACCGCTACATTTTATTTAATCGAAAACATTCCTCTACCGAAATCACCCATTTTATTTTATCCAACACACTTTAGTATTTTTGTTAAAACTTATCCCTTTCAACACATGTGAACACTGTGCTAGAAAATACTTACTTAATCTTTGAGAACCTTTTATGACACTCGTGTTAAGTATGGGTTTAACAACTTAGGTTTCTTAGTAACCCATTTAGCCACTTACTTTACCTTTTCCTTAATTTATGGACATTAATCAATTATACATTCACTTGTCCAATTTAACTTTTACTAGAACATTTATTAATTCATTCAAGTTAAGTTGCATTAACACATTTCACCACACAACCCATTTCTTGACACATTCCTTATTTTTTTTATCATTTCTCTAAATCTTCCAATACCACATACTTTAACGGGCTCCACACCATTGGCTATGGGCACCATGTGCTCTTACTAGTGGTTTTGGGCTTTCATCCTAGGGATCTGACCCCTTCTTGCTTATCATGGTGTCATCCGAATTCCTTTTAATGTATTTTAATATTTTACAAATGTCCACATCACCCCACTTTTCCTTTTTATTCGGCCGAACCCAAAACTCGGGGTTACACCCCAACTTGTGTTACACTTTGAAATTTTACCATTTCATGTCCTTTACTCTTTAACCTTGATTTTATTCCAAAAGTCACATTCATTTAGGAAAACTTCGTGTAACACCTTTTTCAACATTTTTAGTTCATAAAATATTCCACTTTAAGTAAAATTACCATTTTACTCATTTGTTTCCAAAATCACCTTTTACTCCATTTCCAAAAGTGTTAATTTCTTACAAACACTATTAAGTTACCCATCCTAACTTCTTAAGTGTTTTAAAACCTTAACACCCCTTTTAGCTTTGGATTAGTATTCTTCTTAATTGGAAGCACCTTTACCACTTTAATTCCTGTCAATTCCATAAGTGTTAATCTGTACAACATTACTAGTTATACAAACTAACTTTTCCATGTTTACCCATTAACCCTTATTGAATACCTTTATTAACGATTTCCTAAACTACACATTTCTTTACTTTCTTTATTCAAGAAATCTATTTATACTTAAGACTACCTTTATAAGAAAATACTATTTCCCTCATTTTACACGTAGTCTTACAACTTTGTACTTATCATTTTCCAACCTCTTTTCACACACTTAAAAGACAAGAATTTTTAATTTTCTTATTTCATGTTAAAACCCAATAAAATAATCTTTAAACTTGTTTATACACTTAGCGCCAAAATACTACAAGTCTATATGCATGAGAAGATGGACTTTAACCTTAAAAATCCTATTAAAGGGTTTAAACAGATATCTCATTCTAGAAATTCAACATACTTGCAAAAATACATTTTTTTAAAGCATAAAAGGCATTTAAATTATTCAAACTCACAAAATATCATTTTTTCATAAAATCTTTATTTTTGCAAGAAACATTATTTCACCAATGTTTACCAAAATAAATCATTATTTTCAAATATTTTATGTCGTAAAAAGTTTAACGTAAATCTTTCTAGAAAATACACTCTTTTCATAAAATACCAACTCTTAATATTCCAAAATCTTGAAATATTTATTCATTCTCTATTTTTAACAAAATATCATTTTACCAAAATTTTTATTTCATAAAAATATTTATTATTTTATACACCTTAATCATATCTTTTAATCAAATGCACCCTACTCATATAGTCTAACTACAAGACTACAAATATGCAAAAATAGAATATTATACTAAGTGTGAGGTTTTCCCACCTCTAATGGCTCCAATGGTGGTAGAAATGTTGGTGTAGGAGGATCAACCCCAACCTCCAAAGATGGCCTTAAGAGGTTACAAAATGCATCCTTCAAATGCTCCAAAGTGTGCTCCAAGATAGGAACCCCAAATTGATGATGGTCGAGCGCCCCGATAAAGGGCGCAATCCCGCGCGTGCACTGAATGGAAGCTCAGAAAAGAAAAGGGGAAAGCCTGGGATGGCCACACGACTCTAAAAGGGTTTCATGTATTTGGAAACTAAGGTTTAACATGCAAAAAATATTTCTATGTGATGATTGATTGGGATACAAAAAACTTGTTTCAAGGAAACAAAAAGATGAACACTTTTAGAACTAGTATATGGATTTCGCTTTCACCAAAAGGCTTGAGAAAAACTGTCATAAAAGTTCTTTTTTATAGAAAAACACGAATTTCTAGGTGGAAATATCGTTCGAACGAAATGAGACCTTGTTCAAATGAAAAACCCAGTTTTGTTCTAATGAGGTGAAGTCTCGTTCGAATAAATGCTTATTTTATTCGATCGACCTTCTAATGACTTTTTGGTGAGAGTTGTTCAGTCAAACATATACCATTTTGTTTGATGTCCATTACAAGTTTGTTTGAACGAACTAAGAAGTTCCTTCCACTGAGATTTAATTTCGTTCGAATGAGAACAAGATCTCATTCTACCGAGATGGAAATCTCATTCGAACAAACTAAAATAAAAAAATTACTTTTAAAATCGTTTTATAAAAATTGCTTCAAGTAAAAAAAACAAACATCCCAAAATAATTTGGCAGAGAAAAATCAAAACCACAAGTTCATATACCTCCATAAAGTATTCGTGATGATTTCCATGGCTTGAATATAAAAAACGATGCTTGGTCATTAACATGTCTTCAAATGACCATGGAGGAAAATATGGATGTAATGTTCGGATTGTAGCAATGGCTTGTAACGGGATATGCTAAAATAACTAAGCTATAAGAAATTATAAAATCTTGAGCTTACAAAATTTCCCCTTTGGCAGTATAAAACAAAAATCGAAACCAAATTACAATAAACGCATAAGATAATGTACTACGAATGTCCTCCCAAATCCAAAAAACAAAACGACATTCGAGACTTTGTCTTTAACGAAAAATTATTCATCTTGTGTAGTCCATGATATCATCATCAAAACGAAAGATACCCACACACATAAAACAAAAGAATACCTTGACGCATACGATTTTAAAGAAAAAATAAACTCTCCCTCAATTTGTTCTCCCCCTTTTTGTCCGTAATAGACAATAGGTTAGAAACTATTCATAGATAGTAAGAATCACCCGAATTTAATTGAAATAACATCACACAAATATTCAATTAAGCACATACAATAAAATTTTGAAGAAGCTGTAAGAGGGTACTTTATATAAGATGGAGGCGTAACCCCTATTTGAGTATGATAATGATAAGCTAACTCGACCAAAGCTTTAGATTAATGATAGGACACACAAACATAAACCCAATGAAGACCAACTCAGTTTGAACTCACAAAACCAAGTGTATAACTCAGGAAATAGTAATAAACCTTAGAAGTAACTTAGCTAGAGGGAGAGAGAAGTAATCATCCTAGATACACCTTGGTAGGCAGGTATAAACACACCTGATACCCTCAGGAATCTCTGTCAAATATTAAAAGCTTCGTAATAAGTAACAATGGTCAGTGGGTAAACTCTCTCTGTCTGGAAATAACTTCTCAGACTCTCAAAAAGATCATGTTCTCCTCAGGGGTGGTTGGGGTCCTTAAATAGCCCCCCACCCCATCCCCGAGGCAACTCAGTCATTAAAGACTATGAAAGACATCCCTCATAATTTATGTCATAACATTAAATGCCTGATGCACTAGTTGTCTCCACGTCATAAATATTAAATGCCAAGACATGCCTTTTGCATAACCACTGTGTGTCAGGGGACTGATGTTGCAGAGGTGGCTCACCAACTGCCTGACAACCCCAAATACCACGGTGGTTTACTCAAGTGTATGTCTGACATTATTTAGCTGGCTAGTGATATCATCTATAATAGATGTGACATTAAGTAGAGGGTTATTTGGTTCACAACTCAACGCCCAATGGAACTCAAAGTTGTTCCGCCCGAGGTTCCACGGTCAGGGTCCTTCGGTGTTTTACCAGGTGTATCTAAGATGGTCAGAACAAGCCCCAACAACGCCTCACTTATTAATCCTCCAAACCGAGTCCCTCTAAGGTTCCCATGGCGAGGTTATTCGATAGACCATGAAAGCTCTCCCAGGCCCTGCCAAGACTTATCTCTCGCGAGTACCGTTTGACCTCACACTAAAACTTATTATTATTCTCGTTATATCATTACAATCGTTATAGCTTACAGTCAATCATAAATAGGAATACAACATGATTAGTACAACAAGCTGAAGCATGAGTTGCCGCGCCAGGCTGCTTCCCTGAGTTGCCACGCTTGATCTGCCTTGGTTGCTTAATCTCAAACGCTATTGCCAATTAGGGAATTATCCCTAATCTCAAGATTACCTTCAAGCCCCCCCACATTTTCCCCCTCATGGAGGGATTTATGTATGGGAACAAGAAATACCTGAACGAAAACTTCTCAATCCGAGGAACCTTCTCTCCATAAACCTAAGCCGAAGCACCATTCTCGTTGGGGCTGGGGCGAAGGGATATCACCGCTTTTTCCTCGTCCTGATCTTCAACCGTTCTAGCTTTAATATTTGAAATTCTCCCTAAAGACCTAGCAACCTTTTCAAATACTTGTTGGGCTTCTAGTAAATGAAATTCTCCCCCGTGGTGTTTAGTTGTGTTTGAATAACGTTTGGCCATGTGGGATGTTCTTCGTTAGGAATTTATTGGATATGCCTGACAAAAATTTCTGGCTCCAAAACTGAAACTTATTGGAGAAGGCAACGCTTACTGTTCTCTATACGTCACTTCATTAATTACGTTAATGACGTGGCACTGTCTTTTCAACTGCCAAAGTACTTCTCGAAGTGCCACGTGTTCATGTGAAATGATTATAGGTGGCCGCGCACGTGTGAGGGTGGGGAAATCTAAACGCCGAACTCGAAATTTCAAATGTCCATATCCAACACTTAACCTTTCTTTTCTCTTACTTTTCTTTTGTCGTCTTCAAGATTTCATTGTCTTTAGAAAGAGAAAAGAAACTATGAGAACTCCATTGTTGTTTTGAGCTCTTACCTCCTGACTTATTTCTTCTATTACCATATCTATCTCCAGTTGTGCTCGTGTTTCTCCATTCTCCTTCTAAAACTTTTCTTGCTCAAAGTTTCTCTGTTACTTTATCGTTAATTTCCATGGCATCCTCAAGCAACCTCGTCTCGTCGCGTCTGCTGCCAGTGCTCCGCCCACTGCCTCTACCATTGCCACCACCCTGGATGCTGCCCGCCAGGAACAATTAAGGTTTTATCGTCGATCACCCGTTTTTGGAGAAGGTTGTTGGTGCGTGTAGGAGGGTTCATTTTTCTTCTAAGTTTAACCCTTTATTGTTGGGTGATGAAGACGAAGCTTCTACTGAGTGGGGTTTTCTTCCTCCCGAAGGGACTCTCCAATTTATCTTGGATCGAAGGGACTTCTCGTGGTCCCACATTGAGTTTGAAGCACCCGGGGGTTCTCCTGCATACTTTGTTGCATGGAACTCCCACATACAGATCTCCTATGTTGAAACGCTTACCAAGATTAGGCTGCAATGGGCCAAGTGGTTCGATGAGTTCACTCTATCCAAGAACAACGTTGCCCTTCCTATTCTAGTGTCTCGCCGGAACGTTACTACCCACACCTTCATCGCTGCGTGGGGTGAGTTCACGGTGACGTTGGAAGACATGTGTGAGCTACTGGGCCTCGAAGTAATAGGCCACGAGCCTTATACTAATGAGGCTTTAGATGCCCAAGAGACTGCTGACCGTTTTGAGTTATACCGGATATGCCGAAGCTGCACCAGTTCATCAAATAAGGCCACTTTCTCCCCAGTTATCAATTATTTCTTTAAGGACCCTGTTGAAGGTAGTTCTTCTGGAGGTTCCCTTGGTCAAGGTACATTGCTGTAACTTCTTGCTTACATCCTTGTCATTCTTTCCCTTTTTTTCTACAGAGAAAACCCAATGATCAGCCCCGAAGGGACCTGATCAATATTTCCCTTCGTTTGGCCCGAGGAACCAAGCTTCCCCTTACTGCAATCGCCTTGGTATCTCTCTATACTTGGCTCGACAGAACCCTCTTCGACATGGAGCGATCTCTTGGTCGTTATAACTTGGCAAATTTTTCCAACTGTGTCCTTCTGATGAGCTTTCTCTATGTTCATTTTCCCTCTATAGCGGCCAAGATCAATCGTCCTCCTTATGGGGAAAACATTTTTCCCCCACGCTCCTACCTTTATCATAAGAAACTGAGTCAAAAGGAGTTGAAATTCGTGATTGATCGTTTTGAGGACTTCGTTATGAGGCTCTACGAAGAAGATATCTTCGTTCACAACTGTGACTTTTTCCAACATGAAGCCAGGTTAGTGGAGGTAGGTGTGGATATTGAAGACCCTTCACTGGCCGTGGTTGTTCTATTCTCCCCCGGGTATCTTTCCTCTTATACCGAGTGGGGATATACTAGCGAGCACTACAACCCCAATCAGTGCAATCGTCAAACGCCAAGGTTTCCTTTAGCGAGGCCTCCTCCCTGTTTTCATCTACCGCTGCATGGGGAATAAGTTCTGCGATGGCTGGGCGAGTAACCATTCCCAGTCACAAAAGGCAAGGGAATGTGTCTTCTTTGTTCGCTGCACGGTACTAGTCGAGACAGTTAGCCGATATTGCGGAGTTTATAGAGGGGGATCCAGTTTACCCTCCTGTGCTTTCCATCTCTGCCTTCGAACTGGGTTTGAAGGGCAACTACATCCTTGGGGTTGAGTTTCCTATGAGTAAGACCCCAAAAGCATCTCCCACTGAGCTTCCTTCCCTTTGTTCCATGATTCCCACTACTACGCCCAAACCCAAGAGTGCTGCAGCCTCTAAGAAAGCTGCCCCTTCGATCAAAGTTACTACTGATGAATCCTCAGGTCAGAAGGTAAAAAGTGGGACGTCTTCCAAGTCCAAGGCCAAGTCTCAGGCCAAATCTCAAGCTCCTAAGGCGGCATCCATTGCCTCCGTTCATCCTCCTATGCCTGCAGAGAGGGCCGAGGAGTTGAGAAGGAAAGCACAAGCTGAGGTGGTATGCATAAAAGCTGAGTTCGAATGACGTGTTTCAGCTGTTCCTCCCCCGGGAACCTTCCCCATAATCATTGTTGATCCCATAGAGCCCACGACGAAGAGGAGAAAAAGCTCAAATGTTCTTTAAGGTATGTCAGGAACAAGGAAGAAAACTTTGGGTACCAAGTCACAGAGGAGACAATCTTCTGAAATGCACTTATCTCCTGCCTCCTCTCCTATTAGATATGTGGTATGTATATTTGTTCTATTCACATTTCCCATTTTCTTGACTAAAAGTGCGTTTGGTTATGCATTGTGGTAATTTTGGTACAGGAGGTTGAAGAAGAAATTGCCAATCCCCCTAGCCCCCCCATGAGCCCTTTCGTGGGGGGACGTTTCGGTGCCTCGCCACCCGTTGTGAGTGCTCCTCGTTCACCCATAACTGGGCTTACCTATACCTGTCATTCATCCTCTCAACGCACAAGAGATGTTGCCTTGGATGATGGTGGTGCTGACTCTGTGGGCATCTCTTCGCCACCAGAGACAACTCTTCCCACCCCTTCTGGTTTATCCTCTCCATCCGAGCTTCTTCTGCCCATTGTTCTGGCTGAAGAAAATGAGCCCAAGGTATGATTTCCTCTGTAGTTTATTTGGTATAACGTCCTTTTAGTCTCCCCCTTTGTTTATTTATCATGCTGAACCTTGGGTGCCCTAGGTTGAAGTGTCCTCGTTGTTAATTAACGTTCCTCTTCCAACGATGCTAGCGAGACCTCTGACCGCCATTCCCCTTTTCAGTGCCATAACCGAGGTAAGTAACACCCAAAAGTATTTCTCCTTTTTTCTGTACTTATTTCCCCTTTTTAACACTTAGCTTCTTCATGTTGCAGCTTTCTTCCAGCCTCTTTCCTTCTTCTCTCGATGCTTTGCCTGCATACAAGGCCAAGGTTGGTGCTTTTTCCCCTCATGGTGGTTTTTCTGCACCCATCCCTGTTGGGGCCTCATTGGAGAGTCCATCATCTTCTTTCAGTGAATCGCCCATGCTGGCCTTGGTCCCTTGTGTTGGTGAGGGAGTTTTGCCTGCCATTGAGGTTTTTGTAACCGGGGATCCCGTTGTAGCCTCTGAGGTAACGAGCCCACCCCCAACGGTTCCTATCCCTACTGTTGCCATAGTTACTCCCGTTCTGGCTCCTGCCGTGATTGAGGTATTTTCTAATTCTCTGTATTTTTGTCGAAGAATTTTCACAAGCTCCCCCATAGCATAAACTCCACCTAAAACGGTGACTTAACAATGAAAACAGTTGTTGAGATTTTTCATAAACTCCACCTATAACGGTGACTTAACAATGAAAGCACTTATTAATATTTTTTCACAAACTCCACCTATAACGGTGACTTAACAATGAAAGCACTTGTTAAGATTTTTTCACAAACTCCACCTATAACGGTGACTTAACAATGAAAGCACTTGTTAAGATTTTTCCACAAACTCCACCTACAACGGTGACTTAACAATGAAAGCACTTGTTAAGACTCCACCTATAATGGTGACTTAACAATGAAAGCACTTATTAAGATTTTTCCACAAACTCCACCTACAACGGTGACTTAACAATGAAAGCACTTGTTAAGATTTTTCACAAACTCCACTTATAACGGTGATTTAACAATGAAAGCACTTGTTAAGATTTTTCCACAAACTCCACCTACAACTGTGACTTAACAATGAACGCAGTTGTTAAGATTTTTTCACAAACTCCACCTATAACGGTGACTTAACAATGAAATCACTTGTTAAGATTTTTCCACAAACTCCACCTACAATGGTGACTTAACAATGAAAGCACTTGTTAAGATTTTTCACAAACTCCCCCTATAACGGTGACTTAACAATGAAAACCCTTGTTAAGATTTTTCACAAACTCCACCTATAACGGTGACTTAACAATGAAAACCTTTGTTAAGATTTTTTTCACAAACTCCACTTATAACGGTGACTTAACAATGAAAGCACTTGTTAATATTTCTCATAAACTCATTTCTTTTCTTATCTTAGGTTGCACGAGAGATCTCTCCCCCCATTCTTTCGCCTTTTGGTTTACCTCATCGGGAGCCTGCCGTCTCGAAAGATTCTAACCAGGCCGACCAAGGTTCCACAATCGGTGCTGCAGCGGAGAGTGAATCCGGGTGCGAGCTTCCTCTGTCGAATTTGGCTCCCCATGCATTTTGCTTAATGGTTCTCCAACATTCTCCCCAGATGCCTGCCACTCATCGACTGGTGATCGAGCAACTTGTGAATCACCATCCTGAAACCATCTCGATGGATTGCTTGCGCTTGAACATCTCTGTCATGAGTTATAGGTTACAAGGCATGGCCACTGTTGTTCCAGAAACTGCCAGTACTCCCACCGTGACCGTTACCAGACCACTCCATAACCAATTTCTTAGTTATTTAAAGGAGTTGGGTCATAATGGTTTTTATTTCAACTGGCTTATATCGTACTTAAAAACTTTGAAGAGCCAGCAACTGATCAGGCAGAGGGAACTATTACAGAAGCATCAGCAGGACCAACGAGCTGAGGAAGCAAGGTTGGCCGAAATAGTACCCCTCTTAGAAGCAGTTGATAAGGAGGCGAATGATGCCGAAGAAGTTTTGTGTCTGGCCAAGGTAAAACTAGAAAGACTTCTTATCCAATGTGCACAAGTTCAAACGAGGTCAAAGGTTTCCCTCAATGCCCAACAATCTTGTACAACAGCTTCTTCGGGCCTTCCCGGAGATTTTTTCTCATCTTCGGACCTATAGTTCCTTTTAGGCTAGTCAACATTTGTATATATCTTCCTCTTGCTTATTTCTATGTAATTCTTGGGCAGTAGTTCCCAATTTTGTAATGCTCCATCGTTTATAAATGAATGAAAAATGTATATTTTCCATTTCTTCTGCATGTTACAACTGCTTTTGCATATTATAAATTTCTATATTTCTGCAACTCTTTCACTCTGCTTAAGTCATAACTAAAACTTGTATATTCATAAACAACAACTATTTACAATCATTGTTTAAACTTAATTGTCTACACATGATAAACCTTCAACCATTTATTGTTAATTTTAAATGGCTTGTCTTCCTCCATCTTAGAAATTAAGCAATAGCCCAAGTCATGAGCTTCTTTTACAACATAAGGTCCCTCCTAATTGGTTGCAAACTTTGGTATAGGGAGCCCCCTGATATGCTTCACTGCCTCTTTCAAGACGAGGTCTCCCTCCATGAACTTCTTAGGTCTTACCAAGTTGTCATATGTCCTGGAGAGCTATTTCGTGTACATTTAGAAGTGTTGCATCGCGTTATCTATGTGCTCGTCTAATGCTTCCATCTGCACATGCCTATTTCGAGGGAGCATGCTGCTTCGTAAGGTGTATCGGGCATAGGGAACTTCTAATTCCACTAGAAGGATTGCCTTCGCCCCATAAATAAGCGAGAACGGAGTGTACCCTGTGGGTTTACTCTTGGTTGTTCGATAGGCCCATAACACAGCCGGTATCTTGTCATCCCACGATCCTGGGAAGTCCCCCATTACCTTGGCCAGAATATTAACCAGCATTTTATTAGTCGCTTCGGCTTGACCGTTTCCCTTTGGGTATGCCACCGTTGAAGTATGATGAACGATGGAGTACTTCTCTGTGAGCATTGTTACTTCTGAATTGAGGAAGGGCGTCCCGTTATCTGAGAGAATAACCTTTGGGATCCCAAAATGGCAAATGATGTATTCTATGATGAAGTTTCTTACCACCCCAGCCGTTGCCCTTCTGAGTGGTATCATTTTAGCCCACTTTGTAAAGCATTTTGTTGCGACTAGTATCCATATCTTCCCCCCCGAAGAAGGATGTATTGCCCCCACCAGGTCAAACACCCAAGTGTGAAAAGGGTAAGGCGTTACCAGAGAGTGTAAGTCTACCGATGGGGCATGGATCATGTTTCCATGTAGTTGGCAAGCCTTGTACTTTTAAACGAACTCAGCAGAGTCCTTGTCCATCGTTGGCTAACAATACCCCAACGTCATCAGCTGATCATACAACTTGGCCCCTCCTAGGTGAGCTGGATCATGTGCCTGTTTGAGGACCTCAGCTGCTTCTTCCTTCGAGATGTAACGCAATGGCTGATTGAAGTATCCCCTTCGATAAAGATGCCCCTCCTGGATATAGAACCTTGGCTCCCTTCGCTTTAGTCCCATTGCATTAATTTTCTCTGTCGGGGCAACTCCATCTTTAATGAAGTTAATATAGGGTTGCCTCTAATCAGACTGGGTTTCAATGAAATGACATTGAGCCTCTTCAAAGAAAAGCAGACACTTATCGTATCTCCGTTGTAGCTCCGCCGCGTCCTGCTTCATTCTAGGCCATAAGTATCCCTCTCGTTGAATTATCTTATAAAGAGGTACCTCAGTTATTTTAGAGTGCTCCTCATGTGTTTTCTTTAACCTTCGCTCTGCTTATTATGGGCCAATGTATCTTGATAACCATCCACCTACGTTTTTGAAGTAGAGATTTTCCTGGTTTGTAAAATATTGGGCCAACTCTCTTAGCACCCATTTCCCCCTTGCCAGACTCCAGCTGCTTCCTAATCTATCCCCTCCAGTTCGCATCCTCCTTCATCGGTAGAATTAATTGCACCACCGAAGGAGATGTTCCTTGTTGGATCATGCCGATAGTTGTATCGTTCCTCATGACCATTTTTTGGGCAATAGTTACGTACGCATATGGGTGGCGATTCATCGTTCTAGGATGTCTCTTGATCTTAGTCTGATGGAGCTAGTTGAGGAGTCTCGGGATGATCGTCTTATATGGTGCTAGGTTCATGTGCTTTAACTCATATTCTCTGTTTACTTGCTGGATCACTAAGTTCGAATCACCCTTAATGTAGAGTGAACGAATTCCCCTTCGAAGAGCTTCTAGCAACCCTAGCACCAATGCCTCGTACTCTGCATCGTTATTAGAGCAAGGGAAATCTAACTTGTAGGAAAGGTAAATTTCTTCTACCCCCTTTGAAAGAATAACCCCTGCCCTTCCCTTCTTCTCTACCAAAGATCCATCGAACCGCACCGTCCACTCCTCCTCAGTTGTACCCAGATAATTAGCTTGTAGGTCGTCTCTCGGTATGTCTTCTTTAGGTGGTTCAAACGTTCCTGATAGAAATATTGCCAATAGATCAACATACGCCTGGCTCTTGATCGCGCGAGGAACTACACACTTCAAGTCATATTCTGAAAGGATGAGGAACCACCTAGCTGCCCTGCCAATTATTATAGTTCTTGCCAATAAATACTTAATGGGATCACATTTAGTCACAATGTAAATCATAAAATATAGCAAATAATGCCTAAGTTTTTGTGATACAAAGACTAAGGCCAAACAATGCCTTTCTAGGCTGCTATATCTAATTTCCTGCCCATGTATGATTCTACTGAGGTAGTAGACTGGTCATTCTTGCCCATCAATCTCTTGTACTAGCAAAGCTCCAACGGACCTCGTGGTAGATGTAAGGTATAACTGCAACGGCGTTCCTGCCCATGGGGGAACCATGGTCTGTGGTGAAACCAGCAGCTTCTTCAGCCCAGCGAAAGACTCTTGGTGAACCTCCTCCCAGTTGAACTTTGTGCTCTTTCGCAACAGCTGCATCATCGGATGTGTTACTTCGGTCAATCCAGGCATAAATCTCCTAAGGTAGGAGACTTTATCGAGGAAGCTCTTCAACTCCCTCGCTGTCTTAGGGCTTGGCATTTCTAAGATCACTCGTCGTTTGTCCTGGTCCATTTGCACCCCTTGCTGATCAACCAAAAAGCCTAAGAATTTTCCACTCGTTACTCCAAAAACACACTTTAATGGATTCATCCTCAACCTGTACCTCCTGCAACGAGAAAACACCTTCCTCAAATCGCTTAGGTGGAACCCCTCCTCCTTCGATTTGATGACCAAGTCATCCACATAAAATTCTACAAATTTATGGAGGAAGTCATGAAAAATGGCCAGTATCGTTCTCTAGTAAGTCACCCTAGCGTTCTTGAGGTCGAATGGCATCATCCTGTACATGAAATTACCCAATGGTGTTCTGAATGTCGTTTTCTCTGCATCCGAGGGGTCCATCTTGATCTGATTATACCCCACATACCCATCCATAAAGCTATACATCTCATGACCAGCCGTTGCGTCTATCAGGCTATCAATGGAGGGTGGAGGGAACTCATCTTTAGGACAAGCTCTATTCAAATCTCTAAAGTCCACACAGATCCTTATCTGGTTTTTGTCCTTCTTTCCCACTGGGATAATACTGGATAGCCAAAGTGGGTGTTGTATTGGTACGATGAATCCTGCCATTAGTAGGCGCTGGATCTCTTCTTTAATCTTCAGATCTAGCTCGAGTTTATACGTTCTTATTGCCTGCTTCACTAGAATGGCTGAAGGCATTACGTTCAACCTGTGGTAATTTACTTCCTCATCCAGCCCTTCCATTTTCGTGTATTTCCATGTGAAAACATCTATGAACTCCCGAATCAATTCGACAAAGGCCTCTCATTTCTGAGCGCTGATATCCTTCGAGATGAAGATGGGTCTTGGGTCCTCTCCTTCTTTTGCCAGGTTCAACCGCTCCAACTCTTGCGCTTGCGACCTTGGTCTATCTGTCATGCAATCAGTCTCTTCAGCCACATCTCCTACAAACTCTTGTATGTTGGAGTTATCTATCACCATACATTGCCCTTTTTTATCTACCAGAGAGCATTTATATACCGGGTCAGCCTCATCATTGGTCCCTTTGGCCGCCCGTTCACACCATCATAAATGATAGACCACCTTTCCTTCTTCGGTGATGACCTTCTTGCATTGTCTGCCGGTCGTTACGACTGCCTTCTTTTTCCTTTCTCTGGAAGCCTCAATAATCCTTCCTCCTAAAAACTGACTCAACATGCTCTGGCGTTGGGCCTCGTGCTGTATTGGGTCCATTCTATGTCTCATCCTGTCTTTAAGCTGCTTCAAGATGCCCTGGGGCCGAGGGGTCACCTACTGAGCTTCCTCGGTTGTTTCACTTGGGTCTCTCTCTATCTTCTCTTTTTTTGATCGAGGGAACCCATGCTCCCTCCATTCTTCTTATTAAGATCCAGACATCTTCCTCTAGCTTCGTGTAAAATACTGCGTCCACCAAGTGAGCTTCTTCAACCGCGAAGGGCCTCTTTGTGGCCCTAATGGTTACCTCTGTTCCCTTGACATTTGCCTTAGCACATTGGGGGTATGTAGAAGGAACCAGGCCTTGGTTGTGCATCCACACCCTTCCTATTAACAAATGATATGAAGTTTAACTCTCTATCACGTGGAACTTTATATGGGAACACAAGTTTCCCATCACAATCCCTACATTAACATACCGGATAGATTTGGAGGATTGGTTATCATACCCCAAAATTACCAAAGGCATGGGGACCAGCCTTTCTTGTGGAATATTTTCCACGTGAAAGGAGTTGATTGGCATAATATTGATGGAAGCTCCTCCATCCATGAGAGTCGTTGCAAAGCTAACTCCATTGACACTGGCCGTCACACATAATGGCCTATTGTGAGGGAACTTTACAGCTCTATCTACATCGCTGAAGGTTACCTCTGACAGAAACCTTCTCACCAACCTGGCCATGGGCCCCCTCCACCTTAGCGAAGGGACTGCGTTCTTCCTCGCAATATCAAGTATTGCCTGGGTTATCTCGAGCCTAATCTCCTTTGGTACCCCCACTTGGTCGAAGAACCAAGTGAACTTTGGGGACCTCAAAACTGCGCAGTATTCCAGAGCTGGGTCTATTTCCTCACTTTCAACACTGTACACCTCCTCCGCATCTTTGGCACTTTCTTCATCGTAGGCCAACAAAACGTTCGCCATTCCCTTCGTACAGACTTCCAGAGCCTCTTCATATTCTTCTTGCCCTGCTGTTGATCCCCTTTCCCCTCTCTCGGCCTCCTCATCATAGGCCACCACGAGATTGGCCCCATGCGTGGGCAAAGGGTTATTGTTGACATTCTGGGGGGGATTTGTAACGTCCCTGCCTTCACATATTTTTCGATAATTCTTCTCAACGTAAAGCAGTTCTCCGTTGGATGCTGGATCCTTCGATGAACCTGGCAGTACTTTGGATCCGCCTTCGTTGCTGCGTCGGGCTCCCCCACAGGGACGTCCTTTGGCTCATAGACCATTCCCCCTTAAACCATAGCGTTGTAACAGTTGATAACTTCTTCTACTATACAAGGCAATGGTAGTGGGTCTTCTCTTTCTCTCCCGAATTTCCTCTTATTGTCCTTCTTCGGTGCTTTGGCCTTATCTCCCCCCGGTGTATCCTACCCGTGGGGGCTGAGGCCTCCCTCCTGCGGGTTGCATCGGCTCCCTGAACATCATGGGCGCCACCACCGGATTGGGGCGCACCACCAAAGATATATTTCTCGCCGCTTTCAAGAATGCCGCAAAAGTCCTCTTACGCGTCTCGTTGATAAGATGGCAGATGTATTCAGGGAGCAGTCCCTCTGTACAAATCTGCAATAACTTGGATTCCTTGACCTCCTCCCTTACATCTAGGAACTTTTCCCTGAACCTTCGCACATAGACCACCACCTCCTCCCCAGGTCTTTGCCTCTCCCTACCCAGTTGGGTCAAGGTGAACTCATCCTCTGCCAGAAAGAAATTTCGGACGAACAATACATGCATCTCCTCCCACGTAGAAACGCTGTTGGGAGTCAAATGGGAGTACCAGGTGTATGCCTTATCGGTTAGGGATTTGGAAAACTCCCTCAATCTAAGCTTCTTATCATTACAATGTTCTCCCAAATGTTCAACAAAACGTTTAATGTGCTCTTTTGGGTTCCCACCTTTCCCTGTATATTTTTCAAAGATAGGGGCAATATAGTCCTTCGGGTAAGGCTCATCATTGTATTTCTGAGGATAAGGTGTTCAAAAGTCGTTATAAACCGAAGCCACCTCGCCAGCGAATTGCGAGGAAGCTTGCATGAACTTCAACATCTCCTTCTGCATCTCTTTTCTCATTTCCTCCATGGGAGATGCCATCGGGGCAACCAACAGCGGGGCCACGGGCTGAGTGCCCGTTGCAACCAAAATGAATGTTACCGGTGGTGCCGTAAAAACTCCTGAAATTCCCACTGCTGGATTCACAACAGAGGGTACGCTTACTTGGATCGTTCCAGTAATACCTGCACCTGGTGGGGCCATTGGAGCTACCCCTGGTGTCACGAAAGCATTAGCCTCCAATCCTCCCAGCATAGCTGAACTACTGGGGTTTGCAAAAACTCATAAAATTTTCTCATGAGGAGCGCCATCTGGACGGGTCCCAACCCCACGCTTGTGAAAGGTTGTGTTGCCCCTGGAACGCCTAACATCGTCGAAACCGGAGGTACCTCTGCTCAAGGAGCCCCATCCCTTAGGGCCTCTTTCTCCCTCACAGCCTGTTCTTCATTATGTTGGATATCATCAAAGTTGAGTCTTCGAGTAGCATTATCTTGCGCCATACTCCTTACCTAGGAGAATGCCTCCCCAGCAGATTCGCCAAATGTAAGAGGGTAATTTAGATAAGATGGAGGAGTAACCCCTATTTGAGTATGATAATGATAAGCTAACTCGACCAAAGCTTTGGATTAATAATAGGACACACAAACATAAACCCAATTAAGACTAACTCAGTTTGAACTCACAAAACCAAGTGTATAACTCAGGAAATAGTAATAAACCTTATAAGTAACTTAGCTAGAGGGAGAGAGAAGTAAGAACCCTAGATACACCTTGGTAGGCAGGTATAAACACACCTAATACTCTCAGGAATCTCTGTTAAATATTAAAAGCTTTGTAATAAGTAACAATGGTCAGTGGGTAAACTCTCTCTGTTTGGCAATAACTTCTCAGACTCTCAAAAAGATTATGTTCTCCTCAGGGGTGGTTGGGGTCCTTAAATGTCCCCCCACTCCATCCCCGAGGCAACTCAGTCATTAAATACTATGAAAGACATCCTTCATACTTTATGTCACAACATTAAATGCCTGATACACTAGTTGTCTCCACGTCATAAACATTAAATGCCAAGACATGCCTTTTGCATAACCACTGTGTGTCAGGGGGCTGATTTTGCAGTGGTGGCTCACCAACTGCCTGACAGCCCTAAATACCACGGTGGTTTACTCAAGTGTATGTCTGAAATTGTTTAGCTGGCTAGTGGCATCACCTATAGTAGATGTGACATTAAGTATAGGGTTATTTGGTTCACAACTCAACGCCCGATGGAACTCAAAGCTGTTCCGCCCGAGGTTCCACGGTCAGGGTCATTCGGTGTTTTACCAGGTGTATCTAAGATGGTCAGGACAAGCCCCAACGGTGCCTCACTTCTTAATCCTCCAAACCGAGTCCCTCTAAGGTTCCCACGGCGAGGTCATTCGATAGAGCATGAAAGCTCTCCCAGTCCCTGCCAAGCCTGGTCTCTCGCAAGTACCATTTGACCTCACACTAAAACTTATTATTATTCTCATTATATCATTACAACCGTTATAGCTTACAGTCAATCATAAACAGGAATACAATATGATTAGTACAAGAAGATGAAGCATGAGTTACCGCGTCAAGCTGCTTCGCTAAGTTGCCACGCTTGAGCTGCCTCGGTTGTTTAATCTTAAACGCTATTGCCAATTAGGGAATCATCCCTAATCTTAGGATTACCTTCAAGCCCCCCTACAGAAGCATACTGATTATTTTTGTAAATGTTTCTAAATTTTAAAGTATAAAAAAAGGTATAAAGGTACAAATACGATACACCATGGAATAACACGAAAATAACAAGGTGCGGTATTCGGTTTGTAGAAACAGTTTGTAACGGGATATGCCAAAATAACTAAGCTATGAGTAATTATAGAATCTTGTTTTTACAAGAATGTAACCTTCAATCAACCATAAAAACTACACCTAGGATTGTGAGGGAATCATAAAATGTTAGGTAGGTGTTTTATTAGGGTATTATGGTGCTATAAAAGGCATAATGAATTTTTCAAGCCAATGTAGAGAAAATATTTTCTCATAAACAAAGGTTTTCAAAATGATTTGATAAAAAGATTAGTAAATGAATCAGTTCTGAAAGATGTAACCCAAAGGGTATGTCTTTAAGAACTCAAAGAAGATGAGTGAAAAAATATGCTCTCAAATATTGAAATGAAATTGATGAGAAAAAGATTTTATTTAACTCTCGCTCTTGGTTTGGAGGAGTATTCAACACAAAACTGTATAGCCATGGGCTACAAAACATTGAAGAAGCTAATAGGTTAGGTGTGAAACTATTAAGAGATCAAGTAGTCACATCTAAGACTATATTAGCGAAAATTTTTACTTAGAATGTTTACCAATAAGAATTTAGGAAAAAATCTTCCATAAAATGCTTTCGATGAACTTCCAGACTCGTTTACTAGTGGCATCACTGTAGCCAAAAAATTCTTCGATGTAGTGACTAAATCATAGTATGTCACACCATTTAATTGGGAAAAATCATGGGGACAAAAACATCCAATGAAAGAAGTCAGCTGTAGTGAAGAAAGTCTTTGTTGCGATGATGCTCTAGTGAGCAACCCGCAATAGTGTCGAGGGATTTTGTTCAACTTTACCTAAAAATATTTCAAAATTATGTTTTGGTAAAATCCAAAGGATGTTTGTTCCAACCAAGAACACCCATAGTTAAAATGTACGAAAAAGATGCAATTTCTTAGAAAATAGATTTTTCTATGTGAAGAGTTTATATGCATAATGTTTTTAACAATTTCTCCAAACAAGGTTAATTATAGTGATTTTTTAATTTTGAAAACAATTAACCAAGGAATGAATTTAAGTCCAATTAGTCTTGTACACTTTCTAAGTAGTGTACTTGAGGTTCAACATTAAAGATCATGGTTGAAGTTGAAGAAATTTTCCAGAAACCTCTAGAACAATGAGTAAAAAATATTTTGGCAAGGAATTTAGACAATTCAATCTTACAGATCACTTTGAGTATACTATTCTTTTATATACAGTATATGGATTTGTTGTATCACTGCCCTTTGATTTTTGTATAGCTATAGCATATATTATTATTCCATCGATGATCATCTCTAACGATCCCTGTTGTATAGGTATAAAGTATATCGATCTCATTATTATTAGGTACCTTTGCCTAGTTAAGGGTATTTAAAGTCACTTTATGGACTTGTGTCTTTTCATAGACAATAAGCTCTTTTGGAATTTCATAGAATGTGAATATGTTGTTCATAACCACTTCTTGAGCTTGTACATAATACTTTCTTAAGCATTACTTGGGAATGATTTTCTTTAACCTTCAATACTAGGGAGTCAAGTAGTTGGGACCTATAAGTTTTTCATGTTTCTGGCGTGCAATAAATTTATTTACTACCGAATTTATTTTGTCCTATTGGGACAATGATTTTGGCAAGCACATTTATAATTAGTCCGTGTGACAACATCTAACATTTTAAGTTTCATAATCATTTGATGTTGCAATATCATATTTCACTTCATTTTTGTAATAAGAGATAATTCTCATCGTTCTCCGGGAATGAAACATTCTTCAAAAACTATTTTTACTTCATGTGCGCTATATCCTCCACCCACTAACCGAAAGAACATCTCATCAAAAATAAAATTTTCCAAATTATAAGATTAACAAAACATTTATCAATGGTTCAAATAAGTCATTGCACCAAATTGAACCATGGAGCTTCAGACTTATGATCAAGTGCATTTCTACAACAATAAATGTTGTATAATATAACCTCGTGAATAATGAAAAAATAGTTTGCCAGTGTAAGCTTCTGTCTTCCAATGCTAGAAGTAATGAAAAATTACATTTTATTTTTTTTATTTCAATACGGTACCCATGCATTATGATGCCTATAAAACTACGTGAATTTATTCACGATTTTTTACATATAAATCATTGCATATGAATGGGTAGATACCAGGTGACAACATGACGTAAGCACGTTTGGAGCCTTTAATAATTTTTACAAGTTCAATTGCGGTTGAAAACCCTTATTATATTACTTACTAATTATGAAAGAGCTTTTGGTTGTTCATAATAGTGTGGGTTGTTTATTGGCTTCTAGACAAATGTCATTATGTAATGACTGTTCATAATTTCCAAATGTAAAATTCAATATAAAATGTGAATTGCGCGCGATTCCAAATATATAGATGCGCAATAGTATCATAATTTATGTTACGGTCAGATGTTTGGTGATTAAACCTAAAAAATGTAAGTATTTTAAAGACATATCTCTTATAAAATGATTATGAGATATTTAAGAGTTGTTTTTAAGATAATGATCATTAGGTCTATGAAAAGTTAGTAAAATAAATATATGTCTAAAAATCATGCATTTTGATGGATTTTGATCATCACGAATGATGTAATGCATATCAAAATATAATTATTATGCTTCACGCACCTAAACCCTAACTATATGAATATGAAATCAAGATATAAAACTAAACAACGACAAACTGGTCAGTTACATTTAGAACTCCGGGTTCTTAAATAATGAATAAAAAATATATATTCTTGATCATATGCTAGAGACTTAAGGCTCATCAGAAATAAGAAACTTTAGGTTTCAAATATATAACTAGGGAAGAAACTTTTAAATTATGTCAAAATTTCAGGCTTGGCCTAATCTTAATCCCTTTTTTTTTCAAAACGTGTAATCACACAACACAAATATATATGTACACACACACATACATACATACATACATACATACATGTTTGCTAAGTTTTATAATTGAAATTCAATTACTCTAGATTTTCTTCTTTCTCCCAAATGCTCAATCTTACTCAATTGGTGACATTTTGTAGGCTTCTTGTTACATTCTTTCAATATTATTTAGACTAGGTCAAATTAAATTTACTTATTATGAAATGCTTTCTTACTTCCATATATTCTTAATTTCATTTTATGCCTAACCAGAAGGTCATTTGAACATAGGGTTGAGGATTTTTATTTTTCATTTTAGTTTAGGGAAATATGGTCCTTGGTCCATATGAATAGAAAAATAGGCTTAATGTTTTTATATTCAAAATAGGCTTAACATTAACAATGTTTTTAAATAAAAAAGGTTTTAATTGTAAAAAGTACTTTTTAATATTAAAGCTATTTTAAACACAAATTTTAAATATTAAGTTAAAACGGCTTTGAAACACAGTTCTGATTGGTAATTTTTTTTAGTAATTACACTTTTTTAATATTAAAACTATTTTAAATATTAATATTAATATTGTTTAAAAATATTTTTTATTTTAAAATTAATTTTATAACAGTTGTTAATGTTAAAATTATTTTTTTAAAACAAAAATATGTTATGAAATAAAAAAAATGTACGTTATATTTTTTAAAACAACTTTTTACAACTATTTACTATAAATAAAACAAAAAATAAACTGGTTTTAAGTGTTTTTTATTTAAAAATAAATTAGTTTATTTTCACAAAATACATTTAAAACGTTTTCTATTAATAAAGATGTTAATTTTACAAAATATCAAAAATCATTTTTTTTTATTATTTTCAGATTTAAAAATTAATATTTTTAGATTTTTATATTTTTTTTTTATAAAATAGAAATATCATAGAAATGTTTGCATAAAGAATAAGAGAAAAGAAGGAAGTTTATTTGTTATATTAATTTTTTTGTAGAGATTTGATAGAAGAAATGAGGGGCATTAAATATTTTTGGGTTGAGGATACTAGTCAACTAATGGTCAAATATGAAAATTAAAGGTTATCATCCAAAATGGGCGCCAAATCTGCATAAACAAAAATCGTGGGTGCTAAATTATAAACTGGACAAATTAGCGGATGCCAAAGGCCAAATGATCAATGTTTTCAAATAACGTGAAAGGTTTAGGGCTAATATTTTATGTAATAATTCGAAAAATTACATCCTAATTATAAATAATATTTTGTGAACTTCTAGTCAGAATACTGATTATGGATCTTCATATTACAAATTAATGATAATTGTGGGACTCTTGGTTTATACCCTTTAAATTAGACAACCAAAATTACAAGTTTGATTATGATATATTTTCTTCGACACTTTATGGTAGTAGAATTATTATCGCGGAACTTCAAATCTCAATGATAAATAATTAATGAACACGGGGTCCAATTATATTAAAACTTCAAGTTTAATAAGGGGTAAAAATATCTGGAACTTCAACTCCAAACTAAAAATATTCATTATGGAACCTTTAATCTTCTAACCCTTATTATAAAAGTAATCAAAACTTTAGTCTGATTAAAAAAATAGTTATTGGGGCTTGAGGTCGCAGTTACAAATAATTGTTAGGGAACTTTCAGAGTTCCACATATTATACAATCAATTAAAACTCCAGGTTTTGATTTAAGTTATATATATTAGAACTTAGGGACTAAGATTTGAATAGTAATTAGGAATTATAAACTCCAAGTTTTAATTAATAATTGGGGTTTTAAATAATTAGGAACTTGAGGTAATAATTTTATATGGTACTTCATATATCATAACAATCTAATTATAAACATTAATAAAATTAAGGCCAAAATTTACAATAAATAAAAGCACAAGAACAATAATACAACATGTAACGTATTGTAAATACTCTACTGACATTACAAGGTCACAAGCCATTGTAAATACACACAAACATTTTCAAGAAATCTAATTTGATATCCTGAAGTAATAGGGGAATAAAAGTTAATGTCTTTAAAAGAATAGACGAAATTTTAAATGATAAATCCTTATATTGCTTACATATTACATACCTTTTTGTTAAATTAATAAATAAATATATATCACATGCTTCTGCATTTTAAGTTTTAAATTCACATGTGAATCTGACAACATGCGAATATTAGCATATCACTTGTGTAAATATATGTATTATTAGTGGCGGAGCCAAAAAAAATTCTGGGTGGGGCATCGCCGTATATAAAGCACCAACCATCACGGTGGGTTTAGGGATGGGAGCACTTGATTCAAACCTTTTTAAGAGTTATTATTAATTTTCTAGAGACATTCAATTAAAAATTTGCAATTTTAGACAATTATAACTCAAATAAAAAACCTTTCACAATAACAAATATTCACGATACGCAAAACAAAATTTTCAATACCAAAACCCTAAACATTAATAAAATTCGATATTTAAATAAAAAATTAAGGGAGAAAATAAGATCGAAAAAGTTATGGGTGGGACACTATTGCAAATTATATTCTCTTACCCTTAAATTAGTTTCAAATTTTGTGTACATGTCAAATTATCATGAGAATTTTTTTTCTAGAAAACTTGGGTGGGGAACTTGACCCCCTCAGTTACAAAGCAACTCCCCCACTATATATTATTCAAATCTAAGGTGTAAGGTGATAGTTATGCGATGATGTAAGTAAGAAATATAAAATATTTCATATGACATATAGATGATGAAGAAGAATCATAAAAAAATTGGAAAATTAGCATTGTACACCTTTGAAAAAATCTACCACACACATCACTGTTGGTGTTTTGAATTTGGCAGGTGAAAAATAAATTTATGAAACTTTGTTTTATTTTATTTTAGTAGAGTCATGCTGATAACGTGTTGTGAAATAAAATGGACATAGAGAATTTTAGAGAGTTAATAAATATTTCAGTCCATTGGTATTTCAATACTCAAGAGATTTTACTCCTATATATACTACAAAGTAAGACATCTCAAAAGACCCTTTAATAATGAGGAATAATACTGAACCCCCACTAAAAATACACATTTTACAACGAAACTAAATAATAACCACATAATTTTTAAAATATAAAATAACTAAATGTCACGATTGAAAATTTACTCTAATATATTTATGTTTCTTTCACATTTGTACCTCGTTCCTGCAACATGATAAACAATTTCATTAGGTGACACATCTACCTATATAAAAATTATTTTTAATCAAGGTAAGTGTAGAAAATAATTCAATTACGAATAGAAAAATAAATGTCATACATTTATTGAAAAGAAAACATGAATATTTACACGGCATTCTTGTATATACACATTGAACTATTGATTTCAAATGACTTCAAATTTCACTCAATGGAACTTGGTTACATTTTCAAACTCAAGTAGTGTGTCTTAAAATACATAAATCCAAGTCAACACAATACAAAATATCCATAATTCAATCTTGATGTGTTGTGTCCAATCCACCTGCATTTACACCACAATATATCACTGCGTTAAATTATAGTAAGTATAAATATGTAATACCCCGTATTTTTATGCGATATAAATTTGGGGATTTATTAAATTTAATGTGAGTGAATTATTTAATAAAAAAATCCGGAAATTTATTATGTTATAATTATTAACGTGACGAGAGTTAGTAATTATGAGAAAATTGTTGAATATTACTAATGAGCAAAGTAATATATTATATTGGTTATATTGGATGTCATGAGTGAGTTAAATGACAATTTCGGAAATTTAAGTCGGAACGTGCTCGTGTCGCGTCGGGACTAAATTTTGATAAATAAAAAGTGAATATTTTATAAGTTGCCCGTATGGTCATTTTGAGTGCGCCAATGCGTCCGGAAGGGTCGAGATAGTCAGAAAAGTGTACCCGGGGGTGTAGTTTGGGTCTCAGGGCGTTTTTAGGCCTAATTAGTACCCCGGGAGGGCATTTTAGTCATTTTACATATTTGGGTTATTAAACCCACGAAATTCAGCAACCTATATCAGCCATTTAGGTTAGTCATTTAGGGTTAGAATATTCATAACCCTAGAACGGCTATTGGAGAAGAGAGGAGAGAGCCCTCAAGGCAATTCAAGGCCAAAAAGTCACCGGTTTGCACCGCCGCCACCACCAACGCGTAGATCGCGAGAAGAGGAACGCAACCATACCAAAATTAGCCGTAAATCAGAATACCAGAAATCCCAGGAAGTGTTTAACTTGCTATTTTCATTGGTGCAATCTCCATATTAGTTTAGGAATGATTAGGGATGAATTATGTAGAAGAAAACCCAATTTGTGATAGGAAAATCCATGTAGTATTGGTTGATATGGTGATTCTGGAAACCCTTGCCATGTAGAGGAAATTAACCATGAAATTTTGATGATTATAAGAAAGAAATTCTGGAGAAAGATTTGTTAGAAAACTGTTTAAGAAAATTCTAGGGTTCTTGATAATTAGATGTAATTTTGGGTGGAAATTCCAAGTTTAAATGATGAATATGTACATGCCTTACGTTAGAAACATCTGGTATACTGTTATAATGTTAGTAGTAGAATTCTTGGACGTTTGGGGTTGAAAAACATGTATTTGGATGAAGAAAATTGGTATAACCCGTAACTGCAATTCTGCAGAATATCGAAATACATGTTTGATCGATCGATCGAGGATAGAGCTTCGATCGATCGAAGGTTCGATCGATCAAGCCCCAAACCTCGATCGATCGACCCCTCCTGTCAGACTCTTATTTCCCCTTTGTAAATGATTTAAAAATCGAATTGTTGTGATATAATTCTTGGGCATTCTTAGTATAATGATTTGGGAGGCATGGAGGACCAGTAGGGCGTATGAATAAATGTTGGGATCATTAATATTCGACGAGAATGGTATTTATGGGATATTTACTTTAGGGTTAGTAAATTGATATATTAAAGGGTGAGGCGCGTAAGAGAGTTACGTTGAAACGTAATAATGACACCTACTGAATTTTCTACTTGGAAGAATAAAGTCCACGAGTGTCACGAAATAAGTGAGAAAACCTTTCGAGGTAAGGTTAGAGATGAAACCTTATACATAATACTAATAATGTGAAATAAAGGGTAAATGTTGTAATTATGGGTGACGAGAGGAACCTATATTAATGTGATAAAAGTGGTATATTTATATGATTGTGTGTACATATATTATATACATGTGAAAAACATACCGCGCTACTTGCTATCCTTGAGGTTACCGCGCTGGGACAGTCTTATCTCGATGGGACCTTTATGGGGGATATTGACTTGTACCCTAGAAGATAGATATCCTTGGTACAGGCTATCGAATCGATAGCTCAGACGGTACTAAGAGACGCGAGTATGTGCCATCCTCTTAGAGACTTGGAATCTATGCTTCGCCTCGATATTGTTTGTGTATGTGTTAATACAGTTCGAGAGTGATTCCGAACTTGTATTCCCCTTGATATGAGTGGTATGGGGTTCGGATAGTGGAAGTATGCACGCACCATAGTTTTATTTGGGGTGTTGTTATTATATATATATTATACGAGTAGTTAATATATATATATGAGATTTGGAAACTTGAAACTGCCTACTGTGATTTGATAAGTAGGACATGGTTGATGACTCAAATAGTAAATACTTGTTTTGTGAAAGTATAATATGACACTGGGAAACTTTTTAAATTAATAAAGCTAAAACGAGAGTTGTGATGCTAATTGGAAGTATCTTTTTAAACAATGATATTGTTCGATTTTGAAATCTTATGAGTAAGTTAAGATAGGCTAAATTATTGGGAAGGTTAGTATGATAAAATGATAAGATAACCCGTTGGAAAGTTAGTACGATAGACGTGCACATTAGAAGAGAGGTGAGAATTTCTCAAGAGAGTGTCACTCTAATATGTTGTTGCATTGGCTTGTATCAATTTAGATACTTGTTAAACGTATTTTAAAATCAAACACACTTTCGGGCTCTGACCCGTTTTTCTCTCTCTCTCTCTCTCTTGTATATATATGTATGTATTTCAGGTGCCCAGCCACAGGGGCGTCTTGCTTAGGATCCATTGAAAGGAACGTGCTGCAGCTTAGGTGGCAGTTACAGGTCACTTGCGTAGACGGCTTCCTTTATTGACTCCACTTTTAGCATTCTCATTTATTGGGCATGTGTCGCCCTTTCTATTATTTCATTGTTATTGGGACATTTGTATTTCCAGTTATTTCTAGTATTGTCACTATGGGTTTTATTCAGTTCGATTGTGTTACTTTATATTTCGCATGTTGACATTCGATTGACGAATGTTTTAAATTAATTGGACTATGTTGCAGATATTTAATGTGGTGTGATTCTTACTTATTGAACGTTGTTAATAAAATAAATGATTTTCTTTAAATAAAATTTGGAAAGTATGTATGAAAATGGTTTTGACACTTAGCTTAATTATCTAGGGTGTTAAATTGGAAAATTTATTTTTATCGACAGTGATGCTGAGAATGAACCAACTGTTTACCTTGATTTAATTTAATAAAGGAGTGATCGCCCGGTATTTAATTAGGTGGGGTGTCACGGGTGGTATCAGAGCATCAGGTTCTAGTGTCCATAGGATCTGTACGGCTTACTTTCTCTTTCAGCTTAACGTTATTGCTATAGAGACCTATTTTTAGGATTATTGTACTCTTATTTTACGTTTAAGTCTTCAGCTATTTGAGATTTGATAATAACTGTAGACTAATAAACTTGTTCACGTTTCAGATGCCTCCGAGACGTGCTCCGAAAGATAGGCGTGCCCAGGCCGAGCAGCCAGCAGCTCCGACACCAGGCACAATGAATGCAAATGAAGTAGCCGCCATTGTTGCTCAGGCGGTGAATGCCGTGATAGCGGTGATTCAGCAGGCTCCACCCCAGGTTCAGGCAGTGGCACCAGTACCAGCACAGCTTCCATATGCATGGGAGAGGGTTCGGGATGCTTTTCAGAAAGCGCATCCCCCTGAGTTCTCTGGTAGCTCCGATATTGTCACAGTTAGCCAATGGAAGAAGGACATCCAGCGGCACCTCCGTATGTATGAGTGAACTGATGTGCAAAAGCAGTTATTGGCTTCCTTTAAGCTGGTGGGAGCCGCATTGCAGTGGTGGGAGTCCACTACCACTTTGGAGGAGAGGGACACGATCCCTATTCAGTTGTTCTGGGAGCGGTTTGACCGCAAGTATTTTCCACCCGCCGTGCAGACTGAGATGAGGCGGAAACTACTGAATCTGAAGCAGGAGAATCTTACTGTAGCTGAGTATGAGGAGGAGTTCACGAGACTTCTCACCATTGTGCCAGATGAGGCACCTACTGAGAGTAATAGGATTATGTTGTTCGTCGATGGGTTAGCTTGGAGGATCCGTCAGCACCTTATTGGGAATTTATCTCTGAGTACTTTCACTGATGTACTCAATGCCGCGTTGTTACACTGCCAGGATCACCGCTTCCATCTGCAAGGAAGAAAGAGAGCAGGAGAGTCCAGCCAGCAGGGCAGGACCGGGGGTAATAGTGCCAGTGGGGCACCATCTCATGGACAGACTCGTCAGCACGAGCAGAGTTCCCATCAGGGGGACCCTGCTAAGAGATTCCGTTCAGGTGATTCTAGGCAGGGATTCGGGGTTTTAGGCAGGGCCATCAGGGCCAGCCTAATCAGCAGGGCTAACACCGACAGCAGCAGGGCCAGCAGCGTGCTAATCAGGGCTAACAGGGCCAATGGCGAGGAGGTAACGGCCAGCAGGGCCGTGGGCAGCAGGGTCAGAGGGGAGGAAACTTCAAGGGCCGATGTTTTGGGTGCGGTAAACATGGCCATAGGCGTCAGGATTGCCCAGAGGGAGATAGGGACCCACAGCAGCAGGGTGCCCGTAATGAGCCACAGAGGCCACTATTTCCACCTTCCCTCCCAGCTCCAGCCCAGGTGCCAGCCCTACCAGCCATTCCAGCAGCTCCAGTGCAGCAGGGGCAATTACAGTATGGACGTGTCTATAACGTCCACCAGGCAGCAGCTCCACAGGCACCACCCGCGATTGAGGGTATGTTTTCTATCCATGGTACTATGGGTCGGGTTTTGTTTGATACGGGGGCAACACATTGTTTTATAGCTACGCATTTTACGAAGGCCTTAAGGTTGTTAGCCACAGCAGAGAGCACAGTGACGTGTGTGGACTCACCACTGGGGAGTGGGTCACTTATTTTCTTTATATGCTGGGGAGTGGGGGTAGAGATCGGTAGTTTGGTATTACCTGCGGACATGTTAGTCTTAGACATGCACGAGCATGATGTTATTACTGGTATGGATTGGCTCGCAGCTTATAGAGCCATGATTGATTGCTTCGGTGGGAGCATTATTTTTGCCATTCCGGGGCAAGAGATGTTTGTAGTGGCGATGCCTCGCCCAGAAGGAGGTTCGACCGCTCATTTGTATTACATAGAGGAGGATACCTCTAAGGAGGTTGTGATTCCCTTAGATTAGATCCCAGTTGTTAGGGAGTATTCCGATGTGTTCCAGGAGATACCAGGCCTACCCCCCCAGTCGAGAGATAGACTTTTTTATAGATTTATTGCCAGATACGATACCTATAGCACGCGCACCGTACCGTATGGCTCCGGCAGAGATGCGAGAGCTACGAGATCAGATAGAGCAGCTATTAGGTCAGGGCTTCATTCACAGGAGTACCTCACCTTGGGGAGCTCCGGTTTTGTTTGTGAAGAAGAGAGATGGTTCACTGAGGTTGTGTGTGGACTACCGGGAGCTGAACAAGGTCACAGTACGGAATAAGTATTCGTTGCCTCGAATCGATGACCTGTTCGACCAGTTGAGGGGAGTAACTTTCTTTTCGAAGATAGATCTGAGGTCGGGGTACCATCAGCTACGTATTAGGGAGCAGGATGTTTCGAAGACTGCTTTCTTGACGAGATATGGGTCTTATGAGTTCCGGGTGATGCTGTTCGGACTCACAAATGCTCCAGCCGTTTTCATGGACTTGATGAACCGAGTATTCAGAGAGTTCTTGGATCAGTTTGTCATCATTTTCATAGATGACATTTTAATATATTCACACTCCGAGGAGGAGCATGCCGAGCACTTGAGGCAGGTTCTTCAGACTCTACGAGAGAATCAGTTGTATGCTAAGTACGTGAAGTGCGGATTCTGGTTGCGAGAGGTACAGTTCTTGGGGCATGTTGTTTCTGAGCAGGGGATAGCAGTTGACCCGAGTAAAGTATCAGCGGTGAGGGAGTGGGGACAGCCCACGACACCGACGGAAGTGCGTAGTTTCCTGGGGTTAGCTGGTTACTACAGGAGATTCATTCGGGGATTCTCCAAAATAGCGGGTCCATTGACAAATCTGACTCGCAAGGGAGTACCATATGTTTGGGATGACGCTTGTCAGTTGTCTTTCAACGAGCTGAAAGACAAGCTTACTTCAGCGTCAGTCCTTGCGTTACCGCAGCCGGGTATAGAGTACCTGGTTTACACCGATGCGTCCTTACGGGGACTTGGTGGAGTACTTCAGCAGGAAGAGTAGGCTATAGCTTTTGCCTCCCGCAAGCTTAAGCCGCATGAGAAGAATTGGTTGGAGATGGAGTATCAGCCCAGATTATTGGTAAAAGAAGACTCCATGAAGAAAGATTACTTATTCTTGTGGATGTTCTTTTAGTAAAAGGTCTCAAAACTAATTTACTACGTATATCACAGTTTTATGACTCCAACCATATTGTTACCTTTTCAAAGAACAATTGCAAAATTTTAAATGAAAAAGGTGATTGCATTATTACAGGACTCCGTACTCCAGATAACTGTTATACAGTCAATCCAAGTACAGATGTTTGTAACATTGCCAGAATGGATGACAATGATATATGGCATAATAGGTTGGGTCATATTAATTATGATAGCCTTAGTAAATTGTGCTCCCAAGAGATAGTTAGAGGTCTTCCTAAGATCAAACCAATTTCAAACATCATATGTGGTCCCTGTCAAGAAGGAAAAATTATTAAGTCTCCCCACAACAAAGTTAAATAAGTTCTATCCACTAAACCTCTAGAACTCATCTATATGGACCTAATGGGTCCTTCTCGTACTTTTAGTCTTTGTGGCAACAGCTATATCTTAGTTGTGGTTGATGACTTCACTCGATTTACTTGGGTTGCCTTTTTAAAACACAAGTCTGAAACTTTTCGTAAGATTTTGAAAATCTTAGTTCGTATAGAAATGAAATGGATTCCCAAGTAGATAGAATTCGTAGTGATAGAGGAGGTGAATTCATAGGTTCGGATGTCATCGAATAGTGTGACTATAATGGTTACAAACATGAATTTAGTGCCCCCAAAACAACTTAACAAAATGAAATTGCTGAGCGTAAAAATCGAACTTTTCAAGAAATGGCCCATGTGATGATTCATGCGAAGAACATACCTAAATATTTCTGGGTAGAATCCATTCGTACAGTCTGTCACATAATCAGTCGAGTTTATCTAAGGAAAAATACCAACCAAACATCCTATGAGCTTTGGTATGGGAAGAAAGCTAACCTAAAATACTTTAGAACCTTTGGTAGCACTTTTTACATCTGTAAGGACAGAGAACATCTGTCTAAATTATAAACTAGAGGAGATAAAGCTATTTTCTTAGGATATTCTCCAAATAGTAGATCCTACCGTGTCTACAATCTTCATACCAAAACCTTAATGGAATCCATTGATGTGGTTGTAAGTGACACTAATGTTAAAAGTGAGGTGAAAGGACCAGCTATAGTGGATGAATCTAAAAACATTTTAAATTATGATTCTCTAAAGATAGATGAATCCTTACCAACTGAGGCCCGTGAAGTGCCTAACTAGGTTTCTAAAGATCATCCTTTAGATAGTGTAGTTGGTAATCCTACTAAGCCAGTTCGTATAAGTAAGACTGTCAACGGATCGGATTTTATCCGAATCCGAATCTGATCCATTTACACGGATTTGGATCACGCCTGATATCTGATTACCCGATTATTCGATTACCCGATTACCCATTTATTAAATGGAGCGGATTTGGATTCATATGATCCGATCCGATTAATATATATATATTTATATATATAATATTTTTAATTAATATATATATATATATATATATATTGTATTTAGAAATTTATTAATATTTTAAATATACATTTTAATAGTTATTTATAATAGTCCTATATTAATATATATTTTATTTATTTATAATAATAATTTATATTATAATAGTTATTTATATATATTTTTTGAAATAAATATGATAATAGTTATTTATACTATATACTGTATTTTGAAATTTATAATAGTTTTTTATAATATTATAATCGGATCGGATCGAATAAACGGATCGGATTAACGGATTCTTAACGAATTCGGATTCGGAACCCTAACAGATAATCCATTGGATAATCGGATCGGATCCGTATCCGTTTAACATAAACGGATTCGGATTTGGATTGGCCTGATCCGATCCGAATCTGACCTATTTACATGCCTACGTCTAAGACCCCAACTTCGTACTCTTGCTCATTATGTATGCTTTGTTTCTCTTATAGAACCAAAGAATGTTAATGAAGCACTGAATGACCCATTGTGGATAAGTGTTATGCAAGGTGTAATTCTTCAATTTGTCTTACATGATGTATGGTATCTTGTACCCCGGCCTGAAAATAAAAGGGTTATCGGCACACGTTGGATTTTCAAAAATAAAATAGATGAATCTGGGATTATTATTCGAAATAAAGCTAGATTAGTTGCCCAGGGCTATTCTAAGATTGAAGGAATAGATTTTGACAAAACTTTAGCTAATGTCACTCGCCTTGAATCTGCTCGCTTACTTTTTGTAATAGCTTGCTATTTACAGTTCACACTTTATCAAATGGATGTTAAATATGCTTTCCTAAATGGCATCTTGACTGAAGAGACCTACGTAGAAAAACCCAAAGGGTTCATTAACCCTCATCATCCAAATCATGTCTACCGGCTTAAGAAAGCTCTTTATGGGACAGGATCCTATAGCTTGGTATGAACGTCTATCTACCTTCCTTATAAACAATGGTTTTAAAAATGGAGGGAATGATCAAACTCTTTTTGTCAAAAACTTTGACAGAAACATTACCATAGCCCAAGTATAAATAGACGATATCATTTTTGGATCTACCTCCCCTGCAGATGTCAAAACCTTTTCTGACATTATGCATAAATAATTCCCTGTGTCACTTATGGGGGAGTTACAATTCTTCTTAGGACTCCAAGTTAAGAAAAATTCAAATGGATTATTTGTATCGCAATCTAAATATCCTTTAGAGATTGCAAGAAGTTTGGCTTAGAAATAACTAAAGAAGCTAGGACTCCTATGAGTACTTTTGTCAAACTTTCAAAAGATGAGAATGGTAAAACTATCGATTCTACTTTATACTGTAGCATGATAGGAAGCTTACTTTACCTTACTGCCTCACGTACTGATATTATGTACTTTGTCTGCATGTGTGCCCGATATCAAAACAATCCTAAAGAGAGCCATTTATTATCCGTTAAAAGAATCATCGAATACAATAAAGGCACTCTAAATTTAGGACTTTGGTACACTAATGACACTTCTAGTACTATAGTAGGATACACTGATGCTAATTGGGTTGGGTGTTCTGTTGATAGTAAAATTACTTCAGGAGCATGTTCCTACATTAGTAACAATTTGGTAGAATGGGGTAGTAAGAAACAAAACTGCATTTCCTTGTCTACTATCGAATCAGAATATATTGCAGCAAAAAGTTATTGTGCTCAATTACTTTGGCTAAAAAAATGATGAAAGATTACGGTATAACTGAAGATAATTTACATCTATATTGTGACAATCAAAGTGTGATTAATATTTCTAAAAATCCAGTTCAGTACCAAACATATTAAAATCATATATCATTTCATACGCGAGTTAGTTAAATCTAAGGAGTTAGAAATTAATTACATGCCTACTGAATTGCAATTAGCTGACTTATTTACTAAACCATTGGATTATCTTCAATTTGAATCTTTGCTCAAATCTATTGGTATGGTTATTGCAGAATAATGATTTATTGTTTCATACTTGTTTTCTTTTCCCTTTATTCATTTGAGAAAAAATAAGGGAGAAATTTAGTCTACTTGGACTTTATTATTGTATTCACAACTAAAAAGCTTGATCTTAGTTATCTCATTTTCAGAAATCAGTACCTTCATTTACATTAGAATTTTGATAGGGTATTTCTCTGTAACTAGTTGAGTTGTGTAATTTTCCTTCCTAGGATATTGGGTAGATAGAATTTTTGTATAGGAATAGGATTTCCTTATTTCTTTTGAAACCCTACAAGTCCTCGATGACTCAAAGGAGATTCTGTCTCATATTTCCAAAGGGGTAGATTTAAGCACCCTATATCTTTGACTCACTTGAGTCTACATTATATAGGTGCTCATCTAGTTTTGAAATAGTGACAAAATTGACTCATATCCTAGTCTGCCAAAGAGCCTCAAACTCTACATGTAAATTCCCCTACAAGTCCCCAAAGGTAGAACACCAACACATTCACCTAGGATTGCATTTATGTGTTGCATTCTTCATAATATGGGTGTGTGTCAGTTAAAATTTAACTGATTTTCTATAATTTTTAGGATATTTTAAATAATTTTAGGAATTTTTAAAAAAATCTTTAGACATTTAAAATTTATTTTATAATGTTTTGGGGCTGTTTTATAATTTCCTTAAATGCCTAAAACTTTGCTTGGGCAGAATTCGAAAGCACTAGATAATATTGTGGGCGAAAATTGAATTCTTTCAACTTCAAAAACACGGATTTTTTTTAGCATCATGGCCTTACACGTGTTGGTATTATAATGGCTAGATTTGTGTTTTCTCTACCTCACATATTTGATACTTTAGTTTAACTATTGGATCAATCTTATCAATGATCTGCATGACTTCTAACTTGATCCATGTGTGAGCCTTTTGAACCAACCAGTGTGTTTTTAATAGCGGGGTATCATCAGCCATTAGATTTACTTCGATCATTTGTTTTCAATCCTGATCGTTGATTTGCTTCGTTATTCCAGAGCCTTACATGCTTTATTATAAATAAGTCTCATATGTGCTACGTTTACAATCTTTGGATCATTTCATCTCTGAGAGAAAAAAGAGAGGAGAGAGAGAGGGAGAGAGAGAAAGAGAAAGAAATAGAGAGAGAAATAAAACCCTAACCCAACTCCGGCCAAATTCTCACCGAAAATCCTTTTGTGAGTTGAGTTAGTTCGAGTTTTGAGAAGATCCATCCTCTCTAGTTCTTAATCTCTTGTCCAACTAAGTCACGTAGTTATGATCTCATTTTCTTTCATAGAAAGTTGATATTTGTGACTCAGTGATACATATCACGTAGATATTACTGAGTTTGATTTCTTCTTTTGAGAAATCTTTATTTTGTTGGTTGTTTTAAACTTTTATGTTGCTTTCAAAACCTAAACCAACAAAATCATTTCTGATTTCAGCTTCTGAAAATATTCAGACTTAGATCTAGTTGAGATCTTAATTGAGGATTTACACTTTCATATATTTCACATTTTGTGAAATAACTGTACATTTTTTAATAAAGAAAGACTCTAGGATCTTGGCTCTTTTATATAGAAAGATTCCCTTTTGATCTGTGAATAAAGTTAAAGCTCAAAAGTCTAAGAGTTTCGATCAAACTAATTTTGGAGATTTCGTTTGCATATTAGAAATCTGTTTGTAATTTGATACTCATTATATCTGTAATAAGTATGTGTGAGTTGCATGCATGTGTTAGGCACATCACATCATAACACTTTCACACTACAACACTAAAACGTGTTGGTAGAGAGATTTTGGACTTTAAGAGTCGTTGTAAAGCTAAAAGGAGTGGAGTTACAAAGCTGAAAGAAAATCTATAACATCAGAGCCTTGGGAGAACTCCAAATAATCCATAGGAGCTGGTATAATTTATGAACTTAGATTAGGTCTGATTATGTGTTTAGATTGTTAAATAGTTTATAATTTGTTACTCTATTTTAGTGGATTTTTGTTTTGAGGTGTAGAGGCCTCCGTGGATGTTTCCCCAATTGGGTGGGGTTTTACCACATTAAAATCTTGTGCACTTCCGTACTTAATCTTCCTCTCATCCCTTTCTATTAGTGTGCTGAGTTAAAACTGTTTTAGTTTTGGTTTTCAAAACCTGGATACATAATATCTGAAATATCTCGTTCATAATTCTTTTTATACACATCTTGTGTTAGCTGTATGTTTTAAGAAAAATAGTTTCTTCAAAAACTGTTCGAAGCCATTTATACTATTTAATTCTTGAATTGAACAACTTAAGTGGTACTTTTTCACTCTGTAGACACCACATTCTAGGACCCCCTAAGTCTCTCCTTATGTCCCTAGCACCTCTTCATTTCACTACAAACCCTAGGTCACACTCCGAGTATTGATCTAGAGGCCATCGGGTGCTCTCGGGTCCCATTTGACTCCGATCAACTCCATCATCAGAGAAAAATATCTTTGAATCTCCAAAGGGCACTTAAATCCCTTTCCAATGATCTGCCCCGTGCGCGAAATGACATAGCCGTTCGAACGAATGATTAGTTTTCTTTTGAAAATTGATCCTGAAGCCACCAAGCGCTCTCGGGCTCCGTTTCACCAAAGTCAACTCTTCAGCTTGAATGAGGCTAAATGAATCTTTGAAGGTCACTGAATACCCTTTCTAATGGTCTTCCCCGTGCGCGATTCTGACTTACGATGCGAACGAACGATCCTTTTTACCCTAAGAGGTCATTGGGCTCTTTCGAACCTCGATTGACCAAGGTCAACTTTCCGAACTGAACAAAACTCTTTGGAATGTCGAAGTACATATCCTAACCTTTCCAATGGTCTACCCCGTGCGCGATTCTGACTTACCATGCAGACGAACGATCTGTTTCCTTCCGACGATCTCTCGTCCAAAGGATCGACGTGCGCTTTCGAGCCACATTTGATCCAAAGTCAACTCTCAGATCCGGGAGCGGTCTAGAGGACTCTTGAAAGTCTCTGAATTAAATTTTTAACTGTGTTCCCCATGCACGATTTGGATCAATGGATAACGTTCTATGATCATTTTTCCAAGAAAATCCACACGAGACTGTCAATTGACAGGTCCAGTTCCCCGCCTGTTGGCTATGTTTCTAGATTCACCTGCCCATAGGCATGACTAGGGATGTGTCGATCGGAAACACCATAACCCTATAAAAGGAGGGCATGACCTCACTACCAAGTAGACCAACAGAAGAGATCTATCAGCATCAGTGATCTCAGCAATATTCTCTCGAAATCAGCGAAGTTCCTCCATGTGAAGTTCAATTCAAGCTTCTATTCCCATCCTTTTCATACCCGATTTAGCAAAAATCTCATTCTCTTTCATCCCAGTATGACACCCCGCCTAATTAAATACCGGGGGATCACTCCTTTATTAAATCAATTAAGGTGAACAGTTGGTTCATTCTTAGCATCATTGTCGAAAAAATAACTTTTCCAATTTAAACACCCTAATTAATTAAGCTAAGTGTCAAAACCATTTTTAGACATTACTTTCCAAATTTTATTTTATAAACCAAGATTTAAATGTTTACAACAATTCAATATTAAAGAATCACACCACAATTATCATGGAACATATAATCCAAATAAATTTAACATTCAACAACTAAGTCCCAACATTTAAAATTTAAAGTAAAACATCCAGACAGTAATAAATCCCAAAGTGACAATACTAGAAATAAATGAATCAGAATGTTGAATAAAACAAATGGATAATGGAAACGGGCGACACATGCCCAACTGAATAAATAAGCTATGAGTGGAATCAAATAAATGATGTCGTCTAAGCAAGAGGCCTGCAACTCCCACCTAAGCTGCAGCGCGTTCCTTCCAAAGGATCCTACGCAAGACGCCCCTGTGGCTGGGCACCTGTAATATATACATATAGATACAAGAGGGAAAGGAAAATAGAAATGGGTCAGAGCCCGATAGTGTAAATGATTTAAAATTTGTTTAGCAAGTATTTAAAATGTTTACAGGCCAATGCAACAACATATTAGTGCGACACTCTCTTGAGAAATTCTCACATCTCTTCTAATGTGCACGCCTATCGCATTAACCTTCCCAACGGATTATCTTATCTTATACCGTACTAAACTTCCCAATGGTTTAACTTATCTTAGATTACTCGTAAGATTTAAAACTGAACAATATAATTGTTTAAGAGGAAAATTTCATTCAGTAACAAAGCTCTCATTTTAACTTTATTTATTAATAAAGTTTCCCAGTGTCATATTATACTTTTTCAAAATAAGTATTTCCAATTTGAGTCATTATACATGTCTTACTTACCATAACACGGTAGGGAGTTCCAAATTTCATTATTTCATATATATATTAAATACTCGTATATTATATATATTCTAACAGCACCCCACATAAAAACTATGGTGCGGGCATACTCTGCTATCCAATCCCCGTATCACTCGTACTAAGGGAAATACAAATTCGGAATCACTCTCGAACTGTATTAACACATACGCAAACAATATTGAGGCGAAGCATAGATTCCAAGTCTCTAAGAGGATAGCACATGCCCCCACGTCTCTTAGGACCGTCTGAACTATCGATTCGATAGCCTATACCAAGGATTTCTATCTTTTAGGGTACGAGTCAATATCCCCCATAAAGGTCCCATCGAGATAAGACTGTCCCAGCACGGTAACCTCAGGGATAGCAAGTAGCGCGGGAACAATTTCACACATAGATAGTATATGCATAAACACAGTCATATAACTATACTAATATTACCATATAAAATTAGGTACATCTCAAATCCCATAATTACGACATTTGTCCTTATTTCTCATTATTTAGTTTTCACGTATAACCGTTCATTTCTTAATTTAATTTGAGGGATCATTCCAACTTATTACGTAATACACATGGACTTTATCCACCAAGTGTAGAATTTAGTAGGTACTCATCTAATTTCCAACGTAACTATCTTACGCGTCTCTCCCCTTAATACATAATTTCATCGTCCCTTATATGTAAATATCCCAACAATATAAATTTCGCCTTACATTAAAGGTCTCTTAATCATTAATAAATCCTACTGGTCATCTTTATCTCCCAAAATATTTTAATAAGGGTGTCTAAGGAGTATTCTTCATTTAGAATTAATTCAATAATTTTAAAAGGGGAATTTAAGTCTGCCATGAGGGGTCGATCGATCGAGGGCAGAGGCTCGATCGATCGATCAAACAGGTATGGAAAATTCTGCAGTTAACCAGTTACGGGTTCTAACACACAATCTCATCCAGATCCAGATTTTTCATTCCCAATCGGCCAAAAATTTGTACTACTAAGAGTATAAACCCATATCATACATCTCCTACGTAAAGCATGCAAATTTCCATTAATAACCCTGGATTAACAGGCCAAAATTCATGTAAATCTCAAGAACCCTAGAAATCTCTTTAACATGGTTCTAATCAGTCTTTTCCCAGTAATTCTACTCCTAATGCATCATAAATTCGTGGTTAAGCCTCTACATATGAAGGGGTTTCCAGATTATCAATCAAATCATAACTACATGCGGTTTTCCTATCTCCAACATGGATTTTCTTCTATAAAACTCATCCTAATCACCCTAGGCTAACATAAATGATGCATTAATGAAAATAAGAAAGATAAATACTTGCTTGGGATTTTCATAATTCTGATTTGCGGACGATTTTGGTGTGGTTGCGTTCTCCGTCGCGCGATCTACGCGTTGGTGGTGGTGGCAGTGCAATCGGGTGACTTTTTGGCCTTGGATTGCTTGGAAAGCTTCCTCCTTCCCTCTCCTATGGTCGTTCTAAAGTTTTGAGTTGTTTTAACCCTAGAAGGTAACCTTAGACATCTGATATAACCCTTGAAATTTCGTGGGTTTAATTACCCAAAAATGTAAAATGTCCAAAATGCCCTCCCGGGGTACTAATTAAGCCTAAAAACGCCCCGAGGTCCAAACTAAACCCCCGGGTACACTTTTCTGACTATCTCGACCCTTTCGGACACTTTGACGCACTCGAAATGACCATACGGGTGACTTATAATTTATTCACTTTTATTCATCAATATTTAGTCCCGACGCGACACGAGCGCGTCCCGACTTAAATTTCCATAATTATCGTTTCATTCACACGTGACAATTTTATAAAAATAAATCTCATATATTACTATACTCATCCAGTAACATTCAACAAATAACAAATTTCCAATAATTACTAACTCGTCACGCTAGTAAATATTTAAAACAACATTCCGGATTAAAATTAAATTAATTTATCTCAATTAAATTTAATAAATCCCTAAATTCAAAAGCCATAAAAATACGGGGTATTACACCCACATTCATCTCACATTCAGGGGAGCTCATCCAAGATCAAATATCAAGCTTCAAAAAAGGTCCAATTCCTACTTTTCTTCTTTAAATTCTTTATTTTGTATAAATTTCATTTGATTCATAATTTAGTTCTTATATTTTCTCATACAAATTAATATCTACATTTTTATTAGTATATTGCACATACTTTATTTTCTATAAAAAAACTAAAACAAACAAAAAGAGGGTTACACCCATAAATTCCGAACGGGATTATCCATCACACTTTTTTAAAACTAAAACATATTTTTCTACACACACACATATAATAAAATCCCGTTCGGATCTATGGGATAAACCCCACCCCCATGCCACATTTGAACTATGTGGACTTTGATACCTTTATAGGCTACGTAGTGTCTTGGATTAAAACTCGAGACTCGAGTCCAATTTTCTAATTTTCCTAAATTCCTCATTTTCAACGTATTCTTGCATTAATATTCACATTATGTGTGTTGGCGTTTCATCCAGTACATATTATCGTTTCATAATAACGATTAATATCGTGATAAATGCATAAATCATATTTTCTATATATATTATTCTGTGTATATTCCTATGGATGACCTTACTCTACCTTTGCCATGGTATGAGTTGAACGATTCCAATGTCCATTATATATACTCGCACACACACTTCACGGAGAAATAAAGGAAAAAAATAACACAAGCCCGTGAGAGACCAAAAGGGATGGATGGGTGCCTAACACCTTCTCATTCCGTAACTTAGCCCCCAAACCCGTCGAACTATTGATTTCGTATGCATCAGTTTGTCTTTGATGTCGCTCTCTCGAGGCGGCAACATATTCTTTTGCCTATTTTTTGCAAAATAGGTTGGCGAATCCATCTTTTTACATTTACCCCACACCGACGACGGTCGAAGCATTCCTAAGTTAAAACAGTGAGCGAGACCTTTCGGAATCCCCACCTCAGGCGCGCGATCTCGATCGGGATGGCCACATAATTCATTCATTAGGACTAGATTTGCTAGAGTCGTTGGGTTATTAGAGTTAGCCGATAGTCTCCTTATGTGTGTAGAGTCACCGATGGGGGATGGGTCACTAATACACTCAATCTGTAGAGGAGTATATGTTATGATTAGGAGACTAAGTTTAGCAGCACACCTCTTAGTGTTAGATATGGAGGGATATGATGTTATCCTAGGCATGGATTGGTTAGCTAGGTACAGGGCGACGATGGATTATTTTGAGAAAACCATAGTTTTCTCCATTCTAGGATAGGAGATGTTTTTGGTGGCGAAGCCTCTTCTCGAGGGAGGGTCGTGCACTTATTTATATTACATTGAGTAGGAGACCTCACCGGGGGTGGTGATTTCGATAGACTCGATTTCAGTCGTGGGGGACTTTGAGGATGTATTTTAGGACATCCCAGGGTTACCACCCATTCAGGAGATTGATTTCGTTATCAATTTAGCACCTAGTACGAGACCGATTGATCGAGTACCTTACCGTATGGCCCCTTCAGAGATGCATGAGTTGAGAGAGAGATTCAGCAGCTTTTGGGTTAGGGTTTCATTCGGCGGAGCACATCTCCATGGGGTGCTCTTGTGCTATTAGTGAAAAAGTGGGATGGTTCATTTCGCTTGTGTGTCGACTACAGGGAGATGAATAAGGTCACAATAAGAAATAAGTATCCGCTATCAAGAATCGATGACCAATTCGATCAGTTGAGAGTGGTAGCATACTTCTCCAAGATTGATTTGAGATTGGGATATCATTAGTTGCATATTCGGGAAGCGGATGTCCCTAAAACTGCTTTTCTATCGCGATATGGATCCTACGAGTTCAGGGTGATGCCGTTTGGGCTCACCAATGTGCCAGCAATGTTTATGGATCTCATGAATAGGGTTTCAGAGAGTTCCTCGACCAGTTCATCATTGTGTTCATAGACGACATTTTGGTCTACTCACGCATTGAGGAGGAGCATGCAGAGCATTTACGTATGGTTTTGTAGACACGACGGGACCGCCAGTTATATGCTAAATTTGAGAAATATGGATTTTGTCTACGAGAGGTGCAGTTCCATTGCCACATTGTGTCAGACTGGGGTATCGTTATAGATCCGAGTAAGGTATCAGCGGTGAGGGAGTGGGGGTAGCCCACGACACCGACCGAGATTCACGGTTTTTTAGGTTTGGCCGGATATTATCATCGCTTCATTAAGGGATATTCGAAGATTATGGGTTCGTTGACGAATTTGACTCGCAACGGATTACCATTTTTATGTAGTGACCACTGTCAATTAGCTTTCGATGAGCTAAAGGACAAGTTGACATCAGCACCCGTTCTAGCTTTGCCTAGGGGAGGATTGGAGTACCGGGTCTATACAAATACATCCTTGCACAAGCTTGGGGGTGTGTTGCAGCAGTAGGAGAGGGATATATCTTATGCATCTCGAAAGCTTAAGCCCCATGAGAGGAATTACCCTACCCACGACCTTGAGTTGGCAACGGTCGTTTTTTCTTTGAGGATATGGAGGCACTACCTTCTGGGAGGGATATATCTTATGTATGGTAGTGTTAGAGATCACACTCGAGATTGTCATGCGGGAGGTGAGAGCACAGGAGGAGGATTCATTTTGCCAAGAAAGGGTGAGATAGTTACTAGCAGAGGGTGCAGAGTCTAACTGCATCAGCTCAGAGGAGGTCTATATTTCAATGGGTGGTTAGTCGTGCTAGAGGATGAACATTTGAGGCATATTGTTTTGACTGAGTCCTGTGGCTCTAAATTCGCGGTATATTCCTAAGGGGATAAGATGTACCAGGACATGAGGAGGTAGTACTGGTGGTCAGGGATGAAGCGAGATGTAGCAGAGTTAGTCTCGAATTATGCCACATGTCAGCTTGTTAAAGTGGACAACGAAAGGCCTTCAGGGATGTTGCAGCCGCTTGAGATTCCCATGTGGAATTAGGAGAGCATTTATATAGATTTCATTATGGGGTTGCTGACATCGCAGAGGGGTCACGATTCCATATGGGTGATAGTGGATCAGTTGACCAAGGCATCCCATTTCTTATCGGTTCGCACGGACTTTGAGATGATGTAGTATGTGAAGCTCTTCATAGCGGAGATAGTTAAGCTGCATGGGGTGACTGTTAAAATTGTGTCTGATAGAGATAAGATCTTCGTATCTCACTTCTGGTAGAGCTTCCAGGAGATTATTGGCCCAGACTTGCGATTGAGCACCACCTGTCATCCACAGATAGACGGGCAGACTGAGAGGGTAAATCAAATACTGGAGAATATGCTGAAGATGTTAATTTTGGATTTTAGGGGAGGATGGGAGAAATATATTCCATTGGTAGAGTTTGCGTATAACAACTCGTACCAATTCACTATCAGCATGGCCCCATTCGAGTCACTTTATGGAAGACCTTGTCGTTCACCCGCTTGTTGGTTATAGGTGGGGAACAACAAGTTATTGGGGCCAGACATGATTCAGGAGACGTCTGTCAAGATAGAGTTGATTCAGGGACATATTCGGATAGCCCAGGACAGGCAAAAGAGTTATGCCGATGCCAATCAGAGACATGTTGAGTTAGAGGTCGGTGATCATGTATTGGTTCGGGTATCTCCCATAAAAGGGGTGATGAGGTTCGCAATAATGGGAAACTAGCGACGAGGTATGTGGCACCTTTATTTATCATTGAGAGAGTGGTACCGGTAGCTTATAGAATGGGTTTGCTAGAGCTTCTTCAGCAGATACATGACGTGTTCTGCGTGGAATCGCTGAAGAAATGTCTAAGGAGCGAGAGAGATTTTTGGCACGTCCCATTCGAGGAGATTGATTTATATACAAACGTCTCGTATGAGGAGAGACATGTATCTATCCTGGATCTTAGTGAGCGCAAGCTACGATCAGTGTCGATGAGTCTACTTAGGAGCAGGAGGATAACATGCGAGAGAAGTATCCAAAGTTATTCACCGCAGGTACGACCAAATTTTGTGGACGAAATTTCCTTGTAAAGGGAGAAGTATGTAACACCTCGTATTTTTGGGCTTTTATTAATTGATTAAATTGATAAATTTTAAATTACTTGTGTGTCGTAATTTAATTGAATTAATTATTATTAATATTATTTAAATATTAATTCGGTGAGTAGACTATATATATTTATAGGATTTAAATTTACTAAGTGAATAGTAATAACTTACTAAGTTAATAAGTGAATATTAACTTTTAGTAAAGTAATTCAGATGGCAATTCTGAGTGTACAATTGAGTTTGGATGGGTCGAAATAGTTGAAAAAGAGCATCCTTGGGTAGTAAATGGGTATCGGGGTATTTTTAGGAATAACCAAGCGCACATGAGAGTGTTTGGGCCCTTTTAATAAAGCCCACAAGTCTAAAAACGGGATTCACTTAATAAACACTAAAAGTGAGAGAGTGTGGCAGCCATAACTCATTTAAGAAAACCTAATCAAGTAGAGGACAAAAGAGGGAGCAATTATAGAAACCTTGGTATCCTAAATCAATAACAAGTGTGGACATGCATCATCTACACCAAAGAGATTCAGACCCTTCCAACCCTACAAGGCAAGTGGTTAAACGTGCTTTTAAATTAATCGCAGATTTTAATTCATATCATAGTGAGTGTGAGATGAATATATGATTTTTGGGTTAGTTTGATATGTAATTTGGGTTTCAATAAATTTAGATTTATAATCTGTGGAGGATTTGAGAATTCGATTTATTAACCTTCAATTTTTGTGGATGTTTTTAATTAAGATTTGGGGATCTTAAAATATTATGTTTGAGGTTAGTGTGTAATGGTTGCTGTATAAGATTCTGGGCACAAGGTTTATAAATGTTATAAATAGTGGATTGATTGGTTGGCAAAGAAGGAGGAAGGGAACTAGGGTCGTTCGAACGACCTGGTTTTCGTTCGAGCGATGGACACCATCGCTCCAACGATAGGCCAGTCATTCGAACGAGATTGCTTTTTCTATAGCTTTTACCCTTCCCCTATTTTGGACCCGGGATTTATTTTTGAAGGTTATGGTTTTGGGGTCTTGGGTTTTTGTGGGAAGTTCTTAAGGGTTCCAATTATGGGGTTTTAGTTTTGGTGTGTAGAAATCTTAATGGGGCAATTAGGAAATAATCCAAGGGAAATTAAGGTTAAAATTGAGTAAATTGAAAACCTTAGATTAATAAGTGTCAAAAACTTATTAAGAAATATTTTGAATAATAAATTTTGAATGTTGTATTTTTTGGCCAAGTGAGCGAGTCCCGGTATATTGGTTAAGCGACACCAAGATAATATATTAATTAATATGTAATTAATTAAATTTGAGTCGGAATACGAACTCGGGTAATATATGGGCTAGTGCTACGGATTTTGTGCACGGTATAGCTGGAATTAAATTTAATGTACATATATACGGTAGTGTGATAATATATATATATATATATATATATATATATATATATATATCGGTGACTAGATATTTAGTAAAAGCATACCTCTCTAGTGCTATCAAAGGAGGTTGCGCGATGTGGGTGAATCCCCTGGCTTGAGGAGTTGGGTGAGTGTAGTTCCCAGGTCATAGCGTCCGTATTTAGGAGTGAGACATCTTGGGTATGATTCAGTCTCATTTTCGGAGGGAACTATGACCGCCTCCACTGCGTTTATTTTGTTTCACTGATTCGGGGAGCTAACCGTGTCAGGGTGTCCGGTTGGATGAGTATACCTGGATTGATAGCATTGTAGAGAACATCCGATGAGTGCCTACTTGGGAGGATGGTTTTATAATTACGTCATTTGCGTGAATGTTGTAATATGATATATATGGTGCAGATAATTATATGCGAGTAAAATACATGATATGAATTGTATTTTTATTATATAACTCATGAAAATGTTATATGGTCCTAAATGGAAATAATGATTAGTTAAGTTAATGTGATTTAAAATTTATAAATCATATATTAAACATACTCGGGTTAGAATAGGGTGGCAAGAAGGAACTTTATAACAAGAAGTAGCTACGGGGTAAATAACTTGGTGGGTTATATAGAAAAACGGTTGGTGTGCACATTAGTTGAGTGGTGAGTCGATCCTCAAGAGAGTGAGACACTAGCTTAAATATGAAGAGCATTCATGCCTTTTAATTTACTGCAATTTAATTCACTTGCTAAATATTTTCAAAATATTTTGGGTTCTAACCCTTGCTATCAAATTTTTTCAAACCCTTTTAGGTGTCTGACCACAGGGGTGTCAGACTTGACTCTATTCCAGGGTACGTAGTTGCGGTATTTATGAGTGTTGCTTGAGTTATACTAGACGCCTCTCTTATTCACTCCTAGATAGGGATAGTATCTCAGATGTACTTTCGAGCATGTTGCTCATGGCAGTTGTACATTTTATATCAATTCAGATTGTATCAGCTATATTTTATGTGTGTCGGATTTATTTTGGTTTGGTTATTTTTAGCCGATGTTTATTTGGCTAGCACTTGTTTCAGATATTTGTTATATGTTCAGGCTCTTTTATATTATGATGGTTATATTATGACTCTTGTTGTACTTATTGACTTGATTATTTAAAACATAAAATTTGACATCGGCTTAATTAAGCATTAGGTGGTTAGTAATAAATAAGTTTTGCTATAGTGATGCTAATAATGAACCAGATTGAAATCCTTTTTAATTTTATAAAGGCCTTATCACCCGGTATGTATATATATATATATATATATATATATATATATATATATATATCGAATATTATTTACTTTACTATATATTTTACATTAAATATAAATCCCTTACTACACGTAGTATCAATAACAGTCTTAAGTTATGATTCTAAAAGAGTGTCTTAAGTCTTATAGTCACAGGCCACTAATTTAGGATAAATGTATCTACTATACTCCTTACATTATTCCCAAGACATAAATTATTAGTTATACATCTTTAGTATAATCATGAACCGGTACAACTATCTCAAGTACCATAATATGAAATCATATTATAAATCATAGTCTAATACTACCATCTCACGGTACCCCAGTACAAATCACATAATCCAGAATAATTGTAAGTATGCACACCTCACATCCAATCCCATGGGATACACTCGAGACCACAAATAAAAGTACATGGGCCAATCCTTATTGCCTTCGGATATTACTAGTGCATACTAGGTATAATTATAGAGTGTCCCAACCCTATAACCTCAAACATCATCTCAAGGTAAATCAATATGCCTTTACGCCATATGTACGGTCCCCATACCCAAGGTTGTAAGAGGTGATTATGACACCCCACTTAAAATAATAACGAGTGGCCAGCCCTATACTAAAATAATCAGGAATTACAAGTGGATCATTCTCAGCATCAACTGACGATACTAAAATAAACACGGCTAATTAGCCAATATTATAAAAAGAGAGTGCCAAAAAAAATTTGAAACATACAAAGCAATAACAAACTAACAACAACTAAATATGATAGGAGACACACACATGCTAATATAAAATAGACTAATACAAAAGTACAATAAAATATATAAAATAAAATACCCGAATATGTTGTCAGGTCACAGACAATGCAACAGTCTGAGAAAAGAAAATATAAAAGAAATGCTACACTACAACTCTTGGGTGTAAACCCGATATACAAACTGAATCCTAATCTATATACACAAAAGATAGGAAATGGCTATATCAAAATATCGCAACGGTCCGCTACTGCCACAGCTCTACGAATACACTGGATGGATAACATCAATGGCGTCCTTGCGAAGGAACACCTAAAATAATACAATATATACATAGCAAAAGAAAATATAAACGGGTCAGATCCCGAGGTGTGAAAACATTTTAGCAAGTGCATTATAACATGGTTAAAGTATCGCACTCTCCAGAAAATTAAACTCACCTCTCAACTAAAGCGCGCACCTAAACGTATGCACATGATCCCCAATTAACGGCCCAACACCATCTAGGAGCAATTATATCTAACCTACACCCAAACTTATACTCATTTGTACTTCCGTCTAAAACATAACCATCAAATTCTAATTCTACCATAGTCTCAAATGTTCGTCAACTTACTTAATATATAAATATACATAATAATACTCACTTACTAGAATGTCTCATATTCTAGTTATTAACATATAAGAGTTAATAGCATCGAAATGCTAAGGACTAAACTTCTCCCAATTCTCAATATTGCACTGTGTTTCGTGCGTGAGACGTCTCGCAAGCGAAATCAAAATAAGGAAACCCCCCGATACACTACTCCTTGACAGTATTGATTATCGAGATTAATTATTCCCTCAATGCATGATGCATATAACCCCAATTACTAGATAAAAAAACTGGTAAAACTATTCCCAACTCTCAACAATGAACTGCGTTTCGTGCGTGGGACGTCACGCAAAGCGAAATCCAAACAAGGAACCTCCCGATACACTACTCCTGGGCACTATCGATTATCGAAATTTACTAATATATAAATATGACTAGTAAGGATTAATTTCTCCCCACTCCCAATATTGCATTGCGTTTCATGCGTGGGACGTCTCGCAAACGAAATCCAAACAAGGAACCCCCCCAATACACTATTCCTTGACGATGTTGGTCGTTGAGGTCCATTATGCCCTCGATACCCATCGTAATATATATACTCATATAATTATTTACTGATCATATTCACTTAATATACTCGTCACAATTTACATCCAGATAAAATCTCCCGAAATGAGATTCAAACTTTATTCTTATATCTCTTTACATTAGAGACAGATATATGATATCTCATAATCATACACAGGTAATATACTACACACACAAGTATAATAATAACCATCCCAGCGAGCTATAACTCGATGACGGAGTTTCTCAATGCTATCATCTCCCAAGGAATCGCTCACGTATCAGCCTGGGTACCAACGGTCGGAATCTCACACCGCCTTGGTAAAAAAAAATCACAACATATGGGAAGCAGTCATAGTTCCTCCCCTAAAGTGAGACAAAACATACCCACCACGTCTCACCCCTAATAAAAGTCACATAATAACAATGGACGCTAGGACCTGGGGACTATACGCTCCCTGATCCTCAATCCAGGGGCTGTACCCACATCCCGCAACTTCCCATGATAGCATAGAGGGGGGTATGCTTCACACACACACACACACACACACATATATATATATATATATATATATATATATATATATATCATTCACATTAGATATACATGTACCTTCACATCATATAAATGTATACCATAACACAAGGTATATATATATATATATATATATATATCACGCCATATAAGTTTGCATACTCTTATTACGCTCTTAGGCATAAATGAAATAATTTCATTTATTAGTATATTACTCTCGATATACCATTTATCACTAACTCACATAACTTCCCCACTTTGTATACACTATATGATTTCTCACTTGAAGGTCACCCATCACATCTATTTTGATTAATCTCTCAATTCAATTTACGTTAAGGATATTCTTTATATCCATATGCACATCAATCAACATTTATTACTCTTTAATTATTAACCTCGACACTAATAGGATTTCCCACTAAATGAATATGATAATTTAAATTCGCACTCTCTCTAAATCAATCACTAAAACCCAAACATTTACATCCATTCGGCTTTAAATTTTGCTCCCATGTGCTTGATGAGAGAGGAAATACGCACTCAATTTCATTATGATATAATCCCCAAACATCTTATCACTTTCTAAGCTCCTTAATCCCCTTAAATAATCATTTAATCCTCTATGATATAATAATTTGGAAGGTCCATAAATATAAACCCAAAGGAAAGGGGATAAACTTAAATTCCCAAACTCGAGCCAAAAAAAGAGGCCCAATCGATCGGTTCCCTAATCGCAGTTGACCGTACTTTTCAATTATGCCTATAAACGAAGACAGTATGCCTTTCCCTTGAGGCACGGTCGATCGGTCCCCAGGCCACGGTCGACTGGCCTTACCAGTAACCTCGGCCAAACTCAATTTTTACTAACTTTCAACTTCTCAAAAACTCCAAAATACATACTTCCAACCAAAATTCTTCAACCCAAACATATTACTAGCATTAATACACGTTAATAACTCAACCTAACTAATTTACAACCTCATTAATCATTTACACACCAAATGTAAGGTTTTACCCAAAATCTAGGTTTTAACGTATTTAACCCAAAAATCCATAAATTTATCCAAAATTCATGAAATAAAAAATGCACAAGAATTATTTAGCAAGTTTAATCACTTGCCTCAAAGCTGTAGAGTCTGATTTGCCCTCGAAATAACGGATTTGCCGGAATTTCCAAGCTTTTCTTCTCTTTCTCTTCTTCCTTTCTCCTTCTCTCTTTCTCTCTTTCTTTCCAGGGTTTTCTCCTTATCTTAAGTGAGAATGACTTCTCACGTAGACTTTTAAGCCTTAAATCCAAGATACTCAACTTTAAATGATAATACACACTTTAAAATGACTCAGTTATTTTAATTCGAGCCAGACGAATTTAAAATGTTTCGGAACCCAAATAAGACCCAAGTACAGTCATTTTGACTATCTCGACCCTTTCGGAATCAATCGCACACTCAAAATCGTCATTCGAAATACTTTCTAACATCTTCAAATTTTGACCTCAAATGCCAATTTAATTACTCTCCAATTAAAATAATATTATTTCTCCCAAAAATAATTAATTTATTGGTCCAAAAATCTTGGGGTATTACAGACTTCCCCGCTTATAAGAATTTCGCCCTCGAAATTAAGCTAAGCCTAATACTCCAAAGCTCAACTAATTCTTATGATACCTACCCTCGCGATCACGATACCTATTCCTCCCACTTCTCATGATGAATTATTTTAATTTAAAAAAAAATCTGCCAACTAGGGCGCCCATACACCCTTTATTTGAGCTTTACTCGTATAAACATAATTAGGCTTCACTTGCTTTCAATTGTACAACAACTCGGAATAAATTAAATCATACTAACATACTAATAATAGAAGAAAAATTTTTGAAATGTCCAAAGATTTAACTCCTCTCAATTCCTAACATTAATTACTTTCATGCGGGGGAGGTCTCGAAGCGAAATCCAAACAAGGAACCCTCCCAATACACTACTATGTAGCTATGTCGGGGATTGAGAGTTAGTTAGATCGGGACTAGAGTTTAAAATATTTTTGGGTAAATCATTTTGATATTGCCCAAAGGCCTATAAAATTTTATTTTGTAAAAAAAAAATTTGAAAACAATTTATGTCTTTCGACATTAAAAAAAAACCTTATGCCCAAGACACAAGGTGCTAATAATTATCATACTCTTACTAACATATAGTTCTGAAAACTAACATAACTATTAGCTAAATCCCTCGCTCAACAATAATCCATTAAACTCTGAATCAATTCAGTAACAATAATCTCTTATATCATAATAAAATATTGCCATACACTAGGCTCTTCCATAGATGGAATATAACAAATATGTAAGTCTAGCACACTTATAAAACGATAGCTTTATCATTACTACTCAACACATTTCAACAATCTCTACGTTCAAAACAAAATCATAGCTCTCTATTAGCGCATCACAAAATAATCTATTCTCCCAAAAGGTAATCATATAGGAGCCTCACTTGCTCAATACTCCCTTCCAGGTCGTTCCATACATAATAGGGTTATAGCACTAACCACTCATCTCTATCTTATATATGATACTCCCAATGCTCAACAAAGCATAATCCTAACCATAAAGGAAAAAAAATAATTTACATCATACCTCTCTAGTCCGACTGCATCTCTTTATCAATGGGTTCCCACTCAAAGTCCCCCGGCCTAAAATGGCCTCGAATCTGCTGTAATGGTTTCACATCCAAAACTTCCTCAACACGGGGTCCTCTACCTCTTTCAGGACAATCTATCTTCCTATGACCTAATTCTTTACAAAAGAAACATCTACCCGCAAATCCTCTCTGCCCATCCTGAGGAATAAAATGTTGTTGCGACCCTCAATAATCCTGTTCATGCCATCTTATCTCACTGTCATTCTTCTATCCATACTTACTAGATGAACCCGAGTCTCTAAAGTTCTTACCCCCTTGTGAACGAAGATGATTTTCATGACACTGTAATAGTACCGCATTTACTACCTCGGCGAAAGTCACTAACGTTGGGTTCCCTAATAAATGTTGCCTAATTCGCCAATTTAAACCTCCCACGAACCTCGCTATTCATTTATCCTCTGTATTTACCTCAACGGGCACTAAATTCGCCAATCGAATAAATTCCTCTTCGTACTCGTCCACCTTTCGATCACCTTAAAACACATCCAATAATTTCCTCCTCATCTCTTTTTAGAGCGCGAAAGGAAAATACTTTCGATCAAAGAGTTCCCAAAAATCTGATATGGGTAAGTTATCTCTCTGTTCCGATGTGATTATTGACTCTTCTTTCGTTAACTTAAAGGTAGTGAGAAATTGCTTCTGCACCTCGCTACATTCAACCATGCGAAGGTGCCTCTGTATACTATTCTTCCATCGACTTACAGCCATCACATCAACTCCCCCTGAAAACTCTGGAGGATGCCCCTTACTAAAATCTTCCCACACTCTCTTCCACATAGAAAACCCTGAGTGGGCTTAGGATGCTTGAACTCCAGGTTGATGTGCCATCGCAGAAATGGCAGCAGTTACTGCTTGTGCCACAATATTAGCAGCTTCGGCTATGGTCATAGTCCCTTGAGGTGTTTGGGGTTCCGTACTTTTGGCCCCTTTGTTTGCCCCACTTGAACGACCTCTCTTCAGTGGCATCTGAAACAAGAATAAGTGTATCAAAACGCCATTCAAATGTTTTCTCATCGCAGAAGAAAATATGGACGTATAAACACAACAGTCCTAATAATAGGGCTCTACATCAAGAACACTTACGAAAGATCGCAGAAAACCCACACAGATCCTAAAGACACTAGAACCTGATGCTCTGATACCACCTGTGACACCCCGCTTAAAATAATAACGGGCGGCCAAACCTATACTAAAATAATCAGGAATTACAAGTGGATCATTCTCAGCATCAACTGACGATACTAAAATAAACAAGGCTAACTACCCAATACTACAAAAAGCGGGTGCCAAAAAAATTTGAAACAAACAAAGAAATAACCAACTAACAACTTGACAACTACTAAATATGATAAGAGACACACACATGCTAATATAAAAGACACTGATACAAGAGTATAATAAAATGTACAAAATAAAATACCCGAATATGTTGTCGGGTCACAGACAATGCAACAGTCTGAGAAAAGAAAATATAAAAGAAATGCTACACTACAACTCTTGGGTGTAAACCCGATATACAAACTGAATCCCAATCTAGATACACAAAAGATAGGAAACGGCTATATCAAAATGCCGGAACAGTCCGCTACTGCCACAGCTCCACGAATACACTGGATGGATAACATCAATGGCGTCCTTGTGGAGGAACACCTAAAATAATACAATATATATATAACAAGAGAAAATATAAACGGGTTAGAGCCCCAGGTGTAAAAATATTTTAGCAAGTGCATTAAAATGCATAATAATTATAAATGCATTATAACATGGTTAAAGTATCGCACTCTCCATAAAATCAAACTCACCTCTCAACTAAAGCCCGCACTTAAACGTATGCACATGATCCTCAATTAACGGCCCAACACTATCTAGGGGCAATTATATCTAACCTACACCCAAACTTATACTCAGTTGAACTTCCATCTAAAACATAACCATCAACTTCTAATTCTACCATAGTCTCAAATGTTTGTCAACTTACTTAACATATAAATATACATAATCATATTCACTTACTTGAATTTCTCATATTCTAGTTATTAACATATAAGAGTTAATAGCATCGAAATGCTAAGGACTAAACTTCTCCCAATTCTCAATACAACACTGTGTTTTGTGCGTGGGACGTCTCGCAAGCGAAATCAAAACAAGGAAACCCCCCGATACACTACTCTTCGATAGTATTGATTATCGAGATTAATTATGCCCTCAATGCATGACGCATATAACCCCAATTACTACATTAATATAAATAATTAAACTATTCCCAACTCTCAACAGTGCACTGAGTTTCGTGCCTGGGACGTCTCGCAAAGCGAAATCTAAACAAGAAACCCCCACGATACACTACTCTTGGGCACTGTCGATTGTCGAGATTTACTAATATATAAATATGAATACTAAGGACTAACTTCTCCCCACTCCCAACATTGCACTGCGTTTCATGCGTGGGACGTCTCGTAAGTAAAATCCAAACAAGGAACCCCCCCGATACACTATTCCTTGACAATGTTGGTCGTTGAGGTCCATTATGCCCTCGATACCCATCTTAATATATATACTCATATAATTATATACTGATCATATTCACTTAATATACTCGTCACAATTTACATCCAGATAAAATCTCCCGAAATGAGATTCAAACTTTATTCTTATATCTCTTTACACTAGAGACAGATATATGATATCTCATAATCATACACAGGTAATATACTACACACACAAGTATAATAATAACCATCCCAGCGAGCTATAACTCGAGGACGCAGTTTCTCAATGCTATCATCGACCAGGTAATCGCTCACGTATCAGCCTGGGTACCAACGGTCGGAATCTCACACCGCCTTGATAAAAAAAAATCACAACATATGGGAAGCAGTCATAGTTCCTCCCCTAAAGTGAGACAAAACATACCCACCACGTCTCACCCCTAATAAAAGTCACATAATAACAATGGACGCTAGGACCTGGGGACTATACGCTCCTTGATCCTCAAGCCAGGGGTTGTACCCACATTGCACAACTTCCCATGATAGCATAGAGGGGGGTATGCTTCACACACACACACACACATATACATATATATATATATATATATATATATATATATATCATTCACATTAGATATACATGTACCTTCACATCATATAAATATATACCTAATGTGAAGGTACATGTATATCTAATGTGAATGATATATATATATATATATATATATATATATATATATATATATATATATATATATATATATATATATATATATATATATATATCACGCCATATAAGTTTACATACTCTTATTACGCTCTTAGGCATAAATGAAATAAGTTCATTTATTAGTATATTACTCTCGATATACCATTTATCACTAACTCACATAACTTCCTCACTTTGTATACACTATACGATTTCTCACTTGAAGGTCACCCATCAAATCTATTTTAATTAATCTCTCAATTCAATTTACGAAAAGAATATTCCCTATATCTGTATGCACATCAATCAACATTTATTACTCTTTAATTATTAACCTCGACACTAAGAGGATTTCCTACTAAATCAATACGATAATTTAAATTCGCACTCTCTCTAAATCAATCACTAAAACCCCAACATTTACATCCAATCGGCTATAAATTTTTCTCTTATGTGCTTGATGAGAGAGAAAATACGCACTCAAATTCATTATGATATAATCCCCAAACATCTTCTCACTTTCTAAGCTCCTTAATCCCCCTAAATAATCACTTAATCCTCTATGATATAATAATTAGGAAGGTTCATAAATATAAACCCAAAGGAAAGGGGATAAACTTAAAATCCCAAAATCGAGTCAAAAACAGAGTCCCGGTCGACCGGTTCCCTAACCGCGGTCGACTGCACTTTTCAATTATGCCTATAAATGAAGACAGTATGGTTTTCCCTTGAGGCGCAGTCGATCGACCCCCAGACCGCGATCGACCGGCCTTACGAGTAACCTCAGCCAAACTCCATTTTTACTAACTTTCAACTTCTCAAAAACTTCAAAATACATACTTCCAACCAAAATTCTTCAACCCAAACATATTACTAGCATTAATACACATCAAATAACTCAACCCAACTAATTTACAACCTCAAATTCATCATTTACACACCAAATGTAAGGTTTTACCCACAATCTAGGTTTTAACATATTTAACGCAAAAATCCATAAATTTATCCACAATTCATGCAATATAAAATTCACAAGAATTATTTATCAAGTTTAATCACTTGCCTCAAAGTTGTAGAGTCTGATTTGCCCTCGAAATCATGGATTTACCGGAATTCCCAAGCTTTTCTTCTCTTTCTCTTCTTCCTTTCTCCTTCTCTCTCTTTCTCTCTTTCTTTCTAGGGTTTTCTATTTCTCTTAAGTGAGAATGACTTTTCACGTAGACTTTTAAGCCTTAAATCCAAGATACCCAACTTTAAATGATAATACACACTTTAAATGACTCGGTTACTTTAATTCGAGCCAAACGAACTTAAAATGTTTCGGAACCCAAATAAGACCCAAGTACAGTCATTTCGACTATCTCGACCCTTCTGGAATCAACCGCACACTCAGAATTGTCATTCGAATTACTTTCTAACATCTTCAAATTTTGACCTCAAATGCCAATTTAATTATTCTCCAATTAAAATAATATTATTTCTCCCAAAAATAATTAATTTTTTTGTCCAGAAATCTCGGGATATTACAGTGATCCTCCTATTTGTCCCATTCGGTAGATAGTCACTTTCATCACGTAGGATCGGGTTAAAATAATGCCTATGAAGAGCCCATTACATCATTGGGAAATACCATGCATGGTAAACATCGTACGCGTCTCAGTACGTCCCTCATAGTACGTCCCCCATGAGCGCACACACTAACTTAGTATGATTGAACATAAATCAAGTAAACAGTATGACCCTATGTAATCGGGGCAAATAAACAAGTACAAACCCCAATCATCTGGGTTACACATAAAGTCTCTTATTATTATTAGTTAGCATTCATGTTAACTAAAATTGGTTATATAAATCACTAGCTCGAATTCCCAAGGCTCTCCAAATCTAGGCATCATCCCGCGCCTACTCATATAAGATTACCTTAATAAATTAACTACCCTACTCAATGGGTTGTAAATTTATTCTAATTAAAGGGTGTCATACAGTTACTAAAACTCTCAATCTTCACTAGACTCCATGCATAAGACGTTTTATAAATAAAATCCAAACAAGGAACCCCTAATACACTAATGTCTAAGTCGAACGATATAAAGCATTCTAAACCAACATGTGATTTACACAATCACTAAACCTCTATCGTTCTCATAAATCATATCAATGCTCGGTCCTATACCCAAGGTCCTCAAGCCACGTGAATACATTCTACCCACGAATTACTAAAAAATGCCATGAGTTTTAAATTAATGATATCCCATTTAATTAATCTCCAAAATTTACGCACATCAATTGAAACTGAAACTCTACATATTAGTTCTAAATAACACCCTAATATCCCCATTATTATTATCCATAAGTCTTTTATAAACATTACCCCATGAAAATTTAACACTCTAATTTTTTTACCAGAGTCATGTGCGCGGGGTTAATTCTAGTTGTGCTAATTGATTCCAATTACATGGGACACTTAAACCATGTGCATGGATGTCGCAATACATATTTCTAAAAGTTATGGGTTTCTTCAACCTCAAACCCCAAAATAAGATCATAAAAACCTTAGTCTTCCATTGATGAATCAGCCAAGGTTCCTATGAAACTAAGAACAACTTGTTATGATATATAAGACATCATCTATCATAACCTAACCTCTTAAGTTAATAAATTGATGATATAACTCGAATTTGGTTCAAGTATCACATTAACAAGTTTTTTTCAATGAATTAACAATTTAGAATTATATTTTCACTAATCTAATAAGATTATACTATATAATGTTCTAAACCAAGGGATTTAATATTAAATTACTCAATTCATTAGTAAGATTAATGATTAATAACCAATTTAAGTTAAATTATCACAACTTATAAATTAGATGTTTGAAATCAGAATTAAACAATTTCTTACTCTAGATTCCAATGATTACTACTACCATAATACAAATCCACTTAAATTATTAATTGATATAAACCTGCCTTAGGCTAATTATATGAAATCAAGCCTCAATCCCCTAAATATTAATCCCTTAACTTCCTCTTCCCTCCCTAGCCTTCTAGTGTTTCAAAAATGCTTCAAATGTTTTTTAGGTATTACAAGCTAACCAAAAAACTAATCTTCCTACGAAATTGGGCTTGGGCATCACTTAAGCCCCAACTTAATAAACCCAAATAACATTCCAAATAGTCCAAAACTCTTCCCAAGTCATGTACCATCACTAGGATTAAACCCCACTATTTTAAATCAAAACGGACATCCCCAACGACCCAAAGTTCAACATAAAATATAATAAATTATATTAAATTAATTATCACATTAACTTAAGTTATAAGTCGGTATAAGTTGAATTAATTAAAATCTAATTATTAATTCCCTGTGACTCGATATTATAAGAAAGTACTTCACAATTGGTGAAACCCAATACCAATTATATAATCCAAGGATGGAACACGCCAACACCTAGTCCCTAACTATTCCATAGTCGGCTATAATAATAAGTCACTTCCAATATTTAATTAATGAATTATCTTGTATTATAGTGTTAATTTATGAAGATACGGGGTATTACATTCTTCACCCTTTAAATAAGGAATTTTGTCCTTAAAATTTGAGTCACCATACTCCTATTCGAAAGTCTAAAAATATCTCTCCCATAGCATCCTCACGCTATATAAAATATACTCATTCATCGATCCACTACTCTCTACGGTCTCTATTCGTAAATCGCGTTCGAATAAAACTCAAATCAAATCAATCTAACCATTAAAATTTCAATTTGTACCTCTGAAACTTGCTTTGCCATGTACCCATGGAAGACATCGTGCACGTGTTTACGGTGATGGGGTAAGGTCAAATGATACCGACATTACCCTACCCTAACACGCGAAACGAACCTATGCATTAGGATGCCAACTTACCTTCGGACCTAACTTCATAATTCCCTTCATCAGAGAGACTATCAAAATATTTGTTATCCCTATTACGGCACTAAACCATACTTCTTCTCGTTTCCAAAAGTTTCTTTGCCTGCTCCGGTAGTATTTATATTTTTAATACTGAACACCATCTCCTACTAGGTGTCCCGAACTCATTACCATACCAATAGCTAGCTAATTCTTAATTTTTAATCAATCTTGGTCAGTTTATCCCAAATGACCCCAATGGTCCCATATAACCTTTGCGACCTCTGAACTTTACGAGAAAATCAAAGGATCTATTGCCCACTCCTATAATAGAAACACTAACAACTATATTTTTTCCAAATGTCTCTGGTGCACAACCTTCACTACTCGTAGAGGAAAACCTAGATTCTAACTATGCTAAAAACTAATCCACTTGCCTACCAATAGCAAATTCTCTACTTACAATACCTTTGGTCACCCTAGACATGTGTAACAAAACACAATTCACACGCATTAGTCAAAACTACCTCTCATAGCTAGGGACCCTCTGGTACAAACACTCTCCCTCGAAAGTAAAAGAATAAATGCCTCTCCTCCCTATAACATCTTGCATACCATACCTTGGTAAAGAGTTTAATGCTTGGGACCAAACTACCATAATATAAAATCAGGCATAACAGCCATCACTACTAGAAAAGATTTCATTTCGATAAGATAACGTCGCTAATCATAACGACGAACTGACCCAAGCATGGTCGAAATACATGGATTGGAGAATTGGTCAATCCACTAATATGACCTGGATGTGCATGTTCCACATGAGTCATAAAATTACTTACAGGATATCTGTAATAATCGAGATTTTAAAAACCGACCCTAAACACATGCGGTCATTATTTTAACCCTTATAAAGTATTCAAATTCAAAAGTAATCTAAGAAGAAAGAAATTATACTTGATGCCATATAACTTTACGGATTAACCTAAACCCCCTGGAGTCTGAATAATTACAAAATAACACCTAAAAATTTTAAAGTAACATAACTTGACTGAAACTTCACTCATAAACCTCAATTTTATATCAAATTAATCCTTTAGACTTCAACTAATATAAAATTATAATTTTAGCTCGTGAAACTTTCTAAAATTACAAAAGTACCCATATACTTTATTAAAAGTACACTTTTAAGGCTATAAGTGTATATACAAGACCAACCAAGGACCAAACCCCAAATATTTGTTAATTTCCTAAAAACACCTATCCAAATAAGGCCCCACCTAAAAACAAACAACCAAGAATCATAAGTTTACACCATACACACATGTGAGGAACAAAACCCAAGTTTGAAAACCCTATCATATTAGTTAAAATCCACCTCTTTTTTCCACCAGTGAACTCCATTACTACTGTACTATAAATACCCCACGAAAACCTCTGTTTAAACTCACACAAACAAAAGTTCCAGTACTCAAAATTTTCACTCCAAGCATGTACTATATGATTTTCTGTACTATACTCAATTCTTTTTGTTTCAATCTTTTTATGTGTAGTTATAATGTTAAAATAACTAGAAACAGTAGGAAATTTTAGATAGAAAACGAGCTTTAGGTGAAAATTTTGAAGTTTCCACCATTAAAGCATGAACTTCAATGGTGAACTTTTAAATATCAATCAAAACTCATGTTTAAAGATTTGAATGTCTTCATTAGAACATCAATAACTCGAGTGTAATGATCAAATGCCATGAATGTGCCTAGTAAGCTCGAATCGATTGAAAGTGTATTCTGAACTAGAATATTGAAATTATGAAATTATCCTTGTATAATCCATCTCAACCTTTGAAATCAACACCAAATTACTCCTATTCATAGAAGAAATCAAACTATGCTCATAAGAATCCATGTCATATCCGTAAAATCCACGAATGTTAGGTCAATGTTGTAAGGACATTTTTGTCCATTATCAATTTATATGTCGTACGTCGTTACACCGTTGAAGAAACTCAAGATCGCATCTACATCAACGGATCCGAATATCAAAGTGTCTTCAACATCATAGCCTCTGCGAGAATGAACTTGGTAAAATTTTGTTTTTACGTTCCTTAAAGTTCATATTTAGTATTGGGAAATTTTTATAAAATGTTTTTTATAAAAACAAGAAGTAAGTTTTTTCAAGCAAAATGAGGCTTTTAAAAGGATTTTATTTTTATGGGAAAACCGGACCGGTCCGCCCTATACCGGACCGATCCATCCCTCAACCGGACCGATCCGCTTGCTGCAGATCCAGTATACCCCGGACCGCAAGCGAACCGATGGAGGCCAAAAATAAAAGAACCGATCCGCTTGACCGGACCGATCCGCCTCAGAACCGGACCGGTCCGTCTGGGATATATTCAGCCAGATTCGCTACAGATTTTTTAGGCTCAAAGTTTTCCTATTTAAAGCCAACTTCGGGGAGTTATTTTTTAAGACTTTTAAAGACGATTTTCAGAGTCCTAAATACTCTAAGTCTTCACCTTTTTTATGTGCAAAACATCTTTTTGATTCACACAAAAAAATCCCAATTACTTTTGTGAATCTTTTGGAACCCTAGAACACAAGCTTTGTTACTATTCATCTTTGTGGGGAGATCTTTTCAACCGAGGGCTGCGTGTCATTGCTGAGGGAGTCTCTACAAAGTTTCATGGCTGCGTGTCATTGAGGAGTGTTGCGGTTCTTCCTTTGTTGATTGGACTGAGGTTCATGTGGGTTCGCTGCGTGTGGATTCATTGCTGCCCTCCTGGAAAGGGATATTTCCAGCCGCCGACTACAGAATCCGATACCTGAGGGTAATTCTTAGTCACTGTATTTTCATTGTAATCCGATTGTAAGCCGTTTTCTTAGAAATTATAGTGAAAATAAAAGGTTTTGCCCCTTTGGGGGATTTTTCCTGAAACTGTTTGTTTTTTATCCTGCATGCTATATTTTATTTGATAAATCATCTAGATGCATGTCTTAGGGTTTAACTAAAATTTGGGTTTAATTAAAAACTGGATTTTATTTGAGAGAAGTCGTAATATTTTCGCTGTAGCTGCACTCTCAAATTGGTATCAGAGCAGGTTACGCTAATTTATCACGTGATCCTGATTTTTCGAGGATTTATTTTTTTTGATACAATTTGACTTCTCACGTCGTCAAATTGGTATCAGAGCCTGTTGCACTAAGTTATTGTGTTTTGATCCTGATTTTGCAAAAATGGCTTTTGATGGTTTTGATGATCTTCGATGTCAAATTTTTGAAAAAATTAATTGGAAAATTCACACGAACTCTTATTTTAAATCTTCTGTTGAAAACGAATCTGAGAGGTGTCCTTGTTGTGAGGGTGTTGGTCACACGTTACATGAGTGTACCACAAATTTAAAGAAGAAATTGAATAAACCGATTTCTCATGTTTCTACCCTTAGTGATTGTGATTCGAAAGAAGAAGTTTTTTATGCTTCTAGGCGAGAGTTTCCCATCCATGTGTTTAGTGATGATAGTGAAGGTGATGGGAGTGTGGATGAAAGTGAGGAGGAAAGTGTAGATGAGCATGACTTGCAAACTGCTTTCAATGAACTTTATGCTGAAACTTTGAAAACAAATAAAGAAAATTTGAAATTGAAAGCTCAATTGAAAGAGTGTGCCATAAAAAATAATGATTTTCTAGTTGAAGAACTTAGGGCTCATGTGAAAATTTTGAAAGAGAAGCTTGAGTACGTAGAGGGTGAGAGAGATAGTCTTAGAGGGTTGATGGAGACTATGAAAAAGGAGCTTTTAGAGTTTGAGGATTCTAAACGAGTACTTGAATCTAGGATAGGTGAACTTGAGGTGAAATTGAAAGATTCAAGTAAAGTGAAATTTGATTTGGAGTCTAGGTCTGAAAAACTTGATAAGATTTTAGGCACAGTCGAGATCAAAACGGATAGGGGTGGGATTGGTCTTGAAAAATATGGTGCACCCATTCCCACACGTGTGAGAGAGCCTCCTAGGTTTGTTAAGAAAAAGGCACCTAAAGTTGCTAGGAAAGCACCCCTTAAGAACATTGTGAGAGAACCTTCTAGGATCATTAGGAGAGACCCACCTAGGCAAATTCGGAAAGAGCAACCGATAAATTTGAGGAGAGGGCCACCTTTAGGTAACACACACCGCCCGATTTACAATTGCACACATTGCGGTAGGCAAGGTCATCTTAGGCGATTTTGTTACAAGCTTTTAAATGGACCTAGGAAGGTTAATGAAAGAATAAATTCGATTCCCAAAACCCCCACACTTTGTTACACATCAATTTGGGTTAGAAAATCGAATTTAGAGGCTTATGGTTTATTTGTCCACGATTCCCATTTGCTTGCACGTGATTCACCCCATGTGAAATCTTTTGGTTGATTGTGATTGCATGTTTGTCATACACTAGTTGTGGTTTCATGTTATATTTTTACTAGTGTGATGACTTGTACTTTTTGTATAAATTCTTGTTTTTGAATTTTGTTTTTGAAAAATACAAAAAGATTTTATTTTGATAAAATTTTTGAAAAATCCAAAAAGATTTTTGTTTTTTGTTTACACCGTTTATGGATGAACACTTTGGATGACCGAGTCACAACATCATTCCATTATTTTCATGTGACTATTTGATAGTGTTTTGAGACAATAGGTCAATTCATCCATGTGCTTTATAATGTTTGGAGTCATTAAGATGTAATTAAGTGTTACTTCCTACATATTTGACTCATGTTTCCTTTAATTCACACATGCACGGATTTGTTTGATTATTGTGCTTGTCTTATCACATATTGGTTGGGTGTTTTCACTTCAATTTTGTCCTTAAAACAAACCAAGCGCGATAAATTTTGATAAGGAAATTGTGCATATTAAAACCGGCTTGTGAGTTTGTGTGCTTTGTTTGATAACGGGGAGGGGCTGCGAAAGGTAATCATCTATCCTTTGCGCAAAAGCCACCGTTAAAAAGGACCTAAAAATTGAGGAATTTTATTATCCGAGGTCCAAAGAGGTTAAAAGAGCCCGAAAAAATTAAAAGGCAATAAAAAGATATTCATGCCAAAATATGGGCCATTTAGGTTTTTGCACCAATTCTCCAAAGTTTGAGAATTTAGATTACCTCTAAAAGAAAATATTTATGAGGGAGTTTGGTTGGAGAATTAAAACGGGTTTGCACGTCCTTGAAATTCTTAAAAATGCGCTACATAGTTTTGGACGTTATTGGTGTGGAAATCACTTTGACTTTGATTTGTTGATTTGCATAAGACGATGTCATCTAAATTCAACAATTTTTTCACCTAAGGATACTTTTGATGTTCATTCATTAGGGGTACACATATGCATCGTGCACATATGATTGATTGAGTTGATTTACCTATCGAATGTGTTCACACCCATTCATTCCATTTCCATGACTTGGTTGTTTGAGTCTAAATCCATGGTGTGATTTTTGTATCATATTTGTTCATATTGGTATCCTATCTTTGTATGAAAAATTTTGAAATATTCAAAAATAGTTTCTGTTTTTTTTTTGTGTACCGTGGCACCCCGATTGTGCTTATTTGATTCATTCTTCTCATTTGTCTATTTTGGGACATCATAAAAAGGGGGAGAAAGAATTATCATTTTATAGGGGGAGTTTGAATTTTGGGGGAGTTTTGAGATTTGACTTATGCTTATCATATATTGGTATCTATGTTTATCTCATTTCAAACTCGATATGTCACGTGGTATTTGCTTTGTCTCATGTGTGTAGGTATAAAGATTGAAGATCAATATGTTGCACACCCTGATGAGAAAAGCTTTGAGATTTGATGATTGTTGAAGAGTGAAGAACAAACGATGAAGAGTTATACCTTTGTATCTTTCCATCTTTAGGGTTCATGCGAGGGTAGATTTGTATAGGTCATAAGTTGATAATTCGGATATTTTTTATGTATGTACCGTCATAGACATAGGGGAGATTTGTAAGGACATTTTTGTCCATTATCAATTTATATGTCGTACGCCGTTACACCGTTGAAGAAACTCAAGATCGCATCTACATCAACGGATCCGAATATCAAAGTGTCTTCAACATCATAGCCTCTGCGAGAATGAACTTGGTAAAATTTTGTTTTTACGTTCCTTAAAGTTCATATTTAGTATTGGGAAATTTTTATAAAATGTTTTTTATAAAAACAAGAAGTAAGTTTTTTCAAGCAAAATGAGGCTTTTAAAAGGATTTTATTTTTGTGGGAAAACCGGACCGGTCCGCCCCATACCGGACCGATCCGTCCCTCAACCGGACCGATCCGCTTGTTGTAGATCCAGTATACCCCGGATCGCAAGCGAACCGATGGAGGCCAAAAATAAAAGAACCGATCCGCTTGACCGGACCGATCCGCCTCAGAACCGGACCGGTCCGACTGGGATATATTCGGCCAGATTCGCTGCAGATTTTTTAGGCTCAAAGTTTTCCTATTTAAAGCCAACTTCGGGGAGTTATTTTTTAAGACTTTTAAAGACGATTTTCAGAGTCCTAAATACTCTAAGTCTTCACCTTTTTGATGTGCAAAACATCTTTTTGATTCACACAAAAAAAAATCCCAATTACTTTTGTGAATCTTTTGGAACCCTAGAACACAAGCTTTGCTACTGTTCATCTTTGTGGGGAGATCTTTGCAACCGAGGGCTGCGTGTCATTGCTGAGGGAGTCTCTACAAAGTTTCATGGCTGCGTGTCATTGAGGAGTGCTGCGGTTCTTCCTTTGTTGATTGGACTGAGGTTCATGTGGGTTCGCTGCGTGTGGATTCATTGTTGCCCTCTTGGAAAGGGATATTTCCAGCCGCCGACTACAGAATCCGATACCTGAGGGTAATTCTTAGTCACTGTATTTTCATTGTAATCCGATTGTAAGCCGTTTTCTTAGAAATTATAGTGAAAATAAAAGGTTTTGCCCCTTTGGGGGATTTTTCCTGAAACTGTTTGTTTTTTATCCTGCATGCTATATTTTATTTGATAAATCATCTAGATGCATGTCTTAGGGTTTAACTAAAATTTGGGTTTAATTAAAAATTGGATTTTATTTGAGAGAAGTCGTAATATTTCCGCTGTAACTGCACTCTCAAATGTCAAAAATCCACAAAACTTATATATTTGGATTTATTATGAAAAATTACGTTGAGTTTGTTAAGAACTCATCTCAAATATTTTAGAAATGGGGGAGTTATTCAATGTCAAAAATCAAAATCTAAACTCAACTGTCGAGGGAAAGAAGATGAACTTTTTCAGTAAAAACCTTGACCTAGCGTGTGAGGGCGCGTGGCCAATCAAAAATTTTTGGAAATTTATTCCAATATTTTTATTTTATTTTTCTAGTCAAAATGAAATAAGGTAAGGTCATGCTAGGATTAACCTAGCCTAAGTTATGGAAAAATGAGGTTTTAACCTAGAAATATCTTTTTAAAATTGCAATTTGACCCCTCCTGACTTTTTAACTTATGAATTTGATTCTTGAACATTGTCTATGAATACTTCAAAATATTTTAAGACAAAAAGTCTCTTGCACAAAAGTTCAGAAATGACCTTAGCTTCGTAGTTTAAAGTCCCAAAATATTTACAAATTAACCCTTGAAACTTTAAAACATACCATTTTTGTATAAATTGATTCACCTAATCCCAAATACTTACATACCCAAATATTGTGTACAGAAAATCAAGTACCAACTCCTCCCGATATCCTCTTGTGATATATAAAGCCAAACGATATATCGAGCAAGTAGGTTTTCTTACCATTTTAATGTAAACTTTGCATATTTGCCATACTATTATTGATATCACTATGTGATAACTCCTATTTACTCTTAGTATGTGCATGTTATAGTACTGCTATACTACATATTTTATTAAATATCACCGGTATTTGAATCTGATCATCTTTATTTGAATTTGACTATTAATCAATTTAACCCTTATCACCTAATAACTGCACTTTTTTGTAAATATTTATAATATAAGCATCAGTATTAACTAGAAAGTAGATTGACGTGTTATCCCACGGAACATTTTACTTGGCCTAATGGTCTCAGATGATTGAGAGCCTGGATTATTTCTACATACATATGTGTTCTACTTTAATTGTGTTCCTAGACGATTACTTTTCTCCAAAGGTTTTGGATTGATTATTATTATTTTGATTTTATAGCTGGCTTAGTTATTTCTTTAACACTTAGTGAACTGGTAAGTATGCGATTATTATATCAAAGATCCTTGATTTTCTTTACATTATCCTTAATGAACTGTTAACGAACCTTATTTTCTTAATGAGCGGCAAGTATGGGATTATTAGTTCAAGAACCATAATGTTTTTATATAATAATAACTATGGGATTATCAACTTTATTTCTTTAGCATTGCTAAAGCACTGATTCTATACACATTCCAATTCTCATCCATACGTATATTTATTATAGAACTGGTAGAACATGCTTAGCATATTTGTGTTAATTCCTTTTTTCTCTAGATGAACCTGGAGAAATAGAATAATATCTCTTCCCTATTAGAGATAAATATCGATTATCTATTTTCTTACGTGACTGTGTGGGCAGAGAATAAGCCAGATGGGAGCAAGTAATGGCATTTTTTAATTTTCTACATTATAGCTTGTACTAAAAAAATATACTTCACCCCTACGGTGGTACTACCTAATGTAAACTACATTAATAATGAATAAATTATCTTATTCCACCTTAACTTTAATTCATTGCTTTATGTGTACTTCTTGTTCATTCATACCAAAAAACATGGTGTGAGAAGTTGGTATTAGAACATGTTTTAAATTTAAACATATCGACGGGTTAGCATTCTGTAGGGGGATAGAGATAGTTGCCCCAATTAACAAAAGAGACTCAAGATAAGGAAGCAGCATGTAGACAGCGAGGCAACTCCTTGATACAGCACAACGAGGAAACTTGTTGAGATAGATCTTCTTTATCTTTCGTTCTTACTTAGTCAAATTGTACCTTTTAGTTACATTGATTGTAATGATGTAACGATTGTAATATTGAGTGTGAGGTCAAACGATACTCGCGAGAGACCAAGCTTGGCGGGGCTTGGGAGAGATTACATGATCTATCGAATGACCTCGTCATGGAAACTTTAGAGGGACTTGATTTGTAGGATATAGAAGTGAGGTAGAGTTAAGGATTGTCTTTACCATCTTAGATACACCTGGTAAAATATCGAGAGATCTTTTATCGGGGAATATTGTGAAGAATAACCTTGAGTTCCATCGTATATGGAGCTTAAATCCAAACAACCCTATACCAAATGTCACATCTACGTTAGGTGATGTCATTATCTAGCTAAACATTGTCCAATCCAAACTTGAGTAAACCACTGTGGTATTGGAATTGTCAGACAACTTGGTGAGTCACCTTTGTTGTGTCAGTCCTCTTACGTATTATTTATAGGCAAAAGGAAAATCATGGCATTTAATGATTATGATGTAGGGTGTGCTAATCCATCAAGCATTTAATCCCTGTGACTTAAATTTTGAGGGGAACGTCTTTCATACTGTGGAGGATTAAGACATCTCGAGGCTATTTATTAGCCTCAACCACTTCTGAGAAGAGAAAGTTTTTTCCAGCAAAAGAGAGAAGGCATTGAAATCAATAGAGTTGTTGCAAACAAAAGTTCACTCACCCATCATTGTCATTTATTGTGAAGCTAATAGCTAACCAGAGAGACGTCAGAGGTTATTAGTGTGTTAATCGTCTGCCACGGTGTATCTAAGGTGCTTACCTCTCTCTCCCTTTTAATCAGTTATTTTTTAATTTCCCTTATTGTCATTTGAGTTATACACGAAAAATTTATGAGTTCAATCTGAATGTTTACTACACTTTTCTAAAAAACCCGCCTAGGCTCTGCCTAGGCTTGAGGCTTGGGTGAAACGCCCCGCCTTACGCTTTTCACGCCTTATTCTTGGTAAAACCCTTAAGGTGCACTTTTTTCTACAAACAACAATACTTTAGTGAAACGATATCGCATTTTAAAGAATTTTTTTATAAACCGAACCATTATGTCATCCAAAATAATCAAATAGTATTTTAATTTGCATATATTCAGACATATTTTTATGATATGTACAATTTTAGTATTTTAATAGCCTTGTTATGGTTAAAAAATATTAAAATATATTAAGAATGCCTAAACGTCTTTTCACGCCTTTTTACGCCTAAGGCCCGCCTAGGCTTAAGGCTTGACCTTCACGCCTTGATCACGCCCCGCATTTTTTATAACCTTGGTTTACTATATACAATATTTTGTGTTCATTTTTCTTTGTTAAGAATATTTGGGTTATCATTAATCACCATATTTATAGGGGTTACGCCTCTATTGGTATTAGTATACTCCCTGGATTCAAGGGGATTGCCCTCTTACATTTGGCGACTCCGCTGGGGAGGTATTATTATAGAAGCATGGCGCAATTGATTTTGATGTTATCCAGTGAAATGAGGAATAAACAGTAAGGGAGCTTGAGGCTTCCATAGATGGGGTGCCTCAAGTAAAGGTTCCCAAGCTCAAACGGCTGTAGGAATCCCAGCAGTCATGCAGGTTTCTACTAGCATTGTGATGGGACAGGCACAGATGGCCTTTCTCATGGGAAAATTCTTTGAGTTCTTGCAGACTCTTGTAGTTGCAATGGATTTCAGGGCGGACTAGACCTTAGTCCTTCGTAACATCGATGGAAGCTCCAATAGCACCATCAATCGCAGTTCCAACGGGATATGTCCCTATGAGCATTGTCCCCACCCCTCTCCCAACTGTGGGTGACCTAGGTGTGGCAAGTATTCCACATGTGGTCCCTCAGCCCATTACTCCAATGGTTGCCACTGCACCTTCCTCGGAAGAAATAAGGAAGGAGATGCAATAAGAAATATTGAAGATGATAGCAGCTTCCTCGCAGTCAACCAGTGAGGTACCATCGGTGTATGATGATTTTTGTACCGCTTATCCAGAGGCGTACAACGAAGTCCAAAGGACTAAACTCCTCCTATCTTTGAGAAGTGTACAGGAAAAGGGGGAAACTCAAAGGAGCACATTAAAAGACTCATCGAGCATTCTAGGGCTCACTGCAACAATAAAAAGTTAAGATTAAGGGAGTTTTCTAAATCTCTCACCGATAAGGCATGCATTTGGTACTCTCACCTGGTGCCAAAGAGTGTTTTAACGTGGGAAGAGATGCAAGTTCTTTTCGTCTAGAAGTTCTTTATGGCGAAGATGGATTTACGCTGACACAACTATATAGGAGGAAACAACAGCTAGGAGAGGAGGTGGTGGCATATGTCCGAAGATTTAGAGAAGTTACCTCGATGTGAGGGAGGAGGCTAAGGATTCCAAACTACTTCAGAATTTTTCTGAAGTTTTACTCCCGGAGTACATCTGTCACCTTATAAATGAGACGCGTGAAGGGAATTTTATGACATTTTTGAAAACTGCAAGAAACATCTCGCTGGTTGTATGTCCAAACCCGATCATGATGCCTATAATATTCAGGCAGCAAGTACAACCCGTTATAGGATGTGGCCAACCTCCATGAGTAGGATATGTCGATGGAGGAGAGGAGGCCTAACAGCCAAAGAAGGATAACAAGAGGAAGTTTGGAAGAAATGGAGAGGACCCATTACCACTACCTTACACCTTCGAAGAAGAGGTTTGCTGCGGGGAGGGGAAGTCTATGAGCAAAAGGATACTCCAATAATGGAGCCAAAAGTAGAAGTGAGAGCTAATCCCAAATACATCCATATCTATCGAAAGATTGGTCATCCAACGGCGACCTATTTTACATTAAGGAAGATCATAAGCAAGCATATGAAGGCGGGAACTTTACAAATCCCTCAAGAGAACATCAACATCAACCCACTACCAGAATATGTAGCTAACCTGGTGGTTGTTTATGATGAAGAAGCTGAGAAGGAGGCGAAAGACCTAGTGGTAGAGAAAAAAGAGTTTGAGGAAGCATTAAAAGACTACACGAGAGGAATGGAAAATGTTGTGATAGCCTATGATGAAGAAAGCGCAAGGGATGTGTAGGATGTGTATAACCTTTATACCGAAGAAGTAGGCCAAGGGATGGAATACCATGTTGTATTATAGTCACCCAAATTCTCATGGATCTTCGATCAGGTGGGGACGCCGAAGGAGAGTGGACTAGAGATAACCCAAGCGATTTTGGTGTGGAAATTCCTATCCAAAGTGACTTTCAACGATGCCGATAGAGTTGTGAGGTTCCCTCACAATAGACCCCTATACATGATGGCAAGTAATAATGGGGTGAGCTTTGTGAGGGCTCTAATGGATAGGGTAACATCCATAAACATCATGCATATCAACTCATTTCATGTGATTGAGAGTGATACTTCCTACCATATCTTGATAGGAAGAGTGTGGATGCGTAACTACGGCTCAGTCCCTTCGATATATCACCAATGTGTTAAGGCAAATGTGAAGGGGACTGAGATAATTATACGGGCAACAAAGGATACCTTTTCAATCGAAGAGGCTCACCTGGTGAATGCAGCATTTTATACAGAGTTGGAAGAGGATAGAAGAGTCCTAACGAGAAAAATTGAGGGAGCCAAAATTTCCTCTATCAGATAAAGGATGGGGCCTGTGAATAGCCAAAGCAGTGAAGGAGAAGGTAGAAGAGAAGTAGCGGAGGAGGTCAACCATGTCGATCCCAAACCTCAGAAAATCTCTAAACAACTAAGAGATTAAATGATACCCAGGATGGACCCGATAAAGCACGAGGTCTAATGATAAAGCGTACTGAGCAGGTTTTTGAGAGAAAGGTTGGCAAAAGCTTCGAGAGATAGAAAATGAAAGGCAGTTGCATCGACCAACCATCAATACAAGAAAGTGATAAATACGGATGAAAGGGTGATCTATCGCCTTTGAAGGTGTGAGCGGGCTGTCAAAAGAGGTGTTATAGAGGATGACCCAGTGTATGTGTTTTTTTTATGCCCCAACAGGGGAAGTGAATGGTCATAGATAACTCAAACATTCAGAAATTTATGGAAGAAGTAAAACATAATCCAGAATACATGATGGATCGCCCAAAGCTGCAAGTGCGGGAGCTGAAGCAGCTTGTTCTAGCCTAAGAAAGAGAATATATAAGGCCCATTTTCATTTCGAAGGATCTGAGCATAGAGAAAATAAGGGCATTAACTGAGCTAATTTGGGAATATAAAGATGTGTTTGCATGGAAGTACACAGAAATAGAGGGGTTGGATGAAGAGGTAAGTTGCCATAAGCTGAACGTTATGCCTTCTGGAATACCGATGAAGAAAGCTACAAGAACTTACCATAGTTGGATCTAAAGATTAAGGAGGGGGTACAACAATTATTAGCAGCAGGATTCATCAAATCAATCCAGTACCCACTCTGGTTATCTAGCATTATCCTAGTGGGAAATAAGGAAAAAAACTAGATACGGATGTGTGTGGATTTTATAGACTTGAATAGAACTTGACCAAAGGATGAATTCCCTCTGCCCTCTATTGATAGCATGGTCGATGCAAATGCTGAACATGAAGGTATAGCTTCGTGGACGGGTATGTGGGATACAACCAAATTAAGATAGATCCAATAGATGCGTAGAAAATAACATTCAGAACTCCGTTAGGAAATTTTATATACAAAGTGATGCCTTTTAGATTGAAGAATGCTGGAGAAAAATACCAGAGAACGATGATGTCTATTTTCCATGACTTCTTTCATAAATTCTTAGAATTTTATATAGAGGATTAAATCATAAAATCAAAGAAGGAAGAGTCCTATCTGGATGATATGAGGAAGCTGTTCATTCAATGCAGGAAATACAAATTAAAGATGAATCTGTTGAAGTGTGCCTTCGGAATTATAAGTGGGAAATTTTTGGGCTTCGTGGTGGATCGGCAGGCAGTGCAGATGGACCAGGATAAACAACGAGCGATCCTAGAGATGTCATGTCCAAGAACATCGAAGGAGTACAAAAGTTTCCTCGACGAAGGCTCCTACCTCAGGAGATTTGTGCCAGGGTTGGCCGAGATAACTCATCCGCTGATAGAGCTGCTACAAAAAGGCACAAAGTTCAAATAGGAAGAAGATCACTAAGAATATCTCATCAAGCTAAAGAAACTGTTCACTTCTCCACAGATAATGATTCCTCCAAGGGAAGAAATATCATTACAACTCTACCATACGTCTAACACCAGGTTTGTCGAACCTCCTTTAGCATAGGAAATTAATGGGAAAGTAAGTCCAATCTACTATCTGAGTAGGATCATACATGGCCCAGAGGCAAGGTATACTAGTGTAGAGAGACATTATTTATCCTTGATGTTTGTAGGAAAAAAAACTTAGACATTATATTCTATCTTTCACAATTCATATTATGATAAGATGTGATCCCATTAAGTTTTTATTGGCAGCAACTATTTTGATTAGAAGATCAGCTAGGTGGCTCCTCATTCTTTCGAAATATGACTTTAAGTGTGTGGTCCCTCATGCAATCAAGATCTAGGCATATGCAAACTTATTGGAAATCTTCTTGTCCGGTATATTTGAGCTACTTTATGATAGAATTCATGGAGACGATTTACAGTCCAACTTTTTGGACGCAAACCTTGAAGAGTGGACTATGCAGTTTGATAATTCTTCGACAGAGAAGAAACGGGGAGCAGGGGTCATTCTTTCAAAAGGGAAGTAAGAGATTTTCCTTTCTAATAAATTAAATTTCCCTTGCTCTAATAACGAAGCAGAGTATGATACGTTAGTGTTGGGATTGCTAGAGGCCCTTCGGAAGGGCATCCATTCACTATGCATCAAAGGTGATTCAAATTTAGTGGTCCATCAAGTGAATGGGGAATATGCATCGAAGCATCTCAGCCTACTGCCCTACAGAACAATCATCCAAGGGCTAATCAACCAAATCTATTAGTTCAAGATAAGGAGACATCATAAAATGATGAACATGCATGCTGATGCTTATGCCACCATTATTCAGAAAGTGTCCATGAAAAGCGACACAACTACGGTTATGATACAAAGAAGAACAGCTCCCTCGGTGGTATAGTCGACCTTGCCAATAGAAGATGATTCAGATTGGAGAGGTGAGATTACAAAATAGTTAGAGTCTCGGGAAAGTAAGATGGACCTCAGATAGTTGGCATAGTACTTCACAATCCAAGGAAGTCACTACTTTAGTAATGTGAAAGAATGGTTATCAAGGTCTATCGGGCTAGGGGAAACAGAGCAAAAATTGAAAAATACACATGGCAAACATTGCGAGACAACTGAGATCCCTCTGTGTAGAAGAATCCAGAGAGATGGATGCTTCTGGCCAATGATTAATTAGGATGCAGCGGAGTTACAACGAAGGTATGATAAATGTTAACTTTTTTCAGGTACCTGAATGTCACTTCATTGAAGCTCAGGAAGATTAGAGGCAGCCTTACATTGATTTCATCAAAGATGGAGTTGTTCCTTCGGAGGAAATTGATGCAATGGGACTCAAGTGAAGGGCCCCACGTTTATACATCCAAGAAGAGCATCTCTATCAGAGAGGATACTTCAACAGTCTATTAAGATGCATCATAAGGGAGGAAGCAACGGTAAGCTAACGAACCATCTCAAATTAGAGGGGCAAAGATATATGACCAATTAATGACCTTAGGTTATTATTTTCCAACCATAGAGAAAGATTCTACTAAGTTCCTTCCCAAGTGCCAGGCATGCCAACTATATGAAAACATGATCCATGCTCCCTCGATGGATTTACACTCTTTAGCAACTCCTTATCCCTTCCACACTTGGGAGTTTGACCTGGTAGGGGCAATAAATCCATCTTCGAGAGGAAAGATCTAGATATTAGTGGAAATAGAGTGCTTTACAAAGTGGATTGAGGCAATACCATTAAAGATAACAACGATAGGTGTGGTGGCCAACTTCATTAGGGAGTACATAATCTGTCGATTTGGTATCCCAAAGGTTATCCTCTCAGATAAAGGAACCCCATTTATCAACAAAGAAGTAACAATGCTCGCAGATAAGTACTTAATTATACATCATACCTCAATGGTGGCATATCCCAAAGTCAACGATCAAGCTGAAGCAACTAACAAGACCTTGGTCAATATCTTAGCCAAGATGATGGAAGACTTAGGTTCATGGGATGACAAGATTTTAGAAATTCTTTGGGTCTATCAAATAATAAATAGGAAGCCCACGGGGTATACATCTTTTTATCTTGTACTTAGAGCTAAAGCAAATCTTCCAGTGGAGATATAAGTTCCCTCGGCCTGATATGCCTTACGAAATAATAGGCTCCCTCAGAGTAGACACGTACAGTTAGAAGCACTGGATGAACGTAGGGATAATGCGATGCAACACTTAGAGATGTACACGAAGCAGATCTCCAGGGCATATGACAACTTAGTGAGGCCAAGGAGGTTCGTAGAAGGAGATCTAGTTCTGAAGGCAACTGTGAAGCACATTCGAGGGCTTGCGTCGCCTAAATTTACTGTGAATTGGGAGGAACCTTTCATTGTGAAGACGATTTAGGTTACTGCTTAATCTCAACGATGGAAGAGGATAAACCTTTCAAGATTAATAACAAGTGGTTAAAGGTCTATCATGTTTGAGCGAGTAACCTCATTTAGAGATTTATTTTGGATTAAACTTTTGAAATTATGACACAATTCATTATGAGTCATATCTTTTGTTGTAACAATTCATTGTTAGAAAGAGTTTGATTAAAAATTGTTAGAGTATAGTCTTTGCAATGAATAGAAGAGAGTTGTAACAAATAAAAAAGCATGATATGGTAAAAGGAAATTCTTTTTCATTAATATACTTAAAATAGGGTTACAAAATTGGGAACTATTGCACAAGAATTACATATTACAAAAATGAAAAAAAAAACTTACAACACAAAAAATGGACTTCAACCCAAAAGCAACCACACGTCAATAGAGGAGAAGAAGTACCCAAGAAAGATAGAAAAGGCTTTTAAGCACGTTCGCTAAACAGTAATAAATCCTTCAATTCGAGTCTGGACTTAGGTGCAGTCAATGACTAAGGATGCACATTTTTGCTTGGCTTTGAGCAGAGATTCTTCGACAGCCTTAACCTTTTGTTCAGCTACTTTTGAAAGATGTGCCAACCTTGCCTCCTCATCCCATTGGGTCTCTAAGTGACTCCAGTAGAGCTTCCTATAGATCCCTAATTGATTACTCTTCAAGAGATTCAAATGACTAATCAACCAGTTAAGTTGGAAGCCATCTTTGCCTAATTCCCTCAAGTTGCCCAGATATTGATTGATGAGGGGCCTAGTAAGACTTGAAGTTTGGGTATTGACAACCTCAGCAATAACGATTGCCATACCCTGGAGCCTATAGGTCATCACCTCTATGTTTGAACAGAGATAGTCAGCAATAAACGTTTGGGGGTGATGAGTGGAAATTTGTTCAATAATAGAGTGATGAAATGTAGAGATTTGGGGAGACTGACGAAGGACCATTAGGTAGAACTTGTGAGGAACCATATTGGGCAGAGGAATCTCATAATCGGGTTCGCTATCAACTGGAGAATCAGTAGTTAAACCATGGTCAATGTGACTTGATTCCTTTGAAGAGACTGGTCCTTGATGAGTAGAGGTAACAGGTGAGCGACCACATTGAGTTGGCTCCTCAACAGGTGTGGGTCCCCTAGTGACATGAAATGAGATATAGAAGAATGAGTTTGCGAAAAATCTTAACAAGTGTGGTTTTATTGTTAAGTCACCTCTTGGGTGTGAGTTTGCCAAAAATCTTAACAAATGTGTTTTCAATTTTAAGTCACCTTATTGGTGTGAGCTTGCAAAAAATCTTAATAAGTATCTTTTCATTGTTAAGTCACCTCATTGGTGTGAGTTTGCGATAAAACTTAACAAGTGTGTTTTCATTGTTAAGTCACCATTATAGGTGGAGTTTACGAAAAATCTTAACAGGTGTGTTTTCATTGTTAAGTCACCATCATAGGTGGAATTTGCGAAAAATCTTAACAAAAGTGTTTTTCATTGTTAAGTCACCTCATAGGTGTGAATTTACGAAAAGACTTACAAGTGGCTTTCATTGTTAAGGAAGCTACAATTTGCTTTTTATTCTTTGTTTTAATAGGCATAATGACAAGACTTATGCAAAAGGAGTGAGAAGGTAGTATTTACCTCATTAGCAACTGCAGGAGTAATAACTGTAGGAGTAGTAATTTCAACACCCCTCTGGGTTTCAACTGAACCTTTTGGAAGTGGGACCTCATCCCTTGGCGAACCACCTTCCCCAAAAAAAGGCACAAATGCCAAGATAGGGGAAGGTTACACTAAAGTCATTTGAACTCCAGTTGTGTCAACCTCCATAGGGGCTGAAGGAACCCCTGGGTGAGAAGATGAACCAACTGTAGCCTCAAGAACCCGTGGAGCATCATAATGGGAAGGAAGAGTGAGACCTGAAGAAAGCTTCAAATAATTTACAACTGTTAGACAAAATAAAAACCACAAAAAAGAGGACAAATACAAAATAAGTGAGTTTACCTCAGGTAATGGTAGAAAAAGGGGAAAACCCAACGACATACCTGACCAGAGAAAAGTGAAGAAGTCAACCAGCGAGAGATGTGGCCAGGGTAGACGCAACCATAACCTGAAATACAATAAAACACTTAGAATACAAGACAACCATGTTAAAAAGATAGCTAAAAGACAAAAACTATTACCTCTGGAGGACGTGAAGAGACTGGAACAATGTCCAGAGGAACCACAGGCAAGCAAAATGCCTCAGAAGAAGCCAAATGAGTCTCCTCTGGCTGAGAGGAGACTCTAATAGATGCAATGAATGCAGTAACTTACCTAGCAGCCTCCTTTACACATTGGGAGGCAGAACGATAGGAGTATGTTAGCCCAGTCATGGGAGAACGGGTGGGAGGTGCAACGGTCTCAGAAACACCCAATCGTTCTCTCACGAAGGGGCTCACAAGTGGAGAAGGTCTATTATCTATTTCATCCTCATATTAAGACAAAAGGAAACTTACACAAGCATTAAAGAATATAACTCAATAAAGAAACTTTTGAAAAAAATTTAAGTATTGGATTGCTCTAGAGAAGAGTAGGATGAAATAACCACGGGCGAAGAGGACGATAGGGGAACTGCAAAAGGTCCTTCAATTGGACCCTGTGAAACTTCGGCACTGTTATTAAGGGCAATAGTCTCAAGGGGATATGGAGGATGAGAAGGCCTAGGGATGAGGGGAGCAGGTGGCAGTTGTACCTCATATGCACGCTTCCTTTGGGTTTTAGTACCCAAAGTCTTCTTTCTTGTCGAAGGACCACTATCAGCAGGTGGGCCTTTAGAACTTATTCTTCTTGATGTGTCCCATTTAATTGGATTAACTTAAATTGTGGGAAATACAGCAGAGGGGGGAATGATAGGAGTGTGTAGCTGAAACTCCTATTGAACCCATTTAAGCCTGTCTTGACATTTCGTTCGTATCTCCTCACTTAGACCTGCAGACATGGGAGGAGGAACAGAGGCAATGGAAAAGGCATCAACGGGGACTTAGGATTTGGACTTGGAGTTGGATTTTATGGAAGTCCCACTCTTTAAATTCTTTGATTTTTTTGGAACTAAGTTGAGAAGGCCACTTGCCAGAAGCACCTGCAATAATAGTACCTTCTCCAGAGGCACCTTTGGCAAGGGAAATTATTTTTTTTGCTGGAGATTTTTTAGACCTAGGGGAATCTATAATGATCAGAGAGTAGTAAGGAGGTAGCGCACCGGGGAGGCCTATGGGTGTGTTTCTAATAGAGAACTCAACCCCCATGATGGAATTACCTTTAAGACCTAGTTTTAAGGCTGGTAAATTCTGAACATGTGGATAAATGGGGGGGGGGACTTTGAATAAATTCTTCAATCTTGGACAGTTGTGTCAGCTAATACTTCAATGCAAAGTCAGAAGTCACATCCTCCTTCCTGGTAAGGGCGGGAATGGTAATTCGTCCGTTGATCATTGAGAAAATGATAGAGGCGGCTGAAACATTGTAGAAGGCACAAGCCTAAAAAAAAGTAGCTCTGGTATGAGACTCCTAGAAAATGGGGTTAGGAACCCCCTGGTCGTAACAAAACTGGCGGCTGAAGTGATTGGGGTTGTAGTGCTGTGAGGTATATCCCCACTCAGTATAAAAGGGTATGTAACTTGGGGTTAGAGAAAGAATAACTGCAAATGAAGGTTCCTTAAGGATAAGATCCTTATAAATAGGTTAAACCACTCTAGCTTCTTAAGTAAAAAAGTTCCAAGTGTGGAAAAAAAGTTTTCACCGTAAGACCTCATAACGAAGCAACTGGATTTGTCAAAAATTGAAAGGATGTCCTTTCGGTTTTGCTTCTTATGGAAGCAAAATAGGCGATAGGACTTGATGCGTTCTCTAGATGGAAGACACTTCTGGTTGGATACTATTTTGGGATAGCGAGTATACAGGAAACTTGTTAAGACTAGGCATTAGCAAAATTAGCCAGGTGGATCATATCCAGCCAAGTATAAAGAGACACCAAATCCATGGCTTCTAGAGGAAGCTTGCACCCTCTGTCCAATCGGATGGAAATATTTATAAGACCCCTACGAGGTTGATCGTTGGGCTTACCGCGTAAGACAAAACGGGAAAGAATTACAAGTATGTACGTAGGTAACTCAAAGGGTGTACCTTTGCCTTGGCCAAAATCAGAAGAAGTAGGGCCACAAAAGAAGTATCTAATAAGGGGGTTGAAAGTCACTTTGTTCGATGAACTAATGCATGCATCATTCTAGGGCAAAGTATCTATGGGTTCAAGACTAAGTAACTCACAGACTTCTTCAAGTGTAACGGTAAACTCCCCCACGAAGCAAAAAAAGTTTGGGTTGTGATGTTCCAACGGGACACCAAGACCTGTAACACAACATTGTGTTCAGATAGAGTAAACTCCCCAAACCAGGTGGCATGATGCAGCCCAACCTTAGCGATGGTGTCAGTATAAGTGGATTGCATATAAGTATTCCAGGCAGCAAAATGTGATGGATAACCCCCAGGACCTTCGAAGTCAATATGAGAACAAGGGAAGTCACCTCAATCAATGCGGAACCTCATAGTTCCTTCTAGGGGGAGAAATCCCAAATAGATGGATCTTTATCCTCATCACCCAGGAGTAAGGGATCACACTTGGCACTAAAAGTGCAAGTTTTACAGGCACCCAATAAGTCATCGCCTTCACCAAATATGGGGGAGCGGCGATAAAAGCGAAGTTGCTCTTGACGAGTTGCCAGTAGAGTGGAAGCATTCCAAAGTGGGGCAGATATAACAGTGGGGGCAGGAGGAGGAGTGGTGGTGGGAGCAATTGGTGAAACTGGGGCGCTGGAATAAGTCATGGGAGAAGCTTAGAGTATAGATCTTATAGTAATAAAGGAAGAGAAGAGAAACAGAGTAGCAGTAGTTGAAGGTGGCAAAGAGAGAGGGAAGAAAGCGCTCCGACAAAGAAAATCTTAAGAAGAACACTGTTCTAAAAAACCCGCCTAGGCTTGAGGCTTGGGAGAAACGCCCCACCTTAAGCTTTTGACGCCTTATGCTTGGTAAAACCCTTAAGGCACACTTTTTCTCTAAAAACAACAATGCTTTAGTGAAACGATATTGCCTTTTAAAGATTTTTTTACAAACCGGACCATTATCTCATTTAAAATAATCAAATAGTATTTTAATTTACAAATATTCAGACATATTTTTATGATATGTACAATTTTAATATTTTAATAATCTTATTATAGTTAAAAAATATTTAAATATATTTAAAATGCCTAAACGCCTTTTCACGCCTTTTTACGCCTACGGCCCGCCTAGGCTTCTAAGGCTTAAGGCTTGACCTCCACGCATCGATCACGCCCCGCGTTTTTTATAACCTTAAGAACTAAAAAATGGAGAAAATGGGTTTTTTCTCTCTCTAGTACTCTGAAGACGATAATAGCAAATGAAAGAGTGAAAAAAAATGCTAAGTGTTGAAGGTATTAAACGTTTGGAATTCAAACAAACGGTTGAGTTTTCTCACTGAAACACGTGCCTAGCCGCCCGTAATGATTATAAATGGACACGTGGAACTTCAGGGAGTACTCTGACAGTTGAAAAGACAATCTCACATCATTAATAAGGTGACTCTTTGGAAAGAGAGTGTTGCTTTCAAAAGAAGTAGTGATTTTTAGAGCCAGAATTTTTTAAATATATTTAAAATCCAAAAGCCCAATTAAAGAAAGTCCTCGCGTTGCGGACCCGAACGACGGTACAACGGGTTGAAGATACTCTGGGGAAAATTTTAACTCTAAATACAAGAAAGGGAGTTTGCTCGCAGCACGGTTCAAAAAGTTAACGATGTCCCCTCGCCATAAGTTTAAACGTAGGTAACTTTAACTTAGGTACATCGGCGATAATGTTTTTCTTTTTGAACAAGTTGAAATGGGAACGGATACAACTTAGATGCATCGGGGAGAATTTTAACCTTAAATCCAAGAAATGGAGGTTCCTCGCAACACAGTTCAAAAAGATCACGATGTCCCCTCGCCATAAGTTTAGACGGAGATAACTTTGACTCAGGTACATCGGGGAGAATTTTTTCTTTTTAAACAACTTGAAATGGCGATGGTTGTAACTCAGATACATCGGGGGGAACTTCACAAGTTTTAACGCTAAGAATTTTCTCTCAGGGAAAACAAAGAGAATTTTGGGTCCATGGACAATCCTAACAAAATGGACAAGGAGTCAGATGTGATGAAAAAAAGTTCCTAGGGATAATAAATGGTTCATCGGATTGAGCAGTTTTCATGCAGATCTTTCTTGCTCTCACAATAAATCTATCCACGAAGGGGAAAATATAGGGGGCTTGAAGGTAATATTTGAATTATAGAGAGCTTTCCCAATTAATAGAAGAGACTCAAGATAAGGAAGCAGCATGAAGACAGCAAGGTAGCACAACGAAGTATCTCAGCGAGGCAGCGCAGTGATGCAGCACAATGAGGAAACTTGTCGAGATAGCTCTTCTTTATCTTCCGTTCTTACTTAGTCAAATTTTATCCTTTAATTACATTGATTGAAATATTGCAACAATTCACGAGAGACCAGGTCTAGCAGGACTTAGGAGAGCTTACATGCTCTATTGAATGACCTCGTTGTGGGAATTTCAGAGGGACTTGGTTTGGAGGATTGAGAAGTGAGGCAGCGTTAAGGCTTGTCTTCGCCATCGTAGATACACTTGGTAAAATACCAAGAGATCTTTTTTCATGAAAACTTGTGCATAGTAACCTTGAATTCCATCATATATTGAGCTTCGAGCCAAATAGCCTTATACCAAATGTCATATCTACGTTAGGTGATGTCATTAGCCAGTTAAACATCATCCCGTCCAAACTTGAGTAAACCACTATGGTATTGGGGCTGTATAATAGTTTGGTGAGCCACCTTTGTTGTGATAGTCCTCTAACGCACAGTTTATAGGCAAAAGGCATGTCCTGGCATTTAATGATTATGACCTAGGGTGTGCTGATCCATCAGCCATTTAATGTCTGTGACTTAAAGTGTGAGGGGAAGGTCTTTCACACTGTGGAGGATTGAGACATCTCGGGAAAGGTATGGGTCTATTTATTAGCCTCAACCACTTTTGAGAAGAGAGAGTTCTTTTCCAGCCAAAGAGAGAAGACATTGAAAGTAAAAGAGTTATTGCAAACAAGAGTTTACTCACCCACTATTGTCACTTATTGTGATGATTTTAATAGCTAACTAGGGAGACATCAGAGGTTATTGGTGTGTTAGTTGCCCGTCAAGGTGTATCTGGGGCGTTTACTTATCTCCTTTTGAATGAGTTATTTCCGAGTTTCCCTTATTATCAGTTGAGTTATACATGAGAGATTTTTTAGTTCAATCTGAGTGTTTACTATAAACAATATTATATGTTCATTTTTCTTTGTAAACAATATTTGGGTTATCGTTTATCACTATATCTATAGAGGTTACGCCTCTACTGGTATTACTATACTCCAGGCTTCAAGGGGACTTCCCTCTTACACATTCTATAATGAAAAAGAAATAAGATATTAGTTATTTTATCTTTTTCGTAACTTCTTTTATTACTATTATTATATTGTAATTCCAATTTGCAGCATGGATATACGGGACGTGTTTTTATTCAATGTACACATTGAGCCAAACAATCGTTGGGAAACCAGAGTTCGAGATGAGGCATTGGCAAAATTACGAGAGATGATACGTGCAGTAGAGGAGGACTCGATAGGCGCGAGTAGTGATGTTAAAATATTAATGCTGATAAATAGATTTCCGGGAGACATGAACGTTATGAGGAATGTGGACGATTATGTGATTGATTCAGTAATCTTCTAAGAAGTCATAAATCTTGCACTTGTAGCTAATTCGCCAACTCCACCTATGTATCCCGATGAAACATCAAATGGTGAAGTACATGGTGACTACTCTCCTGATACTACTGATGATTCGACTGATGGTTCTTTGGATCAAGGGGATTATTTAGTCAGTCTGGAATCCAGCTCTAGTGATGAAGTCATTGTTCCTACCTAAAAATCCAAGTTAAAAGTTGTCTCCTAATGTAGATAAGTATATTAAAGTAGTGTAGATAGTGTGCCCTATTGAACCCTAGGAGATTAACTAACTACTATAGCTACACTAATGTAGTAATAGTTTGTAATATATAAGTTCGATATATCATATAACTTATGTTGTATAATATAATAGGCTTGTGGCATATCATTGTTTATGATTCTTATTATTAAAAATGTTCTATTATATTTTAGGATGGATAGTACTTGCATTCTCTTCGCAGGAACTCGAACTGAACAACTCAGACTGAAGGAATCATGCGATGTCTTCAGGAACTTACTTTTTTAGCTCGACAACAATAAACTACTCATTCTACTCTAGAGGACATATCTTAAGAAATCCATAGGATGAATGCCCTTAAAGAATTCTTGAGGCAACTACTTTCGTATTTTCTTGGAAATCCAGGTAACAGTGAAGCTGAGAAATGGATACGTCAGATTGTGAAAATTTTGAATGGAGTAGGTATAGCTATTAATCTCCGAGTAACTTTAGCAGCTTATATGTTTGAAGGTGAAGCTAATTTCTGGTGCCAAGCAGTATCAAATAACCAGAATGTTGTTAATTTTACTTGGGAATAATTTGAGGAGAGTTTCTTTAAAAAGTATTTTCCTTTGGTTGAGAGAGATCAAAGAACTGTTGATTTCTTGAAATTGCAACATGCTAATCTATCGGTAGCCCAATACCAGGCCAAATTTACCAAATTGTCTCATTATGCCCTTGAGTATATAGATACTAAGATAAAGAACTACAGGCAATTTGAAAGACGATTACATCCGAGAGTTAAGAATTTGATTGCTCCTTTATGAATCCTTGAGTATTCTCAACTTATCGAAATTATGGCAATTTTGGAATGCAATTCTTCTGTCGTAATACGATCTTTTCCCCCTTGTTACTAGAAATAAACATGTTATTATAACCCCACCTCCTTCTCAACCTCACCCTTATTAAAACTTGAGTAAATAAGCTTATTCCCAGATTTGTCATAACACGACACGTTCAATAATTCATTGTCATGAGTGTCATGAAGTAGGACATATCCTGCCACAATGTCCTAAGTTAAAATTTGTTCCAATCCATAATTAGTTAAACAAACCCTCACAAAAATCCAAAATCCTATCCTATCCAAAATCAACCTAAGCAAAATTTTGCTAAGGAAATTGTCCCAATCCCGAGTCGTGGAAAGAATTACGCTATAAAGCCTCACGAAATTTCCATAATGTGATAGAAGGTATGATATTATTTCAACATTTTTTCTGCACATATTTTGTTTGATTCAGGTTCCGCACATTCTTTTATTAGTCTTAAACTATCTATATTATTGCAATTATTACCTACATCTTTAACTGCTCTATTAGATATTAAATCACCAACAGGTTAAATAAATACACCAACGCAAGGTTATAGAAATTATAGAATTCAACATGGTCTCGGAACACTCCTTGTTAATTTGATAATTTTAGATATTTGTGGTTTCTATATTATTATCAGAAGACATCATGCTTATATCAATTGTCATGCAAAGAAAATTTATTTTCAAAATGAAGATAATTATTCTTTTGTATTTGAAGGATTAGGTCCATCTGAACACTTAAGTTTCCAAATCCAAATCTCTTTTTTAATTCCAAATCTTTTGGAACAGTTCGAAGATGTTTTTCCCAAATAATTACCAGGATTAACCCCCTCCAAAAAAATTGAGTTTAGTATCAATATTTATCCTAATACACATCATATTTCGATACCTCCATATTTAATAGCTCCTTTAGAACTTCAAGAACTCTGTACCCAATTAGATGACCTCTTGAAAAAATATTTATTCGAATAAGCTCATCTCCTTGGGGAGGCCCGGTATTATTTTTCAAGATACATGACAAAAATTTTAAATTATGCATAGATTATCGTAAACTAAAATTAGTAGCTATAAAGAATAAGTATCCTTTACCTAAATAGGAAATCTATTTGATCAACTTCGAGGAGAAAAGGTCTTTTCTAAATAGATTTATGATCCGGTTATTATCAATTACGTGTTAGAGAATAAGAAATTACAAAAACTTATTTTCGAACTAGTTATGGACATTTTGAATTGACTGTAATGTCATTTGGATTAACCAATGCACCCACAGTTTTTATGGTTCTAATTCATGGAATATTTAGGCCTTTTCTTGATCAATTCATTATCGTTTTCATTGACGATATTCCAGTTTATTCTCAACATCTAGTAGAACATGCCCAACATTTAGACGCGATTTTAAGTAATCTTAGAAAGCATTGGATATATGCTAAAAAGATCAAATGTGATTTTTTAATGAAGGAAATAAAATTTTTAGGATATGTGATTTCTAAAAATGGAATCCAAGTCAATCCAGCCAAAATTTCAGCCATTTTAGAATGAAAAAATCCTACCAATATTACTAAAATAAAATGTTTTCTAGGATTAGATGAATATTGTCGTCATTTTGTAGAAGGATTTTATCGCATTGCTCTTAGCCTTATAAAGATAACTAGGAAGGAAGTTCCATTTGTATGGACTGGTGAATGCAATCAATCATTCCAAGTGTTGAAGGACAAACTAACCATTGCTCATATCCCTACTATTCCTTCTAGTGACTTAAGCTACAATGTCTATACCGACGCTTTATTTTAAGGGTTAGGATGTTTGTTAATGCAGAATGAGAAAGTTATGGAGTATGGGTCACGACAATTCAAAACTCATGAACATAATTACCCTATCCATGATCTTGAATTAGCCGATGTAGTTTTTGTGTTAAAATTTGGCACTGTTACCTTGACGGTGTAAATTTCCAAGTCTTATCCGATCATAAAAGTTTGAAATATATTTTTACCCAAAAAGACTTGAATTTAAGACAACGACGCTGGATGGAATTTTTGGAAGATTGTTGATTTAAATTAAATTACCATCCAGGCAAAGGCAATGTAGTAAACGACCCTTTAAGTCGAAATCCAGTAGGAATACTTCACACTTTGATTTCCTACGATATTGTTGTTACCATAGGGCAATATGAACTTCGATTGATATCCCTTATCGCGAAATTCTTTAACATTATTGCTTATCCTGAGTTGAAAGAGAAAATCTTATTTCAACAAATCCAAGATTATTTTATATAAACCTTTCAAAACAAAAATCTTGACTTCTCATACAATAAGGAAACAAGTTTATGATTTAGAAATAGATTTTATGAACCTGATGATGCATCTCTTCGAGAAGAAATATTATAAGAAGCCCACCGTTCGAAATTTATGATTCACCCTGGAAGTTCAAATATTTACTACGCTTTTGAAGAAGTAAGACTAGTGGATAAATATGAGAAATGACATCGAGAATTTTGTAAGAAAATGTCTTACTTGCCAACAAGTAAAGATAGAATACCAACATCCTAGTGGACTCCTCCAATCCTTACCAATTCTTAAGTGGAATTGGGATCGTATTACCAAGGATTTTGTCAGTGGACTACCTTATATGTCCCAAGGATATAGTTTCATTTGGGTAATAGTAAATCGACTCACCAAATCTGCTTATTTTCTACCTTTATAGACCACTGACTCATTCCAAAAGCTTAGCAATTCTACATTCGAGAAATTATTCGATTACATGGAATTCCTTTATCCATCATATCAAACAGAGATTCCCGTTTTGTAGGAAAGTTTTGACAGGCATTGTAAACTGTAAACTTCATTTAAGTACCGTATTCCTCCCATAAACGGATGGACAATCGGAATGTACAATCCAAACTTTATAGTATATGTTATGCGCTTGTAAGTTAGATACGCCTGAAAACTGGAATATATATTTACCCCTTGTCTAATTTTCAAATAACAATAGTTATCAGACTAGTATTAAAGTTTTTGTGTTTACATCTTTATACGGAAGATCGTGTAGATCACCTCTATGTTGGATAGAATTTGAAAATAGTAAATAATTTGGTCCCGAAATAATCCAGGAAACAACTATGAGAATACAATAAATTCGATAAAGATTGATGATAGCCCAGGATCGATAAAAAAGTTATGCAGATCAACATTGTAAACACTTAGAATTTCAAACTAATGACCAAGTATTTCGAAAGTTTTTCCTCGAAAAGGAATTTTACGCTTTGGAAAGTTAGGAAAACTAGCCCCCATATATATTGGACCTTTCACAATTTCTAAACGAATTGGCTTTATAACCTATCAATTAGAAGTAATTGTGGAATTATACAATATTCAAAATGTATTTCATGTATCTCTATTACGCCTATATATTTCTGATCCATCTCATACCATTACATGGCAAGACATTTCTATTGAACCAAACCATGAATTTGCAATACGTCTTATTCAAATTCTGGATCGCCAAGTGAAGTACCACAGAAATAAGGAAATTCCTTCAGTTAAAGTACTTTGGGAAAATTAAAATTAGTAAGAAGCTACATGGGAACCCAAACAAGCTATGAAATATCAATACCGCAACTTAATTTCAAGGTAAACTCAAGGACGAATTTTTTTAAGGTAGGTAGACTGTAACAATCAAGATTTTCAAAACCGACCATAAACACATATGGTCACTGTTTTAACCCTTATAAATATTCAAATTCAAAAACCTTTTAAGAAGAAAGAAACTATACTTGATGCCCTACAACTTTACATATTAACCTGGACCCCTTGAAGTTTCAATAATTATAAAATAGTCCTTAAAATCTTCAAAGTAACATAATTTAACTTATACTTCATTCATAAACCTCAACTTTATATCAAATTAATCCTTTAGATTTCAACTAATATAAATTATAATTTCATCGCTTAAAACCTTCTAAACTTACAAAAGTAACCCTATAATTTATTAAAAGTACACTTTTAAGGCTATAAGTGTATATGTAAGACAAACCAAGGACCAAACACCAAATATTTGTTAATTTCCTAAAAACCCTATCCAAACAAAGCCCCACCTAAGCACAAACAGCCAAGAATCACATGTGTACACCATACACGCATGTGAGGAACAAAACCCAAGTTTGAAAACCCTACTATATCTGTTAAAATCCACCTCTTTTTTCCACCAATGAACTCCCCTCCTATTGTATTATAAATACCCCACGAAAACCTCAGTTTAAACTCGCTCAAAAAAAAGTTCCAATACTCAAAATTTTCACTCCAAACATGTACTCTATGATTTTATGTACTATACTCAGTTCTTTTTGTTTCAATCGTTTTCTGTGTAGTTATAATGTTGAAATAATTAGAAGAACTAGCAGGAAATTTTAGATAAAAAGCAAGCTTTAGGTGAAAATTATGAAGTTTCCACCATTAAAGAATGAACTTCAATGGTGAACTTTTAGATATCAATCAAAACTCATGTTTAAATCTTTGAATGTCTTCATTAGAAAATTAAGAACTCGAGTGTAATGATCAAATGCCATGAATGTACCTCGTAAGCTCGAATCGATTAAAAGTGTATTTTGAACAAGAATCTTGAAATTATGAAATTCTCCCTATATAATCCATCTCAACCTTTGAAATCAAAACCAAATTACTCCTATTCATAGCAGAAATCAAACTATGTTCATAAGAATCCATGCTATATCCTTAAAATCCACGAATGTTAAGTCAAATTTTCAGAAAAATACACAGTTATGAAACTTGAGATATACTGCCTCTCAATCCATAAAACTTATATATTTGGATTCCTTATGAAAAAATAGGTTGATTTTGTTAAGAAATCATCTCAAATATTTTAGAAATGAAGGAGTTATTCAAGGTCAAAAATCAAAAACCCTAAAGTCAATTGTCGAAGGGAAAAAGATGAACTTTTTCACCAGAAACCTTAACCTAGCGCGTGAGGGCGAGTGGACAATCAGAATTTTTTGAAATTTTTTCTAATATTTTTATTGTATTTTTCTGGTCAAAATGACAGAAGGTAAGGTCATGTTAGTATTAACCTAGCCTGAATTATGGAAAAATGAGGTTTTAACTTAGAAATATCTTTTTAAAATTGCAATTTGACCCCTCCAGACTTTTTCAACTCATGAATTTGATCCCCGAACATTGTCTATGAATACTTCCAAATATTTTAAGATAAAAAGTCTCTTGCACCAAATTTCAAAAATGATTTTAGCTCCGGTATTTTAAAGTCCCAAAATATTTACAAATTAACCCTCGAAACTTTAAGAGATACAATTTTGGTATAAATTGGCTGACCTAATCCCTAATACTTACATAAATAAAGTACCAGTTCCTCCCGATATCCTCTTGTGATATATAAAGTCGAACGATATACCGAGCAGGTAGGTTTTCCTATATTTTCAAACGTATTTGGCATACTTCTATTGATATCATTATGTGATATCTCCTATTTACTCTTAGCATGTGCATGTTATAATATTGTCATACTACATGTTTTATTAAATATCATCGGCATTTGAATATGATCATAGGTATTTGAATTTGACTATGGATCAATTTAACCCTTCTCACCTAATAACTGATATCATGTTCCTTACTAATTCATTTTACCCCTGCACTTTGGTGCAAATATTTATATTATAAGCATAAGTATTAACTAGTAAGTAGACTGACGTGTTATCCCACATAAATTTCCACTTGGCCTAATGGTCTCAGATAATTGAGAGTCTGGATTAATCTATATACATATGAGTGCCACTTTAATTGTGTGCCTATCCCATTACTTTTCCCCAAAGGTTTTGGGGTGATTATTATTATTTTGATTTTACTGATGACTTAATTATTTCTATACCCCTTAGTGAAATGGTAAGTATTGGATTATTAGTTCAAAGATCCTTGATTTTTTTTTTACATGATCCTTAATGAACTTGTAACGAGCCTTATTTTCTTAATGAATTGGTAAGTATGGGATTATTAGTTCAAGAACCTTAATGTTCTTTATATACTGATAAGTATGTGATTATCAACTTTATTTCCCTAGCGTTGCTAAAACACGAACTCATATATACACTCCAACTCTCATATATACATATATTTGTTATAGAATTGGTAGAACTTGCATAGCATATTTGTGCTACTTCCTTTTTCTCCAAATGAATCCAGATAAAGAGTATAATATCTCTTCCCTATTAGAGGCAGATATCGGTCACCTTTATGCGTAAGTGACTGTGTAGGTAGAGAATAAACCTGATAGGAGCAAGGAGTGGCACTTTTTTTTTACATTATAGTTTGTATTGAAAAATATAACTCACCCCTGCGGTGGTACTACCCTATGTAAACTTCTTTAATAATGAATAAAGTTATGTTATTCCACCTTAAATTTAATTCAATGCTTTATGGGTACTTGTTTATTCATACCAAAAAGCAAGGTGTGACAATGTCCTCCTCCTAATATTGAAACTAGTGATAACTCAATCACAATACAATAGTCTTAACAAAAACATTTCCCTCAACTAATCCAAAAGGTAATTGATACGTAGTAATGGACACTTGTTCCGCATCTTAACCTTGGTAGCTCCTTGTGTTTCACACAACCAAGAGAATCGTTCGTCTTTTTATGAGGAGAACTGGAGCTTTTCCAAAGTAATGTATTACTCGAATAACTTTTTGGCTAAAAAATGTGGTGTCCGTTCCCCTAGAACTCTATTCTCCCCAATGAAAATAAATTAACTAAAATTCCATCGCAACGGGAACCTAAAGCTAGCGCCCACACTAAGGCTAAAATTTATCTTGGTGTAGGTGGTAACTCGGTACTTCTTCACATAAACTGGGAAAAATTGTGGACTATTGGTAACATCTCAATGATATCGCAACCCCTTTTGATGTTTAAACATATATACAATACTCGTACGTGTTAGGACTCTCTCGAGTCTAAACGAATCTAAAATAAATAACTCCTACCCAAAGTAGCAAACATAAAAGCCTACACTTTGTAGTCTATATTAGCATGAAACATAGCTACTAATCAATGCTCAATAATAAAAATGATAAGACCACATGTCTAAATCAACAATGCCGTTGAATGTCAAACTGGCCATACACACTGCCACGTCTTCACAATCATGATGTAAGGTAGCCCCAACCTATTGGGGTATCCACATAATAAATAAAACTCAATGATATAAATCTTTATATCTCAAAATTGTAGTGAATGTACTACTAATAAAAGAACAAGAACTCCTCAGTATCAAAATAAGACTCGTGCGTGTGATCCATACATATAATCGGAACAATACCCCGGTGTTACCCCTAAATAAGATTACTTGCCCCTAAGTGAATTTGACCTTGCTGCGGTATGATTATTTTCCATAGAATTAATGATTGATGAGAATATTGACCTTGGTTTAGTCATTTTTATTAGGGGATTTTGTAGGCTATTGGGACTAGTTCTCAAAGGGTAGGTTACAAGTATATACAGGGATTTGCTTGTTTGGATTATTCATCCAACGTATGATTTTTTACCGATTATTGAGATCTGGCTCCAATACCTTATCAATTCCATGTCCCTATGTATGGTTTGTCTTGTACACGTGGTATTGGGCGTATGGGTGCCCCAGTCGTTGCACGCTATGATAGGCGTATGTGAGCCTTACTTCTTTATCTCTTGTTGGTATGTTCATGGGATAGGTGCATATGTGCCAATGGTATTTGTGCAGTTTACGTTAGTAAGTTAATTCACCCGAGTAAATATAAATAAATAATTATTTAATTAATTCCCAAAAATACAGGGTATTACATTCTTCCCCCTAATAATGGAATTTAGTCCTCAAAATTTACCAAAGAACAACATTCGAACGTAAATTGCGCAAATACCATAGGCATGTATACATATAGCCCATGCCCATATCAATAAAGATAAATAAATAAGGCTCACATACGTCTATCATAGTGTGAGATTTTTCTAGATCTACTTGTAAATCCTTATCTGTGAGATGCTTTGAGAGGTTTTACTCCACATATAGACATGTTTACATCTAATTTTCAAATCAAACCACATGATTTAGACTCCAAGATCTAAAAGGATGTGCTCAAGATATTGAGATTTGGAAAATGGTGAGTATCTAGGATGGAAAATGTAATTTTGTATTTGAGAGATGGAGCTTTAATCGAATTTCTTATTGGAACGGGGGAAAGTCATAATATCCATGGGCAATTTCCTATGAGTGCATAAGAGCTAATATCCTCTTGTGTTGTGTGAAATAAACTTTTCAAATCTAATGATATGTTAGGTCATACTAAGGCATTTTACCCATAGGTTGGATTTTTTCCTCGTATACCTAGTGTTGCGAGATTTTTTATGATTGCGTTTTGTTTTACATTGCTTGATTATGGTTGTTTGTTTACAGTTTCATCTAGATCTACTCATAACTTGAAAATGACATAGATTTAGATTTTAATTGGAACTTGATTTTGAAATTGGGAAAATTTCTTAAGATAACCTATTGCTCCCCCCCCCCCCCCCCCCCCAAGGTTATTTTTAGTGTTCAAACACTTGCTTTTTCACATGTCATAAGGCTTTCAGGCGAACACATATTGATTCTTTTTTAGTAAAGGAATTAGTTCTTATTTTTCATGAACCATAAGTGAGTCTTCGATCATAAATTTTTTCTATGGTTGAGAGTCTTCGATCGTAACTTATTATAGTAGTTCCATGACATCGTTTGCAAGGGCCCCTCTTGTTTCCTCTGTCACCGGTCCTCCATACTTCAGTTTCTATTTGGAGGGGTAATTCCCTCTATGGTTGCCTCTTTCGTGACCATTATGGTTCCCTCAATGCCCACCACTAGAACCTAATCAACTTTGAGATTCTTTCAGTTCATACTGGGAGTACCACCTTTCCCCAAAGGCATAGTCATCTTTGCAGCGAAGGGATGGTCGGTTCCTTTAGATTCTCCACTTTGAGGTTGAGCCTGTTAAATAGCTTGAGGTACATGACTACCGAGGATCTCCCATTGTTAAATAGTAGCTTTTCCACATACTAGTTGGCAATCCTGACATTGACTAACGCATTGTGATGTGGAGTTCTGACTCCGACTAGGTTTTCCTCAGTAAAAACTATATGTTTATCATAGTCCACATTTTCTGGTTGTTGTCTCTTTCATAATGAGGTCTTAACAAGTTCAATTTGTAAGGCCTCCATGACGCTTGTAACTTTATTTAACTTCATTTGCATAACATTGCCTTAAATCTGGTTTAGATTTGAGGTGCCATGGATAATTGTGAACTCGTGCCCCACATCATCATCGTCTAGGATATTATCAGGTTTTTTATTACACCGATAAGAGATTTCCCATTCTTATTTTCCACGTAATCTTTCAGATGACCTACTTAGGCAAGATCCTGTGGTGAAAATTGAGTGCCTTGCAATTCATAGTCTTGTGTCCATATTCCTTGTGTTAGGAGCATCTCAGTGCTGTGTTTCTTTTTTATAGTTCCCCTGCCATCATCCTTGGCCACTTGAAATATTTTTTATCTTTGATTTTGTTTAGGATTTTATAGATAGACTCTTTGAATATGGTATATATGGCATGACACATCTAGGGATGGAAACGGGGTAGATTTGGGGCGTGAGGTACCCTCCCCGACACAGACCCTCCACCCCACCTGAAATTGGACCCAGACTTACCCTCCCCCCCTCCGTTTAAAAAAATCGTGGGGCCTCGACCCCAGCCCACAAATCATAACATTGTTATTATAACAATATTGCCTTCCAATCTTCAACCCAAACAACAACAACAAACAAATTATAACAATAATCCCCAGAAAAAAAAACACTTGAGATATTATATTTAAAATAATAAATAGACAAATTTTTGTTAATCAATTTGTGTGGCCTATTACAAAAAAATGAATATATTTTTTATGGCTTATTGCAGAAGAAGGTAGAATGCATCCACTGTGGCCAATTAAAAAAATGAGAGGAGCGAGAATAAATGCATCCACTGTGGCCTATTATTTAAATCAATTGAAATGGATCGTTGGTTCTGTGAATGCAGTAAGTGGTTTTATAAATCATAAACTGATATGGTTAAATAAATGAGTATATAATTTCGTAATGGTTTTCAAAATAAAGATTATAAATCAATTCTCCTCAAATTATTAATCGATTGAAATCGATTACAGAAAAATTGGAACATATACATTTATCAGATAAAAAACCTACAGATAAATTGATTAAACAAAAAAAACAAAATTGATTACCTATGTAAATCGTAATGATAAAGTGAGAGTCATAGATCTATCAGAGGCATAAGGTAGGGGGAGGGGAGGTCAACGTGATAAGGGAGAGCATAGAGATTTCTTGAAAGTGTGGGGGAGGGTGAATGAAATGAAAATATAAACCTTAAAATTATATATATACTTTAAACCCAACCCCGCCCAAACCCGACGGGGTTTGTTCATTATAAACCCGACCCCGGTCCCGACCCATTTATGAACCTCAAAATTCACCCCATTAGGGTTATGGCGGGGCGGATACACACCGAAACCCACCTCGTTGCAATCCATATATGCACTATAATACTCCGTATTTTAATTATAATACCCCATTGATGATATACGAGATTCACTTACGAAGAGATTTATGCATCGATTAACAAGATTAAGCTATATGCAGGTAATGTGAAAGAAGATATGAGAGATAAAGATAAACATAAGGATATAAGTGGTCTATCCATTGGCCTACATCCACTTGAAAGGTGTGAGAGTATTTATTATACTGGGCATAAATAGCCATTGATGAGTAAAAATACAAACTCTTTCTCACTATAAATATTTTGGCAGAGTAATAGTAGCAGTATTTAATTTCAGATGTAGATGAGAAAGATAAAGTGAGCTTATATAGGATGGGGGTTGCGCAGTGTCATCCCCCAGCATGCAGCATGCGCTTGATAGATGTGAGAGCCAATGAGAGAGTGTCAGTTATTTGTTCATAAAGTAAGGTCATCATAATGAGGATTCCATCTCATGGGTTGTTGATCCTCGATAATAGTTTTGTGTGGATATAACTGATACTCCCCTGGGCTTTCCATGATTTGTCATGCACACCCAAAGAGATGATGTAGTGTCATTTTGGATGATAATGTTAGAAATTATGTATGCAAATACAGAAATGGAACTCTTTATATATCACAATAATGTTAACTTCAATACAAAAATGTAACTTCTGAATAGATACTAGAAAGCTTCAAGGCGTGATGTCACTTTCCTAAATAAAGTATTTTCCCCACACGAACAACTTCGGTATATAAACGGGAATCAACAAATCCGTACTTAGGATACAATGAAGCAATTGCACTGCCTACAAATTGTATGTTTGAAGACAGCCCTTAGATGCAGCAGCGAAGAACAGTCAATCAAGTTCTTATTCTGTTTATGTGCACAAAACAGAATAAGAGAATTTGTATCTCCTGAAAATTATAAGAGAGTAATAGCAGGGTTTGGAAATCTGAAATTGGGTTTTTTGTTATTATCTAATTTCATTTTAGGCAGCCTTTATTTATAGATAATGAAAAGCTTTGTCTTCAAGAGTCATGACTGTTGGATTAACAGTCTTAATCAATTCCGAAATGGTATGACTGTTAATTACCAACAATCTTAAGTCATTTTCGAACAGGTATAATAATACCGAATCGATTTTGCACGGGTCAACTAAAAAGTGACCGTGCCCGAGCTACCGCGATCCGACCCGGACGAATCCCGACAACCCGCTACCCCTGCGGACACGCGAGGTGTGAAGTAAAAAGTGCGCCACTAGCGCCTCTACAGCCCACTGTCCCGCACCCACATGCTCGCGCGGGCGCGCGCGTGTGCGTACGGTGCTTCCCACTGTATTGAGGTATCTTGAATAGCCTATTAAATGCTAGATGAATTAACTCTTCATCTTCCATTTTTACTTATTAAGTGCACAAATTCTTAATATTTTTCCAATGTGGGACTCAAAGGTTTCCCACTCCTTTTATAGCTTAGTGGTGACACTTATCTTTGTACATTTTCCAATGTGGGACACTATCCCTTTTTATATTTGGATTAGCTTCCCACCTCTTCCTCACACTTCCAATGTGGGACAAGCTCTTTAAGCTTTTACACCCAAAAACTCTTACTCACTTATTTTAAAAATCACCAACATTCCTCCACCATTTTCAAAATAAGTTTTGTAAATCTTTGATTGTCTGTAAGACTGTGTATAAGCATTGGTGTCTCATAACTTGAACCAATACTCTGTGAAGGTTCGTCAAGGTTAACCATAAAAGTATAATAGACTTGTCTTTGAACTATCAATCTATATTGATTAGCCGAATTTGTCTTCACACACAAATCTTTTAGTCACTGATTATCCATATAAGCCGACACATGTATTAGGCCTTGTGTCTGTACATTGATTTCATGATTGCTTTAGAGTCAAGACCAGTTCTCATAGGAAGCGGAACCACTTCCACACTCATATAGGTAGATTATCATAGGTGTCCATGTAACTTAAAACACCATAAATCTATTAAGCTTAAACTCATCCTCTTTCATTATTCATTACATATTCTAAGCACTTATCCTTGGGATGTTAAATTTTATAGTGCTTACAATCACGTCGTATGATGTACTTTAATCATTGAACTTGAGACTTGAATATATCAAGTTTCAAGTTGAGTTTCCATCAAGAGTGATTATTATTAATGGGCTTTAGTCCCATCCATATTGATGCCTTAGACACCAGTCCTCTTGCAAGACCTTTTGTAAAAGGATCAGCTAAATTTTGACTTGATTTTACATAATCCACTGTGATTACACTATATGTAATCATTTGTCTGACATAACTATGTCGCAGGCCAATATGTCTAGATTTTCCATTGTACACTTTACTATAAGCTCTGGAAAGTGTAGACTCACTATCACAATGTATAGATATTGGAGGCATTGGTTTTGGACAAACTGGAATTTCAATTAATAAATTCCTTAACCATTCTGCCTCTTTACTAGTTGCAGCTAATGCTACAAACTCAGCTGCCATAGTAGAGTCAGCTATACAAGTTTTTTTCTTTGATACCCAAGAAACAGCTCCTCCACCAAAAGTGAAAATCCATCCACTTGTTGAGGAATGATCCTCCCGCTCAGTTATCCAACTGGCATCAGAAAACCCTTCTAATACTGAAGGATATCCACTATAGTATATACCATAGTCCATAGTTCCTTTCAAATATTTTAATATTCTATTGACAGCATGCCAATGCAATAAACTTGGATTACTAGTATATTTACTTAATTTACCAACAGCATAAGCAATATCAGGTCGAGTACATGTCATGGCATACATTTAACTACCAATTACTCGTGCATATTCCAATTGTGACATAGCTCTACCATTATAAGGAATCATCTTTAGCTGTGGTTCAAAAGGTGTACTAACAGGTGTGCAATCAAACTGATTACATTTCTTTAAAATTTTCTCAACATAATGAGATTGAGTGAGAATTATATTTTTATCTTTCCTTATTATTCTCATTCCTAATATGACATCAGCTACACCCATATCTTTCATATCAAATTTAGAAGACAGAAACTCTTTGTATTATTAATGCTTTCTAAATCAGTACCAAGAATTAACATGTCATCTACATATAAACAAATGATCACAGCTTTACCATTAGCAAATTTACTATAAACACACTTATCAGATTCATGAATTTTAAAACCATAAGAAATAATGACTTCATCAAATTTTTCATGCCATTGTTTAGGTGCTTGTTTTAGGCCATATAAGGACTTAATAAGTTTACATACTTTATTTTCTTGTCCAGGAATAACAAACCCTTCAGGTTGTTCCATGTAAATTTCTTCTTCTAAGTCACCATTTAAAAAGGAAGTTTTCACATCCATTTGATGAATCTCAAAATTATATATAGATGCTAATGCAATTAAAATTCTAATAGTGAAGGTTCTAGCAACAGGTGCATAAGTATCAAAATAATCAATTCCTTCTTTTTGTGTAAAACCTTTAGCAACCAATCTAGCCTTGAATTTATCAATTGTTCCATCTATTTTCATTTTCTTTTTAAAAATCCATCTACACTGAATGGATTTATACCCTGGAGGTAAGTCTACTAACTTCCAAGTTTTATTTCCCAAAATTGAATCCATTTCATCATTTATAGCTTCTTTCCAAAATGCTGAATCTACAGACTTAATTGCCTCACTATAAGTTTGTGGGTTTGTTTCAACGCTAAGAGTTAAATCATATTGATTACAAGATGTGTCTCTAGTTACTTCAACAAGATAGACTACAAAGTCAGGACCAAAGCTTTTTTCTTTCCTAGGTCTCTTACTTTTTCTAATCTCTTCTTGTTCTACTGGTGGAGTTTCTGGTAACTGTGAAGGAGTGCTTACTTCTTTTTCATTATTAATTCTAGGAATAAAAGAAAACCTTTGTTCATAAAAAATTGCATCTCTCGATTCAATTATTATATTTACCTCAACAGAATCATTAGGTTCATTAACCAAAAATCTATAGGCTTTACTATGTTGTGCATAATCTATGAAAATACATTCAACACCTTTACTTCCTAATTTCTTTCTCTTAGTTTCAGGTAGTCTTACAATAGATCTACAACCCCAAACTTTAAGATAACCTAAATTAGGTTTTCTATTCTTCCATAATTCGTAAGGAGTTTTCTTATTATCTTTAACAGGTATCCTATTCAAAATATGACACGCAGTTAAAAGTGCTTCTCCCCAAAACCCTTTACTTAAACCAGAATAAGAAAGCATAGCGTTAACCATTTCAGTTAGTGCCCTATTTTTTCTTTCTGATACTCCATTTTGTTGTGGTGTATAAGGTGCAGTAACTTCATGTATAATTCCCATATCTTCACAAAATTGAGGAAAGTGATATTCACCACCTCTATCAGATCTAAGACATTTTATTTTAGTATCACATTGATTTTCAACTTCATTTTTGTATGTCTTAAATCTATTAAGCACATCATCCTTAGAGTTTAAAAGATATACGTAATAATATTTTGAAAAGTCATCGATAAATGTAGCAAAATATTTACTACCACCTCTAGTAGGTGTTCCATGCAAATCACTATGTACTAATTGTAACAAAGATGTAGTTTTTTCTATTTTTGGAAAAGGCAATCTTGTTATTTTTGTTTACATGCATATTTTACACTTTTCATTCATATTATTCTCATATTTAGGAATTAAATTTAAATTAACCATGAAATGCATTTTCTTCGTATTAAAATGTCCTAAACGACTATGCCATAATGAAAGACAATCAACAATATAGGCAGAAGAATCTTTTTCATTGATATTGAGCTTAAACATGCCCTCATACAAATATCCTTTGCCTACAAAGGTACCATTATTAATCAGAATAAATTTATCTGACTCAAATACAAGCTGAAAGCCAAATTTGTTAAGAAGACTTCCAGAAACTAAATTTTTTCTAACATCAGGAACATGAAAAACATTGGTGAGGCTAAGGATTTTTCCAGAAGTGAATTCAAGATCCACAGTCCCTTTGCCTTTAACCGCAGCAGTAGAAGAATTTTCCATATAGAGAACATCTCCTTCCACTGTTTCATAGGCAGAGAACGAGTTCTTGTCCTTACAAACATGCCTTGTGGCACCAGAATCAACCCACCAAGAGTTGTCTTCTCCAAGCATATTAGCCTCGGATATCATAGCAGCAAATTTTTGCTTTGTGTCTGATGTCCCTCCTTTTTCCTTTAGTTTCTTGAACTCACGACAATCCTTCTTGAAGTGACCTGGTTTGTTGCAATGAAAACAATTTCCTTTCTTCTTTTTGTTTGCTTTAGAATTATTTAAAAAATTCTTTCGCTTGTTTTTTCCATGATTGCCATATTTTTGCTCCTTTCCTTCCTCCACCACATGGACCTTAGAAACAGAATTTTTTTGTTCCTCTTTACCATCTAGAATTCGAGACTCTTGTTCAATTCTTAAATGAGTCTCTAATTCTTCAAGTGAAAGATCCTCTTTTTTTTGTTTGAGTTCTTTCTTATAATCTTTCCAAGAAGGAGGAAGTTTTTCAATTATGGCAGCAACAATTACATTATCATCCATATTTAATTTTTTCAGCTTGCAATGATTTATGATGCGTTGGATGTCATGAAATTGTTCTAGAACAGGCCTATTATCATGCATTTTAAAGCTTAAAAACTGACCGATAAGGAACTTCTTCCTTGTAGCGTCTTTCGTAAGATATTTGGTCTCCAATGTTTCCCATAAAGTTTTTGCAGTCCCAACATTTTGGTACAAGTCGAACAAATTATCAGCAAGTGCATTGAGAATGTGACCACGACACAAGTAATCATCGGTCTCCCATTTTGTGCGTTGCCTAGTCTGTTCCACGGTTTCATCTTCATCTTCGTTTGCTTTCGGTTGTGACAAGACATATACAATCTTCAATGTTGTTAGAAGAAAATGAACATTTTTCTGCCAATGCAGAAAATTACCACCATCAAAACGGTCCAACTTGACAAAGCCTTCTGTTATTTATCGAAGTGATTTGGAAGAGTCAGCCATTTCTGAAATTATAGTATTTAGATTGTTGGAAATTATGTATGCAAATACAGAAATGGAACTCTTTATATATCCCAATAATGTCAACTTCAATACAAAAATGTAACTTCTTAATAGATACTAGAAATCTTCAAGGCGTGATGTCACTTTCTTAAATACAGTATTTTCCCCACACGAACAACTTCGGTATACAAACGGGAATCACCAAATCCATACTCAAGATACAATGAAGCAATTGCACTGTCTACAAATTGTATGCTTGAAGACAGCCCTTAGATGCAGCAGCGAAGAACAGTCAATCAAGTTCTTATTCTGTTTTTGTGCACAAAACAGAATAAGAGAATTTGTATCTCTTGAAAATTGTAAGAGAGTAATAGAAGGGTTTGGAAATCTGAAACTGGGTTTTTGTTATTATCCAATTTCGTTTTAGGCAGCCTTTATTTATAGATAATGAAAAGCTTTGTCTTCAAGAGTCAAGACTGTTGGATTAACAGTCTTAATCAATTTCGAAATGGTATGACTGTTAATTACCAACAGTCTTAAGTCATTTTCGAACAGGCATAATAATACCGAATCGGTTTTGCACAAGTCAACCAAAAAGTGACCGCGCCCGAGCTACCGCGATTCGACCCGAACGAATCCCGGCAACCCGCTACCACTGCGGACGCGCGGCGTGCGAAGTGCAAAGTGCGCCACTAGCGCCTCTACAGTCCACTGTCCCGCACTCGCACGCGCACGTGCGCATGTGCGTGTGCGTGTGTACGGTGCTTCGCACCGTATTGAGGTCTCTTGAATAGCCTCTTAAATGCTAGATAAATTAACTCTTTATCTTCCATTTGTAATTATTAAGTGCACAAATTCTTAATATTTTTCCAATGTGGAACTCAAAGGTTGCCCACTCCTTTTATAGCTTAGTGGTGACACTTAGCTTTGTATATTTTCCAATGTGGGACACTATCCCTTTTTATATTTGGGTTACCTTCCCACCTCTTCCTCACACTTCCAATGTGGGACAAGCTCTTTAAGCTTTTACACCCAAAAACTCTTACTCACTTATTTTAAAAATCACCAACAGATAATGGAGATGTGTATTCTAGCCTAGAGTGTGTCTTCATGCCTAATGTTATATCTATAGGCGAGAAGAGGTAGGATGGTTGTTTTCCCATCATACTTACTGACCTGCTCTTAGTGTCGTATGAGGCTGACACTTTATCATTAATATAGGTGAGAACGATGCTATCTTCTATGAGACGAGGCTGCAGTGGATAGTTGGCTTCTGGAGTGTCATCTGGACAAGTCTATGAGATAATACTGTGTCATTTGGAGTGTCATCTGGATCAATATATGAGACAAGACTATATATATGTATATCAATTACCCCTAGATCTTAACCTTTTGTGTAAGTAGGAGGATGAGGTTTGCATTGGTCTTCCTTGGTTCTTAGATGGCATGGTTATATGTTTTGTCTCGTCCATTGTCTGGCCTACGGCCAAGATCTTAAGGGCATAACTATCTAGTATCTGGATAGAGGTGTTAGAGACATTTTGAGATGAGTCTCCAAGAAGTTCTTAGAACATGCTGACATATTTAAGGAGATAAGTCTTGGTGACCTAGACACCATTTCGTCTTGGGAAGAAGTTCAGGACAAACTTATGATTAACCAGGTTACTATGAGGCTAACAATGATGATACCGAGGAGAATGTTGAGGATGAGCAAATTGTTCATCTCAACCATGACGAGTCCCCTGAGGGCGTGAACCAGGAAACCAATAATGCTTATGAAGAGTCGGTCTTGTAAGACGACAGCCTTAATGCTGATGAAACGAATATTGACAACCCAATGATGGAATAGGATATTAGACTTCAAAAACTCTTTGTTAAATTCATCCCTCTGTCGGGATTTCTTATTTCTTTTGTTACATTACCAACACCCATCCCTCACGTTGAGATGTTTTAGTTTGTTCATGAATGAAATGTTTATTTTTTGACATTCAATAATATATTGCTTTATTTCTTATCCAAAATTGCACTCGAAGAGTCCTTATGATAAATATATTTGTCTATGAGACATATTTCAGCTTTTGTCTTTCTGCTACAAAATCTGGTAAAACTTGCACTCGAAGAGTCGTTATGATAAATATATTTGTCTATGAGACATATTTCAGTTTTTGTCTTTCTGCTACAAAATCTGCTAAAACTTGCCCTTTGATTGCATTTTTTGGCTAATAAATGATACCAAACTCACACAACTCAACTGATCAAGCCACGAGTCTACCTAATTTCTCGAATTTATGAATTACTTGTCTGAATGGCGTGTCTGTGAGCACTACCATTATGCGGTATTAAAAGTAAGTTTTCATCTCCCATGAGGCATGTATCAGAGCGAATGATAGTTTCTCCAACTTTGGATATCTCATCTCAGACCCTTGCAATGCTTTTCTATTATAATACACTAGTCTTTGAGTCACATTATCATCCCTAACGATAGCAACACTGATAGTTAACTTAAAGAAAACTAAGTATAAGTACAAACTTTCCCCTTAAATAGGCTGATACATGAGCAGTGGTGAGCCTAGGTAGGAATTTATTTCTTTGAATGCCCTTTCATACTCTTCATCCAAAATGAAATCTTTCCATAAAATCTTTTAAAAAAAAGGTAAGCATTTATCATTCGCTCGTGAGACGAACCTGTTAAGTGCAACGACCATACCTATCAACCTTTGAATATCCTTCGTGTTCCTTAGGGTCTTAATATCAATTAGTGCATGTATATTTGCGGGATTTGCCCCGATACCCCTTTAATTGATAATAAATCCCAAAAAAATTCCAGCGCTGACACCAAAGACACACTTTGAAAGATCCAGCTTCATCTTGTAGTGGTCCATCGTGTAAAAAGTTCTCTTCATATCTTTAATATGATTCTCTACCTTGAGGCTCTTTATCAACATATCGTCAATATATACTTCCATCATCTTAACAATATGCTTCTTTAACATCATGTTGACGAGCCTTTGGTAAGTGGTACCTGCATTATTTAGACCGAAAGGCATCACTTTATAATATTAGGTCCCTTTATTTGTAATGAAAGATGTCTTATCAGTGTCACCTTCAAACATTAAAATCTAGTTGTATCCTAAATAAACATCCATGAAACTCATTAACTCATGCCCTATAGTGGCATCCATCATTTGATCAATTCAGGGTAAAGGGAAATTATCTTGCGGGAAAACCTTATTATGGTCTGCAAAATCCACAAACATTTTCCACTCAACATTTTGTTTCGTCACCGTGACGACATTCGATAGCCAATCTGGATATTTAACCTTCTTGATGAATTTTATCATCTATAAATTTTTAACTTCCTCTTGGATTAGTCCATATTTACCTTAAGCAAATGCTCGTCTCTTTTATTTCACCGATTTTACCTTATTATCAAGGTTAATCTTATGACAATGACATCGGGGTCAACCCACGACATGTCATTATGACTCCATGCAAAAAAAAGTTGCCTCTTTCATAGCAATTCAACTAAATATTTCTTCAAAGATGGTTCCAAAGAATATCCAATTTAGATAGTTTTTTTCAGTTCATCCTCTTTGAGGATGATGGATTCTACCTCTTTCGTTTGTTCTCCGTACTTCAATTTATGTTCATCTCGGGGATCAAGGTTATCAATATTGTAAGAGGTTTTTTTCATATCATGGGCTTCCATTTCCTCTGTTGAGATGAAATAGCATTTGTGTGCTTCCACTTAATCACCATTGACTTCCCCAACTCCATAAGGAGCCGATAATCTCATCATCTAACCTAAAGTGGAAGGTACTACTTTAAACTCTTTTAGAGCTTCCCTCCCCAAATTGATATTGTAAGCTGAGAAAACATTCCCATCCATTATAAAAAAAAGGTTTATTTTTCTCATCAAACGTCTCAGGTATGTCCCCATAAGGACATCCATTTTAAATATTCCCAGTAGGTGCACCTTCTCACCATTAAATCGGATCAAAGGATAATGGTATGGGACAAGTCACTTTATACTAAGATTTAAGACTTTGAAGCAATTTTAAATCATAACATCGATCGAACTTCCTCCATCTACTAAAATACGAGACACGTTGTATCCATGCACTCATGTGCTAAAAATAAGTGGGTCATCGTGAGGGGATATAACTATTTCAGAGCTTCTCTTCAGTAGCATCATTAGACCCTGAACCCTCCACCTCTGAGATAACTATATGGGTGGTTCCTTTAGTTGGGTCCCTCTTCAAACTAGTCACCTCTCGGCCTTCTTTGTGGGATGATAAGTGCTTTGGACTCGCTAAGCCGAGATGACCTGTAATTCTTATCCCAAAGATGCTTTTTGGGATAACGCCTTGGCTGGAATATCCTTTCGGGCAGTGACGATAAAATGTTGACCTTATGCTTAGTCTTATAAATGCATTATTACTGTATTGACTCTAGGGGTTATGTTAAATACTTTTACCTTAATAAGTAGGAGAAGGGTATAGGTTTTATCTATTATGTATGATGTGTTTAACAACTCATACCGCTCGTCATATTCTTGAAAATGGTCATCCTCATATGCAGTGTCTTCAAGTTCACCTTTTACCTTCTTTCTAAGGTGAAGATGATGGGGATCTACAATCTCCCTCCTCCTCAATCCATCTAGGACCTCTTAGAGGTGGTCCCCCAGTTACTGATGGTGCATATTCTCTCACGGTTACTGGCATGGAAGGGTTTAGAGTTAAGTTATCTAGGATCTGACTCATTATGTATTAGTTGAACATATTTTGTTGGTCTTTCGTTGCTTGTTGACTGGCCACTAACGACTTCAATGCCATCGCGACATCAGCCAACTTAGATTGTAAGGGAGGTTGGATAGAACCATCCCCAATGTTTGATGATGGATCGAAAGACATGTCCGATTAGGGTGAGAAGTCAACAGTAATAAAAAATGTAAAAACTTGGAAAAAATGGAGAATCAGACAGAAAATTTATTGAACTCCACCACCCAAACTCTTTTGATATTGATTCAGATCCAACAATGGTGGATTTGAATCACAACCAGAGATGAAAGAGTAAATCCAAGTTTAGGTTAGAACGATGAAGACATTACCATATATGACGCCATTTGATGATACACATATCATATGCCCAGGAAGAGAGTTATGCATAGACGTTCCATCACGTGGGTTGTTGATCACGATAAAAATTTTGTATAGATATGGATGAAATGACCCTGTTATACTTTCCATGCTCTATTATGCACGTCCAAAAAGATGATGTAGTTTCATCTTGGATGATAGAGGAGATGTGTATTCAAGTCAAGAGTCTGCCTTTATATATGATATTATGTCGATAGTCGAGATGAAGTAGAATTGTCGTGTGCCCATTATAATTATTGTCTAAATCTTGAGTCTGATGCCCTGCTCTTAGTGTTGTCTAAGTCCGACACTTTATTGCTAATATGGGTTGAAGGTTCATATTGTCTATGAGATGAGACTGTAATGGCTAACTAGTTTCTGGAGTGTTATTTGAACCAATCTATGAGACATGATTGTATCATTTGGAGTGTCATTTGGACCAGTCTATGAGGCAAGACTATTTATATGTATATAAATTACCCCTAGATCTTAGCCTTCTATGTAAGTAGGATAATAAGGTTTACACTATTCTCCATTGGTCCCTAGAAGTCCTATTTATATGTCTTGTCTTGTCTCGTCCATTATCTGGCCTACAGCCAAGATCTTAGGGGCTTAGCTGTATAGTACCTGGATAGGGGTATCAGAGCCATTATAAGACGAGTCTCCAAGCAGTTCTTAGATGAGGGAGACATATTTAAGGAGATGAGTCTTGGTGACCCTGAGATCATTTTGGATCAGGAAGAAGTTTTGGTTCGATGTAATAACCCTTACTTTTGAGTAATTGATTTTATATTAATTTGCCATGAGAGGTAATTATATAAAATATTGGAGGATGGAGTAAATAATATCTAAGTGAGTAAAAGATAATATTTACTGGATTTCTGCATATTTACTGTTATGTGAATGTAAATAGCATTATGTTACAATTCATGGTGTCGTTGTGCTTTAAACGGCATGTATGGTTTAAATGAAGTTGGAACTTGAACTGATTTATACTATTTCGGATGCCAATTTAGAGGGCGCGATTAGTCCCGAAATAGTCGAGATAGTCAAAATACGTGTCATATTGTATTTTTGAGTTCCGGACACTTTTGACATGTTATGACTTAATTGTGTAGTTACAAGTCATTTTAATGGTGTATTAACATTTAAGGTTAGCAATAAGTGTTAGGTGCACGATTTAAGTCTTCCAACCCTTTTATTCCTCTTATATGTTCCTAAACCTAAAGAGAAAGAGAGATGAGAAAGAAAATTTGGGGAAAAGAGGAGAAAGAAGAAGAGAAGAAGAAATTGGGTTTGATCTTGCATCCGGAAGAGAGTCCGAGTTTTCAGCTTAAGGCAAGTTTCTTACTTTCTAGTATATGATTTAATGTGAATAATTTGTTGTGATAGTTGTGTAATTAGAGAATTAGAACAAATAGTAGGTTTTGATAAATATTTATGTTTAACCCTTAGATCTTATTGTTTGTATGATTTAAGTTGGTCATGAGAGTTTGTTGTGGTGTAGAGAGGTTGTGGTTGTGTTGTTAGTTGATGAGAATGAAGCAAGTGTAAGAATAAAGGGTTTAGGTTTCGGATTTAACATTGTAGAAGAAGAGTTATTCATGGGTCTGATAGGCATGGTCGATCGCAGTCCCAGGACCGGTCGACCGAGCCTTAAGAGGGAGGCATACTGCTTTCTTCGACAAGTATAAATAAAGAGCGCAGTCGACCGCGGTCATAGGACCGATCGACCGGGGCTTCTAAAATGAGCTTACTGCATTCCTTCCTAGGCAAAACCCATGAGGCGCGGTCGACCGTGATCCCATGACCTGTCGACCGGTCCTCTGTTTTTCACCTTAAAATGTTTAGTTTCCTCTAGATTCTTTCTTTTAAGATAGGGACTTAGGAACCTTCCTGAATGAAGTAAAACTAGAGTACTATAGTCTAGTAGTAAGGTATCTAAGAACCTAAGTTAGAAATGAGAGTTGGGGATTAGATTTGGAATTAAATTAGCTAGTTAAATTAGATAAAGATAAATGATTCTTTCATAAAGTGAGTTAGTCTAGGTCTAAAGTGAAATAGAGTGATTTAATTTGGGTTCCTAGAATTAGGTTAAAGTAATATCCTACATTATGGGTTGAGGAATGAATTGTTAATTCATGGAGATTTATATTGGAGATAATTAAACATTGAGGGTTATAATTATGACGTTTAATAATTATGGCTTCGGATAAAATGTAATGCATACTTGCGAATGATAAATTGCATATACACACCTCTCTAAATGATATCATAGGGGAAGTTACGCACATGAGGTGAAGTCCCCTGGCTAGTGAATGCAAGGTGAATATAGTCCTCAACCATAGGACCGGTTATTATGTATTGTGTGATTATTGTTCGAAGTGAGGTAATTCTGGGTGTGGTTATGACTCACTGTCGAAGGTATATGGCCGCTTCCCAACGTTATGCAATGAAGGATGCCCAGTTTGTCTTGGTGATAGGCCCTAGAAGATGTTAGCTATGTAGGGGCGCGTCTAGTGGGGAAACCCAAAAGGGCGGTCTTAGAATCGTTATATGTTGTGAAATATAAATATTTATATTAAAGTGGGATATTATTGATGGCAAAGCACTCTATGAATTAAACTGCTTTGAAATCGTCTTTTAAAGAGATATGGAACGTTGAAATGAAATTGTCTCGAAAGAAAATTTAATTCTATTTAGTAATATTCTATTCCTATTCAATTGCATAAGTAAAGTGTGTTCATGCTTTTAGAATTGAGTAGTTAGATTCTTATCATTATTCATGGTGAGTAGATTGTCCATAACTGTCATGCATTTTATTCACATAGTGATCATATCAAATCGGGCCCTGACTCGTTTATACTTCTTTGTTTGCATGAATCTTGTATTCGCCCAGGTGCTCCGCCGCAAGGACGCCCGTATTGACGTTTCCATCCCCATGTTTTGGAGCTGTAACACCTTGCGGATGTTACGGGACATTTGATATAAATGCTTCCATCTTTTTGTATTCTAGTTATAATCGATTACACGTTCGGGCGTGTTGCCCAAGTTTTGTACTTGTATTATATAATGTGTTATTGTACTTTAATACTCGGTGTAACCTAATTGTATATGTCTGTTAACCGACAGCTTATTCGATTATCTTGTGGTATATAGTTGCCGATTTATTATTTGTCTTTATTTACATCCACCTTCTTTTCAATACGATTGTTTAAATGTTTTTCATTAACTTACAAAATAAAAATTTTACAATCCGTTTTCTAATATAATTGGTGGTAATCTCGTATACTTATTGTATTACTGTGATGCTAAGAATGGACCATCTATGATTCCTGTTAATATTAGAGTATCGGGCTGGCCACCTCTTATTTTAATAAGCGGGGTGTCATGGTCGAATTTGCTCCTGATCAGATTGCTAATGAGGCTAACAATGACGATACTGAGGAGAATGATGAGCATAAGCAAATTTTTCAACACAGCGAGGCCGAGTCCCCTAAGGGCATGAAGTAGGATACCATCAATGCTCATGAATAGTCATTTTTTACAAAATGACACCCTTAATGCTGATGATACAAATCTTAACAACCCAATGATGGAGTCAGCTATTAAACTTCAAAAAATCTTCATTAAATTCATCCTTCTATTGGGATTTCTTATTTCTTTTGTTATATTACCACCATACACACCTCATGTTAGGATATTTTAGTTTGTTCATGAATGGAATATTTTTTTTATATATTCCATCATATGTTGTTTTATTTCTTCAGCCAAAACGGCACTCGAAGAATAGTTAGGATGAAGACATTTGTCGATGAAACTTATCTCATTTTTTGTCTAGTTTGCAATCTGAGGGCATAGCTGCACAAAGTTATCTCAATTATAAGATTGTATGGTCTATCGCATGGGGGCCTAGTGAACCAAGGTTGTCTCATCGTCAAGACAGGACAATATTTGTATTAGCACTAGGGTCATGGTGGCCCAGCGTTTTCTCAGTTGAGAGACGAGCTGAGACATTATAGCTTGACTTTTTAAATTGCCTAGAATTTTCATTAATGCCATAAAGAGTTTTAACATAAAAATAATGATGTTAATTTTCCTGACCTTCATGGATTATACGAGGCACTCTTAGGAGACGAGGCATGGCTAAAGATTTATTCTTGAAATATTTTCCAATTTCTAGAAATTAGGGTATTTGGGGCCCCATATCAGCTAATGATATTTCTCCAAATAAATATGAATCACTTTTCTTCGAGAATAATGACCAATGGACTCTGCCTATACCCATTTTGAAAAATAGTCGGTCGCGATAATAAGGAAACAATAGTTTCCTTTAGCCCTCGGTAGTGGGCCGACCAGATTGATTCCCCGTATTATAAAAGGCCAGGAGGTCAGATGGGAGAAAGAGTTTGATGGCGTATGTTTTCATAACGCTAATACTTATCACATTTATGAACATATCCAATAACACCTTCAGTCAAGTTCGACCAATAGTAGCCTTGTGTTACGATTCTCTTTGCCAACAATAGTCCTCCGATATGACTTGCGTAGTTGCCTTTATGAACATATTTGAGGACATACCCCACCTCATAAGGATCCACACACCTCAATAAAGGGAGAAGATAAACCCTTTTATACGTCACATTTCTTATGAGACGAGATTGTAGTGGCTGGTTGGTTTCTAGAGTGTTATCAGGGTCAATCTATGAGACGAGACCGTGTCATCTGAATCAGTCTATGAGATAAGACTTGATCTATTAAAAATCGAGTGTTCGTGTAAGGACACTATCGTTGGTTAGTTTACTATCTCAATGCAAAAAAGTAAACAATTACTACACTTGTTTTATAAGTATATCGATGTGTAAGGGCATCAAATCCATAAAGAAACTTGTTTAGAATTTAATTGATTTATTACTTCTCAAATAAAATAGAAGAGATGATTTTTTTATTTTTAAGAGTTTATATCACAACTAATCTAGGAGAGTTTTTAAACTAAATTAATTGAAAAATATGAAAATTATAGGTTGAAAATTAAATTCCTCACCTCGGAATACGTAGCATAAATAGTTATATGGTTCAACATGTTTAAAACACGATTAATGCTCATTAAAGCAATTATTTAAACCCAGGGTATCCTCTCCAAATTTTTATAAAAGTATAAATATGAGTTTGATCTCTCGAAATTACACACGCAAGGTATAAAATATAGTGCATACGTGATATACCGCATTAAGGTTCATAGATGCAAAACCGAAAATTATTAACTCTTCAAAACAAGTTGTCTTACATCATACTATAGTGAAACAACTAAATACCCAAAGTGAGTTCATTAATCTCAATCTAATTTAATTATTTAGAAATCGTGGTAAATATTAAATACGACGGCATATGAGAGAAATCGGTGAAAATAATAACACTTACTTGAACATGGATAAAATAAAATACCAAGTGTTATTATTTTCACCGATGTCTCTCAATCTTCATATTACAACCTCATAAATCTCTAATAAAAAAAAACTAATAAAGTTTTAAAAAATCTACTAAAACTAAGAGAGAATTTTTTACTCTAAAATTGGTTATCTTACTCTAAGAAAATGGATGATTAAATGTGTCTTCAAATGATCCTTTATATAGGTGAACAAAATTAGGTTAGGGGTAAAATAAGAAATTCAATACTGTTAAACGAAAATGTTATTTATCCCTAATTAATTAAATTAGTTTAACTCATGTATATTTTAGTTTAATATAATTTATTGATTTTGATGATTGCAAACATATATTTATTTAGTGTTTATGTAAATATCTCTTAATATAAATATAATTCGGTTTCATACATTTATACTAATTATATGTTGATTCACAATATTTTATCAGATAATAAATAGATATATTTACGTTATTTTTTTATTTTCATATAACTATTCTTGTTATTTTTATATATAAGTATTACGGACATGAAAGTCTTTTAAATTAGAACCCATATAAACCTCTCATATAGTTTACATATCTGAGATGTCCATTTTGTTTACTACCTATCTATAGTATAATATTTATGTCTATATATATATATTTGATACGCATTGTTCTTTTTTTTAATCTTTTGTACATGCATATGCATATGGTAAAAGCTTTTGAAATTATATATCATGTTGTCAAGTTCATAGTTGGTGTTTTTATCAGTGGGCCCCGTATATTTTTTTGGAATATTGATAACTCACTTGGTCAGCTTAGTAGACCTTGAGCAGATTTTTTTAAATATATTTCACTGTCGTGGGTAATTGAGATTTTCTTTTAGCCTTGAGCTATTATTTTTTCCCATCCGTGGATTGTTAGTAAATTACTGTTGAAACCCAATTTTTTTTATATTTAGCTTGGGTCTCGCGATTTGTATGTATTGACTGCTATTTTGTGTAATTGTTTTTTATAAAAATTATCTTGAGTAGTGTAAAGCACCTGAGGCACGCGTACACTTTGGGCCATGAGTTTTGTATCAGATTTTATATCATACCTGCTAAGATTGCCAAGAACCGTCATTTACCTCCTACTTGTTGTCAGATGCATATTTTTTTATCTTTAATCTTAATTTGTATAGACACATTTTTTATTATTATATATTAATACTAAAAGTGTTTAAAATCATAGAACCTGAACATTATAAGTTTTTTATATTTTATTTATATACATCATAAACATTTTTTTATATATATTGTTGATGTAAAAAATTAGATTTGACCTAATTATTTTAATCACAGATAAAAATGAATAAAGAAATAATAGACAATAGCTTTTTAAAGTGGTTCAGCCTTATAAGAATGGCCTACATCCACTATTTTTGTATTACTGACTGTTTGCTTGGAATTCTCGAGAAATGGTGTTCTCAAGAAATTTCGGTCCTCTTCTAATGAGGTGGTTATAATGTATTTATAGCCTTGAGGTTGTATAAATGAAAGGACAATGCGCTGTTATCTTGTAGACATGTACATCCGTATGATAATAATGAGCATTTAATGTGCAGTCGTCTCCTTGATTATCCTGATTTGAGTGCTCTGTACGCTGTGAAGCTCGGACCAACTAAGCTGCTCGGACCAACTAAGCTTCTCGGACCGCCTAAGCTGCTCGGGGCCCCTGAGTTCCTCGAGGCTCCTTAGTTGCTCGATGATCTTGATTTGCTCGATAGAAGTATACATAATTACCACGTTGGCAGACACGCGTCTGTAAGTGAGTGGTCCATGTCAGCAGACTAAATTTGATACCAACAGAAGCCCCCAATGTTTCATAGTTTGATGTCGAAGAAAATTATGGGACATTATTCTTGAAAATTGCATAGATTATCAGTTTGTATGATTTTTAGGGAAACGTTGTATATAACTTCTTTTTGAATGCATAGTATCGAGCCTCATAAATATTTTAAATGTTCATGACCGCTTCGATTTTTGTGCCCATTTTCTTCTTTTTAGCCGCCGGACACGCAAACGTCTGCCCTGGTAATCATTGCTTTTCTCTATTCTCGAGGTAAAGTATTTAAACGCGGCAGAAATCCTATCGTCTTTCACTTTTCAAATCTGTGTCTTCGAACTTTTCATTTTTTCTCTATCTTGTGCGTTCGTTTCTTCCATTGTTCATTGTCAACTGGTTCACTCTTTTCCTGTAAGATTTTCTTCCTTCTCTTTTATTTATTTTGTTCATCATGGTTTACCTTGTTGAATCTCTTGAAAAATTTCGTTCTGAATTTTAAATTCCTTCATGGGTCATATTGGAAGAACTTTCTGAACCTTCTGACTATTTTTCTTTGGCTGAGGGACATTGGTTCCCAAGTCTCTTTGTAGCCGAATGTGGCTTTTCTTTTCCTCTAAATCCTTTATGTTTGGAGTTCTGTCAATATTTTGACGTTGTTCCAGCAAAAATAGCGCCACATACCTGGAGAATAGTTAATGGAGTTCATAGGTTGAACCAACTTCATGGAACCCGTTTAGAGATTCCAGAGATTATGTATTGCTACAGATAGGTTGTCAGCGATAGTACTTTTTATTTAAAAACTAGGTTTTTGAATAGGGCGTTAGTTATCAATCTTCCTGATGCCAACAGGGATTATTTTGAACATGGAGTGGTAATGAAAAATTGGCAACACCCTCCATTAAATGGAGATTATGTATACCAAGGTCCTAGATGTCCTCCTTATGGCAATGGGATAGGTTGTTTTTATTTTTTGAAATCTTGTTTTCTTTGTGTTTGATAAAATGTATCACTGACATTTAATTTTTGATTATTTGCAGTTGACAGCAAAAGAATGTCTCCCAAAGAAACTGACGTTAATTTAAAGCATTTGAAACTTATCTAGAGCTTACACCAATCTGTTGCCGAAGAGTATATTAGATCAGCCTCTTATTTGTTGCACTACAAGAGCTATACTTCGTCTTTTACTGCTCGTCCAGTGGTGGTTAGTCTTGACCAAATACCAGCTTCTGAAACTAATTTGGAAGGTTCTTCTTTTGTGACAATTGCTCCCATCAGTAATCTAATGAAGAGACGAAGAGCTCCTGCCTTCTTTGATAAATCTGCCTCTACCAATGTGGAGGAAAATAAAAGCAAACAAAACATCCCAGAAGAAGGGACGAAAATTATTGATGCACCTCCTCCTGCTGCTACCGAGAAAGTTGTTGAGGAGCCCCTTGTGGCTCCGAGCAAGATTGTTGTCATTACTCCTCCTAGTGAGGTTATTATCATATCACCAGCTAAGACAACATCCTTAGTTGAGAATGTTCATGTTCCTCCAAGGAGGTTAAAGAAAAATCCTTCTGAGAGACTTGCTGAACCAGTCTCTCAACCATCAACTGTTGAAGGTGGTGTTTCAACCTTTATTCCCTCGAGCTCCGCTGTGGGCTTAGTAAAATCTTGGACTGTCCCAGAGGTCCATGATATTGAAAATACTCTCACTTGTGAGAGAGTTACTGCTCTAGCTGCTCAACACATTACCTCAGTAAGTATTATTGATTTGAGACTTATACTTTTTAATACTATGTTCATACATTGGCTTAGAGTTATTTCTTTTCTCAGCTGGTAACGTGTTTCAACAGCATTGTAAAAAGGGATGAAGCCATTAGGGCCTCCAGTTCCTCGAATGGAGTGGAAAAGGCTTTTACTGGATTAACCCGATCTTTGAAAGACTCTCATCAGAAGTATGAGGAAAATAAAGTTGATTGGGAGAAGCAGGTTAAGTCTGTTGAGCAAGAGAGAGATCGAGTTGTGGAAGCCTCCAAGGGATTGGAGAAGAAATTGAAAGAGTTTGAGAAGAATAATAAAGAGCTTGAGGAGAAGCTCAAGAATGCTGAAGAGCTTAAGAATAAGCTCAAAATTGCTGAAGAGGAAGTTGTTAGACTTCATGATGTTGATCATCAGAAACAGGAGGTGGAAGGGAAATTAAAGGCTGTCGAGGAACTTCTTATTGAGAGGACTTCCTCGGAGAAGGCAAAAAGAAGAAATGCTGTTAAAAAGCCTTTCAGCATTGGTTGGGATAAAGGCTGGAACAAAGGCCTGGCTGCCATGTCCTCTCAGATGGAGTTTTCCAGCCTTAAATATTTCAGGAATGGATGGGTTGCAGCCCTGCAGGAGCTAAAAAATACTGAGAATTTTGAACTATTCCAGTGACATACTCATAGCCCTCCTCCCTCTCCTGGAGAAGAAGAAGAAGAGGACGAAGCTGCCTCAAAAGAATCTTCCATGATAATTGGGGACCAGGTCCCTGTTGTTGAACCTTGCTCCGAGCAGCCCCAACCAGCAAACATTTCTGCCGAGCAGCTTTCCTTGCCCTTCGAGCAACCAACCTCTTCGTCCAAGCCTTCCGAGGAAGTTCTAGGAAGCAATGAGAAGGTGTAGAGTTGTTCGAATCTTTCTTTTGCTTTTTTATTGAATGTAATTTTGGGCTATGTACTTTTTCTTGTGATGAAATAAAATTTGAACTTTGGTTGTTCGTCTTGACTTTCCCTTGTCCTTACTCTGTTTGTATCATCATTGATTCTTTTTATTTCTTTCTCTTTGCTAGTTTATGGCCAGGATGGATTTCCTATGGGCTCATGACACAGAATTAATGAAAAAATGCAACGATTATTTTAATGCTGGTCATGCAGCTCTTAGTGAAGCTTAGATAATTGACATCCTTGGATTAGGTGCTACTGATCAAGCAATTGAAGCTTACCAGTACCTGAAGTTCTTACTTGATCGCGTCGTGGCTAATAATGTGGCCTATTATGAAATGATTGAGGATCTCAAGGAACTATAAAGGAACTCGAGCAGTATAAAGAGTCCTCCACACTTTTGCACCAAGGGTACGAGAAGAAATATCAACAGTTAAGCACTGAAAAAGGATATGATAAGTTCATCTCTGCTTACGAGAAGAAAGAGAACGTTATAAAGCTTGAAGTTGAATAGCATAGGCATATCGCCAAGTTGCTAGAACAAGAGAACATTGTCTTGCAAGAGGAGGTAAAACAACTCAAGTCTGATGCATCTTCCTCGGGAGCCTTGGTCCCTGTCAATGATGAAAGTTTCTCTTTCTTGGAGGTCGAAAATGCCAACTTAAGAGATGAATTGGAAACTTTAAAAAGAGCTGGACCTTTCACCTCTGCTCGCGGACGAGCAAGATCTTCTTCTCAGGGACGAGCAAGGGTTGCTCGGGTTACTGTTGAAGAAGCGAGAACTCAAGTGGCCTTGGAGAATCAGGCCTTTCAGTTGGTAGCGAAGAACCAAGCCTTAGCAGAGATGTCCAAGAAGATTCTGAACCTCAGCGAGCAACTTTCTACACAAAGCCCTGCCTTGGAAAATAAAGAACTTCTGGTGAAGAATCTTCACGAGCAACTGGAGAGGTTAACTTACCAATTCCATAAACAGCCCAGAGAGTTTTGGATGGTTGGTTACAATGAAGCACGTTGTCATCTTGATGCTCGTTTAGAAGAGTCGAACAACGAAGGGTATAAACATGGGTGGTTGAATGCTCTTTGTGTTTTAAAATTGGAGAGAGGTCATTTCCTGTGGGATTACTATAATCCTGGAGTTCTTGATTTACCGGTGCCTCCTTTCAAGCTTGACCTTAGTTGGATTCCAGCCCGGGCCATTCCTCGTGTTCTGATCTCTAAGTATCTTGATGATTATAGTCTTTATTCAGATTTCAAAATATCTCGCCCAGAACACCTGCTTGATCATCCATCTATAATGAACGTCAGAATGCTGCAAGATATGAACTTCATAAATTCCCCTTATAGTCTTGATGATCCTCCAGCTAGGGTAGACCCTATATCAAAGGCAGAGGGAAAGAAACCCATAAAGTAAAATTTCTTCAATTGATATCACATGCGATCTGTAATTCATATCATATTCAATTTGTTCTGGTTTTAATGAAGAAATTTTTAGTTTTCTTTGCAATTTAATTGTCATTGGTTTGGAAATATTTTGATGAACATGTATGTATATCTATAGAAAGACAAAAATGTCTTTTTTGGTTCTTAAATTGCCGACCAATTGGAATTGGTGGTAATTGAATGCTGACCAACTTGAGTTGGTGGTAATTGTTTCCCGACCAACCTAGGTTGGTGGTGATTTGCTTCCCGACCAATCGAAGTTGGTGGTAATTGAATTGCCGATCAACCGGAGTTGGTCGTGTTTGTTTCCCGACCAACCTAGGTTGGTGGTAATTTGCTTCCCGACCAACCGGAGTTGGGGGTAATTGAATTGCCGATCAACCGGAGTTGGTCGTGTTTGTTTCCCGACCAACCTGGGTTGGTGGTAATTTGCTTCCCGACCAACCGGAGTTGGTGGTAATTGAATTACCGATCAAGCGGAGTTGGTCGTGTGTATTTCCCGACCAACCTGAGTTGGTGGTAAATGAATTGTCGATCAATCGGAGTTGATCATGTTTGTTTCCCGACCAACCTGAGTTGGTGGTAATTTTCTTCCCGACCAACCGGAGTTGGTGGTAATTGAATTGCCGATCAACTGGAATTGGTCGTGTTTGTTTCCCGACCAACCTGAGTTGGTGGTAATTGGATTGTATAGTGTGTAGCACTAATATTCTGATTTTTTTTTACAGAGAAATGGGGGGAAACATCACTTTATTCATATTGAATTAATTGTATTACATAGAGATTTTAACTACTGATAATACTTTCGTAGGTGCTCTGCATTCCATGCATTCTTGAATTCTTCTCCTTTCAAGGTTTTAATCCTGTACGTCCCTGGACGAACAATTTCTGTTACTCTGTAGGGTCCGTGCCAGTTTGCTTCCATCTTATTATGCTTTTGGATCACTTTTTTCAGCACATAATCCCCTTCTTTCAGATCACACTTCTTCACTCTTTTGTTATAGAACAAAGTTATTCGTTATTGATAAGTTGCATTCATGATTGCTGCTTCTTCCCTGACTTCCTCGAGCATATCCAGGTCTAATCTTCTCATCAAATCGCTGATAGGGGAGTTGAAATTAAGTACCCTGTGCATGAGTAGACCCAATTCAGTAGGTATCACAACCTCACTTCCAAATGCCAGCATGTATGGAGACTCTCCAGTTGCTATTCGCGGTGTGGTGCGATAAGCCCACAATACAGAGTGTAGTTTATTAATCCAATTTGCTTTTACACTATTTAGTCGTTTCTTCAATCCATTTAGTATCTTTCTATTTGTCACCTCAGTTTTTCCATTGCTCTGTGGGTGACCTGGTGCAGAATGAGTTTTCAGAATATTGGATTGATGACAGTATGCAGCGAACTCCTCATTGTCAAACTGGGTTCCATGGTCAGTAATGAATGCATGTGGGAGACCATATCTGCAAATAATGTTTTTCCAAATGAATTGATAAATTTTCTGTATGTCATATCAATAAGGGGTTCAGCTTCCACCCATTTGGTAAAGTAATCCACAGCGACTACGAGGTACTTGAATCTTCCCTTGGTCATTGGGAGTGGCCCGACCAAGTCTATTCCCCACATGGTAAATGGCCAAAGGGACGTTACGGGTATTAGCAATGCCTGAGGAGTTCTTCGGATGGATGAGAAGAGTTGGAATTTGTCGCACTTCTTAGCATAAGCTACGCAATCAGCTCTCATCGTCGGCCAGTAGTACCCCTGTGTGGTTATTCTTCGTAAGAGCGTACGACCAGCTACATGGGCTCCACAAGACCCTTCATGAACTTCTTTGATCAAATCTTTCACTTCAGAGGGATGTACGCATCTTTGTAGCCCTGCTATCACTCCTCGTCTGTACAAAATGCCATTGGTCAACACATAACGAGCAGCTTTAAACTTTAGTTTCTTGGCTACAAGTTTATCAGTTGGTAAAGTCCCATCTTCAATATAGGCTCTGATTGGATCCATCCAGGATGGTCCTAAGTCAAGAGCAGTGAAATTTATCATTAGAGCTTCATCTATGCTCCGACCAGTTATAATCTCTATTGGGATTATTCTTCGCAGCTCGGTGCGGGTGGCTGATGCTAGTCGGGTTAGGGCATCTGCTCTTCCATTCTCCAATCTCGGTATTCTAACCAGCTGAATAGTAGTAAAACTTGATACCAACTCCATTGATTTTACACGGTACTTGATCATTAACTCTCCTTTTGCTGCATCTATTCCAAGAATCTGATTTACGATTAACTGCGAATCGTTGAATACAACAATCTGCTTTGCCTTCATAGTTCTGGCTAGACTTAAACCGACAATCATTGCTTCATATTCGGCTTCATTATTAGAAGCTTTAAATTGAAAGCGCAGATCATATTCCACATCAATCTCATCTGGACTTTTCAAAATAATCCCTGCTCCACTGCCTGCAGTGCACGAAGAGCCATCCACATACAAATTCCATATGGGTAAGTTATTATTGAAATTTTGATCAGAGAGAGTTCCTCGGTGCAATATCTGGTACTTCCTCTTATCCTCTTTCAGTACTTCTCGCTGCTCATCAGTCATCTTTTCTTGCTCGTCAACCGACTTAAGTTGGTTGGGGTTTAAATTTGATGATCCTGTAACATCCACAGGCTGGTTGGTATTCAATTTTTGCTCTTCGAAAGTATAAGGATAGGTGAACTCTGCGATAAAATATGCCACTGTCTGCCCTTTAAGTGACGATCTAGGCTCATAAACTATGTCATATTCACCGAGCTCCACTGCCCAGTACATTAATCTTCCCGATTTCTCCGGCTTATACAGATCTTGCATTAATGGCATATCATTGTATACAACTATAGTATGGGCTTGGAAGTATGGTCTCATTCTTCTGCTGGCTTCAATTAGAGCTAATGCCAACTTCTCCAACCTTGGATATCTGATTTTTGCTCCTCGGAAAGCTTTGCTAATGTAGTATACTGGTTTCTGCACTCCACCTTCCATTCTTATCAGCGCTGAGCTAGCTGCTGTGACACCTCGACTAATTAAATAACGGGTAGCTACTCCTTTATTAAATTAATACAAAATGCCAAGTTGATTCAGTTAATAGCATCACTGTCGAAAACATTTTTATGATTTCTAACCACCTAGTATTTAAAAAGCAAGTTGTCAAATTTTTAAATTAACTCTGATTAACATGCAATAAAAGAATTATGGAAGAAATAACATAACCATTCACCATAAAGATGCAATAGAATAACCAATAGATAATAAGTCTAGAGGAAATACTCCTCACAACAATCCAAATATGGAAACAATAAAACAAGTCTGCATCCTGAATTAAATACAAACCAAAGTCTGAATAACTGAAATATAAAATGTCTCTAAAGAAATGGGCAACATGCCCTACAATGATGAAACTGAATATGGAGTCAAGACTAGAAAAGAGGCATCTACTGTCAAAGCCCTGTAACTTCCACAACAGCTACAGCTCGTCACCTGAATGGAAATACTATGCATGGTGTCCTTGTGGCTGGGCACCTAAAAGGTTTTTACAAAAAAAAATAGATTTGAAAGCAAACGGGTCAGAGCCCGAAAGTGGAGAGTATTTTAAAAACAGCAAGTGATTTAATAACATTTAAAACAATGAATGCAAAATACATGTTAGGACGTGCTCTCACATGAAATACTCACATCTCGTCTAACTGTGCACTCCTAACGTTCCTGTACCCATTCATGTGTTATTTATATCTAACTAAACCGTCATAAGTTCTAACCCAACTACTCGATTCACAATATAAATCCCCAATGTTATCACTTAAATAGATAGCTTTACTTAAACTCGGATTCTCAATTATTGGCTTTACCGTTTACTAGAGGTTATCCCCTTATTTATCTTCTCAAGGAGTTACTATTAATTATTCTCATAATTAAACATGACAATTCCTTTTCATTTAACCGTATATTATTCACATCATAAATATACAATATAAGCACCCCGAGGCTAAGCTGCGGTGCACACATACTATGCTATCCATCCCGATACATCACGTACATAAGGATTACAAATTCCGAATCTCTCGGGAATTGTTAGAATAAGCACAACACACAAAAATGGAGGCGAACATAATTCAACATATCCATGGGTCACGTACATACCTACGCTCCATAGTCAGCTGACTTATTAACTCACAAATAAGTCATCCTAGCATTATGTTCTTAAGGTACCAATCTAAATCCGGGCACACAAAGATTAGATGGCCCTAAGCGAACGTAAACCTCCCGTGATAGCAAGTATGGTAGGTATGTCATACACATAAAATCATATAATAAGCATTCACACGTCTTAGATGTCTCAATATTAATAAAGGTACATTCTACATCCTTATACCATTATTCCAATTTTATACATTTTACGTCTTCCGATAATATAAAATGTAGACTGTCGACACATCTCACGTCATAGTTTCTTGTACTTAAAACCTATCTCAAAGGGATTATTAAGTTTCCTATTATTCCCACAAATAACATCATTATTCTTAAGGTCCTTACTTCTGCCCCAAACCTCATTTCATCAATTTATTCAAATTTACTCTTTTAACCCTAATATTATCTCACTCATCGAGTTACATTAGCTTTTAGAATAATTCCTCAAATTGAATTCTAATTAAGGTCCAAACTTTATAACCATACCTACTGGTCTTCCTTAAGTCTAAGGATATTCATAAAGTCTCCAATAATATTTTCTAAGGGTTAACATCATTAAAATTTAACTAGGGAAATTTTACTCATTCTGGGAAGGTCGATCGATCGACCTTGAATCTCGATCGATCGATGGTGGTCGATCGATCGACTGATGAATGTCGATCGATCGATCGCACCAGGTAGGCTACGGACTGCTTCGTTTTGCAGTCCTCAAATCGTCCCAAAACTCCATTATAATGCATGAAACTCTAATTTAACGTTATAATATCATCATACAACCATCCTACAACATTGTTAACGTTCTAAAACCAATAAATCATCAACCAAGGGCTTTGTTTGGATCAAAACTTCATCAAGAACCCTAGTTTTCTATTTCTTTCAAGAACAATAATAAATCTCTTCTTAAATTCGTTTTTAGATCATCAAGGGTTATAATTTGAATTCATAATTCGTCCAGAATATGTCTACATGCAATTCCTAACATGGTTCATAGTTTTAATCCTCAAATTCATGGGTCTATATCAATCTTCCAAGACAAAATTCGATAATTACCTAAACATGGAAGAACACATTCATGGAATTAATTGTAACTAAATCACTTGCCTTATGTTCCAGATTTGTCATTGGTTGAAGATGGTTGAATTCCTCTCTCTCTCTCTGCAGAATTCTCCTCTCTCTTTCTCTTTCTACAAGTTCTTCTCCAAGATGACAATGGTGGTTTAGAGGTTGCCTTAGGAACTTCTTAAAATTTCTTCCAATAACTCCCGTAGCCCGTGAAGTCATTTAGTGTTGTTAGTGGGTTTAGTGGATAAAGAATAAGTCAGATTTTACTTCTAATTTTCGTGGGTTTTAATTCCCAAAATTCCGAAATTACCAAACTACCCTTTTGGGTTGCCGGTATGGCCTAAAAATGCCCCGGGACCCAAACTAAACACCTGGCTAGTGTTTTCTGACTATCTCGACCCTTCCGGACACGTTGGCGCACTCAAAATGACTATTTGGTCAAAGAAAAATAATTTATTTTTAAATCTCATAAATTCATTCTCGATGCGCCTGACACGCGCGTTCCAAAATTGCCGTATTTCAGCCTCGCGACAATTTAAATATTTTCAATATTCATATATTGTCATATATACACATTATAATCAAATTCCAACTCACATCTCGTTATTATTTTATCCGGATTAATTCTCAATTAATTCACATTTAATTTAATTAATCCCATAAATAAATATCGATAAAAATGCGGGGTATTACAGCTGCGTTCTCTGAAATTGCCAGATATAAGTACAATCTCTCTCCCATCACTGGTCTAGATATCAAGGGAGGTGTTCCTAGGTACTTCTTCAGTTCTTGAAAGGCCTCCTCACGTTCATCATTCCACTCAAATATTTTTTGGAGTGTTTTGAAGAATGGGAGACATCTATCTATTGCTCGAACATAAATCTGTTGTGTGCTGCTACTCGCCCTGTGAGACTTTGCACCTCCTTTTTTATGGTTAGGGATCTTAGCTCTAAAAAGGCCTTGATCTTCTCAGGATTTGCTTCAATTCCACGTTAATTGACAATATATCCGAGGAACATTCCTTCTCGTACTCCGAATATGTACTTAGTGAGATTTAACTTCATTTGATATTTCCCTAGTTGATCAAAGGTCTGACCTAGGTCAATTAGATGATCAGCAGCTTTCTTGCTCTTTATCATCATATCGTCAACATACACCTCCATATTATGACCAATCTGTTCTGCAAACACCTTATTCATCAGCCTCTGATACGTCGCACCTGCATTTTTAAGACCGAAAGGCATAACATTATAGCAATAAGTTCCCCTTTGGGTGATAAAAGAGGTACCCTCCCTGTCTTCAGGTTTCATTTTGATCTGGTTGTAACCATAATAAGCATTTATAAAACTCAACAATTCGTGTCCCGAGGTAGCATCCACCAACTGATCGATTCGAGGTAAAGGACAATGATCCTTTGGGCAGGCTTTATTAAAATCAGTGAAATCTACACACATCCTCCACTTGTTGTTATTCTTCTTCACCATTACAACATTTGCTAGCCAATCAGGATATTTGACATCTTCAATAAAAGAGGCTTTTTATAATTTCTCTACTTCTTCTTGTATGGCTTGGTTCTTCTCGGGACTGAATACCCTTCATCGTTGCTTCACTGGTTTGATTTCCTTGTTAACATTGAGCTCGTGACACAAGAAATTTGGGTCTATCCCTGGCATATATTCATGACTCCATGCAAAAGTCTGCTTTCTGCGTCTTAGAAATGCTATCAGCTCTTGCTTTATTAACACATCTAGTGACGTACCGATTTGAGTTGTTCGTTCTGGATGCTCGTCGTCTAGAATGATATTTTCAGTAACCTCCATGACCTGTCCCTTAACGAGATGAGACTCATCTCTTGGGTCTAAAGTCTCAATCTTTGCATCTTCTATCTCATCTACCTGATAAGTAGTAGTCTTCTTCCTGGATTCTTCACGCTCTTCTTGCTCGGCAGATGAATAGTAATATTCCCGAGCTACTTTTTGGTCGCCCTTCACCACTCCTACTCCAAAGTTAGTTGGGAATTTTAAACATTGATGTACAGTAGATGGTACTGCTTTGAACTTTTTCAAACCTACCCTTCCCATGATGATATTATAAGTTGATTGGACATTTTTATCCATCACGAAAAAGCGTACTCTTTCTGTTCGACAAGCAGGCCATGTTCCGATGAACATATCCAACTTAATCGTCCCAAGTGGAAAAACTTTCTCGCCAGTAAAACCAAGGAGGGGCCAATGATATGGTTCCAACTGGGATAGCTTTAGATTCAAACTATCAAAATATGGGTAGAACATAATATCTGCCGAGCTATCATTATCCACTAATACTCGTGAAATCATTACATCCTTCATTCTCATTTTGATCGCCAATGGGTCATCATGAGGATATAGCACACCTGCGAGGTCGTTCTTAGAGAAACCGATGACCAATTTGTCCTTATTCACCTTCCTCGGATGATCATCTTCAGCCAAATTTATTCGCTGTATATATAAGCAAGCTTGAGCCTCATTAAGGTAAGCTTTCCTTTCTGCGGTAAGATCTCTTCCTCCTGCATCACCACCTGTAATGAAATTACACTCAAATGATCCAAAATGGATTGAAAATACCTCACGTTCTGGTTGTCTTGGTCTTTTGGGGAGATCGGGGTCATCTTATGGATCATCTTCATGATCTCTTTTCTTGTTATCTTTTATTCGAGGAGAATATTTAGACCTTTGCCTTCCTCGTTCGCTGGTTCGACCACCGCTTTAACGATCAACATACTTGGTCAATTTTCCTCGTCTAATGAGTGCTTTAATTTTATTCTGAAGATCTATGCAACGCTTGGTCGTATGACCGTGATCTTTGTGGAATTCGCAATATTTAGACTTGTCTCTCTTGTCAGGATCTGCCTTCATTTTTGCTGGCCAGGCTAGCTCCTCGCTGTTCTTGATCTCTTCCAGAATGTGATTTATATCCACCTTCAAGGGAGTATAATTTCCGTATTTCTTCATTTGTTCCAATGCTTTCTTACCCTTTGATTGCCTATTACCACCATTGTTCTTTTGATCCTTCTTTTCGGCTTTTCCATCTTCCACTTTGGTCTCCTTAGTGTCTGTGTTCTTCTTCGCAGCCATGGCTTCCTCGGAATTCATGATTTGGCTGCTTTTGCTATCAATTCTTCCATGGTCCTGGGCGGATCTTTGGCTAAAGTGTAGTACAATTTATTGGGTAACAGTCCACTCATCAAAGCAGTAATTGCAGTTTTCTCCTCATAATCAATTATTTCCAGTTTCTCGTTATTAAAACGAGTAATATAACCTGTCTTTTGTCTAACACTTAGAAAATGTGTTACTCGTTTGACTGGCTTTGCTCCAAAACAGAAATTTCCAATAAAGAGTTCTGCTAGCTGAAAGAAGGTCGCAATTTTCCCCCGAGGAAGGTTATTGTACCATATCTGAACAGATCCGGTAAGAGTTCCTGAAAATGCCCTGCATTACATCTCGTCTGGAACAGCATAGATATCAGCAGCTGCTTGGTATTGTTCTATATGGAGAACAGGATATGTTCTTCCATCGTATTTTAGTGTTACTATCGGGGCTTTGAATTTTGACGGTGTGAGAAAGTCCACAATCTCCTGTATGAATGGTGTTCCTCGGAAAAAAGTCCTTTGTAGAGGATTCTTGGTTTTATCCATCTCCCATAATCTATCCTCCAACCTTCGAATTGATCCCTTTCATTCATCATTTCCTTCTTCGATCCTATTGGTTCGAGCAACTGATCGTGTTGAATTTGCCTCTTGGGATCTTTCATGACGAGCAGCTGGTCGTGATTGGGCAGAGCCTTGCTTTAAAATCAGATTGTCGTTGAGAGTTCCTCGACATAATCCTAGGGGGACTTCTATTCCTCCTAGGACCCAAACGATCAAAAGGTGAAACTCTACTCAATCTTTCAAGAGCACTTGTCCTTTCTGGAGACAGAGTGATGTTTTGTTGAGTGTCTATAGCTCGTACCGAGGAAGTACGCCCAGGCTGATAAGAAGGATCATTAGATCTCTCAGTACGATATGAATAGGTGCGCCTGGACTGAGATTCCTCTAGGAATAACGTTTGTCTATTTCGCAAAGAGAGTAAACGAGTATTTCTCTGAATGCTTCGTTGTCCTGATTGGGCTGGCACTCCGCCCTGAACGGTTTGTATGAGTTGACGCATGGTTTCTTGTATGGTTGTTTGCTCTTAGGCCAAATTAGCCATTATACCAGCCAGATCTTGGACATTTGGAGGAGTAGATGGAGGATTTGGAGGGATCCCAGCGTTTCGATTGCTGGATTCAGGATGATCAGCCATTGGTGATGGATTATTTTGGTGAAAAACGATAATTACAGTCGTTTCCCATAGACGGCGCCAATCTGTTGATATAAAAAATTAGATTTGACCTAATTATTTTAATCACAGATAAAAATGAATAAAGAAATAATAGATAATAGGTTTTTAAAGTGGTTCATCCTTATAAGAATGACCTACATCCACTGTTTTTATATTGTTGATTGTTTGCTTGGAATTGTCGAGGAATGGTGTTCTCAAGAAATTTCGGTCCTCTTCTAATGAGGAGGTTGCAATGTATTTATAGCCTTGAGGCTGTACAAATGAAAGGACAATGCGCTGTTGTCTAGTAGACATGTACATCTGTATGATAATAATGAGCATTTAATGCGCATTCGTCTCCTTGATTATCCTGATTTGAGTGCTCTGTACGCTGTGAAGCTCGGACCGCCTAAGCTGCTCGGGGCTCCTTAGTTGCTCGATGATCTTTAGTTGCTCGATAGAAGTATACATAGTTTCCACGTTGGGAGACACGTGTCTGTAAGTGAGTGGTCCATGTCAGCAGACTAAATTTGATACCAACATATATATTTAAATATTTTTTACGCTGATTATTACCTCGCGTGTACCTTTATTTATAGTTGTTCATTTTTAGAAATTCAAGTTTAGTGACTAACTACAAAATGTTTCATATCTTTAGCATTGAGTTTTCTTTTAGTCAAATCCTTGGACAATTCAAATATAATCGTATTTGTTGGTTTACCTTTAGGTGTTAGGCAGTCGTCAGTCCTTTTTGAACCCTGCGCCATTTTTTTTATACGCTTAAATCATATTTTATATATATATATATATATATATATATATATTCAGGTTCTCCAACATACCTTTGAGCAACATATCTATGAATGTACTCATTTTTTAAAATAGTAAAAAAATAATTTTGAGATGATATTTTTTATATGGGTTCATAATATTTCAGTGTGCACGCGTAAAAAAAATCAACTAAAAATAATGTCTTTTGTTATTTTTAAAAAATATGTCAAAAAACTGACAATTTTTACCCTTTAAAACTGTTAGTTTTTTTACTTATTTTTTAAAAATAACAAAACACATTATTTTGGGCTGAATAATTTTACAGGGGCACACTGAAATATTGTGATCCCATATAAAAATTATTAACTCAAAATTATTTTTTAACTATTTTAAAAAAATGGGTATGTTCGTAGGCATGTTGCTAAGAGGTATGTTAGAGATCCTGAATATATATATATATATATATATATAGGGAGAGGTTCAAAAGTGAACATAAAAAATGAACATTTTAATGAACCTTAACAAAAAACACAAAGCAATCCATTAATTTTAATTCTTATGTTATAATTGGCTCGCGCCAGCGACAACGGACACGCGTGTGAACACACGCGTCTTTTTAATATGCACACCGCCCTACCCCGACCTCTCTTATCCAACACCCATAAAACCCAGTTGCCCAAGCCATGTAAATTGAAATGATGTTCTGCCAAATGGGGAGGTCGTCGGAGTGGCTATGGCAGGAGGTTTAAGGTGGCCGGAGTTTGGGTAGGTTTAGATGGACTTAGAGCAGGTCAGAATGGAGTTTAGTTTGTGGGTATATGGGTATATGGGTATGGGATAGGAAATGGGTTTGGAGCTAGGCAGGTTCAAATGGTTTAGGTAAAGTGGATGTGGATCTTGAAACTGGGTTTGGCCGTAGTTTGAGATAGAAAACTGTCGGAGATAGACCGTAAGGGTTCGGGGCTTGAAAAGGAACGCATAGAGTTGGGTTAATGGGTCACCGATGATGGTGGGTCTGAAAGGCTGCTGCCGGATTAGGTACGGGTTTCAGTCACGAGGAGTTGAGTTTGTGGGGATGCCATGAGTATGAAAGGTTAGGATGGAGTTTGGTTAAGGCTGGTGGCAGATGGGAGGGGGTGGGGGTGGGGGGAGGTGCGTGTGTATATTAAAAAACAAGCGTGTGTGTCGTTGGCGCGTACCAATTACAACATAAGAATTAAAATTAATGGATTGTTATGTGTTTTTTTATTACTGTTCATTAAAATGTTTATTTTTTATGTTCACTTTTGAACCTCTCTCTCTATATATATACAGTCAATATTATACTTGCTTTGATAGCTAAGAAGCCATTGTTCCTTATCTATTCATCTTGGTAAGCTACTCTGTCAGTTGAGGTTGAAAAATTCAAACAACCCCGCTGCTTTGTCACATGTTTTGGACTAGATGTGATATCTATCCTTGGGCCCCTCACGTTTTGTTTTATCTAATATCTTTATTTATTTAATATTTCACAATATTGTACTTCTTTACCACCTTGGACATGCAAACTATCTTAGACAGACAATCTATATTTTTCCATGTTCAATATGTGTACTTTATATATTTTTATATACTTTATTTATCTTTGTTATTAAAACTGTTCATTTTTTGCATGTCATCCTCGAGCCACAAAATTTTTAGTATTTTAGTGTTAACTCAAACGCTACCAACAAACCTCTTCGGACTGTATTTTTTTATAAACTAGTCTCATTTCCTATTAATTATTATTAATGTCAGATTTTTTATTGAAAATCATCAGTTTACCAAAGGCAAAACTCATTTGTATTCATTAGTGATATTTTCTCTTACACAGTGGTTATTTCTATCATTTGTGGACTAACTTTTTGCAGAACCAAATATACATGAATAAAGATACTCAGGGGCATAGTTCTAGACTTCATCTTTTCAAGCTTTCATTTCCATGCTTCAAGAGCTACATTTTATTGAGAAGACAAATAAAGATTTGCAGATTATTTTTCAGCTACTTCATCTCAGCAAAAAATCGGGAGCATTTAATGCTCACAATGGTTGTGTCTAGCGTCTAGTTTTTGAAGTTGCTACTTAAGAATTTAGAGAGCTGCATTGAACACACAAGATGAGACTATGAGCAAGAACTAGAGAATTTATTGTGTGCATTTGAATTTATTATTCAGCTACTACATCATTTAAGAGGGCAATTAATTTTATATTATGCTCAATCATTAAAGAAGAAGACTTGAGCCTACATCAATATCATTTATTGAAGTTTCATTAAAGAAGAAGAAACTCGGATTGAAAATTGTATTTCAAAGAGTTTCAGTATTCTACATTGTACTACAAAAATTAGATTTGTTTGAAGCTTTGTTAGAAGCTTGGGTTGCATTCAGTAGCTCTATTTTAGCTACGGTTGTTGTACCGGTGTTTGAAGTTCGGTTTAAGCTTGCAATCGGTTGTACTGATGGTTTGATCCTACCGTCAAGTGGATCGGGATTAGTGAAGCGTAATGGAGTCGGAAGCTCTAGGCTCGTGGACGTAGGTCGAGTTTTGGCCGAACCACATAAAATTTTGTGTTATTTATTTTTTTGCACTTTATTTGCTTATTTATTTGTGCTTGCTTTAATTTATATTTTTCAGCACTTAAACTTGCAAGTATATTAATTCCTAAATTTAACAAAATTATTTTTAAGGTTAAAATAATTATTTTTGAATTAATTAAGTTATTTCAGAATATTAATTTTTATGCAATACAAAAATTAACTTAAATATTTATTAGGTGTTAATATCTGCATTTTAACTTGTTTAAATATTGGTTGTATTTATTTGATATTCTTGGTTTGAATCATTAGACATTTATTAATCTGAAATTTGATTAAGTGATTTAAATTTAATATTTTTATGAAATATAAATTTAACCCGAAAAGTTTGCAAAATCTCAATTCACCCCCTGCCTCTTGAGTATAATCAGGGTAACAATTGGTATCAGAGCAAGGCTCTAATTTATTTATTTTTATTTAACAGTCACAGAGTAAGAGCAAGGCTCTAATTTATATTAAATATTGCACTTTACATTTTTTTTTAATTGTCTGTTAAAATGTTTGATATCTTGTAGCCATTCATTCCTTCATTTTGTGAGAAGAAAATGGTCAAATAGTCAACTTTGCATTTCAAGCTTTATTTTAAAGGAAAAATTCCATCCGCTAATATTGATGAATCCAGTAATGAAGAGACCAATGCTACTTGTCTCATGCCAAATGATAATGAGGAGGTACACTCTAACTCTAACTCTAGTGATAGTGATGATAATATTGTGGACGATTATAAGGAATTGCAAAATATTTTTGATGGATTATGTGATAATTTTGATGAACTCAAAAATAAATATGTTGGTCTGAAAAAGTCTCATTTATTACATTCAACTAAATGTGATTCAATATCAAATGATTTTGATAATTTGAAATTAGAAAACGAATCTTTAAAGAATGAAATTAAAACTTTGAAAAAGGAAAAATCTGTAAATGTTACTCACCCTCATGAAATTGAAAATAGTGAATTAAAAAGAGAGATTGATTATTTAAAGAAATCTTTAGATACATTTACTAAAGGAAATGAATATTCTTATAAATTTATGGAAAATCAAATAATTCGATTTAATAATAATGGTATAGGATATGATGAAGAAAATCATAAAAAGAGTTATTCCAGTTTATTTCGAAATGAAAGCTCATCTAGTAATTCTAAACCTCTATGCACACATTGTGGTATACATATACACTATTCTAAATTTGTTATTCTAGAAAAAGAAAGTATAATAACACAAAATTAGCTTGGATTCCTAAAGAGATAATAATTTATGCTAAACCTAACCAACTACACTCATTTTGGATTCTAAGAGATAAAGTTTTTAGGTGCAAAACAGGTGTCGGTACTTGAACAAAAATTTCTGAAATATAATTAGTGTTAGATTTTTTTTAAAATATTATTTTCTTGTTTATATGTTTATTTATGTGACACCCTTCATTACTTGAAAATATTTCTTCGTGATTAATGATTTATAATTTGATTTATTTTATATTAATCTCAAATGGTTGAAAATGGGAATAATTTTTTAAGTCAAAGCATACTATGGATGATAAATTATTTCTTTGAATATGAATTAATGAAAATTTTATTTTTGTATATGATAAAATTGACATTGATGATTATCATTTAATAAGTCCATGCTTCATTGTAAGTTAAATTTGTTCTTTAATATTGCATTATGGACATAACACACTCTTGGTATCAAAGAAAAATCTTCAAAGTTGTGTGGGTTTTGTCTTGAGATTGCTTGTGGATTTTCAAAGCCTATAACTTGGTATGGAAAGCAAAGTTATCATTGCAAATATCTTTGCCAACATATGAAAATGACACACCTCATGAAAATAACATTGGTATATTAGTAAGGTGGTAAGAAACACCATTCTTGAATTTAATATCATATATTTATTGATGATTTGATATATGATCTTATTTGATATTATTCTATACTTAGATTATTTGTTAAAGTATATGAGTTTATTATTGATGATTTAGTCTTCACATTTTAATTTGTACATCCATGATTTTGATGATATAAGTTTTTAGATGAAAATTCATATTTTTTTGTGTTACTCTTGACATATATTTGTTTATTATAATATTAGATTAATTATTGACTTTATGATATTTTAGTTTTTAAACGAAAATGTCATTTGGAATTTGTTTGTTATATGTGCTACATGTTGATTTTGTGATATACATTCAATGATTTTGATCATATTAATCTTAGTGAGCTAGATTTATGGCATGCTATATGATTAGTGCCATTATTTGAAGTTTTGTGTCATTTATGAAAAACTTTTGATAGAAAATAACATTTATGATATTCATGCTTAAAAATGAAAAAGTCTTATGATTATTGATATTTGAAATAATTTGTGAATATATTAAGATTTCTTGAAATGATTATGTGGAATTATATATTGAAAATATTTAATTTCATGAAAATGATGCTGAAGCACCCTATATTTTTTCTCACTTGAGTCTATGTTATATAGTTGTTCATCTAGTTTGGAAATAGTGAAAAAATTACATTCATCCTATCTTTACCAAAGAACCTCAGAGACTACATCAATTTCAATGGTCCTAAAGGTAGAATATAAGCACACTGCACACTCTAGGGTTGCATAGTGCATATTTTACGTCATTTATGAGTAATGTATGTTAATCTTGGTAAAAATTATTTTCTACATTTTTTAAATAAATTTTTAGGAATTTTTTAAACATTTTTTAAGAAATTAATATACGGTTTTAAAAAAATGTTTGGGGATGAAATTATATTTTCATATATTCCTAAAACTTGGATTGGGTAGGATCCGAAACTGGCAAAGAATGTTGTGGTACAAACTGAGTTTAAAATAAATCAAAAACATGTGTTTGAGAAGAAATCCAAACCACACACGTGTTGCACAGATATCAACCAGATTTGTGTTTATTTATACACTCAAACCTGAGACCCATTTACAATCGTTGGATTAGTCTTAATCAAGGGTCTGCATGTTCTTTAAGCGAAACAAGTGGCTTCGTTTCTAACCAATCATCATCCATATAATTGCGGTTTATTGAGGACCCTTGATTTGATAATGCCAATCGTCGAATTAATCCTAGCCGTTAGTTTGAGGATGGTTTCCAGATCCTTCCATCGTCTATTATAAATAGACATCATCGTCCCAGACTTTACAATCTTTTGAAGCCTTAGGGTTTGAGAGAAAGAGAGATAGAGAGAGAGAGAGAGAGAGAGAGAGAGAAAGAGAGAGAGAGAGAGAGAGAGAGAGAGAGAGAGAGAGAGAAACAAATCTCGATAGAAAAATTAGAACCCTAAACCAAACTCTGTTCAAATTACCTTAGAAATTTGTGAGGAAGAGTGGAGGGTTTCTGGGTTTGTTGTTCAAGATCAGAGTCCTCTTTGATTATTATCTCTCATTTAACACAATCACTGAGATTTAGAACTTCGTTTCTAATAAATGAAAACTTGAGCATCTAATCTTAAATTGTGATACAGTCACATAGTGTTAGATTTAATTTCTTAGTTATAAATCATTCTCTTGTTAGATTTATTGTGTATATGGTTCTATTCTGTTTAGATCCAACATCTCTTTTACAAAACTGAAATATTGTTTGCATATTTTTCAGATCTAAGTTTTTCGCTGTGAAAAACTTGTAGATAAATAATATTTGAAGAATCTCCTTTTTAAAGATTCTTAAAGAACTCAGATATGAAAAAGTATAGCTTAAAGATCAAACATATTTTCAATGGTATGAAATCTTGCATATCATGCTTAGAAGAAAATTGTATATTTGTAGGAAAATTGCATGTATAACTGTGTGTGAGTACATGCATGTGTTAGGCACATTACATCACTACACTTATCACACTACAACACTTAAACAGTGTGTTAGTTAAGAGATTTTGACCAGTAAGAGTCGACGTAAAGCTAAAAGGAGAAGAGGTGCAAAGCTGCAGAACAACAAGGATAACTTCAGAACCTTCAGAGAAGTCAGATTTACCTAACGGAGCTGGTATAAATTCTTGACTTAGTATACATAGTTTGTAACCTAAAATTCTTTTTAGTGGAGTTTGTCTTACTCCGTAGAGGGAGTTGTGGATGCTTCCCCAATTGGGTGGGGTTTTACCACGTTAAATTCTTATCTATTGTGCATGTTCGTTATTCTCTCATCCCTTTTGTCCAATTGCTGCTATAACTAAAATTTGTTTATTTTTTAAAACTCATTCATTAAAATCTGAAATAACTTGTCCTACTATTTTAAAACACATCTTATGTTTTCTTGTTTTGTTTTCTAAAAGAGTTTCTTCAAGAAACAGTTCGAAGCCTACTAGACTGTTTTAACTAGTATTAAATTACTTAGGTAGGTATTTTCAATTGGTATCAAAGCTCGACATTTGGTTTTTACAAAATCTTTTTGATCCTGTGTTTTTGAAACTATTTTTCAAAAAAAACCTATGGACGAGAAATTTGAAAGATTAGGGAACCTGTCCAGGCCTCCCCTCTTCGATATGACTAACTTCCCTTACTGGAAAGTAAGGATGATAGCCTTCATCTAAAGGACTTTGGGAGATGATGTTTGAGATGCTATAGAAAATGGTTATACATATCCTACTAAACTAGAAGCAGAAGGTAGTAATGAAAGAATAAGGAAACTGCTCAGTGAGTACACTAAAGAAGAAAAACAGGCATCCCTTAATAATAACAGACGTAAGAATGCTATATTTATGTCCATAAATGAACACGAATTTATGAGAATATCTTTTTTTCCTACTTCTAAAGAAGCTTGGGACACGTTGGTCACTGACCATGAAGGTGACACGCGTGTTAAAGGTGCTAAGACCCAAATATTAATTCAGCAGTACAACACACTTCTCACGAATGAGACTTAGTAATTTGATGACTTTTACATTAGGCTGACTGATATTGTGACAAATTACATGTAAATGGAATTATGTATGACAAAAAAGAAATTGTTTCTAAAATCCTAAGGTGACTTCCACTAAAGTTTGATAACAAGCGTTATGCTATTGAGGAGATCGATGATCCCAATTTAACACCTGAACTCCTCAGTAGCAAACTAAGAACACAAATGGAATTAGAATTTAAGAGGCAGTTATCTAACACCCAAAAGAAACATTCCAGTTCCAATCTTGTGTTCCAGTGCAAAGTGAACAAACCTGAGTTTGTTGCTCTTAATATAGAGTTGGATTCTGATAAGGAATGTAATTTAGAAAGTTTGGATAATTAAATTGCCTTAATATCTAAATAGTTTAAGAAGATCCTCAAATTTAGAAACAATTTTGCTAGTAGACAAGGCAATCCTGCTTATTCAAAGTTCTCTAATAATAGACCTCATGAGAAAAGGAATGACAAACGCCAGACTGAGAACCACAATAGACATGACAAAGACCTTAAAAATGTTGAATGCTTTAGATATGGGAAATTAGGACACATGGCCAGTCAGTGTAGAGTTAATTTGAATAAGAACAACAAAAATAATAGGGTTAATCTGTTCAAGACAAGGGATGATTCAAGCGATTCATTTAATGATGAGCCCGAATCATCTAATTCATTTGACCCTTGTATGTCATTTTTTGCCAAAATTGTGTACACTGATGATAATCCCATGACTCATGTTGATCCTAATAATAGAATGTCCAATCCTGTTATATTGAATGATAGTTTACCCACTGGATTGTTGTTTTATGTCTTAAGAATGCTATTCGTGTAGAATCTGTTAGTGGTTCAAATGTCGTGTGTGTGAGTCAAAGGGAACGCATTATTGATGAATTGAACGTGTGTGTGAGTCCTAAAACTGAATCGCTAGTGGACACATCACACATCGCAATTAATGACTCTGATGATGATGACATCCTAGACATTCACACACTCTACACCAAAACTCTTAAGAAAAGTGCTAAGTTAGAAAAAATTGTGAAGGACCTTACCGAGAAATTAGAAGCCCTAAGCCAAATGGTCAAACGGAATGCTGAAGACTATACTAATCAATGTCTAGCCCATAAAACTCAAACCAAGGATTTTACTTTTAAAATAAAAGAACTTTCTAAATCGAATGAAATTCTGGAAAAGAAATACAAGGCCACGTTGTTAGAATTGGAACAATCAAAAGAAAAGGCTTCAACAGTCTTCAAAAAGTTTTCTAAATTTGAAAATAACTCTAATTGTTTTGAAGTCTTTGTTGCAGAAAGTAAAAACAATTCTGAGGATGGAACCGGCATAAGATTTTGCCCCAAGACTAACACACAAACTAAAAAATTGAAACTATAAAGTTTGTATTTGGAGGCAAAAGGCCTGATGAAACTTATCCAGACTTTCAGAATTTGAAAGATGAGTTTGATAAAAAAAAAAAAGGTATAGACATTGGTGAGGCAAGTAGTTCTAAGCTTAATATTGATCACAAGGCCAGATACGTCTGTCCTCCCATAAGAAAATCTTAATCGTCTTTTAAACCCGTACCTTATAAAAATAAGGCTAGAGTACAGTAAATAGACAACCATCTTAGACGGTCTTTAAAATTTCAAGAAACCGACGAGCCATATCTATTGCTCGTACTGTGATGTCTATGGGCACACTTTTGAGGAATGCTTTCAAAAACATTTATATAAATTATAAACCCGTCTTTCACTCACCCGTATATCAGAACTTTAACTACTTTAGGCCGAATATAAATAACTACATCCTTTCTAGGCAATCTGATAAGAACTCTAACTATCGCAATAGGAAGAAATTATCTAATACTAAAAGAAAGTCCAAGAAAAATAATCCTAGATTCATGACCAAACCAAATGCTCAAAGATTTGTAAAAATTCAAAAAGAGGTGCGCAAAACTTTTGAAGACCAATCTAATGCTCACAAATTTTATAATATTCGAGCTAAGTGGGGTAAATATTTTAAAACTTTAGCAATTTGGGTTAGGAAAGATGATCCAATACCCCAATTGAAATGTAATATTGTTATTAGAGCTTTAAAAGCTGAACACACTTCATTTGGATGGTATTTAGACTCGGGTTATTCCAAATATATGACCGGGGATGACACTAAACTCACCAACAGAACTGACTTCTTAGGAGGGAAAGTTTTGTTTGAGATGAAGTATCAGCCCAGATCATAAGTAAAGGGAACCTTCAAGAAAAAGGATTACCTGTTCTCAAAGACATTATGTTAGTATAAGGTCTAGAAGCTAATTTACTAAGTATATCACAGTTTTGTGATTCCAATTATTGTCACGTTCTCAAAAACAAATTGCAAAATCCTCAATGAGAATGGAAAATGTATTATTACTGGTCTACGTACTCCAAATAATTGTTATACAGTTAATCCTGATATGGAGACTTGTAATATCGCCTGAATGGATGATAATGAAATCTGGCACAATAGATTGGGTCACTTAAACTATGATAATCTTAGCAAATTATCTACTCAATAAATAGTTAGAGGTCTGCCCAAAATAAAGCCTTTTTCTAATATTGTTTATGGGCCTTGCCAAGAAGGAAAGATTGTTAAATCTGCTCATAAAAAGGTTAAAGATACTCTAACCTCGAAACCTCTAGAGCTGTGAGCCTATGTGGCAATAGTTATATATTAGATATAATTGATGATTTCACTCGCTTTACTTGGGTAGCCTTTCTTAAATAATAGTCTGATACTTTTCAATTTTTTTTGAAAATTCTATTACGTATAGAAAATGAAAAGGACACCCAAGTGAACCGAATCCGTAACGACCGAGGATGTGAGTTTAAAGATCTAAGTGTAATAGACAACTGTGAGGGTAATGGATATGAACACTAATTTAGTGCCCTTAAGACACCTCAACGAAATGGGATAGCTGAGCGTAAGAATCATACCATTCAGGAATTGGCCAGGGTAATGATTCATGCCAAAAAACTCCCCAAGTATTTTTAGGTTAAAGTTGTTAGCCTTAGGGAGAATACCAACATACTCCTTACGAACTTTGGTATGGGAAAAAACCTAACCTAAAATACTTTAAAACCGTTGGCAGTATTTGCTACGTATGGAAAGACATAGAACATCTGTCTAAATTCAAAACTCGAGGTGATAAAGCCGTCTTTTTAGGATATTCCCCTAACAGTAGAGTTTATCGTATCTATAATCTTTGTGCTAAAGCTATGATGGAGTCTATAAATGTGATAGTCACTGAAACCAATGTTGAGAATAAGAATTTAGAACCAACTATAATAGATGAGTCGAAAAATAGTTTTAACTTTGACTCTCCTAAATTAGCTGATTCTTTACCAAATGAGAACCTTGAAGTACCCAACTAGGTTTCTAAGGATCGTCCCTTAAATATTATTTCTGGTAACCCTAAAGAGCCGGTTCGTATAAGATCAAAACTACGTAGTATAGCTCACTTTGCACGCTTTGTTTCCCTTATAGAACTAAAGAATGTGAATGAAGCCTTGAATGATTCTTTTTAGGTAGATGTTATGCAAGAAAAACTCATTCAATTTAAAACACATGACGTCTAGTATCTTGTTCCTAAGCCACAAAATAAATGGGTTATTGGCATTAGATGGAGTTTTAAAAATAAAATTGATGAAAATGGGATGATAGTTAGAAACAAAGCCAGACTTGTGGCCCAGGGATATTCTCAAATCGAAGGAATAGACTTCAAAGAAATATTTCCCCCCGTAACTCGTATCGAATATGTCCATCTTCTCTTAGCAATAGCCTGTCACTTAAAATTTGTTCTTTACCAAATGGATGTAAAGTCTGCCTTCCTTAACGGTATACTGACTGAGGAGACATATGTAGAATAGCCTAAAGATTTCATTGATCCACATTATCCAAACCATATATATCATTTAAAGAAAGCTTTATATGGTCTGAAACAAGCCCCCGGGGCTTGATATGAACGCCTTTCGGCCTTTCTCCTTGATAAAGGGGTTCGATGTGGTGGGAACGATCAAACGCTATTTGATAAAAATTGTGACAAACATGTTCTAATCGCCTAAGTTTATGTAGACAATATAATTTTTAGCTCTACCTCCCCATCTGAAGTTAAAATAATTTTAGATATTATGCACGGGGAGTTCCAAATGTCCTTAATGGGAGAACTTCAATATTTTTTAGGACTTCAAGTCACACAAAAGTTTAATGGGTTATTTATATCGCAATTAAAATACGCTTTAGAGTTAGTAAAGAAATTCGGATTAGAGAATGCCAAAGACGCTAGGACACCCATGAGTACGTCTATTAAACTCTCTAAAGATGAACATAGGTCACTCATAGACCCTACCCTTTACATAAGCATGATCGATAGCCTGTTATACCTTACAGCCTCGCGTCCAGACATTATGTACGCAGTTTGTGTTTATGCACGCTTTTAAAGCAATCCTAAGGAAATTCACCTTCAATGCGTCAAACGTATTATTAAATATGTTAAAGGGACTTTAGACTTAAGAATATGGTATACAAAGGACACATATAGTACCATCGTAGGCTATACACACGCAAATTGGGTTGGTTGTTCCGATAACAACAAAAGCACGCCAAGCACTTGTCATTATAAAGGAAATAGTTTGGTAGGATGATCTAGTATGAAACAAAACTGTACATCTCTTCCCATCGCGGAATCTGCATACATAGTCGCAGGGAGATGCCGTGCTCAAATACTGTGGATAAAGCAGATGTTAAGCGATTATGGCATAATAAAAGATAAGTTATATCTCTATTGCAACAACCAAAGTGCGATTAATATTTCCAAAAATCTTGTTCAACACTCGCGCACAAAACAAATCAAAATACGACATCACTTTATACGTGAATTAATAGAAACTAAGGAATTGGAAATAAACTATTTGCCCATAGAACTTCAATTAGCATATTTGTTCACAAAGCCTGTAGATAATTTAAGGTTTGAATCTCTAAGAAAATCTATTGGCATGCTATTTCTTGAATAATTATCTATCATTTTATAATATATCCTCTGGTCATACTCATGCTTATAATTGATCTTTGAGGGTATAGGGCATGGTCGTTTGAAAAATGATAAAAGACACCTCATATATCTATTTTATGTAGGAGATCCATGTTTTGACCTGTGACGATTTATGCCTTGATAAATACATATTTATTTTCTTATCTCTACTTATTTGTGATCATTTCACCCTTTGTCCATTTGAGGCAAAATGGGGGAGAAATTTGAGTCGACCTTGGACACTTTTTGTACACTTTAACTAAAATGCTTGATCTTAGCTGTTTTCTTTTTGGGAATCAGTACCTCTTTTTGCATCTGAATATTAATAGGGTATTGGTCTGTAATTAGTTGAGTTATGTACTTTTTTATTTTTAGGATATGGGGTATATAGCACTTTGTATAGAAATAATGTTTTCTTATTTCTTTGTATCCCTACGAATCCTATATGACTCAAAGGAGATTTTGTCTCATATTTCTAAAGGGGGAGATTAAAGCACCCGATATCTTTGACTCACTTGGGTCTATATTATATAGGAGCTCATCTAGTTTGGAAATAGTGACAAAATTAGAGGCATCCTATCTTTACCAAAGAACCTCAGAGACTACATCAACTTCAATGATCCTCTAATGGTCCTAAAGGTAGACTATAAACACACTGCACACTCTAGGCCGCATAGTGCATATTTCATGTCATTTATGAGTAGTGTGTGGTAATATTAGTAAAAATGATATTCTACATTTTTTAAATAAATTTTAGGAATTTTTTAAACATTTAAAAACCTTTCTAAGAAATCAATATAGGGTTTTAAAAAAATCTTTGAGGCTGGAATTATATTTTCATATCTTCCTAAAACTTGGATTGGGTAGGATTCGAAACCGGCAAAGAATATTATGGTACAAACTGAGTTTAAATAAACATAAAAAACACACGTTTGATAAGCAATCCAAACCACACGCGTGTTGCTCAGATATCGGCCAAATTTGTGTTTATTTATGCACTCAGACCTGAGACCCATTTATAATCGTTGGATTAGTTTTAATCAATGGTCTGCATGTGCTTTAAGCAATCCAAGTGGCTTCGTTTCTGACCAATCAGCATCCATATAATTGCGGTGCATCGAGGACCCTTGATTTGATAATGCCAATCGTCGAATTAATCCTAGTTGTTGATTTGAGGATGGTTTCCAGATCCTTCCAATGTCTAATATAAATAGACACCATCGTCCCAGCCTTTACAATCTTTTGAAGCCTTAGGGTTTGAGAGAGAAAAAATAGAGAGTGAGAGAGAGAGAGAGAGAGAGAGAGAGAGAGAGAGAGAGAGAGAGTGAGAGCGAGAGGGGGGAGAGAGAGAAGAGGTAGAAAAAAATCTCGAGAAAAAAATTAGAACCCTAAACCAAACTCTATTCAAATAACCTTAGAAAATTATGAGGAAGAGTGGAGGGTTTCTGGGTTTTTTGTTCAAGATCAAAGTCCTCTTTTATTATTATCTCTCATCTAACACGCTCACTGAGATTTAGAACTTCGTTTCTAATAAATAGAAACTTGAGGATTTGATACTAGATTGTGATACAGTCACGTAGCGTTAGATTTGATTTCTTAGTTAGAAATCATTGCCTTGTTTGATTTTTTGTTTATATGCTTCTATTATATTTAGATCAAACATCTCTTTTACAAAACTGAAATATTGTTCGCACATTTTTTAGATCTAAATTTTTCGTTGTGAGAAACTTGTAGATAAATAATATTTGAAGAATCTCCTTTTTAAAGATTCTTAAAGAACTCAGATCTAAAAAAGTATAGCTTAAAGATCAAACATATTTTCAGGAGTGTGAAATCTTTCATATCATTTTTAGAAGAAGTTTGTATATTCGTAGGAAACTTATATGTATAAGTGTGTGTGAGTACATGCATGTGTTAGGCACATCACATCACTACACTTATCACAGTACAACACTTAAATAGTGTGTTAGTTAAAAGATTTTGATCAGTAAGAGTCGACATAAAGCTAAAAGGAGAAGAGGTGTAAAGCTGCAGAACAACAATGACAACTTCAGAGCCTTCAGAGAAGTCAGATTTGCCTAACGGAGCTGATATAAATTCTTGACTTAGTATAGGTTTAGTTGTGTGCTTCGTTTGTTAATAGTTTGTAGCCTAAAATTCCTTTTAGTGGAATTTGTTTTACTCCGTAGGAGTCATGGATGCTCCCCAATTGGGTGGGATTTTACCACGTTAAATTCTTGTCTCTTGTACATGTTCATTATTCTCTCATCCCTTTTGTCCTACTGTTGCTATAATTAAAATTTGTTTTGTTTTTCAAAACTTATTCACTAAAATCTAAAATAACTTGTCTTACTATTTAAAACACATCATGTGTTCTTCTTTGTTTGTTTTCTAAAAGAGTTTCTTTAAGAAACAGTTCGGAGCCTACTAGACTGTTTTGACTAGTATTAAACAACTTAGGTAGGTATTTTCAGATGCACCATATTTGTTATATGAATATATGCCTTCATTGGTATCCTTTAGGGGGGGGATAAGATTGTTATTAAATCTTATTCATAGAAAAATGCTTGATCATGATTTTTGATGGGTTATTATGAATACTATTGATAATTTCGAAAATTATAATTCGTATCTCGAAAACGGCAAAGTATGAACATATTTAAAATTTGTGTCGTTATATTTTGACTCTTGTTGCGCACTTCATTAAAATCATATGAAAAATATTGAGTTGTGATATATTTACCATTATGTGCTTTATATTATTAATCTTATCATTTTGGTGACTTATGCATTATTTGATGATATTCACGACTATAAAAAATTCAAATACATGTTATGAGAAAATTTATGATGACACATGTGCGTATTTAAAAAAAAATTCCCTTGCGATTTATGGTTGAATCCCATGCATCGATTATTTTTGTTAGGGGGAGATTCGCCTTTTACCCTTGACACTTGATTTATATGAAAATCTTTTTGATAATGTCAAAAGGGGGAGAAATATGTATGATTCACTCATTTGTGCTTTATTTATTCATTCTATGGATCATTGTGAATCGTTATTTGTCATCATCAAGGGAGGGGGGATTGTAAAACGAAAATATTATTTATCCTTAATTAATTAAATTAGTTTAATTAATGTACATTTTAGTTTAATATAATATATTGATATTGATGATTACAAACATATATTTATTTAGTGATTATGTAAATATTTCTTAATATAAATATAATTTTGTTTCATAGATTCATACTAATGATATGTTGATTCTCAATATTTTATCAGATAATAAATAGATATATTTACGTAATTTTTTTATTTTCATATAACTATTCTTGTTATTTTTATATATATAAGTATTACGGACATGAAAGTCTTTTAAATTATAACTCGTATAAACCTCTCATATTGTTTACATATCTGAGATGTCCATTGTTTACTACCTATCTATAATATATATATATATATATATATATATATATATATATATATATATACTAGCGGAATGCCCGTGCCTGAAGGCACGGCAAAACATTCCAAAGTACATAATAGCGAAAAGGCAAAAATTTCAAAACTACGTAATCGAAAAACAATGAAAATTTCCAATAAATGCATGATTATAAATTTGAAAAGTATAAAGTAGTGTAAAATATAAATAATAAATGGTTTGTATATTATAAGTGTAAATTTTCAAAGTATTGAATTGTCTAAGCTTAAGACATAAAATTTCTTTTACAATACAAATGTGCAAATAATAGCGAAAAGGCAAAGTGATGTGAATGAGTAATCATACTATTAGTATGGTTAAAAATCATCACGCGTGACTGATCTTTGTGTTAATATTAACATGGAAATATTAACACAAGGTGATGTGAATGAGTAATCATACCTGGAAATACGACAACTGAACTTTTGAAGCATCACTGAAAAAAATAATAAAAATGAAGAACTTGAAACACTTGTGAAATAAAATACATGATTGAACCATTTTATAATTATGCCATAGTTCTTTACAATGCATTAAACCAAAAGCCACAAACCAAGTTTTGACAATTTGCCCTTACAAAAATACCTACGGAGTATTTAAGGTAAAAGAAAGGCCTAGCAGACTATACAAAAGTGGGAGCATAGAGTTTACAAAAGTAGTGTATATAGGCATCAAAAAACGAATATCCCATTGATAGGCAATCACATTGCACTCCTGGGATACATTCTCTGAACCACTCTACGAAATGTCCCTGTATCGAGCTCGACGTATTTCCAATGAAGAGTAGGGTTGTGCACGACAATCTAGAAGAAACATTAATAGTTAATATTGATTAAAGAAAACACATGAAATGGAAAAGCGATATATAAACGACATATAGATGATGTACCTTGTTGTGGGAAAGCCATTTAAATAATCTGCGCGAATTTATCCACTTTTGATGCCTAGCCATCGGCTCCCAATCCTAATAAAGGTTGTAAAATGGTTAGAAGTTGATATAGAATCGTCACATGTATAAAGATATTGCGCATAAAAAACTAATGACATACATCTCATTGGGGTTTATAAGAGTACTTCCGGGTACACAATGTTTGTCGTGAAAAGCAAACCATCGTCGGGAAGGAGGATATTGATTCGATTAGCACTTGTGCATCGAGATAACGCTACATATAATTGCCCATGATTGAAAATCGGTGTGCGCAAGTCAAATCCCACAAACTTTACAGATTGACCTTGTGATTTGTTAATTGTCATGGCATATGCGAGTCGAATTGGAAATTGACGTCTTGTCATTTTGATAGGCATTTCTGCAGACGACAGAGTTAAAGATACTCTTGGAATAAAGACTAAATTTCCACACTTATCCCCAGTTAGTATTTAGTCCTCAATAACATGCTCTCCAAGCTTCGTAATGATCAAACGTGTGCCGTTGCAAAGACCATCTTTCGGTGCAATATTTCTCAACAACATAATTGGACACCCTACTTTCAGGTCCAACTTAAATAAGGGTAAACCAGAAGGATTAAGAGAGTTCAAAAACTCGTTCGGGTATTGATTATGTACGTCGGTGCCCGATTCATCATCGCATAATTTTTCGGCACTGAAATACGTTTTTGTATCACCTCGGAAAATATTTAAGGCTAAATTATTTATAGCACTCACATCATCATTCCGCGCAGAAAGAATATTTCGTTCAGTGAGGAAGCTTGGAGTAACAGTGCCATTCACATTCAACAATGGATACACCTTGGCAATTAAATCTTCAACATCATTACACTTCTGTATGGTTGAAGGTAACATTACATTTTCCAGTGGGTTGGACCCAATCTAATGAAAAGGGAAAAAGTCAAACTAGCATAGTAGGTATAATCAAGAATATTGAACATATCTATAAAATAAAAGGTGATACCTCATTCAAGTATGTTGAAAACTGCATAGTTTCAGCCTCCAAATGATTGAGTCTCATGTTTAGATGTAAGGTCAACACATGGATGTGTTTTCAAAGCGCAGATCGCCTCAGTGACGCAGCTACAATTTCCTCACGAACTCCTCTCGGGATAACCGATAAGATTTGTCTAAAATCTCCACCTACAACAACAGTTATTCCCCCGAAAGGCTTTTTAACATTAGATATATCTTGAAGAGTCCGATCAACAGCCTCAACACAATGCCTATGTTGCATTGGGACTTCATCCCATATGATAAGTTTGGCCGATTTAAATAAATCAGCATGGATTGATTGCTTTGTAAATCCACAATTGGAGTTTTCAAGAATGTCTAATGGAATGCAGAAGGCTGAATGTGCAGTTCGACCACCAACCAACAATAACGAAGCAATACCGGATGATGCGACGGTAATAACCGTATGACCCAAACTACGACAAAAAGTTACAATAGTATTGTACAAAAACGTTTTGCCAGTGCCAGCACCCCCATTCAAGAAATAAGTAGTTCCTTTATTTTTAAAAACGGATGAAGTTATTGCCGTGAAAGCCAAACGTTGCCCCTCATTAAGGCGGGCAACATCAAGTTGTGCGTCACCTTGCTCTGCTAACGATTGTAATTTTTGATGTTCCCACACTAACCTATTCCCACCCACAATACTCCAATTTGAAGTTGGTAAAGGCATTGGAGGAAAGTCAGATAAAGTCTTACCAGACTCTTGAAGCACCTCATTTAGAAGAAACAAACCATAATCTTGAACTTGGACGTCCGTTGGGTTTGGAATAGCAAAGAGTGTACGCAACTTATGCATTAGAACGTCACATATATGAATGGAAAATTGATTCCATAATAAATTCGGATGCAAAGGGAAACACTGTGTAAGTATAACACCAAAAAGACGTCTAAGTTGATATCCAATTCGGATGATTGATGCCTCTTGTAAACATTGAACCCATTCATTATCGTCTTCAAGCAATCCCCTCGCTATACACGCAGACTTAAAAGTATCATGCACGACATTGTTGATCGCGCGTAAGCACTCAAAGGATGTAGGTCCTTTGACAACAGTTAAAAAAAATCGCAAATAAAATCTTTCACCTGAATTAGGGCTAGCATAGTACATTCTACCAATAGCAAACTCGCGTGTTTTCCACAGAGTCCAGACTTTTGTTGTATTACTCCAAACATAATGTTGCGGAAACTCTTCGTAGGTGTAAGCTCGTGCAGCAACATTGGTTGAGCAGAAAGCAAAATATCCAGTTAAAGAACTCATTTGATCCCTGGCCCTATCTGCAATCATACTTGGAGATTCTGTAGGATTGAACACAAAATTGTTGCATCCCAGGTAAATGTAAATCTAATCGGGTAACGGGTGGTTTTTCCTGATGCATGTGATTACCAAGAATTCGCCAGGCTGCTTCTGGGGGACCGATGTACCTTGCATCTAAATATTGTTGGATTTCATCAGCAGCGCCCAAGACCATAGTCATGCGATCATGGCCTTTATATATGTACTTGTTAATATATTTAACGCATCTTAAACCGGCACAAACCTCAACATTGATGTGACAATCGAATAACCGAGACAAATACGGATTATAAGGCACAATATCACTGTTTCGTACCTTTTTCCCACTGGAAGTAGTATATTCCCTACCATCGTTACGACGACGATAGATTGGATATCCGTTACTGCCCATTGAAGTGGCATCTGCAAATAATCGTCGATATTTCTTCGTGCATCTACCATTTTCCATGCAAGGAGAATTAGGATTCAAGGAGCCGCATGGACCATGAACCATACAACCAAGAATGGTTTGGAAAAGCATTGGATCGTTGATGGGGTCTGAAAACTCTGCACAAACGATGTTATCTAGCTGGGCACATGTTTTAATCTTGCTTTGGCTATCCAGGAAAAGAAGAGCGTGCATGTCGGGTAAACCTCATTTTTGGAATTCGATCGTAAAAACGTGGGCAATTTTCTAAACCAAAAACATTTTTATCCTTGATCTCCTTCATTAATGCTTTTCTCTTTAGTTCAAATACACGTGCGACCAAGTCGGGACGATCGACTGCATTCTGACCCGGTAATAGTTCCTTAGTTATTTCTGTCCATTTAGGATTGGCAGTCATTGTGAGAAAAATATCTGGGTGTTGATGGAATCGTGTTATGGCCATCGAATCTTGGTAGATCTCAAACATATTTCGTGCACTACCAGTGAAAGAAGGGGGCAAAATCATACGTCTACCAATTTGCAATGGTTCAACACCCTCAGATATACAATCCGTAAGATCTTTGTATAATTCAGCACGAAGGGTGTTCTGATTCAGTCTGAAATAAGTTAAGCGATTTTGTTCTGTAGAAGCCCAGGCATCCATAATGAACTCCTGAAAAAGTTTACCTCCTCTCAAAATTGTAGAGTACTCAGTACCGTGTTGAAATAAACGATAACCGTAATAATGCAACTGAGTATGTCGATTATCTTGCTCAACATTATTTACTACATCCCATAGCTTCATTTCAGGCTCCCATCCAAGATGACCGTGAGGGTATAGAAGTACATAATGCAAAGGAAGGTATGCCGGGTGACATTCACTAATTTGCATCAATTGATTTCCCCCATGTAAGTGAACAACAATATCTCTCATTGCAGGGGAATTGTGGCCATCGCCAGGCAAAATAACAGCAATTTCATCGGCCGACGGCAAATTATACCTTCTACGATCTGCTGCAGTATTGTAATGAAGGTATGCTGGCAAGTTTTGGCCTGCTCAAGAGGATTCTTCCAATATTGCAAATACCTAACGATATTTGTATATAAACGTATTATTCGCCTCCATGGAACCTTGAATTATTTGGAAGACATCAGTACGTAAACGTGTATTTCTACGTTCCCTAATTTGCAATGCCACATTTGGATCGTATATGTATAATTGTCCATATGCAGCTTCATCTTCAAGCCCTGGTTTTGATAATAGGGCCCCGGTATGATGACGTAACTCACCATGAATGGTGAAAGATGTGGGACCCCTACCTGTGAGGACTCTATCATCCATCTGGACACCTAGACTCGTAAATGCATTAGCAGCATTATACTCCCTAATATGATTCTGAAAAGACTTGCATTGAACATCGTTGCCATCAAATAAATGTTTAATTTCCGATGGGGGTTCAATGAGATTTGGCAAACGAACTTGTCCTTGTTTGCAACACTTTCCAAATAGGGGGCGCACTTTCGATGTGACAGATAACCTTTCATCCATCCAATGTAAAGCGTGACAATAATGGCATGGAACGGTCATGGGGCCAAGAAAATGTCTACTAAAGTCGACATATGATTCTCGAGATGTACTCGTACTTGCAACATTGCTGACGCCTGATAGAGTGGATCTAAGTATAAAATGAAAGGAAAGTGTTAAGGAATATAAAAAATGTCATTAGATAAATTTCCAAATAATAAAAGATACATAAAAGATTTACCTAGGGTTGTTATCTTCAGTTTGGGGGAGACATTCAGTACTATCTGTATCAGTGGCAAGTAGATTTTGAACAGTTTCAAATGGTTCACAGAGGACGACATGATTAATAAATGGGTCGACTTCAATTTGGTTAAAATCTTGACCGAGGTTGCGAGGCAAAACTATTGGGCGCATATAAATTTGATCAACCGCGATTGGTAAACTATCAGTCAAAGGACTAAGTCTTTGTAGAGGAAAGTCCGATTGATCAGGGGTTCTTAGTTGTATAAAATTCTCAGTTATTGTAGAAGGGAGTTCAACCCTTGAATCAATAGAGGACGATTGTGAAACCCTTAATCGCTTAGGAAAACGTTATGTGCTAGCAAGGGTAGGTGGTGTTATTGACTTGCGAACATTAGGAGCTTGAGCAGATGATTGATTGTCTAGTGTATTCTGTAACTGAAGTGCTCTTTCTCGATCACGTCGTTGTCGTTGGCCAAGAGCACGTTTTGAGTTTAAGCTATTACATGGTGCCATATATTCAACAGTTGTGGTGGATTGTGGTGCAGAGTGATGGGGATTGACGGATGTAGGTTCTGGAGGCACAACATCACACGAAGATTGAAAGTGAGAAAGTCTTTCACGTTCTCTACGTTGTCGTTGAGCCAGAACACGACTTGAGATTAAGTTATCGGATAGTGTTAAATGTTCAGTAGACGGGAGAGATTGAGATGGCAAGATGACTTCATTTGTAGTTGGCAAAGGAATATATGTTTCCCGTTCGCGTTCCCGTCGCATTTGTTGCGCCAGGGCACATTTTGAGATTAAGGGTACATAGGGTGCCTAAAGAAGAAAAAGATTATCAGCACATAACGTGACAATAATGAATGGGTTTTGAATAATGGTCTTATATAGTACTTTTAGTAATGGAAAGTGCTAATAGTTTGGTATTTAAAATGAGGTAAATATTTTAAATCGTATGGTGTATAGCAAGATGTACGTTATTCATAATGGTGTAAACATTTAAAGTCACCCAACATGGTCATGCAAAATGTGACCCTATAAGTAAAAGGAGCAATATAAAAGCAAATAAGGTAATGTTAGAAACATACCGCTCCAGAAGAGACATTTCCCTTACCCATCCAAGATGCCTATAAAAATAATTAAAGCATATAAAAAGAGATGAAAGAATTATAAGGTGCGAATTTTTTTAACTGAAAAAAAAAACTGTGGAAAGTTGCTGAGAAATATTTACCCTAATAGGCGCCACATTTGCTTTCTCTTTCCCCTTGCGTTTGTCGTTTCCATTGTTATGTTGAGTATACGGCTATGTAATTGAAATAACATCGACGATATTAATGAAATGTGAATAACATATAGAGATGATTAGTTACCATAACACAAATAGCATCAAGTTGAACATCATCACGTATAACAATACCTCAGGTATATTTTCGCGGTCTTTGAAATCTATATAATACGAAGGCAAAGTTGAGAGTTACAATTAAGACATAGTGGGTAGATTAAGAAAAAATGAAGAACACGATAAGAAAATAATGAGAACAAATAGAGTCATAACCATTGAAATGTTAAACATACCACTTATGAAGATTCCTTTTCCTTCCCTTTCCCTTTATCCACATTAGGTGCCACGTTTTCTTTTCCATTCCCTTGCAAATATGGAAAAAGGAAAAAAGGAAAATAAACTAACAATGAAGGAATTGTTAATAAGTATGAAGACACAAAATAGTTGCATTATTTTACCACAGAACGAATGGCATTGAGGCGGGATTCATCATGGATAACAACACCGATATTATTTATGCGCAGCCTTTGAATCTGAGTGAAAATGCAATGTTTAAAGTCAAAAGCAAAACATGTAGTTGCAAAATAGAAGAATAGAGGAGAGGGGGTAGTTGTTACAGCATTTTGTGCATCTTCATCAACCTTTAAGAAAAAAAAGAGTAAAGAACAGAGTTAGTAGGTTGAAAATGACATAATTTAAGGACCGGGACAGAAGAACTATAAGTAACGTACTGTGCCAAATACAGTAATGTCCTCCATGTGGAGAAAGAAGTCAACTATCAACTACAAAATAAAAAGATGGATAAGTTATTAATAGAAATTAAATTGTTTACTAATCGAAACACGTGCAATGTAAACATACATTATGTTTATTAAAGTAAAATGATCTAAACATGTGCAATATGACATTGTCATGAAGGTCTGACATACATGCTATATCTGATATACATGTCAGATTGATATACATATATCCGAACTCCTAACAAACCAAACGCTTACTATATATGTTATATCTGATATACACGGTATACATGCCATATGAACTGAACTGCTATCCAATCGAACCGTTATTTTACATTTTCTATACCTGCTATACGTGTTATACCTGGCATTTGTTATACCTTATCCCTGCTATACGTGATATACCTTATATTGAACTGCTATTCACCCTACTGGACAACTATATTACAGAAAACATAACAATTCAACTATAACTGCTATACCTGCCTATTCTAAACACCAATTTTCTAAACCTGATATACCTTCTATACCCCCTATTGATAACGGTTATACTTGATAACTAATCTAATATACTAATCTTATATTACACAGTTTTAGTAATTGATAACTGTTATATACCTTCTAATGTGTCCTGAAAATGGCCTAATGCCTAATGTTTCTTGGAAGAAAATGGTCAAATAGTATAACTGAAAATGGTAAGGAAATGGTCTAATGTGTCCTGAAGAAGTGCACTTTACATCAACAATTTAAAAAACTAAAATAACATACACGAATAGTTAAAATAACATACATAATCTAATATTACATAAAATGTTATGCATAAACCGTTTACATAAACTGTTATACTAATCTAATATTACATAAACTGTTATACTAATCTAATATACTAATACTAATCTAATATTACATAATATACTTATATACTAATCATATATGCATACACTGTTTAAGTTTCAGTAGTAATGTAATATGGTAATCTAATATTACACAGTTAAAGTACTTGATAACTATTATACCAAGAGAAGGAAAAGCATGGTCTAATGTCTAATATACTAATCTAATATTACACACGATTCTCAATTTAGTTTAGAGGAGCTTCGGCAACACATACATAAGGAGGGAGCAGGGGAGTAGAAATACAATGGACTACTGGAGCTATAAGTGCTATACCTGGCATTTGTTAGCAGTCCATTTGGTATACCTAATATACCTTATATTTAACTGCTATGCAGCCTATTGAACAACTGTATACATAAACTGTTATACTAATACTAATCTAATATACTAATCTAAAATTACATAATATACTTATATATTAATCATATATGCATAAACTGTTTTAAGTTTCAGTAGTAATGTAATATTGTAATCTAATATTACACAGTTAAAGCACTTGATAACTATTATACCAAGAGAAGGAAAAGCATGGTGTAATGTCTAATATACTAATCTAATATTACACACGATTCTCAATTTAGTTTAGAGGAGCTACGGCAACACATACATAAGGAGGGAGCAGGGGAGTAGAAATACAATGGACTACTGAAGCTATAAGTGCTATACCTGTCATTTGTTAGCAGTCCATTTGGTATACCTGATATACCTTATATTTAACTGCTATTCAGCCTATTGAACAACTGTATACATAAACTGTTATACTAATACTAATCTAATATACTAATCTAATATTGCATAATATACTTATATATTAATCATATATGCATAAACTGTTTTAAGTTTCAGTAGTAATGTAATATGGTAATCTAATATTACACAGTTAAAGTACTTGATAACTATTATACCAAGATAAGGAAAAGCATGGTCTAATGTCTAATATACTAATCTAATATTACACACGATTCTCAATTTAGTTTAGAGGAGCTACGGCAACACATACATAAGGCGGGGGCAGGGGATTAGTCTACTGCGCATATCAATACAATGGACTACTGAAGATACAATGCTGAGTATTAGTACACATACATAAGGAGCGAAAATGAACATTTTTCTTATTTCCGCTATGTTGAGAATTTGGGTGGTTTTCTTTTCTGTTTGGAGGGTGTGCATCGCGCCCCTATTTGGAGGTATTTTCCTGAGTATTAGTACTCACCAAATTCATTAGCACAGGCATGAAAAAGGTGTTTAGTACCCCAAACCCCAAACACCGATATGAGGTTTAGTACCCCTTTTTCTGAGTATTAGTACTAATACTCCAAACACATACATGAAAATAACCTTTTTCCTGAGTATTAGTACGCGTTTCTCTTTACATGATACCCCAAACTTAATTGAAAAAAGATGAAGGAGCCAATGAAAAATACCCCCAATACATGAAAAATACCTCAAATACATGAAAAATACCATAAATATGATAAAAATAAATTGGCCAAATGAGCAAATCGTGTAAATAGAAATGCGCAATACACTAATCTAATATTACACACGATTCTCAATTTAGTTTAGAGGAGCTACGGCAACACATACATAAGGAGGGAGCAGGGGATTAGTCTACTGCGCATATCAATACAATGGACTACTGAAGATACAGTGCTGAGTATTAGTACACATACATAAGGAGCGAAAATGAACATTTTTCTTATTTCCGCTATGTTGAGAATTTTGGTGGTTTTCTTTTCTGTTTGGAGGGTGTGCATCGCGCCCCTGTTTGGAGGTATTTTTCTGAGTATTAGTACTCACCAAATGCATTAGCACAGACATGAAAAAGGGGTTTAGTATCCCAAACCCCAAACACCGATATGAGGTTTAGTACCCCTTTTTTCTGAGTATTAGTACTAATACTCCAAACACATACATGAAAATACCCCTTTTCCTGAGTATTAGTACGCGTTTCTCTTTACATGATACCCCAAACTTAATTGAAAAAAGATGAAGGAGCCAATGAAAAATACCCCCAATACATGAAAAATACCCCAAATACATGAAAAATACCATAAATATAATAAAAAATAAATTGGCCAAATGAGCAAATCGTGTAAATAGAAATGCGCAATATACTAATCTAATATTACACACGATTCTCAATTTAGTTTAGAGGAGCTACGGCAACACATACATAAGGAGGGAGCAGGGGATTAGTCTACTACGCATATCAATACAATGGACTACTGAAGATACAATGCTGAGTATTAGTACACATACATAAGGAGCGAAAATGAACATTTTTCTTATTTTCGCTATGTTGAGAATTTGGGTGGTTTTCTTTTCTGTTTGGAGGGTGTGCATCGCGCCCCTATTTGGAGGTATTTTCCTAAGTATGAGTACTCACCAAATGCATTAGCACATACATGAAAAAGGGGTTTAGTACCCCAAACCCCAAACACCGATATGAGGTTTAGTACCCCTTTTTCTGAGTATTAGTACTAATACTCCAAACACATACATGAAAATACCCCTTTTCCTGAGTATTAGTACGCGTTTCTCTTTACATGATACCCCAAACTTAATTGAAAAAAGATGAAGGAGCCAATGAAAAATACCCCCAATACATGAAAAATACCATAAATATGATAAAAAATAAATTGGCCAAATGAGCACATCGTGTAAATAGAAATGCGCAATATACTAATCTAATATTACACACGATTCTCAATTTAGTTTAGAGGAGCTACGGCAACACATACATAAGGAGGGAGCAGGAGATTAGTCTACTGCGCATATCAATACAAGGGACTAATGAAGATACAATGCTGAGTATTAGTACACATACATAAGGAGCGAAAATGAACATTTTTCTTATTTCCGCTATGTTGAGAATTTGGTCTGTTTTCTTTTCTTTTTGGAGGGTGTGCATCGCGCCCCTATTTGGAGGTATTTTCCTGAGTATTAGTACTCACCAAATGCATTAGCACAGACATGAAAAAGGGGTTTAGTACCCCAAACCCCAAACACCGATATGAGGTTTAGTACCCCTTTTTGTGAGTATTAGTACTAATACTCCAAACACATACATGAAATACCCCTTTTCCTGAGTATTAGTACGCGTTTCTCTTTACATGATACCCCAAACTTAATTGAAAAAAGATGAAGGAGCCAATGAAAAATACCCCCAATACATGAAAAATACCCCAAATACATGAAAAATACCATAAATATGATAAAAAAATAAATTGGCCAAATGAGCAAATCGTGTAAATAGAAATGCGTAGTAACTTCAAACAATCTATCCCTTACATGAGAAATTAACAATACAAAATGAACAAAAACGGAAAACCATACCCTAGAAGAATGATATGAACCGTGAAGATTATGAGATAGCAAAATCTCCTTCCTTCTTCGTAGTACTCTGAGAGAAATAGAATACCTAGAAAAATTACCAATATGAGTTGTTAAAAAATGCATACAAATATGCGAGAAATTGAGAAGGAATACCAAATCCTTATTTTAAAAAATAGGGAATGAGAAGGCTGTTTTAGGAATTTTTTCAAAGACATGGTGAAAACTCATAATATGTGAAAACTCATGCGCAACTACATCATATATGTGTCAGACAATAAAATGATAAGTCAATAAGATGTTTTTTTAGGCATTTTTTCAAACACATGGTGAACGTTGTGAAAACTCATGTGCAATTACAATAGCAATCAAGAGACGAATTTAGCAACAAAGTAGAGAAGAACTCCAATAGAGAAGAAAAGAGTGATACCAAAATGACTAATAGAGAAGAATTTAGCAACAAAAATAATCAAACAAAAATCGGGCAACTTATACAGGAACATGAATCAAACAAACAAAGTATGCTACCAAAAAAAATGAATGTAACAAACCAAACAAACAGAAATCGTACAATGTTGCAAGATGTAAATCGGGTAAATTATACAGGTTTAGCAACAAAAGTAATCAAACAAAAATAGGGCAACTTATACAGGAACATGAATCAAACAAACAAAGTATGCTACCAAAAAAATGAATCAAACAAACCAAACAAACAAAAATCGTACAATGTTGCAAGATGTAAATCAGGTAACTTATACAGGCACATGAATCAAACAAACCAAACAAACAAAAATTGGACAATGTTGCAAGATGTACCTCCACAATGTTGCGATAGCGAGAGAGGAAATCGGGAGAGAGAGAGAGAGAGTTGAGTGGATATGAAAACGGAAATTATATGAGCAGACCTATTCGTGAGAGGTTGAGTGTAGTGGAGGTTCATTGGGTATGGTATGAGGTGATTCATCGTGAAGTGATTGAGGGGATAGTAGGGTTGTTTACCAAAAAGTCCTCTTATTTGAATTAAAGTGAAAAAGAGAATGAGAAAAGAGGGGGAAACTTTCACCATTTTAATCTAACAAAATGTGAGCCATTGGATTCAATTTTGGTGTCTTCAATCCTAGCCCCTCATTAAGTTATCATCTTATGAAATAGTGTAATTTTTTTTACTCCTTATTATATATATATACTAGCGGATGCCCGTGCCCGAGGGCACGACGATAAATTTGCCCCCGTGATAAAATCCAGCGCATAATAACTAACCTTTTTTAAAAAAAAACTTTAAAAAAAGTATTTTTAAAAAAAATATATTTTAAAAAAAAAATTATAAAAAAAATATTTAAATAAATTTATTTTTAAAAAATATATTATTAAAAAAATAATAATATATATATGTATGCATGCATACATGCATGTGTATGCATGCAAGCATGCAACACATAAAATGTCATGAATGTTTATCATGCATAAGTTACTATTTATAACACCATTGTCCCATATTATAAATATATATATATATATATATATACAGACAGGCTCAGGTGCGGACTTCCCGTGCGGACTTCCCGTGCGGACTTTTGTCCTTATCCCGAAAGTGGTCCCCCGTGGTCCCAAAGACTTTTGTTATTTACTGTAGATGGTCCCCCTCTTGTCTTATACTAAAACCTTAGTTTAAGACTATATATTTAGAAGATTTATAATCTAGACCCAAAATTGGTATCAAGACTTTAAAGATTTTAGAACCTCACCAAATTCCGATCAAAACCCTAATTCTGGTATCAGAGCCATAAGACGTTCCTTTTAGACATACGATTAAAAGACTTTAATGCCCTTGGGATTTATCCCTCGCATTTACCAAGATATTTTTGGAACCAGCCCAGACTACCAACCTATACCCATAACTGATTTAGACTCAGAAGGTTGTTTAACCACACACATAGACGGTTGTTCACACATTGAACATATCCCAGCCAAACACGCAGATAGTAGACAAGTCACTGCTAGTGCTATTAATAGCATAATAGACCAAAATAAGTGTATATTGCTTATATTAAGACAATTAATAAAAGACACTCATACCTTAGAAACAGAGATAAAAAATATCTCTAAAATATTATTAGATATCGATAATCAAATCCCTATAGACTTAGTCCATGTGTTACAAGAAATAAATATTAAAACTAATCATATAGAAGTCATTAACAAAGACATTTTAGAAATTAAGACTTTAATTAAAAACCAAGACAGTGAGTTAATTAAACTTACTAAGGAACAAGCTAAGCTTATCCCTAGACTTGATAGTTATCTTCCTAATGGAGATAGTTAGATCAGACTGGAATGAGGTATCAAAAGACCTCTCCATTCAGACCTTATCCGAATTCTATCAAAGAATTTTAGAAAAGATAAACGATGATAGATTTTATTACAAGATAAATGAAAATGAGATTGCCAACGCAGCTAAGGCAACAAGACTTATATTAGAAAGATTAAATTTAATTTCTACATCTATAGCAGCTACCCAAGACTATAATAGTAGCTTTGTTAAAGACTTGCATTTAGACTTAAAGGCTAAGACAGAAGGATTAACTACCTTCTACACAGACTTTGTTAAATTTCAACAGAATTTAGCAAATTACCTTAATAATATGGAAAGACATAATCTATCTAAAATGGATAGCATTATTAATGAACTTAGACTAGACATGGCCCAAGTAGAAGAAAAATACGGTGAAATTATAAACGGAATTAAGGCCGTATATAATAAACCTTCCCAAGTAGAAATAGACTCTCCTTTTATTCTAACTAGGTTAGATAAAATTGTAGAAGTCATAGAAGTTAGAACTATGCAACAATCAGAAAAAGATAATGAAGTAAAAGACTATATCACTAACGTTGGTAAAACCATTGTTAATTCTCTAGCTAGACATAATGAAGAAACTTTTGAAAAGACTAGAAAGGAAAATAAGAATTTTAAAGAAGAAATCCTTAATCAGCAAAAAAGACAAAAAGATTATTCAGACTTCTTAGAAAGAATTGAAAAAAGACTTGAACAAAACCAGGTAACCACCTGTAAGTTTAAAGAAACCCCTCCCATAGAAACTAGAGAAAGGAATACTATAGGTAGACGAGTCATAAATGACGGATTAGATAAGACTAGCAAAGTAGCCAGCTCTATCCCAAATATTGGACAGAGTAATCATATGCTCCAAAGACTTAAGGATTCATCCTCCAATGTTAGGACATGGTGGAAGGAAAGAAATTGCACCAATCCTCTCCAATGGAAAGAGTGGGGTGAAGTAGACTGGAAGATCGTGGAAGATTCCATCCATAATGGACAACTTCCAGCCGTTAGATATATAGACCTGTTTAAAGAAGGTGCCACTCCTAAGACTCCCAATTATAACATGACCTACCATTGTAGAAATCATGTGTTAGACAAATCCTATACTGAGCTCCAAGTATTTGACTCAGAATGGCTTAGATCTAGAGGAACTGACAGGAAGTTCCAATTCCTAACCTTTGGACTCTTTCAAGCAAGAATCCAAGGATTACATAGACCCCAGAATAATATCAACATATTATGTTGTTTAGTAGACAAAAGATGGAAAGACTTTGAGAAAAGTCTTATTGGGATAGCCCAATTAGAAATGTCAGACAACATAGGATACTTTAATGTCATTCCGGCATTTACAGTAACCGTAGACACAGCCAAGCATTTTAAGTTAATCTTATATGCTATTGGTTATGAAGACTATATTATCCCAGACGCTAATATAAATATAGAATTTCAAAGCTATGTGAAGTTCTCCCAATTTCCTTATGAAGGAATGAAATCGGGAATTCCTAGCGGTAGACTTAATGAAGAAATCTTAGTTAGAACTAATGTATCAGACTATAATCATACTTACAGTATTAAGAATACTGGACCTATGAAAGAGAAAGCTAAGACTCTCTGGCAATTGCCAGAATTTCAAGAAACTAAGACTATACAAAATAAACCCTTGTTTATTAATCAAGACGACGTCACTGGAAATGTTACCATCCAGTTTGGTCCCCCTAAGATTGTCAATAAGAATATCCAGACCGAAGAAATTAGATTTAGGAATATGGGAGAAGCCATAATCAATGATCCTTCAGAAGGAGAATGTAGTAATAAGACTAGTGCTAGTTTACTTAGACAAGCTCCGACAATTAGACCTAGAAGATCATTTGAACAAAAAGACTTAGTTAAAGAAAAAGCTAGGATCCAAAACTTTGGACATGAGCCCTCAGAATTGGATATAAAGACATTTAAAGACAACCTTAAGAAAATTCATTCTGTTAGGTTTCAAGAAAGAGAAAGATTTAATATGATAGCTCAAGAGCGCATGTTAAAATTAAAAGAATCCAAGAACACTAAAGAACTTCTTAGAAACTTAAGACTAATAGAAGAAGGAGAACAAAGACTAATGCCAGCTACACAAGTAGAACCTAGTAAGCAAGAGATAGGAAGTAGTAGTAGGCTAGAAGATGCTCCTAGACTTTTTAGTAAACCAATAGGAATAAATATTCCTATATACTCAAGCACCGTAGTAAAGACCAAACCTGATTACATAAAAGACTTTCCAACCAGTGACAAGAGTTTCACTCCTGTTAAGACTATGGCAAGTCAAGCCATAAACCCAGTAGGTATATACCTCAACCTAGACAATGTGCAAGATAGGAAGAAAGCCTTAGACGAATGGCGTAATCAGATGAACATGTGTTTTGCATCTAATGATCAATGGGATGCAAGTTCATGTAAGCAGTACGCTGAGCAATCCATTAGAGGAATTGCAAAAGACTACTTAGATAGTCTAAGAAAGGCTACAGATGAAGACTCCTTAGCTAAGATTGAGAAGATAAAGGAAAACCTAGAAGAACGATCAATTGAAGAATATATTCAATTGTTCACTGCAGAATTCATTGGAGCTGGACATCTAGCTCAGATCAATGAACAAGACCTAGCAAAAACTAAGTTAGCCCTCCTTAGCATTTGCAAGTTAGATAAGATAAATGAATATAGCAATAATTACGAACAGCTATATTACCAAATTAAAGAATTTGGAGAGACCTTAAAAGATGAATACTTTAGAAAAATACCAGCCATAGGACAAATCCTAATTAATGAATATAGGAATTGGCCAGGAGTATCTGGAGTTAAGAATAACTCCCTTGGTGAAAGAATCAATTTCGCCAAAGACTATATCATATCTAAGAGACGTGATATAACCCAAGGAAAGTTGATAGAAGAAACTTTCAAACAGATCCCTCTGATCAAAGACGAAAGAGATATCGCTACAATCCAATGGGGATGTGGAAGTGAATCTAAGAAATTCAAGAAGAAAGTAGAATGGAAACATAGGAAGTTTAAGACTAGACCTTTAGGACTTCCAAAGAAGTATAAATTTAGACAATCTACTACCTTTAAAGAAAGGAATCCTAAGACTAAGAAAAATAGATTTAATCAAAGAAGATACTTTAAAAAGAACACTAGTAAGCATAAGAAGGTTCCTAATTATAGGAAAGAAAAAGATGTAGCTCAATCTAAGACTGCCACCAAAGAATGTTGGACTTGCGGCAAAGAAGGACACTTTGCTAAAGACTGCACTAATAAGAAAGATAAAGAAAGTATTAAGATTATTAATACAATATTAGACTATGCAGATCAAGAAGAATTAGATATCTTATACGCTATAGAAATATCAGACATAGAAGATGATGATAACACTAGTATCTATAGTGTTTACACAGACAGTGATTCAGAAGACTATAGTGATACTGATGAGTATGAAGACTCTCAGGATACCCTAGACTTACATATGATGCAGACTGATCATGACGATCTAAATAATGAATATATAGACTTTGAAGACGCTTGGTATAAGTGTATATTAAGCCCCTTTCTGAAGAAAAGATGGACTGTTAGTAATCCAGAGCTACTAACCTATATACCTAGATGTTACTTTGATGAAAGACATTATTGCACGTTTGAGATGAAATGTTGCAAAAAAGACTTTAGATGTGTAGAATGTTTTGAGACTATACAAACAGAATTATTTATGGTTTGTATTGTTTGTCAACTACACTACCATGAAGACTGTTGGAGAATTAGATTTAGAGCAATCTATACTAACCAGTATGACGCTCAAATAGACTTAGATATTAAAACATATTATCAAGACATTGATAGAAATATAGCCAAAAGATTGCAAGAAAATGACGATGTCAAAGGAAAAGGAATTTCCTATGATTTAGAAGAATACCATTCTGACAGTAGTTCAGAAGACCAAATACCTTTAGATCTTGTAGATAAACCTCAGAAAGGAATAGCTATCTTAGAAAAGAATAATTTAGGAATTTCTACTAAACCACATGCTTGTTTTGTAGAATTGTTTGTTCAACATAAAGACTATCCTAAAAGACTTTCAGCCTTTATAGATACAGGGTGCTCTCAGAGTATTTGTAAGGCTAATGCCTTCCCTGAAGACTACTTTTTAGAAAGTACCCAAGAAATCTATGGTAAGGTGGCTATTGGAAATCCATTTACCTTATATTTCCAGACTATTCCTATTTATTTTAAATTAGGAAATCAGACCAACAAAACCGTTAATCATCGGTTTTGGATAATGGATCCTCGTCCTAGTTTCACAGGAAACATTATTTTAGGACAAGACTTTATTAGTAAATATCATCCTTTTACTCAGTATAACGATAAGATATTAATTAGTGATCAAGAGGAATTTAATATTAAAGCTCCTCTAATAGATCATAAGACTGCCTTTGACCTTATGCAGGTCAAGCCTAGTTATAAACCCATCAAACATCAGAGTTCTTCTGCTGAGCATGGTGGACCTAGACCTACAACCCAACAAGAAGCCTTAGAAATAACTAAACCCTTACAAAGAGAGTGTAAGTGTCCAGACCAAAAGTGTTATAAGCAAATTACGCTTATACAACAAGACATTTTAGATCAAGCCCAGCAGACCTTATTACAGGTCCAAGCTATATCCAAGCAGAAGAAAATGGATATAGAAGTAGAAAAGGAAAAGATTAGGAAACTAGCAGAGCCTACGTTAGGAGAAAATCCCATCGCCAAGTGGGATAAAGACCAAAGCTATTGTGAAATTATCCCTATTAACCCGGACGCCACTATTAATGGTGGAACCTATAAGAAAGGATACTCACAAGAAGATAGGGAAGAATTTAAGAAAGATATAGATGAAATGCTTAAGTTAGTCATTATTAGAGAAAGTAAAAGTAGACATAATAGCTTAGCCTTCTATGTTCAAAATGAATCTGAACGTAAAAGAGGAAAAAGACGCATGGTTATAGACTATAGACAATTAAATAAGAATTGTGAATTTGATTCTTATAAGATACCAGACAAGAACAATCTGATTAATTTAATTGAAGACAGAATTATATTCAGTAAGTTTGATTGCAAATCAGGCTTCTGGCAAATTAAGATGCATCCAGACAGTATTACTTGGACAGCCTTTAGTGTGCCCCAAGGAAAATACGAATGGCTAGTCATGCCATTTGGATACTTGAATGCCCCTCAAGTTTTCCAAAGAAGAATGGATAACATATTTAAACTTTATTCAGAATTTTGCCTTGTTTACATATATGATATTCTTGTAGCAAGTAAGACTGAGATAGAACATGTAGACCATCTTAAAAAGATTATTCTAGAATTAGACAAACATGGTATTGTTATTTCCGAAAGGAAAATGCAATTATTTCAGACTGAGATAGACTTTGTGGGAATGCATATTAATAAAGGAAAATTATCCTTAGCAGAACACATAACCAAAAAGATTCTTGAGTTCCCAGATCGACTCAAAGATAGAAAACAATTACAATCATTTTTAGGATTGCTTAATTATGCTGCAGACTTTATTAAAGACCTTGCTTCAAAAAGACAAAGCTTAACATCCAAATTAAAAGGAACAGACAAAACTAATCCCTTTTATTGGACTGAAGACGATTTTAAAGTAATAAGACAAATTAAAGATGCAGTCAAGAACATTCCTTTACTTGAACTGCCTAATGCAGAAGATCAGTTTATAGTAGAAACAGATGCCTCTGATAAGCAATGGGGAGCAGTATACTTTGCCATTGATCATCAGACGAAAAAGAAGAAATTATGTAGACATAGTTCTGGAACTTTCACAGACCCAGAAACAAGATACACTGCCCATGAAAAGGAAGTTTTAGCAATAGTAAGGGCAATAGAAAAATACATGTTGTTTCTTAGACCTAAACATTTTACTGTTTATACAGACTCTTCTTATGCAGTAAAATTCAGAGACTTAGATTTATCCAAATCAAGGACTAATAGACTTATTAGATGGCAGCAATTGCTTAATGGTTATGACTTCTCTGTTATTCATATTAAGGGAAGTAAAAATACCATTCCAGACATTATATCACGAGAACCTATGTTTGCTAACACTAATATAATTTCATGTTTTATGTTGCAAACAGAAGACTTAGAAGACATGAGTTCCTCTGGAACAAATAGACTAAACAAAGAAGATGTTGCAGACTATCTTAGACGCGTAAGACCAAATGCTGGTGTAACGCAAAGACAGACTCATATTCAAGACTCTCAAGAAAGACCAATCCTAGAGAACTTTGATGATATCTTAGTTCCTCCTGGAAAATCAAGACAAGAGATTATTTCTCAAAATAGACTCATTGGGAAGATGTATTTCCCCCAATATAGACCCGATCAAAGATATCCAGACTTGATCAAATTTAGACGAGAATTCTCAGAAGACGAAAATACTCTTGTAGATGCCATATGGTGGAACGTGAAGAATAGACTTTGGATTGAGTTCAAACAAAATTTGGTAGCTATTGCCAGATTTATAAGGACCCAAAGACTCGCAGTTACCCAGCTTAGTGGTAATACTGTTCCTAGACCTCAGAATCAGACTTATGCTCAGACTCTTGGAGAATCCTCCAAAGCTAGACCCACTGATAATTTTTGTTATCAGAAAAAGACTTTTAAGACTAAGATTGTTATACCATTTGGTCATAATAATCTTCCATTAACTGAAGACTATTTAAAAGAATCTAATAGCATTATTGAACATTTCAATATGTTATTATCTGAGACCATTGGAGATGCCTTAATAATGAAAGGCTTCTTCAAAGAAGTCCCAAAGATCTATCTTGCTGGGAAGGCAGAAATTGCCCATATTACCCTAGCAGACTATGGGTTCATTGGACTCATCAGAATTGAGACTATAGAAGACTCTGTTGCTGTTGGAAAGATAGTCCATGAGTATGTTAGAAAGGTAGAAGATTTCCTTCCTTTATTTGCTAGAATCTATCAGATTGCTCCATGTTCCTGTGGAGGAATGAGAGTGGAAAGATTTAGACTTGTTAGATTTTCTAATTATACTTTTGAAGATGTTGAGATTCTCTCAGAAGACGAGACTAAAGATTTAATTATTGATAAGTCCAAGATCCAGATCTCTCAAGCCATGGAGACAATTGAGATCATGGAGTTATTAACAGGAGAAGACAGGTGGTACACTGCCTACCACAAAGAAGACTTAATAATCCAAGCGGATGAGCCATTCAATGGAAGGCTCAAGAAGGAATCCAAAGACATGGTGGAGATAGCTTTGCCAGCCAGCCTCAGAACTGTGGGCCTTATTGACGAATTTTTCAATAATACCCTCTCAAACCAAGACAAGGAAGACACAGACATGACAAAGAAGAGCCCCTCAGTGGTAGATGAATTATTAAAGACAGAAGAATCATTTGCCTAGACCTTACCTCACAGGGACCACCAGAAAAGACGAAGACTTTAGTGTTCCTGCATTATCATAAAGACGACAAGACTCATGCACGCCTATCCAGCTGGCCTTTCCTTTTCAAAAAAAAAGAAGGGTCCCCCCATTATCAAAAGACGTCCAAAGCTGTAGACCCAGTTGATAAAGATTCCCAAGACTAGGCTACTTTAATAATTTATGCTTTCAACCGGATCACTTTTGATTGCCGGTTTCCAGTCATTTTGTAGTGCCCTTGATCTATAAAAGGGAGCGTCCATTTATGTTTTAGATATCAGTTGTAAGAGAGAGAGAGATAACAAGACTACTATGCTTGTAATAAATGTTATGTATATGAGTGAGTAAACCTCTCATAGTTAGGGGAGAGGGGAGAGTTGTAGTTACTTATGATATGCAATAAAAGTATTTTCTTTTCTAGAAATCTCTTATGTTAAGTTGTTATTATTTTCCAAATTGTCTCCAACTTTCTGTTCATAGAGGACTATTGTGTTGAACCTCTGGTGTAGCACACAAGGTGTTATACTGGTAAACCGCCGTCAGGTGCCGATTTGCCGTGAGCCGTTAGCCAGGGTGGGCGTTAGGCGTGAAGGCGTACAGGCAGGAAACGGGTTAGCCGCCAAAGTAGTGGATTGAGGTGCAACACATAAAGAGAGAGTTGTAGGAGGCCAAGACCGGAGAAGAATAGTAACAAAGCTGAAGAGACAAAGGGAAGAAGATAAAAATATTGCAGACCAAAAGGAAGGTATAAACTCGAACCAAACCCTTAACTATTTTACATAATATTGTTTTAAGAAAAATCTTATATGAGCTTGCAAATCACTAAAGACTTTTTAGATTTTGTTAATCAAACAAGTTTAGACTTAACTAGAGAAATCCAAGACTGGACTCTTACAGACCCTAAAGATAAAGAACTTATATAATCTGCTTTAGTATATGCAGGTGGTACTTTTAAATACATAGACCAGATCATTGAGTGGTTAGGAAGAGAAGTACCTAGAATAGAAATAATTAGAACAGGAATCCGTGACCTCTTTAGACAAAAATTAAGAACTGAAGAATTTGCAGAAGAATTGTCAAGACCTGAAAAGTATCTAGAATACACTAGGATCCTTGAAGATAGTATAGACGTATTAAAATTTGTTAGACGTAAAAGGTTAGCTGAAACAAAGACTATTTTAATTAGAGCCGGAGGAATCCGTCCTCTCCTTAAAAACGTAGAGACAGCTGCCCCCAGAACATACCGTAGATTTTTGTCATCTTATGGTGATAATAATTTAGACGAATCTATAGATAACGATATAATTGATATTGTTAATCAAATATATAAAGAAACAAGACAGATAAACCCACGATACCGTATAAGGTATTTAAGACTAGAATATTTTCCAGCAAAACCTATTTCAATTTCTAGACTTCCAGAAGAAACTAATTATATAGATAATCCTTGCTATTCAGAATTCCAGTACGATAGTGACGGAAGAAGCTTAAGAAGTAGCAGCAGCCCTGAAACTTATACAATTAGACTTCCAGATTAATTGGACTTTAAAATAAGCTTAAAAGACGTTAGAAAGCATTGGGGTAAAAATTGATATTTCCCAAAACTTAGAATAAGACAAAGAACATTGCGGTCCCAAAAGGTGGTCCTAAATAGACAAAACGGTCCCTAAATAGTTCTTGGACGGTAGCGGTCCGTAAACTAGGTCCGTAAACTAGGTCCGTATACGATCCAGCCTCTCTCTCTCTCTCTCTCTCTCTCTCTCTCTCTCTCTCTCTCTCTCTCTCTCTCTCTCTATATATATATATATATATATATATATATATATATATATATATATATATATATATATTTGATATGTAGTGTTCTTTTTTTTTAACTTTTGTACATGCATATGGTAAAAGATTTTGAAATTATATCTCATGTTGTCAGTGCATAGTTGGTGTTTTTATCAGTGGGACCTACATATTTTTTTTTGGAAGATTGATAACTGACTTGGTCAGTTTAGTAGACCTTGAGCAGATTTTTTTAAATCTATTTCACTACTGTGGGCAATTGAGATTTTTTTAGCCTTGAGATATTGTTTTGTCCCATCCGTGGATTGTTAGTTAGTTACTGTTGAAACCCATTTTTTTTTATTTAGCTTGGGTCTCACGATTTGTATGTATTGACTACTATTTTGTGTAATTGTTTTTTATAAAAATTATCTTGAGCAGTGTAAATCACCCGAGGCATGCATACACTTTGGGCCCTGAGTTTTGTATCAGATTTTATATCATACCTGCTAAGATTGCCAAGAACCGTCCTTTACCTCTTACTTATTGTCATATACTTATTTTTTTATCTTTAATCTTAATTTGTATACACACATTTTTTTTATTATTATATATTAATACTAAAAGTGTTTAAAATCATTGAACCTGAACATTATATAAGTTTTTTTATATTTTATTTATATACATCAGGTACGTTTTTTTTATATATATATTTAAACATTTTTTAAGTTGATTATTACCTTGCGTGTACCTTTATTTATAGTTGTTCGTTTTTTTAAATTCAAGTTCAGTGACTACCTACAAAACGTTTCATATCTTTAGCACTGAGTTTTCGTTAGTCAAATCCTTGGATAGTTCAAATATAACCGTACTTATTGGTTTACCTTTAGGTTTTAGGCAGTTGTCAGTCTTCTCTTGGAACCTGTGCCATTTTTAATACGCTTAAATCATATTTTATATATATATATATTGTATTTATTTACAGTCTCTACTATACCTGCTTCGATAGCTGAGAAGCCAGTGTTCCTTAGAGCAACCCTTATGGGTAATGCAAACGGGTATATTTGCGGTTTTTAGGTATGCTATGCGCAGTGTAAAAGGTCATATATACACTCTGCTAAGCTAAAAAATAACAAATTTAGAATTGCACTAGTTGGTTTTTTGTGGGACCCACTGCCTAAACGGAACATCATGTTCCGCGCAAGAAAAAAAAAATAAAAAAAAAAGGTAGCCATTTACTAATTTCCTCTATTTCAACTTCCCCCCCCCCCCCCCCCCACAATTATTCCAACAGCTCTATTTATTCAACGGCTCTTTTTTTTTTTTTTATAAATAGCAGGTTTAAACCCTGTCTACTATCTTCATTTTAATTATTATCTTCATTTAAATTTTATTCCAAACAGTCTCTACTCTCTAATATCTTCATTTAAATTATTATCAAATATTTTTTTTATAACTGCAAAATTTTATAATAATTTTTTTACCAAAAAATATTATAAAATTTATATATTTTCATTAATATATTTTGTGATTATTTTACAATGGTTCGAGGTCAAAATATGTCTCAACACGACGATGAAGTATTATGCACCGCTTATGTAAATCAAACAAATGATGGTTTACGAGGAACTAATCGACCTAGCACATTATTTTGGGATGCGGTCGCCAAAGAAAATAACACAACGACGGGTATCACGGAACGTCGGACGGGCGCCAGCCTACAAACCCGGTACAGTAAAATTTTGAGGCACGTAATGTTATATGTTTCGAAATTGAAAGATGCATCGATGACAAATCGTGCTAGTGGGACTGTTAACACAGATTGGGTAAAATAACTTTTACCTTTTGTAATTTATTTTAAATATTATTTCTTGTAATATTTATTGCTTGTGGAGTTAATAAAAATACATTGTCGTATTTTGTCAGGTTACTGCAGCTAATCTAGCATTCCAGCGAGAGAACAAGGGAAAATCATTTAATTTTGAATCTTGTTACAAAATTTTAAAAGAACTCCACAAATTTCAACTTTCCCAAACTTTTTTAGACTCCCCTCAATTTCATTTTGATTCGCCAATGACGGGTGCGACAGATACTGAAGGAAGTCTGAATACTGGGTTTCACGAAGGAAATTCCAAAGATGGGGCAGAAGTTGATATATAAAGGCCTTATCCGAGGCCACCTGGAAGGAAAGAGATGAAGCAACGGGCTAAAGGAAAAGCGAAGGCTACAAACATTGAGGTGAACCGAGAAATACTGAATAGTTGCTCTTCATTCAATGAATCATTTGAGCGATCATGTCAGGATGATCGTGTACGTGACGAAGAGGCCCGTTTAGGGCTTAACCGTTCACTGCAACTAAAGGAGCGAAGTTTGGAGCTCAACGAACGCAGTATATTGGCTATGGAGAGGAAAGATATGCGTGAACAAATGTTGGTTGATCAACAAATTATGAGCACTGACACCTCAAACATGAATTCAATCCGGAAGGAGTACCATGAATACCTCGTGCTTAATATAATCAACAAAGCACGGCGCCAATCAAACTTTCCAAACTATCCACCACACGGAGGTCAATCTGGATTTTAAAATTTCTATGCTTCTGAGTATGTAACATGTTATTTATTTTTATCGTTTGATCTACTATGTAATATGATTTTATGGGTTGTGAAATGAATTTGTTTTAAATTTTCATACATAAACATCAGTTCGGTACAATATTAACGATACAACATTAATAATAAAGATAACAACATAACAACATTAGAAAAGATACATAAATTGTGTAAAATCACACACTGATATTGGCAAACTTTTACCAAACATGTTCAACGAGATCTGCACGTAGCTGTAAATGCTTCCTCTTGTCGTGCATGTGCATTGTCCTAGCCTCGATCGCATAATGTTGCTCGAGAGAGTTTCGAAACATAGGAACCGGGTCAGGCGGGAAGTCGTATTCCTCTCTCCAATCACAATCACGCCTCTCGTCTTCAACAATCATGTTGTGCATTACGATGCACGAATGCATAATAGATGATAATTTATCCTTGCTCCAGAGTTTTGTCGGCGTATGAACGAATGCGAACCCAAGTTGCAAGACACCAAACGCCCGTTCTACATCTTTTCTTGCCCCATCTTGCACTTGAGCGAAAAGTTTTTCCTTCTGGTTGGTTGGCCTTTTAAAAGTTTGCACCAAACTAGCGTAAGGCGGATAAATGCCATCCGCTAAAAAATACCCCATATCATATACGTTGTTATTTATCTCAAACTGGATTGGTGGAGTCTCATCGCGGACAAGATCAGAGAAAACTCTAGATCTGTTCAATACATTAATATCATTATAACTACCCGGCATCCCGAAAAATGACCTCCATATCCAAAGGTCATGTGATGCTACCGCCTCTAGTATAATTATCGGTGACTTTGTATGTCCAGTATATTACCCATGCCATTCGGTTGGACAATTTTTCCACTCCCAATGCATGCAGTCTATGCTCCCCAGCATTCCGGGGAATCCACGCGCCGCATTTTGTTCGGTAAGCCTTTGCACATCGAGAGCGGTAGGCTTTCTGTCATACTCCAGGCCAAATATCCCCACAATGGCAAGGGATAATCGCACCAATGCCTTCTGGGTTGTCGATTCTCCGATACACAGGTACTCTCCATTTATATCAGCAGAAGACCCATATGCTAACATTCGCAGAGCAGAAATGATTTTTTGATGCGAGGACAGGCCAAGACGACCAAGTGCATCTGGTTTTTGTATGAACCAGGAGTCGTAACTACATACAGCATCATGAATACGTACATATAGGGCTCGATTCATTCTAAAACGTCACCGAAAATGGTAGTCTTTGTATACCGATGCTTCACCAAAGTAGTCGGCGATTAGTCTATCATGGCCCACCTCTCTGGTCCGACATATCGTCCTCCTCGTTTGATCCTCATGGGAATCACAAACTATGTTATGAAGGGTCATATTTTGAATTTGTTGCATATGGCCCAGAGCTATTTTCTTTTTCTTTTTGGCTATATTTGACTGGGCGATTTGCATGGCTTGTAATTCTTCGTATTGTTCCATCTCACTGTGGTATGACGTTTGATCAGTAAAGAGAATTTGGTGCTCTTCTATTAATAATATATTGCAATATGTTGATGAGCTTAAAGTATAATAGGTTGTAATATTTATAATAGGTGGACGATGTAGGACGGAATATCTAGAGCGGAAGATGTAGATCGGATCACATTAGGCGGATAATCTTGGCCGAAATATCTAGAGCGGAAGATGTAGCTCGGAAGACATTTGGCGGATAATCTAGGGCGAAAGATGTAGCTCGGATCATACTAAGCGGAAGAACAAGGGCGGAATAGCTAGGACGGTTTATGTGGTTAATTATACTGCTATAAATGTGAATGGCTAGATTGAGTGCTAATGAGCACAATGGCATCTTACGAAGATGTGATTGATGAGTTCTTGGCTGAAGCCTTGATAGATTCATTTCCACGCGGTCTTTTTGGTTGTGAGATTAGCCAAGTTAATGATCTACGAACCCCTTGGGAAATAATTGCCGATAAATATCATGAGTTGCTACCTGGGCATGATTATCAGAGCCCGCGAAACTTGATGGATCGATGGTTGGAAATTAAAGACGACATCGAGGAATTTGATAACATTTTCAATAGGGTTGAACAAGATATGCAACCATTGGATGAGGAAGACGATCCATATGAGGAGGCGGTGAATTCATACATTCGCACGTTTGGTGAGAATTTTGAAGGCCTAATGACATGGTGTGCGTTGAGGAGAAATGCTTATTGGAAGGAGTTTTACTAGTTTTTCTTTCATCTCCTTTACTATTCATGTTAATTTGAATCATTTCATGTTTATTAATATCTTGTTTATTGTTAAATTAAATGTAACGGAATTAATTCTCAACACTATCTTCATTTTCATTTATATTTTTATTCTGAATTTATATTTATATTCTGAACACTATCTTCATTTGTGAAATGAAGCTTCATATTGTGAAATGAATTTGCGTCAATCTTAACAATACAACAATAATAATAAAGATAACAACATAAATAACAACATTACAAAACATATTAATATTCATTATCGAAATCCCATTCTATATCATCCAAATTTACAGCATCAGACATGTCATAATTTTGCGTTGATGGACCAGGTTGGCTAGTATCTTCTTGGGCACCAATATCATCCATCTGCGATTGATATACTGTGGTCGGAGGCCGGGGATCTTCTGTGGGGTTGTAAAAGGCCGAGGTTGTACCACTAAAGAAATTAGGCGGGGGAGCAGTTCGCTCGTGAGATACACCCAACTCTTGGAGCTTCCTTGTAGCTATATCCAACTCATGACTCCAATAGTTATTAAGATGCATGGCTGCACCTAGAGCGGTGGCTCTTGATGATTGCCAATAATCTGAGAATTCCCGACTAGTAAATAAGAGGTCATCGTATGTGGGCAATTCTTCATCGATCGCAATCCTGTCTGGCCGTGGAACCGGAATCAATATGGGTACACCTACAGGACTGCAAAACGGTAGATCCCAAGTCATTTGGGGTAAAATGGGATGTACCCGACCTATGGGAGTCTCATAAGCGCCAGGTGCCTGTGAAGGGACAGTCGGTAGTTGTATGTGGTATGGAAGTGCGCTGGGACTTATGACATCCGTGTTGACTGCTCGATATAGGGGTGGCATTACAAGGCCTAGGGACACTTGCTTCCAGTAACGGTCATACATGGGTTGGGAAACAACAGATACGCTGGGGTCCATCTCGTCAATAATAATTCCATGCCTATCATGGTGAAAGGGTATCCTCATCATTTGCGACGGAGGGTCATTTGGTATGCAAATTTCACCGGTGATCTGTCGCCGGCATCGATCACCCAAGTAATATACCCCACCATATTGAGGATCCATAAGAACGCATCGTTTCAGCGATATGTACTTCGCATGTTGAACGTAGGCATGCATCTCCACAGTAGACCCCGAGTAAGGTAGCCAATTGATTGAACCTGGCGATCGCATTTCAATCTGACTCTGGGCTGTGGGAAAATTATATTGGATTGACCCCTTTGTCTCCTTACGATTTAACCGATTTTCTTTCTTCCATCGATTAATCCTAGGCCAGCAGTCACCTGTATCTTCCCTCAATAAGGGACACGCCCGCTGTATATATTCGACCCCGAAAAACTGCAATACAAAAATGATTATTATTAAACCATAAATTTTTGATTTAAAACATATAATATCACTTTTTTACACTTACCAATATGAGTTGCCAAAAACAATTCATAGAGTCTACGCAACATCTTGACAATAGATGGAGAGAGTAGTATATGCGAGCTAGAATTGCCGAACCCCAATCGTATGATCCCACAATCTCCAAATCCTCCAAAGCAGCCAACCAACCAATAGGAACGCTGTCTCTTGCGGTCGGGAAAAAAATATGTCCCACACAAAAAAATAAAAAAACCCTAGCAATGTCTTCAGGCCCAACAATCACAGTATTTAACTTTATGGCCTCGAACCACTTATTTAAGCTCGACACTTTCACCCCCACATGAATCACTGCAATTTGGTTCGATGCCGGGAAAGTATCTATGTATAATGTCAGCCCGTATTTGAGTTTTTCCGTCAATTACAATCAAGTATTTTCTGTCACTCATCGGTACCATAGGACCGCTTCCGATAAGAATACCTGCAAGATGGGAAGGATAACAATCAGTTGTAAATTTAATTAATGTACTAATCAATGTTAATATTGAATTTATTTTTTATATGCAGAAACTAACCAGTCAAAATCGTAAAATCATAAGGAGTAATGGTGAGCTCCCCGGTTGGTAGTTGGAACGTGTTGGTTATGTCCCACCAACGCTCACCGAGCGCTTGTACCAATCCCCAACTTGTCTTGGAAATTTGAGCATCCAACAAATCTCCCCAACCGCTACGGTGTATAAAGTGTATAACCTCAGGATATGTTTTTAAATATTTGTATGTGGCTCTAAGACTATGCCAATTGCCACGCATCTTTATTGAGTTGCCGTTTGTGGCCGTGTCCGGAGAAGGTTTAATGTGATCTCCGTCGTCCACTATACGCCTATAGTTCTCAAAAACTATAGGTCGCTCGGCAGTAGTAGTTTCGGCCTGTCGACTACCTTCTCCCATTTTTCGAGACTTTCTAGCCCCAACAGCCCGTCTAAATTTCTTTCCAATTTGTTCCATTATCAACACTGCAATTTAAGAAATCTTTACAAAAATAGAACATATTATTATTTAAAAAAAATAACAACACAGATAATTTATTAAAAAACATAACGAATAGATAATTTCTTTATTCAATTTTTTATACACATTCACTATTTTTTTTATAAACATCCACTTAAATAGTTTCTTAAAAACATAAACATAAAATAAACATAACCGAACCGAACAAAAACATTCATTTAAATAGGGTTGTTGACACGGTAAAAATTAAACATAACAAGTAGATAACTTTACATGATAATTACCTATTACTTTACATGATAACTTTACATTAATAAATTTACATGATAATTAATAAATTTACATGAGAACATTAGCACATCAGCTAATTACTAAATTTACATGATAATTACTAAATACGTAATAAATACGACAGTTACAAATACACAACTAGATATTATTTAAAAAACATAAAAGGAAGAGATAATTTCTTAAATAATTTTGTAGAAACATTCACTAATTTATTATAAACATTCACTTCAATAATTTCTTAACTGTTAATTAAACATTGACTAAATATTTTATTATAAACATTCACTTAAATAATTTGTTAAATAAAGGACCGTACAAAAACCTAACAAATAATTAAACATTTACTAATTAATTTATTATAAACATTCACTTAAATAACAAATATAGCAGACAAATACATAACAAATAATTTAATATTTACTCATTGTAATAAGATATTATTTAAGAAAAATAATTACTGATATTCTTTATAAATAATTTACAAAAAAATAATTTACAACTAAATAATTTACAAAAAAAACCCAGAGGATTTACCTTGTATAGGTCGGATTAGTTGTTTTTTTTTCTTTTTGAAGTGATAAAAATTATTTACGGTGGGTTGATTTAAATAGACCTGTTGGATTTAATTTTAGTAGTTGAAATGTAGGTGGGAGTTGAGGTAATTAATTCGGGGGACGAAGATAAAAGGCTTAAGAGATTTGGGGGGGAAATCGAATTTCGTATAACCTTAGGCGGAACATGATGTTCCGCGCAAGGTTTTTGTTTTCCTCAGCCAAAACGACGTCGTTTTGGCTTATTTCTGTTGATTTTTTGTATTTTTACCCTTTTTAACTATGCGCGCGTAGCAATTTTCTTCTTTTTTGTACTGCAAATTTAGACTAGTGATGTCTAAATTCGAGGTACCCGTAAGGGTTGCTCTTATACATCGTCTTGGTAAGCTACTCTATCAAGTGAGGTTGAAAAATTCAAACAACCCTTTTTCTTTGTCACTTGGTTTGGACAAGATATGATATCTAGCCTTGGGCTCCTCATGTTTGGTTTTATCTAATATCTTTATTTATTTCATATTTCACAATATATGTTCCATCTGTGTACTTTATATATTTTTATATACTCTATTTATCTTTATTTTTAAAACTGTTCATTGTTTACATGTCACCCTCGAGCCACGAAATTTTTAGGGCCCATTTGGTTCTCTGTTCATAAAACTCAATTTAAACGCTATTTTTAAATTCAATTTTAAAATTCAATTTTTGTGAGTTTTTTAAAAATTTGATAAAATTGACAAACATGTTTATTTATGTCATACATACGTGTGTGTGTGTGTGTGTGTGTGTGTGTGTGTATAAATATACATGATACATGAATGTATACATACATATAGACATACATACATCATAAATTATATACATGTACATTTAATATCATGATATTTAATGAGTTATGTTGGGGAGTTTAACTATACATATATACACGCATAAAACTTTTATACATACATACATACATACATACATCTTAAATTATATACACATACATTTAATATCATGTATTTTTAGGTATATTTAATGAGGTATGTTGGGGAGTTTAACTATGTGTATATATATATAATTATATTGTATGTATAATTCACTATAAATATATACATACATGAATTGATAATATTTTTTAATACATATGTACTATATGTATATTTTATATTATTTCATACATTAATAATACATGTAGAAAATTATATATAAGTATCATGTATCTATTGATAATATTATTATTTAACTTTACATTACTCCATACATAATTTTGTGTACATGTACATATATATTTTTTATTTATAAGAATTTCACACATATTAATGTATTATGTATGTATATTATATATTAAGATATAACTGCTTTAAAATATTAAGAATGAATAATTCTGAGTTGAAAAATAAAAAACAGAAGTTATAAAACACCTAAAACCTGTTTTCTGAAAAACTTGATTATAACACAGAAATATTATAATTCTGTGTTTAAAAACAGTTTGTCAAACGAATATTTTTATCAGAATTGTATTTAAACACTGAAAACAGAATTATAGTTGCAAACCAAACAGGCCCTTAGTATTTTACTGTCAACTCAGGCGCTGCCAACAAACCTCTTCGGACTGTATTTTTTATAAACTGATCTCATTTCCTATTAACTATTACTAGTGTCACATTTTTTTTATTGAAAATCATCACTGTACAAAAGGCAAAACTCATATATATTCATTAGTGATATTTTCTCTTACACGATGGTTGTTTCTATTATTTGTGGACTAACTTTTTGCAGAACCAAATATACATGAATAAGGATACTAAGAGACATAGTTCTAGACTTCATCTTTTCAATTTGGTCGAACCACGTTAAATTCGGTGTTATTTATTTTTTTGCACTTTATTTGCTTACTTATTTGTGCTTGCTTTAATTTATATTTTTCAGCCCTTAAACTTGCAAACATATTAATTCCAAAATTTAACAAAAGTATTTTTAAGGTTAAAATAATTATTTTTGAATTAATTAATTTATTTTAAAATATTAATTTTTATTTAATACAAAATTAACTTAAATATTTATTGGTGTTAATATCTACATTTTAACTTGTTCAAATATTGACTATATTTATTTGATATTCTTTGTTTAAATCATTAGACATTTATTAATCTAAAATTTGATTAAGTGATTGAAATTAAATATTTTTCTTAAATATAAATTTAATCCGAAAAGTTTGTAAAATCTCAATTCACCCCCTTCCCTCAAGTATAATCTCGACAACAAATACTTTTAGTGGGATTGTAAAAAATACCAAAATATTTATTTAATGGGTGTCGCAAATGGATTTAATAGAGAGCAAATGGCAGTGGGAAGAATGGGTGATGGGCGAAAAGATGAAAGCATATGGGAAAAAGTAAGAAAAGAAAGAAAAAATAAATCATGTTGGTAAAATTATAAAAGAAAGAAAATGGGATGAAGAAAGTTGGAAAAATAAAAAAATAGGAAAGAAAAAAAAAAGGAAAAAGTGAGAGAAAGAAAGAATAAAGAAGGTGGGTGAGAGAGAGAAAGTGGGTAAAATAGATGGAGGAAGTAAACTGGCTCAAAATAAGGGATAAATATTTCTGGAGGCACACTATATAACAAAATGTCGATTGGTTCAGTGGTTAAGGCTTTGGAAGAGGGAAGTGAAGGTCTGAGGTTTAATGTAATACCCCGTAATTCTGCTAAATTTTAAATTACGTGAGTAGAGTAATTTAATGTGATTAAATACGTTTTATATAAATTACGTGAGTAGAGTAATTTAATGTGATTAAATACATTTTATTTAAATTACGTGAGTAGAGTAATTTAAATAGATATTATGTTAATAAATATGAATATGTATTATAGAAAATTTACTAAAGGTGAGTAGAAATTTTCAAAGTTAATATGTACGGTCTAGTGACTATATGGACGTACCGAAAGTATCTCGACAAAAATTAAGGATGAGAGTAGAAAAATATTTACGAGACTCAAATGATAATTTAGAGTCCACGGTTGATTCCGAAAGGGTCGAATTAGTCAAAATAGTGTACCCGGGGGTACTAGTTGAGTGCCGGGTCATTTTCGGGCTAAACCGGGACCATTCGGGGGCATTTTGGTCTCTTTACAATTATGGTAAAGAAGACCTACGAATTTTGAAGCCCTAAATCTGATTATAAGAGTGGTGGCTAGGGTTAGGCAATTAGAGTTACACCATAGCCATTAGAGAAGAGAGAGAGAGGCAAATTCCTAAGGAAAAAGAAGGAAGGAGGGATCATCTTAGGAAGATTTCATCACAAAGATTGTTGGGAGGGAGGATTGAAGTATCAATATCATCAATCATCATCAACAACCACGAAATCAGACCCTACAAATCATAAGGCAAGTGGTTATTTGCAAAATATAATTGAGTTATAATACCCATGATTAAGCCTTAGGAAGAACATGATTTTATGATATTCTTGGGAACAAACAATTGATAATAATCCATGATTGATAAGGATTTGCATGTAGGACGTTTTTTAATTACCAAGTATGTTTATATCATAGAAAGCTTGATGAGAAATTCGTAAGAAAATCTGGAATTTGGATGATAAATATAAAGAATGCATTTTTAGGGTTCTTGAATATTAGAGAGATTTTCAGTGAATTTGGTCAAGTTTTGTAAAGATTTTGCTGTTTTAAATCGTTAGTAATCAACCCAGAACATGTAGGAATGATTAGAAATTGTTGGTTGTGAATATGATGGCTTATCATGAAAGTTAGAGATGTAAAAATGGTGAAACCCGTAGGAAGAAGATGAACTGGGTCTGTCACTGCTTGATCGATCGATCGACCCTTGAATGTCGATCGATCGAGCAGTCGATCGATCGACCTTTTCCCTTCGATCGATCGACCCTGACTGAACTATAGATAATTTGTGTATAAATTTCTTTAATTGTCGTTGCTTAATGGGAACCTTAGAAATGATATTTTCCCTATGAGGGGACCTTGAAATTTCCAGTAGGTGTACCATTAGGTTCCTCCACTAATGATTGAGTAGGAATGTTGGAAAAATGGAATGACGAAAGAACAATTGACTTAACCGTGGGTTGAGATGGTTAATTTAATTACGGAAAGAGTGAGACTTAATTCCGGAAAGAAAATACCAGTAGGTTAAAATTAACTTAACTACTGAATTAAGGGAGGGGTAACTAGGGCCCTTAGAGTTACGCGAATACTCGAATAAATACAATAGTGCGAGAAATTGTAATTAATAAGTACGGAGAATATAAGTAAAATATATTACGTACGGGTATGATTTATTAGGTCGAGTGTGTACCTACTATATCTATATAAATAGGTTTGGGTTAAGAGAATATTACCTAAACTAATTATGTTATGGTCGATGTGACATTTCGAACTAACATAAAGTTATTATAAATTTGGGGTCGATGTAAATGCCGAACCAAACTTTGAACTGGTGCCGCGATGAAAGAGTCCCGAACCAGAATATGTGTATATATTTATATTTGTAGATAGTTGGGGTCGATGGATCATTCCGAACCAACTTTCACTTGGAGTCGATGAATTATTCCGAGCCAAGGGTCCTTTGTGTGTAATAAAAAGGATATATTAGAGGTAACTAATATTAATTACATTGTTGTGGGATAAAATGTTTCTATGTACATAATCTACAAATTGAGAATAGTAGTCAATGAAATGATATGTGAATGTCTTAGTAATAATTTATAGCATGATGAAATTATTACAAGAATAAGGACAACGAACAGAAAATGAGTTAACTACAGTTATGGGAAGTATGACTAGGTAGACTAAGTATCCTCGATAGTTACATACTACGTAAGAGAGGTGAGGAAGTTCAAAACGTGTGCGAAACCTTAATATGTGTAATCAATAACTTAATTGTGATAACTGCTTGCAAAATATTTTCAAATGTTTTGAGTACTAACTCTTGCTATGTAAAAATTTTAAAAACCTTTTAGGTGCCCAGCCACAGGGACACCCAGCTTGATTTCATGTCAGAGATTTGGGAGTTGTAGCCAGTGTGGAGGTTGCAGGGATTGTTTAGACGCTTCCCCTTTTTCAGTTATAGTACAGGATCTCAGTTTTATTATTCCTAGTTGGAACATGTCGTTCCACCTTTACTATTACAGTTTATTCTAGTTATGGATTTGTAGTTGTTTTTCTTTTGGGCCGTGGTTTACGGCAAGACTTTAACTGCTTTCAGATTATTTTTGTGTACTGCGTATTCGTATCTAGTATTGGTAATGTGTGGTTTGGAATATTTGTTGTTTAAGAAAGATAAAATTTGGCACCCGTTTTAATTTCATTTAGGTGGTTAGTAATTTTTAAAAGGCGTTCGACAGTGATGCTAAGAATGAAGTATTAAATAAACCTGTTTATATTAAAATAAGGCTTGATCACCCAAGGTTTAATTAGGCGGGGTGTCACATATGGTATCAGAGCATCAGGTTCTAGTGTCCATAGGATCTGTACGGCTTACTACGATTCAGCGTTACGTTTGGTTGTATTAGAGCCCTACTATTAGGATTGTTGTTTGAAAATTTCCTCTGTTGCGTTATCGTACTTCTGCTCTTAAATTTTGTATAAACTGTGTACTTATACAAATTGAATCTTATTTCAGATGCCGCCAAGGAGACTGAGAGCAGAGAGGGCTGAAGCCAGAGAGGAGGTGAGGGAGGCTCATCAGGAGCCACAGGTACCGATACCACCACCCCCACCCGAGTTAATTTCCACTACTCAGGTTGCAGTGATAGTGGCTCAGGCAGTTGAGACGGCGATGAGGGCAATGGCAACCCACTTTCCTCAGCCCCAAGTACCTCCCCCTGTGGCACCGATAGTGAAAGTTCCGGCAGGACCATCTACTTGGCAACGAGTCAGGGAGACATTTCAGAAGGGGCACCCACCCGAGTTTCAGGGCAGTACTGATATAGTGGAAGCGTGCAACTGGAAGAAGAATATCCAGTGCCACTTGCGTATGCTAGAGTGCACCGGAGTACAGGAACAGATGCTAGCCACTTTTCGTCTGTCAGGAGCGGCCCTACAGTGGTGGGAGTCAGTTACCACCACCGAAGAGAGAGATACTTTGACTATTTTCGAGTTTTGGGTGCGGTTTGACCGTAAGTATTTCCCTCCAGCAGTAGAGTCTGAGATGAGAAAGAAGTTCAGCGAAGTGGTTCAGGGTGATCGCTCAGTTGCTGACTACGAGGAGGAGTTTACCCGCTTGGCCAATTTTGTGCCAAACGAGGTGAGCAATGAGGAGAGGAAGAAGTCCAAATTTATGGAGGGCCTAACCTGGAGAATCAGACAGCATTTAATTGGTAATCCGGCATTGGTAACCTACACAGATGTCGTCAATGCCGCTCTACTACACTGTCAGGATCACCGTTTTCATACTAAGGGAAGTAAGAGGGGTGAACCTAGCCAACCGAGCAAGGTGGATGGAGGTAGTGGCAGCAGCGCAACACAGCAGCAGGCAGCGGGTCAGTTGGGGTCGGATTCCCGACAGGGGAACCCTGCCAAGAAGTTTAAGCACGGGAAGTATCGCTTCGACCGGCAAGGCCAGCAGGGTCCTCAGCAACCAGTCCCACAGGGTCGACAGGGCCAGGGTAATCAAAATGGGGGACAACAAGGCCAAGGGCGACAGGGCCAACGTCAGGGCCAACAGGGCCAAGGACAAAGACAGTTTCAGGGTCAGTGCTTCACTTGTGGTCAGCAGGGTCACAAGAGCAGAAATTATCCACAGCAAGACCGGGCACAACAGCAAGGTGCCCAACAGGGGCAGCAGGCACCATTAGCCCCAGCAGAAGTACAGGCCCCACAGCCAGGGCAGATGCAGTACGGGCGTGTGTTCAACATCCGTGACATTCCATTTCAACCGGCACCGCCAGCACCGCCGGCAGTTGCGGGTATGTTTCCTATTCATGGGCTTGAGGGGAATATTTTGTTTGACACAGGGGCGACACATTCGTTTATTTCCACTAGATTTGCACGGGCAGCCGGCCTATTAGCGACAGCAGACACTCATCTTATGTGTGTGGAGTCACCGATGGGTAGTGGGTCCCTTATACACTCGATTTGTAAGGGTGTGGACATTATGGTCGGGAGATTGAGTCTAGCGGCAGACCTTCTGGTGCTGGATATGGAGGGATATGACGTCATCCTAGGCATGGATTGGTTGGCACATAATAGGGCAATGGTAGATTGTTATGAGAGGACCATCGTGTTCTCCATCCCGGGGCAGGAAATGTTCCTTGTGGCAATGCCACTTCCCGAGGGAGGATCGCGAACTCATTTATATTATATTGAGGAGGATACCTCATATGGGGTTGTCATTTCTCTGGACTCAATCCCTGTGGTGAGGGATTTTGAGGATGTCTTTCAGGAGATACCAGGGTTACCACCTAGAAGAGAGATAGGGTTCGTGATTGATCTAACACCGGGGACGAGACCAATTGCCAGAGCACCATATCGCATGGCTCCTTCGGAGATGCGGGAACTGAGAGAGAAAATTCAGCAACTATTAGGACAGGGTTTTATTCGACGGAGTACATCACCATTGGGTGCGCCAGTACTGTTTGTGAAGAAAAGGGATGGTTCACTTCGTCTGTGTGTAGATTACAGAGAGCTGAACAAAGTAACGATACGTAATAAGTATCCATTACCGAGGATTGACGACTTGTTTGATCAATTGAGAGGGGTTGCATACTTCTCAAAGATCGATTTGAGATCGGGTTACCACCAATTGCGCATTCGTGAAGAGGATGTACCTAAGACCGCTTTCCTGTCGCGATACGGGTCAAATGAGTTCAGAGTGATGCCTTTTGGGCTAACTAATGCACCGGCAGTATTCATGGATCTCATGAACAGGGTATTCAGGGAGTTTTTGGATCAGTTTGTGATTGTATTCATAGACGACATTCTGATTTACTCCCGTACGGAGGAGGAGCACGCTGAACACTTACGATTGGTCCTACAGACATTGCGGAACCATCAGTTATACGCCAAATTTGAGAAGTGTGGATTTTGGCTTCGGAAGGTTCAGTTCCTAGGCCACGTCGTATCTAGCAGGGGCATTGATGTTGACCCGAGTAAGGTATCGGCGGTGAGGGAGTGGGGACAGCCCACGACACCGACAGAAATTCGCAGTTTCTTGGGATTGGCTGGTTATTATCGTCGCTTCATCAAGGGATTCTAAAAAATTACCGGACCATTGACGAATCTGACTCGGAAGGGAATTCCCTTCTTATGGAGTGATAGTTGCCAGTTAGCATTTGATGAATTGAAAGACAAGTTGACATCAGCCCCCGTTCTTACCTTGCCTAAGAGCGGAGTGGAATACCGAGTCTATACGGATGCGTCCTTACAAGGACTTGGGGTGTGTTACAGCAGGAGAAGAAGGCTACAGCTTATGCGTCACGAAAGCTAAAGCCACATGAGAAGAACTACCCCACCCATGACCTCGAGTTGGCAGCGGTTGTTTTTGCATTGAGGATTTGGAGACACTATCTTCTGGGCGAGCAGTTCACGCTATTCACGGATCATAAGTCATTGCAATATCTGTTCACTCAGAAGGACCTGAACATGAGGCAGAGAAGGTGGCTTGAATTCGTGAAGGACTACCAATTTGATATACAGTATCATCCTGGTAAGGCTAACGTGGTGGCAGATGCGTTAAGCAGAAGACCTACCGGAGAGTTAGCAGAAGTTTGGAAAGCAAAGTGGAGTGAGCTCCGACACGAGGATGATATGGCGAGAGCATGTATGGAAGTTCTAGCTATCACTTCCGAGAACGTTACGCGGATAGTGAGGGCACGGGCAGAAGACCCATTTTGTCAGGATAAAGTACGGCAGTTACTGGCCAAGGGGGCAGAGTTCTACTCCATCAGTTCAGAGGGTGGACTACGTTTCAACGGTAGACTGATAGTACCCGAAGATGATGATTTGAGGCATGCCGTTATGAAAGAGTCACACGGGTCAAAACTCTCTGTACATCCAGGTGGGGACAAAATGTACCAGGATATGCGACGAGTATATTGGTGGTCAGGTATGAAACGAGATATTGCAGAATTTGTCTCAAAGTGTGTTACATGCCAACTCATAAAAGTTGATCATCAGAGGCCTTCAGGGATGCTACAACCACTAGAGATTCCCGTGTGGAAGTGGGAGAGTATCTCAATGGATTTTATTACCGGGTTACCAACCTCCCAGAAGGGCCACGATTCCATATGGGTAATAGTGGATCGTTTGACTAAGGTCACACATTTCTTACCGGTTCGTACGGATTATGATACTATGCGGTACACGCAGCTTTTTATTTCAGAGATTGTTAAGCTGCACGGAGTTCCTATTAATATCGTGTCGGACCGAGATAAGATATTTGTGTCGCACTTTTGGCAGAGTTTTCAGGAGGCCATGGGCACCGACTTACGATTGAGTACGGCATATCACCCACAGACGGACGGCCAGACGGAAAGAGTAAACCAGATGTTAGAGGACATGCTGAGAATGTGTATTCTAGATTTTGGGGGAAATTGGGAGCCAGATCTTCCTTTGTTGGAGTTTGCGTATAATAACTCTTACCAATTCACTATTGGCATGGCTCCATTCCAGGCACTTTACGGGAGGCCTTGTCGTTCACCCGCTTGTTGGTTAGAGGTGGGTGATAACAGGCTTTTAGGGCCAGAGATGATACAGGAGACTTCCTCCAAAATAGAGTTGATTCGAGGACGTATTCGAATAGCCCAGAATAGGCAGAAGAGTTATGCTGACGCCGGCAGAAGACATGTGGAATTAGATGTGGGAGACCAGGTGTTAATTCGAGTATCTCCTATGAAAGGGGTTACGAGATTTGGCAAAAAGGGGAAGTTAGCACCGAGATATGTGGGGTCGTTTCCTATCATTGAGAGAGTGGGACCGGTAGCTTACAGATTGAGACTCCCTGAGCATCTTCAGCGAATACACGATGTGTTCCATGTGGCGTCGCTGAAGAAATACAAGAGGAGCGAGAGAGCCTTCTGGCACATTCCACTGGAGGAGATCTAATTGCAGCCAGATATCTCATATGAAGAAAGACCAGTGGCTATCCTGGATTATAGTGAGCGCAAACTAAGATCCAAGGTGGTACCCTTAGTGCGAGTACAGTGGGGACATCACAATATGGATGAGTCCACTTGGGAACGGGAAGAGGATATGCGAGAACAATATCCAAAATTATTTATAGCAGGTATTTTTCTAATTTTGAGGACGAAATTCCTTTTGTAAGGGGGGAAGTATGTAATACCCCATAATTCTACTAAATTTTAAATTACGTGAGTAGAGTAATTTAATGTGATTAAATACGTTTTATATAAATTACGTGAGTAGAGTAATTTAATGTGATTAAATACGTTTTATTTAAATTAGGTGAGTAGAGTAATTTAAATAGATATTATGTTAATAAAGATGAATATGTATTATAGAAAATTTACTAAAGGTGAGTAGAAATTTTCAAAGTTAATATGTACGGTCTAGTGACTATATGGACGTACCGAAAGTATCTCGACAAAAATTAAGGATGAGAGTAGAAAAATATTTACGAGACTCAAATGATAATTTAGAGTCCACGGTTGATTCTGAAAGGGTCGAATTAGTCAAAATAGTGTACCCGGGGGTACTAGTTGAGTGTCGGGTCATTTTCGGGCTAAACCGGGACCATTCGAGGGCTTTTTGGTCTCTTTACAATTATGGTAAAGAAGACCTACGAATTTTGAAGCCCTAAATCTGATTATAAGAGTGGTGGCTAGGGTTAGGCAATTAGAGTTACACCATAGCCATTAGAGAAGAGAGAGAGAGGCAAATTCCTAAGGAAAAAGAAGGAAGGAGGGATCATCTTAGGAAGATTTCATCACAAAGATTGTTGGGAGGGAGGATTGAAGTATCAATATCATCAATCATCATCAACAACCACGAAATCAGACCCTACAAATCATAAGGCAAGTGGTTATTTGCAAAATATAATTGAGTTATAATACCCATGATTAAACCTTAGGAAGAACATGATTTTATGATATTCTTGGGAACAAACAATTGATAATAATCCATGATTGATAAGGATTTGCATGTAGGACGTTTTTGAATTACCAAGTATGTTTATATCATAGAAAGCTTGATGAGAAATTCGTAAGAAAATCTGGAATTTGGATGATAAATATAAAGAATGCATTTTTAGGGTTCTTGAATATTAGAGAGATTTTCAGTGAATTTGGCCAAGTTTTGTAAAGATTTTGTTGTTTTAAATCGTTAGTAATCATCCCAGAACATGTAGGAATGATTAGAAATTGTTGGTTGTGAATATGATGGCTTATCATGAAAGTTAGAGATGTAAAAATGGTGAAACCCGTAGGAAGAAGATGAACTGGGTCTGTCACTGCTTGATCGATCGATCGACCCTTGAATGTCGATCGATCGAGCAGTCGATCGATCGACCTTTTCCCTTCGATCGATCGACCCTGTCTGAACTATAGATAATTTGTGTATAAATTTCTTTAATTGCCGTTGCTTAATGGGAACCTTAGAAATGATATTTTCCCTATGAGGGGACCTTGAAATTTCCAGTAGGTGTACCATTAGGTTCCTCCACTAATGATTGAGTAGGAATGTTGGAGAAATGGAATGACGAAAGAACAATTGACTTAACCGTGGGTTGAGATGGTTAATTTAATTACGGAAAGAGTGAGACTTAATTCCGGAAAGAAAATACCAGTAGGTTAAAATTAACTTAACTACTGAATTAAGGGAGGGGTAACTAGGGCCCTTAGAGTTACGCGAATACTCGAATAAATACAATAGTGCGAGAAATTATAATTAATAAGTACGGAGAATATAAGTAAAATATATTACGTACGTGTATGATTTATTAGGTCTTGTGTGTACCTACTACATCTATATAAATAGGTTTGGGTTAAGAGAATATTACCTAAACTAATTATGTTAGGGTCGATGTGACATTCCGAACTAACATAAAGTTATTATATATTTGGGGTCGATGTAAATGCCGAACCAAACTTTGAACTGGTGCCGCGATGAAAGAGTCCCGAACCAGAATATGTGTATATATTTATATTTGTAGATAGTTGGGGTCGATGGATCATTCCGAACCAACTTTCACTTGGAGTCGATGAATTATTCCGAGCCAAGGGTCCTTTGTGTGTAATAAAAAGGATATATTAGAGGTAACTAATATTAATTACATTGTTGTGGGATAAAATGTTTCTATGTACATAATCTACAAATTGAGAATAGTAGTCAATGAAATGATATGTGAATGTCTTAGTAATAATTTATAGCATGATGAAATTATTATAAGAATAAGGACAACGAACAGAAAATGAGTTAACTACGGTTATGGGAAGTATGACTAGGTAGACTAAGTATCCTCGATAGTTACATACTACGTAAGAGAGGTGAGGAAGTTCAAGGGAGTGTACGAAACCTTAATATGTGTAATCAATAACTTAATTGTGATAACTGCTTGCAAAATATTTTCAAATGTTTTGAGTACTAACTCTTGCTATGTAAAAATATTAAAAACCTTTTAGGTGCCCAACCACAGGGACACCCAGCTTGATTTCATGTCAAAGATTTGGGAGCTGCAGCCAGTGTGGAGGTTGCAGGGATTGTTTAGACTTCCTCTTTTTCAGTTCTAGTACAGGATCTCAGTTTTATTATTCCTAGTTGGAACATGTCGTTCCACCTTTACTATTACAGTTTATTCTAGTTATGGATTTGTAGTTATTTTTCTTTTGGGCCGTGGTTTACGGCAAGACTTTAACTGCTTTCAGATTATTTTTGTGTACTGTGTATTCGTATCTAGTATTGGTAATGTGTGGTTTGGAATATTTGTTATTTAAGAAAGATAAAATTTGGAACCCGTTTTAATTTCATTTAGGTGGTTAGTAATTTTTAAAAGGCGTTCGACAGTGATGCTAAGAATGAACCATTAAAGAAACCTCTTTATATTAAAATAAGGCTTGATCACCCAAGGTTTAATTAGGCGGGGTGTCACATTTAACTAGGGATGGCAACGGGGCGGGTTTGGGGCGGGTTTTCAAAAATCCTAACCCGCCCCATTTAATAAACGGGGCGGGTTAGGATTTTTGAAAATTAACTCCTAACCCGCCCCATTTAATAAACGGGGCGGGTCGGGACTCCTACGGGTTGCGTTAATTTTAAAAATAGTAAAATTTAAAATATTACATTATAGTCTTAGAGGTATACAATGGCTCGTATTCTAATAAGTGAGACAATCCCCCAATTGTCAATTCATATTTTCACTTACATCTTTTACAAAATTAACATACATATAAAGATTTTTTTTTAGTGTGTGAGTGTGTGTATATATATATATATATAATTTAATTATAATTAACATACATATAAAGGATATTTATATAAGCATAAGTTAAACGGGGCGGGGCGGGGCGGTTTTATTTCAGCTAACTCCTAACCCGCCCCATTTAATAAACGGGTTTTTTTCTTAAACCCATACCCGCTCCTAATTCATTAATCGGGTTTTAAAACCCGCCCCATTAGGGGCGGGGCGGGGCGGGACTCCTACGGTTCGGGTTAAATTGCCATCCCTACATTTAACACTCCCAAATCCCGTTTAACTTTAATTTTTGGTAAAGGAAGTTTACCACGTCACATGATCTGGCACTGCCACGTGTCACGATTTGTTCAACCCAGTTTTCATAATTATATTTTTCACCCCAAAGCTTGTAACTTATTCGTTTAACATCAGATTCGTATGTCGTTTGAACAATTGTGTTCCTCATTTTGAGGTCAATAAAATTTCCAACGGAGTTCAGGTGATAAGGTTTGACTTTTGCCTTAACTCGAAGCTTTGACTTTGACTTTCTCGATTTTAAACTTTAACTCTTCATAACCTCTTCATTTGAGATTAAATTGATGCTCTCTTTAAACACAAACATTATTTGTTTTGAGTTAGATAATCTTAGTGAAGAGTCCCGGTCTGACACTGCCTTTAGAAAATTCCCATTCTACCCTTGAAAGCATTTTTGGGGATGTTTATCTCTTTGAATGCTTCCAAGCTTGACTGTTAGCTTTTCAAACCCTGTAAATAAATAAACCTTGTAGAAGCGATTAATCTTGAATATAAAGGTTATAGAGTAAATGAGTATAATTAGTGCGATTTAACCAGCATAAGACTGAAATATTATACAGAAAATGGATAATAAAATATAATATTTGATAATAATCACACCCCTTGCTAGTCCCTAGCGACATAGCGAAAGATATTTCGTGTCAAATTCGCTATTTTGTTCATGAACTATAAAAATGATAGAGATCCACTATCGCGGGACGTGTAGGCATAAATAGTAAATGTAAATGTAATTGGAAGCAAAGCCCTACACACGTTAGCGATGAAAGACGTTTCTATAAAACAATAAAATGTAACCTCTTGAAAGGATACTTTTTTTAAAGGATGTGGAGATTTAATCTTTTTAATAATGAGAAAATCATATTAATCCTATGATTATATAAGGACTTTTGAGGATGAAAAATGTATGAACGAATGATAACGGTCAACACCTCAAAATGATTTTGTATTTTTTAAAGAAAGGGTAAACTTTAAAGAGTTACTTATTTTTCTTTTCTTTTCTTTTCTTTGCTTTTTTTTCAATTCCTTTTAGGGCTGTGTTTTTTTTTCGAACTTTTCGATTTTTTCGATTTCCGATCCGATTTTTTCCGAATTTGGAATGAAATTTTAGTTTGCCGATTTTTGATTTTTCGATTTTTCCGAAAAAAATCGGATCGAAAATCGGAAATAATTCTGAATTTCCGATTTTCCGATTTTTCCGATTCGATTTTTTCGAAACTATGCCGATCCGATTTTTCCGAATTATTTCTGATTTTTTTGGAATTATTTTCCGATTTCCAATTTTTTCGATTTCTTTTTCGATTATTTGAAAGTTTCCCATATCCCACATCGGTTGGGAGAGGGAGAGGGCTCCAAAATATGCTCTATAAAAGGAGAGTATCCTCCTAACTTCTACACAAATGAAAAATGAGCCAAATCCTCATGTGTTTACATGTTGGGTTAAGCCATTTTCATTGTTTCTTTAAAATGAGAATTTCGAGTAATCGAAAATCCATAATTTATTTTTTTGAAATTTTGGAATTTCCGAAATTTCTGGATTTTTAATATATTTTGTGAATTTCCGATTTTTTCCGATTTTTGCCGATTTTCCGATTTTTTCGAATTCGGAAATTTTTTTAATTTTTTGAAAAAATCGGATCGGAAATCGGAATAGTTATTTTATTTCCGAAAAAATCGGAATTTTTTTCGAATAGGCATTTTCCGATCCAATCCGGCCGAAACATAGCCCTAATTCCTTTTAATTGTATTTGTATTTTTCAGTTCTCTCTTTTCTTTTCTTCCTCTATTTTTGTCCAGTCCTGTAAGGACAAATTTCCAATCGAGTCAATTTGTATGTAATTGGGTTAATTCTAGATAAAACATTTGAGTCGTAGGATAGGCTTTGAGTTGATGATCCCATGAGCCTATGACGTTGTTTAATGAAAAAGTAGTGGCCAAGCTTCTAAGAGTGGATATTCTAAGTCGTGTTTATCGTGACACGTTTGTCTTGATATACCGAGGATCTCGCATGCATGAACGTATATAGTTTAGGAGTCCTTGGAAAGTTTTTATAAGGGTGTTCTATTTTTAAAATCATTTGGAACTTAATTTTTTCGAAAATATGTTTTCTAAGTTTACTGTAGGCAGAGTTTTAAAATTCATTTAGATCGTTCAAACAACATCTCCATGTCGTTAAAACGACATTCCAATGTCGTTCGAAGTATGCTTTTAAACGAGCATCAAACGAAGCGTATTGTTTTAATTTTTCTGAGGTCATTATAAGCGACATGAAATCTCATTCAACTGTTATATATCATTCAAATGACACGCCGCCTTAGTTTTTCTATAAAAGGATTTTCAGACTCGATTTTCTTTTGAGAGACGAACTTTTGACGAAAACGAAAGCAGACGTGTTCTCAAAAGTTCTAACTACAAAGTTTCACCCTTTTGTTTACAAGATCCAAGATTCCTAACTCATATACTTTGAGATCTTATTTGGACACCTTGTTTGTTTCTTCAATCACAAGAAGAGCGTGTTTTCGTGCGGTGGACTCCGTGTTCTGAATCATAGACGGTTGTCGAGTTATATATGTGGATATCGAGGTATGAGTGGACTCATGTGCTATGGGCCTTGCGTAGGTGGTCTCCTACGTTGCACTGTGGAGGAGCAATTGAAGAGAAGAAGAGGCGTCAAGACTTGTGGGGGATCAAGTCGTTGTGTAAGACTAAATTCTTTCTTTATAAATTTCATATCATAGTGATTATTTGGCTGGGTCGTCTGAGATTTTTTCCCATTGTGATTTTCTCGTACATCAATATCTTATGGGTTAATTTATTTAATTTATCCGTTATCACATAGATGCATGTTTAGGGTAAAAGGATAAAATTTAGTAAATCGGTTTTCGCAAAAAAGAGTTAATTGGTTCTAAGCTTAATTGGGTAAATTTAGTCCAATCATTGGAATTGGAAAAACATAAAAATATTAAACTTGTGTTTATTCGAACCGCCCAAGCATTCTCAAATTGGTATCAAAGTAGGTTGCACTAACTTACTGTGTAGATTATGTTTAGTGCATTTTAGATGGTTATTTATTGCTCTTTCTTGGTTTGTTTTTCTTCTCGATGGATTCCTACAGTGATGACGTTGTTAGTCGAGATGAGTTTAATAAGCTTCTTGATCGTACTGAAAAATTAAATTTTTTGAATTTGGAGTTTGCAAAAATAATTAAAATTCTTGAAGAAGAAAATTCTCATTTAAAAAATGTTATGGAATAATTGCAAACATTTCAAACTCAAAGAGATATCATTTGTGAGAAGTTTTTTGCATTTTATGATGACTATAAATCTTTAAAATTGTCTAAGAAGGAGAGTGAGAATAGTGTCCTTATTTTGGAGAAAGAATTAGAGGACGTTAAAAAGTCTAGGGTTTGTGTTTATTCTAATAAGGATAAAAACAATTTGCTTGATGATTATAAGGCACGTGAGAACACTCATAGGAATAAGTTTTCTTTCATTGAGGGGGAGTGAGATAACCTTCTTAGGGTAATTAAAAATTTAAAGAAGGAGTCCCTTAGATTTGAGGAGTCTAATCATTTGCTTAAGTCTAATATTTTAATGTTAAAAAATGATTTAAAAGACTCGAGTAGTGTGTGCAGTAATGGTAATGGCTCACATGTTTCTAATGCTTCCATTGTTAAAGCCAAGACCATTGTTTGTTGTAGAGGGTCAACCAAAACTAAGGACGTTAGAAAAGGTCAACCCATAGGTAGCATTCCTCCTATTTACACATGTTCGCATTGTGGCAGGAAAGGTCACCTTAGGCATTTTTGTTTTGATCTTCGAAGAGGTCCTAGGAAGTTTAAGCGTAGTGTCCTAACCCCGCGAGTTAGGTATACACCTGTTTGGATTCAGAAATCTATTTTGGAGATGTTAAATGTTAGGTTGATTGATTCTCACATACTTGCACATGATGCCACACTTGCTATATCTTATGGATGATTGTTTGCATGTTTATATTTGTCATACTCTAGTCGTGCTTCATAATATATGTTTTCTAGTGTTATGACATATATATCTTTTGTATTATATTTTTTCTATATTGAGTTATATTTGAAAAATGCAAAAAAAAATTATTTTGATAATTTTTTTGGAAAATATAAAAAGATTTTTAGTTGTGTATTTTAGTTTTACACATTTGGTATGTCATATTGGTGCGTTTGAATCCAGTTCACTATGAAATTTTCATGTGGCTAGGACATTTGGTTATGACTTTAGATGCTTAGATTGTTCTTAACCATGTTTATGGAGTTGTTTCGAACTTGATTTGTTTTATGGATTTGACTTTGTATATGCCTTCACACACACATGCACGAGCTTATTGGATTTTGACTTTATGGTGTATATTTGAGATTAGTGAGATGTTCTCATATCAATCTTTTCATCTATATGTTTATGTGACTATGGAGATTTGTGCATGTAAGAACCGTTGCCTGTGAGATTTTATTTAATATTGAAAAAATATGAGTGTACACAGGAAAAGGGTTGCGAGATGCAAGTGAACTCATTGTGAAAGTCGACGTTTAAAAGAGCCCAAGAAAAAATAAAGGCAATAAAAAGAGCAATTTGCCAAAATGGGGCCAAATAGTTTAGTTTGTTTGATCATTCAAAAGAAATCACTTCAAAAGTAAATGAATAGAATATAATATATGATCATGTTTATATTTTGAGGGAGTTTTGTAGAAGATCAATGGGTTTGCACGATGATACCTAGTTGTGCTTATTTTATCACGACGCTATTGATTTGTAGAATCATCAATATTCAAGGAGTGTGTGGATTGTATTTGTTTTATTCATTAAGTTCAACTTTATTTGCCACTTGGCTAATGCATAGTTTGGTAAACTTTTTGCGATCAATTAGAACTTCTTGAACATATTTGAGTGTTTGGATTATAATTCTTTTGTTACTAGTTCACACCCATTCATTCCATCCCACATGTTTAGACACATCGATATTATGCTAGTGTGTAAAGCTTATGTGTATTTGTGTCATGTTTTGTTATCGTTTAAACCTATATGTGTGTCGAATTTGCATTGATATATTTTGCATATATTATCTATGGTATTGGGTTTTGAGTCTTTACGGTTTACATTTAGTCCATGTTTATCACTTGCTTGGTCTTTTGGACTATTTGTGCTTGATTTGCCATGTTGCGTGCTTGCTACACTTTACATCGTTGCATGATTTATTCCCATATCCCTTTGCTTAGTATTAGTATCTTATGATCACATATTTAAGGGGAGATTTGGTTTTGGGGATTATTTATTTATGCAATCTTACTTTGTCTATTCCGGAACAAAAAGGGGGAGAAATGGTATCTTTCCTTTGCATGATTAGGATATCTTTGTCTTAGGGGGAGATGTTTTACCTATGTTGAGATTGTTTTAGACATTTTTTTATGTTTATTCATTTGCGGATTTATGCATGTTATATTCTCTTTGCATTTGAAGGTGTGTTTAAGTTTGTACGATTACAGGTTGAGTTTAATGCAACAAAGTTTTCAAGCAAAGCAAAGATAGTCATGTTTATGTGTTTGTTGAGCGTCTGTACTTTTTATTTTTGGGGTTGGGGAATGAGTCTTTTTAGAGAGATTGACGGCCCATAGGATTTTTGTTTTGGTTTTGACCTGGAATAGCTAAAGGGAGAGATTTGTAAGGACAAATTTCCAACCGAGTCAATTTGTATATAATTGGCTTAATTTCGGACAAAACATTTGAGTCATAAGATAGACTTTGAGTTGATGATCCCATGAATCTATGACGTTATTTGATGAAGACATAGTGGCCAAGCTTCAAAGGGTGGATATTCTAAATTGTGTTTATCGTGCCACGTTTATCTTCATATACCGAGGATCTCACAGGTATGACGTATATAGTTTATGAGTTTTTGGAAAGTTTTAATAAGGGTGTTCCGTTTTCAAAATCATTTGGAACTTAATTTTTTTGAAAATATATTTTCTGAGTTTATTCTAGGCGGAGTTTTAAAATTCGTTTAGATCGTTCAAATGACATCTCTATGTCATTCAAGTGACATTTCATGGTCGTTCGAAGTATGCTTTCAAATGAGCATCAAAAGATGCGTACGATTTTAGTTTTTCTGAGGTCGTTAGAAGTGAGAGGAATTCTCACTCAAACGAGATCTCTATCTCGTTCAAACGACTGCTATATATATCATTCAAATAATACGCCGCCTTAGTTTTTCTATAAAAGTATTTTCAGAATCAGTTTTCTTTTGAGAGACGAACTTTTGACGAAAACAAAAAGCAGATTTGTTATCAAAAGTTCCAACTCCAAAGTTTCATCCTTTCATTTACAAGATCCAAGATTCATAACTCATATATTTTGAGATCTTGTTTCGGCAGCTTGTTTGTTTCTTCCATCATAAGAAGAACCCGTTTTCTTGCGGTGGACTCTGTACGTGCTGATTGTGCTTAAGAAGCGGTGGACTTCGTGTTCTGAATCGTAGATAATTGCTGAGCTTTATCGATGGATACTGAGGATGCGTGGACTCATGTGTTGTGGACCTTGCATAGGTGGACTCCCATATTGCACTGTAGATGAGCGGTTGAAGAGAATAAGAGGCGTCAAGGCTTGTGGGGGATCAAGTCGTTGTGTAAGACTACATTATTTCTTTGTAAATTCCATATCATAGTGATTGTCTGGCTGAGCCGTCTCATGTTTTTTCCCTTTGTAGTTTCCTCGTACATCAGCGTCTTGTGGTTTGATTTATTTAATTTATTTGTTATCACCTAGATGCATGTTTAGGGTAAAAAGATAAAATTTGGTAAATCGGTTTTCACAAGACAGACTTAATTGGTGCTAAGTTTAATTGGGTGAATTTAGTTCAATCATTAAAATTGGAAAACATCAAAATATTGAACTTGTTTTTATTCGAACGACCTAAGCATTCTCAAGTCCCTATTTCACTTTGTACTTATTTTTTAATCAATTTTCAAGATATTGGTGAAGCGGATGAAATAATGAAAACGAACTACCTTTGATCATAAGAGAGGTTAAAACATAATTTTTTAATTTTGGTTCAGAATAAATCATATCACCATTCTTTAGTCGATAGTCAAAACAAGGATATTAAGATTACCAACGATTTAAAATATTTTTCAAAGGAATAATGAACAAGTGTATGCATCACTCAAAATATAAAAGAGAACACAAAGCTCACATGGTAAGTATACTTATGCATTTTTAATTTCACCGAGTCTTTTAGCTTTTAACAATTACGCTAGTATAATTCGTGATGTGCATAAGGTGCTAACACATGAATCATATGAATTAACACTACACCAAATCTGCCCATTTGTCAAGGTCATTGACCTTGACAAATTCACCTTGTCAAGGTCAATGGTATCTTTCCTTTGCATGATTAGGATATCTTTGTCTTAGGGGGAGATGTTTTACCTATGTTGAGATTGTTTTAGACATTTTTTTATGTTTATTCATTTGCGGATTTATGCATGTTATATTCTCTTTGCATTTGAAGGTGTGTTTAAGTTTGTACGATTACAGGTTGAGTTTAATGCAACAAAGTTTTCAAGCAAAGCAAAGATAGTCATGTTTATGTGTTTGTTGAGCGTCTGTACTTTTTATTTTTGGGGTTGGGGAATGAGTCTTTTTAGAGAGATTGACGGCCCATAGGATTTTTGTTTTGGTTTTGTCCTGGAATAGCTAAAGGGAGAGATTTGTAAGGACAAATTTCCAACCGAGTCAATTTGTATGTAATTGGCTTAATTTCGGATAAAACATTTGAGTCATAAGATAGACTTTGAGTTGATGATCCCATGAATCTATGACGTTATTTGATGAAGACATAGTGGCCAAGCTTCAAAGGGTGGATATTCTAAATTGTGTTTATTGTGCCACGTTTATCTTTATATACCGAGGATCTCACAGGTATGACGTATATAGTTTATGAGTTTTTGGAAAGTTTTAATAAGGGTGTTCCGTTTTCAAAATCATTTGGAACTTAATTTTTTTGAAAATATATTTTCTGAGTTTATTCTAGGCGGAGTTTTAAAATTCGTTTAGATCGTTCAAATGACATCTCTATGTCATTCAAGTGACATTTCATGGTCGTTCGAAGTATGCTTTCAAATGAGCATCAAAAGATGCGTACGATTTTAGTTTTTCTGAGGTCGTTAGAAGTGAGAGGAATTCTCACTCAAACGAGATCTCTATCTCGTTCAAACGACTGCTATATATATCATTCAAATAATACGCCGCCTTAGTTTTTCTATAAAAGTATTTTCAGAATCAGTTTTCTTTTGAGAGACGAACTTTTGACGAAAACAAAAAGCAGATTTGTTATCAAAAGTTCCAACTCCAAAGTTTCATCCTTTCATTTACAAGATCCAAGATTCATAACTCATATATTTTGAGATCTTGTTTCGGCAGCTTGTTTGTTTCTTCCATCATAAGAAGAACCCGTTTTCTTGCGGTGGACTCTGTACGTGCTGATTGTGCTTAAGAAGCGGTGGACTTCGTGTTCTGAATCGTAGATAATTGCTGAGCTTTATCGATGGATACTGAGGATGCGTGGACTCATGTGTTGTGGACCTTGCATAGGTGGACTCCCATATTGCACTGTAGATGAGCGGTTGAAGAGAATAAGAGGCGTCAAGGCTTGTGGGGGATCAAGTCGTTGTGTAAGACTACATTATTTCTTTGTAAATTCCATATCATAGTGATTGTCTGGCTGAGCCGTCTCATGTTTTTTCCCTTTGTAGTTTCCTCGTACATCAGCGTCTTGTGGTTTGATTTATTTAATTTATTTGTTATCACCTAGATGCATGTTTAGGGTAAAAAGATAAAATTTGGTAAATCGGTTTTCACAAGACAGACTTAATTGGTGCTAAGTTTAATTGGGTGAATTTAGTTCAATCATTAAAATTGGAAAACATCAAAATATTGAACTTGTTTTTATTCGAACGACCTAAGCATTCTCAAGTCCCTATTTCACTTTGTACTTATTTTTTAATCAATTTTCAAGATATTGGTGAAGCGGATGAAATAATGAAAACGAACTACCTTTGATCATAAGAGAGGTTAAAACATAATTTTTTAATTTTGGTTCAGAATAAATCATATCACCATTCTTTAGTCGATAGTCAAAACAAGGATATTAAGATTACCAACGATTTAAAATATTTTTCAAAGGAATAATGAACAAGTGTATGCATCACTCAAAATATAAAAGAGAACACAAAGCTCACATGGTAAGTATACTTATGCATTTTTAATTTCACCGAGTCTTTTAGCTTTTAACAATTACGCTAGTATAATTCGTGATGTGCATAAGGTGCTAACACATGAATCATATGAATTAAAATATAACGGTGATGGTAAATAAACTAAAGAGCTATTTAAGCAGGTTAATCCTTAGATATGTATACGTTTATTGCTCTTTGTTAAAAGAATGAGGTAATTAGAGAGTGAAATCTATAAGAAAAAAAATAGGCAAAAAAATTAAAAAAGAAGAAAGAAAATATTTTTGATTTTTTCAAATTTCAAAAATTTTATTTATTTAAATAATTAGAGTTGGTTTCACAGAGAAACTTCAGCCAATAATCACTTAAAGAAAATTTTATTTACATTTTTATTATTTTTTTAAAATTTCTTTTTAATTTTTTATTTAAAGAAAAATGATTATGATGTATGCAAATATATTATGACACCCCTACCTGAAATGTTACATTGTCCTCAATGTTATTTAAGAACAATATTCAATTCACGTGATAAAAAGATGTTATTCAATATATAGCGATCCCCGGATATCACATTCAACGATCCTGGAAAATACGTTAAAATCAAGAAAAACAAATATCTTTTTCTTAAATAAAATATGTTAAAAAGAAAAAGAAATATCATCTTCTAATTTACCATAGTGCAACCCAAAAAACATGCTGAATTTGTGAGATTAACGGTGGACTCCTGCGATTTTTATATCTCACGAAAAATAGTAGTTTCATTTATGCTACGAGGGGAATGCCTTAAGCAACAATTTTGAACCATCACAAATTTTTGAATAAATCTATTTTTTGGTGTTTGGTGGTTTGAATAAAGCAAGAGACAAGTACAACTCGATTCCAAGAAAATCAATTTTTCAAGGATTTGTCATTTGGAATAAGAGGTGGGGCACGCTCAATTGAAATTCCATCATAAAAATCATATCGAAAAATCTTTTGTTGATAAGAATCGGGTCAAAATCCTCAAGACCTTCATCCGATTCTTATGGTACTTGTAATGATTCGATAACGGTGAATAAAAATAATGAGTAAAGAAATTCAATTTCAATCAATTCTTTATTAATAAGCGTAGGTCGAATTTCAATGGAGAAAGATTCATTATTAATTCGGTCTTCAGAAGTTACTTGAGGTGAAATTCAAGTAACCTCCATATTTTTATTATTCATGAAAGAACTCTTTTCATTGAAAAGTGACTCTATTTCCATATCATTTACATCTCCAATCTCTTTTATAATCTGGGTGAGAAAATAATAGTTTGTTCTAAAGTATAAGTCTCTTAAAAATCCTTAGAATCCTCATTTAGTTCAAAATATTCTTCATCTTATAAGTTATTAAGAGAAAAACTATTCATCATCATCCTTGCCGTAATCCCATCACATGGGGTTGTCCACATCGATTCTCCTTTTTCATTCTAATCTATTATAAGCAATATTATCATTCAAGTTTAATTCCTTAAAATTTCTCCTAATAATTTCCTCCCACGATAGCCTAGGGTGACCCTTTTTTTCTTTTACCCTCTATTTTTAATAATCTTCCTCTTGTTATAGGTGCATCTACCGGTCTACGCAACACATGTTCATACCATCTTAGTCTACACTCTCTTAATTTATTGCTAATGGGAACTACGCCTAACTTTTCTCTCACATAATGGTTTTTAATCGTGTCCTTTCTAGTAATTCATACCATCCACCGGAGTATACTCATCTCACTAATATGGATACTTTGTTCATATTTTTTATTCAAAGCCAAAAATTCCGCTCCATAAAGGGTCGCTGGCCTAACAACTGTTCTATAAAACTTGCCTTTTAATTTATTAGCTATCCTCTTATCGCATACTTGCTTGTTTACATTTCATCCAACCAGTTTTTATTCTACTCGTAATGTCCTCATTAATATCATCATTATTTTGTATCACTGAACCTAAATAACAAAATGTATTAGTTTGGTTTGTCACTTTTTCTTCAATCTATAATATTATGCTATTATATGCCTCATTATTAAATTTACGTTCCATAAACTTTGTTTTATTTCTACTGATTTTTAGTCCCTTTATATCTAAGGCATTTCTCCAAGTATCTACTCTCATCGCTAAGGCCTCATTTGAAGTGTCTACTAGAACTTTATCATCCGCAAACAACATACACAATGGGACATCTTCTTGTATGTCCTTAGTAATGTCATCCAATACTACGATAAATAAGTACGGACTTAAAGCCGATCCTTGATGTAGACCCACTTTAATCGTAAACTCATTACTTTCTCCATAAAATAGTTCTTACTCTAGTTTTTGTGTTATCATACATATCTTCAATAACTTTAATATAAATCATAGGTACTCTTTTCCTCCCCAAACTCTATCATATTATATCACTGGGTACTTTATCATATGCCTTTTCTAAGTCTGTATGTACCATATATAAACTTTTACTATTACTTATACATTTCTCCATTAATTGTCTTAATAAGTAAATAGCTTCCGTGGTGGATCTCCCCGGCATAAATCCAAATTTATTCCCCAAAATAGAATACTCATTTTCTTAATCTTTGTTCTATAATTTTTTTTCATAATTTCATAATGTGATTCATCAATTTAATTCCTCTATAATTACCGCGGTTTTATATATCTATTTTATTTTTATATAAAGCATCTAATTATTTTTCTTAATAATATCTTCACTATAATAATTATCAAATTCTTCATTTTTCTGATTTTATAAATACGCATCAAATGAATTTGGTGGTAAAGAGACTTCACCAAAAAGAAAACTTTTGATAAGTATTGTCGTAACTATTTTTAAAATTATTAGAATAACAATTGTAAGAATTATTATTATAATAGTTTGGAGAATTATTATTATAATAGTTTGGAGAATTATTATCACAATAGTTGTTAATAATAATATAATAGTAATTTTGAGGAATTTTGTCCTTAAAAGAATTTTTGTATATCCCCAAACCATTTTCATGCTTATGTAAATACTCGCCTAAGATCATTTTGCAATTTTCATTTGTTTCATTTTGCCAGGTATTCGCCAAAAGTCATAGGTTTGGCGAAGATTTAAAAATTATTATGATGATGATAAAATTGTGTACCTATAATACAATTAGAATCACTGAGAATACTATAATAAGACGTAATTACTAGAAGTGATTCGTAGATAAAAACTCCATAAAGTTGTATACGACCGAGAGATTGACGGTACTTGAAGCTCAATTGTACATGTCTGGTACAAAGTTGAAATAAAAAGTAAATATAAATATATATACAAAGCAATAGATAAATTAAATTCTAAAACAAAACACTCACCAGCAACGGCGCCATTTTGATTAAGTGCGTTGTCGGGATCAAAGCAATAAATCAATTAAGTTTTAAAGCAAATATTTTTAGGATAACGGTGCCATTTTGATCGAGTGAAAATCGAGTGGTCACGTAAGGATACTTTTGTTGGTTGGTTTGCCACTTCAATGAAAAAACCTAAACAGTTACTACACTTGTTTTATAAGTAAAACGATGCGTAAGGTATCGAATTCACATATAACGTTGTTTATAATTTAATTAATTTATTGCTTCTCAAATAAAATGTAAAAGATTATTTTTTATTTTTAAGAGTTTTATATCACAATTTATCTAGGTGTAAATTGATTGAAAAATATTAATAGTATAGTTTGAGAATTAAATCCCTCACCTCGGAATAGGTGGCATTAATGGTTACATAGTTAAAAATGTTTAAAAAGATTAATACTCACTTACGCAATTATTTAAACCCAAGGTGTTACTCCCCAAATTTTCATAAAAGTCTAAAATATGGGTTTGACGTCAACAATATTTTCAAAATGACACACACAATGTATAAAATATGGTACATATGTAATATACCCCAGTAAGGTTCCTAGGTATAAAATCGAGAACAATTGACCTGTCAAAACAAGTTGTCTTCCATCATACCATAGAGAAACAACTAAATATCGAAAGTGAGTTCACTAATCTCAACCTAATTTAATTACCTATAAATCATGGTAAATAATTAAATATAACGACATATGAGAGAAAGCGGTAAAAATGATAACACTTAATAAAAATGAGAAAAAATTAAATTGAATATTTGAATGTATCACTCAACATTTGTATTACAACCTCGTAACTATCTCGAGAAAATAATAAACTAATAAATTTTTAAAAAAACTACTAAAAATAAGAGAGAATTTTCTACTCTTAAAATTATATATCTAACTCTAAGAAAATGAATGATCACATGTGTCTTCAATGATACTTTATATAGGTGAACAAAATTAGGTTGGGTGAAATAGGAATTTCATTATTTTTTGTGGGATTTTAAAAAATACCAAAATATTTATTTAATGACTATTGCACATGGATTTATTATAGTAGAAATGGTAGTGGGAAGAATGAGTGATGGACAAAAGGATGAAAGCATGTGGGTAAAGTTAAGAAAAGAAAGAAAAGAAATAAATCATGTGGGTAAAATTATAAAATAAAATAAAAAATGAGGAGGAAGAAAGTGGGGGAAATATAAAAATATAAGAAAGAAAAAAGGAGAAGAGGAAAGTGGGAGAAAGAAATAATAAATAAGGAAGAAGGTGGGAAAGAGCGAGCGGGTAGAAAAAAAATGGGGGAAGTAAACTGGCTCAAAATAAGGGATAAATATTTATGGAGACACATTACATAACAAAATGTTGGTTGGTTCAATGGTTAAGGCTTTGGAAGGGTGAGGTCTCCCCAGTCTCATTTAACCTTCACTTTGGGTAAAGGAAGTGTGCCACGTGCCATGATCTTGCGGTGCCACGTGTCGTGATCATGTCGGTTCTACATGTAATGATCACGTGGTGCCATATGTCAAGATTTAGTGCTTTTATGTCTCACGATCTACTCAATCCAGATTCTATAATTATATTTTTCACCTCAAGCTTGTAACTTATTCGTTTGATCTCGGATTCGCGCACCATTAGAACCGATGTATTCCTCATTTTGAGGTAAACAAATTTCCAGTAGAGTTTGGTGATAAGGTTTGACTTTTTCATTTATCCGAAGCCTTGACTTTTCTCGATTTCAAACGTTGATTCTTTATAACTTCTTTGTTTGAAACTGGATTGACGCGCTGTTTAAGCCCGTACATTCTTTGTTTTGAGGCCGACAATCCTCATGAAAAGTCTATATCCAGCACTATCTTTAGGAAATTATCATTTTTTCCTTCAAAGCACGTTTGCGGATATTTATTATTCTGAATGCTTCCAAGCTTGACCATTAGCTTCCCAAACCTTGTAAATACTCAAACAAACCTAGAAAAATAACTAATCGTGAATATCAAGGTTATACAATAAATGAGTATAATTATTGTGATTTAACGAGGATGGAACTATAATATAGTACAGAAAATGGGTAATAAAATAAAATATATGACACTAATCAAGACTATTTATATATATGTATATCACCCATATTTTTTGTACATTATTTAATGAAAATTTATTATTTGTGCTTGTTGTGACATGTGATGTCACTATTATGTTTTTATGTGTTATTTGGTTAGTATTTGAATCGAACTCAATGCACGGTAATTTATTAATTAAATATTTAAAAGTGACTTAGTATTATGGGTAACTATTGAATGGCAAGGGGTTTGGCATTGAGGATTTCCTTGTTTTAATTATCCCCTTGGTGTTGGGTTTCCAATGATCGTGAAGTGGTCTATTATAATGTTCGGTTGCACAAAAGTAATAAATAATTATATTTAGAATCTATCGAGTTAATTTAATGAATTATTAATTACTTAGTATTGGCATATTTTGTGTTGGTTTTAGAGACGCATAGATGTTCTTATTTGACTTCAAATAGTGAGTTTTAGGCTTATTGGGTTAGTATATGACTTGGGTAGTGTTTTGGGCCATTTGGAGATATTTTTGTACTCATTGATTGAGGCCTATAAACGGCTTAAGCGTAATTTTGGGAATAACATTCTTAGAGTGTCATTAAGGTTTTCATTATTCACACTTTACAATTTAGAGAGGCATCCCAAGGCTATAGAGAGGAGGCACCAAGAGGAGGAGAGAAATTGGGGGATTGAATCTCAATCAATCCACGGGGCAAGTTTTTTTAGAGTTTGATTATGATTGCTTCTATGTTACAATATCTCTATCCATTAAAATCTAAACCTAATTAACTTTAAAAATTTGACTCATATTTTTAATTAGTCAAATTAGTAATTAACTTAATTAAGATAATAACTATGTTAATTACAATCTAAAACTGAGTGATTTCTTTATGAATTCGGGATAGAATCGATATATTATTGTTAAGGATTATTTGTATGTCTAAATCATGTAAAAACTCCGTGGTAATTGAACAAATTGATGTAAATCTTAAGATAATTGAAGAGATTTCATAAAACTAGGGTTATTGATTCAAAATTGAAATTACCCTCTTAAATCTTGTTCATGAGTGTATATTATTGTTAGAAATAGCTTTTTATCATAAATTAGAAGTGTATTTGATGTTTTGTTATGGTTGGATGTTTTATGTAAGCTTGGCGGTTCATCTGTGGAGTTTTGGAGAGATGAATGGAGGGCTGGAGGGGTCAAAACTTGTAAGTTAAAGAAGAGCACTTGTATAGGTACCCTCAATCGATCAACTCTGAGAATCAATCGATCGAACCCCTAGAATTATATATGATTGAACTACGAATGCGTAGGCACTCGTATCGTATTTTTTGGATTTTTATTCAATTTCTTATGAATACTTTACCAACAATGCACTAGGCTAAAATTATGAATTGGTGATTTTGGTTTGGGGGATTTGTGTTGGGTTTAGATTTTGATTGGGGGATTGTTTTGGGGTTACAGTATGAGATGTTAGGGTAATAATTCAATAGTACAATGGATTGTAATTTGTACTTTTGGAAGCTTAGAGAATTGAATGAAAAGGTCGGGTTTGATCTGGTTATCGTGAGATATTAGTAGGGGGTTTATCCTAAGGGGGGTATGGGATTAAGTTTTAAAGCCTAGAGTGGGGTAGTTAGTATATATTCGTTATTTCTTATCTAAGTTAAATGAGTGATAATATCTAGATAGCGAAGCCTTGGGCGACCATGCTAGTGTTATATGATATTGGTTATAGTTATCATGCTTGTTTTTTGAGAAATTGGTATCCAAAAGGAACTAAAAAATCAGAACCACACGATAATTTAGTGCAAGTTACTCTGATATCAATTTGAAAAGGCAGGTATTATATGGATTTACTTGTATCTTAGGTTACTTTCACAAAGATTCACTTTTTACCAAATTTTATCTTATTTAAATTTAAGTGAACATGCAACGGTGATGCGAAGCCAAATTCCAAACCAAAAATAAAAAGAAGAAGAAAGAGAGGAAAAATTCCTTTCGGACTTAAAACCTTTAATTCAATGTTGTTTAAGGTAACAAAGACACTTAATGACTTATAGTCTACTTAGAGATCCACTAAGTATAACACGAAGATATCTTCAAATATTCAACAGAAATTGATGTAGTCCAGCACCACGCACAACAAGCAGATCTTGCCTCGGTATCCAACGATTAGCCTTAGAAATGGAAGTTCCTTTTTCTTCAATCTTGGCACCTCAAATCCACAAATAAACGATAGAGAATTTCTTCACAATGTTTTAGAACGTTTGATTATGTTCTTCTTAGTATGGAAACGTGATCCTCAAACATCTAAGGGTTTTGGATAAAAAATTATAGAGTTTGATAAAAATGATTGTTGAAAAGTCTAATATCGGATATCTATTTATGGGTAAAGTTATTGCAAAAAGATAGGGATTAAATATTTGGAAAAGATCCGTTTAAAAAAAACACGTACTCATTCGGACAAACTGCCACCTCGTTCGAACGATGTACCTTATCTTATTCGAACGGTTTCCAACGAAACTTTGAACGACATTTCAGAGAGAACTCAAAAGGCGACGTTCTATATCTCATCTGAACATGAAAACCTTGTTCATTCGAACGACATGCCGAGTCATTCTAACGAGTTGATGATTTTTTTAAAAATTCTTCAAAAATTATTTTAAAAACATTTTGAACACTTTTAAATGAAAACTTTTTAAAAAACGACCCCTGAAACTTTATGTGACACCCCGCCTAATTAAATACCGGGCGATAACTCCATTATTAAATTAATTCAAGGTGAACAGTTGGTTCATTCTCAGCATCACTGTCGAAAAATAAAACTTTTCCAATTTAAACACCCTAATTAATTAAGCTGAGTGTCAAAACCATTTAAACCCTTTTTTTCTCATTTTATTAAATCCGGTTATAAAACCTTTAACCATTTACATTTTTAAGAGTCACAGAATAAGTAGAAGAATAAAATGATCATTCAAGAGTTTACCCAACAATGATAAATCCCAACATTAAAATACTAAGGAAAACATCCTGACATTAACAATCCTGAAATAAAGATACTGAAATAAAAGGAATTACAATCTCTGACAATCCCAACTAAATAATGGAAAAGGGGCGACACACGCCCTGCTGGATAAAGCTGAACTAGAAGTAGATTCAACAATGAGGTCGTCTAAGCAATGGCCTGCAACTCCCACAAAAGCTACAACGCGTTCCATCCAAAGAATCCTAAGTAAGACACCCCTGTGGCTGGGCACCTGTAATACATATATATATAGACACAAGAGAGAAGAAGTAACAGCAAACGGGTCAGAGCCCGAATGTAGAACCGTTTTAAAAATAGTTTAGCAAGTATTTAAAATGTTACCGGCTAATGCAACAGTCATATTAGTATGCGAAACTCTCTTGAGAATTCTCACCTCTCATCTAGTGTGCATATCTATCGTACTAATGAACCCCATCTCTCTCTCTAACTTATTCTCCATAAGTTGTAACACGTGGAATTAAGGTTATGATATTCACATTTAGAAAATCTAACTCTTCAAGATTTCTTACGTTATTTAGAAAAATTCCGTATTGTCATAACGTTTTCGAATAATTACAGTGAAGTTGATGAATTTCATACTTTCCTTAACTAGTATTTTACTCAGTAGAAAGTTCTCATATAGTTACACGTATATATATTAATTACTCGTATAATATATATATACAAACAGCACCCCACATAAAATCTATGGTGCTAGATTTCCATATCTAAGTATATATATACCAATCACTCACAAATTATATATATACTAACGGCACCCCACATAAAATTTATGGTGCTGGCATACTCTGCTATCAAGTCCCCGTATCACACAAACTAAGGGAAATACTAGTTCGGAATCACTCTCGAACTGTATTAACATAAACACAAACAACATTGAGGCGAAGCATAGATTCCAAGTCTCTAAGAGGTCAGTACATATCCTCACGTCTCTTAGGATCGTCTGAACTATCGATTCGATAGCCTGTACCAAGGATATCTATCTTCTAGGGTACGAGTCAATATCCCCCATAAAGGCACGTCGAGATAAGACTGTCCCAGCGCGGTAACCTCAGGGATAGCAAGTAGCGCGGGTACGATTTTTACACAGAAATAATATATGCACAATCACACCGTCATATATAGATATGTAATCACATCCACATTATTAAATTAGGTACTCTCACGACCCAAAATTTTCATTATCCGTTATTACACATTTTTCTCGATTATATCGTATAATGGCCTCATTCCTTTCTCTTCTCGTAATTAATTCATTCTAAACTCACTTCTTGTCACTCGAAGTGTTTTCTTTATTTAAGTACAATTTCAGTAGGCCCTCTCTCGCCTTCTAATCCAACTTATTAGATGTTTCGATTATTTAATCAACACACGTATGATTTCTTAAGTCAGAAAATCTCCCCGTTTATCCTTTATTTCCCTTCGTATTAAAGTTCCACTTTATGGGATTTTCTCTTGACCCTACTGGTCCTCTTTATGTTCCATTATATTCTAGCAATCCTAATCGAGGTTTACTACACATAAAATTGGATTAAGCTAACACGAGCAAAAATGCAGTTTTCCCAGGAGGGTCGATCGATCGATAAAAGGGGTCGATCAATCGAATCTTCGATTGATCGATGCTCTGGGCTCGATCGATCGATCAAGCAGTTATGCAGATTCTGCAGCCAACCCAGTTACGGGATTCTCATCCCAAAATCCTCCAAATCATCATGTTACAGTCCCAAACTCCCAATCAATTATACTATAAGTGTTGTATACCCATTTAAACAATTTCCTACGTAACACATGCGAATTTTCCTCAAGAATCATGGGTTAAAAAGGGGCAACTCTACATAATTCTTATGAACCCTAATCTTTCCTTTAACTTAATCTCTTTCATTCTTTTTCCAGATTTTCTATCTCTAATATCAAGGAATTTCGTGGCTCATCCTCTATATGTGAAATGGGTTTCCAGAATTATGATCTCTAACATTATAACATGCAATTTGTGTCTCCAATTTATGTTTTTCTTCAAGAATACTAATCTAATCAACCTAAGACTAATATAAAAGGATGCATTAACTTGATAGAAGCAAGATATATACTTGCCTGGAAAATTTCAGTTCTGATTTGCGGACGATTTTGGTGTGGTTGTGTTCCCCGTCGTGCGATCTACGCGTTGGTGGTGACGGCGGTGAAATCGGAGGTATTCTTGGCCTAGAACTCCTTGGAGAGATTCTCCTCTTCCTCTCCAATGGCCGTCATTAGTATTTTATTGTGTTAACCCTAAAAGATGACACTTTCCATCTGATATAACCCTATAAAATTCGTAGGTTTAATTACCCACAATTGCGAAATGTCCAAAACGCCCTCCCGGGGTATTAATTAGGCCTAAAAACTCCCCGAGACCCAAACTAAACCCCCGGGTACACTTTTCTGACTATCTCGACCCTTCCGGACACGTTGGCGCACTCAAAATGACCATACGAGCAACTTATAATTTATTCACTTTTATAAATCAACATTTAGTCCCGACACGACACAGGCGCGTCCCGACATAAATTTCCATAATTGTCATTTTATTCACACGTGACAATATTATAAAAATGAATCTCATATATTACTATACTCATCCAGTAACATTAAACAAATAACAAATTTCCAATAATTACTAACTCTCGTCACGCTAGTAAATATTTAAAACAACATTCCGGATTAAAATTAAATTAATTTATCTCAATTAAATTTAATAAATCCCATAATTTAAAAGCTATAAAAATACGGGGTATTACATACTTCCCCCCTAATAACGGAATTTCGTCCCGAATTCGGAAAATAAGGCCTATCAGGTAGCACAATTCTGGATATCCTTTTCCGTACACAAACTAACTACACATTACGGCTCTATCACTATAGCCCTTTCTTCACAACAACATTGCTTTACATTCTCATTGGAGACACTTCACATTGTGCTCCCAACCGACAAAATTCGCATAGGTCACGCCTATACGTTATAAATTTCATTATCTCACTATCATTTGGAGGCCGCACCTCACTACATGACAAATACTCGGATTTATTCATATGCAAAACTCCCATTCTGAGAAAATTATACGAACATTTGATCACTCTTGCTCGCCTAAAACAGTCGTGGAATTCTACCACATTTATCGGATGTTCTCTCGACCGATCCAAAAATTCTGATTATCTACTCTCCTCTAAACATACGGAAGGAGAATAGTCGAGGTTCTTCCATAACAAAACCTTAATAAGTACCTCGTACGCGACAAACAGGTACGAGTGCTTCTACAGAGCATTCTTGAAATCATCGTACCAAGATTTCAAAATCTCCTTCACGTGACTCCACAAATCTTTAATCACCATGCGCTTATTCCCTGGCTAAGGGTGATACATCCTACTCGAAACGAAATCTTATCTCCGCTGGTTCCTGAAATCCCATATCAAAGGTGGGACTTACCAATCTCACCCTGATTCAGAAATTTATACTGCGTCGGACCATGCACTGGCGCGATCCTTCCTTTCAAAGGAAGTCTGGGGCATACTAGTTAATATTGTAAACGATCCCAAAGGGATATCAATCACTTCCTTCTCAGCGGCTTAATTCACATGTTCGGGATGAACCCTTGATCTTGTTTTGACAATGGCAACCCATCCAAGAACTGTACCGACTTTACCGACCTCTTCCAAATTCAGGAATTATTGATAAACACAAAATTCTTTGGTTGATTCTCCTCTTTCAACCAAACCTTACCTATGGGCGGTGCATGTAGAGACTACTCACTACGTCCCGCTAAACATCGATTCTTCCTTGAAATGTCTCACATTAAGTGACACGTAATACTCCCCTGCCTTCCTTGGAGTATGCCGAAAGTTCCACCCGTGCTCTTCTCTCCACGAAGCGCACTTTTGGATCTCTTGTACCATACCAACATTATCACCCTTTGTATGTGCAAGTCGCTCTCATACTTGCCTACTAACAACTCCGCTCCGAGTGTTCTTCTTAATCATTTTATTCTGCTCCATTCGAGGAATACTCTTCTTAAATGACTTCCCACAGTCTTCCAATTCAAATATGGGTGTGTTATTCTAATTATACACCTATGTATGGATTATCGCCCCTCGTGTGATGTTTAATCCACTCTATCACTTCCACTTCGTTTAACTAGTCCCACAAACATATTTTCCACACGTCCATTGTTACGCCCCTTCATCTCGGACGAGTTTTAACATCAGTTAACCAAGATGCCCACATTTTTGCAACACTCCGACCGCCCTGGGAGAGCGAACGGCGTGCTACTCATCTGTAGGACTAACTAAATTCAACGAAATAGAAGGAATAGGGCATTCAAATTCCATGACAATAAAAGAGGAATAAAAATTCTCAACCTTCTTCAGATAAGTACAACAATTTTCCCAAATAGGTACAACAACCAAAATAAATCAATAACGCTCTCTTCATCAAAATAATTTCAAGTCATCTCTTTTGTATAATAAAGTTCTTTCCAGATAATCCATGCTAAAAATCATTCCAACTCTTTATTCGCCTCGTGTTTTGAACGCGGTTACGACATTTGGGTACTCTCAATCATCCTAGAAATCAAAATTCTTAAATTCTCCTTATCATCGTTCCACCCCTCAACTCGTGGGGTAACTTTCAATGCTTTCTCACCACAAGATCCGACTTCCAATAACTTTAAGACAAAATTCAACTTCCAACTTTCATACATAATTACTTGATCCCATGTCGACCAGGGTACCGAACTCATGGAATAGTGACCAAACGTCTCCCTATTTCCAACCTTACGCTAAGTTTCATGCGTGGGATGTCTCGCAAAGCGAAATCCAAACAAGGAACCCCCCCAATACACTACTACCTAGCCTTGTCGGTTATCGAAATTCGTTAGGTCCTCCGTCCATAGCCTATACCCCTTTATTCCGTCCCTTGACAGAAAAGTTACAATTTCTCCCGTAACTATGCTTAACAAAGAACGTTTCACTAATTGCACTATTGTTCAGTATAGGTTGGTGGTAATAGCATTCCATAAACCTCAAATACATACTATCGGAATTCTCGAAATTCCTTTTCCTAATAATAGGGGTATAAACATTAACTCCCACATTTCTAAAGGATAAATATAACCATGCACTCTTCCCATCACTAAGTCCGGAGTGCTAAACATAATACTGAGTTAAATCTTTTCGCTCAACGGTAAATCCCGATTCCTACGAAATTATACTGACAAAGTCTATACATACTTTGGCATCGAATATCTCGAGCCCACTATCTCCTCCGGAGTCTCTAGTATAGATAATATAAGTGCGAGCCCAACCTTCTCACAGGTAAAGCCTCGCCAAAACAAACATAAAACATGTTGTGCCTATGCAACCACTACGATAGTCTTGCAATAAATACCCACTATCGTACTAACCATTTCTATAATGTTTTAAAAAAGATAATATCATACTCGCGTATCGCATCACTACAACGAGTAACCTCAATAGAGTATAAAATGCTGCTAATATACTCATTCATCCTCCGCGGATAGCACCAAAGAAAAATCCCGCTACACTAGGGAAAAATATTCACATAATAATAATAACGTTTAAAATTATGTGCATTAAGCTCGTCTCACATGCTAATCTAGCAAGGAACAAAATATAGTGACTCGCTCATGTCACATAGACACGCCTCATCCTCTGAGGATACAACTTACAATTTTACCTTATCAATCGTCTTGACTGCGCAAATGGTTTTCGAACGTAACACGTCTACTCAAACCAAACAAAATTACTTTAATCGTTGCCTTTTACTAGGCACCGTATTCTTGTCCTTTTTCTCACTTTGGAACATATTATCGCAAGCGATCTCACTCCGCACAAAATACCTCAGTACATAATCCACTTATCACCAGTCCTACTAACCAGGTTAGGATTTGTCCTCCTCTTGGACTTTAGTAAACTCGATTCATGTTAACCATCCCGGTTGTTCCCTTAGCTTTTTAGGTCATAAAGATCATGTTACTATCTATAATAGTACTTACTGAATTTACCATCACTTGGTAAGAATTCAACTATCTGGATCATTTAAATGGGTCCCCTGATGTGTATCCACATCCCTTTGTGGTGCTACACCACCACCGTTGCATTCAGTCTTATTCTCGACTAAATTCTTCGATTCCTTTAAGCTTCCCACACAAGGAGCATTATCATCTTTATTGACAAAATACAACATTGTCAACCTCTGAATCAGCCGTCCATCAGAATTTTCTCCTCGAGTTTTATCAATTATTATTACGAGTTGGTCTCCCACTTGGAGTCGTTTCCTCCACTCGTATCTACATATTTCGATACAAATTTGCTAGTGATTAGGATTCATATCCACAATTGGACTTCTGTCATGCCCTACGATGAGTTCAGAACCACGTTCGCTTCTCACCCTGAACAGTTGAGGAAGGAACATACGGTCAACACTGTACCTAAGGTTCTCCTATAGGGATATTATTCCACTTCTAAAATTAGTGATTGACTCCAACCATTAAAATTTCGTCCCGAAAGCCAAGAAAATTTTCTCTAAATTTTCACTTTCAGTTTGCCACACTTCGTCTTATATTTAAGCCATTGGATACTTTACCTCCTTTGGTAAACACATACAATTTCCGCATTTTTAGAATTCTCACTGACAGTCTTTACACGTTTTTTTTTAATACGTTGGGTAAGTTTACCCTCGCACCTCATTTGACTATAACAGCCTTTGAAAATCATTGCTGGACCTTAGTCGCCTTTCTAGTCTTGGCTTCTCGTGCCATAATGGAGGTGACCTCAACTACGATCATCATCCTCGGATATATTTTATAAACTCAACTGAGCCCTGCCTCCTGATGTACGCTTAACGGTCCTCTTCTGACATCCGTCATCGCTCGACACACGCACACATCCGAACGAAATTAGATTTCACTAGTGTATACACATTATAGCAGGAGAACGAAATCTCGTCAAAGAAATCGACAATCCTAAACATAGGGCTCTATAACAAACAAAGCAACGCTGAAAGCATAATAAGCCGTACAGATCCTAAAGGACACTAGAACCTGATGCTCTGATACCACCTGTGACACCCCGCCTAATTAAATACCGGGCGATCACTCCTTTATTAAATTAATTCAAGGTGAACAGTTGGTTCATTCTCAGCATCACTGTCGAAAAATAAAACCTTTCCAATTTAAACACCCTAATTAATTAAGCTAAGTGTCAAAACCATGTAAACCCTTTTTTTCTCATTTTATTAAATCCGGTTATAAAACCTTTAACCTTTTACATTTTTAAGAGTCACACAATAAGTAGAAGAATAAAATGATCATTCAAGAGTTTACCCAACAATGATAAATCCCAACATTAAAATACTAAGGAAAATATCCTGACATTAACAATCATGAAATAAAGATACTGAAATAAAAAGAATTACAATCTCTGACAATTCCAACTAAGTAATGGAAAAGGGGCGACACACGCCCTGCTGGATAAAGCTGAACTAGAAGTAGAGTTAACAATGAGGTCGTCTAAGCAATGGCCTGCAACTCCCACAAAAGCTACAGCGCGTTCCATCCAAAGAATCCTAAGTAAGACACCCCTGTGGCTGGGCACCTGTAATACATATATATATATAGACACAAGAGAGAAGAAGTAACAGCAAACGGGTGAGAGCCCGAATGTAGAACCGTTTTAAAAATAGTTTAGCAAGTATTTAAAATGCTACCGGCTAATGCAACAGTCATATTAGTATGCGACACTCTCTTGAGAATTCTCACCTCTCATCTAGTGTGCATATCTATCGTACTAATGAACCCCATCTCTCTCTCTAACTTATTCTCCATAAGTTGTAACACGTGGAATTAAGGTTATGATATTCACATTTAGAAAATCTAACTCTTCAAGATTTCTTACGTTATTTAGAAAAATTCCGTATTGTCATAACGTTTTCGAATAATTACAGTGAAGTTGATGAATTTCATACTTTCCTTAACTACTATTTTACTCAGTAGAAAGTTCTCATATAGTTACACGTATATATATTAATTACTCGTATAATATATATATACAAACATCACCCCACATAAAATCTATGGTGCTAGATTTCCATATCTAAGTATATATATACCAATCACTCACAAATTATATATATACGAACGGCACCCCACATAAAATCTATGGTGCTGGCATACTCTGCTATCAAGTCCCCGTATCACACAAACTAAGGGAAATACTAGTTCGGAATCACTCTCGAACTGTATTAACATAAACACAAATAACATTGAGGCGAAGCATAGATTCCAAGTCTCTAAGAGGTCAGTACATACCCTCACGTCTCTTAGGACCGTCTGAACTACCGATTCGATAGCATGTACCAAGGATATCTATCTTCTAGGGTACGAGTCAATATCCCCCATAAAGGCACGTCGAGATAAGACTGTCCCAGCGCGGTAACCTCAGGGATAGCAAGTAGCGCAGGTATGATTTTTACACAAAAATAATATATGCACAATCACACCGTCATATATAGATATGTAATCACATCCACATTATTAAATTAGGTACTCTCACGACCCAAAATTTTCATTATCCGTTATTACATGTTTTTCTCAATTATATTGTATAACGGCCTCATTCCTTTCTCTTCTCGTAATTAATTCATTCTAAACTCATTTCTTGTCACTCGAAGTGTTTTCTTTATTTAAGTACAATTTCAGTAGGCCCTCTCTCGCCTTCTAATCCAACTTATTAGATGTTTCGATTATTTAATCAACACACGTATGATTTCTTAAGTCTGAAAATCTCCCCGTTTATCCTTTATTTCCCTTCGTATTAAAGTTCCACTTTATGGGATTTTCTCTTGACCCTACTGATCCTCTTTATGTTCCATTATATTCTAGCAACCCTAATCGAGGTTTACTACGCATAAAATCGGATTAAGCTAACACGAGCAAAAATGCAGTTTTCCCAAGAGGGTCGATCGATCGATAAAAGGGGTCGATCGATCGAATCTTCGATCGATCGATGCTCTGGGCTCGATCGATCGATCAAGCAGTTATGCAGATTCTGCAGCCAACCCAGTTACGGGATTCTCACCCCAAACTCCTCCAAATCATCATGTTACAGTCCCAGACTCCCAATCAATTATACTATAAGTGTTGTATACCCATTTAAATAATTTCCTACGTAACACATGCGAATTTTCCTCAAGAATCATGGGTTAAAAAGGGGCAACTCTACATAATTCTTATGAACCCTAATCTTTCCTTTAACTTAATCTCTTTCATTCTTTTTCCAGATTTTCTATCTCTAATATCAAGGAATTTCGTGGCTCATCCTCTATATGTGAAATGGGTTTCCAGAATTATGATCTCTAGCATTATAACACGCAATTTGTGTCTCCAATTTATGTTTTTCTTCAAGAATACTAATCTAATCAACCTAAGACTAATATAAAAGGATGCATTAACTTGATAAAAGCAAGATAGATACTTGCCTGGAAAATTTCAGTTCTGATTTGCGGACGATTTTGGTGTGATTGTGTTCCCCGTCGCGTGATCTACGCGTTGGTGGTGACGGCGGTGAAATCGGAGGTGTTCTTGGCCTAGAACTCCTTGGAGAGCTTCTCCTCTTCCTCTCCAATGGCCGTCATTAGTATTTCATTGTTTTAACCCTAAAAGATGACACTTTACATCTGATATAACCCTATAAAATTCGTAGGTTTAATTACCCATAATTGCGAAATGTCCAAAACGCCCTCCCGGGGTATTAATTAGGCCTAAAAACTCCCCGAGACCCAAACTAAACCCCCGGGTACACTTTTCTGACTATCTCGACCCTTCCGGACACGTTGGCGCACTCAAAACGACCATACGAGCAACTTATAATTTATTCACTTTTATAAATCAACATTTAGTCCCGACACGACACAGGCGCGTTCCGACTTAAATTTCCGTAATTGTCATTTTATTCACACGTGACAATATTATAAAAATGAATCTCATATATTACTATACTCATCCAGTAACATTCAATAAATAACAAATTTCCAATAATTACTAACTCTCGTCACGCTAGTAAATATTTAAAACAACATTCCAGATTAAAATTAAATTAATTTATCTCAATTAAATTTAATAAATCCCATAATTTAAAAGCTATAAAAATACGGGGTATTACACTTTAAAGGCTCTACCAAATCACCTCATAACATTTCTTGAATGATGTTATGACAAGGGATCTTCATTCTTCCAAATATCACCAATGTTTATTCTCTTCAAAGACTTGAAAGTGGCCATGAAGGTACAATGGGGTGTAACGGGATAAACTAAATAAAATTAAAATGAGCAATTATAATTTTTTCTCTTACAAATCTCCCCCTTTGTCTATTTCGATACAAAGCACAATCTGAAGCCAAATTGACCCTTAAGACTAATACAACTAATGCCCTCCCAAACAAAGAAACAGAAGCACATAAAAGTATATGTCTTCAACTGAAAGTCTTTATCTTGTGTGGTCCATGAAATCATCATCAAGGCGAAATGATATACACATATGAGACAAAAGAAATACTATGACGCACACGAGTTTAAAGAAACATAAACTCTCCCTCAATTTTTTCTCCCCATTTTTGTCCGTAATAGACAAAGGGTAAAAAACTAATCATGAAAGTGTTAGCATCACCCTAAAAAGCAAATATATCATCATAAAGCTAATCATTAAGGCGCATGTGATGAATATCAAATAAGCATACCAACTATTTTTGAAAATTTTCAATTTTCTCAACTATAAAAAGAAGTATATGCATAAAAAGTACATAAAGGTACAAATATATCACATTATGGAATGACACTAGAATATCCGAATCATGAAAGATAAATATTATTATGTGAACATTTTTTATAGACAAATCAACACAGGCATTCATAACATAGGTGCACAAATTGAGTGGCATACTTTTAAAGAAAGAACTTAATTTCAACCTTTGGTGTAAGTACAGTGAACAAAATGAATTGTGAAACATGCCATAAATTTAAATGCTTCTCAAATTAATAAGGCAAAACTATTTAATATTTTTCAAGAGAGTATGTTGTGCAAACCCATTGATCTTCTACTTTATAACGCCTTCAAAATCTCACATATTTAAGAATTCACTCTCAAAATTTTGAAGATATCATAATGCTCATATGTAGCGAAGCATCAATGGAATAAAACGCCTTAGAACTTCTATTTTGTGTGTCGTTAATCTTTTAGGCTCTTTCTACAAATGGTTGCTTATAAAGCAAATAGAATTTGCTCTTTTGTAGCCCATTTCCATTACTTAACATATAACAATTTTTCGAGAAATGAAATCCGGGTAATGGTTCTTACAAGGAAAACTTATCTCTAGTAAATTTGGTTCGTTATCAAGCACTATTGAGATGTGAATATGTTATTCGACACATGATAAGCAAAATCCAATGTTCACAACTCTGTGCATATGTGCAATAAAAGTGATAAAAGGTCTAGCATAAAGAAGGTAATCATCAATGAACAACGAAATGCTAGCCACGCATTATTAACCACACTAAATAAACGAAGCCATGTATCAAAGCATTATAAAAAAGTCACATGAATGGATGGAATGTAAGGGTGATTCAAAGATCTTAAATTCACATCCATATATTATGAAAAATGAAAATACGAAATCTTTTCATCTTTTTCAAAAATTTATCAAAAATAAATCTTTTAAAAATTTTCAAACTTTTTCTAAAGAACCAAAATCTTTTTGGATTTTTCAATATATTTCAAAGAAAAGCATATATAAACACATAAATAAAATCTAGCAATAAGGACAAATGATATAAACAAGATGATTGATCTGTCGGTACTAGAGAACGTGATCGATGGTATCAGTTTTTCCATTGTAACTGGGGGCGGTGAACTTCAACGGTTTGGAATCTTCAATCGATCTTGAAAAAAGGTGACTTATTTTGGCTGATGATGAACCTCATTGCTATCACATTAGTTGATTTGGCTCCCTGATGAGCAGGGTGTTCATACATCTCCCATTGGATGAGATTTTACAGATCCTTCTTATTATGGCATTCGGCTTCACAATTTTTCCTGTCTGGTGAGCACTCGTGCTTATAATGGCCCTGATCGGCTGTGAACTTCTTTCTCGTCTATGATTTTTACTCGTCTGAGGGTTAGGGGTATGGGAATGGCTTTGCATTTGTCCTATGGAGCTCTTGCTCCATTCTTTCCAAGCGACTTTATAGACGAGCGTTCTCTTCATGTTTGAGGCGTATGACATCCTCCTATTGGCGAAGTTGCCATTGATAGGCATCCACGAGCCATGAGATCTGGTTGGATCTTAGGAATTTGTTTCATTCTAGGGTGATAACATGAACTAGGAGTGTTACTGCTCCTATTGGGATGAATATTAGACTTGACTCAATGTACTTCTGGTTCGTTTTGATTATTTTGGTGATTACTGTATAACAACATGCGAAGTTTGTGTGGATGGGAGATATAATTACTCATTGACTTTTATGGGTTGAGAAAAAGTAAATCGTTTCCCACAAATAACACCGATTATAGGTGGACAAATTCTACTATTATGGAATCAATGCAATTAACGCGAGCAAGAAAAAATAATCACAATCACACAATGACATAGTATGTTCGTGGTTCGACAATGTTCTTACGTCCACGAGGTGTTTCTTTCTCTCTTTATTGATCTATTATTGATAATAAAGATTACGTGTCCCTTTTTCCAAGGGTGTGGGTTACATTTATAGATAACAAAAATATGTCGAGTCACGTGTAACCCCATAACCTTAAATAGCTATCTTGACTTGATTGGCTAAATCTAATTATGAGATTTTCGCTGATCTACCTCAATCCGTCCTTATCTATTTGAATTGTGATCGTTGTCAAATATGTCAGACACGTGTTAATTCCTCCTGTGTGGTCGGATAATTTTCCCACACCATCCTTTTAAGATTCCCTCATAATCCTTGTTATAGCTTTTTTGGTTGTGTGGAGATTCCATTCTTGGAACAAAGTTGCTTTAACTTTAAAATAATATTTTTACGGCCAAGTGGATTTGAAAACATTGGTCATGAACCAAAACTAGCATTGTTGTGTAACATTTTTCATCTATTGACCCCTTCCATGGGAGATATGGTGTGAAATAGTGTCTAGTGAAAGTTGTGTAAGTGTCTTACACTTTCCTTTCATAAAGCTCTACCACAGTGCATTTGTCATTCTTATTGGCTCGAGGTTTTTCCTGTTAGTGGGTTTTTCCCTCCTATATCCAATCTTGTGATTATTTTACTTTTTCGCATATTTTAGAATCATTGTATTAATTAAGAAGATAAAACTTGGATTAAAAAAATTGTAAAATATTTATTACTTAGACTTTTAGGACTGTTTACCTTTTTGTAATAACATATCATTCCTTTTTTTTCTTGAATTATATGAATTATTTTTTATTTGGGTAGTTACCGCCGAGAGGCACTCTCACTATAAATGAATGTCGACAAATAATATATTGGCCAAAAATGAGAAAATGCCACGGAGACATAATTCGAGTCTCTAAATAAATGTGGTGTATTCGGACCTATAGTTAAACCCCGTGAGAAAACAACCCATAAGGTTACGAATAAACATTTGTAAGAAAGTGGAGTAAGAAACTTGCTAAAATGTGCACAACTTATGGCAGACAGTTTCATTTAGAAACTCTAGATTGATTATATACGAACATCCCATCCCATTACGGTCATAAATACTTTTCAGTTATCTAACTGGCATAGCAGTTTTTGAAATATATTATACATGAGACTCGTGAATATTATAATTGTTTATGTATATGGGACTTAGACAAAGAATACATATACGAGGCCAAGTAAAATAATCTACAGCCCATAAAACCCACTACCAAGCCCCAGTTCTGGCAATGCCACTGACGCAACCTTAACTCTCGCGAGCGCATCCCTCTCTTTTACGGAAGCGTCTCGAAAGGCCACGGGCCTGCTCAAAATCCCACGGCGCTCCAAAACCCTAGTATCTTCAATATTTGAAAGCCCTACTTGCTTCCCAAGTAATGCATAAGCCTTTCCAAAATTTACCCAAGAGTCTAAAACCACTTTTAGCTTCCCATAAATACAAATTTAACCCCATACTTGTATAAAATTAAACGTTAGCCCATAAATATTTATCAATTTCAAATGAACTCTAAAATTGCAAGTTAAATCCATTTAACTTATTTTCACATAAAAAAAATTCCTTCTTAGTTTTAATTACATAATTAATACGAGTTGTCTTTTAATTAATTAAATAACTTTTAATTAGTTAATCCTTTAAACATACGGGGGATAGCCTATTCGAATAAGACATTCACTATACAACTTAAAACAATCGGGAAGGATATAAGTACAATTGTTTTAGTAAATACTTCTCTAAGGAAAGGTATGAAAACAATCATATATAATAGTGTGCAATTATACAAATATTCTTAAAAGGATGTGCTCGTGAAGAGCTCAATTGAAATGCAAAATATCCAAATAAGGAATTCAGAAATTAATGGCCTTGGGGTAATTAGTTATTGTCTTGACTTGCAAATCAAGAATAATTTTAGCTAAATACCGATCCATTAGTTAAATGGATTGAAAAACCCATAATACTCTAGCATATATTAAGCATACCATTTTAATATACCCATGATGTTCGACTTTTGGATAGTAAAATATTCATATCATCCTAAATAGGATGACAAGGATATATCTGGTCCAGAAATATCATATCTGCATGTTATTATTGCATTGTAAAATTTGATCCAAAAGTACCATACTTGTATATCATTAGTATATTGTTATACATAACACAATTCATGATACCAAACATAATAGTTGCAGTTAATCTATTGGCAAAAAGCAATTACCATTGACTTGCAAAGCATGCGACTGATATCAATTATATTATATGGTAAGTTTGTGAAATTATTGGTGTGATATTTTTAAATCTAACGATCCATGTCTAGTTAGTTATGTAGATGCATTTTATCTCTATGATCCTTATAAAGAACAATTAAAGCATTTATAACTTACCTCAGACAACAGGTATTCATACTACTACCTATGAAGACAATGGTACATGTATAACTCAAATTCGAAGAGGGTACGTTGAGGGAGATATGACCAACACATTTCGATTTTGCTACATACATGAACTGCAGAAGAGTTATGCATTAAAGGCAAATTCATCATATAAAGTAATATTTTCACCTTTCTTCACAAAAGTCGAGCTTCAGAAGAAAAACGAGATTGATGTAACAACCTATTTGATCTTTTCACCAAGTCATTGCCTAAAGCAATATTCTAAAAGCTTGTGTATGAGACTAGCATGAGTCGACTCAATCATCAGAAAAATTCCACAATTATGGGAAATATCCAATAAGGGGAACATCTTATCAGGAGGAATAAAAGAACCTAATATTTTGGACATATACGTGTTGTACTCTTTTTCCTTCAACTAGTTTTTTTCCCATTGACTTTTCTCATAAATGTTTTAATGCGACACTAATAAGTGCGTCTAACACCGATTCAATGATTACAAAAGTTACATATTTTTTGCTTTCACTTTGGTTTTTTTCTATTGGAATTTTTCTCAATGAGACAACAATCATTAAATTGTGGATATAGTGTACAGCCAAAAGGAGTTTTGTGCAACGCAGTTTAGACACATTGATCTTGCATTGAGATCATAAATTTACAATACTAATGCATCCCGATACAAGATCAAAGGCTACACATTGATCTTGCATTGAGATCATAAATTTACAATTCTAATGCATCCCGATACAAGATCAAAGACTACAAAGTGGATTGCACCGTGCAGTGACTACAAAAGACCCTAAAGGTTCTCTTGGGATAACTCGTTTTTTTTTTGGGTCATTTACTATTTAGGGTACGTTTGTTTATAATAATTGGTGTTTGGGTACATTAGTTTTCATATTAGTTCGTTGGGTTCAAAACTAATCGTCACTTGACTCACTTGACCGTTAGCTGACATCTTTAACAATTTTCTCTCACATGGTAAATGACATATTTGCCCTTGAAATTAAAGCATAAAAACTATTAAATATTTATAAAGGTTTTTTAATTAAAATTGTTTAATATTAATAAAAAAAAGTTGTTTAATAAGAACTGTTTAATACAAACTTTTTAATAAAAACTGTTTAATGAAAATTGTTTAATATGTATAAAAAATGTCTAATATTTATAAAAACTCTTCAATATTTCTAAATTTTGTTTAATATTTATAAAAAAATCTTGATAAAAATTGTTTAATATTTATAAAAACTGTTTAATATTATAAAAACTGTTCAATATTTCTAAAAACTGTTTAATATTTATAAAAAGTATTTAGTAGAAACTGTTTATATATATATATATATATATATGTATAAATTTTAAGGTTTAAATATTTAGAAAAAAAACTGTTTTTAAAGTTGTTAAAAATTGCTAAAAAAATATAAAATTTTCATATATTTTTTAGAAAAATATATATAAACTATTTATATAAACTTTTTTTTTTCTAGAAATAAGTTTTAGTTTTTTATCTTTATGCTGGAAATAATATATATATATATATATATATATATATATATATACAATTGATTTTTTATTATAAACATTAAGGAATTGATTTTTTTAAATAGTTTATATGTTTAAAATGATTTTCAACATAACAAAAATAAAAAAAAGAGACAAAATAATTGATTTTTTCCACCCAAGAAAAAAAAGATTACCAGTTGAGAAAAAAAACTATTTATAATGTTTAAAAATGTTAAAAAAACTGTTTATAAATTTCAGGTATAAAAATATTTTGATTTTCAACAAAAAAGTTTATTTACGGGAAAAAAGGTTTTTATCAAGAAAATATACTCCAAAAAAAAAAACTCCAACAAAAGAATTGATTATAAATTCCAGGTATAAAAAATTCATTTTCAACAAAAAAATGTATTTCCAAAAACAAAAAACGTTTTCCAGCAACAAAAAATCTCTGGCCACAAAAAAACTCCGGCCAAACAATTTTCAGGAAAAAAAACCTCCGACCATGAAATCCCAAACCTCCAGCCATGTGACTGATTTCAATAAAACGGTTTCTATAAAATTCATTTCAACAAATGATTTCAGTTTATAAAATTATTTTCATAAAAAAGGCCAATAAATGTTTTCATTGAAAACTCAGGTAACCAAACAAAAAAAAACAAAACTCCGGCAACAAAAAAAACTCCGGCCAAACCTCCGGAGATCAAAAACTAGAACCAAGAACAAATCCAAACCAAATCGAACAAAAAAAATGAACAAATCCCAACCAAATCGAACACAAATAATGAACAAATCAGACACAAAAAAATTCAACACCAAATCAGAGGTTATTTGATCTTCAAATCCAACAAAACCAACAACAGATCCAGAGCTTGAACAATCTGGAACTTGAATCCAGAGGTAAATAAGGAGAAATCTCAGATTTATGGTGTTTTGAGAGATAGAAAGATAGATAGATAGATAGATAGAGAAAGAGAGAGAGAGAGAGAGAGAGAGAGAGACTGTTATGATATTTGTATGTGTGAGGGTATTTAAGGTATTTTAATGTAAATGTTACTGCTGTTAGATGGATGTTACTTCAAATTGTTAAACTAACACCCATCCAACAATAATAAAAATTAGTGTACCTCAAGCACAAAATATTATAAACAAATGTACCCCTAATGATATATGACCCTATTATTTTAGTTATTGGTTCTATTGTAATAAGTATGAGACAAGTATCATTTTTTGCGGAATGGAAGAAGGGAGGTTATAGAGTGGTTATGGATGATTTGGGGTGGTTAAGGGACACAATAATTTTAAAAATACATGGAATATGACCCAAATAAATCTTTGGAGATGAAAATAAATCCGATAAAAATAGGGGAATATACCGAACAATCCCTCGAACATATTTTAACATACATTTACTCTGAACCTTTTTATTTTGTTCCAAAAAGTCCATCGCCACATAAAAACACTCAAAATAAGGACACACACAAATTCATTTACCCACTGCACTCCATCCCTATCCCCCACCCTCCACGGTCGGAGCTCCGACGCCCCCTACTAGAGCTCCGGTGAGGGTCATCAAAGCTCCGACAGTGGGGTGGGATGGAAGGTGGGGAGGGGGTGCCTCTAGCGCTAACATATAAAAATAAGACAATATTGGATAAATGAGTGTTTGAGGAACTAAATGGTAGGGATGGTAAACGGACGAATACGAAGCGAATACTATGTTTTCCATATCCGTATCCGCTATTTGCATGCACTATCCGTATCCGTCCAGTTAGTAAAAAATAACTATCCATATTCGTATCCTCTCAGATTTTCCAAATTAGGATAATATCTGTATCCGTTTACAAAACAAGGGGTGTCTCAACATAAAAGCCAAGTCATCAAACTTAAATAAGTCACTGAAGTGCAATTTAAAAATAAACAAATTTATCTACCATTTCATAATCAACGCTTTAGAAATATCAAGGCCTAAATAATTGAATCATTTTTTACTTGGCTCTTTAAACATGTAATATTAATACTAATGTAAAAAAAATATCAAACCCTAACTAATTAGAATTAACAAGTTGATATACTATTTCATAATTAACAACTTAGAAATATCAAGCCCAAACTGCGAAAAAATATTATCAAGCCCTAACAAGAACAATAAAACAATCAAAAAATTTATCTATACACAATTGTGTGTATGTTGATGTGTTGCTCTTGTTGTGCGCATGTAAGGTTTGTGTGTGGGGGGTGGGTGTGTGGGGGGTGAGTGTGTGGGGGTGAGAGAGAAAAAGAGAGATGGGAGGAGCTTGCTATAACTAGTAGAGAGAAGAAGGTTTTGGTTGGAGAAGATGGTGTGCCATTGCCGAAATTGGAGAGAGGGAAAACGGCTTAGGTGAAAAATGTGGAGAAGGGGGAAACAGGTTAGAGGATGTGTTTTTTATTTAATTTGAGTTTGTCCGTATTTTTTCTTTCTTTTCTTACTATTTTCTTTTTATGCCGTTCATTATCTTTTGATTTTTTGAAAAGTATTATTTCTTTATTTTTTTAATGGTGAAAAGTGATGCTTAACATTTTTATATTTTATATTTATATTTTACATTACATATAATAAATATCATACATAATAATTTTATATGACTAATATTAATAATAAATTAATATTAAACACAATACGGATACGGATATCCATAAAATGAATATTCACAAATATGGATACTCCGCCTCAGATACGGATTATTCATGTAGGATACACTTACTATTCGTATCCGTTTTTCTGGATATTTTAAATAGAGAATTAAGGTAAAGGTCATGTTCCTTTATATATTTGGATTTTTAGGATAGTGCTTTTCGAGTTTATAAATCTAGTCTCTGTGGTACAATAGCATTTATAAATCTAGTCCCTGTGGTACAATAGCCTTTATTTTTTTGGTCCGCGCTAGCGGCACTATTTTTCACCATTTTTCATGGTATTTTTAGTACATGAACTAAATTTATAAAATTATATAGACTGTTCTATTTTTATACATTTTGAGCATTACGAGGACATTTTCCCAAAATCCCCTATTTTAAAACACTATCCATATCAATATTCATTTTTACGGTAAATATTCGTAAAATTCGGACTCATATACGAGATGAATTCGAATTTTTGAACATTCGTTTACACTCCTATTATTTAATAGATTAAACTAACAATATATATTTTTTAATAAAATATGTATTTACGGTGAGAGTTTTCCTTAACTCGCCCAAAAATATATTATTCCTGGTATATGTCTAGTGTACCCAAATTAACTATCCTTATTAGGCCCTAAAATCTCAGGGCCGTTTTAGGGTCCTCTCTCTATCTCGGGGATTCCGAGAGAGAATGTGGCAATAAGGTAAACAATTTCAATCTCAAAATTTGGTAAAACTTTGCTTCAATACTACTTCTCACGTGAAGTGTAGAATCCTAATATTCCCAATTTACGCTATGCTTTTACAGGCTCACATCATACCTAATTCCCATGTTTCAAAATTGATGTTCGTTGGTTTCTTCACACCAAGGACCAAAATAGGCAAAATAGCTTCTGCGTTTTCTCTCTCTACTGCCATAATAAATCCTGCTTGTCATCTGTAAGTGAAAGGCGCATTTTTGTTATAACTTTTATATTTTGGGCCAATTTTGTATTGGCTAAATATAGGTTTATTCCCTAAAAAATATTCATTTAGGCCCTCTTTGGTTGCGGAAATTGTTTGATTTCATTGTAAATTAGTGAATTTGAAATGAGTTTAAATCGAATGTTATGCAATGTTTGGTAATCTGAAATTGGTATTAAGGTTCTATGAGAAAAAAAGATAAAAACGAATTAAGAGAGAAACATGTACTTTATGTGACTCCTATTTTAAATGGATGCATTTCACATTTTTTGTGAAATTACACATTAGCTAGCTAAAATGGGACAATTAATGAATCACTTCATTAATAAAACCAAACACAATTAATTGATCAATTTGTAAATGGACAAATTTATAAATGGGTCAATTTACAATTTTGGGACAACCAAACGGGAGGTTAATGTTTACTCCAACGTAGTTTCAAAAATAATTTTTACTCCCTATAGTGACATTATTACTCGGGCACTAGAAATTATTTTTGAAACGTGAGATAGTGTATTGGAGGGAAAGAAAGAGTGGTTGCAAATGTGAAGTGTATTGGAGGGAAACTCAGATATATTTTTAATTTTCAATTTTGACCTCTTCTCTAATATAAAGACTTCCACCGGCTTAAATTTGAAAATGGGCATTTGGGAAAATAAAATTGTGACAGAGCCTCGAGGGATTGAAATGGGTCTTGGCTTTATATAATAGTAGATGACCCTTTTATGTTGTTAGTATGTATAAAGGGGTCTATTTGTATTTTTGTATAGGGTTAATTAATGTTTGAATGTTTCATTTCATGTTTAGTCTAACTTATTTTTAAAAATAAGTTTTAGTCCCGGAGTCACTACTAGGGGCTAGACATTATTTTTTTAAATATGTTGGACTAAAAATTAAATAAGAATTATATGATGGGTTTTTGTTAAATGCCCATTTTTATTAATTTCAGGGGCGGCCCGGCACATATTTGTACCATGAATGAAGTACTAGTAGATGGTGTCTCTAGTAAGAATTTTTCTTCAAGTGTTCAATCAACACCAGAAATTGAAAAGAAGTATGTTCATCGTGTTTACGATGCAATTGCCCCTCATTTTAGTTCCACTAGGTTTGCTAAGTGGCCGAAGGTGGCCGCATTTCTTAATTCCCTGTCGCTAGGATCTCTTGTGTTGGATGCAGGGTGTGGAAATGGGAAGTATTTGGGATTAAACCCAAACTGTTACTTTATAGGGTGTGATATTAGTGCCCCCCTTATTAATATTTGTGCTGATAGGGGGAGTGAAGTTTTAGTTGCAGATGCTGTAAATCTCCCTTATAGGACTGGATATGGTGATGCTGCAATTTCGATTGCTGTTTTACATCATTTAAGTACACCCGATAGGAGGAAGAAAGCAGTAGATGAACTGATTAGAGTTGTCAAAAAGGGGGGTCATGTTTTAATTACAGTTTGGGCTGTCGAGCAAGAGGATAAATCGTTACTTAACAAATGGACTCCACTTACTGACAAATATTCCGAGGAGTGGATTGGATCAAGTAGCCCTGCGATTCGTAGCAATTCAGCTCTCACCCTTGAAAGTATCCCAGAAAGTGAGGAAAATGGTTTTTTAAGGGGTGATGTGAAGTTGCCAGAGACTATGCAATTAACCTCTGAAAGGGAAGATTGTTTAGTGGATTTTGAAAATGGGAAGAATGGGGAGAATCAGCAGGAGTTTTTTGTGCCTTGGCACTTGCCTTATCATCGCGCTGAAGTGAGTGGGGCTTCTTCGTGTGCCATTGAAAGTGGGCTGGCAAAGAAGGATGATAAGAAGGGAGCAGTTGTGTACAACAGATATTACCATGTGTTCAGTGAAGGAGAGCTTGAAAGGTAATGCTTTATTTTCTGTCTACATGTGGTTGTTTGGATATTATCATTTTTCATTTCATTACCCATCAACTTTTAATAACTTCTGTAGCACTTGGTGTATTCTGTGTGCAAACTTTACTTGATTCATTTCAACTTAACTGTCATTTGGGATTTATTCATTTAAATTGGGATTTGCTAATGTGCCTGCGGGTATGTTTGGATGCACAACAAGCACATATATCGCCCAAAATCTTCGTTAAAGTGGCCGTACTTTTTGGGAGAGATGTTTTTTTGTGATCGGACAGGCCAAGAAACATATATAGAGGATATAGGCAAAGGTGGAGCTTTACTTATCAATCTTTTATAACCAAGTGTGGGATGTTAAGTTGCTGAATTGTCTGTTGCCTGCGTAATCATCCAAACTTGTCAAAACAAAAGTCGAAAGACTGGTTATGTAAGGGTGAGGAGTCTGCTTGTGCCAGTTAATGGGCGTGTAGAAAATAAGCAAATTAATTAGGATAGAATTTAAATTATATGCACCTAAAGAACAGATCAGTATTATTATGTCACTATGCCACTGCTAAATCTCTTACCAAATTGTGATTTGATTTGTAATCAGGTGTCTAGATCAAAAAAGAAAAGGTGGATTGGATTAGATAAAAAATTACTCCGTGACCAAGATACCATTTGGTGTTCAATTATAAGGAGCAATTTATGCCAGCCTATGGGATTCGAAAATGGCAAAGAGAGAGGCGGCGAGCTAGTTTTCAGCTTATTTATTTCATGGAGGTGTAACGTGCTATAGAGGAGACTATGGTGTTGCTCAAGGACTCAATGAAGTTTGGGATGGAGGATGTGGATTGTGAAAACACAGTTGCTTCTATGAAGGAAGGAAACACCAGGGTTTTTTGGCTGTGATGTTGATTGTTTATGAGGGCTAGGAGACTAGATCTTTGTGGATTGTTGTATTCACACTCATAGGGATGGTGTGGGTCATGCTGAAGATGGTTTTTGAATTAATTTCGGCTGGGCAGTGTTGCAGGATAAGGATGGAAGGTCACAAGAGGTGGTATTCCATTCCACTTTGCTTGAAGGTCGAGAGAGAGAGAGAGAGAGAGAGAGAGAGAGAGAGAGAGAGAGAGAGAGAGAGAGAGAGAGAGAGAGAGAGAGAGAGAGAGAGGAGTTGCTTCTTCAAAGCTCAAGTAAAGTTGTTTTTGGTGTACAAAGTCTTCTCATACCCAAGAAGTGGTATTTTGACATTGATAATCGTAGATGTGGTGAAAGCGGTTGACAAGCAGATGTTGGATGTGCAGGGAAGCAGAGTTAGTTGGTTATTTGTTGTTACACCGTCACATGGCAAGGGGTTTGTGGGGCATTTTGCTGGCTTTGTTTGGTATATCTTGGGTCATGGCTGCCTGGTTCTGCTGTAGAGTGAGACAGGAGGATTTGGGAGGCAGCACCTTATAGCATCATGTCGTCCATTTGGCGGGAAAGGAATAAGAGATGGTTCAGGGTTTGGGGCTTGGGACGACGGATTACAATATATTATGTCGAATTTTTTATTTTATTTGGTTCCTTGAGACGATTCATGTATTTTTTTTTTGTAGATTTCTTGGGTATCCTTGCTTTTTGTATCTTTTTTTTTTGTGTGGCAGCACTTTATTTTGTTATTCTCCACCTTTATATGGTGTTTCAGGCGCTGTACATCGTGTATACCTGGTTCCTCTCCCTTGGCGTCTTTTGTTTAGAATATTCTTTATTTGTAGAAAAAATGTGAAAATTGGAACTTTAGAACTATAGATGATGAGGTCTCCCAACCAGTGTAGAGACCTCTGTTGCATTACCTCTCCCTTCACAGTCCATTTAAAAGCAAGACCAAAGGTCTTGGACCAGAGGTACTTCTCAGACACAATCACGGTTTACACAAACTCAACTAAGGTCCCTTTCCAGCACATAAGACCTTAGATCCACAGGCAAGGACCTACCAAGCTCCTGGGATTCCTCACCGAGGTTTGTATGGCCCCCATTTACTCATGCGGGCCGTGCCACTCCAGAGAGCTTTGAGAAGCAGTATCCAACCTCAGTAAGGCTTGGGAAGCTGGGGCGGCCCACCCACACTTCATCTATAAATTTTTAGCAACCTCTTGCAACTAGCCAGCCATCTCTTCTCCATCTCCGATTTGCCAGGTTGGTAGCAAGTTCAGTCATTGTGCTACTGACCTCAACCTACTACACAGAACTGTTATGGAGCATTAAACAACATTCTATGCTCTGACCAAATACCACTCATGAAGTGAATACGTTTCTCCAATACTCTTTACCGCCTTCTCTCTTTTGGCAGCCCTTAGAGCACACTCGGCCATACTGCTGATGACATTACCCCACCTTCTAAAGGTTGTTCTTATAAAGACGGGACTTGGGAAAAGCTTCAGGGAATAACATTTAAGTATTGATAGTTCTACTCGCACTTAGAGAGAACACCATCAATAGAGTTATCATCCTATTGAGTGAATCAGGTGAGGCTGAGGTCTCAAGCTAGTCATACCACCATAAATAGAATCATCAATTATCACTTAAGTTATGTAGGCAATTAAGTTAGTAAGAAATATGTGTTTCTATAAATATATAACTACTAGCGAATGCGTGTGTCGGTAGTACAGATATAATTGTACTTCCAGTGTGTTGTGTATGGGGCACCCTTCGTTCTTGTGGCTGTCGTTTTATAATTCTTAAAAATATAAGGTCCAATATAGCTAAACTTGAATAAGGGTCTAAATCAAATATTACTTTCTGAGGATGCTCAACATTGCAAGGGACTATCGTGAAGGTTTTTATAAAGCTTACGAGGATGCTGAGCGCCAAATGGTTTATTCTTGCAAGGTCTCCTTTAAAAAGGGATGGGACCAGGCTTTGTAGGCTGCTGGAACTTCTGCAGGTTTTGAACTCTTCGGCCTTCATTCTCCTAGTCTTGACCCTTATATTGAAGACGGAGACGGAGAGGGCGGCGACCAAGCTGCTGGCAACACTGAGATCGTTCCTGCTGCGGTTGGCGGGAGTGCTGGGGCTGGCCAGGAACAGCAGGCGGTCGACAAGGGGAAGACCAAAGTTGGGGAAGACCAGGTGAAAGACTAGGGCTCTTGTAAACTAGGAGTTCCCGTTTTCCTTGTATAATTTTTAGTTCTGTACCCTTATTTTGTAAACTGCCAGTGACCTCTTCCTTTCATGTGAGAATGAAATTTACCCTTTGGTTCATGTGTTCCTCAATTTGCATTTATGCTAATGCTTGCTTCCGGTTTGATATGTATCGCTTGTAGTCTGCTGATTTAGATCGCGACACTTCTCCCAATTCTTAACTGGGGAGAATTCTTCGACCTGATATGAGCTTACAAGCTCGCAAAGCCTTCATGAAAATTTGCAAGTCACTAAGAGCTAAGAACGAATAGTACAAAAACCAGACTGAAGTGATCACAAAGCTGAATGATGACCTCCCAGAGATGGAAGAGATAGGGGCTTTTGTTCAAGAGGAAGTTAATTCCCCGAGGGTCCAGCTTTTGGCGAGGACTGAGGTCGACCAAATGGGTGAGGCCCTGCAGTCTGAAAATGATGCTCTGCGAAAGGAGGTGGCAAGCTTGAAATCTTTTATAGGAGTTCTAAAAGACAATGTCAAGAAGCTGAGATACTCCTTTAAGGTAGGGCCCAGGGAGGAATGGGGGGAAGGTTATAACGCTGGTTGGGCAGATGCCCCAACAAAACTTAAGGAGGTTGAAAGCATTGCTTTTTCTCGAGGATGGCCGAGCGCTCTTAAAGAAGCGAGAACCTTAAAGGAATCCAAGCTTCGGTACAAGTATCAGGTCGAATGTCCTGCTTATAGCTATAATCTTTTTTCGATAGATGATGAATGGATCTCGAACGATGCTATTCCTCCCCAACTCTTAGATAAGGATCTCGACGAAGATGTTGAAGAATTTGCTCCGAAGCCAGACGATGGTCAGAGCGGCAGCTGTAGCAGAATATCTTGCTCGACACCTTAGCTTTTCTTAGGCTTTTATGTATCTCTTTTTGGTTTCGTGATTGTAACCTTGTATTTTTAATAAAGAATTTTCTTATTTTTTGAGCGTGTGCTGACTAAACATAGTTTAATTTTACATGTTCGTAGGACTAAAATGATATTGATTGACTGATCGTAGTCTTTAGGTGGGCTCATACTTAGTTTGAATCGTTTTGGGCCTTGGCAACCGACTAAATGATGTTTAAGTGTTGGCATCCTGCCTTTCGTATGTTTGAACATTCTCCCAGTCCAATATGCCTAAGCAGTATCATTCCATTCATTTTACCTTTTAGGTCGTGTCGTCACACTTCCTTAGGCCTAAGTGAGATGATGGCGAGAATGTACCTGGTTATTGGGCAATCCACCCGAGCAGGTTTTTTGCGACCAACAGATGTTGGCGACCAACCAAAGTTGGCTTTATTGCCGAAGGATCCCCAGTAGGGTTTTTGTTGGTGCCGGGGCAACTCATGAGGCCTCTTGTGTTAACAACAAGGGTCTGAGGGTAATTCCAAGTGTTAGTATTTCACTTGCTAACCCTATTCGTTAAACATTCAAAGTATGCATATAGTAGATATCGTTGGAAAAGGTGTAAATTAATGAGATGAGATGAGTTAAGCAACCAGTGTAAATTTTGAGAATAGATGGGCCAGTCTGGCCTATATTCACTGCAAATTGTCTTATCAATTAGCAAAAACTGCAAAAAACTAAAAATTCTGCTAATTAGAAAGATAAAAAAGAAGATCTAAAGTAGAACTTTTTGAGATTGGCTGCGTTCCATGCTCTTGGTATCTCCCTGCCCTTCAGCGTTTTCAGGTGATATGCTCCTTGAAGATCATCTCTGATCACTCTGAATGGCCCTGGTCCTTCCCAATTTGATCTCAGTTTGGCATCTGATGGTTTTACGGCACTGCCGAGGACTTTTCGCATGACAGTCTCCTATTGAAAAATTCCCCGGGTTGACCCTTTTGTTGTACTGCTTGGTTAGTTGCTGTTGGTAGGAGGCGAACTTGATCAAGGCTAGCTTTTGACGCTCATCTGCCAGGTCGAGCTTAGTGCGTAAGGCTTCATCATTAAGGCCTTGGTCGACCAGTGTGGTTCTCTCTCATAGTAGGGAGGCCGGCTTCCAAAGGGATAACAACCTCCATGCCATAAGCGAGGGCAAATGGTGCTTCCCCAATTGGTTTCTTAGGCGTCCTGCGATAGGCCCATAGAACACGAGGGAGTTCATCTACCCAAGCGCCCTTAGCTTTTTCCAGTCGTTTTTTTATCCCATCGATCATGGTTTTGTTGGAAGTCTCCGTTTGCCCATTGCTTTGGGGACACGCCACAGAACTGAAGTGGGGCTTGATGTCGTGCTCGTCGCAGAAAAGTTGGAAGAAACCACTTTCGAATTGTGTACCGTTGTCGGTAATGATGGTTCTGGGTACCCCAAAGCGAGTTATGATGTTTCTCCACATGAACTTGGTCATGTCAGAGTTTCGGATGCTCGCTAATGGTTCGGCCTCAATTCATTTAGTGAAATAATCAGTGGCGACCAGCGGATAATTGCGATTTCCAGAAGCAGTAGGTAGTGGTCCCACGATGTCTAACCCCCATCGCGTGAAAGGCCATGGACTAATAAGAGATTTTAGGTCGATGGCTGGCTGTTGAACCAAAGGCGAGTGCTTTTGACATTTTTCACATTTGCGAACATATGTGCCAGCGTCTTTCTGCATGTGAGGCCACCAATATCCTTCCTTGATTGTTCGAAAGGCTAAAAATCTTCCACCTGCGTGACTTCCACATATGCCTTCATGAATTTCATTAAGTACTACATCTTGTGGGTAGACGCACTGGAGGTAGGGGCCTGTGAATGACTTCTTATAGAGTTCACCTTCTGGACTAAAGTAAAAATGAGCAGCCTTGACTTTGATTTGGTGTGCTGACCTCTTGTCGTCTGGCAGTATGTCACTCCGTAGATAATTGATGATGGGATCTATCCAACTTGGGGCTTTATCTGTGAGGACGACTTGCTCGGCTACGACTGTATGATCGATACTGGGTTGTGCGAGTAACTCAATCTGTATTGTCCTTTTCAGGTCAGAGTCAATTGCTGAGCTTAGCGCTGTTAAGGCATCAGCATGACTGTTTTGTCCTCGCGGGAATTATTGAATCTCCACCTGCTCAAAGTCTCTCATGAGTCTTCTGACTGCGTCGAGGTATGTTGCCATTCGATCGTCTTTGGCGTTGAAATCTCCATTTACCTGTTTGAAGACCAAATTGGAATCACCAAATACGTTAAGGCGTCGTGCCCCTAGTAGTTTGACCTTTCGCAAACCGACAATCGACGCCTCATATTCAGCTTCGTTGTTGGAGGCTTCAAATCCCAGCCTAATTCCCTGTTCGATTATTGCGTCTTCGGGGGTAACGAGAACAATCCTCACTCCTGCCGCTTTGGAATTTGAGGCTTCATCAACATACAGTGTCCAGTCTTTGGGCGTTGCATCTCATGTGACCAGTTGTTTTTCGTTCAACTGATCTGTTGGTCGATCTCCTGTGAACTCAACAATATAATCTGCGTCTTTGGGGGTAACGAGAACAATCCCCACTTCTGCCCCTTTGGAATTTGAGGCTCCATCAACATACAGTGTCCAGTCTTTGGGCGCTGCATCACATGTGACTAGTTGCTCTTCGTTCAACTAATCTGTTGGCCGATCTCTTATGAACTCAACAATAAAATCTGCTAGTATCTGTCCCTTGATCGCCGTTCTGGGCTGAAAGTGGATGTCTAATCTTTTGAGCTCGACCGACCACTTCGAAAGACGCCCAGAGAGGTCAGCTTTTCGTAGAACGGCTTTGAGTGGGTGAGAAGTGATTACTGTCATGGAACGAGCTTCGAAGTAGTGCTTCAACTTCCTCAAAGCGATCACTAGGGCGTAAGCGAGCTTTTCCAGAGGCAAGCACTGTTGTTCAGCATCTAGTAGCGTCTTGCTGGCGAAGTAAATCGGATGTTGTTCTCCCTCTTTTTCATAACCTAAGGCAGAGCTCGCGGCATGTTTTGATACTACCAGGGAAAGGCACAGTTGTTTTCCATCGTCTGGAATTACCAACAGTGGGGGCTTACTAAGGTAAAACTTGACCTCTTCCAAAGCTTGTGAGTAATCTTCATTCCATACTAGACCTTTGCTCCTCTTTAGGAGCTGGAAGAATGGTCGGCAGCGCTCCGAAGACTTGGAGATGAAGCGGTTGAGCGCGGCGAGCATTCTAATAAGCTTTTGAACATCTCTCAGGGTATGAGGAGGCTGGACCTTGGTGATAGCATCGATTTGGTCTGGGTTGGCCTCGATTCCCCTTTTACTCACTAGGTAGCTTAAGAACTTTCTAGATTGGACCCCGAATGAACACTTGCTTGCATTAAGCTTCATTCGGTATTTCTTGAGGATTTCAAGAGTTACTGCTAGGTTTAAGAGGCGATCGGCCTTGTTCTTGCTTTTGACGAGCATGTTATCGATGTACACTTCCATTGTCTCTTTTATTTGTTTGCTAAACATCTTGGTTACCAATCTTTGGTAAGTTGCCCCTGCATTCTTGAGGCCAAAAGGCATGACCTTATAGCAGTACAAACCAACTGAGGTTATAAAGGAGGTCTTGTCCTAGTCGGGCCCGTATAACGACATCTGATGATATCCAGAGTAAGTGTTAAGGAAGCTCATCCTTTCGTGAGACGTTGTGGTGTCGACCAGTTGATCTATCTTTGGGAGAGGGAAGCTATCTTTAGGACATGCCTGGTTGAGGTCGGTATAATCGATGCATACCCTCCAACTGCCATTGCTTTTGGGCACTACCACTGGGTTGGATAGCCATACAGGGAATTGAACTTCCCTGAAGGACCCTGCATCCAGTGACTTTCCTACCTCTTTCTCCACTGCCTTATCTTTCTCGGGTGACGTTCAACGAGCTTTTTGAGTAATGGGTTTGAAAGTAGGATCGACGTGTAGAGGGTGACACGCCAAGCTGGGGTCAATTCCAGGCAACTTGTAAGGCTGCCATGCAAAAATAACTATGTTGCTTTTAAGAAGTGCAACTAGTTCCCTTTTCTCCTGGTCGGTGAGAGCAAATCGAATAAAAAACTTTCTTTCTACTAAAAGGCGCGAGGCGTGGTCGAGGCGTAGAGGTCAAGCCTCAAGCCTTAGGAGCCTAGGCGTAAAAAGGCGTTTTTCCTTTTTTTTATTATTTTAATTTATGAACATGAATCCTATGAATATACGTGCTAATGCTAGGGCATTCCCCTTAAGAGATGCGTTGCGCCTGCCACCGGGTGTCTCGAAAAATAGGCAAGGGGCGTTGCCCCTGCCACCGGGTGTCTCGAAATATAGGCAAGGGGCGTCGCATCGGCGCCCGGATGCGACGATAAATACACAAGGATTCCTGCAACAAGCTGGACGTGTGAGGGTAAAGAAGCTAGTCCAGGATACTAGACTTAGGTTAGCGACTTGGAACATAGGGACTATGACAGGAAAATGGATGGAGTTAGTAGATACCATGATAAGAAGAAAAGTTAACATAGCTTGTTTACAAGAAACTAAATGGGTCGGTGAGAAAGCTAGAGAAATAGAAAATACATGATTTAAATTATAATATACAGGAAAACATAGAAATAAGAACGGAGTTGGAATAATAGTAGATAAAAACTCTAAGGACGATATCGTAACCGTTATTAGGAAATGTGATAGACTTATACTTGTAAAATTGGTATTAGGTGAAAACATAATTAATATTGTTAGTGCTTATGCACCCCAAGTAGGATTAGATGAGCACACTAAAGTACAATTTTGGGAACAAATGGATGAACTAATTCAAGAAATACCTCTAGGTGAGAAAATCTATATAGGTGGAGATTTTAATGGCCATGTAGGAGAAGATCGTGTAGGATATGAGATAGTGCATGGAGGATATGATTTTGGAGATAGGAACGACGGGGGAGAGTCTATCTTAGATTTTGCGATGGTTATGATTTTGTACTAGTAAATACATGTTTTAAAAAGAGGCTTGAACACTAAATAACTTATAAAAGTGGAACACATAAGAGCCAAATGGATTTTTTCATTACTAGGAAAGGAGACCGATTGACATGTAAAGATTGTAAGGTTATCCCGGGAGAGAGCTTAACCTCACAACATAGGATAATGGTGTTGGATATAAATATTAAAAATCAATCACGAGTGCGAAAAGTGAAGATTAACCCACGAACTAGGTGGTGGAATTTAAAAGGAGAGAAATTAGAACTATTTAAAGATAAAGTATTAAATGAAGCAACATTGAATAGTGAGGAAGAAACTAGCATGATGTGGAATAAGATGGCCACATGCATTAGAAGAATATCAAAAGAAATTCTTGGAGAATCAAAAGGCAAAGGGCCACAGTCTAAAGAAACTTGGTGGTGGAATGAAGAAGTACAGAATATAGTAAAAATTAAAAGGGAGTGCTTTAAAATATGGTAAACAAATAGAAATGAAGAGAATTTTGAGAAATATAAATGGGCTAAAAAGGAAGTTAAGAAAGTGGTAAGAGATGCTAAGTTAAAAGCGTATGAAGATCTTTATACAAAATTAGGAACACAAGAAGGGGAAAAAAGTATTTATAAGCTTGCTAAACTTAGGGATAGGAAAACAAAAGATTTTAATAACGTTAAGTGCATCAAAAGTGATGATTCGAGAGTCCTAGTCAAAGATGATGAAATTAGGGGTGTTCAGAAAACCGAATGGACCGGCGGACCGAACCGGACCAAACCGGACCGTTCTAATTTTACCGGTTTTTTTTTTAATCGGTCCAGTCCAATTTTTTTTTTTGACAGACCGGTTTAACCGGTCCGGTCCTCGGTCTCCCTTATTAAATACCCGGTCTGGACCGGCCCGGACCGGTGACTATTAATATATATGTATTTAATTATATTTATACATATATATTAATAACACACGCACACAAGTGACACAGCTAACTTCTTGGGGGTACGCTCGTCAAATGAAAAAAAGGAACCCTAAATCTAAAACACACGCACACATTCACACATATGTTCTCTCTCTCACAAGCCAACAAGCCAATGTCTGCTGTTACAATAACATGGTGAGAGGCACATTGAGAGGTCTACGCTTCTCAAGTTGGGCCGCTGCTCAACTCAGTTCTCAGCTCTCCTCTTCTCAAGTTCTAATTTCTTCTTTCTTCTTCTTAAGTTTCGTCAGCTGTTGCGCCGCTGTTGCCCCGCCGCTGCCTCGCTGTAGCCCCGCCGCTGCTCTGTCACTCAGGGTCTTGCTCTTTCACTCAGGTATTAAACATCCCTACTCTTTCATGTTCATAGCAGTTACATTAAGTTATTTCTACCATGTAATCCATGTAATAGCTTATGAAAATTCATAAATGTTAACACTAAAACATTTATTAGTTGCATTTTTATGAATTATTACTTTTAAAGATCGATTTTTGGTCCTGTTCTTTTAAATTATTTTTTATTTCGATGTGTGGCAATAAACATACAGAAGCCTCTATACTGGAAAAACTTGCGTAGTTGAATATGAATCTCACAATAAAGTCATACTAAAACACGGGTCATTTTATTAAGATGACCAAGCCTTGAGAGACTCTCTTAATGATGACCAAATATAATTAGGACCGATAAGCTAGACCGGACCGATCATACAAAAAATCGGACCGACTAAGCCCAAAAACCGGTTTAATCGGTCCGGTCTTGGTCCTTTTTTTTTTAGGACCGGTTTAATCGGTCCGGTCCTTAAATTTACTAAAAATCGGATCGGACCGGACCGCGAACACCCCTAGATGAAATTATGGAAAGATGGAAAAACTACTTTGAGAGGTTATTAAACGGAGATAATGGGAGTAGATTAGATATAGAGGAACTTAGGGAGACTCAAGAAAATATATTTTTTCGTAGAATAAGACAACAGAGGTCAGGATTGCTCTAAAAAAGATGAAAACAAGGAAGGCTTTAGGACCAGATGGTATCCCTATTGAGGTTTAGAAGTGCTTAGGGGAGGATGGAGTATCATGGCTTACAAAATTATTTAATAGAATTTTAATGACTAATAGGATGCCCGATGAATGGAGAAAAAGTATTTTAGTACCTATTTATAAAAATAAAGGGGACATACAAAGTTGTTCAAATTATCGTGGTATTAAGTTAATGAGTCATACAATGAAACTTTGGGAGAGAGTGATTGAATATAGATTGAGATTGAAGACAACAGTATCTGAGAATCAATTTGGGTTTATGCCTGGGAGGTCAACAATGGAAGCAATCTATTTATTGAGGAGATTAATGGAGAGGTACAGGGAGAAAAAGAAGGATCTTCATATGATTTTTATAGATTTGGAGAAGGCGTATGATAGGATACCTAGAGATATAATTTGGTGGGTTTTACATAAAAGAGGAGTGACTCGCAGATATATTGATGTGATCAAGGATATGTATGATGGTGCGATGACTACAGTAAGAACATCAGCCGGAGAAAGTAGTGAATTTTCAATTACGGTAGGGCTACACCAAGGTTCAGCATTAAGTCCTTATCTCTTTGCTCTTGTTATGGATGAGTTGACTGGACACATACAAGATGAGGTGCCATGGTGTATGCTATTTGCAGATGATATTGTTTTAGTAGATGAGACTAAGATGATGATTAATGCTAGGTTGGAATTATGGAGAGAAACTTTAGAAACAAGCGGATTTAAAATAAGCAGAACTAAAACAGAATATGTGGAGTGTAATTTTAGTAGTAATAGGAGGACAAATGGAGATGTGGTGAAATTGGAGGGTCAAGAAATACCTGGAAATGACCATTTTCGTTATTTAGGATCGATTATACAAAAAGATGGAGATATTAGTGATGATGTTACGCATAGGATTAGAGCAGACTGGGTTAAGTGGAAAAGTGCTACCGGCGTTCTGTGTGATAGGCTTATACCTTTGAAGTTAAAAGGAAAATTTTATAGGACTGCCATTAGACTCCCCATGTTATATGGGACAGAGTGTTGGGCAACCAAGAAACAAAATGTGCAGAAAATGAGTGTGGCGGAGATGCGAATGCTAAGATGGATTTGTGGTAAAACTCGAAAGGATAAAATTAAAAATGAACAAATTCGTGAAACGGTAAAAGTAGCTCCTATAGAAGATAAATTGAGAGAAAATCGACTTAGATGGTTTGGACACGTCAAGCGTAGACCGCTCCTGTAAGGAAGAGTGATTTAATTAGTATTGATGGTAACACAAGGGGTAGAGGTAGGCCTAAATTAACTTGGTGGGATATTATAAAAAAGGACATGATATCATGTGGTTTAACCGAAGATATTGCACTGGACAGAATGGAATGGAAAAATAGGATTCATGTAGCCGACCCCAAATAATTGGGAAAAGGCTTTGTTGAGTTGAGTTATTATTTTAATTATTCCAAGGCTAGTAATATAATAAAATAGTACATACCTTGAATTTTGAAAATATATCCATATGTTTGGTAGTCATCTTTCTCATATTCATGCTCCATAACCAATATTTGTCAACTATTCCTTTGTTTTTAGAAAAAAAAGTGTGCCTTAAGCCTTTTACCAAGAATAAGGCGTAATAAGGCGTAGGCGATGCGTTTCTCTCAAGCCTCGAGCCTAGGCGGGCTTTTTAGAACAGAGCTTTCTATCAAGTTGTCATCGGCTACAACTTTTTCCAGGCTTTCAATGACCTTGTCTGCGGGGTTGACCCTGGTCTCTTCCACCTCTGGTCGACTATACCGTAGTTGTTATTTGGAGAGAACGATCCCTTCTTGAGCTTTCTCCTGGGCATCTTCGTGCTCCTTTCTCTTTCTTCGGGCGGATGGCTGCAATAAAGCACCTTCAGGCTGAAGCCTGGTCGTCGCGGATCACGACCACTCCACGATCCGTGATGCACTTCAGCTTTTGATGATAAGTGGATGGTATGACCTTCATAGCGTGGAGCCAGCCTCCGCCCAAAATAGCGTGATATGGGGACTCGATGTCCACAACCAAGAACTCTACTAACTTCAAGATGTTTCCTGCCCTGACTGGTAAGGTGATCTTTCCCAGTGGCATGGTAATCCTTCCTGCGAAGCCAACCAAAGGAACAGTTGCTTTTTTGAGATCGGCGATATTCAATTTCAGCTTATGGAACAGGTCTAGATACATCACTTCGGATGAACTCCCCTGGTCCACCAGTAGCTTGTCGACATCCCAGTTAGCAATCCTGAACGTGATTACTAATGCATCATGATGTGGGGTTCTTACCCCGACCAAATCCTCTTCAGTGAACACGATGTGCTTTGTGTAATCAACATCCTCTGGTCGCAGACGTTTTCCAGCTCGAGTCTTGGCTGGGTCAATCTGAAAGCCCTGAATCTGTTTGAGGTCTGACGTCCCATGAATAACTGCAAACTCGTGTTATGTGTCATCATCGAGGACATTGTCTGGCTTCTGGTCGCCATTGGTTGCGACCTTCTCTATTTTCTTGTCAATGTATTCGCTAAGGTTCCCTGCCTGAACTAGCTCTTCTAGGTGTGACTTCAGAGCTTTGCAATTTTCGGTTCGATGACCACCGTCCTTGTGGAATGCACACCTTAGTGCATTGTTTCTCTTGGTTGGATCTCCGCCCATCTTCTTGGGCCATTTGACGAAGGGCTCGTCCTCGATCTTGCAGAGAACCTTGTAAATGGGTTCTTTAAAGACTATGTTAACAACTTGGAACACCTTAGAGGGGTCATTCTTACCTCCACCTTTGGAGCCATTCTTGCCCCCGTTATTGCTTCCCTTTTTCTGGGTGTCATTCTTCTCTGTCCCCTTGTTCACATTTGCTCAACCATTGTTTCCCCCATTAGGATGGACCACATCCTCGACCTTGGTGTATTTCTCGATACGGGCCATAAGATCATCGATGTTTACAACTTTCTTTTTGGTGAGAGATTGGTGCAACAGAGAGGTGGTAGGCAAGCCGATCTTGAAAGATGCTACGACAACTTGCTCCGAGCAGTCCTCTATCTTGTTAAAGACCTCCTAGTATCTCTTGGCGTAATCGCTGAGGTTTTCCTTAGGCTTTTTCTTCATAGTGAGCAGTGCATCCATCCGCTTAGGATGGGAGCTGCTCGTTATAAACCGTGCCGTGAAAGCCTCTACCAATGCTGCGAAGTTCTTGATCGACATGTAGGGGAGCCTCTCAAACCACTTATGTGCTACATCGTATAGGCTAGAAGGGAATATCTTGCACATTAGTTCGTCATTGTGGCTCCATAAGGTCATTGCCTGCCGATATTGCCTGACATGATCTATGGGATCTGTTTTCCCGTCATAGATCCTGAGCCTGGGGACATCGAATTTCTTGGGGGGCTCGTCGCGTTCGATTTCCCTTGAGAAAGGGGTCTTCGTATGAGAATTTAGAGCTCTTCTAGCAAGCTCCCTGATCGATCTGGTTCCTCGGTGTGCCGGATGTTGGTCCATTTTCCTACCGACCAGAATCCTCAAATCCTCAGTCGATCATTGTTCATGTGGCGCCTCTCGTGGTAGTCATGCTCTGATCGTGCTCGCTCTGATCTGTCACGTTCAGTTCTTTCCTGGTCAAGCCTAGGGCTCCTCCCTCGGTTGGGGGAATTTTTCCCCTGTGGACTAGGAGTCCTATCTCGACGCCACCTTGGTATTTCTGGAGATCTCTCTCTCCATTCTTTCCAGTTGCCTCTTAAGGCGAGCATTCTCTTCTTCTTGGCTGCGTGTCGCCTCATCCTGTTCTCGAAGTCGGGCTTCATAGGCATCGATCAACCTAGAAATCTGAGTGGACCTTGGAGGTCCATGGCTTTCTTCTGAGGGTTGCCTTTCCTGGTGAAATCTTGGGTTTGAATGTTGGCGAATTTCAGACCTAACCCTAGGAGGGACAGGCTCTTCCTGAACATCACCGGCTTGTTGAATGTTGCTCCTGTGGTGAGACATTGATGGCTTTTTGGTATTGAATGCTTTCATAGGAACACAAGTCGTTTTCCATAGACGGCGCCAATTGTGAGTGCAGAAAAATTTACAATAAAAAGATTCACGAAAGCAATCACAAAAAGGCAGAAAGTAAATGAAATCACACACAGCAACGATGTACGTGGTTCGACAACTTGCCTACGTCCACGGAGAGGTTACTTGTTTTCTATTAAGTGTCTCTCAACGATTACAATTTTTTCGTCCCTTTGCTACAAATTTATACATCTGTTTGTTACAGAGTTTGAGTTGTTTAAGGAACTCCATCATCGTACATGAGTTGGCCATGAGGTGCTTGAATATCTCGATCGAGATTCATGGCACCTGATTTGGCCATAACTGCGAGTATCCTTCTCTAATCAAACTGCTCATGTAGGAATTAAGCCATGATTTGGGCCGGACCAAATAACTCATGTTATCTTGATCGGCTACTTTCATGGGCTTGTAGAAAGTGGGCTTCCACAAATATATATATATATATATGTGTGTGTGTGTGTGTGTGTGTGTGTGTGTGTGTGGCGTGTGCGTGTGCGTGTGCGTGTGCGCGTGTGTTATTCAGATGATTATATTTTTCTCACCCCAAGGTGATAATGATGTGCGTGCTAGTCGCTAAGAAAAAGGTAGAACCATAAATACTATCCGAAATAGCGGAGGATGCCAGTGATAATAATTCATTCCTTGAAAGCCACTGAATACTAGAGCCGGGGAAATGGTAGCTACTAGAGCGTAAACTGCTTGTTTCTCCTTCCCCGCGAGTATAGCATGATGAGCCCAAGTGACGGCAGCTCCAGATGAATGGGAATAAGGGTATTAATAAAAGGGATTTCTCGCGGATCTAAAGACCCAATCCCTTTGTGGGGCCAAATACCTCCGATTCTACCTTAGGTGACAAAAGAAGAATGAGAGATCCCGAGGGTTTAATTGTATTTTTGCTTATTTTATTTTCGTGCCTTTGGGGTATTTTCAATTTTAGTATTAACTTAATGTGGTATTCCTTGAGAAAATCTTTGGTGTGCTCTTTTTAGTCCTTTTTCACTTTTTAGGTTATCTTGGCTAGCAAGATAACTTCTATATATAAATAAGGACCTTGGCCAATCATTGTATATACATATATTTTTGGAGAATGATTGAACGAGAAAGATAAAGCCCATTATTTCTAATTGTTATTGTGATTAATTGCTTCCGCTTACATCATCTCTTACCTCACAACATATGGAGGTCAAACAAGAGTTTGAATCCTCTTGGGACCACCTAGCATAATGTGTCTTGTGTGCGCAGATTGGAGGGTCTAAATGTACCCTTGAAATAATCAGGGGATACCGAAGATATATAAAAAAAGGATGATTGTACTTTTTACCCATACTCTCTCTTAATAAAATCAATTTAATGAAAAGTTAAAAGCAGCCTTGAGGCGTTTTTTTCCAAGGAGCCAATGTGTAAGCTTCGTTTTAAACAAACAAAAAAAGGGTCACAAAAATTACTAATAAAGCAACAAAAATTGCTTATCATCATTAAAAATGTGTAATCAACATCATTAAAACAAAAATAATGTATCATCAACAAATGAAGTAGCATATCGTCAATACAAAAATTATGTGTCGCCAACTATTATTATAGTGATGATTCATCACTTGTTGGGCCTTGATTGATCCGAACAATTTGAGATATCCCAAATGGGTTGGTTGGACCCTGTATATAGACAAATGTCTAGAATAGTGTACAACCAGTATTTGATTAGGGATAGCGCTCCCGGGCATCAGATGAGAACAGAAAGTACGACTAGAATTTCTGTAGCCGTCTGAAGCACAGCTTGTTTAAGGAATTCTTCCATACCTCAACCACATTACAGTTAGAAGTTCATTTAAAGTGGGAAGTATTGAGGAATCCTAAATCAAGGAGTTGAATTCCTATTGTAACTTTCAAGTTTGTCTGATAGAGATTATTATCCTTTGTAACAATTTCTAGTGAGAAAACATTAGGCGTGTTACCGAACAATGTAAATCGTGTCCTCATGCTTTCATTCCTTAGTCTTGTTCCCTACTTTTTTTTTTAATAGAAGACTCAAAAAGAGCCACAACTATATTAAAAATAAAATAAATAGAGAACAAACAGCCAACAAACCCCAAAAAATAAGAAAAGGCCTAAAGCCTTATATAAATGGCTTGTACAATCAGCTATAAGAGGATATGAGCAATGTGAATGGTCCCAACTAGGCTGATCACATTCAGAAAAAAAAAAGCCATATAAAAAAGGATCAAAATGGGGTTTGAAGAGGTGCAATAAAGATAAACATAAAAGAGCAACATCATCCAACAAACAGCCCTCTCCAAGTAGTGAAAGCAAATGAAGTAGGTCGTGGGCCAAGCATGAATGATATCAAATGAGCCAAGCCAGTCAATGTGAAGGCAACTAGACCAGAAGTAGCAGCAACCAATAACCTCTATCCAAAAAGTGAGGCCAATCATCAAGATATTTGGGAGTGTTGCATTATCTGTTTTTCTATAAGACTTAATTAGTTGTCTACCGTGGAATTTTCTATTTACAATCACAATCTATTAGAACTATTATTATACTGGCTTAATTTATATTTTTGAAATGTAATTTTATTCAGAAAAAACCAAAATGTATCTTGTCAATTACTTTGAATCCAAAAAGTTCAAAATGGCCTCCTCTGAGTCGGAGGTGATGTGATTCTCCCAACCAAAAATACAAGGGCAACAAAAAATCAACTTCAGGGTAATTACTACATTCCTTGAAAGGCCCTCCTGTTCTATTTCGACCAGGGACCAGATACACCAAAAGAGACGGGCCAAAAAGCACTCTGGCGTGTTGACAAGATGGAACTTGCCCACTGGACAAAAAGATTGGAATGTCTCTTGGCATAGCCCATGCTATACCAGCTGTACAGAGAGCTTGGAATGTCTTTGCTGAGTCCCTACTATTATGGCCAATCCAAATACAACACTGCAAATTTTGTTCTCGCATATACGTGCTCTATACTTTCATCTGATCTCATGTACATGAAGCACCAATTCAATGTACTTCTCGCATGTTCGAATTAGCCAGTAATAATTGCAGCCCAGGCCCAAATCAGCTTCCAGGGGAAAACAACTCCCGACACTGGGTATAAAGACTTCACTGAGAATACCCGCATCTTGTCTTTAATACAAAAAACCAGGGACCTCTCCTAATCCTTTCCACTTTGATGCTTGAAGCACTCCCAAAACCCGAGAACCAAATTTAAAACCAAATCGTAATCGTAATCCTATATAGCTCTATGGAATAACAATGTCCATGAGACCATTCCCTCCTGCACAGAAACAGCACAATTAATATAAGCATCAGGATTAGAAGAAAAGTTGTATCAAATGGGGAAAAAGATGACTTGAGAGGACTATCACCACGCCCGTGGTGGTCTGACCCCAGGAAGCATGGACACTTCCGAGAAGGCACGTCTGTGTCCGACACTCCTTTTTACGTGTTTATAATTTGAAATAAAATTCACGTATACGATACTTATTTGCACGTGTCCGACCCTTGTTTTGCACACGTCTGTACCTAAACTATAAGTATATAACAATATAAACAAAATTGGTGGCGTCATTTTGGGCTTCATCCTTTAAGAAATATCACCCAATGGCACTCGAATGCCCCCCCCCCCCACACACACACCAAAGACTCTACCGGCACCAAAACAGTTCTCTAAGAAAGTTCTTATATCTGTAAAACCCTTATTTGTGAAGATAATAATTCACTATTTTAATGAGTATTCAATTATCTTTTTTCTTTTCTTTTCATATTCTTGTAAATTTCTCTGTACAAATTTATAAAAAAAAATACTTATTTATCGATGTGTCCCTTCCATGTCATATCCTAATTCTCGCGTTCCGTGTTTTTTAGGTCTGACCAAAACTTGATCTTATCCCCCTCTGCAGGACAAACCTAAATAGATAGGAGAAATCCAAACAAACCTTAGGTATGCCTTTTCAAAACCCAATCCCATGAGCACCCGACACCTCTATAGAGATCTAATATCCTTCCTTGGCCCCAAATTTTTCTACCAAAAATTGTTCGACAGACGGGCGCATGATTGATCATTTACCTCCCTAGACATCTTCCAAGCATCTGGATTAGTTTTGCACGGGCTTTAAATTTCCATCCACCATATTTAAAGGTTGTGTGCTATCTTTAAAAAAATTGAATTCACACTTATTGCACAATTTGGTTTATGTTCCACTAGGCTTGTAGTTATTAGTTTAAAGGTGTGGGCTTGGCTGATTATTGTTGTTCAGAAAATTGTATTAATGGAAGTAAAGGTGATGTCTTCTCCAATACTCACATGGTACTTCTGGTTATTTCCTTTATAAATTTAGGTTCTAGTTGCTGTCCAGTGCTAAATCAATCTCTTTTTTCTTATAAGTAATAAAATGAAAAGTATATTAGAAAAAACCATTCAAGGGGGTAAAATAAACTCCTCTTTTTTTTTTATTTTTTTTTATTGGAAGTGGGAGAAGTGAATGTGAGAGTTTTCTATATACAATTCATGGCTAATAACCATTTCTGTTGTTTCAAATGAATGTATGTGGTACACCCAAAAAATAATGGTAAGAAATTATAACTGGGGAAGAGAAGTTATTCGGTGGAAAAATAAAACGGCTATTCAAAATTTGATTTTGGACCTTTCGATAAAAACAACAGTTTGATGCTTCATGCAAGTCAAATTCAGTGGATATGGTGCAAATAATCATGTGGAAATGTGCAATGGGACCCAAGATCGAAGAATACTTCTATTGTAATTTAAATTCTCCAGTTAGTTGTGACTATTTTTGTAGCTGTTACATTTAGGTTATCTTGGGCACCAAGTCTTGGGGACTTGCATATTGTCTTGAAATCCTTCATTTAAGGATAGTTAATGATGAGTTGAGAGATTGTTTTGTGAGTGTGTTTAGGTCTTCCGCTGCCTTTGATTCACATCACTCGGTATCAGAGCATGGTATGCTCTTGGTGGTGGTAGTGTAGTGGTATTTTTTTCTTTTTTGTATTAGTCATGGATGACACTCATGATCCTACAATAGATTGGTTAGAGGCATTGCTAGGGTTGAAGTTGATTTTCAATGGTGGTGAGAAGAACGTTATTATTGGCACAGCAAATATTTTGGGTTTCATGAGGGTGGAATCTCTCTTTTCTAAGCTTTGTATTGTGGGCAAAAGATTGAGGAATGCAAGATGGCAGTTGTAGGATCAAACACAGAGAAATTCAAAATTTGCCCCTCGCATTGAGACAGTGAGACGTGGTCAGCTAACTGAAGTAGCCCTTCCCATAACTGTCGCGACCTCTGACATTAGCGCACCAGAATCGTCATCAACCAAAGGGTTTCGACCACTGTTGTTGCAAGTCGGGGACTCCCTTCAATGCATGTAGTGATAGAACCCCGTTTTCCTCTTTCTATCCCCGATGTCGAGCAACACCCATATAATCTGTCAACAGTTGCGAATCCGTCAGAAGAACAGCATCAGGTTCATCTTGGCAATCTGGAGGAAAAGCACAAAGATTCGAAGGGGATGACCCACTGAGAGCTTCGCGCGCTGCGGAAATCGAACCTAAGGTTTGGTATGTGGGGCTGATGACAGGAGGGGAGAGCTTGGTTTTGGTCACCAATGTAATTTCAGACCGCCCCTTAGCAGAGGCGACCAGCACACAAGTTGATGATTTGTCCCGACGGCGAGAGGCAACAAGATTGATGAGAGAGGAGACACACGAGGAGATCGTGCGAAAAAGATTACCCAAACAGGAGATTTCTTTGGGTGCAAATCCCATGCATTGCGTCCCAAAACATCCCTCGCTCCAATCCAATGTGATGTTTCTAATCTGGATGAACCAAAGAAGGCTGATGATTTAATCTGGGATAAGGGTGAATTTGGTGAGAGGTTCATTCCAATCATGGTTCAAAGTCAAGGCCGATACCGCGACGATATGGCCGAGTTGACTAGGTATCAGTGCACACCGATCCGATTCCGAGTTACGAGTTGAGTTTTCAATTATTAATGTGAATTGACCCTCTATCGGTAATTTTTCGGTAGTATCGGTGATATAGCGGTATAATCGGCCCATATCGACGATATCGTAGTAGAATCGGCCCATATCGGCGATATCACAATAGTATCGACCCATATCGGTGATATATCGGCCGAGATGGTATAAGTTACTAAGCATCTCTCTCTCTCTCTCTCTCTCTCTAGTGTTATGTTGGTAAGCGTGGTTTTTTTGGGGGGTTACGAAATGCTAATTGTTTTTTTAATTTAGTGTGCTGTGTGTGTGGGTTATTTGGTCATCGTGTGGGTTTAATTTAGTGCGTTGTATATGTGCCAGTTTTGTTTTTTTAAAAATGCAAATGATCCAAATGTTATTTATTATTTTTTATAATAATGTTCCCAATGTTATTTTATAATATGTTATTATTTATAAAAAAAAGGTAAATGTTATTCTTTTACAAACAAATATACAACTGTAATTATTGTAAAAACAATATTTGTATCCTCTAAACATTTGTAAAAATAATATTTGCATACTTTATGTAAAAATAACATTTGCAACACAAGTAAAAAAAAATTTTGCATCCTCTTTGTAAAAAAATAACATTTTCATCAATTTAAAAAAAACATTTGCAACCCAACAAAAAAAAAAATAACATTTACATTCCTTTTATAAAAAAAATAACATTTGCATCATTTTTTGTAAGAAAATAACATTTGCATCATTTTTGTAAAAAACGATTGTAAAAAAATGTAGTGTTTTGTCAAAATCACTATTTGTATCCTCTTTGTAAAAAAATAACAATACTAAAAAAGAACATTTCTATCCTTTTAGAAAAATTTAACATACTTAAAAAACAAATTTGTATCCTCTTACTAAAAAAGTAAAATTTGTTTTTCTTTGTAAAAACATAATATATGTATCCTCCGTGAAATAAAACATTGATTTATTATGGAGCATTGAATCTGGCAAGTTCGCAGCACGTCAATATAATCAATTATACAATGTTATGCATATTAAAGTATAGTTTTAAACTTATCTGATTGGTCCACATTGTTAATCGTATTTTTTTAAATTTTCTAGATTTTTTTCGGAATTTTTTGCGCTCTCTAAATAGTGTATCTTTGCATATCGCCCGATACCGCAACCAAGTTGAAAATCAAATGGCTGATACTGGGACCGATACCGAGACTTTGAACCATGATTCCTATGCTTTTCACCCAACATGAGCCATGGGTACTGCCCTATCTTAAAAGCATTTTGGATGGACCATGTATTTATGGTGTATACAAGGAGCATGTGGATGGGCCCAATTTGGGTTTTAACTCCTCACAGAAGTCTCTGGAATATTTGGCTGGACATAATTATAAGCTGCTTGGCTGTGGTATTAAATGTGCTAAGGTGGGAGCAAGTTTAAAGATGGATCCGGATCCAGAATTTACTTCAGCCCCTTTCGACCCATGAAAACATAAAATGTGGATTTTGTTGAACTCGAAAATTTTAGGATCAGCCCATATTGTCAAATGGTGCAGAAATTTTTATTTGATCTCCAAAAAATTGGCGAAAATTGAAGTGTCCAAAATATTCTAAGTTTTTATTTGTGACATGGGCGTGTACAATTTTCTCTTTAAGCTTATGGTCAAACTTTCGTTAATGAAGGAAGCTTGATACAAATAATGGTGTGGGGACGTGCAATGGGGCCGAAGATTGAAGAATTACTTTTATTGCAATTTCTTTTTTATTTAATGTCTACTGTTAGTAGAATAAGGGAATATTCTTTAAGAATCTTAGCTTTGTCTATTTTCCGACTCAAACATCCACCACAAGCACAAATAAGAAGAAACAATGGGTCCCCTTGACTCTGTGAATTTACTACTCAGTTTCCGCTTAATAATAAACGAAAATATAATCTAACCATAACAATCCTTAATCCACTTCCTCCATTTATTTGGAAAGTCTTTATACTGCAAAACAAAGTCAAGAAAGTCCTAATCTATATGGTCACATGTCTTCTCAAAGTCAAATATTAATGACCACTCCCTTCTTACAAAGTCATAAGGTATTGTCTAAACATAAACAAGTCACAAGATTAGAGTTCGTCAGCCAAATGATTTTGCACAATTCAAACTCATCATCATCATAATATAAATTATAAAAATCTGAACTAAATTTCTTACTCTTCTTCTCCATATCCCTCCAAGACCATTTCTCTATCAGACTCTAAACACAAAACACATGCTCTTCGTCTCCTTCCTCTTTCTTGTCCTCAACCGTTACGAAATCTTCTTCATGAAGTTCTCTTCAATGTTTCTAGCACTTTTCTTGGGCTCTAGGACATCAATTGCTCTGTTCGCTTCTCCAACTATTCCCCGAGTAAGTCCTGAACAGGGCTCGACTTCATTAACACCACCACCGGCAATACATCCTTGTGCCTTGCCAGCTTCATTAACAAATGTACATCTACTTTTTATTCCTTCTCCCGTCTCTTTTTGTTGATGAATTTGGCATTAAATTGGAATTTATCCTTGTCTTTATGTATTCACATAAAAGAGAACTTATTGAGAAGACTAGTTAGGTGTGTTTGGAGTTTCTGGAAAAAACTATTATAAACTCATGCTCCACGGAAAATGTGCATTATCTCATTGTACTTTAGAAAAACCTAGAAAAAAAATTTAAGCAATCAAAACACGAAAAGTTGGAAATTTTTGAATATGTAAAAATATTGCCATCAAACACAACCTTGGTATTATATATGTTTTGAACTTTTGAATAATGAAGCACTAGTTAGTAGTTACTATATATTATTTTACTATAACGTAGCCCCTCAAAGGTGCTCCAGTTTCTCTCACGATGGCATGAGCTAGTTGTCATAGACAGGATCCTGTAGCCAACTTTTGCAAATTAAGTGTATGATTCCCATAGCTGGAACCACCATCCAACTAAATCATTATACAATTACAATTATTAATGTAATGTATTAATGAATTAGGTCATTTTGAAATGAGCAAAGCGAGTAAATAAGGGTTGTGCTATACTGATATTATGGATTCCGACCAAAACGGGCACCTCGACTTGGAGCCAAAAAGGTTTATGTTTGATGAGAAAAGTTGAGAATCAGTCTCAAGTGAGAGGGAAGAGAGTTGAGTGGGTAGAGATAGGGATTTCGAGGTTGAGAGGGAAGAGAGATGGATTTCGAGGTTCAGATAGAGAGTTTGCAGAGGTTTTGCAATAGAAGAGAGAGAAAGAAACCCTCTATCACAATCTATGCAATCACTAACCTGACACAACACAACCTATCTGAGATGTTTTGCGGTGTTTGAGAAACTTGAAAACAGTCTGTTCCGGGATGTAGTTCAGAGCAGTCTAAAATCGCATCTTGTCTTATGCTCCCTGCCTGTCTGCCTACATCATTAGCTGTGAAACTATAAATATTGAAATAGATGAGGAGGTATTAGCTTCTGTTTTTTCAAAGGTTGATTTAGTATTCATGTCTGTATGTATTTGATCGGACCTCTATTATATCAGAAAATGTGGTATTTATAATGATTTTCCGTACTTTCAATATTTGGCCTTTGCCTGCGACAGTGTGTAAGAAATTTTCACCAAGTGTCAAAAGTGAGATTTGAGGACCAGAGGCCAAGAAGTTAAAACTTTGTGCGGCAGACTAGGTAAGCACGAATAATTAGGGACCAAAGTTAAAATAACCCTATAATTTATTCTTGTATATCCTCAATTGGGTAAACAAGATGAGCAGACTAGTTAAAGATGAATAAATAGGGACTAAAGTTAAAATAAATGTATTCAAGCTTGGTTCAAAAAAACCTAGCAAGCTTGAAAAAATGTATTCAAGCGGTTTGTGTATTTCATGAGTCAGATCTTGAACGAGATTTTATCTTAATGAACATAAGAATGATTATATTATGCTGTTTTAGTATGATTATTGGTAAGAAAGCTGAATTCGAGCCTAGCTCAATAAGGCAACAAGCTTAAAAATATGTTAAGCTTGAATGTGTTTTTATTTTAACAAATAGGAGTCGAGCTCGAGTAGCTTGGTTCATTTTATAGGTCTATCCTCAATGGCATGCTTTATTTGTACAGTTTATTTAATTTTCCTTTTCCTCATCACGTGCAGGCTAGTGTCTGGTATGGAAAGTGCTGTCATTGTCGATCGATTCTATGACAAATCAAACTGGTGCATTATTCTCGAGAAAACATTATGATTGGTCAGACCTGCTGGGAAATTGGGTAATCCTAGAACATATTGATACAAATTGGGTTCAACTTTTCGCAGATAGGCCCCTGGTAAAGCAAACCTGTGTAATATGTGGTGACTTGTAGGGAGACTACTTGGCACAGCAGTACGCAATTATTATTTTAAAAAAAGGTCCCTTGTACCAGATATATGCAGGGGTCACTTTCTAGTACATTGCCCTTTACCTGTCCTTATCTTCCTCTTTCTCTGCGGCTCCTTTGCTTCAGACTTGTTTGGACCATGCTTGTTGCCTTTTTTTGGGGGAGAAATGTGCTTCAATGCAGTTGTTTTGATCAGTGTTGGGTGAAACTGTGTTATTTAATTGCGCATAAAATTTTCATGTTTTCCTCCGAATTTTTTTTTATCTCGTCTATTTGTTGTCTTCAATCAAATTGAAGACCAGAAGATGAAAATTATGTTAAAAAAACATGAGCCAGGTATTGACACAGCAGTGGTATGCATTGTTGGTAATTGTGCATTGAACTTGTAATATTGTACTTCGGTGGTTAGGAATTAGTTCTCCGAGATGCCACGAGCAAAATTTAAATGCATGTGAATGTTTAGTTTAGAGGTCAGTTGGGAGCAAAATGGTCCATGTAGGAAAGTTTTTGTTTTGAGTTTTTTATATATAGGTCCTGTATGAAGAAGATTTTCCTAAATAAGTTTTAATGACTTTTCAATCATCAAATAGGTCCTATTTCTAATTTTTTGCGACTTTTTATGACAATTTTGCCCTTTTGAAACCAATCATCCGTAACTTTTTGAACTTTTTTTTCTTTCTATTTTTAATTTTCAAATGATTATAACTTGATTTATAAAGTTCAGAAAATTTCAATGAAAAAAATTACACAAAAGTAATATTTGTTGTGTGTGCCTTTAAAAATGGAACTTAATTAATGATCAACTAGTTAATAGGATTTAATTAAGAAAAAACTTTCAAAATAGGATTTACATATAATAATATTTATTAATTGGGTTGTCACATTAGTTGTTAGGATTAAATAATAATACAAACAAATTGTTTAAATAAATTGATCAATTAATGTATAATTGCCAACATAAATATATATTTTGTAAAAAAACACTTATTTTTAGTTTAATCTATTTAATCCCTCAAAAATTTATTTATCCAATATTCTCTTATTTTTAAAGATCTGCGTTAGCGGCATTCCATGTCATCCCACAACCCTTACAACTTCACCCCCACCCCTTACAACCTTACCCCCACTCCCCTCACACTGTCGTAGCTCTGGTGGATTCAAATACCCATTTATTCAATATTTTTTTATTTTTAAAGGTCCGCACTAGCGGCACCCAACCTCCTCCCTCCCACTGTCAAATCTCCGGTGGGTTCAAAAACCCATTTACTTAAGATTCTCATATTTTTAAAGATCCGAGCTAGTGGCACCCAATCCCCACCCTAACCCTATTGTCGAACCTCCAACGATCCCATCAACGCTCCTACAGTGGAGTGAGTGGAGTGGGTAGAGGTGGGGTCCCGCTAGCGAGGACCTTTAAAAATAAGAGAATATTAGACAAATGGTTGTTTAAGTCCACCGGAGCTCCGACAGTGGAGGGGTGGGGTGGGGTGTTGCTAGCGCATACCTTTAAAATTAAGAGAACATTGGATAAATTGGTGTTTGAGGGAGTAATTGGGTTAAACTAAAAATAGGTATTTTTTTTTATAAAATATATATTTGTGTTGAAAATTATACATTAATTGATCAATTTATTTAAACAGTTTGTTTCTATTATTGTTTAATCTTAACAACTAATGTGATAATCCAGTTAATAAGTATTATTATATGTAGTTCCTATTTTGAGAGTTTTTTCTTAATTAAGTCTTATTGACCAGTCAACCATTAATTAAGTTCTATTTTTAAAGATGCATACAATAAATATTATTGTCTGTATAATTTTTTTTATTGAAATATTATGGGCTCCATGGATCTTGTTTGATAAATTTATGAATTTTATTTTTTGCTGTAAACAGTAAATTTTACTGTCTATATAATATTAACACAGTAATATTTACTGTTCGTGTAAATTTTTTTCTTTAAAATATTTTATGGGCTCATGTATCTTATTTGATAGATTTCGGTGAGGAGATTTCAAAAATAGCAATTTTGCTAAAAATGAATGAGGCATCTACCAAATAGTCGCTCGAACATTTTTTAATACACGTTTAGTCCAAGCATCCAAAAAATCTTTTACTATGCCGTTGGCGCGAACTTTTACAAGTATGAGAATAAGAGACTTTTTGGTACAAAATAAAACGATTGGATTACATGTATATTAAAAAATGTTTGAGGGACTTTTTGATATTTGATCCAAAATGAATTTGTAAATAAAAAATTATGATCATTTGAAGATTAAAAATAGAAAGAAAAAAAGGTCAACCACCCAAGAAGTTTTGAATGGTTCAAAAAGATAAAATTGTCAGGGAAAGTTCTAAAAAATTAAGAATATAACATATTTGATGGTTGAAAAGTCATTTAGACTTATTTAGAGAAATCCTCTTTATATAGGATCTATATATAAAAAAAAAACTTTGTTTTCTTCGTTTGGAAAATACAATTTGTTTCTACTGCTCTTTCTCCCCCTTCTTACCTTCACCTTAATATTTTTTTCCCTTTTCCAACTTTACTTTCCTGCGGTTTAGATTCTTGAATCAAAATGCAAATGGATAATACCAGGCAATTAAGTTCCTTGGACCATCTCCATAGCATTTGGGCATTTGACACATCAAAATGCACAAATGATTTTTTGCCACGCCGAAATTTTGGTGGCGCCTTTGATAGGGCTTTTTTGTCATGGCATAAAAGGTGAAAAATGATGTTTTTACCAACTTTTATGTGCCTTTGATAGCTAATATTTTCCATTAAAATTTTCTCATATAACATGTCATTTGTAATGCTTTTTCATTTTTTATGGAAATTTTGCCTTGTTCGTACCCAAAGAAAATTGTCACCCAAGATTTCCCTTTTTTGTTTTCGTTAAACTTTTTTTATTTTGTTAAAATCAATGATTTTTTTTTTATATACGATTTTTTAACCTTAGATATTTTATTATCACATTTTACCAACATCATAGATTCTTCTTTTGATTAGAATTTTTTATATCCGTTATTTTGTTTTACATCATAATTTTATTTATATTATATATTTTTGTAAGGACATAAATTTCCAATTGAGTCCCTGTATTGTTTTGACTTAATTCCGTGAACAAAACTGTGTTTGTAATATGTCATAGGGAGAATTTTATTTTGTCACGATCCCACTTGGTGTATGACGTATTAAAGAAATTGAAGACGTTGTGGCAAAGCTTCAAAGAAATAATCATGCCGATGTTTATTTGGTGCAAGTTTAATCGTCATCAAAGTTAATTTCATTCCGAGATCACTCAGGTATGAATGCGTATTATTAATGGTGCTCGGAATAATTTTATAAAAGATAAGGATGTAATTTTTATAAAGAAAAATGTTTTTAAATGTTTTAAAAGTGTTTTAATGGTTTTTACTTCGTTTTATGATGATAAGCTCGAAATAGAGTTTGACTAATTTGAATCTCTTTGTTAAGAAACGTTTTTATCCGAAAGTCAAAGAAAGTCAAACTTTCGCGAGGTCGCTCGAACGACATTGGATCTCATTCGAACGAGATACAATGTCGCTCGAACGACATGCTTAAGTCGTTCGAACGACACATTTTTCGAGGCGGCGTTTAACTCTTATTTAAACAGTGTTTTCACCATAATTTCGTAAGTGTGCTTTCTGGAAAAAGTTTTACGAACCAGAACCTTGTTTGCACATGTTTTCTAAGGTTTAAAAGTCTTAAACACATCCTTAGAGTTTGCAAAGATCCGAGTTATCATTCTTATATGTTTGCGTGATCTTGCTGCACCAAAGTTGTTTGTTCTACACATTGAACGCAAAGGGTTTTGCGGTGAAGAAGCGACGGACATCGTGTTCAACATCGTAGACGTATCAAAGCCATATCGGTGGACACCGAGACATACGTGGAGGCGTGTGTTGTGGACAAAGATCGTGGAAGACGGAATTTCTGCGTGGGCACTAATGAAGAACGGTTGAAGATCAAAAGGAGCGTCAAGACCCGTGGGGATCGAGTCTTAGTGTAAGGCTAATCTGTCTTTGTAAAACCATTTTTCATAGTGATTGTCTGGCTTGGGCCGTCCGAGGTTGTTTTCCCGTTTTGGGTTTTTTCCTCGTACATCCGGCGTTATGAGTATTCTTCTCTTTACTTTACTTGCTTTAATCTCTAGATGCATGTTTAGGATTAATCAAGATAAAATTGGTTTAAAGTAAGAATTGGAATTTTCACAACTTGGTTTGGTGCATTATTAAAAGTTGGATCTTTTTCGAAGAAAAATTGGTTTTGTTTAAAGCACACATATTGGGCACTCTTCAAATTGGTATCAGAGCTAGAAAATATTTTTAATTGTTTTGTGATCTCGTGTGTTTTCAAAGATGAATTCTAAATATAGTGAATTTTTCGAACTCCTGTTTTTTACTGCACTAATTACACTTATTGGAAGATGAGAATGAGATGTGCTTTAAAATCTATTGATGAGCGTGTTTGGCTTGCTGTTAAGAAAGGTTGGACACCCCCGTCACTATTGTAGGTGAGGTCACTAGTTTAAAGCCTGTTGAGTCATGGACCGAAACTGAACAAAGACTTGTACAATATAATTCTAAAGGTTTGCACGTTATTTCTTCACATGTCACACAAGAAGAATATAATAGAATTATGACTTGTGAAACATCAAAAGAGGCTTGGGATATTTTGTCACTCACTCACGAGGGCACTAGCACGGTTAGGGCATCAAAACTTCAAAATCTCACTACACGGTTTGAGACCATTAGGATGTTAGAGAGTGAGACCTTTGATGAGTTTTATGCTAGATTGTCCAATATTGTCAACTCATCATTTAACCTAGGTGAGAAAATTCCCGACAACCGTGTCATTAAGAAAATCCTTAGGTCGTTGCCTAGTAGGTTTGATGCGAAAGTGACCATTTTAAACTCCTTGGGTAGGTTAGAATCAATGAAACTAGAAGAGATTGTAGGTGACTTATAAACCTATGAAATCGACATGATTACCTCCAAGCAAGTGCCTAACAAAGAAAAGGGTATTGCTTTGAAAACCCGGAAGGAGGAAATTAAAGTTTCGGATTTCGATTCCGATTTCGATTTTGAGGATGTTGCTTTGTTGGCAAAGAGATTTAAAAAATTTATTAAGTTTCAAAAGCAATCGAAAGATGCCAAGAAATTTGAAAAATTCAAGAACAACAAAATAGATCCCACCTCTAAGGATAAGTGTGAAAAGCCTAAGAGATAAGAGGCGGATAAGTGTTTTGGGTGTGAGGGGTACGGTCACAAAGTTAAGGAGTGTCCCACTAGACTTAAGAAAGAGGGCAAGCAACCCATTGTCTATAGTGTCACCTTAAGTGGTAGTGAACAGGAAGAGGGAGAGAGTTCCCCCATTGAGCGTAACTTTACTGCGTTTATGGCATGTTATATGAGCGACGACGACAATACTCATGTGAATGACACTTCCGAGGAGATTTTGAGTGTATCCCATGTTATGAGGGTGATGAGAGTGACGAGGAGGAGATAGATGTGAAAGAATTGCAAAATGCATTTAATGAGTTGTATGCCGAAATGGTAAAGGTGAAAAAGGCTAACTCAAAATTACAATCTAAGCTGAATGAGCGTGCCATAGAAAATAATGATAGTTTGATTGAGGATCTTAGGGCACGAGAGAAGAAGTTTAGGGAGAAACTAGAGTTTGTGGAGAAAGAGAGAGATAATCTTCGTGGTTTGATGGAGTCCTTGAAAAAGGAGATTTTAGAATTTGAGGAGACTAGGCGTTTACTCGAATCTAGGATTCTTGAGTTGGAGGAAAGGTTGAAAGACTCGTCTAGAGTCAAGTTTGATCTGGAGGCTAGGTCGGAGAAGTTAGATAAGATTCTAGGCACCGTCCAAATTAAGGGAGATATGGGAGGTATAGGTTTTGGTGAGAGAGTTGTTCCCATTCCCCCTGCACGTGTGAGAAACACTTGGATGGTTAGAAAAGGTCCACATAAAGGTAATCATTCCCACCACCGCTACTCTTGCACATTTTGTGGTAGGAAAGGTCACCTTAGGCGTTATTGTTACGACCTTAGAAAAACTCCTAGGAAGTTTAGGAATAAAGTTGCCCCGGTTCCCAAAACCCCCATGAGCCATTTTACACCTACTTGGGTTAGGAAATCGGATTTAGTAGCTTTAGGAATTAAACTTCATGATTCTCGTATGAGTGCACTTGATTCTTCCCATGCTAAATCTAAAGGATGATAGTGTTGCCATGTTTGTCATATGCTAGTTTGCTTCATGATATATTCATTGATAGTATTATGACATGTATATCATTTTGTATTATAGTTTTCATTTGTTTGAAGTCCTATTTGAAAAAATACAAAAATATTTTGTTTTTGAGAAAACTTTTGAAAAACCAAAAACATTTTCAGTTTTTGTTTTTGAGTTTACATGTTTGATGTGGCATATTGGTGTGCTTGGACTCCCCCCCCCCCCCCCCCCCATCGTTTCATTATCCATGTGGCTAGGACATTTGGTCATTATTATCGATGCTTAGAATGATCTTAACCATTGTTTATATGGGGTTGTTTCGAAGTTGATATGCATTTTGATTCGACTTTGTATATATGCCAACATCGCACACATGCACGAGTTTATATGGATGTTTGACTTCTCTTGCATATTTGAATTTGGTGAGGCGTTCTTATCTCAATCTTGCCATCTATGCGTAAGTAGACTTAAGGAGAAGTGTGCATGTAATAACCGTTTACCGTGAGGATTAAAAATTGGTAAAAATGATGAGTGATTCACGGGAAAGGACTGCGAGAGTTCAAAATTAACTTGTCGTGAAAGCCACCGTTTAAAAAGAGCCCAAAAAGAAAAAAAGCAAGATGCTAAGAAAAGGGCCAATAAGATTTTCTCTAAGTTGAGAATGATAGAAACCTCAAAAGAACTTGAAAAAGTATGTTTATATGAGGGTGTTTGGTTGGAGAAAATTTAAACGGGTTTGCACAACTAATCCTAATGTTGAAACATTGCAATTTGACGCTATTGTTTGTAAAATCGTCAAAATTCTGGATTTGTGTGCATGTAGTATGTTTAGTTCATTAAGCTCACACTTTAATTGTCATATGGCTATGATAAAGTTTGATGATTTATCGCTATCAATTAGATCTTCTTGATCATTTCGATGTGTTGGAATTGTGACTCATTTATTGTAGTTTCACGCCCATTCATTCCATATCCATGTTTAAGCACATCGATACTATGTTTGCATGTAGCTCACATTTTTAGTTTTTATGAGTTTTTGCGTTTTGTGTTAAAAGCCTACTGTTTTAGCACTGTTTTGTATCTGTCAGGCCCTTCCTGGAATATTTTTGTGAAATTTTTTTCACTGGGCAATACTTTATCATATTTCTGGGAAACTGGGAAATTTTGGCAGGTCGCGCGAAGTCGTTCTAACGACATTGCATCTCGCGCGAACGACTTCTGTACTTCGTTCGAGCGACTTCCTCATCTCGTTTGAGAGAAGTCCCTGACTCGTTCGAACGACAGGCTGAAAAATGGCTTCTGATTGGTTTGCAGTCCTCTGGTTTAATTAATATTTTTTTTGGTACTGCGGGAAGCAATTCTGGACTGTTTGGTTTATATGCTGGTTCTTTTATGTTCCAAATTGGTAGTCTGCATATGAGTCCGTTTATCACACTTGATTTTATTGGTATACTCTATGTGTGATTCCTTGGTTTACTAGCTACTATTTTGTCATTATATGATTTTTTTTAGCTGGTTGATTCATGTTTATCTAGCGGTTTTCATTATTCAAAATTGGTATCAACTTGATTCTATTTGGTATCATATTCTCATGCTAGATATTTCATATTGGTTTATCTTTTCACCGGATTGTCTATTCGAGACAAAAAGGGGGGGAGATGTATGTGATGTAGGGGGAGTTTTGTTGAGCGCTTCTTTATGATATTTGTTTCAAATTGGTAACACATAATTGCTCACATGTTTCAAATGATATGTTCTTATTGAATATATAAATTGGTTTCATTTGTTCCTCCATACTTCCCTTGGTATTTGTTTGTCTGTTTCATGTGTGTAGGTATGCTTCAGCGATTTGAGATTTCAAGTCTACATCACATTCCGACAGTTCATGCTTGCCGGTGCTACATATATTAGTCCGTGTCTTGTATTTTTTATTTTGGGTTTATGGGATGGGATTTAGGCATCATACGGTTTGACGGCCCGATTAGGCATTTCACTGGTTTAGTTTTGTCCCGGAATAGTCAAAGGGGGAGATTTGTAAGGACATAAATTTCCAATTGAGTCCCTGTATTCTTTTGACTTAATTCCGTGAACAAAATTGTGTTTGTAATATGTCATAGGGAGAATTTTATTTTGTCACGATCCCACTTGGTCTATGACGTAGTGAAGAAATTGAAGACGTTGCGACAAAGCTTCAAAGAAATAATCATGCCGATGTTTATTTGGTGCAAGTTTAATCGTCCTCAAAGTTCATTTCATTCTGAGATCACTCATGTATCAATGTGTATTATTAATGGTGCTCGGAATTATTTTATAAAAGATAAGGATGTAATTTTTATAAAGAAAAATGTTTTTAAATGTTTTATAAGTGTTTTAATGGTTTTTACTTCGTTTTATGATGATAAGCTCGAAATAGAGTTTGACTAATTTGAATCTCTTTGTTAAGAAACGTTTTTATCCGAAAGTCAAAGAAAGTCAAACTTTCGCGAGGTCGCTCGAACGACATTGGATCTCGTTCGAACGAGATACAATGTCGCTCGAACGACATGCTTAAGTCGTTCGAACGACACATTTTTCGAGGCGGCGTTTAACTCTTATTTAAACAGTGTTTTCACCATAATTTCGTAAGTGTGCTTTCTGGAAAAAGTTTTACGAACCAGAACCTTGTTTGCACATGTTTTCTAAGGTTTAAAAGTCTTAAACACATCCTTAGAGTTTGCAAAGATCCGAGTTATCATTCTTATATGTTTGCGTGATCTTGCTGCACCAAAGTTGTTTGTTCTACACATTGAACACAAAGGGTTTTGCGGTGAAGAAGCGACGGACATCGTGTTCAACATCGTAGACGTATCAAAGCCATATCGGTGGACACCGAGACATACGTGGAGGCGTGTGTTGTGGACAAAGATCGTGGAAGACGGAATTTCTGCGTGGGCACTAATGAAGAACGGTTGAAGATTAGAAGGAGCGTCAAGACCCGTGGGGATCGAGTCTTAGTGTAGGGCTAATATGTCTTTGTAAAACCATTGTTCATAGTGATTGTCTGGCTTGGGCCGTCCGAGGTTGTTTTCCCGTTTTGGGTTTTTTCCTCGTACATCCGGCGTTGTGAGTATTCTTCACTTTAATTTACTTGCTTTAATCTCTAGATGCATGTTTAGGATTAATCAAGATAAAATTGGTTTAAAGTGAGAATTGGGATTTTCACAACTTGGTTTGGTGCATTATTAAAAGTTGGATCTTTTTCGAAGAAAAATTGGTTTTGTTTAAAACACACATATTGGGCACTCTTCAATTTTTAATATCATATGCTTCTTTATATCATAATTTTTTTATATCATTTTTTTTACTTTAATGCATAACTAATCTTCGATTTTAGACTTTAATACAACTTTATCAGTTGAATAGACTTTAGTACACTTTTCGTCGCTAAATGTCAATAAATATCACTTTTAGTGATAAAATTTTCACATTTAGTGACGAAAAGTTTACTAAAGTCTGATGAACTGATAAAGTTGTATTAAAGTCTAAAATAGAATATTAGTAATGTATTAAAGTAAAAAACAATTTAACATGTGATTTCTTTTATATCATTTTTTAATATCATATTCTTCTTTATATAAGATTTTTATTTCATAATTTTTTTATATCAGATTTTTTAATCCATTTTTCTTATATACAACTTTTTACATTTGATTTTTTTGCCCACTCTTTTTAAGGATTGTGTTGAAGCACAATGTACAAATAACTTTGTGCGGTGTCAAAAAAAATGTGGTGCTTTTAGCATGATCTTTTTTTTTTATATATCATATTCTTCATTATATCATATTTTTTTTAATATTAGGCTCTTCCATTAAGTCACTTACCATATAAAACACAAAAATAAGATATGTCACTTGAAAAATTAATGCGATTAAATAACTACACATGGAAAATTATAAGATTCGCCCTCACAAATTTTGCCATTAATTTTTTTGTCACACAAGTCAATTCCCCATTTTTGTATCAAACGAACTCTTAATGTTCTGTGGCGTTATAGCCGCAGGAGGTGAAAAAAAGATTTTTGGCACAACACTTGAAATGTCGCGGTAGAAATAAAAAAGAGTGGTTCCACGGTAATTCAAATGTTGAGGGAACAAGTTTTTGTCTTTTTTAAATGCGACAAGTTGGGGAAAAATACCACATTAATTGGTTATTTTTTGTTGCAATGGTGTTACGTCTAATGTTCCAGAGTAGATAATTTGACGAAACAACTATACAAACTATAATTCTTTATTTGATAATTCATTTTACAGTAGCTAGATGTAGAGGGGCACCCACTTGGCTGCCCACAAACAGGTCTAATTGGGCGAGGGGACTCAAGGACGAGAGGGTCTACCATGAGGGGATTCACCTTCAAAATGGCCCAAGACAGAGATTTGGACAAGAGGGTCCACCACGAGGGGTTCCACCCTAAAAAATGGTAAGACACAGATTTGGACGCAATGGTCCACCACGAGGGGTTCCATCCCCAAAATGATTCAAACAGAGATTGGGATGAGAGGGTCCACCACAAGGGGCTCAAGGCCTTCAATGGGCCAAGATAAAAATATTGGCAAAAAGGCCTACAACGAGTAACCCTAAGTTAAATAGCCAAACGTCAGATGAAAATGACGAGGGAGTGCCAACAAGCAACCCCAAGACAAAAGATAAGATGTGTGAGCAGATACAAAAGTTTGGGAGGATGCTCACAAATCTCATTTAAACAGTTACTAACTTTATTGTTTGTCTCACATAGATAGCCTTGAGCGAGCAAGCAGGGCTCGAGCAGGCCAGCTGAGATCTCTTGGGAGTTTTGATTTGGTGGCTGAGAGTCAAGGTTTGTTGGACAAAGCCAAAGTACAACCACTTGACACTTTAGGATATAAAGAATACTAGTAGAGAGATCCTAGGGGTCACTTAAGCACTCACACAAACCACACTTCGAATAAATGACTGAGTAGCCAAGAGCTTGCTCAAAGAAGTATTTTCTAAATGACCATCGGTGAGTGGTCCTCAAGGCCACTCTCGAGTTTTTACAAAAATTTGTACTACAAGTTGCCGTTTGAACAGATATTTACCAAATCACACATTTTGATACTATTAGTCGACATATTTGCTTTTTGACTTTGGTATGTACCGGGTGTCGTCTTTCAGAGGGGGGTAGACAGCTAACAGATAGACAGAGACAAAAGGTACATTACAGAGCTTGTCTCAAGGGGTGCCTTGGTTTGGTGCCCAAATAACCGTAGTATCTACCTATAAATAGGGCGCTTGAGTAAGGCCACGATAACACAGAAAACTCAAGTTTGCACCCTTAGTCTATCAAAATTGCACCAAAATAGTATTCTCTCCTTATTCTCTCTCTAAGTGTCAAAGTGTTTGTTTCTTCACTTCCTTTATATCCATCACTTTCAAGAGATCTCTCTTTCTCCCAGACATTATCATTGTCATAAAAGTTTATACTCATTACTCTCTTTTCGGGAAGAAAGTCACGGAGACTCCATTATTACCAGAAATATAAGGTTATCTCTCATAGATGCTCTTGATACTTTGAAGTCCTTGAAGACAACATCCATTGGAGTGAATTAAGCCTCACCCATTTCAGTTCTTCATAGACCCCAGTATAACCACCCTTCTGCATTTGACGACTCTGCTAGGTAAGTATTCTCATTGCCATGGATAAAGAAGGACATAATGTTTCAAAGCAGCTAGTGTTTGAAGACACTCCAACGGGTAATGGAGTTTAAAGTGACAAGACAACCTAAGAGTAGGTTGTAGTAATCGAAATAAGAGTGCCTGCTCCTCAAGGAGGGCAGGCCAGTGCAACAGCGGTCACACCGTTAGCGGGGATGAGTTTATTAAGTATGTTTTTTAAGTTTTTGAAGCAGAACAATATTGACCTGACAAGTCTGAGTCAAACTTGCATGACGCCTGCAGTGGACCCTGTTGGAGGGGTTGCAGCAGCAGTAGTAGCGAACGTAGAGCTGGCTCCACCTCGAAAGGTGGTAACAAAGCAGATAGCAACGCTTGTAAGTTCACTGGCAACAAAGAAAGTTAAATTGTAAGGACATATTTTTCATTGTCCATAGTTTACATTAAGTATGTCGTATACCATTACAACCGCCAAAGAAAGTTCACGTTCATACGTTCAAGCAGTCAAATCTAAATATCAAGTATCTTCAACGATGGTCCTCTACGAGATTGATTTTGGTAAGGATTGTGTTTAATGTTTCGTAGATGTTTTACTTTAGTATTGGCATATTTTTCTAAAATATTTTTTTTATCAAAATGAGGCCTTTTTCTAACTTGTAAACTGTTTGGTTGGTATATTTAAATGAAGGCAAGGTTACTCGAGTAACCTTATTGGCATTAAATGTGATTGACCAACATTAAATGTTAAAGTACCGTAGCATTAATGTCAAAGATATTGCATTAAATGCATGGGATATTATATTTTGACGGGAAACAGCCCAACCAGTTAGAAGCATGGTGGCATTAATGGGGGACATGATGTGGCAGCTCAAAGGCTTACCTTAGAGCGGCTATGAAATCAGATATGGCTAACTAGGCCTGCCATCCTAAGGATAATATCACTTGAGTGTTGTAACTTCGAGTCCCTAAATGCGAGACGTTATGATATCATAAAGAAAGTGAACAGTGACTCCACTAGACGTGTGGTCACATTAATCAAAAGGATAGTGTATGGTTTCAAGCTTACTCGACTGGAAGGTAGCTCGAGTATTTGATATGCTGTTTGTTGGCTAAGAACTATCTCTTGACCAAGGATACAAGGTTGAGGTTCCTCGGGGATAGGTTGAAGTCATGGTAGCTCAGCTAGAAATGGCTCGAGCAACCATTTGTACTGGATGAAGTTTTGCCCAAGTGTGCCAAGGGGGTTAGTTATTGCTTTCCCAACGTCGTCTTGTTCCTAATTCTCCAAACCATGTCCCTGCGAGATTCCTAAGAGGAGGTTATTCGATAGAGCTTGTGAGCCCTCCCATGCCCTGCCAGGCATGGTCCCTCGAGGGTACCGAACAACCTCACCCAGATTACAAAGTAAGCTTGTTCAACAAGTAAAGTACATGACCAAATACACTTAGCTTTATATTACAAAATATTGCTATTCGAATAACTTTGGCCTTCGAAGAGAGTTTTGGGAGGAATGTCTGTGGAGGGTCTTCGGGGGGAAGTCCTTTTGAGATGTCTTTATCTTCCTCTTAAGTTGCTAAGTATAGGATCAACTCAGGTAATCAATCTTTGGTGGGGACTCCCCCTACAGATAGTGTTTTGAGATGCATCATCATTTCATTTTATGGTTTATAATGTTTGGAGTCGTTGAAATATGATTAGGTGTTACTTCCTACATGTTTGACTCATGATTTCTTTTAATGCACACATGCACAAATTTGTTTGATTATTATACTTGTCTATCACATGTTGGTCGAAGTGTTTTCATCTCAATTCTGTCTTTAAAATAAATAATGTGATAAAACTCGACAATGAAAGTAGTGCATGTAAGAACCACTACCCATGAGGATTTGTTTAATATTGAAAAATAATGAGTGAACACGGGAAATGACTGCGAGAGTATAATGAACTCGTCGTGAAAGCCACCGTTTGAAAAGAGCCCAAGAAAAAATTAATGCAATAAAATAAAAATATGCCAAGATGGGGCCAATAGTAAATATCTTTAAAAGATAATTTTACACCTCATTAGAAAAATAAAAAGTACTATTATTTATGAGAGAGTTTGGTTGGAAATAAATCAATGGGTTTGCACGTCCTGACAAAGTCTTGAAAAAGCATTACATAGTTTTAGACGTTATTGGTGTGAAAATCATTTTAGACTTTGATTTGTTAATTACATTGAGTCAATATCATTTGAATTCAACATGTTTACACCTAAGAACGATTTTGAGTTCATTCGTTAGGAGTGACCATATTCATCGTGCACATATATTATGAATGTTTGAATTGATTTTCCTATCGAATTGATTCACACCCATTTATTCCATTTCCACGATTTCATTATTTTATTGTTATTCATGGTGTGTGTTGTTTTTTGAAAATTATTTTTGCTTGAAAATCCAAAAATAGATTGTGGAGCCTTTTGAGTTTATCCTTGCATGAGCTTAATTGATATATATTTGTTATGTTTCTCGTGACACTCCTTATTTATTATGTTTTATTATTTTTCTTGTCTATTTCAGACAAATAAAAAGGGGGAGAAGGAATTATGAATTATGGGCGAGTGAGAGTTTAAATTATGGGGGAGACATGACTTGATTTGATTTTTGATTTTTGATTTATGTTTATCTTATTTCAAACTGGATACGTCACGAAGGTATTTGCTTTGTTTATTGTGTGTAGGACTTTAATGATCATTTGGAAAGCACGCAAAAATAAGAGCAAGGAAATCAAAGAGATTTGAAGTCCTTAAAGTTGAAGATTTTTGAAGATTAGCATATTTAGTATCTTTCCACTTTTGGGTTCATGAGAGAATATTAGATTTGTATTAGACATTTGATTTATAATTCAGATTGTTTTTAGTTTGTATCGGCATAGACATAGGGCGAGATTTGTAAGGACATATTTTTCATTGTCCATAGTTTACATTGAGTATGTCGTATACCGTTACAGTCGTCAAAGGAAGTTCACATCCATATGCTTAAGAAGGAGGATCCGAATATTAAGTATCTTCAACGATGGTCCTCTACGAGATTTATTTTGGTAAGGATTGTGTTTAAGTTTCATAGATGTTTTACTTTAGTATTGGGATATTTTTCTAAAATATTTTTTTATCAAAATGAGGCATTTTTCTAACTTAAAATGTTTTCTGAAAGACCTGCAGGTGGACTTTAAAAATAAACAATTTTTGCTCCAATCGTTCAAAGGAAATCTTAGTGGCGTTCAAATGACATAATGTTGTCGTTCAAATGACTTGATCAAACGACATCACATGTCGTTTCTTAGGTCACGAGAAGGGTCGTTCCTTATTTTCTCCAAACGACCATGTACTGGTTTGGATTTTTATTAGTCGTTACTTAGGTCATTCAAACAACATGTATCTGTCATTCGAACGACCTCCGCTGCCTCAAAATATTTTTGTTGCTTATAAATACCTACTTTCGTGAAGATTTTCATCAAGACTTTTACTGCACACAAACTGTATATCTGCAAACTTTTAGTCTTCACTTTTTAGGGAAAATTTACTTTTTAGATTCAAACAAAGCATCCCATATACTTTTGTTAATCGCTTTGGAACCCAAACACTTATTTGTCGAAGTTTCTCTTGTAGAGAAGGATTCTCTACTGCGGGATTGGTAGTTCTTCTGGGAGCTATTATTGACGACTGCAGTCATTGGGGATACTCCAGGGTATTCACTACTGAAGGAGGAGTTGAAGTTATTAAGGTTCTCGAGGAAATCTTTGTTGGTTTGAAGACTGCGATATTTGTAGATTTTCTGCGAGAAATTCATTGTAGTATTTCTCTATTGTATTGTAAATTACGATTTGCAAAACTTTAGTGAAATAAAATATTTTTACTCGAAAGGTTTTTTTTCTTGAAACCTGCCCTTATTTGTGATTGCATGATTTAATTGATGAATGTCTTGAATCAATTAGTTGCATAATCTAGGGTTAAGAATATAAAATTGGTGTAATTAAATTGGTTCACATACTTGATGCATAATAAAATTGAGAAATTCTAAAATGATTGTCTTTGGATAAAGCGCACACACAAGTGAAAAAGTTGTTATCCTCTCAAAGGGAATCCTCTCACATCTATGAGGAGTTGCAGAATCCCTACCCATAAATCACCAATGAGAAGCCATATCTAGAGGGATATGTTTCTTATAAGTTTATCAAATTCAATGGAAATGGTGAAAACCCTAGAGAGCACGTGATAAGGTTTGTAGAGTACTTGGGTGTACATGAAAATGACAAGGAGTTGAAGTTGAAAGAGTTCTCCTAGACCCTCACAGGAAAATCATACTCGTAGTATTCCCACCTAGCTTCGAACAACATTCCAACCTGGGAAGAGATGCATAGGCAGTTCCTCCAGAAGTTCTTCTTGACAGAAGATGAGTTCACGCTGAGGCACTTCCAGAAATTCTTCTCGATGAAGAATTGATGCAGTACATCAAATGATTTTAAGACAGGGCTTTGGATTTCCATGAGGATGTGGAAGAAACAAGGCTACTGCAGATATGTGCTGAGGAGCTGCCAAAAGAGTATAGAATCCACTTGGTCAATGAGACCAGAGATGAAAGTTTTAGGGAGTTCACGCGAGAAGCTAACAATATTGCGATGATCATAAAACCCCGATCACAGAGTTCAGGTACCCACGACAACAGGAAAATTTCAAGTCTCTAGACGATAAGCCGTCAACTATGTGGATGGAAACTCAAAAGGCAAAAAGGGAGGCCAAGGATTCAAAGGCAATATCCCGACAGGAAAAATAAAGTTTGAGGATGACATTCCACCACCATTGCCTTGTAGTGTAGCGCGATGGATTGTTACCATACCTTAGTGCAAAAAGGGGTAGCAGGCCCCCCTCATTTTAATAGGCAAATACCATCAGCATCAGATAAGGCAGACGTAAATTTTATGAACTCCACCAAAGGATCCATCATGCGACCAAAGATTGCTTTTATCTGGGAAGGATCAACGACGAGAAGGTAGCCAATGACACTTTGAAAATACCTGCAGTAGATGTGAATGAGAACCCATTGACCACTCATCATTATGCTTCAACTAATATGGTGGTTTCATATGATGAGGAAGGATCTCAAGAGCCAAAGGAATGGTGGAGCAATGAGAAAATGTGTGAAGAATGGCTAGCTAACCTAGATAGAGAAAAGCAAGAAAATTAGTAGGGTGAGAAAGTGAGCCCCTCGCAAGGAAGAACATACGTGGTCCTTGCCCTAGATGAGGGTGGGATATCTAAAGCAAAATATGCGTGTAATGCATAAACATATGAAGTGGAGATGGACTCAGAATGTGCAGCCATAGCAAGGAGTCCAAAATTCAAGTGGTTTTTTTATCAGATCAGAGTGAAACATGATACTCGTGTGGTCATTTCAAAGAGGATACTAGAGTCCATTAAATAGCAAGGCGGTCCTTCTCTAAATTGGCAAGGACCCATAGGAAGGTTGATTAAGAGGTACACTTTTGAGGTGGTCTTCTTAAAAATTTAATAGGCAAGTGCCTTATTTCCATAATCGTCCTCTGTATGTGACAACTTTGATAGATGGAATCAGTTTCCCTAGAGCACTCATGGATGGAGGGGCATCCATTAATATCATGCCTATTAGCATGATGTATGAAATAGGCATCTCTCAAGAAAAGAAAGTGTCGATCTCGTTAGTGATTTTCATTTTTGATAGTTCAGGGATGCAATCATTGGGTTATGTGAATGTGGGAATTAAATTGGAAAATTTTACATCTCATATCAAATTTTATATCATCAATGCTAGCACCAACTATCAGCTCTTGATAGGGAGAGTGTGGATACACACACGTGGGATAGTGCCTTCAGCATTCTGCCAGTGTAAAAAAGCAAACATTTGAGGAACCAAGATTATGATCAAAGCCATAGAAAGGCAGTTTTCAGTAGAAGAAACTCACTTAGTGGATGCAGCATTCTACACTGAGCTAGATGAAGAGAGAAAAGGCTTGACTAGGGGTTTGGAGGAGCCCCGCGTAGCTGAAGAAAGTGATAAGCTCAAAAAGTCCATGCATGAAATATTGGATCAACGAGTGACCCCTACAGATGAAAAAGTGAAAGGAAAGAGAAAGCTTAAAATTAAGACAAGGCCTTATCGAACCTATAAGAAAGTTATGTTACTTGATGGAAAAGTTATCTACTACTTATAACGATCTGCACGGGATGCATTTTGGGATGAAAGCGTCGACCCGATACCGGAATGCCTTGTGGTAGATGAGTCCCACATTGTTGAACATATAAAGGAGCCTGGAGAGGCACCTGAGTGCATGCATAATGGGTCAAGGGAACAACTCCAAGAAATAGAAAAGATAAACTTGGGAGTAAAAGGAGGAGACGAGAGACCTTTCTTCATCTCTAAAGGCCTGAAGCCTAAACAGAGGGAGGATATCATCATCCTGCTCAAGGAGTTCATAGATGTGTTCGCATGGAAATATACGGAGATGTCTGGGATAGACCCAGAAGTAAGTTCCTACGAGTTAAATGTTCTCCCCAATGCCCTACCAGTGAAGCAAGCCACTCGCACCTACAAAGTTGAGTTGGGCCCCAAAATCAAAGTAGAAGTAAAGAAGTTAGCGGCAACAAGGTTTATCAAGCCAATTTAACATCCTATGTGACTCTCAAGCATTGTACCTGTAGCCAAGAAAGACAAGACGTAAATAAGGATATGCGTAGACTTTAGAGATTTAAATCGGGCTTATCCAAAAGATGAATTCCCACTGCCAAACATTGATGGTTTGGCGGATGACACAGTGGACACGAAATGTACAACTCCGTGGATGGGTATGTTGGTTACAACCAAATTAGAATGGATCTAACTGACGCTGAGAAAATTGCTTTTCGCACACCCGTGGGGAACTTCCACTACACAGTCATTCCATTTGGTCTGAAAAATGCAGGCAGCACCTATCCCCGTACAATGATGGCTATAATTCATGACTCGTTTCATAACATACTGGAATTTGAGAGTGTGTCAGCAATCAATAGACAAACTTGTTTAATTAAATTCCAATTTTAGTCCCAAAAATCTTAACTCTTGCAAATAAATGTGATTGACTAATTAAATAAATTCAAGCATGCAAAGCAATCACAATATGAGGAAAAATCCCCCAAAGGGGCAAAACCCTTTTTATTTCACTATAATTAGTAACACTTACAATTACAGAGAAATATAACTTGACATACGAATACCCGTAGGCGTCGGTTCGTTGTCATCGGTAAGAGATCCCGCAAGAGCTCCAAGTCAGCAATGGAGAACAACCTTTTTCTCCACACAAATACTCCAGATGAGTAGAACAATCAATAAATCTAGGATTTATAAGGATTCACATATGTATTTGGGAAGTATTTGTGAATCAAAAAGGTTAAAACCTTAAAAGATGAAGTCTAGAAAATGTAGCAGTTCTGCAGACACGGAGGTGCAAAAGAGTTGAGAAACGTGCATGCAGAACACTGTTATTTATACAAAAATCGAGACGGTACGTCGGTCGAACGACAGTGTGTTGTCGCTCGAACGACGTCAGCGATAAATTTTTCTCACCTCAACACTTAGAAAAATTCTTTCAGCGAAGGAAAACATTTTAAGACCTTAAAAAATAATTTATAAAAACTCCCAAATAATTATGTAACCATTAAAAACTCCAAATTGTATTTTACCATAATCGTGAGTGGAGTAGAGGGAATGTTGAAGATGCATGTTGCACGATGAGGTTGCACTACGCACATATGAAGATGATGGGAACGTGAAACTTCGGATTCGGATTGAGGCCATCATGGATGATCGTGTTGACGTGCCGAATGTAACTGTATGACGTGCCGAATGTAACGGTATCGAAAATACTAGTTGTGATCTAGGACGCTCAGAAAATTCCTAGATTTTAAAATGGACATTTATAAAATCACGTCCTTACAAATCTCTCCCTATGTCTATGCCGGTACATACATAAAAAAATATCCGAATTGTGCTACCCAATCTTAAAACAAATGACATACAATTTAATATCCCCATTAAACCCAAAAACTGGAAATACTAAATGACATGTCTTCAAACAGGCGTCAACATATTCAAATCTTCAACTTCTTCTAACTTTCTTTGTCATCATCAGGATGTGCACAAATGATCCTTAATTTTGAACCTACACACATGAGACAAGAAGCAATACCCATGACGTGCAATAGTTTGAAATATAATGATAAGCAAAAATAAATATCAATTAAGCTCAAGCAATTAATTATTAAAACAAATAAAAATTCTCCCCCATAATTCGTTCTCCCCCTTTTTATAATGTCCCCAAATGGACAAATATGAAGAACACAAAGCAATGCAAATGGATAATGTCACAAGGTAATCAAACTTTCTCTTTTTGAATTTTTCAAAATTTTTAAAAAAAATGTACAATAAATTTGTTAACTCAGCATCTTCCTTAGGTGTAAAAATGGTGGAATTATAAGAACTTGACTCGATCAAATCAACAAATCAAAGCTCAAAGCAATTTCCACGCCAATAAAGTCCAAAACTATGTAACGATTTTTCATGACTTTCAATGGCATTCAAACCCGTTTTATATTCCATCCAAACTCCCTTATAAATAATAATGCTTTTTATTTTTCTTTGGAGGTGATGAAACTAAAACCGATTGGCCCACTTTTGGGCGTATTTTTCTTTTTATTGCCTATGAATTTTTCGGGCTCTTTTCAACCTCTTTGGACCTTGACTTCTGCTTTTGCCACACTTTTTCTAGGTCCGATTTAAACGGTGGCTTAATTTCTAAGGATAAATGAGTACCTTTCGTAGCCCTTCCTCATTTTTCAATTTAACACAAACTCACTGCAACGGTTTTTACATGCACTACTTTCTTGTCAAGTTTTATCGCTTTTGATTTGTTGTACAAACATAATTGAGATGGAAATAGTCAAGCCAACATGTGATAGATAAGTACAATACTCAAATAATATTGTGCACGTGTGCAATAAAGGAGATAAGGAGCCAAACATGTGAAAAGATATCACTAATCACATCTCAATGACTCCAAACAATGTAAAGCACATGGAAGAAATGATGTAGCGTCTCAAATCACTATCAAACAGTGACGTGGAATATGGAAATGAAGTTGTGACTATGGTTATCTTATATGTTTATCCATAAATAGTGCAAATAAAATACAAAACTATTTTTTTGTTTTTCAAAAATTTTTATAAAAATAAAATATTTTTCAAAAATTTATCAAAAATAAAATCTTTTTGTATTTTTCAATTTTTTCAAAAATAATCTTTTTGTATATTTCGAAAAAAATAAGAAAAAATAAAACCATAACAAATAATGATGCAAATGATATAATCTAGAGATAGGAATCAGATGATATGAACATGAAAAATGCATCCTACTTTAGACATGGTGACCACCCCTCTGTCAACTATGCAAATTCCTAAAAACTTCCTAAGACTCTCTAATCTGAGGGCATCTAAAGGCTTTGTGAAAATATCGGCTAACTGGAGGTCGGTAAACACAAAACTCAAGGATACGACCTTATCTTCTACTAACTCACGGATAAAGTGCTCACGTATCCTAATGTGCTTTGTGCACGAATGTTGGACTGGATTACGGGATATGTGTATTTCACTCATGTTATCACGGGAAATAGTCATGGTGTCCTGTGATTTATAGTGGACAAATAGATGGATTTTTGCTTCTTGCTCAACCAAGAGCTAAGAGCATAACCAAAGAAGAAACACCCACCAGAAGTGCTCCTACATCCATCTGCATCCCCGAACCAATCGGCATTCGAATAGGTGGATAAACGGCCATCGGTATCAAAGGAATACCAAATGCCAAATGAGAGAGTCCCACTCACATTTTTTATAATACGTTTAAGATCAAGTAAGTACGACTCTTTCGGGGACGCCTGATATCACACACAGGCTGCAACACTAAAGGCGATATCGGGACGACTGGCAGTCAAGTAGAGAAGACTACCTATCATACTTCGATACAAGGTTTGCTCTACATCCTTGCCTGAATTGTCCTTGCTAATATTCGTTGAGGTACTCATCGGGGTACGTCAGTGCTTAGCGGAGTTTAAACCAAATTTCTTCACAAGGTCTCTAGCATACTTAGATTTGGATATGAACATCCCATCCTCTAACTGACGAACCTGGAGACCAAGGAAGAATGTAGGCTCATGGACCATGTTCATCTCAAACTCACTCTCCATCTCCTCCTCAAAGTCGTGAGCATGTCGTGAGCATGTGGATCTAAAGACTATGTCGTCCACATAGACCTAGGTAACCAAAATAGCTCCGTCTCTTCTCTTAATAAACAACGTCTTATCAACTCCCCCTATCATAAAGCCATGGGCTAAGAAATAGGAAGTAAGTCGCTCGTACCAAGAACGGGGCGCTTGCTTCAAACCATACAAGGATTTTCTCATAAAATAGACGTGATCGTCGTGCTTAGGGTCTTCAAGCCCTTTTGGTTGTTCCATGTAAACTTCCTTCTGTATAATGCCATTTAGAAAGGCACTCTTGGCATCCATCTTGTATAACTTTAAGTGCAAATGATATGCGATGGCGAGTAGTAAGCGAACGGACTCAAGCCTAGCAACAGGAGCAAATTACTTATCAAAGTCTACACCCTCTATTTGTGTGTAGCCTTGAGCGACTAACCTAGCCTTGTTTCGGATGACAGCACCATTCTTATCCATCTCATTTTTGTAGATCCACTTGGTACCTATCAAATTCTTCTCGCTAGGTCGGGGGACTAAATCCCAGACATCGTTCTTTCTAAACTGAAGTAACTCGTCCTACATAGCCGATATCCAGTGTTTATTCTTGAGTGTTTTCTTGACGTTTTTGGGCATGACTTTAGACGTGTAGCAAACAAAGCTAACCACGTTCTCCAGCTGAGCACGAGTGTTTACCCCTAGGGTGGGATCTCCTAGAATGGTAGTAGGATCATGACTCTTGTGAACCCAAGCAGGTGTGTCCCCTAAGTCAGGAGTAGGGTCCACCCTGGGTGTGGGAGGCATAATGGGATCATCAGTAGGAATTTCACCCTCTTCACACAAAAGGTTATAATTAATAAACGTCGATGGTTTGTCATCTTGTACGATGACGTTTATTGACTCCATAACCTTAGAGCTACTCAAGTTAAAAACCCGATAAGCTCTACTAGTCGATGAATACCTTAACAATATTCCCTCGTCGCTTCGGGAGTCGAACTTTCTTAATTTCTCTTTATCCCTTAGGATGTAGCATTTTCTCCCAAAGACACGGAAATATGAAAGGTCGGGATTCTTTCCAGTCCACAATTCGTAGGGCGTCTTAAGTGTGTTCGAACGAAGGTAAACTCTATTCACCTTATAGCACGCGGTAGACACCGTCTATACCTAAAATCTCCTAGCAACGCTATGACCTATAATCATAGATCTAGTCATCTCCTGAATTATCCGATTCTTCCTCTTAACAATCCCTTTTTGCTGAGGAGTCTTCACGATAAAAAATTCTTGCTTGATCCTGAGGCTATCACAGTAAAGATCTAATTTAGCTTTCTTAAACTCAGTGATGTTGTCACTCCGCATTCCATTAATGGTGACACCGTGTTGATTTTGCAGGATACGACACTTGGCCGTAAGAAATTCCATAGCATCGGATTTCTCTCTCAGAAAATGTACAATCGAGTAACGAAAGAAATCATTTACCATCACGAGGATATACCTCATACTACCCAAACTCTCAGTACAAGTAGGACCTATAAGATTCATTTGTATCAACTCGAGTAGTCGTGAAGTGGTAATGGAATTCAACTTTCTGTGAGGGATACGGACTTGATTTCCCAACTGATAGGGTCCAAAAATCGCGAAAGTCGAATTTCCAAGTGATGGCAAGCCACGTACTAGGTCCTTTTTAGCTAATCTCTCCAAGTTTCTAAAATTCACATGACCTAGACATTGATGCCATAGATCCATAAGAGTGATCGTGACGCTGTTGCAGATAAATGAAGACTTGGGCACAATCCCATAGCAATTAACTCCAGTCCTCATCCCTTGAAATAGAAATTGACCGGCTTGATCATAAACATTGCACTTGTTTCGGTCAAACTTTATTGCAAAGTCAGCGTCGCACAGCTGGTTAATGCTGAGAAGGTTCGCTTTCAAACCTTTGACGTACAAAACATCCTCTAGCTTAGGAAATCCTGGTATCTCTATTGTACCTCGTCCTATTATTTTAGACTTTCCCCCATCTCCAAATGTGACTTTATTTTCCTTAGAATCCTCTAGGTAGGTAAAAAATGAAACGTCACTAGTCGTGTGTCTGGAGCACCCACTATCAAAGTACCACTGAGAGGTATTATGTGCGTTAACAGCAACAAGGGATTTTGCGTCGTGTTTAGGCACCCAAGTGGAGGTAACCTTCTATTTTGCCTCATCATTGTTAGTTCTAGTCGGTATTTTGGAAGTATCCAAAAACGGCAAAAAAATACGTTAGAACTCTTCCATTAAACTCTGAGATGTGGGGACTAGAAAATAAGTTGCCTCTAAGACTTGAAAAATCGTTGGTGGCACGTGATGGAGCAAAAGTACGTCGTGTACGACTCAAACATTAGCAAAAATCCATAAGGTGGCCTTTTCTTTTGCAAAATGTACAAAATTACACAGTCTTAGGACGACCTTAGTTTACTTTTCTTGGTCGAACTCTTCTCTGGGGTTTTCGTTGATGGCCATATGGATTTGTAGTAAACTCAGGAATTGGCTCCGATGTCATGTGAGATGTGGAAGCACTATCAAAACCAATTCCCTGCCTTTAACCAAACCCTAAAGCATGGGAGAGGATCATCTTTCCATATCTTTCCACTATCTTTACCTTAACCTCTCGGGCTCTCTCAAGGTCATGAGTGAGTTGGGCTACAAGGACTTCAAGTTTCTTTCGAGTGTCTAAAGAGGAATGGAGCTCACTCGTAAGACTAGATACTTTCTTGGTCAAGTCCCCTTTCTCTTTCTCTAAACTACTTTATCTCTCTCTCCAAACAGTCTATCTCTCCCTCTCTTTAAACTAACTATCTCTCTCTCTATGCAATCTCTCTCTCTCTCTCTCTCTCTACGCAAATAGTCTCTCTTTCTCAAGGCAGTGCTAATGGAGGACTCTATCTCTCTCATCTCTCCCAAATCTTTCTCTGAGGTAACTATCCTAAGTTCTAACGCTTTGTTACGCTTTTTAGTTTTAAAAGAATCAGCATATAAATCAGCGTACACGCGTCGTAAATCACTCTCGCTCTCACTTGCAACATCCTCCCCCTCACTCGCATCGCTTTTACTGTCGAGGTGTACCTGTGAAGTAGCATCCTCATCGTCGTTAGGTGTTGTGTTAGTAATCACTTGACTAGCCATGAATGTGGTGAAGTTACATTCATGCGGTGACTCGTCTCCATAATCCATCGACTCGACCTCACTGTCGTCACTGGGCTTTGTCTTTACCTTGATGTTTTAATTTAGTAGGACACTCAAATGCCTTATGACCTCTACCATCACACACATAACATCTTTCCTCATCTTTCTTAGGCGATTCCTTTTTATCTTTATCATTTTACTTTTCAAACTTATTTTTCTCAAAAAAAAATTTATCTTTGAAATTGCCATTTTTCTTTAATTTGAGAAACTTCTTTAAATTCTTCGCAAACAAAGACAAATCGTCTAAATCAAAATCAAATTCCGAATCAGACAACTCTTTCTCTCTTCTCCTAGATGGATAACTCTCTTTCTTGTTGACTCCTCACTCTTCCTAGCCTGGGTTTTAAGTGGTACCCCTTTATCTTTTGATTTTATGGTGTTAGGAAACATGTCAACTTCATAAGTCTGGAAATTTCAAACGACTTAAATTTCCTAAAGAATTTAGCACAGTGACTTTAGGGATAAACCGCTTAGGTAGTAATCTCAAAATCTTTTTAACTACTCTAGCACCAGGAATGTGTTCACCTAAATTGAAACTAGTGTTTATAACATCAGACAAGCTTGCATAGAATTCATCAAAACACTCAGATTCAAGCATGGCAATTGTTTCAAATTGAGTAGTTAAATTTTACAATTTCGATTCTTTAACTACATTATTGCCTTCATGGGTAAGTTGAAGAAAATCCCATGCTTCTTTTAACGTGGTACATGTTATGATGCGTCGGAACTCGTCGGGGGTGATGTTTTTGAAAATTCCACTAGGCCCACGTGAGTGATATGTGCTCCATTGAAATTTGTCCTCAGCCCATTCAGTCACAGGTTTTAAATTTGTAATGTTATCTACAGTGACAGTGGGACGCGTCCACCCTCTTTCACGCATAACTTAAACGCGTTCATCAATGGACTTTAAGTGAGATTTCATATGGGCTTTCCAATATGCATAATTTGTCGCGTCAAAAATTGGCATTCGATTATACAAGTTTTCCATTGAAATTGTGCTTTTTCAAAAATCAATTTTTAGAACAAAATTGATATCAAGGAAAATTTTGCAGAAAAAATTACACGGTATAATTGTGTAATAGGCTCTGATACCAATTTGAGAGTGTGCCAGCAATCAATAGACAAACTTGTTTAATTAAATTCCAATTTTAGTCCCAAAAATTCTGGCTCTTGCAAATAAATGTGATTGACGAATTAAATAAATTCAAGCATGAAAAGCAATTACAATATAAGGAAAAATCCCCCAAAAGGGCTAAACCTTTTTATTTCACTATAATTTGTAACACTTACAATTATAGAGAAATATAGCTTGACACACGAATACCCGTGGGCGTCAGTTCGTTATCATCGGAAAGAAATCCCGCAAGAGCTCCAAGTCAGCAATGGAGAGCAACCTTTTTCTCCACACGAATACTCCAAATGAGTAGAACAATCAATTTAGGGTTTATAAGGATTCACATATGTATTTGGGAAGTATTTGTGAATAAAAAAGGTTAAAACTTTAAAAGATGAAGTCAGGAAAATGCAGCAGTTCTGCCGAAACGGAGGTCCAAAAGACTTGAGAAATGTGCATGCAGAACACTTGAGAAATGTGCATGCAGAACGACTTCATATGTGAAGATGCACGTTGCACATTGAGTTTGCACTACGCACATATGAAGATGATGGTAGTGTGAAACTTTGGATTCGGATCGAGGCCGTTATGGATGATCGTGTTAACGTGCCGAATGTAACGGTATCGGACATACTATTTGTGATCTAAGATGCTCAGAAAATTCCTAGATTCTAAAATGGACATTTATAAAATCATGTCCTTATAGAAATCTATGTAGATAATCTGGTAGTGAAATCCAAAAAGGAAAGCAAGCGTATTCAAGATCTAAGCTGGGTATTCAAAAGGTGCCACAAATATAAGATGAAGATGAGACCCTCTAGATGTGCCTTTGGGATAACATCGGGGAAATTTTTTGGGTTTTGTAGTAAACAAATAAGGGTGCAAGTTAATGAAGAAAAGAGGAAAACCATCTTGATGATGCCATCGGCAAAAAATCAAAGACAGCTCAAGAGCTTCTTGGGAAAGGTTTCTTACCTGGGAAGATTTATATCAGCATTAGCGAAGGTAACTTACCCTTTTGCCCCTTTGATGAAAGAGAATGCCAAATGGATATCGGGGAAAGGACAAAGGAAAGCTTTTGAGAAGATAAATGAGATATTGGCTTCCCCCTCAATCATGGTAACACCAGAAGCAGGTTCACCATTGTTGTTCTACTTGACCTCAACATAATGATCTATAGGAGCCTTTCTTGCTCAAGAGAAGTTAGTAGTAGAGAGGCGTGTGTACTACCTGTCATGGGTGATTTCAAATATTGAGTCTAGATATACTAGTGTAGAGAGGCATTGTCTTACGTTAGTTTTTATAACACGAAAATTGAGACACTACCTGCTTGCTTTCACAGTTCACATCGTAGTTCACATCTTCACCAAGTGTGATCCCATCAAATACCTCTTAGCACGAACCGTCATGGTGAGGAGAGCAGCAAAGAGGTTTCTAATATTGTCGAAATATGACTCAAAATGTGTTATCCTAAAGGCTATTAAGATCCAAGCCATTGCAGATTTGTTGGCCCACTTCCCTAGTAAGAACTTTAAGCCTCCTAGTGAGGAATTGTGAGGTGAGAATTTTTAAGCTTACCTAGAATAGGAGATGTTGGAGTGGAAGATGGATTTTAATGGCTCTTGTGCCCAAGGGACGAGTGGGAATGGTATTATCCTTTCAAATGGAAAGGAGAAGGTTACTCTCTCATTCAAGTTATATTTTAAATGCTCAAACAATGAAGCCAAGCATGAGGCTCTCATTCTAGGCTTGTTAGCAGCATTGAGAAAAGGAATCAGAGTGCTATACATACGAGGGGACTCTAACTTGGTGGTGAAACAAGTTAATGAAGAGTTCTCTCTTAAATTTTCTAATCTAGCCCCATAAAGGTCAATAATTAAAAGATTACTTAGCCAATTTTTGAAGGTGACAATAGAGAGACATGCTCGAACGATGAACGAGTATCCGGACACATTGGCCATGATAGCTTAAAAATTAGAGACGGAGGAGTAAAAATCAACCATCACAGTGCGATGAAGAATAATGTCAACCATGATGAGGTTATTGTTTCCAAGTGAGGAGCCAGAAGACTGGAGGAGTTCCATAGTGAAATAGCTGAAAATGAGAGAAGGAAGCATGAAGATATCAAACTTAGTGAATTATCACCTGCTCCAAGGGACGCTCTACTTTAAGAGCCCGGGAGGATTCCTATCAAGGTGTACAGGGGACAAAGAAGCTAAAGAAAGGTTGACGGCTATGCATGAGAAGCATTATGGGGATGCTATTATTCCCCTTCCCGATGGTTGTAGCGGGAAGGCTACTACTGGCCCACTATGAGCATGGAAGTCGCTCATCTACAATAAGGCTGTTTAAAGTGCCAAACTCAGTTTGACTAACCCGCTAAGGCGAACTTCGTATAAAATTTAGTATATTGGAGATGACCCTACATAGCCTACCTCAAAATGGAGAGCTACCACCAAAGAGGGCATATGAAATTTACCTAAATAATAGAGCAACCTATTTCCACTTGGTAGATGAAGAGCTCTATAGAAAAGGATATAATGAGAGGGAACTGAGATGCGTAAAAAATGGGGATACGGAGATAGTGCTGAAGGAAGCTCATGAGCCTTATTATATGGGAGGTGCTAAATTATATGATCAACTAATGACACTGAGGTTTTATTGTTCGACGATGGAGGCTGATTCTATCCACTTATTAAAAAAGTGTAGGGCATGTCAGGTGCAAGATAATATGGTTCATGCCACCTCAGTCAGCTTACAAAGCCTAGTATCCCTTACCCCTTCGACATTTGGGCATTTAATATAGTAGGTAAGATGAGCCTGACCTCTCATGACAAAGCCTTCATCCTTATTGCTATGAAATTGTATACGAAGTGGGGTAAAGCGATTCCCTTAAGGAAAGTGATTGATCAAGTGGTAACCCAATTTGTTAGGGAATAAATAATATGCAGGTTTGGTATTTCAAAAGTTATTCTCACAGACAACGAGAAATTATTCATGTGCAAGGAGATGTGGCTCCTTATAGACAAGTACAATATTATGCATAATAGTTCAACTATCTCATACCCAATGGAATGGCAAGGCTGAGGCAACAAATAAAACATTAATCAACATCTTGAAGAAAATGCTTGAAGATATACAGGGGGCTTGGGATGAAAAGTTATCAATGGTGTTGTGGGCCTACAGAACCTCAAAAAGAGCCAACATAGTTAACTCCTTATCTTACTAGTAGAATTAGTAGTACCCTCAGCTAGAGTGGCAAACTAATGGTCTTATACCAGACCCAAATCATATACAGTTGGAGGCATTGGATGAACACAGAGATAAGGCCAAAGAAAAAGTTAAAATTCATACCCAGCAACTATCTAGGGCTTATCAGAATTTGGTTAAGCCTGGAGAGTTTCAAATATGGGAGTTGGTCTTACGAGCATCCACTCTTCACTTAAGGAGCATGCCAACATCCAAGTTTAAGCCAAACTGGGAAGTCCCTTTGTGGTACGAGGGGTGGGGAAGTCAGGATACTACCAGATATCTGAGCCAGAGAGTGAGTGCCTCTAGTCTATCAATTGTAAGTGGTTAAAGAAATATTATACACGAATCTTTCTAAGCTCTTTTCTTTTGGTGATTTTAAAAAGTTTGATCTAGCACAGACACTCTTTTTTGTAAAAGAAACTTTTAGTACAATTCATGTAAACAGTACAACATAGAAATGAATGAATATCAGTTATTTTGATCAGTAACACTTGAATTTTTTTTTATTTTAGTTATTTGAATTATACTGATTGCCCGTAATAAGTCGTGAAGCGGATACATCTAGAATAACCAATTTATCACTCTTGCTTAAGTGTGAAAGAAAATAAGATGTATATTTCCTGATAGGCAAAAATATGTTTTAACCCTCAAAGTTTGCGAGAGGGTCGAGAACATATGGAACTTTACCCATTATACTTGGGGGATATATTCGTCCCAAAGGTAAAGTATAGTGAGCAAAGTCCCTCTAGACATAACGGTTTAAATACCCCAGAGATTAAAGTGAAGTTTTAAAATATTAACAAATTTTTTATTCTATTTTGAGAACAATTTTTGAAAAGTGAAGTGATGTCTTTGCTTATGTTTTATAAATTATTTACTTAGTTATTTAATAGTATGAAGAGAGGGTATACCCTTCCTCTAAGTTATATTCTTAGAAGTAAAAAAAGGTTGAACAAGTACCCCGCAAACGAAGGGGTGGTTCTAAAATTTTAATTTGCCAAGATTATGTGCAAATACTCCCACAAAAAAAGGGAGCAACCCACAGTAAACAGATGTCAAATAATATAGAAACAAGACAAGAATAAATACATGGAAGCAAAATATTTATTTTCATTAATATAGAACAACCTTTACATATACAAAAAAAATGAAGAGTGCATAAAAAAGAAAAGTCTACATCTCAAAACATGTCAAGTAGATAAAACAAAAAAGAGATCCTCTAGTGAGCGCATGTCAGCATAAGAAGGACCTGCCTCCTAAATAAACTGCTCCTCCTGCCTGGCCATCTTGGCCTCATCATTAGTGTCACCAGCCTTAAGTTTGGCCAACTTGGCCTCTAGAGATTAAATATGACCTAGAATATGAGTGGCCTCAGCATAGTGCTACTGAGCTCTAGACTGTCTAGACACATGAAGCCTCATCATCTTCCTAAAAGTAACACTCAAGAAGTGGCGAATTGCAGTGTCAAGCCAATCTAATTGAAAATGATAGACCCTCTGAAGATCATGGAAAGCCTGTATAAATAATGAAGTCCTCACACTGGTCAGCTTGACAAGTGAAGTAAATAGGAAGTCATGAATATAGTTGGCAAGGGCCTTTAGGTTGAATATAGTAAGGTTGTCGATGTTAAGAACACTCTGAGATGTAAAAGTCTCATGATGATTCTCAAGGATCATTTCCAACATCTCCTGTTCGTGGCTCCTAATCCTCTTAGGTTACTACTCGTGCCATAGATCCCTCATGAAGATCTTAGGAGCCTCCACCTCAATGTCAGCATACCATGTGTTCCTAGACTCAAGCTTAGAAGGAAGAAAAGAGGACACCCACCAGAACCCTGAGCACCACCAAAATGAGTGGCCTCAGAGCTAGGCCCCTCATCATCAGTTGTCTCAACAGTCTCGCTCACAGGATCCTGAAAACAAAGAGCATAGAAAGAATAGCTAAGGAAAGCAAAAATAATATTCAAATAAATTAACGTAGAAATGAAATATAAGGTTAATAGTTTACCCCCTAGACCCATAGGGGTTAGCATGATGCATGCAAACCAAGAAAACCCACCTAGACGTGTTGTCCCAACCTAAAAAAGACATAATAAATGTAACGTTATTATGGAACTTGCTTATCAGAAAGCAAGATCTAAGAAACACCTAGAATAAGTCAGGTATGATAGTAAAAACATGAGGAGTGCTTGCTATAATGCTCCCAATATGTTCCATAGGTATAGGAAGACTTGCCTCACTAACCTAAAAATAAGGAAACAGGGGTGTGATGGTAAGAAGCTTGCACAGAAAAGGAAAGAATGAAAAGATAGGGGAAACAGAAAAAACTTAATAAGGTATAACAGCATAATACCTCACTCACAGTAACCTCCCCAAGTTGTTTTGCAGTTACAGGAACAGTCCCAACACTAACAAAACAAAGAAACATGAAAGTGTTAGCAAACACTTGCGCTGGAAAAGCAAGTTAAAATGAAAAAAAACATATTTAAACAAGTACTTGAGGAGCCTCCTCCACGGTGCTAACCGAGTGTCCCATGCGAAAAGGGACCTCAGCCACACTAGTCTAAAAGGAAAGAAAACAAAAACATGTTCATGAACTACTTGCATAAAAAAGCAAGTCTGGCAAATGGAATTGTCAAAACGAGTACTTTGGGAGTCACCTTCGCAATGCTCATGACAAATCCTGCAGATAAAGGGACCTCAACAACAGTGATAGCTTAGAGAATAAAGAAATAAGGAATAAACCATTTAGGTACCTTACACAACAAAAGGGGTAAGAAAGGTGAAACAACAAGGATGATAATGTACCTAAGAGACCTCTAACGAGGAGGTGCTCACGGATAAGACCAAAGGGGGTTCCACTATACTAGGGGCCTGTGAGGGAATCATTTGGGAAGTAGCAAAGGCTACGAACCAAGATAGTCTCAAATAAAGAAGTAGATACAAGTATGAAAAGCCCAGGAGAAGAAAGTAAATACCTGAGTGGGAGGGGCAGTTAAGCTGCTCACCTGAACACCAACTACAGAAATAGCTGGTGGTAAGGTGTTGATGCTAGTCTGAAATAAAACCAAACCAGAAATGAATTGCAACTCAAGTGAAGAATATAATCAAAATTTATTAAAAAAAAATAAAAAATTAAATACCTGAATCCTGGGAGGAGGGGAAGGTCTCAGTCCAACCACAGGAGTTGAGGAGACGCCTGTATCAACCAGTTGACAAGAAAAAATTTATTAGATATAAAACTAACAAAGGGAAGAAATGATAAAAATGGTATTGTTGAATACTTGAGAATAAATGGGGACCTTCTAAATAGGCCCACTCGAAGCCACACTCAAAAGTGATCTTAGCTGAAAGAGGCTGAACCAATGGCCTATTATCTATAGGAATGTAAACTTTGGGGACTGGTATCCTCACAGAGGGTGATAAACTTAGAATAGCAACCCGAGTGGGTAAAATTATTTCCCCATTAGTGGAGAAAGGTCCACGTCGAGGAAGGCCCTGCAAAACAAGTCAGACACAACAAGAATAAGGGAATATTTGATTGTAAACAAAAATTCAATCATAGAAAAGATAATAAATGCTAAGAAGTACCTTTGAAGGTGTGGTTGAGATAGGGTCAGCAAGAGAACTGCCCATCAAAAAAGAAGATGGAGGCCTAGTAGGTAGACTGGGAGTTATAGTCACTTGTTAGGAAGATAAATGTACATATAAGTTAATAATAGACATCATGAGCTAACAGATTAAGAAACTTGGAAAGAAAAGTATTTGAAAAGATAGGTAAGTACTTGCGCATTGCGAGAGGCCACATAAGACCCCGTTGCAGAAGTGGGGAACATTATGGAAAGCTGCAGAATAAATAAAGACAGAAAATGTCAAAGGAAATGAATAGAAAGGAACAAGTGTGAGAATTAAAGTTTTGAGAACAAGCCTCTCGAGCAAGACTTAAAGAGGAAACAACCATTGAGATCCTCTCAGGTAAAGGAAGGGAGCCCAATGAATGGAAGCAGGTGAAGATGAGGAGGTGGTCCTCACCTCTGAGGGTCCAGTCGTCGCTACAGAAAAAACCTGTTTAAAGGGAGAAACAGAGTTGATAGCTAGAAAACTTAGTGAAAAAAAAGTTAAGTAAGAAAGAACAAAGGAAATGACAAAAGCACTTACAGTGGAAGGGAGAGAGGCTTGATCGTAAGGAAGTTGCCCGATGTTGGGGATGGATGTAGAAGGAGAGTAGATCACAGCGTCCTTTTGCTCACTGTTAGAACCCCTCGAAGCTGATAGTAAAGCAAAAATGTCAGACCAATGATGACGGTGAGGATCAATGACTCTAATGTCATTTGAAGAAGAACTGTGATCATCATAGGAAGGGGGGGTCATATTCAACCAGTTCCTCTTCAAATGAACAAGGAGGTAAACAAGCATTCAAAACTTTATGACTACCAGTTTCACTATGTAAAAGAGAATTTTATTGGAATACCTTTTGCGAGGGGGGCGAATGAGAGGGATGGTGCCTAAGTCAGAATTCCCAAGGCCTCATATCCTTGCTCGTGAACGGTCTGGTAAGCATTTACGATCCTAATGGTATCAGTATCAGACTCTTAATCTAGAATAGAGGAGGGAGTAGCAAGATCAATAATATTCTTCTTATTTTTCTTGCTAGACCTAATCCTCACATTAGAAGGAGGAGGAGGAGTATGAGCATCAATGGGCACAAGAACAAATTTGACACATCAATGTCTGGATGTTTTATCTTCAAATGGACCTTAGACTTGTCCCTCCTCTTTACTTTGTCCTTGGTTGGTTGAGGCTCAAGGTGCTTTGCATAAATAGATTCCTTGCGTAGAGGCCTCACTAGTATAGGAGTGACCTGCTCGAAGGGAGTCTTAGTAACTGTCTTGCAAAACCATAACTCTTTTGGGGTCCTTTTACCCAAGTATTTGTCATTTATTGGAATTTTGGTGGGGATGGTTTCGTGGGGCACGTCCTTGATACAATTTTTATAAGTGAAATCTTGCGCTGCCACAGGCTGAACCATGAGCGGCTGAATAAAGGGAGATAATCGCAAGCAGGCACAAAAAGACCGCTAAGGCCATCATTCCTATGAAACATCCCCTCCTGAGTGAAATTTACATATGCCTCTAAGTATAGTTCTAAGGGAGAGGTGATTGATGGATAAGTGGGTTTATGGACTCCTTGATCATAGCCAAATTGCCTTATCACTCGTTAAGAGTTATAAAACTCTACACCTTGGCCAAGCTCTATTAATGACGGAAGGGTGCAAGGAAGGAATATTTCCATCACAGAAATGTGAGGGCATGTATACACAGACTTCACATCAGCAGGGTAGTAAAAAGTTCCTCCAGTAGTTGAAAAGCAGCTCCATGAGAAAACACCCCCCACTCGCTTACAGTATGGGTGAAAGGAGAATTCATCCACATTGACAATGAGGGAGTCCAAAGGTTTCTTGGGATATTTTTTGTGCCACCTGGGCATCACTCTGGCGAGCATATGCTTCTAGAGAAAAAATTAGAAACCTCTAAGAAAGTCCATCAAGATGAAAGAATTGAAAAAGCTGGTCACATCATGGTGACAACTAGATCGTTCCATATCCACATGGGAACAATCTAGCCAAGTGTACATAGAGCCTCAAGTAAGGCATACGAGGGGTACATCCTGTGACACTCCGCCTAATTAAATACCGGGTGATCAGTCCTTAATTAATTAATTTCGGAATATCCAGTTGGTTCAGATAATGCATCACTGTCGAAAACTCAAATTTTAATTTAATAAAAACTAACCATCTAATAATTAAAAAGGTTAGTGTCAAAAATTTTATCTTGTTATTAACCATCATCATTAAAGGGAAATATTTAATCATCACCATACATCACAATAACATAAGGAAAGAACTAACTGAATTTAAATAAAGAACTGGAGTAAACACATCCAGTTAAGATCCCATACAATAATCCAATAACATGAAATCAAAGTCTAATGATAGAATAAAACAACTCTAAATCTCTTAATGTAAAATAGGAGGGACGACGTGTCCAACTGAAGTAAATAACTGATAGATGAGGAGAAATAGACTTAGAAGCGTCTACTAGCAACATCCAGTAGCTTTCACAGCAGCTATAGGTCGGTAAATTAATGGAATCTCCTAAGCCTGGTGCCCCTGTAGCTGAGCACCTAAAATAATAGAATAAGAAAAGAGAATTGCAGAAAAATGGGTCAGAGCCCGAGTAGAAAATAGTTTAAATATAGCAGGTGCTTAAATTGGTTAATTAGCACAAATATTATTCATGTTAACTTAGCGTACTCACTTGAGATGCTCACCTCTCCTCTAACGTGCACACCTAACGAGCCTAACTACCCATACTAGTCTCAATACTCTGCCTGACTATATGTAATATAACCACAATGCTAGATAAAATATCTAAATAACCCGAAGATAATATATCTCTATTATATAGGAATATATTTAAAGATGCTTTAACGCATTCTTATAGCATTCTTAATTCTTAATTAGTGACCCAATAAGCATATACTTTAATAAAGTAGCCAACATGAAACACGTAATAGGAACTCAGTATACATATATAAAATCTCACTATGTATATATATATATATATATCAATACTGCACCCATGGTTAAGAAACCCCTGGTGCTAGGCATACTTGGCTATCTGGTCCCATTGCATCGCTCATGCATAAAGGCCAACAGGTTCAATCTCTCAAGAACCAATAAAACATCTACACATATTGGAGCTTATGGGCTACGCACATACCTACGCACCCATACGACCTCAACACTATCGTTCTCACAGATAGCCCGTACCTAGGTTCCATCTAGTGGAGCGACTCAAAATCCCCCGAAGGCACAGAAGATATGATCGTCCACAACGCGCTAACCTACGTTCGACAGCTAGTAGGTAGGTATGTCATACACGCAATATTCCAATACATAAGCATACACACAACTTGTATAATTTTATAGGCGTTTACGCCACCCGAGTTCCATAATACGTAAGTAGTAGCATTATTTCTACCCTCTCCGTAGATCATATGTATATGTATATACTCTCTTAAACCTAACTCTCCTCGGTTCTATGAACTTTCTACATCCTGAGAATAATCACACTCCCAATTCAATATTAACTCGGACTTTAGGTCACTCGTCATTTACGTATGTTATTTCTCTCACTTGGATAATCCTAGGATGCTCTTTAACCTAACCGGACTCAAAAAGTGTATTCTGGAATCTCGTTAGAAGTTAAGGGATTCTCGTTCAAACGAGGTCATTCGAACGAAGTTATCACTTCGAACGAACTCCACCATTTCGTTAGAAGGGTAGTTGGAAGTCTCGTTCGAACGACCTGGGCAGACTTCGAACGAGAAATCCGAACTGGCCATGTTCTTCCCCAAAATTGATTTTTTTTCAACTTTCAATCTTCAATATCAATAAAAAAAAACTCAATCCCTCTCTAATTACATGTTTCTAAACTATTTCTAATCACCATAGGACCATATTAACGCGAATTAGAGTACAAATCCATATATGTATTCAAAGGGAATTCATCAAGTTCTTAAATCTCTAAAATTCTCATAAAAAGAACCAAGAAGATTTTCAGTATTCTAAACCCTTAATTTAACTCGTTTTTTAACATAAAACCTTCAAATTTATCAAAATACAAAAGGGAGTCTAATTAAACCTAGTTTTCTTTCCAACAAGTTTATATTATCTAATCTAAATCAACAAGAACAATATAATGCTAAAAGAGGAGCAAGATAAACAATTGCCTTGGAATGGACTTCTGATTCTTTGACTGAAATTGGTATGTAGTTGATCCTTTCGTTGCGATCTACACTTTGGCGTAACTTTTGGTGGGAATCCTTGAGTTCTTGGCTTAGTTCTCCTATTGGGTCTTCTTCATCCTTGGTTCTCTCTCTTTCTCTCTCTCTTTTTCACGTAGGTTGAAACTAACAGTAACCTCTAACCCACTTAGATTTTATTTTAATCCTAATTTTCGTCCATTTAATTTTTCAAAAATCCCAAAATACCCCTCCGGAGTGTCGTTTTGGGCTAAAATGCCCCGAACTCCAAATAAAACACCCGAGTAGTGTTTTCTAACTATTTCGACCCTTCCGGACACACTGGTGCACTCAAAATTGCCATCTGAGTTATATAAAAATAATTTATCTTGTTAACCCCAATAAATAATATTGACACGACTCGTATGCGTGTCCCAAATAATTATATCTTAACTACCGTGTATCTCGTCCCCGGCCATATTATTATTTCTGAAACCATATATTACGTTACTCACTACGTAATGTTCAATATAGTTATTACTCAACATGATTTCAACATAATTATTTTCGCTAACTACTAATTATCGTCACGCTAGTAATTTTTACCATTAAGTCAAGATTAATTATAAATTAAATTTTCTCCCTTTAAATTAATTAATTAATCCCAATTTCCATAATTTCATAATAAAATAAATATGCGTAAAAATACGGGGTATTACACATCCCTCCCTCGAGCAAGTCTGACAGTAAATCGAAAGAGTAACTCACGAGGAGAGTCCTCCGATCTCCATAAAAATAAAAATTTGCTCAGAAAAGTAACAAAAAATATAGCTAAGTGTGAAGCTTATCTTGGCTCTTAGGCGCTCTGCTCGAACTCTCTTCTTCAGGAATGGTCTCAAAGTCCCTGAACTAATACCTCTGACACTTTACAAAAGAGTGTTTGGTGGCACCCATCTTGTTAATAGAAACATAATGAGAGCACTCAAATAGAGGATGTTGCAGTTCTTGGTATATATTTTCCTCCTCATCGTTCTCAAAACCATTAGTAAAAACATGGCTCCCCAAGTAAGGGAGGACACTCAGCTTGCATAAATCCTTTATTAGGATGGTAAATCCCCCCCCCCCTGCCCATAATGAAAGTGTGTGAATCCATTCTCTAGAGAGAGGCCACCAGATTAAAAGTTGTGGAGTGTTTGGCAATAGTGAAAAAAATTTTAATTTTGAAAAATAGTTGTCAGACCAAGCCTTTCGATGACGACTTTGTGAGAAGGGTCAACAAGCACATGAGGTCCCACTCATCTGGAGCGCCTCCACAGACATTGAGATTAATGTTGGAATAAGGGAAGTCACCCTTATAATAGGGGCATCAGTGGGCTCACTTAGTCCCGGGTGGGGCCTTTAGTTAATCTTGGCCACAAACTCCTCCTCAAAGTGCTCGAGGGATTGCATAAAGGTATCCTTATCCCCAAAATAGAGAGTAATATAGTAAATCCCAAAGTCCCTCCTTTAATGGTTGTCGAGGAACTCCTTCTGAGAGTTTGAGAGGGTGATGTCAGAAGAAGCACCACCAGAACCACCAGTAAGGGCGATGGTAGAAAAGACGGCGGTGGAGACTACAGTAGAGATGCATGTTGCAAGGACAATTGAAATCGTCACCTGTATGGGAAGTGAACTAATCAGAAGTTCACTTTTGGCAATGGAAACAACGGTGGAAGAAACCTTGGAAGAGGAAGCCATGAAAAAGTAAAAAGAAATTGAGAGATTGAGTTATGGAATAATGGAGTTTGGAAGGGACGGTGGTTTCTCTTTTTAAAAGGCTCTGAGTAAAAAATTTAAATGGCAAAAATAAAATGAAATGTTTTGAATAAAGGGTTTTATACCATGATAGGGGCACGCGTTTAACGGCTAAAAGGGGGTAAAAGGATTACCCAAGTGATGGGATGCCTATTCCCAAGCAGACACGTGTCTCCTCGAGATAATAAATTAAGGCTAAAGTGACGAGGACATTAATACCAAAAAATGTAATGATGTGACTAAATAAACCCCTTCGAAAATGATGATTATTTCTTACAAAACTCTTTGGTCTACCTAACAAAAATACTTTTGCACGAGGGAACTAATGCAGAGGAGTACCCACTTGGTTGCCCACAAGTAGGTCTAATAGGGCGAGGGGGCTTGAGGACGAGAGGGTCCACCATGAGGGGCTCCATCCCCAAAATGGCCCAAGACTGAAATTTGGATGAGATGGTTCATCGCGAGGGGATCCACCCTTAAAATGGACCAAGACAGAGATTAAGACGAGAGGGCCCACCACGAGGGGCTCCATCCCCAAAATGAACCAAAATAGAGATTGGGACGAGAACCACGAGGGGCTCAAGGCCTTAAATGGGCCAAGACATAAATAATTACAAGAAGTCTTACGTCAAGCAGCCCTAAATTAAATAGCCAAAGGCCAAACTAAAATGGAGAGAGGGTGCTCAACGAGCAACCCCAAGACAAAAGATGATGTGAGCAGATCCAAAAGTTTGAGGGGATGCTCACAAGTCTCATTTAAATAGTTACGAACATTATAGTTTTTCTCACATAGGTATCCTTGATCGAGCAAGTAGGGCTCGAGCAAGCCGGTTGGGATATCCTGGGAGTTTTTGTTTGGTGGCTGAGAGACAAGGTTTATTGGGAAAAGCTAAAGCCCAACCACTTGACACTTTAAGATAGACAGAATATTAATAGAGAGACCTTATAGATCGCTTAAGCACTCACCTAACTAGACCTGCCAAAAAATACAATAACCCATTAAAAGGACACGACCCGATATGAAATTATAAGATAATGGGTTTACCTTTATTGGGTTTGGGTCATTAACGTGTTAACCCGGTAGATCCGTTAACACTAAAAGTTTGGGTTTGGAAATTTACTTGTACCCGTTTTTACCCATTTTTACTCGTTAATACCGGTTAACACTAATAGTACTATAGGGTCACCCAACCCTTACCCAATAAGAATTACCATTAAAATCCAATATTTCTAAATCCTTTAAGACTAAAGGGTACTATAGGTTCACCCAACCTATACCCAATAAGAATAACCATTAAAACCCATTATTTTTAAACTAATGAAGACTAACGGGTACTATAGGATCACCCAGCCCGTTACCCATTTAGATACAAACTAATTCATTAATATTAATGGGTGTTAACGGTTCGGGTCGTGTACCCATTAATATTAATGGATCGTATTTGGGTATTGTCATTAGACCCGTTAGTCTTAACGGGTCAATGAAAATTGGCATCCTATTATATAAGTTCTCCATCGAAAGATTTATGATTTTTTAAAATCAATTTTCAAACCAATTAATATAACAGAATTTTTTTTGCGAAAAAGGGATCTCACGATAGTTTGCTAAAACCTGCTCTAACACCAATTTAAGAGTGCGTTATTCTCTAATGGAGTAAACTTATTTAATTAGATGTCAATCCATAAATAAACTTTAATTCCTTTGAACCCTAAAATATGCAAATATGTGATTTAAAACATTAAGTAATAAAGCATGCAATCATAAAATCATTCAACACAATATTTATAAAAAATAAAAAAAACTCACGAAAAAACCTTTTATTTCACTAATATAGTTTTCAAATCACAAGTTACAACCTTATGAGTGAAATACAACTCGACGAATCTCCCACAGGTGACCTTCGTCTTCTTCAGCAGTGGTTCTCGCAAGTCCCACACAGATCGCAGTCTTCCTTCAGTAATGATTCTCGCAATAATCACAAGAGCAGCAGTAGAGAATCCTTTTCTACAATCGTAACTTCAATATAGAAGTGATTTGGGTTTCAAATATGATTCATAAAATTATTTAGGAGAGGTGTGTGAATCAAAAACACGTTTTCCCTTTTCAAAAGTGACGGCTTTTAACAATAAGTCTGCAATTTTTGTAAATGAAAAATCTTATAAAAAACCCTACCAAAAGCAGGTATTTGTAGAAAAATGCATAAATCGAGGCAGCGTAGGGTCGTTCGAATGAAACTGATTTCATTCTAACGAAATCTAAAAAATTCCCAATAGTGAGCCCTCATTTGAACCTTGTTTTATCAGTGCTTTAAACGACCGTTGAAAGAGATACAAAGTCATTTAAACGAGATTTCCTTCTTGTTTAAACAAAGCAGGTAAAAAATAAAATATTTTTAAGTTCAAAAAACTACCTCGTTTTGTAAAAACATTTGAATAAAAAATCTCCCAATACAGTGTAAAAAATCCACGAAATCCAAATCAATAACTATACTAATATTAGGTGATGATGTGGAGCATGTTGAAGATGCTTGATAATCAGATTCGTCTTCTTGAACGTCAGATCATGAAGTACTGTGATGGAAGTAATGGGATATTCCATACTAGATGTAACCTAGATTTAATGGACAAGTCCTATATATAACAACAACAACAACAACAACAACAACAACAACAATAATAATATTAATAATAATAATAATAATAATAATAATAATAATAGTAGTAGTAGTAATAATAATAATAATAATAATAATAATAATAATAATAATAATAATAATAATAATAATAATAATAATAATAATAATAATAATAATAATAATAATAATAATAATAATACATCTCGTTCCCATGTTAAGTGGATATTAAGTCATTTAAGTTTCCTAACGTAAATAACCCAAAATAAATATGTGATTTTACTCCCAAACTCGTGAAACACTCCATATATGTGACTTACTTGAGTCTAATATATAGGAGGTTATCTAGTTTAGAAATAGAGACAAAATTTGTGTCATCCTTATTTTTTCCTAAACCTCCTTGCCTTGTCACAATCTTCAAAGATAAAGCTACAAGAGATGGTCCTACAGGTAGAAAGCCAACACACAACACTCTAGGATTTCATATTTTGAGTTGCATACTACATTTATGAGGTGTATGTGTTAAAATTGAATTAAAAACATTTTTCTACATTTAATTGGAATTTTTAGGAATTTTTAATATATTTAAAAATCATTTTCTAAAAATAATTTTAGGGTTTTTAAAATGTTTGGTCCTGAATTTGTATATTCAAAACTTCCTAAAATATGGGTTGGGTAGAAACCAAAAATGGCAAAGAATATTGGGGTAGTGAATGAGATTTTGTAAACATAAAAAATAGTCGTTCTTTGAGTAATCTAAGCCATACACGTGTTGCACTTAGAGCGGCTAGATTTGTGTTTATTTACACTCACATACCTGAGATTCATTTATCATCATTGGATCAATCCTTATCAATGGTCTGCATTCATTTAAGCTTGAACCCAATACCATCCGTTTGAACCAATCAACGCTTGTTTAATTACGGCGCATTAACAACAGTATGATTTGAATTCAAACTTTCGATCAAATCTCAACCATTGATTTGAGACCTGCTTCCAAATCCTTCCATTGTTATTATAAATAGGAGCCTTCGTCCCTTCAATTACAATCTTTAGAAACCTTAGGGTTTGAGAGAGGAGAGAGAGAGAGAGAGAAATCCAAACAAAACTCTTGTAAAAAAATTCCAGAAAATAGTTTTGAGAGTTTGTGGGTTTTCTGTTTTTCTATTTCAAACCCTCTTTGGTTGTTATCTCCCTTCTTAACACCATCACTCAAATCAGAACTCGTTTCTTCATATAGAAACTTGTAGGACAGATTTAAGGTGATACTCTCATGCAATTTGTCAAGCCTTGATTTTTTTAGGTTATAAATTAACCTCTCTTATTGGATCTGGTTTAAAATTATTTTTATCAAATATTGTCCAATAAATCTATTCTCAGTTTTACAAAACTGAAAAAGGAGTTGCAAAGTTTTCCGATCTGAGTTTTTCATTTTGAAAAACTTATGTATAAATAATATTCGTAGGGTCTTTCCTTTTTAAAGGCTCTTGAGAAAACAGATCTAAAAATTTCAAAGTATTTAAGATCAAATTGATTTTCAATAATGTGAATTTTGCATTCCATGCTTAAAGATATTTGTAATTCATAGTATTTGTTTGTATAAGCGTGTGTGAGTACATGCATTTGTAGGCACATCACTCACAACACTTATCACACTACAACACTTAAATCAGTATGTTGGTTAAGATATTTCAACTTCAGAGTCAACGTAAAGAAAGAGCTTAAGGAAACAATCTGAAGAACGAGAAATAACCAAATCAAAGCCTTAAAGAGTTGGAGTTACCTAATGGAGTTGGTATAACTTCTTAACTTAGATTTAGGTTTGTATTCGTTGCTTGCTTGTAACCTAAACTCATTCTAGTGTATTTTTTATTTTGAGTGCAGAGAACTCTGTGGATGTTTTCCCGTTTGGGTGGGGTTTTACCACGTTAAAATCCTTGTGTACTATGCTTGTTTGTTAATTCTCTTATACCCACTGCTCTACTGCTGCTATAACTAAATTTAGTTTTGTTTATCAAAACTTATTCTCTATATCTGAAGTAACTCGTTCGATAACTTTTAAACACATCTAGTGTTCTTTCTGGTTTGTTTTCTAAAAGAGTTTCTTCAAGAAACAGTTTCGGAACCTATTAGACTGCTTTAATTCGTGTTAAACAACTTAGTTAGGTATTTTCAATCGGTATCAGAGCTTGGCATTTGGTTTTTACAAAATATTTTTATATACTGTGTTTTTTAAACTATTTTTCAAAACAAACATATGGACGAGAAATTTTAAAGATTAAGGAATCTTTCCAGGCCTCCCCTCTTTGATGGGACTAACTTCCCTTGCTGGAAAGTAAGGGTGATAGTTTTTATCCAAGAGACCTTGGGAGATCAAGTTTGAGATCTATTGAAAATGGATATGTACACCCTAATAAACCTGCAGTAGAAGGTAGTAATGAAAGAGTTGAGAAACTGCTCAGTGAGCTCAGAGAGGAAGAAAAATTGGCATCCTATAATAAAAATAAAGGAAAGAATGCTATTTTTATGTCAATCAATGAGCATGAATTTAGAGAATATCTATTTTTTCAACCTCTAAGGAAGACTGGGACACATTGGTCACTACCCATGAAGGTGACACGCGTGTTAAGGCAGTCAAGATCCAAATGCTTATACAACAGTATAACACACTCATTATGACTGAGACTGTGAATTTCGATGACTTTTACACTAGGTTGACTAATACAATTACCAAACTGCATGCTAATGGCATTGCGTATGGTAGAAAAGAGATTGTATCTAAAATTATAAGATCACTTCCAACAAAATTTAATAATAAAAGATATGAAATTGAGGAGATGGATTACCCAAATCTAGTTCCATAACTCCTCAGTAGAAAACTCAGAACAGTGGAAATGAAATTAGAGTTTAAGAAACAACTCTCCAATGGTCAAAAGAAACATTCTAGTCCCAATCTTGTTTTCCAATCTAAAGTGACCAAACCTGAGTTTGAAGTTCCCAGCATTGAGTTAGACTCTGATGAGGAGTGTGATTTGGACAATTTGGACAATCAGATTACCTAAATGCCTAAACATTTTAAAAAGATTTTGAAATTTAGAAACAATTTTGCTTCTAAACAAGGCAAGCTTGCTTACTCAAATTTATCTAATAATAGATGTCGTGAGAGAAAACATGACAAACACCAGACTGAAAACAACAATAGATCTGACAAAGATCTAAAAAATGTTGAATGCTTTAGATGTGGAAAATTAGGTCACATGGCCAACAGGTGTTGAGTTAATTTGAATAAGAACAATGAAAATAATAGGGCAGATATTTGTAAGACTTGGGATGACTCAAGTGACTCGGATAATGATGACCCTGAATCACCTAAAGTGTTTGATCCTTGCATGTCATTTTTTGCTAAGATTGTATATACTGATGATAAGCCTACAATTCATGCTAAACCTGATGATAGAATGTCTAATCTTGTTATGTCACATGATATTTTACCTGTTGGTTTATCTGTTTTGTGCCTAGAGACCGCTAATGCTATTAATATTGTTAATAGTCCATCCACGAGGTGTGTGAGTTAAAGTGGACGTTTGAATGACGAATTGAATGGGTGCGTGATTCCTATAAATAAAATGTTAGGGGACAATCCACACACTATACTTAGTGACTCCGATAATGACGGCCTCCTAGAAATTCACACACTCTATACCAAAATTCTTAGGAAGAGCACTAAACTTGAAAAAACAGTAAAGGACCTTACTGAGAAAATAGAAACCCTGAGTCTTATGGTAAAACAGAGTGATGAGGACTACACCACTCAATGTCTGGATTATGAAAATAAAACTAGGTCTTTTATTGATCAAATTAAAGAACTTGCAGAGTTAAATTACATTTTGGAAAAGAAATACAAATCTACGTTACTGGAATTGGAACAATCTAAATAGAAAGTTTCAACAATCTTTAAAAAAATTCTAAATTTGAAAATAATGCTAGCTGCTTTGAAGATTGTGTAGTGTCAAGTAAAACCAATTCTGATGATAAAACAGGCATAGTATTTGAACAAAAACCTAAGGCACCTAACAAACCTTTTCTAAATGCGAAATTTGTGCCTGGAGGAATAAGACCTAATGACCTATGTCCAGATTTTCAAGCATTAAAAAATAACTTTGATAATAAACAGAAAGAACCAGACATTATTATGGGAAATAATTATAAGACTAATGTTGAGCCTAAAGATAAGTATGTATGCCCCCTATAAGGCAATGAGACCCCTTGTTTCAACTTGTTGCAGTTCGACATAAGGCCAAAGTCCAAAAAATGGACAAGCCAATTTTTAAAGATTTTAAAAATCTTAAAAAACCATCATGCCGCCTATATTGTTCTTACTGCGACGTTTATGGACACCGCCTTGAAGAATGTTTTCGAAAACGTCTATATAAGCCCATCTTCAATTCACCTGTCTATAAAAACTTTAACTACTCTAGATAGAACAGTAATAACTACGTCCTTCCTAGGCAACATGATAAGAACTCTAATTATCGTAATAGGAAGAAACGATCTAATACTAAAAGAAAGTCCAATAGGAAGAGTCCTAGATACATGACTAAACCAAATGCTAAAAGATTTGATAAAATTCAAGTAAATGCGCACAAATCTTTTAAAGAAAATCTAATGCTCGCAAATTTTATAATATTCGAGCAAATTCGCGCAAATATTTTAAAACTTGAGCAATTTGGGTTAGGAAAAATGATCAAATACCCCAAATGAAGTGTAACATTGTGATTAGCACTCTAAAAACTGAACACACTTCTTCTGGATGGTATTTAGACTTGCGTTGTTCCAAACATATGAACGGGGATGATACTAAACTAATCGACATAACTGACTTCTCAGGAGGGAAAGTTTTGTTTGGAGATGGAGTATCAACACAAACCATAGGTAAGTGGACACTCCAAGAAAAGGTACAACTTATTCTCGAAGACGTCCTTTTCGTAAAAGGTCTTAAATCTAACTTGTTAAGTGTATCGCAATTTTACGACTCTAACCACACAGTCACATTGTCAAAAACAAACTGTAAAATTTTAAACGAGAATGAAGACTGCATCATTACAAGCCTCGGAACTCCGGATAACTGTTACACAATAAATCCAGGGACTGAGATTTGTAATATAGCCAAGATGGAAGGTAATGAAATCTGGCACAATAGGTTGGGTCACATAAATTATGACAGCCTTGTCAAATTAAGCTCCCGATAAATAGTTAGAGGTCTGCCCAAAATAAAATCATTTTGAACCGTTTTTTATGGGTCATGTTAAGAAGGAAGGATTGTTAAAGCTAAAGAAATATTAACAACAAGACCTCTAAAGATTATCCACGTGGATCTTATGGGTCCCTCTAGAACTATAAGCCTTTGTGGTAACAATTATATTCTAGTCATGGTGGATGATTTCACTCGCCTTACTAGGGCTGCTTTCTTAAAACAAAAATCTGACACTTTTCGTGAATTTTTGAAAATCCTTTTACATATTGAAAATGAAAAGGATACCCGGGTAAATCGAATTCGTAGCGATAGAGGATGTGAATTTAAAGATTTGGGTGTAACAGAATATTGTGACTACAATAGGTACAAACATAAATTTAGTGCTCCTAAAATGCCACAACAAAACGGTATAGCCGAGTGTAAGAATTGCACAATCCAAGAGATAGTGAGGGTAATGATACATGCAAAGAGCTTGCCAAAATGCTTTTGGGTTGAGGCAGTTCAGACAGCATGTCATATAATCAATAGGCTTATCATAGGAAAATACCAAACAGACTCCATATGAAATTTAAATCTTTAAAATTGTCCGAGGAAGAGAGTGAGAATAAAGTCTGCTTTTTAAAGAAAAAATTAGAGGAATCGAAACATTCTTGGATTTGTGCTTGTGCCAAAGAGGATAAAAATAATTTGATTGATGATTATAAGGCACATGAGAAGACTCCTAGAGATAAGATTACTTTCATTGAGGGGGAGCGAGATAACCTTCTACGAATAACTGAAAATATCAAGAAGGTGTCCCTAAAATTGGAAGAGTCTAATTCTTTGCTTGAGTCTAAACTTTTGAAGTTAAAAGATGACTTAAAAGACTCGAGTTGTTTTAGTAGTGATGGTAATGGCTCACATATTTTTAATGCTTCGAGTTTCAAAGTGAAAACCATAGTTTTTTTTATAGGGTTAACCAAAACCAAGGACATTAGAAAAGGTCAACCCATAGGTAACATTCCTTATTTTTACACATGTTCACATTGTGGTAAGAAAGGTCACCTTAGGCATTTTTGTTTTGATCTTAGAAGAGGTCATAAGAAGTTTAAGTGTAGTGTCCCGTCGGTTTCCAAAACCCCTCGAGTTAGGTATACACCTGTTTGGGTTAGAAAATTAGTTTTGGATACGCTAAATGTTAGGTTGGTTGATTCTCACATGCTTGCACATGATGCGTCACATGCTATTTCATATCGTTGATTGCTTGCATGGTTTGTTTGGCGTACACTAGTTTGTGCTTCATGCTATATGTTTGCTAGTGTTATGACGTGTGCATATTTTGTATTACATTTTTCTTTTATTGAGTCACATTAAAAAATACAAATAGATTTTGTTTTGATAAAAATTTTGAAAAATACAAAAAGATTTTTGGTTTTTGTGTACTTTAGTTTTACAAATTTAATGTGACATATTGGTGTGTTTGAATCCAATTCACTTCTCAATTTTCATGTGGCTAGGATAATTGGTTATGACTTTAGATAATTAGATTGATCTTAACCATATTTATGGAGTTGTTTCGATCTTGATTTGCTTCACGGATCCAACTTTGTATATGCCTTCGCACACACATGCACGAGCTTATTGGATTTTTACTTCACTATGTACATTTAAGCTTGGTGAGATGTTCTCCTATCAATTTTATCATTTAGATATTTATGCGATTTAGGTGAATTTGTGATTGTAAGAACCATTGCCCGTGAGAGTTTGTTTATTATTGAAAAAATATGAGTGAACACGAGAAAGGGCCGTGAGAGGCAAGTGAATTCGTCGAGAAAGTTGCCATTTGAAAAGAGCCCAAGAAAAAATAAAGGCAAGAAAAAGTATAATATGCCAAAAAGGGGACAAATAGTTTAGTTTCACTGATCTTGCAAAAGAAATCACTTCAAAAGAAAAAAGAAAAGAATAGAAATATGATCATGTTTATTTTTTGATAATGTTCAGTTGAAGATCAACGGGTCTGCACAATTATACCTAGTTATGCTTACTTTGTCATGACACTATTGACTTGTAGAATCATAAATATTCTAGGCTTGTGTGCATTATGCTTGTTTTGTTCATTAATTTCAACTTTATTTGTCAACTGAGGCTAAAGCTTAGTTTGATAAAGTTTTTCGGTCAATTATACCTTCTTGAACATAATTTGAGTGTTTGGGTTATAATTCTTTTGTTACTAGTTCACGCCCATTCATCCATCTCACACATTTGGACACATTGATACTCTGCTAGTGTGTAAAGCTTATATGTTTTATGTCGTGTTTTGTGATCATTTATACCTATATATTTGTACCAGATTTTCTTTGATATATTTTGCATATATTATATATGGTATTGTTTGTTGTAATTGTGAAATTTGTTTTTTTTAGAAAAATTTCTAAATTTTCAAAAATAATTGATTGTGTTTGCCTTTGAGATGATCACTACACATGCTTAATTTATATCATTTCATGATGATATCTTATATTTTACTTGATGCTTTGTATTTCATGTTTATGTTTCTACTTATTTGTCTATTTCAGATAAAAATAAAGGGGTGAGCAAATTAAAATTGAGAGTTTGATTTATGGGGGAGAATTTATTTATGAATTTTATGTGTTTCAAACTCGATGCATCATGAGGTATATGTTTTTGTCTCATGTGTGTAGGAACTTAAAGCGAAATTCAAGACACACGGATGAAGACAAAGTTTGCCAAAAGGGAAGAATAAGAAGTTTGAAGACAAAGAGACTTTTGCCATTCCGTTATAGGGCTAGGAAGGGTGTTACGATTTTTGTCATAATTTTTTTTTTATTTTAATTTGGTGTGCGGCCATGTTTGTTTGTATTGTACCAGAATAGCCAAAGGGGGAGATTTGTAAGAACAATTTTTCTAGCATTGTTCATAGCATAACTTTATGATAGTTTGGAGTATTCTGTTACAAATTGTCACGCACCGTTAAGACGAACCGAACTTGATCATCTCCAAGTTTGAAGACTTCTTGACATCCCGTAAAGGTATAAAACAATTTAAAGTTTGAATTAATTTACGAATATATATTTTGGGATGTTAATTCTTTATAAAAAATGAATACGACTTTTTATTTTCGAAAATATGTTTTTTAAGTTTACTGTAGGCGGCATAGTTTTATTTTTCGTTTGGTTCGTTCAAACGACATCTCAATGTCTTTCGAATGACATATCAAGGTCGTTAGAATCATGTGTTCAAACGAGCATCAAACGAAGCCTTCTGTTTTGATGTTTGCTACGTTGTTAGGAGCCAGAGAACATCTCGTTCGAACGAGATCTACATCTCGTTAGAACGATCTATTCATATTGTTCAAACAACGTGCCGCCTTAAGTTTTGTATAAATACATATTTCGTGTTCAGAACGTTTAAGACTTTTGCCAACTTCGTTTTTGCATAACCTTTACAAAACTTCTTAACCTTTTTGTGTTGCAAAACACTTGTTTAATTCACAATAAAAACATCCATGAATATTGTTCTTGTGAATTCGTTTAAACCCTATAAAGTTGTATATCATTTGCATACACCTTGTGGAGAGGATCTCCATGGTTTACTTATGATACCTGAGGGAATTCACTGCTAAAGATGAAGGATGAGGCTGACAGAGGACTGCGGTCATGTGATTCTTACGAGGATCATAGTTGTTCATTAGATATTTGCGAAGATTAGTGATTTATTCTTGTGGTGATTATCAAGTGTTTGTAATTCGACTCTCTTGAAGATTTCTAAGTGAATAAAATGTTTTTCTTTTTGGGTTTTTTTTCCTGAAACTTTGCCATTGTTGAATGCTTGAATGATTTATCTATTTTATCATAATAGATGCATGTTTTGGATAAAAAGATAAATCTATTTAAAAATTGTCTTCCGCATTTATAAATTGGTGTTGCAATCTTTGTTTGTTACCACCCTGAGATTATTTGCACTCTATAAATTGGTATCAGAGATTTTAGATTGTATTTTACCGTTTACACACCATTAACCCCAAATTAGGTATAAACTCCAACCTATGGGTTCACATAATTAACCTAACTAAATGATTACCCTACTCAATGGGTTATAAACATGTGTTTACCTCTGGTACTATTAAGGTTGTCATTGAAATCTCCCTACATTACCAATTGTAACTTATTGCGTAGGTCTCAAACCTAGGTATTAAACTCCAACCTTACCCCAATGCTTTCTAGTTGGAGGGTTCCCTACTGGTCATATAAGATTTCTCAACTAATTAATAAATTACCAATTCAAACCCCTCAAAAACTCAAGCCAACCCTAGAAAAACATAATTGGGTTGACCCCACTATATCGGAACGATCCAAACCTAGATTGGATCAATTCGACGAGTCCATACAACCTTCTTCCCCGCTGAAATTTCGATGGCCATAGCCACTTCCAACTAAAACCTAAACCCTCTAAATCATTAGTCCTTAATTCTATGTGCCAAATCTAATATGGATGGTCCAATAAACAAATGCCCCAAATTTTAATTTTTCCAAATTAAATTAACCCAGTCAACTAAGCACCAATTTTAAACTGATTGTTATGTTTAATTATTTACCAAATTTTATCTTAAACTTAAACATGCATTTAGGTGAGTGCAAGATAAAATAAGTAAATCAAACCACAACGCTCGATGTGAAAAGGAAAACTCACAAGGGGAAAAACGTCATGAAGCCTAGAGACACAAATTCACTGTGTATGGAATTACAAAGGATACAACAATAGGCTTACAACACAGACTCGATGCCCTCATAAGACTTGATGATCTTTGTTCCTATAACATCTACACAACGACATGTAAGAGTTCACTTGCACAACTGCCACAACGTGCGACTCTATAAACCCCTCGGTATCCATTTATAAGGCTTAGCAACCGTTTACAAATTGGAACACAAAACCCACCGCTTCGTCATCGCAACACCACAAAACGGAGTATATTGTGTGTAAATAATAACAAACACATATTCCACCACACAAAACGAATACTCGAATGTGAAGAGTATTCAACCAAGGTGCCCATAAAATAGATCTCAAAGCATATATATGAAAAAACATGGATCTAAAACTATTTGGGTGCAAACTAGGGTATTGGTTTGGAAAACTTGATCACAAATGATCATATAAACTTGTAGAGCTTTTTAAACATGTTCGAGAACTATTAAATCTTGGAAAAGTCTCAAAGAAAACTACTCCTCCGCACTCCTATTGTAACACCCCATGTTTTACTTAATTAATGATTTTTATTAATTTGGAGAAAAATAAAATTTTAAATTTAATGGTCCTTAATAATTTAGCTTGGTTTTATTTTTGAGTAGAAGGTTATACGGATTTTTTTTAAATGTTTAAATAGCGTGTGCATTTTTGTTAAGTTAAAGAATATTTATCAAATTGTAAAGACGTTTTTTAAAGAAGATTTATTTTGGAGGGGGGTGTTCAAACGACAACGTATGTTGTTCGAACGTCGTTGCATGTCATTTGAATGACAGGTGTCCTCGTTCGAGCGACAGTAAGTCGGTGGTTTGATTAGAGTCCCGATTGCTTTTTAACTCCTAACCTTTTAAATACCAAACTGATTTGGGGCGGGAACTCTTAAAAACACTTTTCTCTTAAATTTTATCCAGTAAGCTTCTCCAAACATATTTCTTCTCATATTCAACCCCTAGCCTCAACTTTCAACAAGGTTTAATACAAAAATTGAAGATTCAATTGGTGTTTTCTCAAGAGAAGTCCAACTGTCTACTCAGATTTTGTTTCAATTAATCACAGGCATGAATACTCTATTCCTTTCCTTTAGTATTATGCGTTTTAAGTGTTGCCTAAATCCTTAATTGCATATTTTTCTTAAAATCAATTAGCAACCTAATTAGAGAAAGTGAACACTAAAGTTTGGGTCTGTTTTTATGAAATATTTTAATATGAATAATATTCATAACCCTTATGTATGTAGGATTCATGAGTGGATTTTGGGTTTTGTCGGTGAATGTTGCATGTAGAAAAATCCTAGTTTTGAATTAAATGAATTTGGGGGGCGAATAATTCATGTAAATTGTATAGAGATAATGAAATTTAAAAGATAATGTATTAATGATGAAATCTCGGTGTATTTAAAATAATCAAATGGGATCAATTGGGTGTTTATAACGATGTGAAAACTTAATTAAGATTTAATTAAATTGGACTATCATGCGTAGTTTTGTACATTGATTTAATTATGCTTGTTTATGTAATTTATTGGTACTATTAAATTTCCTTTGTGACGACGGGTTGTTGGGTATTTTTGCTCTCCCTATATTTTAGGATGCCTTCTAGTTATGGGACTAGTGGGTAGGCCGGGCTGGTAATATTTGACACGATAACCCGTTTATGGTAATAACCCGAAATGACCCGACCATAACACGAATAACTTATATAGAATTAAGATTACCCAAAACTTATACTCAAATCAAAATCAACGCGACCCGAAAATGACACGACTAACCTGAATTGCAACTCCTAGTAGGCCTTTAGATGATTTACGCCTTCTATGTATGGTACTAGTGAGGGTAGTGTGGCCATCCCCGATCCTCACCGCGCGGGCGGGAGCGCAAAGGGAAAGGATCCTTTGGGTCCCGCGCATCCCTCTCGGGAGCGCTTCGGCCGAAGTCATTTGAGATGAGGTGTAAAAATGTAGAGATATTCAGAGTCGCCAGTCTATTTTACTCAAAACAAACAAAAGAAAAAGGGGAAGCCATCCCGAAGGATGGCATCCAAAGACATACTGGTGCATGCGAAATCAAAATGATTCGAGAAGGGTTCGGAGGCTAAGTTACGAAATGGGAAGGTGTTAGGCACCCATTTCGCCCTTTCGGTCTCTCATGGATATTTGCTATTTTCCTTTATATTTCCCCCCGTGATATGTGTGCATGTGTATATATATATAATGGAGGTAAGAATCCTTGACTTGTATCATGAAAAAGATAAAGCGAGTCATCCGTAGGAAGATATAAGAATAATATTAAAAAAATAAGATTTACGCGATTACCCCTACGTTGATCGTTATAATGGAACGATAACGCATGTGGATTAATACGTCACTAAGGGCAAGTATATAGAATATAAGAAGATTAGATTTAGAGAAAATAGGAAAATAAGAAAAAAAATGAGAAAATGACTCGAATCTCGGGTTTTACCCCGAGACGCCTACGTAGCCTATAAAGGCATCAAAGTCCACGTAGTTTGCATACAAAACGAGGGGTGGGGTTTATCCCATAAATACAAATGGGGGATATCTTATTTGTGAGTGTGTGCGCGTGTAGAAAAAGTGTTTTAGTGGTGAGAAAAGTGTGAGAATCCCTATTGGAATTTGTGAGCAAACCCTCTTTTTCTTGTGTTTTTGGGTTTTTATTTATATGAAAATAAGAGATGTGCAATAATACTAAATTAAAAGTATATTAGGATGTGAGAGAAGAGATAATAAAAGTGCTAAGTAAGAAAACAAGTTAGTGAGAATTTAAGAGGATTTAAGAGAGAGTTTGAGAAAGTTAGACCTTCTTGAAGATCTTGAATGTTGGAGAGCAGCCCTTGCACTTGGATGATGATGGAGAGTGTCTAATTCACCAAGTTTGATGAAAAGTATGATGAAAAGTGGAAGTAAAAAAGGAATTTGGAGGTTGAAATCACACTGCCTTCGAGAGAGGTTTCTGGGATTCGTTGAGAGTGAATTTTATCAGATCTGGGCTCCCCTTGGAAATGAGGTGAAGGCCTCCTTTTATATACTCAGGTCACTATCGATCGGCATATAACTAATCCTGCCTATCGGCACCTGCCGATAAGCAGGGTCTGGAACCTGCCATTTGGCAGTGTGTTTCAGGCCTTTTCGGGAAATCGACTGTCGAGGGAAAACCGTTGGTCAGAATCGTGCATGGGGTAAACCGTTGGAAATGTAATTCAGATACCTTTGAAATTTCTTTGGACCGCTGTCGGGTTCAGGAGTTCACTTTGGGTCAAATATGGCTCGGAAGCGTTTATCGGTCCATTGGACGGAGAATCGTTCGAACGCAAACGGATCGTTCGTCCGCATGGTAAGTCCAAATCGTGCACGGGGTGGACCGTTGGAAAGTTTAGGAGATGTACTTCGACATTCCAAAGAGTTTGACCCAATTTGGGGAGTTAACTTTGGTCAACCATGCCCTGGAAGCGTTTGGTGACCTCTTGGAGTTAAACGGATTGTTTGTCCGCATGGTAAGTCAGAATCGCGCACGGAACGGACCGTTGAAAAGGGTATTAAGTGCCCTTCGAAGATTCATTTAGACTCGATTGAGATGAAGATTTAACTTAGGTCAAACAGAGCTCGGGAGCGCCCGGTGGCCTCTAGGTTAAGTTTCGGACGCAAACGGATCGTTCGTTTGCATGGAAAATTGGAATCGCGCACGGAATAGACCGTTGGTAAGGGTATTCAGTGACCTTCAAGGATTCATTCAGTCTCAGTCGAGATGAAGAGTTTGACTTTTTGGTCAAATTGATCCGGGGAGTGCCCGATAGCTTCTAGGTCAGTACTCGGGACATAACCTGGGTTTGTTGTGATGAAGGGATGTACTAGGGACCTAAGGAGAGTTGGGGGTAATGAAATGGGGTGTCTACAGAGCCCCTCGACGGGTGAGTTTTGAACAAATGATGACTGTCGAATAGACACCACATGATGCTTTTGAGGAAGTATGACCGATTCAGAGGGTCGAGGACGATTCTGAGGACCTAAGGAGTGTGCTGGGGATAAAATGACTATCAAAGGTTTAGGTCGATTCTGAGGACCTGAAGTGGTGTTGGGGGATGACCACTTCTGCGGGTCAAAGTCGAATTTGCAGGCTTAGGGTGAAGATCTAATAACCGAGGTCAATTTTGACCTAAGAGTGGTGACGACCGGGGACCATGATCAATTCTGACCCAACTCAGTTGACGATCTAAAACCGAGGTCAATTCTGATCTAAGAGTGGTGACGACCGAGGACCGGGGTCAATTCTGACCCAACTCAGGTGACGATCCAAGACCGAGGTCAATTCTGACCTAAGAGTGGTGACGACCGAGGATCGGGGTCAATTCTGACGTAACTCAGGTGACGATCCAAGATTGAGGTCAATTTGGACCTAAGAGTGGTGACGATTGAGGATCGGGTCAATTCTGACTCAACTCGGGTGACGATCAAGACCGAGGTCAATTTTGACCTAAGAGTGGTGATGACTGAGGACCGGGGTCAATTCTGACCCAACTCAGGTGACGATCCAAGACCGAGGTCAATTCTGACCTAAGAGTGGTGACGACCGAGGACCGGGGTCAATTCTGACCCAACTCAGGCAACGATCCAAGATCGAGGTCAATTCTGACCTAAGAATGGTGACGATCGAGGATCGGGGTTAATTCTGACCCAACTCAGGTGACGATCTAAGACCGAGGTCAATTCTGACCTAAGAGTGGTGATGACCGAGAACCGAGGTCAATTCTGACCCAACTCAGGTGACGATCTAAGACTGAGGTCAATTCTGACCTAAGAGTGGTGATGACCGAGGACCGGGGTCAATTCTGACCCAACTCAGGTGACGATCCAAGAACGAGGTCAATTCTGACCTAAGAGTGGATAAAGATTGGATTTTGATTTCGCTGGAGAAAGTGCCTTTTGATTTGAGCTGAGGAGCTGATAGCTGGGGAAGCTTTTGTTTCTCTAAGAGACCTCGCGGGGGGGAACAACCTATTTTGGTGCTGTAAAAACTCCGCTAGGGAAGTGATCAGGCGATCCTTAGAGATCCTCTGGTGCTTTGTCGGGAGGAGATTCACTTGGTTTTTTAGGATTCCGCTGGGAAAGAGGAGTTTCGCTCGAGGGAATGCGAAATTTTCTTGCTGAAAATGTTCTAAATCCTCCCTGGGATTTTTAGAAATTTTCCGAGGATTTTTCGAGGCTTTCTGCTATTTTCTGGGAATTTTTGTACAAAATTTAAGGGGGGTGCCAGTCGGCATGGTATGAGGGGTGCCATTCGACAGTGGCACAGACTTTTGGGCTACCTCGGGAAGGAAGGAGTCAGTGCTGATCGGTATGGTGGGGGAAAGTGCCGACCGGCATGGCGCTTGGCATCCTATATAAAGGGGGCGAATCCCTTCATTTTTTTCACAGCTTCTTTGCCTTCTCTCTTTATGTGATTTCTCTGTAAATCGTTCTAACATTCTCATCTTCAAGAAATGGCCTCTTTTGTGAGCACTGCAGTCCACCGGGAGTGGTTGACCATTGATGACTGGGTGAATGTGGAGTGGAGGGCCAGGGCGCCTCTTGCTTTGGGGAGTGAGAACTTCTTTGATGCGTTTGAGCCTATTGCGAATGAGGACCTTGTTGCGGGAGTCATCGCGTCATCACTCTTCAAGAGTGAGACTCGACGGTTATGTAAGTAACCTGACCTTTGGCATTCTTCTCTTTTTGGTGATTTTTTTTTCTTTCTTGACTTTTGATGAGACTTTTCCTTTTTTCCAGTCTGATATTTCTTTGAAGAACATGCGCGCCTGTGGGATGACGGGGCTCAGGGATGTCTGGGAGCATCTCCCACCTGTGGTGTGTTGGGTGGTATCATCAGCGGGTTTTGAGAGGTTGGCATCGGTGCTGGATGAGACGCCTCGTTCGACAGCGGTCCTGTGCTCTTTGGGAGAGAGGTGGTGGGATACTACCCACACCTTCCATTTCAGCTTCGAGGAGATGATTGTGACTCCTATAGATGTGCAGCAGCTGTTGGGGCTGGATTGTGACGGAGAGCAGATAAAGGTGGATCTCTCTTTATGGGTGAGACCGGAGGCAGTGCGTGCGACACTTGGTGATGTAGGGAGGATAGTCTCTGGGGATTCTATCCGGATGTCTCTACTGAAGGATGTTCTGCTGAGAAGGGTGATTGATGTGGAGGATGGGCTGCAAGCGAGGCCGATGGCCCAATTATTCATTTTGCTAGTGTTGGGAGGTTTCATGGTGGCGTCGAGCGGAGACGTCATCCATTTGTGGTTCTTGTCATACCTGAGGATGTTTTCGAACATCCCTTTCTATGATTGGGGGAGTCTGACTTTGGCGACCCTTTACTCTTTTCTGGATGCATTCAGCCGTTGCTGCCGGCAGACCTTTACTGGGGCCGTGTACCTTCTTGAGATATTCTTTGGTTTTCACATTTCCTTTCATGCATCCGCATTTTCCTTTCATGCATTCGCATTTTCCTTATGCGTCTCCTTTTTTATTTTGTGAATTCAGACGTGGTTCTATGAGGTGATTAGGTACGATACCCCGCTGATCGCTTTGAAGGATGACACTGTTGGAGACTTCTGTCAATTGTACCGATGGCGTAAGGCCAATCGGCAGTCGAAGGGATCTCTCTCTCTGGAGGCGGTGCGCCAGGTCTTGAATGACCTGACCAGTGGTAGGGTAAGACTCTTTCCATTTCAGTCTTAGTTTTTGCACCTTCTGATCTTGTATTGATTTATGCCTGCTTAGAGATTTTTAGGTGACCTTTTATCCCTGGGGGACAGCCATTCAGGATACGGGGGCGACTGGGGTGAATGCGCAGATGAGGCATTTATTGGTGCATGAGTTCGGCCATTCTTGGTACCTCGGGGAGCGGGTGGTTCGTCAGATTACTGAGGAGGAGGTGGTGGTGCCACTTGCGCAGCCTCCTACGTCTATGAGGCGGGAGAGACTGCTGTCAGAGGATGAGAGGATCGCGGCAATGATCAGAGAGTCCTAGTTGTTGTACACCGATACGGCTCCGTCGTATGACTATATGGACTTTGTGACGAGTTGGTTAATGGCGCCTAGCATATATGATGCCCTGTCTTTCCCTCCCGCGGGTTCGAGTCGGGCGGTGGGATCTTCCCATAGTGGCGGTGGTCCGACGGCATATGTGGCGACGGCGACTTCAGAGGTTCCTTTTGTGCGGTTGCATACCCCCTCGTACAAAATACGGTAGGATGATGGAGGGATGGTGCCTATGTTGCACCTTCCTCATGCGATGGATCCGGAGGAGTTGGGTTTGACAGAGGAGGTCCTCCGACCTGCAGTATACCTTTCTGTTTCTCTCTTTCTTTCTTTTCTGTTTTGGTCATCTCTGTTTTGATACTGATTTCGCCTTTTCTTGCAGCAAGTTCGTGTGTTGAGCACTTGGCTAAGGGACATCAGAGACTGGATATCTTCGGCGAATGCCCATATTTGGGATGCGGTTCCTGTTCCTTCTTGCTTGGTGTCGTCTGCCTCGTCCGAAGAGGGCTCGGGCTCGGGTAGTGGTGGTGCGTTGTCTCGCCGTAAGGGGAAGAGAGCACGTCGCATGGGTGGAAGCTCTTGAGAGAGAGAGAGAGAGAGAGAGAGAGAGAGAGAGAGAGAGAAAATGTGGGTTCGGGCTGAGTCCCGTTGTTTTTGCTTTTTCTTTTTATTTCCTGCAAAAATGATGTAACACAAAAAACTGATATATGCAATGCAATGGAGTTTTTTTATTATCTTTTATTAGTGATGAATGCATGCATGCACATGCGCTTTTTACTTTGCTGCTGAGACCGTAAAAAAGAATAATTTTGAAATTTTTTGAAGGAAAGTTTTTTATTAAAAAGGGGAAATTAAAGGGATTTTGAAATTCTGTTGAGAATATCAATTTATTTTTATTGAGTTTTCTGATTTGACAAAAGAGGAAAAGAGGAAAAGAGGAAATTTCTAAAATGGGGGGGGGTGCCGATCGGCAAGCACCCTGACCTGTGATTGGTACCCTCTTCAGCCTTTGGTACCTTGTGGGGTAGGATTCCCACAAATTTCTGCAGGGATTATGTCTCTTGTGAGGGTTTTCAAGTATAAAAAGGGGTAAGGGTGGAGTGTTTTCATCACACCTTTGCATTTTCACCTACTTGCCCATTATTTCTTAGCCTTGCAAGATGGCTCTCCCTGGTAGCATTGAGTTTGCTAATTACCTCGAAGCCTTGGAAGCAATGTGCTCTTATAATGTCGACTATGATGCCTTCAACATGCGTCGAGTCTCCCTGTGGCGCAATCGGCCTCTTGAGTGGAACGTGTTGATGGCGGCGGTACAATTATGGTACCCCGAAGACCACGTATTCTGCTTCGGGTTGGATGAAGTTTGTCCTACCTACGAGGAATTTTCTGCCATGCTGGGTGTAAATCCTAGTGTTACTGCGACTTTGCCCGAATTTTCCCGCTCTCCCAGGGATTTGTTGGCCGGGCTTCTTCGTGTTTCGCCTTCGGCGACCAGATCATTGGTTGTTGGAGGAATGATCTCCCTTCCGACGGTGCTGCAGTCTGTGCATTTGCAGGAAGTAGGTGATGCTGGCTATGCTGCAGCCGTTGTTTTGGATCTGGTTTCAAAATTGTTGCTGGTGACTGGAGAACTGTAGGTGGACTCATAACTTGCAGCCATTACTTTATGGATGTCTTACCATCATAATCCTGCGGCGATGATACTGGCGGAGACCCTGAATGGCCTGGACGCCTGGAGAGAAGGTCGTTCTGACTTTTTGAGGGGTAGCCCCGTGATGCTGTTCATGTGGTTGTCTGAAAGATTCCGCTTAGTGACTCCTCCAGAATATCCCTTGTCGGTCGTACCCAAATTCATTTCATGCTACTTCATCAGTGTTGGTATGTATGTTGAGAACTGGGAGCATTGGCTTGTGAAGCATGGGGTTCATGGTCTGTATTGGTCAGTGCCTTAGTGGGGGCAGTTGCATCCTGTTCTGGAGTTAGGAGAGTATTCATATGTGCAGCTGGTTGGTCTCAGGCAGACCTCCTTTTATTTCCCTTAGCGACTTCTGCACCAATTTGGCTGGGCCCAGGTCGTGCCACCTCGGATCTCAAATTTCTTTTCGATAGAAGATTTGACTGAGCGCCTGCGTCTGTTGGTTGGATCTCTATGGAAAAATCGGTGTTCGTCGACCCGTCCCTTCCAGTCTGTCGGGAAAGTTTGGCATGCCCCCAAAGATTATATGAAGTGGTTGTGGAGGAAAGTTATCAGCAAGATGTTGGCAATGGAGACTGGACAAAGATGGTTTGTTTTATCCAACACCATGGAAGGGGGTGTTGTGGTATTTTCGAAGATGGTTCGGGCTTATCGGTCCATGGAGTGTCTACGGCACTCTATTCAGGCAGGGGAAACTTGGGGACCTCAGGATGTAGATGATGAGGGTGCAGGATTCTCTGGTAGCTGTGGGTAGGATTCTTGGAGAGTTTATTTGTGTAATAGATGCGGGGATTTTATTTGGCTTTTTATGGTAGTAGGGGGAAGGGAGTTATTCATTCCTTTTCATACGTAATCCGTGCTGTAATTTCTTATTAATGAAATAACAAGTTTCTGATCATCTAGCCGTGCCTTTCGATGAGTTTTGTATTTTGAATTATCTATACTGATCGCTAAGGCATACATAATCCTTTTGTTCAAGTATTCCTTAAAATGAACCGCCGTTCTCGGAGGTAAGAAAAGAATGGTATTTTGTGAAAAAGAAAGGGTCGCACTCATGTGAGGTGTATGAGTTGCCTACGTACCTCTGGGGTTTTTTGAAAAAAAAAATTATCTGTTTGAAAATAGTTTTTGCAGAGGATCAGGCCCGCGTAGTTCTGGGTAGAAGGAAATGAAGATTTTTTTTTTAGAATAGAAGGGAGATGAGAAGAGTCGTAGCGCGCTAGGGGTAGAATTTCTTGAGATGGTTCAGATTGACTGGATGAGCCATCTCTTCCCCATCTAGGTCAGTGAGCATGGCGGCACCGCCGGATAAGATTTTTTTCACAATGTAGGGGCTGCTCCAATTGGGCTTGAATTTCCCTCTGGGGTCCCAGATGGGTTCTATTGTCTCTTTGAGGGCTAAATCCCCCTCCCGGACACCGCAGTCCTTGACTCTCTTATTGAATGATCGCGTTATTCGGAGATGGTACCCCTGTATGTGGTAAAGATCTTTTAATCTTCTTTCATCTAGGAGGGCTAGCTCATCAAGACGACTTTGGCACCAGTCTTCTTTGCTAACTTTGTTTTTTAGCATAACACGTAGCGAGGGTATTTCCAGCTCCACAGGAAGGACTGCTTCCATGCCGTAGACCATGGAGTAAGGGGTAGCACCAATAGAGGTTCGATAGCCCCAGAGGGCGAACGGGATCCGGTCGGCCCAATCCCTACAACTTTCGATCGTCTTGCTGATGATACCTTTGAGGTTCTTGTTGGCGGCTTCAACTGCACCATTGGTCTGAGGTCGGTAGGGAGAAGATTTGTGTCTCTGAATCCCGTACTCGTTGACTACTTCTGTGACTTCTGCTTCGAAATGCAACCCGTTATCTGACACTAGCTCGTGCGGGACCCCATATCGGTAGATAATATTCTTCTTAAGGAATTTGGCCACTTTCTTGGCGTTTAATACTGCGTATGACTCAGCTTCGACCCATTTGGTGAAGTAATCAATGGCGACTAGGATGAATTCATGTCCGTTTGAAGCCTTTGGTGTAACCTTCCCTATGATGTCGACACCCCAAGTGGAGAATGGCCAGGGAGAGGTCATGTTGTATAATTCTCGCGGAGGTAGGTGTTGAAGATTTGAGAATTATTGGCATTTGAGGCATCTTCGAACATAGGTGGTGCAATCTTGGGCCATGGTGGTCCAGTAGTAGCCCTGTCGAATGATCTTCTTGGCAAGCATGTGACCATTCATGTGGGGTCCGCATTCCCCGCTGTGGATTTTCTGCATTATCTTCTCCATCTCAGCCCCTGCGATACAGTGTAGATGAGTTCCATCGAAGTTCCTCTTGAGTAAAGCTTTATGACAGATGATGTACTGTGCAGCCAGTCTTCGGAGGGTCATTCGATCTTTCTTATTGGAACCCTCGGGATACCTACCATGTTTGAGGAGGCACCAGATATTATAGTACCAACAATCGGCTAGTTAGGGATCTTCGGTGGAGACAAGCTCAATATGGTAGCAATGGGTCGGTTTGTCTTGCTTTTAAACTAGGAAGGGGGTCATTGTTATTCCCTCGGGCATGTAGACCATGGAGGCCAAGGTGGCGAGAGCATCGGCTAGGTTATTTTTTGTTCGGGGTAGGTAATGGAAGGTGATATCTCGAAATCGGGAGGCTAACTCTTCTAAGTGGGCATGGAAGGGTTGGAGCTTTTTGTCCTTGACTTTCCACTTTCTGAGCACTTGACTGATGATAAGGGCAGAATCCCCGTAGACATCAAGGTACTGAATACCTTTCTTGAGAGCAACTTTGAGGCCTACTGTGCATGCCTCATATTCCGTCATGTTGTTGGTGCAAGGGAAATCCAATTTCATGGCGATGGGAGTGTGGGAGTCATCTGGGGCGACCAGGAGTATCCCAATGCCATGTTCTTTCTTGTTGGCAGCGTCGTCAAAGAACATTTTCCATCGAAGGCGGTCTTGAGCGGTGCAGAGGATATTTTCATCTAGGAATTCGGAGATCCTGACATCTTCTTCTTCTATAGGGTAATCGACGAGGTAGTCAGAGATGGCTCTTCCTTTAACAACTTTCTGTGTGACGTATACGATATTGAACTCGGTTAGGAGCATCAACCATCGGGCCATTTGACTGGATAAGGCGGGTTTCTCAAGCAGGTATTTGATGGGGTCCATTTGGGATACAAGTTTGATGGGGAAGGCGAGCATGTAGTGTCGCAACTTTTGGGTGACCCAGACAAGTGCGACACACGCCTTTTCCAAAGCATTGTAGTTGACCTCATATCCGACCAATTTGCGACTGGCATAATATATGGATCTTTCTTTACGGGAGTCCTCAAGGTATTGGGCTAGTAAAGCCCAGCGGTAGTGTCGGTTATGATTAGGTATAGGAGCAAAGGAAGATCAGGCTGTGGTGGCATGAGCACTGGAGGTTAGGTCAGATATTGTTTGATTAGGTCAAAAGCTTCTTGGCAGGCCTCGTTCCAAACCTTGGTTGAATCCTTTCGGAGGAGCTTGAAGATCGATTCACAGATGGAGGTTAGTTGGCTGATGAACCGACTGATACATTACAATTTCCCAAGAAAACCTCAAACTTCTTTCTCTGTTCGGGGTGGTGGCATCTCAAGTATGGCCTTCAGCTTTGCAGGATTTGCTTTTATCCCCTTTTTGCTGACCATGAATCCCAAGGGTTTTCCCTTTGTAACGCCAAAGACACACTTCTGTGGATTAAGTCGCATCTGATACCGTCGCAGTCGTTCGAAGAACTTCTGGAGGGCAGGAACATGACCTTATCTAGTTTTGGACTTGATAATCATATCATCCACATAAACCTCGACTTCTTTGTGAATCATATCGTGCAGGATGGTTGTGGCAGCCCTTTGGTAGGTAGCCCAGCATTTTTGAGACCAAATGGCATAACGGTGTAGCAAAAGGTTCCCCATGGGGTGATGAATGCATTTTTTCTTGGTGGTCGGGGTGCATCTTGATTTGGTTGTATCCGGTGAACCCATCGACGAATGACTTGAGAGCATGATTGGCTATGTTATCCACGATCATGTCGATATTGGGTAGCGGATAATCATCCTTTGGAGAAGCTTTGTTTAAATCTTGGTAGTCTACACATATTCGAACCTTCCCCCCTGATTTTGGCACAGGTATTATGTTGGCTAGCCATGTGGGATATTCGATCACACGAATGAAGCCCGCGTTCAACTGTTTGACCACCTCTTCTTTGACCTTGAGCGACCATTCGATGCAGAGTTTTCTCAATTTTTGTTTAACCGGTTTATAATCTGGGAGTGGGAATCTCGTGCCCGGGCATATCATTATAGGACCATGCAAAGACATCCACAAACTCCTTCAGTAATTCTTCGAGTTGTGCGCGATCATGCTCGTCAAGGGTGGCCCCTATCCTATTCTCGCGCAGTTGGCTACTAAAACCGAGATTAATAACAACAGTCTCTTCTTCATCAACTTGAATGCGGTTATGTTATTTATTATTAACCTTATTTAGATCAGTTAAGAATTGTTCATTTGCAAAATCATCATCATCAAACGTTTGATTAGAATCCAAGCAGTTAATGTAAGGCACAACAAGATACTCAAAATCTTCATTTATTTTATTGATATGAAAAACAGCATTGAGAACCTTATCAAAAGAGGTCTCGATTACATTTGAACTAAGATAGACAGTAGAAGAAGAAGAAATAAGGTAAACATTGGGGTTAGGGGGGTTTCAAGAGGTAGAACTGGCGCAGTATGCCAGTTGAGGAGAGGTATATCAGCAGCTTTAATCAGACGGGACGGATCCATTGATGTAGTGCCTAAATGAACCATGCAGAGTGTCATCCCCAGTGTCTGTAAGTTGAAGGATTCTTTGAAATCACTTTCCCCAGTCTCTTTGGTACCTTTGATGAGCGATTGTACTCGGTGTTGGAAACTTTTGGCCCTTGGGTATCTATCTTGGAAAAAGATCTCCATTCTCGGCTTCATCTTCTTGTCTGTATGGTCATACCATGGTTCAAAAAAATCGCAAAAGGGGAAATCTTCACCTTCTTTGATGAATCGTCCATTCAAGGAGTCTCCTGAGATAGTTGGGATGTAGTCTAATCTTCTCTTTGGTCGAGACTGGTGGATCATTCTAAGCTCTTGTTCTGGTGGTTGATACCCCAAGCCACAAGGAGGGAAAGCTTTCTTCAGTTCGATGGGCCCAAGTATCCCTTACTGCTTTTGCCCTAGCCCCAGTCCGGGAATGAAGTGCATGTTTCTGAACATCTGAATCACATTGACATTGCCATGAGGGTCATATTCTAGACAAACCCTTTCTTTGAAACCGTCCCCTGTCGGGAGTAGGAGTGGCTCAACTCGAAATCCTGATAGGAGCATATCATTCGACCTGTGTTGTATCTCAAGAATTGGACTTCTGGTGCTTTCACCCTCGACATTTTCGTCGTCGGTCAAAATGGTGATGACTCGCCCGTCGGCGAATAACTTCAATTTCTGATGGAGTGAGGAAGACACACCCTTGATACTGTGGAGCCAGGGTCATCCGAGCAACAGGTTGAAACAAGCTGGGATGTCTATGACTTGGAATTCAACGACAGGGTTTATAGGGCCAACCCCTATTACAAGTTTTATGGATCCCATCACCTCTCGATGAGTAGTGTCGTAGGCACGTACAGCGGTGGAGGTTGGAGAGAGGTCACCTTCTTTCAGGCCTAAACACTTAAAGGTTCTCAGAGGGAAAACATTTAAGGCGGATCCGTTATCGACAAGGGAGAGTGGCACGGCCTTCCCCATAACTTCGATTGAGATATTGAGTGCATAATTGTGATTTGGCCCAATTTTGGGGATTTCTTCTTCAGAAAATGATAGCATTCGGGTAAAAGTCAAGGATCCGACCAGATTTACCGCTTCTTCTGGTGAGGTAGAGGGAGGAACTGTGGGTCCAGTGAGCATTTTGATTAAAGCATTTATGTGTAGCTGGGAAGACATGAAAAGTCCCCATAGAGTAATGTTAGCTTGAGTTTTCTTCAGTTGGTCGAAGATCTTGCTCTCCTCAATGGTCATCTCTGGCATAGGAAGGTTTTCAACGCCCTTCCCTTTGTCATTTGCTGGTAGTGAGCTTGGAACTTGGTAATGTCTCCCTGATCTGGTCATGTGATTTACTGAAGAAAGAAAGAAGATGAATCCCATTTCCTCGTCAATCTCAGGTTGTTCTGCCACCCTGTTTATTTCTCCGAGGAGTTATTCAAATGATATCATCCCACATATGTCGACTACTGGGCCAGCTCTTCCTGAAGTTTGTTCTTCGCTCGAATCTTCGAATTCTTCCCCCTATCCGGTGGCAACAATTCTATCTTTCCATGTAAAGTCAATGCATTCCATAACTTCAACGGATTCTTCATACATGTCCTCCCATTATGTGGGCATATGTGTGATCGAAGGGACCAAGCGCCCTTGTAGCTTCAAAGTGTCAAGTAACCCGATGATACTACAAATGCTGTTGGTTTGCTCGAATAATTCTTCTATAATCTGGACAACATCATCTAGGCTGACTTCGTCGGTTGGTACCACCCACCTGTCTGAATCTCGAGCCCACTTTCGTGCTTCTAAGAACAGTGTGCTGAACCTCTGGCAATCGATGACCATCTGTGAGGGAAATTTCAGCCCGAACTCTAGGAGTTGGTTAAACACCTCTGACAATTCCATATTTCCATTTTTAGAACAGGTACGGACAGCGATGCATGCTCTGGTAAGGAGTGACAGAGCCTGATCAACGAGGCTAGTAGGGTGCATGAGGAAATATGGGAAAATTTGAAGAGGTTTAAGGGAGTATATGGGTGTGATTTGAGTTGAGGGATCAAAATCTGGGTTTTCTTATAAGAAGAGGGCATTGGCATGATTTGGAAGTGGATTGTGAGTAGTGTTTAGCTTAGGATTGGCTGGTGGGGCGATGGTACCCCGGTCAATGAGATCTTGGATTATGTTTCGAAGGTGAAAGCATTGGTCGGTGGTATGGCCAACAGTTTGGTGAAAGGCGCAATGAGCATCGGCCTTGAAGTTTCTTGGGAGTGGATTTGGCAATGGACATGGATCCAAGGGTTTGATGAGGTTTTGAATTAACAGGGCTTGGTAAACTTTGGATAGGGGAGCATGGAGCTCAGTGTATTCCCTTCGGATGGGGGCATGGCGGCTTTTTGGTGCCCATGATGTGGTTGGTTGAGAGATGTTGTTGATGGTTGAGATTGTAGCACTGGTAGGCTTGTCATACTTTCTAGGGGTGAATTGTCCGGGCACCTTCTTTGGTTCAACCTCTGTTTTAACGAGGCTTTCCTCAATTTCCACTCCAGCCTCTCTGAGAGCTCGAAAGTGGGGATAATATTGTCCTCCCATCATAGCTCGAACATGGGGCAAGAAGTTCTTCTTCACTATGTTGACCTGTTCTTCCTCGGATGGCCGATTGGTCATGGTAACTGCTTGCTCCCTCCATCGAGTTATGAAGTTACTGACTGATTCTCCTGGATTCTATTTGAGTAGCTCTAAATCACGATAGGTGACCTCAAGCTCTTCGTTGTATTTGTACTACGACATGAATTCTCGGGCTACATCCTCCCAGCTACGGATTCTGGATTCCTCGAGAGACAAAAACCATCGGAGGGCACTATCCTTAAAAGTTTGCTGAAACAATTGGGTCATCACTTCTTCAAAAGCCCCTAGTAGAGTCATGGAACGATGATAACAGAGAAGATGAACAATCGGGGGTCCACTCCCTCCGAACTTCTCGATATTTGGCATCTTTAACTTCTCGAGTAGCCTCGCTTTAAGATAAGGGGACATGTGTGTGTAGTCCATGTAATTCCCTGAGATTCTGACTTGGTTGAACTTCTTGGTGATCATCTTGAGATATTCTTTGACTTTGTTCAACTCCTCCTCTTTGGGATCAACGGCCATAGGCAGGTTAGCCACAGGCTGGGTAATGTTTGGCATCGAAAGCTGGGCTGGCGGTGACCCATTGACAGGAGGGGCACGTGGAGCGTGCTGATATTCTTCGAGAACCCAGATAGGCTCGAATGGACCAATAGCACGAGGGAATAGGGCCTCGGGCTCTTGAGGAATTGGAACCTAGTTTCGTTGCATCTCTCGGACCTCGGTTTGGAGGTTGTCAATCTTGGAGATGAGCTGAGCTAAGACTGTCGTCAGATCCGGCTGTATGACTGGTGCTTGATCTGTATTCTCCATGGAAAGTGAATGGATTTAGGACTCGAAAAAAGTAGTAGAGGAGCGAACGAAACTCCGGGGTGATTTGACTGAAGACCGAAGCCAATAGGGAGCCAGACCAAGGGCTTGCAATCGACCTGAGAATGCGTAGGATGAGATTTATTTTTGAGAATTAGGGGAGAAACTATTTTTCCTCTTCTTTTTTTTTTGATTTTTTTGATAAAGAAAGGGGAAATATTTTTGGATTTTTGATAAAGAAGGGAGAAATGTTTTTGGATTTTTGATAAAGAAGGGAGAAATGTTTTTGGAGACGGAACTCAGCATGATTATTATGATTATTATGTTCTCACTTGTATTTAATTCTTCTAAATGCAATGCCGGATGGGACCCGAGCCTGAAAAAGTGGGGTTTTTAATATATGCAAAGCTACGGTTTGGACTTGTAACCAGGCTCGCGGACAAGGTCCCGTTTTAAAAATGCGCGAAAATTGGGCGGTAGATTGACCCAGAATTTCGGCAGAGTTTCGGGTTGAAACTGGCAATCTAAAGTGCGTGTCCTAGGTTTGACACCTATATACGGGTATGCAGTTGGTTGGGTGAATCGGCATGGGTTCCCCCCTTTGGCGTGACTTCCACGATATACGTCTTGCTCTTGCGGGCAAACGGTACGTGTGGACAAGCCATTTGATATACCTGAGTGTATGTGAATTGCTTCACTATATACGTCGTGGGGACGGTATGTGTGAGAGCAAATTCGATATACTCGACGTACGTGAATGAATTCCCTGCGATATTCCTCCCGTCATGACTTCGGTCAAGCGGTACGATGCGGGGGAACCGTTCAATATACGTCAAAGGTACTTGGCCAATGGAAGGTGAGAGTCATATCGCTTAGGCTAACTGCGACCTGCCGGACCAGCGCCCATCACGAAGTGACCCTCCAGTTACTGGGTAAAATTTGGTCAATAACAATGCTCTTTAGTGATGTCGTGTCAATCATGCATGATTCTCTTATTAGTATCTTATGATGAGAATGCCTTTCTTGATTATACCAAACAGGGAGCAAAGTACGAGTACCCAAGGTACACCAAGTATGGATAGGTGATGCGTGCAACATGTGGATATATGTGATCCTAGGTGCGCGTGGTGCAAAGTGTACATGGAGAATTTTCTACAAGTGTGTAAACATAAGCGTAAGCATGGGATACACATGGACAAGGGGGAACATGCAGATATGGGGGAAAACAAAAACAAATATAGCATCCATGCAAATAGAGTCAAGCCCTCAAAATACACATATCCCTAGCGGAGTCTCCATTGTGGCCATCCCCGATCCTAGTTGCACGGGCGGGCGCGCGAAGGGAAAGGATCCTTTGGGTCCCGCGCATCCCTCTCTGGAGCGCTTCGGTCGGCGTCATTTGAGATGAGGTGTAAAAATGTAGAGAGATTCAGAGTCGCCAGTCTATTTTACTCAAAAAAGACAAAAGAAAAAGGAGAATCCATCCCGAACGATGGCATCCAAAGACATACTGGTGCATGCGAAACCAAAATGATTCAATAAGGGTTCAGAGGCTAAATTACGAAAAGAGAAGGTGTTAGGCACCCATTCCGCCCTTTCGGTCTCTCATGGATATTTGCTATATTCCTTTGTATTTTTCCTCGTGATATGTGTGCATGTGTATATATATAATGGAGGTAAGAATACTCGACTTGTATCATGGAGAAGATAAAGGGAGTCATCCGTAGGAAGATATAAGAATAATATTAGAAAAATAAGATTTACCCGATTACCCCTACGTTGATCGCTATAATGGAACGATAATGCATGTGGAGTAATACGTCACTAAGGGTAAGTATATAGAATATAAGAAGATTAGATTTAGAGAAAATAGGAAAATAAGAGAAAAAGTGAGAAAGGGACTCGAATCTCGGGTTTTACCCCGAGACGCCTACATAGCCTATAAATGCATCAAAGTCCACGTAGTTCGCATACAAAACAAGGAGTGGGGTTTATCCCATAAATCCAAATGGGGGATCTCTTATTAGTGAGTGTGTGTGCTTGTAGAAAAAGTGTTTTAGTGGTGAGAAAAGTGTGAGAATCCCTATTTGGAATTTGTGAGCAAATCCTCTTTTTCTTATTTTTTTGGATTTTTATTTATATGAAAATAAGAGATGTGCAATAATACTAAATAAAAAGTATATTAGGATGTACGAGATGAGATAATAAAAGTGCTAAGTAAGAAAACAAGTTATTGAGAATTTAAGAGGATTTAAGAGAGAGTTTGAGAAAGTTAGACCTTCTTGAAGATCTTGAGCTTGATCTTGAATGTTGGAGAGCAGCCCTTGCACTTGATGATTATGGAGAGTGGCCAATTCACCAAGTTTGATGAAAAGTGGGAGTAAAAATGGGATTTGGAGGTTGAAATCACGCTGCCTTCGAGAGAGGTTTATGGGATTCTTTGAGAGTGAATTTTATCAGTGTAAGGACATTTTTGTCCATTATCAATATGTATGTCATACGCCGTTACACCGTTGAAGAAATTCAAGATTGCATCTACATCAACGGATTTGAATATCAAAGCGTCTTCAACATCATAGCCTCTGCGAGAATGAACTTGGTAAAATTTTGTTTCTACGTTCCTTAAAGTTCATATTTAGTATTGGGAAATTTTTATAAAATGTTTTTTTATAAAAATAAGGCGTAAGTTTTTTTCAAGCAAAATGAGGCATTTATTATTCTGGGTCAACCGGACCTATCCGGTCACAAACGGTCCGATCCGTTTTGCTGAAGGCCAGTATACCCCGGACCGATGGCAAACCGATGAGGAGAAATAGCCGAACCGATCCGACCTCATTCGGACCGATCCGCCTCTTAATAAAAGAACCGATCCGGTCAAATCGGACCGATCCGCCCTCAATCCGGACCGATCCGACGGGGATAATCACTGCCAGATTCGCTGCAGATTTTTTAGGCTCAAAGACTTCTTATTTAAATCCAACTTCGGGGAGTTATTTTTTAAGACTTACATACACGTTTTTCAGAGTCCTAAATACTCAAAGTCTTCATCTTTTGATGTGCCAAACATCTTTTTGATTCACACAAAAAAAATCCCAATTACTTTTGTGAATCTTTTGGAACCCTAGAACACAAACTTTGTTGTTGTTCATCTTTGTGGAGAGATCTTTGCAACCGAGGGCTGCGTGTCATTGCTGAGGGAGTCTCTACAAAGTTTTATGGCTGCGTGTCATTGAGGAGAGCTGCGGTTCTTCCTTCGTTGTTTGGGCTGCGAGTCCTTGGAGGGTGCTGCGTGTATTCTCTTGCTGAGTTCAAGACTGCGTGTCTTTGTGGGTTGGCTGCGCGTTGATCCATTGCAGATTTCTCTATGTAATTGTAAGTTGCGGCTTGTATATTCATAGTGAAATAAAGGTTTTACCCGAAAGGGTTTTTTTCCTGAATTCTGTGTCTCAGCATATTTTTGTGTCACATGATTTATTTGTTTATGGGTTGACACACGCACGCACTTTAGATGCATGTTTAGGGGCTGAAATTTAATAAGTGTGTCTAATTAGAAATTTGCGAAGTTAATCAATATCACGCATTCTCAAATTGGTATCAGAGCAGGTTGCGCTAATTTATCGCGTATTCCTATTTTCCGCAAAATCGTGTGATATTGATTTTTTTTAAAATCAGTTTTGTGAAAAATTGCAATTTTTCCTATGGAGCACTTATATAATCAGATGCCTATTTTTGACGGGTCTAATTATGCCTACTGGAAAGCTCGTATGAAATCGATTTTAAAATCTATTGACGAGCGGGTTTGGTTACTTTGCGAAAATGGTTGGACTCCTCCCACGGTCACTGTTAATAACATCACCTCACTAAAACCCGTGTCAGCCTGGACTGAGGATGATTATAAGTTGTCCAATTTTAACTCCCGTGGTCTGAGTGCTATTTCTGGTGCTATCACTCCTGATGAGTATCGCCGAATCATGACGTGCTCCACGTCTAAGGAGGCTTGGGATGTTTTAAAACTGACACATGAGGGTACGAACGCTGTTAAAGAGTCTAAGTTACAAAATCTGGCCACCCAATTTGAGACTATCACCATGTCTGAGTCCGAATGCTTTGATGAATTTTATACACGTTTGTCGGACATTGTTAACACTAGTTTTAATTTGGGTGAGGTGATTGATAACACGCGTGTCGTTAAAAAGATTTTGAGATCTCTTCCAAAACGCTTTATTCCTAAAGTCACTATTTTGAACTCTTTGGGAAATCTGAAATCACTTAAGTTGGAAGAACTTGTAGGAGATCTTCAAACCTATGAGATTGACATGTTTCCTAAAACCATTAAGGCTAAGGATAATGGTATTGCTTTAAAGACTCATTTTAAGAAAAAGAAAGAAAAATTTTGTGAGTCTGATTCTGAGGAAGATGTTGATTTTGATAATATGGCCTTGTTTGCGAAAAACTTTAAAAAATTTCTCAACTTGAAAAGAAACAATTCTTCCAATAAAAAGAATTTTTTTGAGAAAAATAAAAGGAAAGGAAAGGGCAAAGAAAGTGATGAGAGGAATGACTCTGATGAGGAGTGTGAGGAAGATTTAGAGAACATCACCTGTTTTGAATGTGGGGGTAAGGGACATAAGTCGTTTGAGTGTCCTACTTGGCTTAGAAAGAAAGGGAAGAAAGTTGCCATGCCTGCCACACTTAGTGATGATGAGGGAGATGAGTCCGATAAAGATTTAGGACATGGGATGGTTGTCGCCTTTTCTAGTCGTGTAAGCACACCCAGTTTGTCTCACAAAAGTGCACACGAGAGCGATAATAGTGATTCATGTTCTTCAAGTGAGGGAGAAAGTGAGAGTGATAGTGGAGATGAAAGTGAGCTCCAAAAAGCTTTTAGAGATTTGTACTCCGAGACCTTGAAAACAAAGAAGTATAATAGGGATTTAGGTCGTCGGGTTTTAGATTTGGAGAAAGAGAAGGAGGTTTTGAGAAAGGAGAAGTGTGATTTGGCCGACACGTTGTCTAGTCTGACGACACGTGTATCCCAACTCGAGAGTGATCTCGAACGTGCCCGGGAGGTCAAAGTCAAGTTTGAGAACGCACCTAAGAAGGTTGAAAAGGTGGTTCTTAAGGGTAAAGGTGAGAAGATAGGAATAAGTCATGACGGTGCTTCTTCTTCCCAATCAGCACCCGAGCCGGTTCCCACTTTAGTGACAGTTTCACATGTGTCTCACCCTAACCCACCTAGGCGTCCCATTCCTATTAGGAAAGTGCGTCCTAGAGTTTTTGAGAAAGGTGTTCCTAGGCCTATTTATGTTTGCTCACATTGCAAGAGGAGAGGGCACCTTAGGGAATTTTGCTTTAAGTTGGGGTATGTGTCACGTTTTGCTTCTAGACTTGTTTCTGGCACACATGCACCCACACATGATACTTTACATGCTCCCGGAGACTACATGAGAGAGTTTGCACATTTAGGTGAGCAAGTTAAGTTTTTAGTCAAAACTTCACAAGAATTGATGGAGGTTTTTCATAAGTTGGAAAACCCCTCCGCACCTAATGATTGAGGTTTGACTTGTTTACTAGCATAGGGTGATTTTCATGATGTCATTGTTTGCCTATTGCTAGTATGTATCATTTTTGTATATATTTTTTTTGAAAAATACAAAAATTATTTTTTTTGTTTTGGTTGCACCGTTTATGGATGAACACTTTGGATGACCGAGTCACAACATCATTCCATTATTTTCATGTGACTATTTGATAAGTGTTTTGAGACAATAGGTCAATTCATCCATGTGCTTTATAATGTTTGGAGTCATTAAGATGTAATTAAGTGTTACTTCCTACATGTTTGACTCATGTTTCCTTTATTGCACACATGCACGGATTTTGTTTGATTATTGTGCTTGTCTTATCACATGTTGGTTGGGTGTTTTCACTTCAATCCTGTCCTTAAAACGAACCAAGCGCGATAAATTTTGCTAAGGAAATTGTGCATATAAAAAAACCGTTTTGTGAGTTTGTGTGCTTTGTTTGATAACGGGGAGGGGCTGCGAAAGGTAATCATCTATCCTTTGCGCAAAAGCCACCGTTAAAAAGGACCTAAAAAAATGAGGAATTTTATTATCCGAGGTCCAAAGAGGTTAAAAGAGCCCGAAAAAAATTAAAAGGCAATAAAAAGAAATTCATGCCAAATATGGGCCATTTAGGTTTCTGCACCAATTCTCCAAAGTTTGAGAATTTAGATTACCTCTAATAGAAAATATATATGAGGGTGTTTGGTTGGAGAATTTAAAACGGGTTTGCACGTCCTTGAAATGCTTGAAAATGCGCTAAATAGTTTTGGACGTTATTGGTGTGGAAATCATTTTGACTTTGATTTGTTGATTTGAATAAGACGATGTCATCTAAATTCAACAAATTTTTACACCTAAGGATACCTTTGATGTTCATTCGTTAGGAGTACTCATATGCATCGTGCACATATGATTGATTGAGTTGATTTACCTATCGAATGTGTTCACACCCATTCATTTCGTTTCCATGACTTGGTTGTTTGAGTTTAAATCCATGGTGTGATTTTTGTATCATATTTGTTCATATTGGTATCCTATCTTTGTATGAAAAATTTGAAAAATCAAAAAAACTGTTTGATGCCCTATTTTGTGTACCGTGACACCCCGATTTCGCTCATTTGATTCATTCTTCTCATTTGTCTATTTGGGGACATCATAAAAAGGGGGAGAAAGAATTATCATTTTATGGGGGAGTTTGAATTTTGGGGGAGTTTTTGAGATATAGCTTATGATTTTATCATATATTGGTATCTATGTTTATCTCATTTCAAACTCGATATGTCACGTGGTATTTGCTTTGTCTCATGTGTGTAGGTATGAAGATTGAAGATCAATATGTTGCACACCCTGATGAGAAAAGCTTTGAGATTTGATCATTGTTGAAGATTGAAGAACAAACGATGAAGATTTATACCTTTGTATCTTTCCATTTTTAGGGTTCATGGGAGGGTAGATTTGTATAGGTCATTAGTTGATAATTCGGATATTTTTTTATGTATGTACCGGCATAGACATAGGGGGAGATTTGTAAGGACATTTTTGTCCATTATCAATATGTATGTCATACGCCGTTACACCGTTGAAGAAATTCAAGATTGCATCTACATCAACGGATCCGAATATCAAAGCGTCTTCAACATCATAGCCTCTGCGAGAATGAACTTGGTAAAATTTTGTTTCTATGTTCCTTAAAGTTCATATTTAGTATTGGGAAATTTTTATAAAATATTTTTTTATAAAAATAAGGCGTAAGTTTTTTTCAAGCAAAATGAGGCATTTATTATTCTGGGTCAACCGGACCTATCCGGTCACAAACGGACCGATCCGTTTTGCTGAAGGCCAGTATACCCCGGACCGATGGCAAACCGATGAGGAGAAATAGCCGAACCGATCCGACCTCATTCGGACCAATCCGCCTCTTAATAAAAGAACCGATCCGGTCAAATCGGACCGATCCGCCCTCAATCCGGACCGATCCGACGGGGATAATCACTGCCAGATTCGCTGCAGATTTTTTAGGCTCAAAGACTTCTTATTTAAATCCAACTTCGGGGAGTTATTTTTTAAGACTTACATACACGTTTTTCAGAGTCCTAAATACTCAAAGTCTTCATCTTTTGATGTGCCAAACATCTTTTTGATTCACACAAAAAAAATCCCAATTACTTTTGTGAATCTTTTGGAACCCTAGAACACAAACTTTGTTGTTGTTCATCTTTGTGGAGAGATCTTTGCAACCGAGGGCTGCGTGTCATTGCTGAGGGAGTCTCTACAAAGTTTTATGGCTGCGTGTCATTGAGGAGAGCTGCGGTTCTTCCTTCGTTGTTTGGGCTGCGAGTCCTTGGAGGGTGCTGCGTGTATTCTCTTGCTGAGTTCAAGACTGCGTGTCTTTGTGGGTTGGCTGCGCGTTGATCCATTGCAGATTTCTCTATGTAATTGTAAGTTGCGGCTTGTATATTCATAGTGAAATAAAGGTTTTACCCGAAAGGGGTTTTTTCCTGAATTCTGTGTCTCAGCATAGTTTTGTGTCACATGATTTATTTGTTTATGGGTTGACACACGCACGCACTTTAGATGCATGTTTAGGGGCTGAAATTTAATAAGTGTGTCTAATTAGAAATTTGCGAAGTTAATCAATATCACGCATTCTCAATCAGATCTGGGCTCCCCTTGCAAATGAGGTGAAGGCCTCCTTTTATAAGCTCAGGTCACTGCCGATTGGCATAGACCTGATCCTGCCTATCGGCACCTGCCGATAAGGAGGGTCTGGAACCTGCCATTTGGCAGTGTGTTTCAGGCCTTTTCTGGAAATCGACTGCCGATGGCAAATCATTGGTCAGAATCGTGCATGGGGTAGACCGTTGGAAATGTAATTCAGAGACCTTCAAAAGTTCTTTGGACCGCTCTCGGGTTCGGGAGTTGACTTTGAGTCAAATATGGCTCGGAAGCGTTTGTCGGTCCATTGAACGGAGAATCGTTCGAACGCAAACGGATCGTTCGTCCGCATGGTAAGTCCAAATCGAGCACGGGGCGGACCGTTGGAAATTTTAGGAGATGTACTTCGACATTCCAAAGAGTTTGACCCAATTTGGGGAGTTGACTTTGGTCAACCATGCCCTAGAAGCGTTTGGTGACCTCTTGGAGTTAAACAGATTGTTCGTCCGCATGGTAAGTCGGAATCGCTCACGAAACGGACCGTTGGAAAGGGTATTCAGTTCCCTTCAAAGATTCATTCAGACTAGGTTGAGCTGAAGAGCTGACTTATGTCAAATAGAGCCCGGGAGCGCCCGGTGCCTCTAGGTTAAGTTTCGGACGCAAACGGATCATTCGTCCGCATGGTAAGTCGGAATCGCGCACGGGACGGACCGTTGGTAAGGGTATTTAGTGACCTTCGAGGATTCATTCAGTCTCAGTCGAGATGAAGAGTTTGACTTTTTGGTCAAACTGAGTAGCTTCTAGGTCAGTACTCAGGACATGACCTGGGTTTGTAGTGATGAAGGGAGGTACTAGGGACCTAAGGAGAGTTGGGGGTAACAGAATGGGGTGTCTACAGGTAGATTATCGTGATTTTATCAAATTGGGAGTGGGCTAATTTTTGGTATCTTATCATCATTATGTTGGCCTAGGCATGAGTCTAGGTCGAGATTTAAGTTATAAATTCATCATATACAAAGGGTAGGACGTATTGATAACTTGGGAACCCTTAGGTATGGGACTAAGGGGTATTTTGAGGATCTCACATCGTTAATAAGGGTTGAGGAATCGGTTAATTGTGAAATTGAGAAAATTGAGAATTAATGCCTAAGATAAAAACGGGTATTAAAATTGGTGGCGACATAATGTGTCAGAGATCGACAGTTTAACTAGGTCAGCTTGGGCAATTTATATTGTGTCGTGTGTAGAACCTTGTCATATTATGGGGGAACGACAGTGTAAACGGATCCAGCTAGCTATTGACAAGGGGAAGTGTGACACTTTAGTGGAAATTACCACCCGGGGCGGGAGGACCACCATAATAAAAAGTGAGAATAATAATGAATTAATTTGATTATGTTAACATCGGGGGACTTGGGAATTTAAAATCATATTTGTGTGCTTATTGAAATGGGGATCTCTATGGATAGTTAGTGATTTATATTTATCACGTTTAATTAAAATACTCTATTGTGATATTTATTGTGTATAATGCTATTGTTTGGGTTCATGGACCCTATTTGAGGGGAGTAATGTGTATTCATACTCGGGGCTCTGACCTCGTGCGTTGACTAACATTTTCAGGTAATAGTGCTGGAGTAGCTGCATAGGATTTCGGAGTTATTATTTGGAGGTGCAGCTGGAGTTTATTCATTTTATTGTTTTGTTTAGCTTAGTCTTCCTTTTCAGTCGTATTTCATTATGAGACATCTTTTGGGTTTTATTAGGCCATTCGGTTCCAAAGTTGTTAGAGGATTTCAGTTGGATTTTTACAGTTGGTTTTATTCAGTTTTTAATTAAATCATTATTGGAGATTGGATTTATTCGAAGTTTTAGCTTGTAATGGATCTTTTATCGTTTAGTTGTTATTATCTTTTGGGATTGATTCAATTATTGATATTGTGGATGAATTTTTGTATGTCTCATATCTGTCTCGTGCTAAGAATGGTATTTATTTAGTTCACCCCCGGCGTAGTTCGGCGGCACTGGCTAGCCACCCCGTTTGTCGGATTGCGCGGGGTGTGACACCTATTCATAGGAGTTTTTTTTTCAAAATCTAGATAAGGGTGTAACATTTTAAAGAAAATATCAAAGTCTTGAAAAACACGTTGGCTCATTCGAAGGAGTTCGATGTCATTCGAACGAGTTCAATCTCGTTCGAACGAAGCACCCGATCTCGTTCGATCACCTCTTTAACAAAACTTCCAACGAGAAATCGTAGAAAACCAACGCATATCTCGTTCAAAGTTCATTGGAACATCATCTAACGAGGTATAGAGTCTCGTTTAAATAACACAGCTTATGTCATTCTAACGACTTGATGATTTTTCTAAAATACATTTTTATAAAAACAACTCGCAGTATTAAGTTCCAAGGATCAAAATATTTACCCATTCATATCTGACAGATCCTTGGAATCTGAAGACAAAACGTGGCATGAAACATGTCACTGTGATGTAAATCTTCTAACTTGGCCATTATTTCTTCAATCAACACGTCATAGGCTTGAAAGGTCAACACACGCAAGTTCTAACCTTTGACTCAAATGATTTTGTCCAAATATAGAATAAGCCATTATATACAAATCGACTTTATTTGGAAAGTTGTCCTTACACAAACCATGAAAATAACCCATATCCTATAATTCTAACAGACATTTATTCAACATAAACCTATATCTAAGAGGTCTTGGTGATTAACAACATGAATTAAGTTGTAAATTCAAATTTGAATCATCAAATCCTGTATTCTTTTTAAACCCAAATTCCCTAAATTAACATATTAATTGCTTACACGAATCACTCAAAAGTAAGGGCTTTTACATGTAAATATCATTAGGTCACATATCTAACGTTTTTTTATTCTCAATACATGAATTCACGAGTCAATTTAGAGGATTCAACCATCGCTTATACTAGTTCATGAACATAAGGTTAAGATTTTAGCACATAATTAATCTAATTACGAAAATTAACTATTATATGATTACAATTCATATTTCATTGATAAATTTTAGAAATTAATGGACTACTACTACTACTACCACAACATAATCCCAATTAGATTCATATACAATGTAAACTTTCCTATGGATTGAATAAGGAATCAATCCCCCCCCTGCCCAACACCAATTCATTTACCCTTGTGTGTATCTTCCCTCCTTAGACTTTTAGGGTTTCTCTAATGCTCCAAAGTTGTTTTAGGTTAAGACTAATGATCAGTTATCCTAGTTTTCCACGAAATTAATCCTATGCTCTATATGGGTCTCAACCCAATGGGCCAAAATACCACTCCAAATACCCCGAAACTCTACCCAAGCCATATGCTATCCAACAGACTTAAAGCCCACTCTTTTAAGTTAAAAACGTACATTTTAATTGTCCTAAAAGTCGAACCAAAATATAATACCAAACAAACTAATATTTATCTTGTATGAGTCCAAATATCAATTATTTACTTATTTTTTAATTAGGCACGACATTGCATTATAAGAAAATAGTTCACGGTCGATGGAATCTGACACCGAGGTATAATCCAAGCAAGGAAACCCTCATTATCAAATCCATGGCCATTCTATAGTTGTCCATAATATTGCGCTACTTCCAAATATTTAATTAATTAATTATCATATATATCTAGTCCAATTTCAAATACGAATAATATAACACATATAAATGTGAAAAGTGACATCACATGTCACAGTAAGCTCACGTAATTAATTTTCACAATTAAATTGTAAGAACATTTTTTCTAAGATTGTTCATAGCATAACTTTAGGATAGTTTCACGTATCCCATTACAAATCGTCACACACCGTCATGACAAACCGAACTCAAGTATCTTTAAGTTTGAAGACTTCCCGACATCCCAATGAGGTATTAAATAATTTAGAGTTTGAATTAATTTACGGAATTATATTTTGGGATGTTTATTTGTTCAAAAGATGAACAAGAACTTTTATTTTTGGAAATTTATTTTTTGACTTTACTGTAGGAGGAGTTTTTAAAATCTTTATTTTATTCTTTCAGTCGTTCAAACGACATCCCCATGTCGTTTAAACGACATCTTAAGGATCCATGCTTTCAAACGAGCTTCAAATGAAGCGTACTGTTTTGATTTTGTTTACGTCGTTAGAAGCGAGATTTCATCTCGTTTGAACGACCTGTTATTATCACTTTAATGATGCGCCGCCTTAAGTTGTGTATAAATGCATGTTTTGTGATTAAAACGTTTAAGAATTTTCCCAACTCCATTTTTGCATAACTTTTGCAATAGTTCTTTACTTTTTGTTAAAAAAACACGTGTTTAATTCACAACAAAACATCCTGTAATATTGTTATTGTGAATTCGATTAAACCCTAGAAAGTTTTATATCCTTTGAATACACCTTGTGGAGAGGATCTTTATGGCTGACTTGTGATACCTGTGGGGGTTCACTGATGAAGACGAAGGCTGAGGCTGACGGAGGGTTGCGGCCATGTGATTCTTGTAAGGATCATAGTTATTCATTAGAGATTTGTGAAGATTAGCGCATTATACTTATGGCGGTGATCAAGTAGTCTGTAAGTCGACTGTCTTGTAAATTACTGAGTAAATAAAAGGTTTGTACCCGAAAGTTTTTTTTCCTGAAACTTGGACAGAGTTGATTGCTTTGTTTATTTTATTTGTTTTATCACATAGATGGATGTTTAGGATAAAAAGATAAAGTATCGTCAAAATTGGTTTTCACATTTATAAATTGGTGTTGAAATTTTTGTTTGGAATCACCCTTTGTAGTTATTTTCTTTCTTACAAATAATGCACACAAAATACGGGGTATTACAAAGAACTCATTTGTCGATTTGAAGAAGGCCTTATCCTTTCGCGCAAGTCACCTTGATGTCTTTTGCGGTTCAAGGTTGGTATCCAATCAAATATCAAAAGACTATAACATCGGGGATTAATACATATTGACATATTTATAGGTTGCTTAGGACCTGGTCGCTAAGTTTAAGAATGTTCGAATTCAATAGTTTCCCCGAAGAAATAGTAGCCATGCAAATGCCTTGGCCACTTTATCTTCATCGTTGTCTCTGACCTTAGAAGAACAATTTGACTAGAATATCTGGCTCGATCTAGCATAAAAAATTAGGTTACTGCCAAACAAGTCCTCGACATCTTTAAAGCTTCCAACTAGGTGTACCCAATCACCATATACCTATAAGAAGATATTATGCTTACCGATAAGAAGTAAAACCATCAGCTCAAGGTGAAAGTTGCTTGATTTTACCTATCACTTGGGAGGGAGCTCTACAGGCAGTCTTTAACTGGGCCATAAATGCATAGTGTGTACCCCAGTGATGTCAACCAGGTCCTATACGAGTTGCGCGAAGGAATACATGGAAGTTATGTGGGGGGAATATCTTTGGCATTCAGGGATATGAAAGAGGTTTATCGGTTGCCTTTGCCTTATGCAAAAGGATTGGTCTCATACGTCATAAAGTGCAAGAAATGCCAAGTGTTCGCCCATATGCTCCATCGACCAGCAAGTGACCTAAAGTCTTTGACCAGCCCATGGCCATCTGCACAATGTGGACGAGATATCATGGGTTCCTTACCTACAACACTAGGAAATTAGAAGTATCTCTTAGTGGGCACAAACTACTTACCAACATTGATAGAACCGAGTAATTGCCAAATATAAAGTACACCGATACGATCATAATTATCTTACACTGACCCATTTTGGCATGTCAATGATGATAATTACTGGCAATGGAATTCGATTTAGGAGCGAGCCATTACAAGTCTTCTACAACGGTCATGATATCAAACACTATAGCTCGATGTCCTACCCCCAAAGCAATGGACAATGTAAGACCTCCAATAAGACAATGTTTTATGAAATAAAAAAAATGGATAAGGAAAAGGTACTTGGGTGAATGAGCCTAACCATGTTCGTTGATCATATCAAATGATGTCTAAAAGGTAGACCGGAGAAATTCCCTTCACCTTGTCTTATGGAATGAAAATCATAATTCCACTAGAAGTCGACTTGCCGACCATGGGGATGACTATTGTCGATCAGAGGTTGAATGAAGAAATTATAAGGATTGAGTTCAACACAGCCGGGGAAAGAAACTAACAAGACTTTATCAAACTGTCATCCTACCAACAATAGTTAGCCAAGAAGTACAACAAAGGCGTCAATCCGAGGAAGTTCCAGGTTGGAGACTATGTGCTGAGAAAGGTTATCGGTAACAAGTGGAATGCATCATATGGAAAATTGATTCCTAATTAATACGGTCCATACAAAGTCATCCGGGATGACCTCTAAGGAGCCTACCATATGGAAATAATGGGGGTAAGGAGATGATTGGGGCATGGAATGTGTTGATGTAAAAAATTATATCACTCTAATAATTCAATCACAGATAAATAAATGAGACAAAAGATTTTAAAGTGGTTCAGCCTTATAAGAATGGCCTATGTCCACTGTTGTGTTATTGCTGAGTGTTTAGAAATTCTCGATTACAAGTTCTCTCAAGAAATTCCTCTCTCGATTCCAGGGTTTGGATTCGGGGCCCTCTACAATGAGGATTGTACAATGTATTTATAGCCCTGAGGCTGTAATGTGAAAGGGTAATACATTAAATGATATACATATGAAAGGGTAATACATTTAATGCTCTTTTTGCGTGTGAGTCTGAATGATAAGCATTTAATGAGCAGTTAAACTGTTGGTATCCTGCTTCGAGGTGCAGCTCGGACCGCCTGAGTTGCTCGGACCGCTTGAGCTTCTCGGTGCTAAAGAGTTCCTCGGAGAGGTCTGTTCCTCGGAGCGTATGAGTTCCTCGGAGTAACATGGTTCCTCGGAGCGTGTGATTATCTCGAAAGTGTTTGTTGTTGCCATGTAGATAGCCACGTGTCTTCATATGATTGGTCCATGTCAGCAGATTAAATTTGGTATCAACAGAAGCCCCCAATGTTTCATAGTTCGAAATTTGAGGAGTATGGAACATTCTTTCTCAGAATATGGTAGCTTTAAATAGTCTTCCTGATTTTTAGGAGCGTTTGCCTTGTATTTATTTCTCCTTCCTAATTCGTAGAATGATGCTTTTTTGGACTTTTCTGCGTGCTTCGATTCCCGCATCACTTTTCGTCTTTTTAGCCACTGTTGCCCGCTCTGATTCCCGCGCCACTTTTCATCTTTTTAGCCGCCGGTAACGTAATCATCCTTTTTTGTAATCATTACTTCACCATTTCCCAAGGCAAGGTATTTAAATTTCACAGATACTCCCATCGCCTTTTACTTTTCAAATTTGTCTTTTCGAGTTTTTCATTGTCTTCTACTCTCTTGTGCGTTCATCTCTTCCATCGTTCGTTGTCAACAGCTCTACTCTTTTTCTGTAAGATCTCCTTCTTTCTTCTTCATTTCTTTTATTCATCATCATGGTTTACCCTGTTGAGTCTCTTGAAAAGTTTCGCTCTGATTTTTCCATTCCCTCCTGGGTTATTTTGGAAGAGCTGAGCCTTCTGATTACTTTCGTTTGGCTGAGGGACATTAGTTCCCCAGTCTCTTTATGGCGGAGTGTGGATTTTATTTCCCACCCAATCCCTTGTGTTTGGAATTCTGTCAATACTTTGACGTTGTTCCTGCAAGAATAGCCCCCAACACATGGAGAATAGTTAATGGGGTGCATAGGCCCCGAATCCAAACCCTAAAATCAAGAGAGCCGAGGAAAATCAGCAAATCGTTTCTTCCTCCGAGCAACTGCCTACTCTCCCCGAGCAACTATCCCTTCCCTCCGACCAACCTACCTCTTCATCCCAACCTCCCGAGAAGGTTTTGGGCGACAAGGAAAAGGTGTAGAGTTGTTCGGATTTATCTTTATCTTTTTCTTTTATCAAATGTAACCCACATATGTAACTCTGAACTTTATGATCTAATAAAACTTGAACTTTTTCATGCTGTTGTTTATCTTCTATTCATACTCTGCTTATATCTCTTATTGATGATGGCCCTTTCTTTCTCTACTAGTTTCTGGTCAGGACGGAATTACTATCTGCCCATGATACTAAGTTGCTGCAACAATGTAATGAATACTTTAAGGCTGGTCATACAGACTTGAGTGAAGCACGAGTTGTAGAAATCCTCGGCCAAGATGCTTCAGAACAGGCAGTTGAAGCATATCAATATCTGAAGTGTCTACTCGATCGAGCAGTGGCTAATAACGTTGCATATTATGAAATGATCGAGGATCTTCAAATCACCCTCGAAGACCTTCAGCTTCAATACAAGGAATCCACTGCCTTGTTGCATGAGGGGTACGAGAAGAAGTACCAGCAGATCATTGTCGACAAGGGCTACGAGAAGCTTTTTGCTGGGTACGATGTAAGGGAGAGAACCTTGAGAGGTGAGGTCGAAGAATGCAGACAGATTGCTGAGTTGCTGGAAAAGGAAAACAACAACCTGCAAAAGGAGCTGTCACAATTGAAGTCTGCAGCTTCCACTTCTAGTGCCTTGATCCCAGTGACCGACGAGGGATTTTCGTTCTTAGAGGTTGAGAACGCCAAGTTGAGGGACGAGTTGGAGACTTTGAAGAGCTCTGGCCCCTCTACATCTTCTCGTGGTCGAGCAAGAGCTCCTCGGGGACGAGCAAGAGCAGCTCGGGTTCTTGTCGAGGAACAGAGGATTCAGTCTGCCTTAGAGAACCAGGCTTTCCAATTAATGGCGAACAACTAGGCGTTGTCTGATATGTCAAAGAAGATTAGGGACCTGGAAAAATAGCTCTCTGCGCAGAAGTCAATCTTGGAGAATAAGGAGCTTTTCATCAAGAATCTCCACGAGCAGATGGAGAGGCTAACATATCAGTTCCACAAACAGCCCAGGGAGTTATGGATGGCTGGATACAACGAAGCACTATACCACTTGGACGATCGTATCCAGAATGCCAACAATGAGGGCTATAAGCAAGGCTGGCTGAATGCCTTAGGTGTGTTGAAGCTCGAACAAGGTCATTATCTGTGGGACTATTATGATCCCGGGCTACTCGACCTACCTGTGCCTCCATACAATTTGGACATGGGTTGGATCCCTGCTAGAGCCATTCCTCGGAGATTAATTTCAAAGTATCTCGGTGACTACAATTTACATTCTCAAACCGAGGTATCTCTTCCCCAGCATCTCTTAGATCGACCATCCGTGATGAATGTCAGGATGTTGAAGGATCTCAACTTCATCAATTCTCCTCTGTCTTTAAATGATCCGCCTGCTGGCGAGGAACCTGTGTCAAAAGCAGAGGGGAAAAGACCAGTAGAATAGGAATTTTTGATGTAATAGTTAGTATACATTTAAATATCAATGTACTTTTCATTTTATTATAAATGTAATTTATTTTGAATTCAATGAAAGACTTTCATTTTTGTTTGCAAATCTTGATTGCTATTGTCTTGTAGTTATCAAACACGTTATATTTGTGCATATTTGTGCATATCAACGATTTTGTGTTGTTTGTCGACCAACTCAGTAATAATTAAAAAGTTACAAGTATCAATAATGTTGCTCGATCACTTAATGATAAAGTCACGATTATAAAAAATGTTTAAAATGTTTCCATCCAACCAAGGTCATTAAATTCTCCATGTCGACTAACTATAGTTAGTGGGTTTTTATCCCCGACCAACCATAGTTAGTAAATTTTTCTCTTAAATGTTTCCGACCAACCAAGGTCGGTAAATTCTCTTTGTCGACCAACTACAGTTGGTGGGTTTTTATCCCCGACCAGCCATAGGTAGCAACTTTTGCACTTTCTGGAATAATCTTACCTCCCGACCAACATAAGTTGGTATTTTCGAGAATATATGTACCTCCCGACCAACATAAGATGGCATTTGCAAGAATATTTTGTTTCCTAGCCAAACAGGTTGGCATTTTTAGGAATATTTTGTTTCCTAGCCAAACAGGTTGGCATTTTTAGGAATATTTTGTTTCCTAACCAAACAGGTTGGCACTTTTAGGAATATTTTGTTTCCTAGCCAAACAGGTTGACATTTTTAGGAATATATTATTTCCTAACCAAACAGGTTGGCATTTTTAGGAATATTTTGTTTCCTAGCCAAACAGGTTGGCATTTTTAGAAATATTTTGTTTCCTAGCCAAACAGGTTGGCATTTTTAGGAATATTTTGTTTAACCAACCGAGGTTGGCATATTTAGGAATATTTTGTTTCCTAACCAACCGAGGTTGGCATTTTTAGGAATATTTTGCTGAGTAGTCTGAGCTTTGCCGAGTAGTGTGTAGCACTAGTATTCCCCGAAAAAATTTCAATAAAAAGAGAGACTTGCATAATATCTTCATTTTATTCATATCGATGGAACTGCGTTACATGGGAATACACATCACTGATAATACTTGTGCAGGTGCTCTGCGTTCCGTGCATTCTTAAACTCCTCGCCTTCTAAAGTTGCTATTCGATAAGTGCCTGGTCGAACAACTTCTGTAACTCGGTATGGTCCATGCCAGTTTGCCTCCAGCTTATTGTGCTTTTGAATGACTTTCTTCAGCACATAATCTCCTTCTTTCAGGTCACACTTCTTCACCCTTTTGTTGTAGAACAGAGTTGTTCGCTGCTGGTAAGCAGCATTTTTAATGGCTGCTTCTTCTTTAACTTCCTCGAGCATGTCTAAATCCAGTCTTCTCATTAAGTCGCTGACAGGGGAATTGAAATTCAGAACCCTATGTGTTGGGAGGCCCAACTCAACAAGTATAACAGCTTCACTTCCAAATGCCAGCATATATGGTGATTCTCCTGTTACTACTCGGGGAGTAGTTCGGTAAGCCCAAAGTACTGATTGTAGCTCGTTGATCCAGTTTGCTTTCGCATCATCCAGTCTTTTCTTCAAACCATTTATCAGCGTTCTGTTTGTCACTTCAGTTTGTCCATTGCTTTGAGGATGGCCTGGTGCTGAGTGGACCTTCAAAATATTTGATTGATGACAATAGGCGGCAAACTCCTCGTTATCAAATTGTGTTCCATGGTCTGTGATGAAGGCATGAGGGAGATCATATCGGCAAATGATGTTCTTCCAAACAAATTGGTACACCTTCTCGTACGTCATGCTAATGAGCGGCTCAGCTTCTACCCACTTAGTAAAATAGTCCAATGCGACGATGAGGTATTTGAACCTTCCTCGGGTCGTTGGCAGTGGCCCAACCAAATCAATTCCCCACATGGCAAATGGCCAAGGGAAAGTTATGGGTGTCAAAAATGCTTATGGAGTTCTTCGAATGGAGGAAAAATGCTGGCACTTGTCACACTTCTTGGCGTAGGCTATACAATCAGCCCTCATCATCGGCCAGTAGAATCCTTGCGTCATCACCCTTTGTAAAAGCGTCCGACCTGCTACATGTGCTCCACGAGACCCTTCATGGATATCTTTAATCAATTCTTTCACCTCGGAGGGATGTACACACCTCTGCAAACCTGCCATAATTCCTCGCCTATACAAAATACCATTAGTTAATACGTACCGAAGAGCTTTAAACTTCAATTTTTTGGCCTCGAGCTTGTCAATTGGTAATTCTCCCTCCTCAATATATGCCCTGATGGGATCCATCCAAGATGATCCTAATTCAAGGGTAATAAATTTCATCGTCAGATCTTCATCTATGCTCCGACCAGCTAACACTTCAATTGGGATTGTTCGTCGTAGCTCGGTGCGAGTAGCTGATGCTAGTCGAGCTAGGGCGTCTGCTCTCGCGTTCTCCATTCTTGGTATTCTGACCAGCTGAATAGTGGCAAATTCTGACACCAGCTCCTTTGCCTTTGCATGATATCTGATCATTAATTCTCCTCTAACTGCATATACTCCCATCATTTGGTTTACGACTGAAGATCACAACCTGCTGCGCCTCCATAATTTTCGCCAAATTAAGCCCTGCAATCATGGCCTCATATTCAGCCTCATTGTTGGAAGCTTTGAATTGGAAACGCAAGGCGTATTCCATGTCGACCTCATCCGGAGTGCTTAAAACTATCCCCGTGCCATATCCTGCAGTGCAAGATGAGCCATCTACATATAGCCTCCATATAGGTAACTCGTCTTCAAATTTCTGATTAGTCAGAGTTCCTCGGTGAAATATTTGCTGCTTCCTTTCCTCCTCAGATTTTTCTTGCTCTTCGTCGATCATTTCTTCTTGCCCTTTTACCAACTGGAGTTGGTCTGAGCTCGAATTCAATGATCCTGTAACATCCACTTGCCCTTTTACCAACCGGGGTTGGTCTGAGCTAGTGTTTGTTGATCCTGTAACATCCACAGGTTGATCAACGAGCAACTCTTGTTCCTCGTCCAGAGTCCTCACAACTATCTCTGCGTCACATCCTGCAACATCCACACACTCTTTTACCAATCGGAATTGGTCTGAGCTTATGTTTGTTGATCCTGTAACATCCACAGGTTGATCAGCGAGCAACTTTTGCTCTTCGGAGGTATCAGGATAGGTGAACTCCGCTATAAAATCTGCTACAGCCTGCCATTTTAATGATGATCTGGGTTCATAAATTATATCATATTCACCGAGCTCTATTGCCCAGTACATCAATCTCCCTGATTTTTTTGGCTTATGAAGGGCTTGTCTCAATGGCACATCGGTATATACTACTACAGTATGAGCCTGGAAGTATGGCCTCATTCTCCTACTCACCTCAATCAGCGCCAGTGCTAATTTCTCCAGCCTTGGATATCTGATCTCTGCTCCTCGGAAGGCCTTACTTGTGTAGTAAATTGGATTTTGTACTCCATTCTCCACTCTGATCAACGTCGAGCTAACTGCATTCTCGAACACTGCAAGGTACAAATACAATTTTTCTCCCATCACCGGCCTTGACAACAGTGGAGGTGCTCCCAAGTATTTCTTCAAGTCTTGAAAAGCCTTCTCACATTCATCATTCCACTCAAAAGTCTTTCTGAGTGTCTTGAAGAATGGGAGACATCTATCAGTTGCTCGTGACACAAATCTGTTGAGTGTTGCTACTCGTCCTGTAAGACTTTGTACTTCCTTCTTCGTTGTTAGAGATCGCAGCCTTAATAGAGCTTTGATCTTTTCAGGATTTGCTTCAATGCCTCGTTGATTGACAATGTACCCGAGAAACATACCTTCTTGTACTCCGAATATGCACGTCGTCGGATTCAACTTCATTTGATATTTATCCAGTTGATCAAAAGTCTGATTTAAATCAGCTAGATGATCGGCAGCTTTCTTGCTTTTTGTCAGCATATCGTCAACATAGACTTCCATATTGTCACTGATCTGTTCAGCAAAGACCTTGTTCATCAGCCTCTGATATGTAGCACCTGCATTTTTCAAACCAAAAGGCATAACATTATAACAGTAAGTTCCCCTAGGGGTAATGAAAGAAGTACTCTCCCTATCTTCAGGTTTCATTTTGATCTGATTGTAACCAGAATAAGCATCCATGAAGCTCAGCAACTCGTGTCCCGAGGTAGCATCCACCAGTTGATCAATTCGGGGCAATGGAAAGTGATCCTTTGGGCATGCTTTGTTGAGGTCGGTGAAGTCTACACACATCCTCCACTTGTTGTTCTTCTTCTTTACCATCACCACACTAGCTAACCAATCTGGATATTTAACATCTTCAATGAAACAAGCTTTCTGGAGCTTCTCGACTTCCTCCTGTATAGCTTGATTCTTCTCGGGACTGAATACTTTTCTTCTCTGCTTCACAGGCTTGATCTCCTTATTCACATTGAGCTCGTGACATAAAAAGTTTGGGTCTATCCCAGGCATATCTTCATGACTCCACGCAAAAGTTTGTCTTCTGCTTCTAAGGAAAGTTATCAATTCCTGTTTTAATGAGGCTTCCAACGATGAACCTATTTGAGTAGTTTGCTCAGGGTGCTCGTCGTCCAGAATGATGTTTTCAGTAGCTTCCACCACTTGACCCTTCACGAGTTGCGACTCATCTCGAGGATCCAATGTTTCAATTTCTGCACCTTCATCCACTTGATAGGTAGTAGTCTTTTTCTTTGATTCTTCCAGTTTTTCTTACTCGGCGAATGAATAATAGCATTCCCGAGCTACTTTCTGATCACCTTTCACAACTCCTACTCCAAAGTTTGTTGGGAATTTTAGGCATTGATGCACTGTAGATGGTAAAGCCTCGAACTTCTTCAATCCTACTCTTCCCATGATGATATTATACGATGATTGGACATTCTTATCCATCACGAAGAAACGTATTCTTTCTGTCCGACAAGCAGGCCACGTACCAATGAGTATATCCAACTTGATCGTCCCAAGTGGAAATACTTTCTCGCCAGAAAAACCGATGAGGGGTCTTTGGTAAGGCTCCAGTTGAGATAGCTTTAGATTTAAACTATCGAAACACGAGTAGAACATGATGTCTGCCGAGCTACCATTGTCGACCAGCACTCTTGAAATCATTACCTCCTTCATTCTCATCTTGATCACCAGTGGATCATTGTGAGGATATAAAACACCTGCAAGGTCATTTTTTGAAAAACTGATGACCAATTTCTCCTTGTTCACCTTTCTTGGGCGATCTTTCTCAGCTAGATTTATTCGCTGAATGTACGAGCAAGCTTGAGCCTCACCGAGGTAAGTTTTTATTTCTGCAGTAAGGTCTCCTCCGCCTGCATCTCCTCCTGTAATGACATTACAATCAAATAACCCAAAGCGTATTGAAAATACCTCTCATTCTGACTGCCTCGGTTTCTTGGGAAGATCGGGGTCATCCTCTGGATCAACTTCATGGTTTCTCTTCTTGTTCTCCTCTGCTCGACGAGGAGATCTAGACCTCTCTCTAGTTCGGTCGTTGTTTCTTCTTTCGCCTCCCCGATCAACATAATTTGCTAGCTTTCCTCGTCGGATGAGTGTTTCAATCTCATTATGAAGAGCTATGCAATTTTTGGTCATATGGCCATGATCCTTGCGAAACTCGCAATATTTTTCCCTATTCCTCGTGTCAGGGTCTGCCTTCATCTTCTTTGGCCAGTTTAACTCCTCGATGTTCTTAATTTCTTCCAGGACGTGGTTGATATTTGCCTTCAAAGGTGTGTAATTATTAAATTTCCTCAAGACCTCCCATGACGATCTATTTTTGGATTGTTTGTCACCACCATTGTTCTTATGTTCTTTCTTCTTAGCTTTATCACCTTCCACCTTCGTTTCTTTGGTGTCCATATTCTTCTTCGCAGACAAAGCCTCCTCAGCATTCATAATCTTGGACGCTTTTCCTATCAGGTCCGACATGGTTCGAGGTGGATCTTTAGCCAAAGTGTAGTACAACTTATTTGGCAGTAGTCCACTCATCAAAGCAGTAATCGCTGTCTTCTCCTCGTAATCAATGACTTCGAGTTTCTCGTGATTAAAACGAGTTATATAATCTCTGGTACTCTCACCAGCTTTTTGTCTAACACTTAACAAATGTGTTACTCGTTTAACTGGCTTTGCTCCAAAGCAGAAATTCCCAATGAATAACTCGGCCAGTTGAAGAAAAGTTGAAATCTTACCCCGAGGAAGATTATTATACCATATTTGAGCAGATCCGATAAGTGTTCCCGAGAATGCTCTGCATCTCATCTCATCTGGGACATCATAGATGTCGGCTGCAGCTTGGTATTGTTCTATATGAAGGACAGGGTCAGTCTTCCCATCATACTTGGGAGTCACAACAGGTGCTTTGAACTTTGATGGTGTTGGAAAATCAACAATGTCCTGGACAAAAGATGTTCCTCGAACAAACGTTCGTTGCAGAGGGTTCTTGGCCTTAGCCATTTCCCCTAATCTATCCTCCAGCCTCTGAATAGATCCTTTCCATGCATCATTTATTTCCTCGGGCCTATTGGTTTGAGCAACTGATCGCGTTGAAGTGGCTTCATGGGATTTATCTTGACGAGCAGCTGGTCGGTCATAGGATCTACCTTGATGAGCAGCTGGTCGCGACTGGGCAGATCCTTCCCTTAAATCTGATGGTCGTCGAAAGCTCCTCGACGCTGCATTAAGAGGACTTTTGTTCCTCCTAGGGCCTAATCGGTCAAAAGGAGAAACCCTGCTTAATCTTTCCAATGCGCTGGTCCTTTCTAGGGAGAGGGTGACACGTTGTTCAGTATCTGTGGCCCGCACTGACGAAGTTCGTCCAGGTTGATAAGAAAAATCTTCAGATTCCTCATTGCGATATGAATTAGTACGCCTAGTACGCGAAGAAGGCGCACGGGTATTTCTTTGAATGCGTCGTGGTCCGGAATGGGCTGATGCACCGCCATGGAGGGTTTGGATGAGTTGTCGCATTGTTTCTTGCATGACGGTCTGGCCCTGAGCCAGATTTGCCATTATTCCAGTCAGATCTGGAATAATTGGTGGAGCAGATGGATTTGTAGGGGTTCCAGCATTTCGATTGCTGGATTCAGGAATATCAGCCATTGGTAATGGATTATTTTTTATGAAAAACGATATTATCAGTCGTTTCCCACAGACGGCGCCAATCTGTTGATGTAAAAAATTAGATCACTCTAATAATTCAATCACAGATAAATAAATGAGATAAAAGATTTTAAAGTGGTTCAGCCTTATAAGAATGGCCTACGTCCACTGTTGTGTTATTGCTGAGTGTTTAGGAATTCTCGATTACAAGTTCTCTCAAGAAATTCCTCTCTCGATTCTAGGGTTTGGATTCGGGGCCCCCTACAATGAGGATTGTACAATGTATTTATAGCCCTAAGGCTGTAATGTGAAAGGGTAATACATTAAATGATATACATATGAAAGGGTAATACATTTAATGCCCTTTTTGCGTGTGCGTATGAATGATAAGCATTTAATGAGCAGTTAAACTGTTGGTATCCTGCTTCGAGGTGCAGCTCGGACCGCCTGAGTTGCTCGGACCGCTTGAGCTTCTCGGTGCTAAAGAGTTCCTCGGAGAGGTCTGTTCCTCGGAGCGTATGAGTTCCTCGGAGTAACATGGTTCCTCGGAGCGTGTGATTATCTCGGAAGTGTTTGTTGTTGCCATGTAAATAGCCACGTGTCTTCATATGATTGGTCCATGTCAGCAGATTAAATTTGGTATCAACAGAATGCAACCAACCTTAAAAGATTTCATTTATGAAATTTTAATCTTCATATAAATTTTAATTTTTTTAATCTAACTTATTGGATGATTTGAGTTTAATTAATGTAATAGACTTTCTTACTATTCTAAATGGCAGGTCAACTTCGTCAATCACAGGTTATCATTATGGCAAAGCCATTACTATTACAAATTCATTCAAATTTATTCGATTAAATTTTAATCGTCCTTTTTATGCCTTAGTGAGATTTCACCTAATTATATCTTAAGGTTGCATGTTTTCATCACGAGCCAACACAAAAACATCAATAATTTATCAGGAAAGAAAAATATCTATTAGGGATCCCTAGGCAATAAGTGTCCCGACTTTGGTCTCTAAAATCCTGAACGGTTGGATGGTCCTACGATCAGGTGCATTTTTGCTATAATTTGTTCTAGGCCTAGGGGGGGGGACGACACCAACCTAAAAAGTAAGACAATTGAAAAAAAATGCTCGGTGTAGATAATGGAAAATTTCAAAATATGAAATAAAGTAATAATTTCATTCACATTATCTTGTTATAAAAAGCTAGATTGGCACATTACAAAATCTAAATACAGAATTATGAACAAAGCTACTTCATCTTTGGTAATTAAGCTCAGCGATTTGGTAGTCATTTTAGCACAATGACCAACATCTGGATCCAGATGAAACTCATCATCATTGACATGATTAAGGAAATAGTCACTTATCAACTCAATAGGAATGACGTCTAGAATAATCCACGATTCCTCACTCTCAAGTTGAGGGAGATGAGCAAAGGTGCAATTGACCCCATATAAATACTAAAATTGGTAATCAGTGGGAAATCTCATGACTGCTAAATCATTCATCCACCCATGCTTGTAAGAGACTTCCTAGCTTCATTAAAATGTGGCAAGGAATCCATCCAACCTTCAGTATAGCCCTACGACCATACTACACGAGGCTCATCACCATTTTTTTAAGACTTCTCTTGGTAACCTCATTTTCTTTAAAAGTCTGGTCGGTCTTGATGAGACGCTCATATAGAGAGTTATTCTCATTCTCCATTAGACAATAATATCGTTGACATCTTTGATCTCGGGCCTAAGAGAAATGATCACACGGGTCTGTTCGCCATAAGCACTTGTCCTCTTTTGGAGTGTTACCTAATAGATAAAAAGGTGTCTCAAGCTCATCTAGGAGTATCCTGACCAAGAATGAAATCTAGGTCCTCGTTATCTCGAACTATTAGCACCGAGGCAAAATTGTTACCATACTAAAAAGATAAAAAGAAAAGGCATTCAGAAAGTGAAGACAAAGCAAGCCTACACAGACAATCAATCAAAGTGATCATATAAGATATGAAAAAGTCACAATGACAAGCCTTTTCATTAAAAAATATGAAATTTGGGCAATCCCTTATAAATAAAATAATGAATAAACGGGAGATACAAAAAATAAGAAGTCCTAGGTTGATTTAACTAGTATGGCCTTCTTTCTCTGTTGTATCCGGATCTCGTTTGGCCACGATATTGTTCTAGTCTATGGCATCATTTGTTGGATCGGCACCCTCCTTATCATGGTTGACACCTATTGCTTCACCTTCATCTTCCTCAAAGTTTGGGGCAAAACCTAGATCGTGTTCTCCGAAGTTCTCAGACTTAAATGATAATCCTTCCTCGACTAAGCCTTCATCACAATATTTTTTGACGAAAGACTTGCGCATACATAGTCCAACTTTTCTTGGCATGAGCAAAGGCTTCATCCCACCCTTGGTTATAGACCTTATCCTTGGACTTTAAGGTGGGGGACAAATATTGTGTTGACTCTTCGGTAACCTTCTCCAACTGCTCACCCTCGGAAGTTTGCTTGGCAAAATCCAAGTACTTAGCCTTCGCCTTAGAATTTTAAGGATTCTCAGTAATATTTGGGGCCTTTTGAGACTCATTAATAGCACGGCTTAGTTCGGTATTGGCCTTGTCCTGATCGTGCCTACTGTCCAAAATATCAATAAAGTTCAATAGGAAATGCAAGACAAAGTTGATAAAGAAAGTTAATATAACAAAAAATTCCAAATAAGTGAAAATCTGAATATATCACAAGAACTTACGAAGGAAAGTGTTTAAGCAATATATGAGACTAGTTGATCGGTTGAAAATCTTTCGACTACTTCCTGGTCAGCACAAAGGAAAGCCCCCCTCAATAATACAAGGGCTAGGTCACATTCTTAGCCACTTTTACATGTTATCATGGCTCTTCCCATTGGTGGAGTATCCACCTTATTGGTGGTTAAATAAACCACAAGACTTGTGCTCATCTTGCTTTTATTCGTAATTTGGACTTGTGATTTGTCGTGGGACTCCCCCAAGTTGATGGGGTCGGATCAACCCCGATCTCTTTCCTTTTGGAAGGCTATGCATTTGGATAACTAAGGGTGTTGGCTTCCTCTAACGAACTGGGAATCCTTTTCTCAGTGGCATTTCATCCTCAGATGTAGAAGGGATGACGGTTGGGATTGACGTAACATCTACAAACTCAAATAAGTCTGAAGTGCTTGCATTTTAAGACTCTAATCTTCACACAAAACATGAATTTTTGGTTCCATGTTAATTGGAGGGGCGACGAAGGAAGTGGGGGTGCATGTATTTTAACAACAATGAAGCCGACCTCGGATGTTTGGCACCAATATACAAATTTATCTTAAGTTTCCATACCTTGCTCAATTCCTCAAAGTTGACGTGTGCTTGGTCGGGCTCTTTTTCCTTGGATTTTCTTGCATAAGACAAAAAAAACGACATCAATACAAATCAAGAGAAACAAGGTCAGACAATAAAAGGACGATAAAGATCAACCAATAACCTATTTACTGCCTCCCATTAGGACACCTATAGCCCTTATAAGGTTCACCCCCCTAGGAAATATGCAATTGCTCCCATTGATTTACAATGAAGCCGTGAGACCAATAATCCTTATTGAAATCAAGAAAATTCACCACTAGCACCTTCTTTGTTTCCCTCTCCTTCGAATATAAGGTATCTTCATTTGTCCTCATCCACGCATAACAATAGAGGATCTATGGGATCCCTAACACTAAATAAAATGCTCTTTTAGTAACAGACTAAATTTTGAATTACTAATATCATTCTACCATTACTGTTTCTTAAGTTAATTTACCTTAGAAATCTGATATATGTGTTACTAATTTTAGTTCATAATTTTAAATTTGATTATTAAAAAGGGAGTAACTTTTATAACACACTTCTCCACCCGCATATTTTCCCTCCCAAAGGTTCTTACCTAAAATTTGACCATTTCATCAATGACTCCCAAATGAAATCAACTTTCCCTCTCAATAATCTCTCTCTCTCTCTCTCTCTCTCTCTCTCTCTCTCTCTATATATATATATATATATATATATATATATATATATATATATATATATATATAAGGGGATAAAAATAGTTATCCTCTTCCACACCTACAAATCAGGGATAAAAATATCGCTAGGGTTGTCTCGCTCTCTTTTTAAAATTAGGGCTTTCAGCACTCTTTTCATTTTCAAACACCAAACCACCATCGCAACAATGTCATCATATTTAAAAGCTCTAATGGTGGGACCTTCAAGGTTGAGTAGGTCATTGCGATTGAGTGTCAGACCATCAAGTTCATGATCGAATATGAATACGTCGACAGAAGTAGAGTTGTGAACGGGTCGTGTTAACGGGTTAACGCGCGAAAACACCCTTAACCCGTGCACGACCCGTTAAGACTAACGGATCAAATGATAATACCCAAACACGAACCGTTAATATTAACGGGTACACGACCCAAATCGTTAACACCCGTTAATATTAACGGGTTTAAACGGGTAACGGGTTGGGTGACCTTATATTACCCGTTAGTACCCATTAATACCCGTTAATACCCGTTAGTCTTCATGGGTGTAATATTAGTTCGGGTCACAGGACCCAATAAAACCCGTTACCATTAACGGGTGATAATGGGTATAAACGGGTTTAATCGTGTAAGAGTACAAACCCAAACACGACCCGTTATGATAACGGATCTACCGTGTTGACCCGTTAATGACCCAAACTCGATAAGACTAAACCCATTAACTTATAATTTCGTATCGTGTCGTGTTATCGTGTCATTCCTCATTTTTCCAGGTCGAGACACAAGCATTCCTCTCCCTAAGTTACCAACAAGATTTTGAGTTGGGGAAACCCCAAATTCGATGATAAGGTCTTAAAGGATGATCTCAAGACTTTTGAAGCTGATTTTGTCAAAGCTAACTAGGAGACTCTTTTCGATATTATCTTAGTTTGACCCTTATACCACTATCTCTTTCTTCGATCATTATCTTTTCAACCATCTAGGTTATCTTATTTTTGCATTGATTATTCAATATACCTGTTATTAATGTTAGATAATAATGTTTATCTATGTATTTAGGAACATTTATGTAATATGATTCATATACTATTATTAGAATCGAAGCACCTCTAGTTTATGTGATATTGTTGATTTATTACCTATGTCTTGAAAGTTACTTGTGTTCAGTTTTCATAACCTTGTATTTATATCATAAAAATATCGCATCCGCAAACTCTATGATGACACCTACAATCTCAAACAAAAAGAACAATCTCTCAAGGACCGAATTTACAAAATCAAACAAAACCTCTTCGTTGAATCCGATCTCAAGTCCACCAATGTTTTAGGTTACGAATTTCAAAAAAAAAGGTTTCCTCTAAAAAGCCCTAAAATTGTAGATATATAATAGAGAGGTACCTGAAAAACCATAGAGATATGCCTTAAACTCTAGAAGAAAGTGAGAGTTCGAAGCTTGAAAAACCATGATCAATAGCGGAGGTAGAAGTTTGAAGAAGAAGCGTTTGTTCTTTTGCAAACACGAATCTCTCTCTCTCTAAACAGGGCTCAAAGAAAGATGAATTATTGGAAAAAATTTAAAATATTTTTAAACAAGTTTTTATACTCCAAAAAGGGTGGCAACAATTAATCATGACATATAATGGCATGCCTAAAAAAGCGGACAAGCGTTGTCAGACTAAGCGGGTGCACACTGCTCTTTGTGCACGTGATAATTACTTTAGGCGCAAAAATCCAGCTAGCTACATGTGTCAAACATGGTCTTGACGTGGAAACTAATACAAGTCAATTTGCTTGATGCATATTGAGGAGATTCCAAGACTGACGACATTATCTTCGGTCAATACTCCATTTGCTCAAATCAGCTGAGCAGATACTCCTAAGGCAAAACACTTGTAAAGTCTGCCTCATATCTTAGTCATGAACGAAGTCTTGAGAGCTTTTGTATACCATAAATATGGTATGTTCAGATAACCAATATAGCGATAATTGGCTTTCTTCGTGATCTGGAAGAGGTTAGCTCAGACTATAATCTAGTCATCCAGTGCATTCTGCTCGGCCCCAGCGTCACAGCTAGTGACTTTAACTCGTTTAGTTTATGGATACTGACGGTTTTAGTTAACACTGTGTACAGGTGGATATCAGGTAGTTGGATTTACATCAACAACACTTAGCAGGAACGCATAAGGGATTTGAGGTATTTTATTCCGCCACTATTAATGGGTAACATGTGTCCATCCCGTTCCGCCACTAAACATGTAAAGGTGTACCTATCTAATGTATAAAGGCATGACAGTTGTTACCGAACATTCTTTTTGTCTCCATTACACACTCTCTCTCTTCCCACTTAAGGCACATATAAATATAAAACTCCATCCCCAGTAGAGGAGGTCGAGAGTTTAATTCCTTACTGTTATGCTACCCATTTTTAGAGTGAAGTAGAGAGCTTGTAATCCTATGTATATTTGTATCCTTTCCCTCTAATATGAATACAATCATTACTACACCTATGAATGTAGGCTTCATATTGGGCAGAACAACACAAACTCAATTTTTATCTCTATTCTCTCATCTTCTCTCTACTTACTTATTCCAGATAAACATTTCATCTATTATTATCTCTTTGTCTATTGTGAAAATAATATTGGTGTATCTAGATAAGATATAAATCCATACACCAATTTTAGGCATTAACAGATTAGCGTCGTTCGTGGGAAGGTCTTGGCAAGCATGTTGTCTCTTTTTACCGATAGTTTCTCTCAAATTCTAGGACCCCATGTCCTGATTTACTATTGTTTTGTCGAGTTTTGTCCCATTTGTTATAAAACTCCTCTTAATCTTAATTTTCCCCTTAAATCCATCATCGGATCTAGTTTTTCCAACTCTAAATCTACTCTTCACCATAACCATTGCCATCGCTCTATTTTATGGACTACAATACTCTGTTTTTTAAAATTTTATGAAAATAGCTGAAAATCCAGAGAGTAGTAGGACCATTGATGAAGCGTCGTGTTCCACTCCCGTAGACATGAATGATCTGCAAGGAATACACAATATTTGGCAAGAAGCCAAGAGGCTATGTAGAAAAGCATCAAGTAGTTGATGTAAAGTATACTAACTAAGTAAAGAAGGCTCGAAGAGAACCCTGCTATCCTAGCAGAGGGTGAGAATCCATATCAAAGGTAGGAGATGCCTCCACCGTGTGACACCCCGCCTAATAAAATACCGGGTGATCAGTCCTATACCAAATTAAAATAGGAATCCCAGTTGGTTCATCCTTAGCATCACTGTCGAAAACTTTTTAAAACTTACTAACCACCTAGTATTCCAAAAACTGGTGCCAATTTTTAACTTTTTAACTAAACAAAATAGTACATACGGAATTAAATACAAACCATTCACACAACTGAATTTAAATCAAATGAATAATTATTTAAACAATTTGCCGAATAAACCATCGACCACCAAAGTGAAAATAATCCAATACAAACATCCAACACCTGAATAAATACATCTAAAAACTATACTGAGAAGTCTGGGCGACAAACCCTAAATAAAACTGAAACTGATAAATGATTCCTACTCGAGGAATGAATGAACGATGCGTTTAATCCAACTCCTGTTAGCATCCACATATGCCGCAACTCCGTGTCCCTGGAATAGAATATCAATTTTTGGCGTCCCTGTGGCTGGACACCTAAAAGGTTTTGAAAATAGTTTTATATCAAGGGTTATAAACCAAAACATTTTGAAAATATTTAGCACGTGAACTAACTGGAGTAATTTAAAATGCATGAATGTGCTTCATATATAACTTAGTGTCGCACTCCCTTGTGGACATTCTCACCCCTCCACTAATGTGCACACCTAACGGTTATCTTAACCCCCACCTAGTTGTACTACCCCATCCAACTAGTCCTGGCATAACCTCCCCTTGCCATACTACTCTAACCCGAGTATAATTATTCAAGAATTATAAGTCATTTCACTAATTAACTCAATTAATTCCTTCTTAAATAATAGCATATAACTGTGGCACAAGTTATATAAAGTAAGTACATCACACACTGTATTATTAACCGCATATAATATTTAATACCATAATATACGTACCTTTACTAAAACATCCACACATATATCATACGTATGTCCATCCTTCCAAGTATACCCTCAACGGATGATTCCCTCTAAAGTGCCATCTCACTAGGTGTGCTCACATAACCTAGTTACCCAGGTTGGGATCGCTCACCAACCTGGCCCAAAACATAAACGAAGTGGAGGCGGCATATTCCTTCCCTGAAAGTGAGATAAGCCCCTCACCCATATACCGGACGCTATGACCTGGGGATATACTCACCCTACTCCTCAAGCTAGGGGATTCACCCACATCGCGCAACCTCCCTTGATAGCACTAGAGTATAATTAAATAAATATCTAATAACTGATATTTAATAGCACACACAATATATACATATAATAAATCCCGGCTTCACCGTGTACTCACAACCCGTAACACTAGCCTGAAATTTCCTGAGTCTCTGGCCTGACTCAACTAAATAAATTTTCTCACTTATTAAATTATCATTGTCCCGAGTCTGTGGTCCGACTCTAATTTATTTAATTCACACATTAATTAATATGATATTTTTCTCGAGTCTATAGCCCGACTCTAATATAAATACTTTACACATTAATTTATATAATAATTGCCCGAGTCTATGATTCGACTCTAGTTTAATTAATTTACACATTAATTAATTTATTACTTTCCCGAGTCTACAGTCCGACTCTAATTTAATTAATTACACATTAATTAATTTAATACTTTCCCGAGTCTATAGTCTGACTCTAATTTAATTAATTGCACATTAATTAATTTAATACTTTCCCGAGTCTATAGTCCGACTCTAATTTAATTAATTACACATTAATTAATTTAATACTTTCCCGAGTCTACAGTCCGACTCTAATTTAATTAATTAACACATCAATTAATCTAATACTTGGTGTCGCCCAACCATTATACCTGGACTCGCTCACTTGGCCCGTAACTTAATATTTCCTGAGTCTATGTTCCGACTCTAAATTAATTTACTCTCTCAATGATTAGTTTAATACTTTAAAATCAAGTTCTCATACTTAATCAAATTTTAGGTAAATACTACCTAGCTTCTCTACTAATCACACTCAAGTAGATTTTATATATATTATAGCTGTCCACTTATGTTCCAGCCACTCTTACCCATATGAAGTTTATACAATTTAGTTATGCATTAATAGTTCTCACTACTATTACGCCTGAGTATATATTGAAAACAATAATTAGGTATACCCCACCTAATTTTACTCCTATCACACATAAGTAGGTTATTCAGACGGTATATCCTTCACACACACATATACCTAGTACAGCATATCCTAGTATCGATCTTATTTCACACAATAAGGACAAATGATTCGGAATGTCTCCTCGAACCTTGCTCGGAATGTCTCCTCGAGTAATGTTCGGAATGTCTCCTCGAACATTGCTCGGAATGTCTCCTCGAGTAATGTTCGGAATGTCTCCTCGAACATGGTTCGGAATGTCCCCTCGAACCTGGCTCGGAATATCTCATCGAGTATAGTTCGAATTGTCTCATCGAACTTACCAGTTCTATCACAAGGAAACACACAATAGGCATTTAAAACCCAAGTAATCCTACAAAACAGAAGGTATTTACACAACCCAATTATTCATACTTGTACGTAATATATTTCTCTCTAATATTCACCGCACTTGTTTGCTTTACGAATTTATTTCACTTTCGTATTAATTCGAGTATTCACACAACTCTAAGGGTCCTAGTTACCCCTTGTTATATCAATTCAGTAGTTACCCTTGTTAACCCACTGATCTAACGAATTTAAGCTCGCTCATGCTTTTCCGTAATTATATTCTTATCATCTCGAATTATAGTACGTCACAATCAAGCCTATGAATCTACACTTTAACTCTCTCACAAAATTAAAGTCCAACACTCAATCATAGACCTACTGCCATATCATTATTCCATCAATATATTTCATCAAGGTCCCAAACAATTCCCCGATAAAATGACATTTGAGGCTTAAAAAGAAAAAACTCAAATTTTCTGGCAGATTAAACACCCTCCAGTAAAATTTCTATTTCTCCCTCTACAGAACTCTGATTGACCTGATTCGAAGTTCATTGAATAGCTAAGATAAATACCTTTCCAGGCATGTATGTTTCACACTCTAATTCGAAGTAAAATTCAAATCGCACACATTTAAAGTCACGTTAAAATTATAGGAGATTACTATGTTGACATATCAAACACCCTGTAGTAAAATGTCTATTACTCCCTCTACATAACTCCGATTGACCTGATTCCAAGTTCATTGGATAGATAAGAGAAATACCTCTCCATACATGTATGGGTAACACTCTATGATGATGCTAAGGTTTAGCACCACCGGATAAGTGATAGTGAGCTCAAGCAGAAGCAGCCATGGCAGCCATAGAGATGCAAGTATATAAGTATGTAAGTGTGTAGAAGGGGATGAGTATAAGAGGAAATAAGACAATGATGTATAGTGGTTCAGCCAATGTGGCCTACATCCACTGTGAGTGTGTGATCCACTAAGTATGGGCACTAATGGCCTTGGATACAATGCTCATAACCCTCTCCCTCTCTCTACTGTGTGTGTACAAGCAGAGTTTTTGCTAGGGTTATTGTTCATGGATCGATCCCCTGTAGGGTTGGGGGTGACAAGTATATATAGGTCTTGGGGGTGTAGTGTACCCCCCCCCAGGTAAGCATGGTGCATGTGAATAATGATCCAGCCAACCCCCTGTTGACACCTGTAGATGCCAAATGATGACACAATATTCCCTCACGTGAGGGTGTGATTCGGTTATAACGGTCTGCCACGTGTCATATGAGCCTCACGCGCACTGTTCCACGCGTCTCCCAAACCACGCGCTGTCAGGATGTCACCCTCGGCCTATGAGCCGAGGCCGAGGGCAAAGTTCCTTCCGGTAGCGAGTCTGGCTTAGTTCTGGCCTCGTACTGTCGGACCCTCGTAGGGTCGTCCGGAGCCTGGGGGTCGGCCCCTCGTACTGTCGTCCGGAGCCTGGTGGAGGGTCGGCTCCTCGTACTGTCGTCTGGAGCCTGGTGGAGGGTCGGCCCCTCGTACTGTCGCCTGGAGTCTGGTGGTGGCCAGCTGGGGCCTACTGAAGGGTCGTCCCCTCGTAGGGTCGTCCGTACTAGAGGTAATCCCCATCCAGGCTCAGGGTATAAACGGGCATATCAATCACCCCCCAGCCCTTAGCCATAGGTGTCATTGAGATGGCTGAGGGATAGTGTTTTAAATGAGATGCAGGTATGATCAGTTAGGTGAGTGACACCTGGCTAGGTACTCATTGTTGTTCCAGTTTCCAAGGCATGACGGCTGCACACTGCGCTTGGGTCCTTGCACCCTAATGATGCCTTCCTCGTGGGCTGTGTCCTGCCTTGGTCAATGGGCCCACTCATTGCTAAGGTATTTAAGGTATTTTCAAACCCTTTCTCTTCCTTCTTCTTCTTCGCCCCTAAGTATTCTCTCTCTCTAGAATTTTCAGCCTACAACGCCATTTGCAGCCTTCGATTCTTCCAGGCCTAGCAGCGTTCTTATTCTCTCCTCATCAGGTAACCTCTTTCATCCAGTGCTCTCTTTTTCTTTCATTTTCGTTCGTTTTTTAGGCTCGTAGGCAGCCATTTTCCTTAAGTTGTGCCATAACCTTTTCCGGTGTATTTTCCGGTGTCTTCTCCGGTAACTGGCTCTTGGATGTTCTTGAGTGTTCTTGAGTGAAAACCTTTTGAGTTCTTTGTTTAATCCAAAAGTCAAATCTGGTCCACTCCCCACTTGTTTGTAGTTAAATTACCCAAGTCTAGTATAATTTCTTTAAGTGTTGGGTCTTCCCCTTAATGCTTAGGAGGCTTTACAACCTGGTGTCTGAATTCCCGTCCCTGAGAGAGAAACTATTTACCGAGATCAGACGAATAGAGGAAGAGGAAGAGAGGAGACGAGGGGCCGACCCTAATTGGGTACGACCCATTTTTCCCATTCCTCTTGCCACCATTAGACCATCTGAACCCTCTGAGTCTTGTGGGTCGTCATCTCGTCCGGCCGACACTTCCAAACAAAGCGAAATGGATGAGAGAGCCTTCTCTCCAACTGGTGCTGGAACTTCTGGTAGAAGGGACTTTCCTGACCTTAGCCCTCCCCGAGAGGCCGAGGGTACGATCCCCTCTGAGGCTGTCCCTGTGACAACCCTATCCCCCAACGCCTTCCAAGTAGCATTTCCTCAGGGTCCTCCTGCAGGTGATGAGGGGGATGAGGACGATGATACAGATGATGAGGTTGATACCTCCCATGCCTCGTCTTTTATCTCCTCTGTCAGGGATAGGGATCTTCTGATATGGAGGCATATTTACGGAGTGCCACCTGGGGTGACTATGAGGGTTCCCTCCGAGGACGAGAGGGTCTTTGAGGGTGAAGAGGGGGAAGTTGCAGTCTACGAGCAAATGTTCAAAGTAGGTGTCAGACTTCCCTTTCACCCTGCCATTATAGATATTCTGTCGGCTCTGGGCGTCTCCCCCTCGCAACTTCCACCCAATTCTTGGAGGACGATTCTGGGGTACATCTCTCTGTGGAAAAACGCTTTCACTGACGAGCCCTCGTCCGACGTGTTCTTGGCCTGCTACAATATCACCTCTTCATCTAAACAGCCCGGATACTATCATCTGGGAGCGAGAAGGTCTGAGAAGAAGCTGCTCCACGTGGCTCAAACTTCCAATCATGATTGGAAAAAAAGGTTCTTCTTCATATCTGGGGCATGGGAGGGCTCCACCGAGGCGTCCCCTTCTGCCGATGCTCCGAGGGTTCCTAACAGATGGTCTAACCCTTCCATGAAAGCTAGGTCAGACCCCGGACTTAGCTTGGAGGAGAGGGATATTGTTGAGTATCTGAGGGGACGAGGGAGTGAGGGTGAGATCCCAAAGTTCGAAGATTTGATGACCCCTCGCTTCCTTAAAGAAGCTGGTCTGAGGGTCGGCCCTCTGACAGAACTATGTGAGTTATACTGAACATTTTCCCATCTTTACTTATTTTTGAAGTGTTCTCTCTTTATCTCTGAACTTTTCTGATTCATCGTATCCTTTTCAGGTCGTCCTGCAGGCGTGTCAGATTATCTCTGGGATATGACTGCTCCAAGCCTTCTTGCTGGTCTGTCAAAGAAGAAGGGGAAGGAGCCTCAGTAAGCTCCAAAGAAGACAAGGGCCTCAGGGCCGACAGTTGTTGAGCCGACAGCTGTTAGCCACAAAAGGAAGGAGCCTGAGGCTCCAGTCGAGCCTCGTCCTGACCCTAAGACGAGGGCCAGGGCCGAGGCCTCTGAGGGTGCAACCTCTTCGTCAAGCATGGGGGCCTTCTGGTCTCAAAATCTGTCCCATCTGAGGGCCGACCCCTCATCTCTCATTGCCAACTTGAGGGCAGCAAAGGCTTCGATGTTCTCTGCACCGTCGGCCTCCGACTTCGAGTTTTTGGCGAAGATGCCTCCAGCCAAAGTGTATGACTTCGGTCTGCACTCCCTTGCTCAGGTATTGGTCCTGACTTTTAATTTCATTCTTTCATTAACTGTTCCATCGGCCCCTCTTGACATTTGTTCATTTTTTCTTGCAGTCTGTCTGTGCCCTAACCTCAGCCACCAAGTGGATGGCTGAGAATCAACAGAAATTCCATGAAGCTGAGAGGGCCATTCAACAAGAGGCTGACCTACGGACAGAGTTGGACACTGCTAGGGCCGAGCTGGAGAGCGCAAGGACTGAGCACGCTAGAGTCCTTGATGAGCTGACGAAGCAACACGATGCCGATCTTCAGGCTAAGGACTTGTTGATCAAGGACAAGGACTTGTTGATCAAGGGCAAGGATGAGGCTCTGATCAACCTGGAGACCCAACATAAGACTGAGCTGGAAGCAGCCATCAAGAATGCTGAGGCTGATGCTGTGGAGGCATACAAAACTTCGGATGAATTTCAGGGCTTCGGCCTTGAATATCTTGAGAGGGGGATCAGGACGGCCTGCCGATGGGTCGTCCTCAAATTTGGCGATGTCGTCTCCTCTGTTCGCCCATCACTAGAGGGTGTTCAACTGGACGACCCCCTGATTGCCGAGGCCCTCAACCAAGTGGAGGCCCAAGTCCAGCTCGAAGGGGTCGGCACATCTGAAGATGATCCGGTGCTGGTAACTGAGGAGGCCATTCGCATTGATGTTGAGGCTCTGCCCTCTGATGTCGTCCCCTAGGGTGGCTGCCTATAGCCCATACCCTTGTTTTTGTATTTTTGTTCTGTATATTGTAAAACACTTTGATGCTTTATATTAATACCATCGTCCCTTCCTTTCACAACTGTCTCCCATATTTAATTCTGTTATGGTTTGTTCCTTACAAATTTGCTTCTTCGTTGATGATGATGATACTAACCCTTCCCTCGTCTTTTTGAGGACCAATGTGGGGTCGTCCCCTCATCAGGCCTCATTATAGCCGAGGGTTCAAATGATCAAATTAATGATTTTTAAAATAAAGTCTACCCTCGTCTTTCTTGAGGACAGTGGTGGGGTCGTCCCCTCCACTGGCCCTCATTATAGCCGAGGGTTTAACCATCCAATTTAATGGTTTTTAACAAAGTCTTCCCTCGTCTTTCTCGAGGACTGTGGTGGGGTCGTCCCTCCACTGATCCCCATTATAGCCGAGGGTTTAACTTACCAAATTAATGGATTTTAACAAAGTCTACCCTCGTCTTTCTTGGGGACAGTGGTGGGGTCGTCCCCTCCACTGGTCCTCATTATAGTCGAGGGTTCAACTTACCAAATTAATGGATTTTAACAAAGTCTACCCTCGTCTTTCTTGGGGACAGTGGTGGGGTCGTCCCCTCCACTGGTCCTCATTATAGCCGAGGGTTCAACTTACCAAATTAATGGATTTTAACAAAGTCTACCCTCGTCTTTCTTGAGGACAGTGGTGGGGTCGTCCCCTCCACTGGTCCTCATTATAGTCGAGGGTTCAACTTACCAAATTAATGGATTTTAACAAAGTCTACCCTCGTCTTTCTTGGGGACAGTGGTGGGGTCGTCCCCTCCACTGGTCCTCATTATAGCCGAGGGTTCAACTTACCAAATTAATGGATTTTAACAAAGTCTACCCTCGTCTTTCTTGAGGACAGTGGTGGGGTCGTCCCCTCCACTGGTCCTCATTATAGTCGAGGGTTCAACTTACCAAATTAATGGATTTTAACAAAGTCTACCCTCGTCTTTCTTGGGGACAGTGGTGGGGTCGTCCCCTCCACTGGTCCTCATTATAGCCGAGGGTTCAACTTACCAAATTAATGGATTTTAACAAAGTCTACCCTCGTCTTTCTTGAGGACAGTGGTGGGGTCGTCCCCTCCACTGATCCTCATTATAGCCGAGGGTTCAACTTACCAAATTAATGGATTTTAACAAAGTCTACCCTCGTCTTTCTTGGGGACAGTGGTGGGGTCGTCCCCTCCACTGGTCCTCATTATAGCCGAGGGTTCAACTTACCAAATTAATGGATTTTAACAAAGTCTACCCTCGTCTTTCTTGAGGACAGTGGTGGGGTCGTCCCCTCCACTGATCCTCATTATAGCCGAGGGTTCAACTTACCAAATTAATGGATTTTAACAATCTACCCTCGTCTTTTTTGAGGACAGTGGTGGGGTCGTCCCCTCCACTGGTCCCCATTATAGCCGAGGGTTCAACTTACCAAATTAATGGATTTTAACAATCTACCCTCGTCTTTTTTGAGGACAGTGGTGGGGTCGTCCCCTCCACTGGTCGCCATTATAGCCGAGGGTTCAACTTCTTTGCATGTATACTAGAACTGATAACCACTGGATGAGGGAAACACTGATACTTCTCATTAATCTTCAATGTGTTCTGTCGAAACAATGCTTATTACAACTATGGCTTATCAAGACCTTGCAACACTACTGGTAGTATTTTTTCAAATGATCTGCATTCCAGGGGTTTGAGAAAGGTTCCCCCTCCAGGTTTTCTAGCCTGTAGGTCCCTGGGACAACTTCATCGATGACCCTATATGGGCCATGCCAATTAGGATGGAGCTTGTTGGGTTTCTGCCAAGTCTTTTTAAGAACCAAGTCTCCCACTGCGATAGGCCTCTGTTTCACCCTTTGGTTGTAAAACCGTGCAGTCCTCTGCTAGTAGGAAGCTTGCCTTATCTCAGCCTCCTCCCTTCTTTCCTCAATCAAGTCCAGGTCAAGTCTCCTCTCTTCCGTATTTCCCTGGGGGTCATACACTTGGACCCTATGAGTGGGAAACTCGACTTCGGTGGGGATGACTGCTTCTGATCCATAAGCTAACATGAATGGGGTCTCCCCAGTAGAGGTCCTTACTGTTGTCCTGTACGCCCACAACACTGCATATAACTCCTCGACCCATCTTCCTTTTGCCTCCTCAAGCCTCTTCTTAATCCCATCTAGGATTGTCCTGTTCGTAACTTCGGTTTGCCCATTGGCCTGAGGTCGGCCTGGGGTGGAGAAAAATTGTTTGATACTTACCCTCTCACAGTACTTCTGCAGAGAGGCATTCTTGAACTGAGTCCCGTTATCCGAGATGAGGGTGTTGGGTAGACCATATCTGCATATCACATTTTTCCAAATGAACTGAAAGGTCTTCTGCTCTGTGATCGTGACCATTGGCTCAGCCTCTACCCACTTTGAAAAGTAGTCAATTGCTACGATGAGGAACCGATAGTTATTGACTGCCCTCGGTAAGGGTCCTACCAGGTCAATCCCCCACACTGCAAATGGCCATGGGGATGTAATGGAGGTGAGAGGCTGATGGGGCTGGTGAGGGATGGTGGAAAATCTCTGGCATTTGTCACACTTCTTTACATATGCTGCGGCATCTTTCCCCAAGGTCGGCCACCAGTAGCCTTGGGTGATCACCCTCTTTGCCAAGGATCTACCCCCAATATGGCTTGAGCACGACCCTTCATGCACGTCTTGCAAAATGGAAGGGACCTCTGAGGGATGCACACACCTAAGTAAGGGGAGCAGAAACCCCTTTTTGTACAGCGTGTCTCCGATGACAGCGAACTTTGCAGCCCTGTATCTCAGCTTCTTCCTCTCTTGGCTCGCTTCTGGCATCTCTCCCCCTCTAATGTATCTGATCAGGGGGTCCATCCATGAAGGTTCTTGAGAAACATTCACGCAAACACCACCAAGTGTTCCCCCGACGTCTTCGATAGTTGGTCGAAGCAAGATTTCTACCGGGACTGTCCTCCTTATGTCTGTCCTAGTAGCTGAGGCCAACCTTGCAAGGGCGTCAGCACGGCCATTGTCGAGCCTAGGTACCCTCTTGAATTTCACTTCTTTGAAGTTTTTTAGCAATGACCTCACCTTATCAAGATACCTAGCCATCCTCTCGTCTTTGGCCTCATAGGCTCCTAGTATCTGATTCACCACCAGCCTTGAATCACTGTGAACCGACATTTGGCCGACACTAAGGGATTTGGCCAAGGAGAGGCCAGCTATCAAGGCCTCATACTCAGCCTCATTGTTGGAGGCTTTGAAATTGAACCTCAGGGCATACTCGACGTCAGTGCCATCGGGTGCTGATAGTATCAGTCCAGCACCACTTCCGCTATCACAGGAGGACCCGTCAACGAAGAGGCTCCATGGAGTTTTTCCTTCAGAGAAATTTCCCTCAGAGAGGGACCCCTGTCTAAAGATGTATCTTCCCTCTTCGTTTTCGGTCACTTTTCTTCTAGCGGTGCTCGTTTCAGCCATATCTGCGGGTGTGTCTTCTGTATCTGCCTTCCCGAGGTTCTCACCCTCGGCCTCATCATCTTCCCAGGTGAACTCAGCCACGAAGTCCGCCAAGGCCTGCCCCTTAATGGCTGTCTTAGGCTGGTACACAATGTCAAACTCCCCCAGCTCTATAGCCCAGGTCATTAGCCTTCCTGATTTTTCAGGCTTGTGTAGGACCTGCCTAAGAGGAGAGTCAGTAAGGATGACCATAGTATGGGACTGGAAGTACGGTTTCATCTTTCTTGAGGCATGGATCAAGGCATAGGCCAACTTCTCCATCCTCGGGTATCTCTGCTCTGCCCCCTGGAGTGCCTTGCTGTTAAAATACACAGGCTTCTGTATACCGTCCTCGTCTCTCACGATGGCTGCGCTGATGGCAGACTCTGAGACGGCGAGGTACACGTAGAGTCGTTCACCCTGCACGGGTCGTGACAGCAGCAAGGGAGACCCTAGGTATGATTTTAGCTCCTTGAAAGCCTCATCACACTCTTCGCTCCATTCGAAGGCTTTCCTGAGGATCTTGAAGAATGGTAGACACCTGTCTGTTGCCCTTGACACAAATCTGTTCAAGGCAGCCACTCTCCCTGTGAGCCTCTGAACGTCTTTAATGGACTTGGGGGTCTTCATCTCAATAAGGGCCTTTATCTTTTCGGGATTGGCCTCGATGCCTCTTTGATTGACAATGAACCCCAAGAACTTCCCCGCTCCGACCCCGAAGACACACTTGGCCGGATTGAGCTTCATTTTGTATTTGTCCATTGTATTAAAGGTCCTTTCCAGGTCTGCCACATGGTCCTCTGCTTTCAAACTCTTGGTCAGCATGTCATCCACGTAGACCTCCATTGACTTCCCAATTTGGTCTTCGAACATTTTATTTACGAGGCGCTGGTACGTTGCCCCCGCATTTTTTAGACCAAAGGGCATGACCCTATAGCAGTATGTCCCCTTGTCAGTGATGAAGGCAGTCCTCTCTGAATCCTCAGGGTTCATGAAAATCTGGTTATACCCTGAGTAGGCATCCATGAAACTCATGAGCTCATGGCCTGCGGTAGCGTCTACCATCTGGTCGATGCGGGGGAGAGGGAAGCTGTCTTTGGGACAATGCTTGTTGAGGTCTGTGAAGTCCACGCACATTCTCCACTTGCCGTTGGCCTTTGGGACGATGACTGCATTGGACAGCCACTCAGGGTAGATGACCTCTCTGATAAATTCAGCGTCTTCTAATTTTTTAACCTCATCCCTGATGACCTCATACTTTTCTCTAGAGTAAATCCTCCTCTTCTGCTTTACCGGCTTCACTCCCTCTACCACATTGAGTTTGTGGCACATGATTTCAGGGTCGATCCCTGGCATATCTACATGACTCCACGCGAAGACGCTTCGCCTTCTCCTCAACAGTTTGATGAGGTCTTCCTTGATACTGGGATTCAGAGATTTGCCGACTTGGACGGTTTTTCCCGGGTCATCCTCATCGAGGATGATGGGTTCTACCTCCTCAGCGGCCTCTCCTTTTTTGAGCTTCGTCTCATCCCTGGGGTCTAGGGTATCAATGTTGTAAGTGGCTGTAGCCCTCTTGTGTGCCTCCCTTTCTTCAGCGGAGTTGTAGTAGCACTCTCTCGCTGTCGTCTGGTCTCCCTAAACTTCCCCCACCCCATAAGGGGTAGGGAACTTAACCATCTGGTGGACCGTGGACGGCACAGCTTCAAACCCCTTGAGGGCCACACGTCCCAGTATGATGTTGTATGCCGAAAACACATGCTCATCCAGCACAAAGAAACTGACCCTCTTGGTGAGCCACCTCGGCCACTCGTCCCCCATCCTGACATCAGCCTCATACATTCCTAGAGGGTGAACCTTCTCCCCACTGAACCCAATCAATGGATGATGGTATGGGACAAGTCTGGCACGACTGAGGCCCAAGGCCTTGAAGCACGGCCAAAACATCACATCTGCGGATGAGCCCCCATCCACCAGGATCCTCGGCACTTCGCACCCGTGCACCCTGGTGGTGATGACGAGAGGGTCATCATGCGGGGCCAATAGGCCCTTGAAGTCCATTCTTGAAAATCCCACAATCAAAGTGTCCATATCAACCTTCTTCCTTTTTTCTGACTTGACCTCTACAGAGGTTGAGTGCACCGTCTTCATCACTGCCTTAGCCTCAGCGACATGGGCCTTCCTGTCGGCGACCTCAGACCCTCCTCCTGCTAAACCCCCGGAGATCATTCCCACCCCGAGCGAGATCGTATTGAGCCTCTTGACAGGGCCGTGGTCGTCTCTCGGCGGGAGGTCGGGGTCGTCCTCATCATCAGAGGGGTCGTCCCCTCTTTTTTGAGGACCTTCTCTGCAGGCATCGACTCGCTTCTTTCTGGGGTCGTCCCCTCGGCCCCTCTTGAAGTCGGCTTTGTCGACGTATTTTCTGAGCTTCCCTTCCTTCAGCATCTTCTCAATCTCATCTTTCAGAGCAAAGCATTTGTCTGTTACGTGGCCGTGGTCTTGGTGAAATTCACACCACAGGTTCCTATTTCTCTTGCCGGGGGCTGCCCTCAGCTTCTCAGGCCACTTCAGTGTCCGGTCACTCTTTATCTCATTGAGGATCTGTTCACAGCTGACCGTCAGAGGGGTGTACCCCGCGAACTTATCATCCATGGTCCTCTTCTTCCCCTCTTTGTTCTTCTTGGGGTATTTATTCCCACTTGCACCTCCTTTTTCGTCTTCCTGTTTTGCGGCCATCGCCTCTTCGGCGTTCATCACCTTCCCTGCTGTTGACAACAGCTCAGCCATCGTCCTCGGAGGGTCTTCGGCAAGCTTCCATAATAGCTTCCCCTTCTGGAGCCCTCCAATCAGGGCTGTCATAGCTATGCTCTCCTCATAGTCTTCCACCTCCAGCTTCTCTTTATTGAATCTGGCTATGTAGTCTCTCAGAGTCTCGCTCTTTCCCTGCTTAACATAGAGCAGGTGTGTGGTCTTCTTCTGTGGCCTCACCCCAAAGCAGAAATTATGGATGAACAGGTCTGCCAACTGCTTAAAGTTTCCAATAGAATTTTTTGGAAGAGACGTGTACCAAACATGCGCAGCCCCTGTCAAGGTACCAGAGAAGGCACGACACCTCATCTCATCTGAGATAGAGTATATGTCTGCCGCCGACTGATACATTTCCACGTGGTGGACAGGGTTGGTGCTCCCATCGTATCTTGGGGTGACCACAGGAGGCTTGAACTTTGATGGCGTGGGGAAGTTGACTATCTTTGCCACAAAGGGTGAGCCTATGGTGTACCCCCTCTGAAGAGGGTCCCGGCTCTTGAGTATGTCACCAATCTTATCCTCTAACCTCCGGATTGAGTCATTCCAAGGCCTCACAGGGTCGGCCTGGCCGATGTTATCCCCTGCTGCCTCTCGGAGGTGGATGGAGGGCTCCGCCATGGCAGGCCTGTGTCGGCTATTTACTTCCCTTTGGCCGTCATCCCGTCTTTGGGGTCGGCCTTCTGCTTCTTTCCTAGATCTCGCTGCGCTTCTTGACTTGGACAACTTGTCTCGCAGGTCATTTACTGGGCCCAGCCTCTCGAAGTCCGACCCCCTGCTCAGGCGGTCAAAAGCAGAGCCTCTTGGGCGATCATCAGGGTTTGGTCTCCCGCACTTTCCTCTACTGTCCTGGAGGGGTCGTACTGTATTGTTGGAGACCTCATATGGCTCCCAGCATTCTACTGGAGCCTCTTCTTCCTCCAGATCATCATACCTGTCCTCTGGGCAAGGGTTTCCTTGCCTCCCCAGGCGTAAACGCCGGGGGTCAGCAACATCCCTACGCCGCTGAGGGGGTGGCAGGTCTTTATGTGGTGCCTGGGGTGGTCCCCTGGCCTCATGATGTCCTGGAGCTGCTGCCGGAGTAATCATCTCAGGTGAGACCCCTGGTGGTCTCAGTATATTCTGACTTAGAGCTGTAAACTGCTCCTGCATCATCCGCTGGCTGGCTGCCAGAGACTTTAGGGCTGCTGCCACATCAGCCATCTCAGACTGAGGTGGTGGCTGACTGGAACTGGGCCTTCCCCCATCATCCGGCGGGGGAAGTGGTGGCGGTAGCATCTCAGGTGCCATGTGCTTGAGTTATGAAGAGCTGAACTGAAGAAAATACTGGTTAGCTTGGGAACCTTAGTGGGTCTCTTTCAATGGTGAAACACCTCCTCTCAGGGGGAGTGTTGGTTCACCACCAGAGTGCCCAGTGAGGTCAAGCTGTACAAAGGAAGAGATGTCTTCTCGTTCCCACAGACGGCGCCAAACTGATGATGCTAAGGTTTAGCACCACCGGATAAGTGATAGTGAGCTCAAGCAGAAGCAGCCATGGCAGCCATAGAGATGCAAGTATATAAGTATGTAAGTGTGTAGAAGGGGATGAGTATAAGAGGAAATAAGACAATGATGTATAGTGGTTCAGCCAATGTGGCCTACATCCACTGTGAGTGTGTGATCCACTAAGTATGGGCACTAATGGCCTTGGATACAATGCTCATAACCCTCTCCCTCTCTCTACTGTGTGTGTACAAGCAGAGTTTTTGCTAGGGTTATTGTTCATGGATCGATCCCCTGTAGGGTTGGGGGTGACAAGTATATATAGGTCTTGGGGGTGTAGTGTACCCCCCCCCCAGGTAAGCATGGTGCATGTGAATAATGATCCAGCCAACCCCCTGTTGACACCTGTAGATGCCAAATGATGACACAATATTCCCTCACGTGAGGGTGTGATTCGGTTATAACGGTCTGCCACGTGTCATATGAGCCTCACGCGCACTGTTCCACGCGTCTCCCAAACCACGCGCTGTCAGGATGTCACCCTCGGCCTATGAGCCGAGGCCGAGGGCAAAGTTCCTTCCGGTAGCGAGTCTGGCTTAGTTCTGGCCTCGTACTGTCGGACCCTCGTAGGGTCGTCCGGAGCCTGGGGGTCGGCCCCTCGTACTGTCGTCCGGAGCCTGGTGGAGGGTCGGCTCCTCGTACTGTCGTCTGGAGCCTGGTGGAGGGTCGGCCCCTCGTACTGTCGCCTGGAGTCTGGTGGTGGCCAGCTGGGGCCTACTGAAGGGTCGTCCCCTCGTAGGGTCGTCCGTACTAGAGGTAATCCCCATCCAGGCTCAGGGTATAAACGGGCATATCACTCTAATTCGAAGTAAATCTCAAATGGAATACGTTTAAAGTTGTGTCAAAAATTCTGGCAGATTGACATCTTGTGTTCATCAATTAAACCCTAAGTCATTCAAGATTCATGTTCTTCAACCAAGAACTCATAAAGCTTCCATGTTAATCATCAAATATATTCAAATTTAATTTTATCTTTAATTGGGGATTCTTTCTACATGAAATCCTACCCAAACATGTGATCAATTCAAACATTTAATTCAAGATTTTCAATAGAATCAACCAATTCTTAAAACTCCCTACACATGGGTATTATAACTTGAATTTGATTTGCAATAAACACTTGCCTTATGTCCAGTAGGTCTGATTTCATGATTTTGGTTGGTGATTGATGATTTTTCTCCTTCAATCTTTCTTCCCAATGAGTGTGTGGTGAAAGTCTCCTTTGAATCCTTCCCACTTCTTCCTTTTTGCCTTGTAATTGTTTCTCTCTTCTCTCTAATGGCTATAGTGTATTTTTTTCTTCTCCCTAACCCTATCCTTCAACTCTTATAATCTGACTTAGAGTTCTAAAATTCGTGGGTCTCCTCACCCTAAAATGTAAAAAGGCCAGAATGCCCTTGTTTGGGCTCGATTTTAGCCCAAAAATGTCTCGAGACTCAATTGCTATCCCCGGGTACTCTTTTCTGACTATCTCGACCCATCCGGACTCAACCGCACACTCAGAATTGTCATTCGAAATACTTTTTGACATTTTCAAATTTCGACCTCAAGATGCGACACACATTTAATTCGGACAATTAAACTTAAAAGTTGCCAAAATAAATAATTCTTTCCACTCAAATAATTTCTCCAAATAATAAATTTAAGTTTCTCCAATTTAATTACTTTTATAACTCCTAAAATAAATAATATTAAATACTCAAAATTACGGGGTGTTACACACCGTCCCCACACAGAGACAAAAGGCAGATATATTATGAGAGGGCAGTAGAAAATACCAAACGATTAAATTGGGGCTCACACGAAGAAGTCCCATAAAGGGTTTTAAGATCTCTAATCCTGTATAATTTTAAATTTTGGAGTTCTTGTACGAGTCCCAATACCTCCCTACTTAGACAAATTTTAACCTGAAGTCCCACAAAGGGTCCTAAAACTTCTGAACTTAGGCAATTTTAAAATCTGGAGTCTTTGTTAAGGTCCTAAGACCTTTGGACTTAGAATTATTTTTACCCGAAGTCCCATAAAGAGTCCTAAGACATCTGAACTTAGGTAATTTTAAAATCTAAAGACCTTGTAAGGGTCCTAGTTACTTTGGACTTAGAAACTTTTTAACTCGAAGTCCCACAAAGGGTCCTAATACCTTTAGACTAAGCATTTTTTTAACATAAAGTCCCACAAAGGGGCCTAAGACCTCAAAAATTATGTACTTATAAAATTTGGAGTCCTTGTAAGGGTCCTAAGACCTCCGGACTTGGAACTTTTTCAAACTGGAGTCCCACAATGGGTCATATGACCTTTTAATTTGAAGTACTTATAAGAGTCCTATGACCTCCAAACTCAAATAAATTTTAATTTGAAGTCTCACAAAGGGTCCTTAGACCTTTAACCTTAGGTAGTTTTGAAATTTGGAGTCCTCGTAAGGGTCCTAAGACCTCTGAACTTTGGAAATAAGGTTAAAATCCTTGTAACTCCCAAAGTACACTTACATTTAATGCATCACGAGTTCTAAATTTTTTTATTTCATTTCATTAAACAATGAAGTAAAGGTTTATAGTTGTTTACATGGGATGGTATATATCTATTGAGGCTTTTGCTGCTTTTAATTGTCAACCTCCAGTTAAACTTTCACTGGCGAGGGTCATTGTCTTTGCTTTATTGGTTTAGGGTCCTTAGACTTGATAAATCTATGCACGTGTTCTTTATAAGGAGGTCTTGAATCGGTGGTGGTGGAGATAAGGCATAACAAGACCTTAGAGATCTTCTGGAGCATCGTCGAGGCCTCTACCGGGCTCTACAAAGTGCTGAATAACTTCTTTATCCTTTATGCAAGTGATGTAACAGTCCTGACCTTTTTTATGGTCTCCATAGACTTTTCCCACTGGGAACCTCATCACTAGTCTGCGAGTTACGATTACAGTGTTCGGGTCATTGCAGGGTGGTTTGCCCATGATGACATTATAGATCGAGGGGAGGTACACCACTATAAACTTACTCCAAATGGTTATGAAACAGTCTTTGGAACCAAGGGTGAGGGGTTGAGTGACATATCCAAAGGAATATGTCCATTCCCCGTTAAACCCAATGAGAGGGGTAATAGTTGGTTGCATGCGTTTGACGCCCAGACCCATAGCTTCAAATAATTCTAAGAATAAGATGTTTGTATTGATCATGATCCTCCTCTTGTTGACGTTTTTCATAATGGTTGTTATCACAAAGGGATCGTTGTGAGGTAGTCGGACCCTCGCGAGGTTTTATTTTAAGAAGACCATCATTCTGACCTCCTTGAGGACTTGATGTGGAAGAGAAGCATAATTCCCTTGAATTCCGTCATACCGGAGGCTCCTGAGGTGGGATTTTCTAGTTGTGGCAAAGAACCCTCATTCTACAAATCCCCTGTAAATGCATTGTACATTAGTCAAAGGAACGCCATCTTTGTTCTTGTTCTTGTTCTTGTTCTTGTTCTTGTTCTTGCGTTGACCTTAGTGTGCTTCTTTGGCCACAGACTCCTTGATGTAGCCCATTTTCATCACCCCTCAATTGGTCATCATTTGTCTTGTGACCGTGGTCTCTATGGAATTGACATTACTTGGACTTGTCCCTCCTGTCATCCCCTCTCCTTATAGGCTTTGATTAAGACAATATGTCTTAAGTTTCAACGATCGCGGAAGATTTCTTACGAGGGTCATGAAATGATTGGTCTTTAGTGGCCCATTTTTCTTGGCCCCGTCCTTCTTACTTTTAGTATCAGTTGTCCCTAAGGACTCCTCGAGGTGGGAGAAAAAATCTTTTCTCTTCCCCGCTAGGGGAAGCTATAGTCTTCCTTACTGAGATAACATTCTTAGCATTTATATACTTTTGGTCTCATTCGAGAAACTCAGTCATGTTATTAGGAGGCTTTTTGCTGAAGGACTTAGTAAATCCTCCTAGGTGAGCCCTGGGATAAAGGTGGTAACACAAATGGTGCGGTTTAGGTCTTTCACCTGAAGAGATTTCTGGTTAAACCTTTTGGTATAATCCTTGGGGGATTATCTAACCTGATACCTGAAGTGGATGAGGGATGTGATAGGCTTCCTCATTTTTTAGGCTCTGATAAAATGACTGAAAAATGACCTTTCCATCTCTATAAATATTGTAATGGTTCCTGGTTTAGGCTTGGCAAACCAAGGCCTAGCTGTTCCTCCTAAGGTAGCAAAAAAAGCTCGGTACATGACCTCATATGGGGTGTCTCGGAGGAGCATGAGTGATCTCTACATTTTTAAATGATCGATGGGGTCCTTGGACAATCAAATGGTTAATATTAGGTATCTTCCACTTTGGGATAAAGGCGTAATGGTGGACATCATTGGAAAAGGGAGATAATGTCTTCTGTAGTGCTAACTTTATAGTGTTGGGAGTTTGAATTTTGTACTCACTAAAGAACTTTCCTAACTGATACTACATCTTCTTTAGCTCTCCATCCCAGGGGCGAGATCCCCTTAAACCTCCTTGAAACTGATCTTCGAGGAGTGATAGCATGTTCTTGATAGGAATGCGAGTTACTGATTGTTGGGGGCCCTAGGCACCCCTTTTGGATCTCTTTCTTCCTCTAACTAAGGCCTGCTATTTTCCCAAGTGTCACTGTTCTCCGGTACCACATGATACTATACTACTAGGGGTAAATAAAGCCTATTAAGGATCGTGTCCAGTTGCTCCTAGAGAATTTTTAATGGGCCTCCATATTTTTGAAAGAATGAGCCAAAGCAACATTATTCATCATTTTTTAAAGGATCAATTGCTTGTTTAAAAGGAATCGAAGTGGTCATTCATCAAATCACCCTTAGAGAATATGTTCTTCATCATTTGCCATTTGAAATCTTCACTTGAGAGGCCAACAAGGAGGAGGATCTGAAGAATTGAAGATGTGTTCTTCAAATTGGATATGTGGAATCTAATTGGAAGGGACTTTACCTAATCTACAAAAGGAGATTTGGATGTGAGCCTCCAGATAGGGTGGAGTAATGAGGATTGGTGCATTTTGAGAGCTTGTAAGGGAACTCAAGTTAGTTAAAGGACATATATATTATGACACTTTCAACGGGATACTAGGGTATGGTAACGATATGGCTCACCTGCATATGCAAGGGTATGATAAAATATATACAGTATGAGAGCTTATAATGGAACTCAAGCTAGGTAAATGGTTTATCTTTTATAACATCTTCATTTTTTAGTGGATTAATTATAGTATCCTGGTGTTTTGTTCATTTGGTGGGGGTTTTCCTCGTAGATCTTCGTGTTGTGATCTTTTTTCTTATTTACTTTTATTTACAACACACATACTCACATAATATTAAATCTAAATATTGATTTATGTTTATAGATGTTAAGATCTCGCATAATTGCAATTAAATTAAATTAATTTAGTTGCATCTCACCCAATCACAAATTAACTTGAATTGGATATAATTGGATTTAGGTTGATGAGTGTTAAAATCGTAAGTGACTTTAGACCTTTAAGCAATCCACTCTCGACCTCATATGGGTAGGATGATAGATGTGTCAATGTAAGAGACAAATGTTTAAAGTGGTTCGGACCTTAGGAGATGGTCATACGTCCTCTGTACAAAGGTTTTATGCTTATTTATTAGATCATAGTTAAGTATTGCAGTATAAGAGACCTCTCAGGCTTTAGCCAAGAGAGTTTGAGGTCTTACGGCATTTGTTAATGGTATAGAGGACCTTAAAAAGTAACTATATAGCTTTTCTAAAGGTGTCTAGGTACTAATTCAGGGCTCTTACAGGATAGACAAAGTGTATGATCAATTGAGTTGGTCCAAATATAAATATAGGCTCACAATAGTGGGTCATGGGTAAGGTAGGATTACGTTAGAAATGATAGAACTCTCACGAGTCTGAGTGTTTAGGAACTTTAATCTATTTGAATTATATATATGGATACCCTTCACCTTCCTTTAGCCTTTTATTTATAGGATAACTTTTGGAGAGAGGATTAACGGACTGCCACAACATGGTCGGGGTGTCCATGAGGTATGTCGGTGTCAGTCAAGGAGGTAGAGTGGAGTGCTTCGATTGTTGAACACATTTAATGTTGATGTGAGCATTCAATGCAAGAGGAGCGGTATAATGATGGTAAGTGGAGTAATGTTCTGCTTCTCACCTACTCTGTCAAACAACCTATAGGAGCACTACAGGAGGTCTGAAGGGGCTGGAGATATCGTGGAGTTGGTGTAAATTGATCCTAAAGCACCACGCATCACCATAGCCTAGGATTGAGGTATGGTGTAACACCCTATATTTTTATATTTTGAAATTTGATTATTTATGGAATTTTTAAAATTATATGCGTATAGTAATTTAATTAAAACATAATATTGCATAATTATTAAATATTAATCGGGAGAGATTAAGATTAATATTATGTGTTAAATTTACTAAGTGTGTATAATAAATGAAATACGGTGAATTGTTAGGTTGTCACAGTGAGTGAGAACGACGGGATTTTTGACGGTGTCTCAATCGGGGCTTATGAGTATATTATTTTAAGGTTGAGATAGAAAATATATGTGAAGTGATTTGAATAGTGATTTTGAGTTTACGGTTCATTTCGAATGGATCGAGATAGGCAAAATTGAGTACCCACGGGTAGTATTTGGATTCCGGGGACTTTTTAGACTAGCCTGGACTTGTGTAGGGGTATTTGGGTCATTTTAAAATAGCCTAATAATCTAATTTCGATATTAATGGATTAAAATATAAATGTTAGGTCTGTGAGTCGACACTACCATTAGTCACAAAACATAATAGAGAGAAAAGATAAAAAAAGCAAGGAGAAGGCTAGAGAGGCTAATTTGGGAGGAAAAACTCACGGGATTCTAGCATCAAATCATCACACACAAGAGAGATCAGACCCTACAATCATTCCAAGGCAAGTAATTAACTTGATTTAAATTAAATTGAGGTGATTCGTGTTCATATCGTGGCAGGTGTAGAACAAACTATTTTTGGGAAGGGTTTGTACATAAAAATGAGTTTTTTGGTGAAATTGATATCATGTGTAGGTTAGATGATTGATTGATGACATAATATCCATTAATATTTATGGAATCAGAATCGTATTAGAAAGTTAGAGGTTTAATATGTTTATTTGGAGATTGTGAAACCAAATCTAGGGTTTAGATGCAATGTTCTTTCTATAAACCCAATTCATGAATTTAATTGATGACATTATATAAATCGTTTATATGTGGATGATTGTTTACTGTTATAACCATCTAGGATCCATTATATTAGGTTATATACATTTTAATGGATGTTTAGTATTGTATTGGAGGGGTTTGAGTCGAAATTGGAGAAGAGGGTTTGCTGAACAGGGGCAACGTACCGGTCCGCAGGCCTAGTCGAACTGGTTTGAATTGTTGGGCGAATTGGTTCACAGTTTTTTCGAACCGGTTCAGCTTTCTAGAAGGTCCAAGGTGGGTCACTTGATTAATGGGTGATTTCCAGAGGGTTCAAACGAATTTGATAAACCTATAAAAATCAAAGATACTTATTTGGGTGATTTAATAAGATTTAAAATTACCTAGGGATGAGTGGGTAGTTAAAGTTAAATTAGAAAAAGTGAGAGAGATAATTAGCGAGTAATTCTAATAATGAATTATGTTGGATGAATTTGTAAATATTTTATGTACGGGCTGGTTGGATAGGTCTCGAGTATTTTAGCGGAGTGATGTTATATTTTATTTAATTAATAGATGAGAACTAAAATAAATTTAAGAGTTGGGGTGTAGACTTGGGATAACAGGTTAGTGCTTTGAGTGAGAAGCACAGTTTAGCCGAATTTGCATTGATATATATATATATATATATATATATATATATACGTAGGGATGGCAATGGGTCGGTTAGGGGTCGGGTTTTAACTCCCCATCCCCGTTAGAAAAACCATTCCTTGTCCCCGACCCATTCCTCGTTATAACGGGTCGGGGATCCCTGTCCCCGTTTAAACGGGTATCGATTTCCTCACGGGGAACCCGTTTCTTTTTTTCTTTAAACAACTAAATAAAAATTACATTTAAACAAAGTGCATTGTTTATAGTTTTACAACATAATAGTGTACTAAATAAAAGCGCATTATTTACATTTATACAAAGTGCATTGTTTATAGTTTTACAACATAAAAATTACATTTTTACCTTTAGTGTACAATTTCAAAAATTTACAATTAAGTATATCTGTTAAATCTAAAAAAACAAAAAATGAGAGAAAGGGTTTATAATCAACAATACTCAACAGCAACAAGAAATGGACGAAATCAATAATCAACAAGAGCAATATAATATTAATGGACGAAATCAACAGAAGTAGAAATGGACGAAATCAACAATCAAAAGCAACAACAACCTTGTACGAAAATCAACTCAACAGCAGCAACCTTGTATGAAAATTAACTCAACAACAACCTTGTACGAAATCAACCTTGTACGAAAATGGGTCTGTACAAAAATCAACAGCAACGAAAATGGGTCTGGACAAAAATCAATAGCAATGAAAATGGGTCTGGACGAAAATGGATCAGCAACAACCTTGTACAAAAATCAACTCAACAACAATCTTGTACAAAAACGGGTCTGGACGAAAATGGGTAAAACAAAAATGCGTCGGGAGGGAGATGGGAGGAGGTCTGAGTGAGGCAAAGATGAGGGAGGTTTGAGTGAGTGAAAGATAAGGGAGAGGCTAAGTATCGACCCCAGGTCATAGCACCATGTTTATACCTTGTGTAATGGTTATTTGAAGTGAGACGATTATGGTATGATTGGGACTCACTATCGAGGTATTATGACCGCCTCCAATACGTTTGTGATTTTATCGAGTCGGTGTGTGAGTCCGAATGATGGTAACTGGGGTGAAGTGAGTATGCACTGGATGATGATAACATTATAGATGAAGGCATCCAATGAGTTATTACTCGGTGGAAGGCATCTAATGAGTTAGTACTCGGGGGATGGTATCCAATGAGTTATTACTCAGGGGATGACGATTATACGCGACATATGTGTGTTTGTTGTAGTATAATTTTACACACACACACACAGAGAGGTATATATATATATATATATATATATATATATATATATATATATATATATATATATATATATATATATATATGTTAGTGTGGTAATTATATACACGAGCTTAATAATTAAAAGTAACCGGGACAAAGTTATGAGCATGATAAATGATGAAATGATTAAACAAGCTAATGACAGATATAGATAAGAAATGAACGATAGATGATACTTAGGATATAGTGGTGTATTCGTGAGGTTTACAATATACATGACTAGTTAGACGGGGTAGTGTAACTAGTCGGGTTAAAATGTATGCGCCAGATGTGCACAATAGTTGAGAGGTGAGGGGTAATCTCATGAGAGTACGACACCGACTTAAATATGGAAATCTTTACTGCATATTTATTTACCGCATCTTAATTACTTGCCCGTATTTTCAAAAGGTTTTGGGAACTGACCCGTGTCAAAATATTTTCCAAAAACTTATAGGTGTCCAGCCACAGGGACGCCGTGGATGATCACTCTTTCTAGGGATACGTAGCAGTAGCGGATGTGGAGGCTTGCAGAGTTCAGAGTAACCGCTTAATTCATTGCTTCTTAGACTAGCCTCTATTTTAGTTATCCGTTGGGCATGCTGCCCCTTTATTCCGGACTCAATTATTTTTAGTTATCTACTTCATTAAAAAATTTGGATTGAATTTTAGTAACCGATGGTTTATCCGGTACCCAGCTACATATTATGCATTTTAACTTCCTCGTGTGGTGTGGATTATTTATTTAGTTTTATTCCCATTGAATTATGACTAGATGGTTTTATTTTTGCTTGTTAATTAAAGATTAAAATTTGACATTGCCTGTTAAACTAATATGTGGTTAGTAATTAATTAACTTTCGACAGTGATGATGAGAATGAGCCATATGAGAATACCGTTTTATTTTGATAGTGGGTTGGCCACCCATTATTTTAATAGGCGATGTGTCATAGATGGTATCAGAGCATCAGGTTTTAGTGTCCTATGGGATCTGTGCGGCATTTTACGTTTCAACGTATCGTCCTTTGACACAGAGCTCTATTTTTAGGACTGTTGCATTCATATTTACGCGTTTACATAAACACGTTCTTTTGCTGATTGTTTTGTAATTGATCGTGAGCTAATACAATTTCGATCCCGTTTCAGATGTCGTCAAGGAGAGACCGTTAGACGGTAATATACCGTAATTTTATGGCTTTTAATTATGAGGTTAATGAAATGGATTGCTTTTAATTATGGGATTTATTAAATTAATTTGGGATAATTAATTGAAAAATTAATTCGGATTTAAATGCTAGCGAGACAAGAGTTAGTATTTGGTTATTAATATGTTGTTGAATATTACCGAGTGATTATGGTAATATGTGATCATTGAATTTATTAAAAATGTCGTGAGTTGAAAATACGACAGTTTCGGTAATTTAGTTGGGACGCGCGTGTCAGTCGTGTTAGGACAATTTAATGGATTTAAAAGTATTTCAATGTCATCCGTATGAGCTTTTGAGTGCTCCAACGTGTCCGAAAGGTTCGAGATAGTCAGAAAACACTAGCCGGGTGTTTAGTTTGGGTCCCAAGGCACTTTTAGGCCTAACCGACAACCCGGAAGGGTATTTTGGTAGTTTTAAAAATTAAGGAATTAAGACCCACGAATTTTAGAGTTTATTTATATATTATTAGAAAAGCCATTAGGGCCATTATCAACCAAAAAACAAGAGAGTGGGCTACGTGAGTTAGATGGAAGTTGCCAAAGGGTTTCCAAACTAAAACCACCACCCACCACCACCATTTTCGTCGAAATTGTGGCCGGAGAAAGGAGGAGGACCAACCCTAAACATCATCAACGAATCAGAAACAACGTTTTTTAGGCAAGTGATTTACCTTGCAAAGATTCAAAGCATATAGTTTACATGTTTTTATAGATTTGAAGATTTATCATGAAAAATAAAAATTGAATGGATTTGAAAGGTTTAAAATCGTAATCTGGATAGGACTTGCATGTAGTAATTATTGGAGATGATAACAACCACGAATTTATGATTTATGGGTAGAGAATTACGAAATTTGATTTAATTATGTGACGTTCTTGAAGAAATAGGAAAACTAGGTTTTTATATGAAAATTGGGTATTTTGATTTAAGTAATTGATGTTATAGGTTGATTTGATGAATCTAAAATGTGGGGAATGATGTAAACATGTTAATAGGTTGATTAGTATATTTAGTTGTGAGTTTTGGACGTTAGAATGAAGAGTTTGAGGTGTAAAAAGTGGTGAACCCATAACTGTTAAGAATTTATGGGCTGATACCTGCTTGGTCGATCGATCGACTCAAGAATGTCGATCGATCAAACCATAGATCGATCGACCCCTTTTCTTCGATCGATCGATCCCTTCTGAGTTTTGAAAATTATTTCTCTTTAAGGTTTAATGATTATTCCAAAGCTGATGTTGGTTATTAGGGTGATTAATATAAAATTTTAGGGCTTAGATAAAGTCAGCAGATTTTGACGACATTCAAGCTAGTGGGTGCAACTTTAAAGTTGTTGGAGTCGATCATCACCTCCGAGTGGTTGGTTTATTATTTATTCAGACTCTTGTATTGGGACATTATTTACTCCGGAATCTTTATTATTGGAGTGTTTACTCCAGACTTATTTGATTTCATCTCGTTGAGAATTTATATGAGATTGGTTATGCGATTGTTGGTTTATTAAATAAATTCTTGTTTAATTGTTGGCATAATTAATAAAATTTGACATCTCTCTTTTTAAATATTAGGTGTCTAGTAATTAATTAAATCTTATCGACAGCGATGCTAAGACTGAACCAACTTGATATTATGTATTAATTTAATAAAAGAGTAGTTACCTGGTATTTAATTAGACGGGGTGTTACAGGTGGTATCAGAGCATCAGGTTCTATTGTCCTTTAGGATCTGTGCGGCTTATTATGCTTCCAGCGTAGCTTTCTTTGATGTAGAGCCCTATGTTTAGGATTGTTGTTTTCTTTAGTGAGATTTCGTTATCCTGCTTTGATATATATGATAGTGAATCTTATTTGCAATCGGGTGTGTTCGTGCGCCAAACAATGTAGTACGTCAGGTGAAGACAGTTGGGCGAACAGTAGGAGGCGAAGATCAGTTGAGGTTATTTAATTTATTAAAGAAGGATGATCGTAGTTGAAATCACCCATATTATGGCACGGAAGTCCAGGACGGTACAGACGACCAAGGCGCAACTTGTGACTTATAGGCACAACTATAGTAGAAAGTGGGGTCAAATGAGACTCACTCAACAAGGTTGGAATGGGAGAGAAAGAGTTAGGTGAAACATTTAAGAGAACCATCAGTAGAAATACTCGAAATGCGGAGATGGCGTGTGCTAGCCAAACGAACGTAATATATCCAAACCTTTGGACATATGTCGGGGTATGGCCAATAGAGAGTGGAAATTTGGGGAAAATTTTTCTTGGCTCGTAAGAACGGAGTTTCAATGGTGAGAGACAATCACCACACTTAGAAGTGGAATGTGAAGTCGAGAGAAGGCGTACACGTATGGTTTGACCATATATTCGTTAATCAGATGTTCAGGGTGAAAGGGGAATGTTATTCTGAACTCCCACAAGAGGGCCGGATAGAGCTCACTTTGTGAGGAGAAATTTAATTATGTAGTGGGCCTTACACCGGGTGAAGTAGGTGAAATGGAGAAGACGATATTAAAGGGAGAATTTATATACAAGAAGAATTATTAGCTCTTCTGGGTAATTTTGCTTGGACGGTCAATGCAGATAGTAATAATGTCGCGTAGTGTTAATTTGGAGGTAAACGTTTCCTTAGGTGGGGTGATGCAAGAATCGAGAAATTTGAACAGAGTAAGACTGGGAAAATAGTATTGGAGAAGCACCAATAGGGGAAGACCCAACTAAGAACCCGTTAAAATGATTCGGATAGCTGAATTATTATCGAGCGATGGTGATTTCAGTAAGGGATGTGGAAACTAGTAGCATGTTCCTTAGGTCCATCAAGCCAAGGGAACAATGGAGGTAGTCATCAGAGCCGAGACTACCAACGTCCAAGAGAAGGACCACCTTAACTTGGTCAGTGTGATCGAAGATAAGTGGAGTATGTGTAGAGGTATTTTGTGGGGAGTTAAACCCGTGCGTTATACATGTTTCCCGATGCAAGTGTAGGGATAAAGGTATTGTGCCTGGCAAGGGCAACAGTCATTGAAATATTCGATTTAGTAAGGACAGGTGTGTTAGGTCCAGGAACCATTTGAGCAGCCAGGACGATTGTCAGGATAGAAGTATGAGTTATATCCTTAGATGATGTTGCATGTTGTTTGTGGCATGAATGAGTTGCTACAATTGTTATTAGAGTTATTTTTGCTTGAGAGTCGAGTTTAGTGAGTATCGACAATTTTATTATTTATGTGAATATTTTCCCTGATAGTGTGGGGTTACCTTTATTGTCATCCGCGGAGGATGAATGGGTATATTGATAGCGGTATATACTTTATTGAAATTACTTGTTTTAATGATGTTTTATACGAGTATGATATTATCCTAATTATGGTTTTATATATGATTATACTAATAGTGTGCTCGTATTGTAAGTTTATCGGGGTTACTACCTTGGGGTAGAATGTTTCGTTCTTGCGAGTCCCCATCTGTGAGAGGGTCGGGCTCGTAATTGTACTTTTGTATATATGTATATGTATATTGTTGTGATTTCAAAAAAAAAGTATAATGTTCTCACATATTTAATCCCAGTATGCGTAGGGATTTAATTGATATGATTCGTATGTAATTGGTTTACTAGTCAGTGAAAAGGTTTAGCTGGTTATTATAATTAACGCTCAGGATGTCGTAAGAAAGATGTGCATTGTTTTGTCACCCTTTAGAGAGTTGGGAGTTTAAACTCATAGTTGTGTGTCTGGGGACGGGATTTTGAGAGCCCCGATTATATTTGCATGATGTATATGAAATGTGATTACCATCAATGTCAAGAGAAAGTGTCTTTCATAAGGAGTTCTTTATTTGAGTGTCATTGCGAAATGAGATGTAACTTTGTTGTTAAGAGACGGGAATATAGGGGTACATGTTATGGACTGAGGGCGTAACGGATCCCGATGACTGACAATGTTAGGTAGTAGTGTATCGGGGGGGTCCCTGTTTCGATTTCACTTTGCGAGACATACCACGCATGAAACTTATCATAAGGTTGGTAGTAGGGAGATGTTTGACCACTCATCCATAAATTGGATACCTAGATCGTTATGGAAGTAAGTAGTTATAACTGGAAGTTAACAAGGGGTAAATTTACGATATAAGGCCACAAGAGCCTGTTTTTAGTGAAGAAGTACTCATAATTTTGGTTTTTGTTCGGATTGAAGGGCGCATTGAGGTTAAGAAGGATTTAGGATTTCAAATTAAGAGGTGATTGAGAACGCCCAAGTGGTATAGCCACGTTGTAAATGCAGCGGCAATAAAGAGTTTAGAATACGTATGAAGCGTATATAATGTTTAAAAATCGTATGATTGGGTTATAAGGGGTGTAGATATCTTGGTTTGCTAATGTAGTAATCACCGGAAGAAGGGACATAGATGGGTAAGATTATTACTTATGGGATTAAACATCGTAAGAAAAGGTGTTAATGAATATCATGTGTAATCAGTGTAGCACGTCCGAATTTGGTGAAAAGGCAGTGGAAAGCCATTTAATAAGGGGGTATCTCTTGAGAAGGCATATATTTAACTATTATGGAAAATTTGGAGTAGAGTTCCGACCAATCGAATGTTTAGGGTCAAGAGTAAATAAAATGAGGATGTCAATAAGGTATAAAGAGTCCAGATGTGCACAAAGTGGTGAAAAGTGTAAGGGTAAAAACTTTTGGTATACGCCGAGAGAATAAGAAGATCATTAAGTATCACTTAACGGGAAGAATTATACGTGAAAGTCGGAATTGAAAGGGGTGTAGTAAGTAGTAGAACGATTGGGGTTAGATGATCAACCAGATAATTTTGCATCAAGCCGACGATTCCAGGGATGGAAGAGCCAAATTGGTAACTTTCCTTGAGGGGTTGCCAACTTATAGATAAGTAACGAGTTTTTCAAATATGTGGGACAGGTTGTCCAGAAGGAGAGAAATGGTTATATTGGGTGATTTACACTATTAGATAGTGAACACGCTGGTACGTGGTCCTATGAAGTATTATTCAGAACCAATAGGAGATCCCCAAAATCCACCTTCGATGTGGGGTAGCAAGAAATAGTGGAAATAACGCTTCGTTCTGAGGGTTGTATCACCTATAGCCCGAGGTGTAGGCGCAAGGTGATTGACAACTGGTGGATTGTATGAAAGAAATTTTGGATTCATTGCGATATTTTCAATTCCAAATCGAGTATAACTAGTAAGTAAGGTATATTGTAGTAATGGGGAGAAGATATCACCTAATGTATAGTTAAGGGAAAGCACCCGTATCTATTTGTAGTGGACAAGGTGCTTACAAATGTTTTGTGTAACACCAACCGGCTGAAGTGGTTTTCCCTTGTGTAAAAGTCACAACGCCGGGAATAGAGATTCAAAGAATGGGCAAGAGTAGTCAGATGTGTTATTGATTTCTTCCAGGATGGGAGTTTGGTGTTTTGATAAATGCGGGAGTTAATGCGTAGTGAGGTACGGACTCACAATAATATTGAGATAATGCGGCCAATGATGTATAGGCTATTTTTTCGAATGTTGTTTAGTAAGAGCACAACGTAAGGTGCATTTATTGAAGTATCTGATAAAGTATCAAGACTGTTAAACAAGCTTGTTGTGAAGCGAGGGCTTTAATGATTGGGCCTTTCTTTATATTTTATTTTGAGTACTGGAGAATACCTAATTTTTCCAGGTATGCCTTACTTTTTCGAATTTTGGGACGAAATTCCATTATTAGGGGGAAGTATGTAATACCCCGTATTTTTATGACTTTTAATTATGAGGTTAATAAAATGGATTGTTTTTAATTATGGGATTTATTAAATTAATTTGGGATAATTAATTGGAAAATTAATTCGGATTTAAATGCTAGTGAGACGAGAGTTAGTATTTGGTTATTAATATGTTGTTGAATATTACTGAGTGATTATGGCAATATGTGATCATTGAATTTATTAAAAATATCGTGAGTTGAAAATACGACAGTTTCGGCAATTTAGTTGGGACGCGCGTGTCAGGACAATTTAATGGATTTAAAAGTATTTTTATGTCATTCGTATGAGCTTTTTGAGTGCGCCAACGTGTCCGAAAGGTTCGAGATAGTCAGAAAAGACTAGCCGGGGGTTTAGTTTGGGTCCCGGGGCACTTTTAGGCCTAACCGGCAACCCGTAAGGGTATTTTGGTGATTTTAAAAAATAAGGAATTAAGACCCACGAATTTCAGAGTTTATTTATATATTATTATAAAAGCCATTGGGGCCATTATGAGCCAAAAAACAAAAGAGTGGGCTACGTGAGTTAGAGGGAAGTTGCCAAAGGGTTTGCAAACTAAAACCACCACCCACCATCACTATTTTCGTCGGAATTGTGGCCGGAGAAAGGAGGAGGATCAACCCTAAACATCATCAACGAATCAGAAACAACGTTTTTCAGGCAAGTGATTTACCTTGCAAAGATTCAAAGCATATAGTTTACATGTTTTTATAGATTTGAAGATTTATCACGAAAAATAAAAATTAAATGGATTTGAAAGGTTTAAAATCATAATCTGGATAGGACTTGCATGTAGTAATTGTTGGAGATGATAACAACCAGGAATTTATGATTTATGGGTAGATAATTATGAAATTTGATTGAATTATGTGATGTTCTTGAAGAAATAGGAAAATTAGGTTTTTATATGAAAATTGGGTATTTTGATTTAAGTAACTGATGTTGTAGGTTGATTTGATGAATCTAAAATGTGGGGAATTATGTAAACATGTTAATAGGTTGATTAGTATATTTAGTTGTGAGTTTTGGACGTTAGAATGAAGAGTTTGAGTTGTCAAAAGTGGTGAACCCGTAATTGTTAAGAATTTCTGGGCTGATACCTGCTTGGTCGATCGATCGACCCCTTTTCTTCGATCGATCGATCCCTCTGAGTTTTGACAATTGTTTCTCTTTAAGGTTTAATGATTATTCCAAAGCCGATGTTGGTTATTAGGGTGATTAATATAAAATTTTAGGACTTAGATAAAGTCAGTAGGGTCTTAGTTATTATCGGAGAATGTTATGACTTATGGAATTGATTGCTATTGCTTACGAGGGCCTACCGAGTGAGGTACGATTAGAAAGGTTTCGGATCGAAACTATAATGGGAATTTATGATAATTTACGGTTAAGGGCAGGAACGGAGTGACTTTAAGTGCTGAGATAACATCAGAAATTAACAAGAAACCTATTAACCTTTTGAGATAGGTTTAAGTACTCAAATTGATACAACGAGAGGGTTATCAAGCTGAAAATATATTACGTATTATGTTCAGGGTAAACTTGCTACGTACGAGTCATTACTAGATGAAATGTGTGAATACTTATATTGTGATATGATTACTTAGGTTGTGTGAATGCCTAGTGTACGGATTTCTTATGTGTATGACATACCTACCATACTTGCTATCACGGGAGGTTAGTTTTATTTTAGAAAAGGACCCTCTTATCCTTGTGTGACTTCGAGGGGATTTAGACTGGTACCTTAAGGACATAGGGCTGTGAATGACTTATTTGTGAGTTGATAAGTCAGCTGACCATGGGAGCGTAGGTACGTGCGTGACCCATGGGTATGTGAACTATGTTCGCCTCTAATATGTGTGATTTTGCTTATTGAAACGGTTATTGAGAGATTCGGAACTCGTAGTCCCTATGTACGTGATGTACCGGAATTCGATAGCAGAGTATGCGTGCACCGCAACTTAGCCTAGGGGTGCCATATATGTATTTATGTACTGAGAGTGATATACTTATGTACTTGTGACTGGTTCATTGTTGCTTAGTAGATGTGAATAACTAAGATATTTGAATGGGTTAAGTATGAGAATTTAATTAACACTTGAGATATGTAATTTAATGAATGTGAACATGGGTTATAAATACGGCTTATTTGGGGGTTACGTGTAGATACTCTATGTTAGAATGCGAAGGCAAGAGTGGTACAAACTAGTTAGATAGTGGCATAACTAGGATGGGCTAAAGGCATACGTTAGGCGTGCACGGTAGTTGAGAGGTAAGAAACTCATGTGAGAGTACGCAACTAACGTGTTTATAATATGTGATGTTTAATTGTAATTTAAACACTTGCTAAACTTTTAAACTGTTTTCACATCGGCCTCTGACCCGTTTTCCTCCAAATCTATTTTTGTTTTGTAAAAACACATTTTAGGTGCCCACCCACAGGGACGCCAAGCATAGGAGTTCCTTTTGATGACGTGATGTAGCTGCTGTGGAAGTCACAGGATATTGGTAGTAGACGCTCTCATTTTATCCTTGATTCCTTCAGAGTCATTTGTATCAGTTAGGGCATATCGCCCATTCTTATTTAGAGGTTGTAGTCGCAGATTTCATTATTTCGGTTTTGGTTTATTATTTTTTCAGACTCTTGTATTGGGACAGTATTTACTCTGGCATCTTTATTATTGGAGTGTTTACTCCAGACTTATTTGATTTCATCTCGTTGAGCATTTATATGAGATTGGTTATGCGATTGTTGGTTTATTAAATAAATTCTTGTTTAATTGTTGGCTTAATTAATAAATTTTGACATATCTCTTTTTAAATATTAGGTGGCTAGTAATTAATTAAATGTTATCAACAGTGATGCTAAGATTGAACCAACTTGATATTCTGTATTAATTTAATAAAGGAGTAGCTACCCGGTATTTAATTAGACGGGGTGTTACAGGTGATATCAGAGCATCAGGTTCTATTGTCCTTTAGGATCTGTGCGGCTTATTATGCCTTCAGTGTAGCTTTCTTTGATGTAGAGCCCTATGTTTAGGATTGTTGTTTTCTTTGGTGAGATTTCGTTCTCATGCTTCGATATATATGATAGTGAATCTTATTTGCAATCGGGTGTGTTCGTGCGCCAAACAATGTAGTACGCCAGGTGAAGACAGTTGGGCGAACAGCAGGAGGCAAAGATCAGTTGAGGTTATTTAATTTATTAAAGAAGGATGACCGTAGTTGAAGTCACCCATATTATGGCACGGAAGTCCAGGACGGTATAGACGGCCAAGGCGCAACTTGTGACTTCCAGGCATAACTATAGTAGAAGGTGGGGTCAAATGAGACTCACCCAACAAGGTTGGAATGGGAGAGAAAGAGTTAGGTGAAACATTTAAGAGAACCATCAGTAGAACTACTCGAAATGCGGAGATGGAGTGTGCTAGCCAAACGAACGTAATATATCCAAAGCCTTGGACATATGTCGGGGTATGGCCAATCGAGAGTGAAAATTTGGGGAAATTTTTTCTTGGCTCGTAAGAGCGGAGTTTCAATGGTGAGAGACAATCACCACACTTAGAAGTGGAATATGACGTCGAGAGAAGGCGTACACGTATGGTTTGACCATAAGTTCCTTAATCAGATGTTCAGGGTGAAAGGCGAATGTTATTCTGAACTCCCACAAGAGGGCCGGATAGAGGTCACTTTGTGAGGATAAATTTAATTATGTAGCGGGCCTTACACCGGGTGAAGTAGGTGAAATGGAGAAGAGGATATTAAAGGGAGAATTTACATACAAGAAGAATTGTTAGCTCTTCTGGGTAATTTTGCTTGGGCGGTCAATGCAGATAGTAATAATGTCGCGTAGTGTTAATTTGGAGGTAAACGTTTCCTTGGGTGGGGAGATGCAAGAATCGAGAAATTTGTATAGAGTAAGACTGAGAAAATGGTATTGGAGAAGCACCACAAGGGGAAGACCCAACAGAGAACCAGTTAAAATGATTCGGATAGCTGAATTATTACCGAGCGATGGTGATTTCAGTAAGGTATGTGGAAACTAGTAGCGTGCTCATTAGGTCCATCAAGCTAAGGGAACAATGGAGGTAGTCATCAGAGCCGAGACTACCAACGTCCAAGAGAAGGACCACCTTAACTTGGTCAGTGTGATCGAAGATAAATGGAGTATGTGTAGAGGTTATGTTGTGGGGAGTGAAACCCTTGCGTTATACATGTTTCCCGATGAAAGTGTAGGGATAAAGGTATTGTGCCTGGCAAGGGCAACAGTTATTGAAATACTTGGTTTAGTACGAACAGGTGTGTTAGGTCCAGGAACCATTTGAGAAGTCAGGACGATTGTCAGGATAGAAGTATGAGTTATATCCTCAAATGACGCTGCATGTTGTTTGTGGCATCAACGAGTTGCTACAATTGTTATTAGAGTTATTTTTGCTTGAGAGTCGAGTTTAGTGAGTATCGGCAATTTTATTATTTATGTGACTATTTTCCCTGATAGTGTAGGTAACCTTTATTGTTATCCGCGGAGGATGAATGGGTACATTGATAGCGGTATATACTTTATTGAAATTACTCATTTTAGTGTTGTTTTATACGGTATGATATTATCCTAATTATGGTTTTATATATGATTATACCGATAGTGTGCTGGTATTGTAAGTTTATCGGGGTTACTACCTTGGGGTAGAATGTTTCGTTCTTGCGAGGCCCCATCTGTGAGAGGGTCGGGCTCGTAATTGTACTTTTGTGTGTGTATATATATATATATATATATATATATATATATATATATATATATATATATATATATATATATATATATATTGTTGTGATTTAAAAAAAAAAAGTATAATGTTCTCGGATATTTAATCCCAGTATGCGTAGGGATTTAATTGATATGATTCGTATGTAATTGGTTTACTAGTCAGCGAAAAGGTTTAGCTGGTTATTATAATTAACGCTCAGGATGTCGTAATAAAGAAGTACATTGTTTTATCACCCTTTAGAGAGTTGGGAGTTTAAACTCATAGTTGTGTGTCTGGGGACGGGATTTTGAGAGCCCCGATTATATTTGTATGGTGTATATGAAATGTGATTACCATCAATGTCAAGAGAAAGTGTCTTTCAGAAGGAGTTCCTTATTTAAGTGTCATTGCGAAAGGAGATGTAACTTTATTGTTAAGACACGAGAATATAGGGGTACATGTTATGGATTGAGGGCGTAACGGATCCCGATGACCGATAATGTTAGGTAGTAGTGTATTGGGGGGGGTCCTTGTTTGGATTTCGCTTTGCGAGACATCCCACAGATGAAACTTAGCATAAGGTTGGTAGTAGGGAGATGTTTGACCACTCATCCATAAATTGGATACCTCGATCGTTATGGAAGTAAGTAGTTATAACTGGAAGTTAACAAGAGGTAAATTTACGATATAAGGCCAGAAGAGCCAGTTGTTAGTGAAGAAGTAGTGATAATTTTGGTTTTTGTTCGGATTGAAGGACGCATTGAGGTTAAGAAGGATTTAGGATTTCAAATTCAGAGGTGATTAATAACGCCTAAGTGGTATAGCCACGTTGTAAATGTAGTGGCAATAAAGAGTTTGGAATACGTATGAAGCGTATATAATGTTTAAAAACCGTATGATTGGGTTATAAGGGTGTAGACATCTTGGTTTGCTAATGTAGTAATCGCTGGAAGAAGGGACATAAATGGGTAAGATTATTACTTATGGGATTAAACGCCGCAAGAAAAGGTGTTAATGAATATCATGTGTAATCAGTGTAGCACGTCCGAATTTGGTGAAAAGGCAGTGGAAATCCATTTAATAAGGGGGTATCTCTTGAGAAGGCATATATTTAACTATTATGGACAATTTGGAGTAGAGTTCCGACCAATCGAATGTTTAGGGTCAAGAGTAAATAGAATGAGTATGTCAATAAGGTATAAAGAGTCCAGATGTGCACAAAGTTGTGAAAAGTGTAAGGGTCGAAACTTTTGGTATACGCCGAGAGAAGAAGAAGATCATTAAGTATCACTTAACAGGAAGAATTATACGTGGAAGTCAGCATTAAAAGGGGCGTAGTAAGTAGTAGACCGGTTGGGGTTAGATGATCAACCAAATAATTTTGTATCAAGCCGATGATTCCAGGGATGGAAGAGTCAAGTTGGTAACTTTCCTTGAGCGGTTGCCAACTTATAGATAAGTAACAAGTTCCTTCGAATATGTGGGACAGGTTGTCCAGAAGGAGATAAATGGTTATATTGGGTGATTTACACTATTAGATAGTAAACACGCTGGTACGTGGGCCTACGCAGTATTATTCAGAACCAATAGGAGATCCCCAAAATCCACCTTCAATGTGGGGTAGCAAGAAGTAGTGGAAATAACGCTTCGTTCTGAGGGCTGTATCACCTATAGCCCGAGGTGTAGGCGCAAGGTGATTGACGACTGGTGGATTGTATGAAAGAAATTTTGGATTCATTGCGATCTTTTCAATTCCAAATCGAGTATAACTAGTAAGTAAGGTATATTGTAGTAATGGGGAGAAGATATTACCTAATGGTAGAGTTAAGGGAAAGCACCCGTATCTATTTATAGTGGACAAGGTGCTTACAAATGTTTTGTGTAACACCAACCGACTGAAGTAGTTTTCCTTGTGTAAAAGTCACAACGCCGGGAACAGAGATTCAAAGAATGGGCAAGAGTAGTCAGATGTGTTATTGATTTCTTCCAGGATGGGAGTTTGGTGTTTTGATAAACGCGGGAGTTAATGCGTAGTGAGGTGCGAACTTACAATAATATTGAGATAATGCGGCCAATGATGTATAGGCTATTTTTTCGAATGTTGTTTAGTAAGAGCACAACGTGAGGTGCATTTATTGAAGTATCTGATAAAGTATCAAGACTGTTAAACAAGCTTGTTGTGAAGCGAGGGCTTTAATGATTGGGCCTTTCTTTATATTTTGTTTTGAGTACTGGAGAATACCTAATTTTTCCAGGTATGCCTTACTTTTTCGAATTTCGGGATGAAATTCCGTTATTAGGGGGAAGTATGTAATACCCCGTATTTTTATGGTTTTTAATTATGAGGTTAATGAAATGGATTATTTTTAATTATGGGATTTATTAAATTAATTTGGGATAATTAATTGGAAAATTAATTCGGATTTAAATGCTAGCGAGACGAGAGTTAGTATTTGGTTATTAATACGTTGTTGAATATTACTGAGTGATTACGGTAATATGTGATCATTGAATTTATTAAAAATGTCGTGAGTTGAAAATACGACAGCTTCGGTAATTTAGTTGGGATGCGCGTGTCAGTCATGTTAGGACAATTTAATAGATTTAAAAGTATTTTTATGTCATCCGTATGAGCCTTTTGAGTGCGCCAACGTGTTCGAAAGGTTCGAGATGGTCATAAAACACTAGTCGGGGGTTTAGTTTGGGTCCTGGGGCACTTTTAGGCCTAACCGGCAACCCGGAAGGGTATTTTGATAGTTTTAAAAATTAAGGAATTAAGACCCACGAATTTTAGAGTTTATTTATATATTATTAGAAAAGCCATTAAGGCCATTATCAACCAAAAAACAAAAGAGTGGGCTACGTGAGTTAGAGGGAAGTTGCCAAAGGGTTTCCAAACCAAAACCACCACCCACCACCACCATTTTCGTCGAAATTGTGGCCGAAGAAAGGAGGATAACCAGTCCTAAACATCATCAACGAATCAGAAACAACGTTTTTCAGGCAAATGATTTACCTTGCAAAGATTCAAAGCATATAGTTTACATGTTTTTATGAATTTGAAGATTTATCATGAAAAATGAAAATTGAATGGATTTGAAAGGTTTAAAATCATAATCTGGATAGGACTTGCATGTAGTAATTATTGAAGATGATAACAACCACGAATTTATGATTTATGGGTAGAGAATTATGAAATTTGATTGAATTATGTGATGTTCTTGAAGAAATAGGAAAACTAGGTTTTTATATGAAAATTGGGTATTTTGATTTAAGTAATTGATGTTATAGGTTGGTTTGATGAATCTAAAACGCGGGGAATTATGTAAACATGTTAATAAGATGATTAATATATTTAGTTGTGAGTTTTGGACGTTAGAATGAAGAGTTTGAGGTGTAAAAAGTGTTGAACCCGTAACTGTTAAGAATTTATGGGCTGATACCTGCTTGGTCGATCGATCGACTTAAGAATGTCGATCGATCGAACCATCGATCGATCGACCCCTTTTCTTCGATCGATCGATCCCTTCTGAGTTTTGACAATTATTTCTCTTTAAGGTTTAATGATTATTCCAAAGCCGATGTTGGTTATTAGGGTGATTAATATAAAATTTTAGGACATAGATAAAGTCAACAGATTTTGACGACATTCAAGCTAGTGGGTGCAACTTTAAAGTGGTTGGCTCCGAGGAGAGAGGTACTATGACGATCCCTAAGTTTTGGGGGCGGTTCGACCGCAAGTACTTTCATTCGACGATTCAGATAGAGATGCGAAGGGGATTTAATGAAGTGGTAAAAGGAGATCGGTCCGTAGTTGAGTACGAGGAGGAATTTACCTGTCTGGCAAACTCTGTGCCCGATGAGGTGAATAATGAAGAGAAAAAGATGCTAAAGTTTATGGATAGACTTACTTGGAGGATCAGACAACATTTGCTTGGTAATTTGGTGTTGAAGACTTATACTGAGATCGTCAACCCCGCACTCCTACATTGCCGGGATCATCGCTTTCACATGAAGGGAAGCAAGAGAGTGGGAGAGACCAGTTAGAGTGGGAAGGCATGTTGGAATAATGCTAGTGGGGCACAACAACAATAGGTGAGCAGGCAGCACGAGCGGGATTTTAGTCAAGGAGATCTGACTAAGAGGTTTCGATACGGAGATTTCAGACCTGAGAGTGGTGGGTTTAGACAGGGCCAAGAGGGCCCTCCTCATTCCACGCTGCAGCAAAGGTCGTTCCCAAGGGTTGCGAGGGCCAAGGGAACAATGGGTGCGACAGGGCCCTAAGTGAGTATTGGTTTAAATTTCATTGTGCAAATCAATTGTTGTTGCTGCATTTTAAAACAAATAAAATTCAAATTGACCATAAATTCCGAGTATTTCCTATTCACCGCCTTGGAAATGAGCACATCGTACTTCACTTTTCAATTAACAACTTTTAAATTAAATTACGCACAACAACCCATTTATCAACTCTATATTTTTGACATTAATATTTAAAACTAAAAATCGGTATAAAAATTGCCAAATCCTATTATAATAGTTCATGAAGTCACATTTGAATTTAAAAAAATACGAAACATTACCAATTTTGTGAATTTATTCGAGGCAATCTAAGGTACTTTGTTTAGACCAACCCAGATTTCCCGAGACAATCGGACCACGGGATTCTTCGAGCGGCTTAGAGTAATTTTTTGGATTTTTTATATTTACAAATATGATAAAAGAATATCCTTTTGACATTAAAAAAATTTGAATTAGCAATTTGGGCCCATCGTGAAGGTATCTAGAGTAATAGCGAGGGGGTGATGATCTCCCAAAAGGGAATTCTAATTGAATCTTGAGCGTCCATGTGGAAAAATACACAAACGAAAGAATCCGACGGCCCGCAAACGAAACAGATCCTCAATCCTTGTCAAATTTTGTAAAAACCGCTTCGAAATCAAAACATTTCACATTCGGTCTCTTGATTTCCCGCGTTAAGTTCAGCTTTTATGGCGCGAATTAAAAAAGGGTTTCCCTATTCTTAAACCCGCCAACACCCTCTTTTCTTCTCACCCATCAAAATCATTTGCTTTGGTTACCACTACTACTAGTATCTAAGAAAGAAATGGCCGGAGGTGGAGCATCAAAATCTTCAAACGCCCCCAGAATTAGAAAGAGAGTTGAAGTTGACAGCGACACTGACTCAACCGTTGCCTCTGCCTCTGCCTCAGCTTCAGCCTCTCTCAAACGCGCTAGAGATGGCAGTGCTTTTGTCAGATGGTATTTTTGAATCAAACCCATTTCCCATTTCTCCAATCTCAGATCTGGGTTCTCAATGATTTTCTCTATATCACACATTTGGCTCGTGTTTTAATTAGTCCGGTTAACATGAATGTGCAGTGAAGCGTGCAACAAAGATGTGCCTGTGGTGCTGATTAGCATGCATAACTGTAGCCTTGATGCCAAAATCAAGATGAATTTGGGTATGCTCTCTATTTGCCACATATAATTTGGGTATGCCAAAATCCAGATGTTTATTCGTAATTTGAATTGCTGATATTATATTTGTTACAGAGGCACAGGTTGTGGAAAAGGCAGCCGAGGTGAAGAAAAAGCCTGTTGTTGAGAGGTAAAGTCACATTTGTTTGATCTAATGTTTCAATTATTTTGCATTTGATCTCTTTTCGGACCCTTTTGATTATATTCTTACATTTTTTCAGAAAGAAATCGACATCAAGCAAAGGAAAAAAGGAAAAGAAGGCTAAAGATCCTAACAAACCAAAACGCCCTCTAACTGCCTTCTTCTTATTCATGTAATGCCCCTTTCTATTTTTTATGTTATACTTCTTTTTGTGTCTAATCTAAACGAATTAATTTTGTATAAATACAGGGCTGACTTTAGGAAAACATTCAAAGAAGCTAACCCCGATTGCAAAAGTGTTTCTCAGGTAAAAAACAAACAATTAGCTCTTATTTGTAGACATATCTTGTTTATTACCCTTGTTTGATAGTTTCTATTTTTTGGTGTTATTTTAAATATAGGTTGGAAAGGAAGGGGGTGAGAAGTGGAAGTCATTGACAGATGAAGTGAGCTTCGTATCTCATTAAATTGACTTTATTATGCCAATGTGAATATTTGGTAATGTTTGATTTGACCCTTTTTTCCACATTTCATTAGGAGAAGAAGCCTTATTTGGACAAAGCTGCTGAGCTTAAGGCAGAATTTGAGAAGAAGACATCAGAATCTCCTGAAGATCCTGAAAATGAAGATGTGAGTACAATTTTGGATTCTTTGTTTATGTTAAATAAATGTTTGTTTCTAAATACTAACTAATTTATTGTTGTGATTGTAAATAGGGAGGAGAATCACAGGATGAGGAAGGCTCATCTGAGAAGAAAGCGAAGGTGGAAGCTGAGACAGTATCTGATGAAGAATAGGATTTCCCAAATTTAAATTTCAGTCATCTCATGAGGGTTAATGGAATTAATAGTTTTGGGTGTTGTAAATTTTGGATCTGGTTTAGTGAATTAAGTTTGGCTATGCTAGAATTTGCATTTCAGTCTTTAAAGCAGTGTAGTGAATAGTTTTTTGCTCTTAAGCTTGTTGTTACTGTGTGAGACTAAATCCAATTTTTGTTGCTTTGACAATCTTAATCCATGATATCATTCAGTAAATGTTCAAGGGATATTTAATTTATAAATGAATTGAATTTTTTTCACTATGCATGACATTGTTGTTGAATATTATTTTGCCTGGAGATAAATTTGTTATTTGATTTAGGTTGTTTTTGTTTTTTAATTTAATCTGATTAATGAATTTGAGGTTTAAAATTTGAATTTGAAAAATATATATTTATTTTTATGTTTGAATGTGTTTTTGAATGAATGCATTTTGATTAATTTAGATTTAATTAATCATTTAAAAAATAAATACTATTTGTATTTTGGTAAATTTGAATGATTTAGATTGAGATTTAAGAATTAAGAATTAAGATCAATCATCCTATCTGTCCTACATAAAAGGATGAGATGCTCATTATATTATATATGATAAAAATGAGAACTCATAATAGAGCTAGTCTTGCCATAGAAGCATGACAAGACCTAATACTGACTTTAGTTGAACGTATTACTAATTAGTGGAACTAATCTTGATATAGTAATTTGATTTTGATATAGATAGGGTAATGACAAGACTGCATGCCGACTTTGGCTGAATGCTTTAGTAATTAGAATATATAATCTTTGATATGACACCATTTAGTTTTGATATGAAAATGACATGACAAGATTTAATATTGAGTTTTGATACCAAGTTTGCGTTTGGGGGCTTTGAATTCACGTTTGGAATTATAACTGAATGAGATTTAGTATAAATTGAAGGAGTTTTTGTTTTTGTGATAGGCAAGTCAGACTTCCATAATTTCCACTTTCTAAACATTTTTTGTGACGTTTTATTAGAATATGTGGTGCTTTGGGTTGTTAAAAGTCCAAGAAGTTGAAGTTATTGGAATACACCATAATTATGTTGGAAATGATTGGATTTCAAATTCTGAAGTTTAGGATTGAGTTATTGGAATTACAGAAACGAGACTACTATATTATAAATGAAACTTTCTTCATTAACTTGCAAATAATGTGAAACCCCTATGAAAGGAAACTAGGAAAAAAATGTTTATGAATGAAATAAGAAATTAAACATAGCCTACCCTCTCCCATTCATCACATGATAATGATAATGCTTCCATTGAACACAAGCAGTAATCTTATTTTTTTCCCAATTGAGTCAGCATTTTACTGGCCCATCTTCCCTTCTCTCCTCCCCTTACAAGGTGGCAAAGGCTTGCCACATAAGCACAAGTTGTGAGCATAAGCAGCTGGTTGAAACACATTAAATGGTCTCCCTTGTGGTATCTCTCCACACAATTTGTTTGATCTAAAGCTTGCATGTCTCAAATTTTCCACTCCAAGCAAGCTCTCTGGTATTCTCCCTGACAGTACATTATTTGACAAATCCAACCATTTCAACTTCAACAACAGCCCTAAACTTGTAGGGATAGTGCCCTTCACTTGGTTCCTTGAAATATCTAACCTCTCAAGCTCAACCAAATTTGAAATTGAACTAGGAATTTGACTTACAATCTTGTTGCTTGCTATGTTGAGCAGTTTTAAGTTCACCCCTCCAGGGAACTCAGGAATAGTGCCTGTGATTTGATTATTAGATAAATCAATTTCCTGCAAAAAACTGCTTGTGCCGTTATTTAGTATTCTCGTGAGGGACCCGAAAAGCTGATTCGCGTGAAGATCGAGCGATGAAAGCCCATCCGGCAACATGATTCTCGCGAGATCAAATTTCAACAGGTTGTTTGAAATCTTGACCTTTTGCAAGCTAGATCTTTTCGTGAGGAGATTTAAAATTCCATCCGTGAAATGGTTGTCAGATAAGTCTATGGAGGTTAGTGAATCATGTTTTGTGAAATTTGGTAGGGTTCCTCTAAGATCACAGCCTGCTAAATGGACATCAGAGAGTTCTCTGTTTGTGATCCACTGGGGCACTGTCCCTAAACTCAACTTGTTGTGGGACAGGTCAATTGACAACAAAGAAGGTATACCCGTGGAAAAGCCACTAGGCAAAGGGTTGGAAAATGCATTGCTGGATAAATTAAGGTACCAAAGATTTGGCAATTGTGAAATAGAATCAGGAATTTGGCCAGAAAGCTGATTAAAACCAAGAGACAGACTGGTAAGGGACTTCAGGTGCCCAATTTGGATTGGAATATTTCCAGTGAGTTTATTATGGGTTAAGGACAAGTCCAAAAGTTTTGGTAAATAGCACAATGAATTGGGTATCTGCCCTATAAAATTGTTATTGGATAGGTCAAGATATGTTAAATTATGAAACTGCCCTAAAAATTCAGGAGTGGACTCAGATAACAAATTGTAGCTAAAATCAAGATACTGCAAGCTAACTAAATTTTTGAGGGTGGGAGGGATAGGACCTGTTAGTGAGTTTCTTGCTAGATTTAGCTGATTAAGGAATCTGAAATTCCCAAAGGTGGGAGGGATTTGGCCAGTTAAACGATTGGCAGATAATGAGAGTACCCTTAGTAAGGGCAACTGACCTAAACTTGAAGGGATGTTCCCTGTAAGAGAATTGTCTTCTAGGATGAGTTGTGTGAGATGTATCAAATTTGAGAAGCTTTGAGGGATTGTTCCTGAAATTCTTTTCATACCACTGATCATCAATACCTCCAAGAACTGTAGACTCCCTAAAGAAGGGGACAGGGTGCCCTTCATGTATAGGGCATTGTTCTTATCAGAGGGTCTTTGCAACATTAACCCAGTAACCCTACCTGTTGGGTTACACTCAACACCTTCCCAACCTCCTGCACAACACTCTTTACCTGTCCATGTAGACAGAATGTCAAATGTGTCCCTAAAGATTTTTGCTTTGAAACTCAAAAGGGCAACTCTGTCTGCCTCTGAGCACTGAGCTAGGGCTTGTGAGGAGAGATGAGAGAGTGAGAGAATGAGGAAAAGATTCAAAACCCATTTCAGAAATTGCATTTTGGGAAGTGGGTTTGGTTCAGATTGGAAAGATTGATAAAAAGTATATTGAGAAAATTTTGAAGTGGGAGTTGGGATCTGACAAGGGGGAATAAAGAAATAATTTGCTTTTGTTCCTTACATAAACAATGAAAAAAGTTTCACTTAGACAGGAAGGTATGATGATGAAAAATCTATGAGTGACACAGAAGAACAATGATATGGTTTGAAGGTCTGAACAATTGTCTCCCTCTTTATATATTGGTAACACGGTTAAAAATTCTAAACTTGTGGGGTGAGTTTTAATAGATTCACATGGTGAATAGTGACTATTTGATATATCACAAGGGCTCTAAATACCATTCGAACGTTGGAGCGCACTAGATTCAAATTCTCTCCAACTTTTTGGACACTTGATCATTATTTCTTCATGCTTGGTTTGGACCATTTGAGGTTTTCCATCTTGGTGGCTGTAAATGTTGAATTGAGTTTAGAGTGTTTTCTTCATTGTGTTGTATTTTGTATTTTTCACTAATTTGATGGGCTTGTTACATGGGAAAAAAGACACTTCTAAATCGTAAAGTTTTTGACAACTCAATAAAGTATAAAATGAAAATTTATATAAACTTCAAATATACCGAGATCAAACAATATCAATTCAATATATTTTTTTAAAATATTGCTAAAAGAAACTCATTATTTATATATATATATATATATATATATATATAGAGAGAGAGAGAGAGAGAGAGAGAGAGAGAGAGGTTTCTGTGCACAGTTTGCACATCATTTTTTTAAAATAATAAAAAAATATTTTTGACTTGATTTTTCTGGTGATATTTAAACATTTCAAGAGACTCATATAAAAAAAACCAGCTCAAAAAAACGTTTTTTACTATTTTTAAAATATCGATCGAACTTTCACTGTTTTTAAGCACTTTAAAACTGTGAAAGTTTGATCGGTTTTAAAAAAAAATAATTTTTTTCGAATTGATTTTTTTATATGAGTCAATTAAAATGTTTAAATATCATGTAAAAAAATCAACTAAAAAACATTTTTTTTAATACTTTAAAAAAAATTGGTGTGCGTCAGCGTGTGTGCAAACTTAGTGTACACAGGAGTTTGCCTCTCTCTCTCTCTCTCTCTCTCTCTCTCTCTATATATATATATATATATATATATATATATATATATATATATATATGCTATAGTGCGGACTGTCCCGCATTTTAACAGTGCAGACGATACATGTGTCACCTGACGGTGACCTTAAATATTTTCGGCTACATTATACGTACACTCTCTCTCTTTTCTGGGTTCACCGCCACGTGACACATGTCCAGTCCGCACTATTAAGATGCGGGAGAGTCCGCACAAGAGCAGTAATATATATATATATATATATATATATATATATATATATATATATATAGAGAGAGAGAGAGAGAGAGAGAGAGAGAGAGAGAGATGCGGCTTCTGTGCACACTAAGTTTGCACACGTGCTGACGCACACCTATTTTTTTTAAATATTAAAAAAATATTTTTGAGTTGCTTTTTTTTTTTAAATATGATATTTACACATTTCACGGTACCCATATAAAAAAAATCAGATCAATTTTTTTTTTTTTGCTATTTTAAAAAAATCATGAGACTTTCGCAGTTTTTAAAGTGCTTAAAAGCTCCAAAAGTTTGACCGATTTTTTAAAAATAGCAAAAAATGATTTTTGAGCTGATTTTTATTATACGGGTCCCTTGAAATGTTTAAATATCACATAAAAAAATTAGCTCAATTTTTTTTTACGATTTTAAAAAAATAATGTGCAAATTTAGTGTGCACAAGAGTCTCTCTCTCTCTCTCTCTCTATATATATATATATATATATATATATATATATATATATATATATATATATATATATATATATATATATATATATATATATATATATATATATATAAAGTTGAAGTGAATAATTAGAGCATTTAATAAAGTACTGTATAATTTTAGTGAAATGCCTACCTTTCACATAATATTTTTTCGGGTTATTTACTGTCTAAGGTACATTTGTTTACAATATTTGTTCCTGGGATACGCTAGTTTTCATTATTGTTGGATGAGTGTTATTTTAACGGTTGGCCTTAACTTCCGTCAGCTAGCTGTACCTTAAGACCCAATTACTAACATTACACCTATTTATAATGACGCATGTACCCTTTGTACAAATCAAAACATTAATTTCCCATTGGGATTCTTCTCTCTCACGATCGCATCAACATTATGCAATGCTTCGAACCTTCAACATTGCATTAACATTTTGATCATTTTCAAAGATTCACTTTCGGGTACTGCCTCTCAATACTAATTTAGTTTTTTTTTTAGTTCGAAGATCATTTGTGTTGTTATTTATTTATAAAGGGTTTTATTCTTTATCAATTTTTCTAGGGTTTTGTAGTTTATCTTTTGACTATGCTTCTCCCATGAATAAAGTAGAACTAGTTTGTCTAAGGTTTCGTTTTTTAATAATTATTTTACTGTATGCTTTGTCTTTATTAGGTTTGCTAAATGGCTTTGCGTGGGAATAGAAATTTGGTAGTACACTTCGAGGGGAAATGAAGTAAATATTGTAAAAAATACAGTGGTGGGTGGAGGGTAGTTAATAAGGACATTGATGGAGATGAATTATGTTTTATGGACTTGGTCAATAACATTGAAAAGTACACTAGTTTGCAGGGTATGGATATTAAATGGGTTAAAGATGGAATCTTATGAACCATACAAAATGATGCTCAAGTAATTGATATGTGGGACAACTTGATAGAGGACTTTGGAGAGTACCATCTTTATTTAGAAGACCCAAATTTGCCATCTACATTCATCCCTCCCAAGAAATCACCAAAAACTCCCCAAAGAAAGTTTAAATCACCTGCAAATGTAAGAAAGTCTCCAAGACTCAATGCTGAAGCCACCTCAAAAGTGTCCAAAAAAGCAAACCCTACTTCTTTAGGCCTGAGAAGATCATATAGGATCAAAAACTTGTTCTCCAACACCTTTACAAACACTCTTAATGATCCATTAACACTTAGTGAGGAGGAGGCAGAGTTTGATTATGCAGAAGGTGTTAGTGGTGACTAGTCATTCACCAACTTATTACAAAGTACATTGCATATAGGTGAAGAACCAGTTCATGCTAGGGTGAAAAAGCCCAACCAATTCAATGACATTGTGGAAGAGCCTATTGATGATAGAGTGGAAGATCTTATTAAAAAGCCTATTGATGAGTGGTCTTTAATCAGTTCATACACTCTCAATGCTGAAGAAAGTTATCACTCAAATAGTGAGGTTGATGAACATTAGGGTGGGTATTTTGACTCTGAAGGTGTAAGATATGAGCATACAGAGGAGGGATATGGCACAAAGGGTGGGCATGAAGATAATGAAACCAAAAATGATGATATAAATGCTGTTAGGAAAGACTATGAAGACTGAAAATTTGTACAAAGATGAAACATTGGATGAGAGCCAATATCAGTGTGGGGCTGGAATTTTACAAGAATTGTCACCATGAATGGAGTGGCCAACAATGTTGGATTGTAGGAAATATATGAGAAAATTTGCAACATTTAAGAAGTTTGAGTATAAATAGAGGCAAAACAATAACTCAAAGATTGATTTGATTTGCAGGGACCCTAACCGTAAGTGGAGGGTGTATGTAAGGAAGTTGTTATATGAACCAACCACTAAAGTTAGAATATTGATGGGGCAACATACTTGCAAATCCAACCCAGAAGGCAGTAATTCAATGCCAAAGGCAACTTGGGTTGCTAATTAGGTTGAAGAGATGATGAGGAATCACAAGGAGATGAAACAAAGAGATGTTCAAACTGCAATTTGGGAAAAACATGTAGTGAATATATCATACCAAACTGGATATTATGCTAAAATCATTGTCAATGAGAGGATACATGGTAGTTATAGTGATGAATTTAGGTTGGTACATGAAATTGCAAGACATATACATGTTACAAATCCAGGTAGTATTGCTGACTGGACATGGGACCCAAATGATCAACAATTTATCTCATTTTCTGTTGCATTCAAGGCCTCTATAGATGGATTTCTTAACGATTGTAGGCCAGTGACGCGACTTTAAAAGTGTCACTAGTGCGTGCTTATATCGACTGAAGTGTAAGCTGGTCACTCAAGTAATAATCCGATAAACGGGTATCGAACACAGGAAATAAGACGTAAGCTTGACGACGAATAGGAAAGACGCTTAACCCTAGGAATGACTCAGAAAAGAAGGAAAAGATGGTAATTTGTGATGATACCTATCAAGTAATGCAACATGAATTAAATTAATAACTAACTACGCATGCAATATGAACTAAGTTAAACTTTAACAATATGAGAGAAAATGGAGTTAGGGTACACTCTCCTGAACCGTCGGTGTTTACATAGAATATAAAAGCTTCAAAAAGATAATTCTTCATTCAAATAGACACCAAATACTCTCTAAGCATTCGACATATGAGGACTAAATGCCGCACAATATCAAATCAAAAATAGTATTTGATGAGGATGAGAAATTATCAAACGCCGATTGCACTCTTAAATATTCCGGTTACCGAGGGAAAACGGAATTAAAAGACCTACAACCTTTATTTTGATAAATTTAAAACCTTTGAATGAGGAATTACTTTTTATTCACTTTTAAATTCATACGTGTCACCTAAGTTGGGTTCATATACCCTAACCCGCTAAAAACTTAACCGAACATGGTGTAAATACGACTAAACATGAAATCTACGTCGCATGAATTCATTCTTACGCAAAAAGTGTGACCAAACATGTAAAAGAAACTTCCAACTAAGAAATAAATGATTATAAACCAAAAAGATGAGAGAAATTTAAAGCATTAGAGGAACTATACTTGTATTAATGTAAACCCTTGAATTCAATGTCAAACCTTGAACAACTGTTGAAGAATAATAAACCTAAGGTTCTTACCTCCAAGAAGCTCTCAAAAACCATGTAAAAACTTAATTATAATGTCTGGTGTTACTTTAGCATAAACCTCTCACGTTTTGTTAAGTGTTTGCCCCATGCACAACTCTAATTTTAAGAAATAAAAAATCAAATTGTGTCACGCCGAACTGGTTCGGATTTTTCTTCTTCACTGGAGCGAACCGGTTCGGATTTCCAGTAGAGAGGAAAAATTTGACAACAACAACAAACATGTTATTTCCAAACCGGTTCAGACCAGAAAAATACTATCTTGTCTTCTATGATTTCTTCTTAACTTTGAAGCTTTATAACTTTTCACTCGGGCTTCAGATTTGGATGCTGTTTCTTCCTACGCGCTTGTGGACTCAAGGTCTTAAACTTCTTCTAGGTTTAGGGTCTAAATTCTAGATATAAAATTACTCTTTTTCCCTTTGACTTTTCTTCTTTTCTTTCTTTCTTGGTTTTGACTTCTCTCTTTTCTTCACCTGTATAAAATACCTACAAAATGTAAGAGAGATACACGAAACTCGACGCACTATATAGAAGAAGTCAGTATAAATAGTATGAGATAAATCAACTCAATTTCTATCGCCAAAGATGATAAAAGCCTTTAAATTACGGGGATAAATATGAAGAATTTATGTCTAATCAAATCCCCTAACTTATAACTTTGATCTCCCCGAGAAATATAAAAGAATCAAAGCACGGTGAAAACACTTAGCAAATATGTTATTAGGATAAAATACCTCTTTCGCGGGTTAACGATTGCATTTAGCATATGCAACAAGCCTTTAAACCCTTAGGTTACCCTAGTAGGACGAGTTGTGTCTCGTGAGAGTTTGCAATGAATCTACCCACAAAATTCATTTTCGAAAAAATGTACAATTTAAATTTTCAAAAATAGTCACTGCAAATTTATGTTCAATAGTCTCAAGTCGTAGTGTGTGTGTGCGAAGCTGAGAATTTAATCGCTAATTTCCACCGATTAATTATTACATACTTTTTTGAAAATTTATTTTGATTCAAATTCTCACGGATGCACCGACAAATGAATCACTTGAAATATGACTTATTTTCTCTCGGTATGTGTGATTTATAAGAGTAAATATAATGAACACAAGGTCATACACACAAATTTGAGAGATGGAATTTTTATGGTGAAAAGATCTCATCATCGGATTACGATCATTGAAAAACGAGAAACATCATCTATTATTTACACCAATTAATCTCTCTTATTATCTTTTCGTGTCTTAAGCTCTCCACATGGTAATTAATTTTGAAATTCGAACTCGGTTAGGAGTATTTCAGGTTGTAAGGTGTATTGGGTAAAATTGGTAATGATTGGAAAATTCGAAATTGGAAAATATAGTTATAATGTTCGTTAGTGCTTCTTCGGGTTTTTGTTCATTTTCTTTTTCTTTTTCTATTTTTTTTATTTTTCACATTTTTCGTTTCTTGCTATTTTTGTTGAGCATTTTTCTTCTATTTTTTTCTTTCCCCTTTTTGTTCACTTTTCAGACGTAATTGATGAATGTTCAATTTTCACAATTCCGGCCAATTGTTTTTTTGGGTTACAAACGAAAAGGAAAAAAATTACTAGGCTCAATTGGGCTAGCAAAAGGATAATTTTTCACAACCTTTTATTTTTATGGCTAATATTTTTGGGTAAACAAACGATGGCCTAACTTCATTTATCCGAATTACTCATAATTTTACCATATGCGTCTTGAGATTATATTTAATTTAGAGATATTTTTAGTGCGTTTTCAAAACAACATCTCACACGTTTCCCGGAACCGATCAAAACAAAGGAATAGAGATACTCAACGACTTATTTGAAGAAAAATTGAACTTTGAGTTAATTTTAACTTGGATTGATTTAATAACTCACAAAAGATGATAGGCTCGAAATATCATCGGGTTAATTGATCTCCACACTTATTCGTAAAGTCGTCAATTTTCATTCAATTTCCATTTTTGGTCAATTACGACTTTGTGCATATGAGTTTTACAATTTTAGATTTTGACAAAATTTCATGACATTTTCGAAGCTTTTAAGTTCCAATTTTTATTTATTTTGAAGGAAAATATTTTTGTTTTTTTCAAATTTTTCAATTTTTTTTGGAAGGTTTGAAATTTTCAATTTTTTTTTGAAATTTTGGACACTTTGAAATTTGTGAAGTTTTAAAAAGACGCACTTGACACCCCCCTAACTTATACTTTTGCATTGTCCTCAAGGAAGGACTAAAAGCTAAAGAAGAAAAAAAATAATAAGCACGACAAATAAAACAAGAAAATATGAAAAATGCAATAAGACACTATACAACTCCAACACTCTGCTAAAAAATACAATAAAAATCACCCCATATGCATCGGGGGTGCGACGACCTCTCTCTCTTCCCTAAGACTTACCAGACCCCATGAACGGGGTCCAATACTCTCCTCGTCACCCTCTTCCTCACATCGTAAACCAATAGTCGAAACAAGTTGGGACCAACCCCATAAATAAAAGGGATACCTTGAGGCTCGTGATGACTGGGGTGAATGGGATCCTCATGGTGCCTAATCGAATCACAACATACTTGTGCCGACTTAGGGGGGACATCACGATCACAATTAAAGGGACAGACTAAACCTAGATCTCCCTTAACTTCAGGAATGCATAGGTCGGGCTCTAAATCGGGCGAGACTCGAGTCCTCTCCTCTATCGCATCCGAGGACTTAAGTGGCATGGGTGGATGGCACAAAGAAGAAATTCATCTATCCTATCTTTCCATTCACTCTCTTCTAAGTGACTACATGAGTCCAATAGAGAGTGAACTTAGCCAGTGAGGATCTCATCCACCAGCCCAAATTCTTTTCAAAATTTTCTAGGCTCATATCTCCTAATACCTTTTCTCTCTCATCCTCAGAATACTCTCTCACACTCTAATCTAAACTGTCTTTCCCACTCACGCCTATGCTCTCTCTCTCGCTCTCAATAGCGGTCACTAAACATGCCTCCCCCACCTCCCTCTCGAAGTCAGTGTACGTCCCGTCACTCTCACTATCTGAAATAAGGCACGCTCCTAAGGCATCCCCACCGATATTTCCCTGTATGTGCTCCTCTACTATCTCCTCGATAAGATTTACCGCGTGAAAATCTTCCCCCTCACCCACTTGCCTGGAGATATTGAAAATATTCGTCTCAAGGGTCATGTTCCCGAATGTGAGTTGCAATTGTCCATTTTGAGTGTTGATTAATGCGTTAGCTGTAGCTAATAATGGGCGGTCTAGGATGACAGTAACATAATTGCTCGAGGGGATGGAGGGCTCTGTGTCCCAAATGACAAAATCTACCAGGAAGTAGAATGTGTCCATTTGGACTACCACGTCCTCGACGATCCCTCGAGGTATTTTCACTGTATGATCCGCAAGTTGGAGAGTGATCGATGTGGGCTTGAGGTCCCCCAAATCTATTTGCCTATATATCGAATAGGGGAGAATGTGACACTTGCCCCTAAATCAAGCAAGGGTTTTTTCTATTCGGTTCTATCCAATGATGCACGAGATGGTAGGTGCACCTGAATCTTTACTTTGGTGGGAGGTCATTAAGTAGACCGAAGCTCACATTTTGTGATAGGAAAACTTTAATTTTCACCTTTAGCCTTCTTTTCACCGTCAATAAGTCCTTAAGGACCTTCGCATAGGCGAAAATTTGCTTTATGGCATTGAGGAAAGGTAAATTCAGCTTGACTTGCTTAAACACATCTAGCAAATCGTCGTGGGAGACCCTTTTTTGAGGTTGATCCAACCGTTGAGGGAAAGGCGCAGCAGTGGGTGGTTTCACTATGACTTTGGCCCTATTAGTGTTGTCTTCATTGTCACTTTGATTAAAGGGGCCATCTTCGGCCTCTTTCTTACCGGGAGAAACCTCCTTATCTTTAGATTCGTCATATAGGGGAGGTGATAAATCAATAACTCTCCCACTTCTTAATGTGGTTACTGCTTGACATTGCTCTTGATGGTCGTTAGATGTAGAGCTAACACTAGGTTGACCTTAGGGAGGTTTTTGGTCTTGGGCCGAAAACCTACCCTTATCTTGGATACTCAAGGATGATTGCAACTTTGAAATGTTAGAATTTATCTCGGCAGACATCCGGGAGTTTTGAGTATTCGTTACTTGTTGGGCTTGTATGAATTGATTTATCGAATACTCAAAATTTTGCCTCGGTGGGGTGATATACGACGCAGGAGGTGGTGGTGACATATGTGGATCTTGTTGAAAGTGCAGAGGCGGAGGTGGAGGAGGGGAAATGTGTGAATTAGGATTCAACGCGATGTTTGGTTGCCCGTAACTAAACCCAGGATGGTTCCTCCATGAAGGGTTGTAAGAATTCCCGCGAGGGGCATTGAAATTTTCCTTAAATCCTCTTACAACTTCCACTTGCTCATGGAGCATGACTTTGTAGATGGGTATCGTTGGACATTCCTTTGTTGAATGGACTACCTAGCACACACATTTTCTTTCACAAATCGGGTGGATCTGGTTGTTTCTCTTGCCCGTGATTCGAGTACGTCTTCCAATCTTTTCTCAATTTGGTTGACTAGAAGTTTCCACCCGGCGTCCTAGTCCATGTGATAGAGAACGGACGCGAAAGGAGCAGTGGATGTATGTCGAACCTGATTTTAGATGTTAGGATCGTATGTGTCCCATGCTTGAGTAGTCTCATTGACATACTTAAGGTGATCCTCAACATCGTTTGCATCTAACCCCCAAAATTCTCCCTCTCACATAGTTTACACGAGTTATTTGGAAGCTAAACTTAGCCCCTGGTAGAAGAAAGAGATAAGGCGTTACTTCTCAAAACCATGATGTGGGAATGTGTTGACCAACTCTTGGAAGCGCTCCCAACTTCGATAAAATGGATCATTTTCTTGTTGTCTAAAAGTTTGAATTTGAGCATTAATGGAATTCGTTCTACGTTGGGGGAGGAATTTCAAAATAAACTTAGCTTTCATATCTCTCCATGACCTGATTGAGTTCGGCGATAAAGATCAAAGCCAGGTCTCAGCTTTATCATTTAAGGAAAAAGAAAAAAGTTTTAAGTGAATGAAGTCTTGAGTGCAAGCTTGATCGCTAAACGTGTCGCATGCCTCTTCGAACTCACAGATGTGGAGGTATGGTTTCTCCGAATCCAAACCGTGAAAGGTGGGAAGAATATGGGTCATCCCATTTCGAAAGTGAAATTGTCCTGCATTGTACGAAAGTAGAATGTTTTCCGGAGTGATAATTCGCTCGGGATATAAGAGCTCTCTCATGGGATGACACAGTATCTCACCCTTACCCGTGTAAAAACTAGCGTTATCCGACATGGATCTCTTTAAATAACTCAAATTCCTCACTCGATTCCCTAGAAGTATAACTCATGATAGAATTAGGTGGTGTAGGAGGTGGAATCCAAAATTGTGGAACACGAGGGGTATATGGGTTATCAGGATCATACTCGACTATAGGATTTTTGTGGATGTGGGTTGGAGAAGATTGAGGGGTGTGTTGAGGATTTTTCATGAAAGGACTTGAGATATGGTATATTTTTTCTTTTTATTTTATGATTTTTTTGGATTTTTATGATTTTTTTGGCTTTTAAAGAATTTGAGTCAAATTTTGAATTAAATCGACCTAACCTAAAAGTTTACCTAATCCCCGACAACGGTGCCAAAAACTTGAAGTGACTTTAAAAGTGTTTCTAGTGCGTGCATATATCGACTCAAGTATAAGCCGATCGCTCAAGTAATAATCCAGCAAATGGGTATCGAACACATAAAATAGGACGTAAGACGTGACGACAAATAAGAAAGACACTTAACCCTACGAATGACTCAGAAATGAAGGAAAAGATGATGATTTGTGATGATACCTATCAACTAATGCAACATGAATTAAATTAATAACTAACTACGCATGCAAGATGAATTAAATTAAACTTTAACTACATAAGAGAAAATGGAGTTAGGGTACACTCCCCTGAACCGTCGATGTTTACATAGAACATAAAAGCTTCAAGAAGATAATTCTTCATTCAAAGAGACACCAAATACTCTCTAAGCATTCGACATATGAGGACTAAATGCCGCCCAATACCAAATCAAAAATAGTATTTGACGAGGATGAGAAATTATCAAACGCCAATTGCACACTCTTAAATATTTCGATTACCGAGGGAAAACTTAATTAAAGGACCTACAACCTTTATCTTGATAAATTTCAAACCTTTGAATGAGGGATTACTTTTTATTCACTTTTAAATATATATGTGTCACCTAGATTGGGTTCCTGTACCCCAACCCGTTAAAAACTTAGCCGAACACGGTGTAAATATGGCTAAACATGAAATCTACGTTGCACGAATTCATTCTTACGCCAAAAGTGTGATCAAACATATAAAAGAAACTTATAACTAAGAAATAAATGATTATAAACCAAAAGGATGGGCGAAATTGAAAGCAATAGAGGAACTATACTTGTATTGATGTAAACCCTTAAATTCAATGTCAAACCATGAATAATTAATGAAGAATGATAAACCTAGGGTTCTTGCCTCCAAGAAGCTCTCAAAAATCATGTAAAAACTTAATTCTAGTGTCTGGTGTTACTCTATCATAAACCTCTCACGTTTTGTTAAGTGTTTACCCCATTCAGAACTCTAATTTAAAAAAATAAAATCAGATTGCGTCATGCTGAATCGGTTCGGATTTTTCTTCTTCACTGGAGCGAACCGATTCAAATTTCCAGTAGTGAGGCAAAATTTGACATCAGTAGCATACTGGTTCACCTGTGTCCAAATCGGTTCGGACCGAAAAATTTCTATATTTTCTTCCATGATTCTTCTCAATTTTGAAGCTTCATAACTTTTCACTCGGGCTTCGGATTTGGATGCCGTTTCTTCTTACGCGCTTGTGGACTTAAGGTTTTCAAATTATTCTAGGTTACGTAAAATTACTCTTTTGCTCTTTGACTTTTTTTCTTTCCTTTCTTTCCTTTCTTTCTTGGTTTTGACTTTTCTCTTTTCTTCACTTGTATAGAATACCTGCAAAATGTAAGAGAGATACACGAAACTCGTTGCACTATATATAAGATGTCAGTGGAAATGATAAGAGATAAGTTAACTCAGTTTTTATCGCACAAGTTGATAAAAACATCTAAATTACGGGAATAAATATGAAGAATTTATGCCTAATCAGCCAGTGCTTGGGTTAGATGGATCATTTATGAAAGGAAAGTATGGTGGTGCAATTTTATCTGTTGTTTCATTAGATGAGAACACTGGTTATATATATATATATATATATATATATAGAGAGAGAGAGAGAGAGAGAGAGAGAGAGAAAGAGAGAGACAGAGAGGAAGGCTCACATACATCATGCACTACATCACACCTAATTCTAGGCTCTATATATTTTTTTTCAAATTATATATTTTTTCCTTGAAATTAACCTTCCAATCAGCCCATATGCAAAAAATTAGGTTAAAATACATTTTGTAGCTATTTTTAAAAAATCTACAAAAAACTGCTGGCGCAGACCCTTATAAATAAAGTATTTTTAGCAGTTTTTTGTGGATTTTTTAAAAATAGCTAAAAAATGTATTTTGACCTACTTTTTTTGCATATCAGTTGATTGGAAGGTTAATTTCAAGAAAAAAATATAAAATTTGAAAAAAAAAGTTTTTTAGGGCTTAGAATTAGGTGTGATGCACGGGTGATGTATAGAGCATGATGTACTATAGCCTCTCTCTCTCTCTCTATATATATATATATATATTAGAGATGAAATCTATGACACATGGAGTAGATTCTTGAGAATTTTGTAGCCTAATCTGATTAAACATATATTGCCATTAACTTTGATGTTTGACAGACATAAGAGGCTCATTGATGCAGTTGCATAGTTATTCCCTGATAGTAATCACATGTATTGTTTCAGGCACATATATAAAAACTTCAAAAATGTAGGATATAAGGGTCCAAAACTAGAGGCTGTATGTTGGGGGACAACACGGGCTTACATGAAGGAAGATCATGAAAAGTATATGGCTCGAATGTTTAAAGATTGCATGGGAGTAAAATTATGGCTTGACAATGAGGAGAAGGCTACTTGGGAAAGATCATACTTTGATGCAACAACTCAGTGTGAACATATCACCAACAATCTCAGAGTCTTTCAATAAAATATTTTTGAGTTTAAGGGAACTACCGATTCTAAAAATTGTTGAAAAGTATTAAATGCTCGTCATGTCATTGTTGTACATATACAGAACCAAAGCAGAGGGGATGGATCCAAGTAGGCTTGTACCATGAGTATAGAAATATTTGGATGACTTGAAGTAGAAATACAATCAATATATTATAACTGGTTTAACAAAGTTCTTACATATGGCAACCAATATTCATAATCAAAGATGGACACTTAATATTCAAACACAAGAATGCACTTGTTTTGAGTGGAAGATATGTGGCATCCCTTGTGTACATGCTATTGGGGTTATCATGCCACGAAGAGAGTCATTGAACAAGTAAGTAATACTTATCTTGACATGTTTTATGTAGTTGATAATACTTATCTTATGTTCATATGTTTTATGCATAGGTATTGCAGTCCTATGTTTGATGTAGCTACATATAGAATAACTTATTCATCTTATGTTCATCCTATGGAATACCATCAATAGTGGCCTAAGGTAAGGGTAGTTATTGCACCTCAATTCATATTGACGTCCTATGTTTGAATCATATTAATGTATGTGGATACAACAACCACACCTTCTACACCAAGAAATGTGGACACAACAACAAATGTTACTCAAGGTTGTACTCACTAGGTTTAGTAGTTTGTGTTTAACTCTGTGTTTTGGGACAAGGTACTTATATTGGTGGTTCGATAACTTTGTGTTTTGGGAAAAAAATGCAAAGTTAAGTTCTGAATGAAGTTATGTTTGATGTCAACAGATGGAAAGTGAATTTCATAGAATATTAGATCATTTCATTGCAAATCTCATTCAATCAAAGACATTTCATACACAATACAGATTACAAAGCCATCTTAACACACATTTCCTAATTGCATATAATGATTATAAAGACATTTTATACACAACACACATTTTATACACTGAATTTTTTTTAAAGCCATCACAAAGATTATCCAAACTAACTTCTACTTTTACCCTTACATTCACTTTCCTAGCTTCATCAGATTTTCTAATTGCATCTGTTAACCACTGAAAATTCCCACATGTCAAACACTTGAGAATTTTTTTCCATAACTTCTTTATTTCTTGGAAGTCCAGAGTTTTCTTGTCCCCTGACATCTATTTGGGCATGGTGTCTCTTTCTGTGGATAATTTTAAACCCAATGGTCTTGACTGCCACAATGAAAATACCCATATCACTTGATGATCACCTTCCGGTTCTTTTTATTGCATCTTCTAGGAGTTTAAATCCATTATATGATGCATGTTGGCACTTCAATTTTTTTTGGCCATTTGATGTCTTAACCAGCGACATAAGGCCATTACACTGATCAAAAGTACATCTGATGTAAGCCCATGGAAAGTTAATTGCAATGTGGTAATTTTGACCACACATTTGACATACATGCTGCTCTTGTGTTACTTCTTCATCTATGCTGCCACCCATTTATATTTCGTACGAATTGTATTTGGATGTTAACTACTGCTGTTTGGTGAAAAAATGGAGATGCTGTAACAATATATGAATATATGAAGATGAAGTTAGTGTGTAATAAATGCACGTTTAAAAATTATTTGGATAGAGTCGTTGCCCCATCTTGAAAGAATGCACGTTTGAAAATAAAGGGTAATGTTGGAAATTGGGTCTTAAGGTACAACTGGCTGACGGAAGTTAAGGCCAACCATTAAAATAATACCCATCCAATAATAATGGAAACTAGAGTACCCTAGGCACAAAATTAATATTGTAAACAAATGTACCCCAGATAGTAAATGACCCTATTTTTTGTTATGGGTAAGGCTATGCGTATCAAGATCTTACACCAAAGATGTGCACCAAATTCCTTAAATTGTTATACATAAACTAAGAGTACAACCCTATGATGTATTTTGCGCACCTCTTCCGTATAAGGTCTTAGTACACATGTAATTTTCCTTTACACTAATGGTGTGTTTGATTGCTATTATATTTCATGAAAAATAAATAATCTTTGATGGTTTCCAACTTTTGGTAATGTTTGACAAACAATATTTTTTATGATTTTTTTCTTCAGTTTGCTTGTAATTTTTTATTTTTTCTAGTGTTTCTACTATTATTACCCAAGGTTCTAAAAAACGCATGGCGTGTCCGAGGTGTGAAAGTCAGACCTTAAGCCTTATAAGCCCAGGCGGGGGTTAGACGTGATAAGGCGTTTAGGCCTTTTTTAATATATTTAAATATTTTCTAATTATAACGAAGCTATTAAAAATGCTAAAATGATACATACCTTACAAATATGTCCAAATATTTGCAATTGGCCCCTTTTCCATATGCATGCTCCATAAGTCCTCATCATATTATCACCCAACTACATGTAATCAAAATATACATCAAATTATTAACATAACATGTCTATGTCAAACAAAAAACAGATTAAAAAAATTGAAACAATAGCAAATTATAAAATTAACATAATAGGTCTGTGTCAAACAAAAACAGATTACAATATTGAAACAATAGCAGATTACAATATTAACATAATCGGTCTAGGTCTGTAAAAAAAAATTCAAACTAAATTCCAAAATTTTACACAGTCTATGTCAATAGCATGTCTATATCAATAGCTGATTACAAAATTTTACAAAATTAACATAACATGTCTATGTCAATAGCATATTATAAAATTTACTGCATTTCTCAAACAAGTTTACATTTTATTAAATTTTCTTTACAAAGATCATTTACATATGTTAATGAAGTAATGAAAACCCTTGAATATTTAACAAAACCTCTGTCAATTTTTCTTTACAAAGAACATTAACATTTGTTAAATATCATTTAATAGGTCAACTAAACAAATCCTTTGGATATTTAACAAAACCTTTGTTAAATATTCAATTCATGTGAGTTCTCAACTAATGGTTCCATCTAGGCCTGTGTTTCGGTTGGATCGGATCGAAAAATGCCTCTTTGGAAAAAAATCTGATTTTTTCGAAAATAAAATAATTATTCCGATTTTCGATCTGATTTTTCAAAAAATGAAAAAAAAAATTCAAATTCGGAAAAATAAAAAAATCGGCAAAAATAAAAAATTCGCAAAATATATTATAAATCCAAAAATTTCAAAAATTCCAAAATTTTTTAAAAAATAAAATTTGTATTTTCGATTACTCGTAATTCTCAGTTTAAAGAAATAAAGAAAATGGATTAACCCAACATATAAATACACGAGGATTTGACCCATTTTTCATTTGTGTAGAAGGTAGGAGGACACTCTCCTTTTTATAGAGCACACTTTGGAGCCCTCTCTCTCTACCAACCGATGTGGGATATGGAAAACTTTCAAAAAATTGAAAAATCCCCCCAGAAAAATCGAAAAATAATTCCGAAAAAATCGGATCATCATAGTTTTGGAAAAATCGGATTGGAAAAATTGGAAAATCGAAAATTCAGAATCATTTCCGATTTCCAATCTGATTTTTTTCGAAAAAATCAAAAATCGAAAATTTCATTCCAAAATCAGAAAAAAATGGATTGAAAATAGGAAAAATCGGAAGTTCGAAAAAAAAACATGGCCCTAGTTCCGACGAACAAGAAGAAGTGATGGTACGAGCGAATAGTAGAGGGAAAAATAAGGGTTGCGTTTACAAAACAAAACAGAACAATAAGTTACCAGAGTTTCGACGAACAAAAGAGGAGGTTTTCGGTGAGTGAATGGCTATCACTTGGAAAAGTTAGGGTGAACCGCTGAGCGAACAAAAGAGAGAGATTATGATTGGTTGGATCATTTATTTATTTATTTTTGTTTAAAGGGGATGCCAAAACGACGTCGTTTTGGTTCCCAGCATAAAATAAAAAAAAACGCATTTGACGGCGCATTTTCGCTAAAAAAAAGAAGTGTTTTTAACGCATTTTCACAAAAAAACGCCGACCACGGTTGATTTCATGCCTAGGACCAAAACTTGACGTATCTAAAAAGTCTCGCTCCTAAACGCGTTTTTCAGAACACTGTTATTACCCCACCCTACTCCCACCAACAGGAAACACGGAAAGTCGAAAACTTTAACTTATATATACACACAAATACATACTATCTTTTCCCTGTATCCAATATCTTATTCATCACAATTAAACACAAAAAAAATACTTCCTTTTCAATCGAACACACCCTAAAATTATACACTGCTATTCAAGATGCTCTTGATATGTTTGTAAGATGTATTTTTTACTATATTCCTTTTCACATAAATTTCTAGTAAAATAGGAGATCTTTTACAATACAAGAGTTTGCAACCTATGTTTATTTTTTATATTTAAGTACCTTATGAGTATATTTAAGAAGAAAATACCCCTTATTGTTTTTATTAGGTGTAAGTTTTACAATATTTTTTCATGTAATTTTTACAATATATTTTCGAAAAAATTCTCGCAAAATAGAACTATTACGAAACAAGAGTTTGCAACCTATTTTTTTCATGACTTTATTCATAAAAATAACTTTTAGGCTTTATGGGAATTTTTTTTCATGTAAAAAATCTTGTAAAACAAGAGAACTTGTACGAAAAAAAGAGTAGTGTAATGTGCAAATTTCTTATACTTAAATCAAGGTTCTAAAAAGCGCGGGGGGTGATCGAGGGCTGGATGCCAAACCTTAAGCTTTAGCCTAGGCATGAAAAGGCGTTTCGGATATATTTTAACATTTTTAACTATAATAAGGATATTAAAAATACTAAAATAGTACATACCTTAAAATATGTCTGAATATATGCAAACTGAAATATTATTTTTTAAATACTAAGAAAAAACAAAAAAAAGAAAGAAAAAAAGAAGAAAAAACATGCTTTTTTTTAGACGAGAGGTAGAGAGGTTTGGGATACCATTTATCTTTTGATTATTTTGAATAAGATATTAGTTCTTTTTTAAAAAAAAGTCTTTAAAAGGCGATATCATTTCACCAAAGCGTTCTTATTTTAAAAAAAATGCGCCTCAAGCCTTTTACCAAGAGTAAGGCGTAAAAAACTGAATGTTAGATGCTTCTTCCAAGCCTCAACCTAGGCGGAGCTTAGGTGCATTTTGTAGAACACTGGGTTAAATACATCCCGTTTTGTTGCTAAGCATACACATAAGACATATTACCAAGTCAATAGACAGTTAATTGGTATAAATTGAGCCACTGGGGCTAGCTTAGTGGCAACGACTCTCATTCTCACGTAGGAGGGACGCATAAAAAATTGGTATAAACTAACAAAATATGATTTTTGGTTTTACTCACCAATAGATAAGTACTTTTAGGACAATTAAAAAGTCTATAAAGTGCGGTCACTTTTTTTACTTATATATTTGATTTTTAAGTAATATATATCCGAATTTTTATAATTTATACATAAATTTTTATAATATGTATGTGTTGATTTATGTCTACACTAACGTGTAAGTCATATATTAAGGAACGAGGTTTATTTTTTTTCTTCTTTTTTGGGTATCATATCACTTGGCGTCCGGGAAGTTTTAAATGCACATCGACTAATTTACGTTCGCGGTTCGTGATTTTCATTGGCCAAATATTATTTTAATAATGTTAGAAATTGAACTCGGGTCCTAACCTAATCTGAAACGAGAATTTATTGCCATCAAAACATGTTAGTGGAGTACTTCCAAAAAAGAAAAGAAAGAAAAATAGAAAGAAAAGAAGAAGAGAGATTAAACTGTTCACAAGCAAGCAATATAAGAAAGTGTCTCTCGGTAATAATTTGTGGGGAAATATGTAACCTTCACGACAAAGTTTAAATGGATATGATCGTACTTAATATATCAAGACAAAAGTGAAATTAATTGATATAATTACTAAATTCATTGAGAAGCGTCAAAACTATTTTGTCAATAATTTTACTTCTCTAAACAATATCATCATATACCGCATCTTATTGTTGTCTAATCATTTTATGCTTATCTTTTAAGTCCTAGTTCCTAGGTCACAAGTTAAGGATCACTTTTCCATTATAGGATGATTTGAATTAAATGTCGTGTTAGAAAAATTAATGTTAAGTATTCATTGCAATTTAAATATGTTATGATCTTGATCAATAATTAAAACTAGATAATTAAATTAAACTTGTATAGTTTAAAATTGTAATTTTAATAAGACGGACAGTGTATGTATTTAAGAGTTCTAGTACGGTTTGATTTGCTTTAAAGTTTTTGGAGTAATAAAAAAAATAATTTACTTAAGTTATAACAAAAGTAGTACATATCTATGTTCCATCTCAAAAGTTTTACAACGGTTATAATTACCAACTTTTCTTGATTTGGACGTTTGCTAACCTTTTTCTATCTTTTTTTATTTATTTTTAATTTTTTTATCATATCACGTGGCGTCCGGAGCAACTTTAAGAGCACCTCGATTAATCCACGCTTGCGGTTCGTGATTTTCGCTGGCCAAGCATTATTTCGATAGTATCAGGGATTGAATTGGGGACCAAACCCAGTTCACCTCCAAAACTAACCCAGTAACAACCTTATATCAGTAAACCAAGAGACTTAAATATTTTTTTTTCTATCAACTATAAACCAATTTGATTGAAATCCCCCCCACAATAACAATAACAAAAAACCACCCCACAACAACCTACATGTGAAAGATTATTTGACGATGGAAAAGGAGCGTAAATGGCGTCCTTAGTGTATATGGAACAAATTTTTCTCTCTCTCTCTCTCTCTCTCTCTCTCTCTCTATATATATATATATATATACACACACACACACACACACACATACGTACACATACACTACACACATAATAATAATAATAATAATAATAATAATAAAAGACGCAGAAAATTTAGGAAGAGTGGCACTACAAGAATGATGGTCTTTAACAACAAAAATAAATAGTTACAAAGGATACTCATTCGTTACTAAGCCCCTTTACCAACGAAATGATTTTTTTGCAGATTTCGTTGTATTAGCCAACTTGCTATAGATGTTTTGCAACGAAATCTTCTAATCGTTGCTGAACGTATTTTGCAACGGATATTTTCTTTGGAAAAGAATGTGATTTTTGTTGCAAAAAAGTTTCCATATCATCGACGATGCTTTTGCAACAAATATTTTGTTGCAAAAGATATTTAATACTGTGTAGCAAAAAATATATTGAGACGACTAAAATCACTTGATAAAAGTTATTTTTTGTTGCTTAAAGTATTTTGTAACGTATTTTTTAGTTGCAAAAGAAGATAGTTTTGGCTGCAAAAAAAATCTCATTTCCTTAATGTTGATACCAAATTTAGTCTGCTGACATGGCCCAATTGAATGAAGACACGTGACAATCTACGTGGCAACAACAAACACAACGAGGAACTCAGACGCTCCGAGGAACCATACTACAACGAGGATCACTGCTTCCCCGAGGAACTCAGACGCTCCGACCAACAAGAACTCTACGAGAAACTCTTGAGTACCGAGCAACTCTTGAATACCGAGCAGCTTAGGCGGTCCGAGTTGCACCTCGAATAACGCATTAATAGCAGCATAACCAACAGTTTGACTGTTCATTAAATGCTTATCATTCAGATGTATACGCTTAAGGGGCATTTAATATATTACCCTTTCACATGTACATCATTGAATGTATTACCCTTTCACATTACAGCCCCAGGGCTATAAATACATTGTACAATCCTCATTGTAAGGGGACCAAAATTTCTTGATAGAACTTGTAATCGAGAATTCCCAAACAACCAGCAATAACATAACAGTGGACGTAGGCCATTCTTATAAGGCTGAACCACTTTAAAAATTCTTTGTCTCATTTATTTTATCTGTGATTAAATAATTAGATATGATCTAATTTTTTACATCAACAGATTGACGCCGTCTGTGGAAAACGACTGGTAATATCGTTTTTCATCGAAAATAATTCATCACAAATGGCTGACATTTCATAATCTAGCAATCGAAACGCTGGAAGCCCTCCAAATCCATCTGCTCCGCCAAATATTCCAGATTTGGCTGGAATAATGACAAATCTGGCACAGGGCCAGACCGTCATGCAAGAAACTATGCGACAACTCATACAAACCCTCCATGGTGGTGCACCAACCCATTCCAGACCGCAAAGTATTCAAAGAAATATCCGTGCACCTTCTTCACGTACTAGGCGTACCGATTCATATCGTAATGAGGAATCTGAGGATTTTTCTTATCAACCTGGACGAACTTCGTCAGTGCGAGCCAAAGATACTGAACAACGTATCACTCTCTCTCCAGAAAGGACTAGTGCCCTAGAAAGATTGAGCAGAGTATCTCCTTTCGATCGATTAGGTCCTAGGAGGAGCAAAAGTCCTCCTAGAGCCGCATCGAGGAGTTTTAGACGACTATCAGACTTAAGGGAAGGATCTGCCCAGTCACGACCAGCTGCTCGTCAAGATAGATCCCAGGAAGCCACATCAACGCGATCAGTGGCTCGAACCAACAGGCCCGAGGAAGGAAACGATGCGTGGAAAGGCTCTATTCAGAGGCTGGAGGATAGATTAGGGGAAATGGCTAAAGCCAAGAACCCTCTACAACGAACTTTTGTTCGAGGAACACCTTTTGTCCAGGCCATTATAGATTTTCCAACACCATCAAAGTTCAAAGCACCCGTTGTGACCCCCAAATATGATGGAAAGACTGACCCTGTCCTTCATATAGAACAATATCAAGCTGCAGCCGACATCTATGCTGTTCTAGATGAGATGAGATGCAGAGCATTCTTGGGAACTCTTACCGGATTTACTCAAATGTGGTATAATAATCTTTCTCGGGGTAAGATCTCAACTTTTCTTCAACTGGCTGAGTTATTCATTGGGAATTTCTGTTTTGGGGCAAAGCCAGTTAAACGAGTAGCGCATTTGTTAAGTGTTAGACAAAAAGCTGGTGAAAGTACCAGAGATTATATAACTCGTTTTAATAACGAGAAACTCGAAGTCATTGATTATGAGGAAAAGATAGCGATTACCGCCTTGATGAGTGGACTACTGCCCAACAAGTTGTACTACACTTTGGCCAAAGATCCACCTAGAAACCATGTCAGACCTGATGGGAAAAGCGTCCAAGATTATGAATGCCGATGAGGCTATGGCTGCAAAGAAGAATATGGGTGCCAAAGAAACCAAGGTGGAAGGTGATAAAGCTAAGAAGAAAGAGCATAAGAATAATGGTAATGACAAACACTCAAAAACTAGGTCGGCACTAGAAGTAATGAAGAAATTTGATAATTATACTCCTTTGAAGAAGGACATCAACCATGTTCTAGAAGAAATCAAGAACAACGAGGAATTAAATTGGCCAGAGAAAATGAAGGCAGACCCTGATCGGAGGAATAAAGCAAAATATTGCGAGTTTCATAAAGATCATGGCCATATGACCAAAAATTACATAGCTCTTCAGAATGAGATTGAAACATTCATCAGACGAGAAAAACTGGCAAAGTATGTTGATTGTGGAAATGAAAGAAGAAACAACGACCGAACAAGAGAGAGGTCTAGATCTCCTCGTCGTGCAGAGGAGAACAAGAAAAGAAACCATAAAGTTGATCCAGAAGACGACCCTGATCTTCCCAAGAGACCAAGGCAGCCAGAACGAGAGGTATTTTCAATACGCTTTGGGTCATTTGATTATAATGTTATTACAGGTGGAGATGCAGGAGGAGGAGACCTTACTGCAGAGAGAAAAGCTTACCTCTCTGAGGCTCAAGCTTGCTCGTACATTCAAAGAATAAATCTAGCTGAGGAGGATCGTCCGAGAAAGGTGAACAAAGAGAAATTGGTCATTGGTTTCTCAAAGAACGACCTCGCAGGTGTTCTATATCCTCATGATGACCCATTGGTGATTAAAATGAGGATGAAGGAGGTAATGATTTCAAGAGTACTGGTAGACAATGGTAGCTCGGCAGACATCATGTTCTACTCATGCTTCGACAGTTTAAATCTAAAGCTATCTCAACTGGAGCCTTATCATAAACCCCTCCTCGGTTTTGCTGGCGAGAAAGTATTTCCACTTGGGACGATCAAATTGGATATATTCATTGGTACGTGGCCTACTTGTCGAACGGAAAGAATACGCTTCTTCGTGATGGATAAGAATGTTCAATCATCATACAATATCATCATGGGAAGAGTAGGATTGAAGAAGTTCGAGGCTGTACCATCTACGGTTCATCAATGCCTAAAATTTCCAACAAATTTTAGAGCAGGAGTTGTGAAAGGTGATAAGAAATTAGCTCGGGAATGCTATTATTCATCCGCCGAGCAAGAGGAACTGGAGGAATCAAGGAAAAAGACTATTACCTATCAAGTGGATGAAGGTGCAGAAATTGAAACATTGGATCCTAGAGATGAGTCGCAACTCGTGAAGGGTCAAGTGGTGGAAGCTACTGAAAACATCATTCTGGACGATGAGCACCCTGAACGAACTACTCAAGTAGGTTCGTCGTTGGAAGCCTCACCAAAGCAGGAATTGATAACTTTCCTAAGAAGCAGAAAGCAAAATTTTACGTGGAGTCATGAGGATATGCCCGGGATAGACCCAAATTTCTTATGTCACGAGCTCAATGTGAATAAGGAGATCAAGCCAGTGAAGCAGACGAGAAGAGTATTCAGTCCCGAGAAGAATCAAGCTATACAGGAGGAAGTCGAGAAGCTCCAAAAAGCTTGCTTCATTGAAGATGTTAAATATCCAGACTGGTTAGCAAATGTGGTGATGGTGAAAAAGAAGAACAATAAGTGGAGGATGTGTGTAGACTTCACCGACCTCAACAAAGCATGCCCAAAGGATCACTCTTCGCTGCCCCGAATTGATCAACTAGTGGATGCTACCTCGGGACACGAGTTACTGAGCTTCATGGATGCTTATTTTGGCTACAATCAGATTAAAATGAAACCAGAAGACAGGGAGAGTACTTCTTTCATTACCCCTAGGGGAACTTATTGTTATAATGTTATGCCTTTTGGTTTGAAAAATGCAGGTGCGACATATCAGCGGCTGATGAACAAGGTCTTTGCTGAACAAATCCGTTGCAATATGGAAGTCTATGTTGACGATATGCTGACAAAGAGCAAGAAAGCTGCCGATTATCTATTTGACTTAAGTCAGACTTTTGATCAACTGGATAAATATCAAATGAAGCTGAACCCGACGAAGTGCATATTTAGAGTACGAGAAGGCATGTTTCTCGGGTACATTGTCAATCAACGAGGCATTGAGGCAAATCCTGAAAAGATCAAAGCTCTATTAGGGCTGCGATCTCCAACGACGAAGAAAGAGGTGAAAAGTCTTACAGGACGAGTAGCAGCACTCAACAGATTTGTATCGCGAGCAACTGATCGATGTCTCCCATTCTTCAAGACACTCCGAAAGACTTTTGAGTGGAATAATGAATGTGAGAAGGCTTTTCAAAACTTGAAGAAATACTTGGGAGCGCCTCCACTGTTATCCAGGCCAGTGATGGGAGAAAAATTATACTTGTATCTGGCAGTGTCCGAGAATGCAGTCAGTTCGGCATTGATAAGAGTGGAGAATGGAGTGCAAAAACCGATCTACTATACAAGGAAGGCCTTCCGAGGAACAGAGATCAGATATCCAAGGCTGGAAAAATTGGCACTTGCCTTGATCGAGGCAAGTAGAAGAATGAAGCCGTACTTTCAAGTTCATACAATAGTAGTATATACTGATATGGCATTGAGGCAAGACCTTCATAAACCAGAGAAGTCAGGAAGATTGATGTGCTAGGAAATAGAACTCGGTGAATATGATATAGTATATGAACCCAGATCATCGCTAAAAGGGCAAGCGATAGCAGATTTTATAGCAGAGTTCACCTATCCTGATACCCCCGAGGAACAAAAGTTGCTCGCTGATCAACCTGTGGATGTTACAGGATCATCAAATGCGAGCCCAGACCAACTTAGTTTGGTAAAAGGGCAAGTAGATGTTACAGGATCATCAAATTCAAGCCCAGACCAACTCAGGTTGGTAAAAGGGCAAGAAAAGATGATCGACGAAGAGCAAGGAATACCAGGGGAGGATGAGAGGAAGCAACAAATATTTCATCGAGGAACTCTGTCAGATCAGAAATTTGAAGACGAGTTACCTATATGGAGTCTGTATGTGGATGGTTCATCTTGCACTACAGGATGTGGCGCAGGGATAGTTTTGAGCACTCCGGACGAGGTCGACATGGAATACGCCCTACGTTTCCAATTCAAAGCTTCCAATAATGAGGCTGAGTATAAGGACATGATTACAGGTCTTAATTTGGCAAAAATTATGGAGGCACAGCAGGTTATTGTCTTTAGTGATTCTCAATTGAACGTAAATCAAATGTTGGGAATATATGCGGCCAAAGGAGAATTAATGATCAAGTATCATGCAAAGGTGATGGAGTATAGATGAAGATCTGATGACGAATTTCATTACCCTTGATTTAGGACCATCTTGGATGGATCCCATCAGGGCATATATTGAGGAGGGAGAATTACCAATTGACAAGCTTGCAGCCAAGAAATTGAAGTTTAAAGCTGCTCGGTATGTACTGACTAATGGCATCCTATACAGACGAGGAATGATAGCAGGTCTGCAAAGATGTGTGCATCCCACCGAGGTGAAAGAATTGATTGAAGAGGTTCATAAAGGGTCCTGTGGAGCCCATGTAGCAGGCCGGACACTTTTGCAAAGAATAATGACGCAAGGATACTACTGGCCGACGATGAGGGCTGATTGTATAGCCTATGCCAAGAAATGTGACAAGTGCCAGCGTTTCTCCTCCATTTGAAGAACTCCCCAAGCATTATTAACACCCATTAATTCTCCTTGGCCATTTGCCATGTGGGGAATAGATTTGGTCGGGCCACTGCCAACGACCAGAGGAAGGATCAAATACCTCGTCGTCGCAGTGGATTATTTTACTAAGTGGGTAGAAGCTGAGCCTCTCATTGATATGACGTACGAGAAGGTGTACCAATTTATTTGGAAGAACATCATTTGTCGATATGGTCTTCCTCATGCTTTCATCACAGACCATGGAACACAATTTGACAACGAGGAGTTCGCTGCCTATTGTCATCAGTCAAACATTTTGAAAATCCACTCAGCGCCAGGCCATCCTCAAAGCAATGGACAAACTGAAGTGACAAACAGAACACTGCTGAATGGCTTGAAGAAAAGACTGGACGATGCGAAAGCAAATTGGATCAATGAGCTACAATCATTACTATGGGCTTACCGAACTACTCCCCAAGTAGCAACAGGGGAATCTCCGTATATGCTAGCCTTTGGAAGTGAAGCTGTTATACCCGCCGAGTTGGGTCTCCCAACACACAGGGTAATGAATTTCAACTCCCCTATCAGCGACTTAATGAGAAGATTGGATTTAGACATGCTCGAGGAAGTTAGAGAAGAAGCAGCCATCAGGAATACTGCATACCAACAATGAACAGCTTTGTTCTACAGCAAGAGAGTGAAGAAGTGTGACTTGAAAGAAGGAGACTATGTGCTAAAGAAGGTGATTCAAAAGCACAACAAACTGGAAGCAAACTGGCATGGACCATACCGAGTTACAGAAGTTGTTCGACCAGGAACTTACCGAATAACAACTTTAGAGGGGAAGGAGTTTAAGAATGCATGGAACGCAGAGCACCTGTGCAAGTATTATCAGTGATGTATATTCTCATGTAACGCAGTTCCGTCAGTATGAGTAAAATGAAGATATTCTGCCAAATTCTCTCCTTTTATTGAAAGTTTTTCGGGGAATACTAGTGCTACACACTACTCGGCAAAGCTCGGACTACTCAAATTTATTCTCGAAAACGCCAACTAAGGTTGGTCGGCAAAGCTCGGACTACTCAAATTTATTCTCAAAAATGCCAACTAAGGTTGGTCGAGAAACAAATGTATTCCTCCGGGAAGTAAAACTTGTATTCCTCCGGGAAGTAAAACTCGTATTCCTCCGGGAAGTAAAACTTGTATTCCTCCGGGAAGTAAAACTTGTATTCCTCCGGGAAGTAAAACTCGTATTCCTCCGGGAAGTAAAACTTGTATTCCTCCGGGAAGTAAAACTCGTATTCCTTCGGTAAGTAAAACTCGTATTCCTCCAAGAAGTAAAACTTGTATTCCTACGGGAAGTAAAACTATGTGTTCCTCGGGAAGTAAAAGTATTCCTAAAAATGCCAACTTATGTTGGTTAGGAAGTAAATATATTCTCGAAAACACCAACTAAGGTTGGTCGGGAGGTAGCCAAAGTTGCTCGTTAAGAAAAAATCCACTAACTATGACTGGTCGGGAATAAAAATCCACCAACTGTAGTTGGTCGAAAAGGAAAATTTATCGACCTTGGCTGGTCGAAAACATTTTATGAATACGAAATACTCGTAACTTTTTAAAGTTGGTCGAGAAACAAAACATCATTTTTGTCAAATGATTACCACAAATTCAAACTAGTCGACAATAAGTTGATCGACGAATAACACAATATTATTATCTTTTTAACATATACACATGCACAGAAGTAAAGTGTTACAACACAATGGCATTCAACATTTGCAAATAAAATTATTTCATTAAATGTATAACAAAATACATCAGTAATGAAGTACAAATTTATTACATCATTATTCCTATTCTATTGGTTTCTTCCCCTCTGCTTTTAAAACAGGTTCCTCGCCAGCAGGCGGATCATTTAAAGCAAGAGGAGAATTTATGAAGTTAAGATCTTTTAACATCCTGATATTCATCACGGATGGTCGATCTAGGAGGTGCTCGGGACGAGATATCTCGACATTTGAATGGATATTGTAGTCGTCGAGATATTTGGAAATTAAGCATCGAGGAATGGCCCGAGCAGGGATCCAACTCATATCAAGTTTGAATGGTGGCACGGGTAGGTAGAGCAACCCAGGATCATGGTAGTCCCACAGGTAATGATCCTGTTCGAGTTGCAGCACACCTAAGGCATTCAACCATCCCTGTTTGTAGCCCTCATTATTTGCATTCTGGATACGATCGTCCAAGTGGTAGAGAGCCTCGTTGTATCCAGCCATCCAGAACTCCCCGGGCTGTTTGTGGAATTGATATGTCAATCTTTCCAGCTGCTCGTAGAGATTTTTGATAAAAAGTTCTTTATTCTCCAAGATAGACTTCTGCGCAGAAAGTTTCTCTTCCAGGTCCCTGATTTTCTTAGACATCTCAGACAACGCCTGGTTCTTCGCCATTAGTTGGAAGGCCTGGTTCTCTAAAGCAGACTGAGTCCTCTGTTCCTCGACAGGAACCCGAGCAGCTCTTGCTCATCCCCAAGATGATGTAGAAGGTCCAGATCTCTTCAAGGTCTCCAATTCGTCCCTCAGGTTGGCGTTCTCGACCTCCAAGAACGAGAATCCCTCATCAGTCACTGGGATCAAAGCATTTGAGGTGGAAGATGCAGACTTCAATTATGATAACTCTCTTTGCAGGTTGTTATTCTCTTGCTCTAATAATTCAGCTATCTGTCTGCACTCTTCGACCTTAGCCCTCAGAGTTCTCTCCCTTACATCGTAGCCAGCAAAAAGTTTATCGTATCCCGTGTCGGCAACGATTTGCTGATACTTCTTCTCGTACCCCTCGTGCAAGAGGGCAGTGGATTATTTATATTGTTGCTGAAGGTCTTCAAGAATGCCTTGGATATCCTCAATCATATCATAATAAGCTACATTCTTGGCCACCGCACGATCAAGCAGACACTTCAAGTATTGGTAGGCCTAAATTGCCTGTTCCGAAGCATCTTGGCCGAGGATGTCGACGATTTGTGCTGCACTCAGATCTGTGTGACCAGCCTTAAAATATTCATTGCATTACCGCAACAACTTTGTATCATGAGCAGACAGTAATTCCATCCTGGCCAGAAACTAGCAGAGGAAGAAAAAAGCAATAATCAATAAGAGTACCAATAGAGCATGAAGAGGAGAAACAATAGTATGCATAAACAAAAGTTTAAGTTTTATTATATCACAAAGTGCAGAGTTACATGTTCAGGGTTACATTTGACAAAGAAAAATAAAAAAGAGAGAAACCTGAACAACTTTACACCTTTTCCTTGTCTCCCAAAACTTTCTCGGGAGGCTGGAACGAGGAGGTAGGTTGCTCGGAGGGAACAGAGAGTTGCTCGGGGAGTGTTGGCAGTTGCTCGGATGAAGTTATGAGTTGCTGAAGTTCCTCGCCACGGGGCTGGATAGTCGGGGGATGAGAAACTTGATCTCCCATCACCATGGAAGACTCTTCGGAGGCAGCTTCGTCCTCTTCTTCGTCTTCAGGAGTTGGAGGGGGACCAGGGATGTGTCGTTGGAAGAGTTCAGAATTCTCATCAATCTTCATCTCCTGCAGAGCAGCGACCCACCCATCTCTAAAGTATTTGAGGCTGCCATATTCGACTTGCGAAATCGTGGCAGCCAAACCTTTGTTCCACCCTTTATCCCAGCCAGCGCTGAAGGATTTATTCACAGCTATTTTCCTCTTTAACTTCTCCGAGGAAAGCTTCTCGGACATAAGGTTTTCAGCAGCCTTCAGTTTATTCTCAACCTCTTCCTTCTGCCGACTTACTTCCTGAAGCTGACCCAACTTTTCCTCAGCAACCTTGAGCTTATTTTCAAGCTCCCCAGCACTTTTGAGCTTCTCTTCGAGCTCTTTATTTTTCTTCTCCAAATCAGTTACTTTTTTCTCCAACCCCTTGGAGACTTCAACAACTTGAGCCTTCTCCTACTCGGTTGAGGTAAGTTTCTTCTCCCAAACAGCCTTGTCAGTATCTTACTTTTGACGAGAATCTTCCAAAGATCGCGTCAGACCCATCAGAGCTTCCTCCACACCAGATGAGGAGCTAGAAGCTTTAATAGCTTCATCTTTCTTCAGAATTGTATTAAAGCAGCTCACCAACTGTGAAAAGAAAATGAAAGCAAGTCAGAGACAGGTATGACAAGGGAAAGATGAAAAATTCAAAATAATAAAACTTACAGAAGCAATGTGGCGAGCAGCCAATGAGGTGACCATGTCCCGAGAAAGGTTTTCTTCAATACCTTGGATCTCGGGAATGATCCAAGTCTTTATCGAGCTCATGGCAGAGCTCGGGGGAACAAAAGTAGGAACACCAGTTCCAGTAGTTGGGTGCTGAGAAATGGTTTCAGCCAAATTGATCGAGGAGCTCTTCTTCAGCTTCCTCGGGGGAACAGGAATAGTTTCGACCAAGGAGGAACTCTTGGTCGGTGATATGACAATCACCTCACCTGGAGCAGGAACCTTGCTCGGGGCCACTGGGGGCTTCTCGACAATCTTTACAGGGGCAGCCGAGGAAGGTGCATCAAGTTTTTTTGTCCCTTCTAGGACATCATGTTTACTTCTTTTTGCCTCTCCAGCACCAGAGGCAGGTTTCTCAAAAAGGGTGGGAGGTCTTCTTTTCTTCATCCTTTCACTTAAAGGAACCTGTGACTCAGGCGAAGAACTAGTAGAAGCTGGTACTGGTTCTACTTCACTTATCACCGGACGAGCAGTGAAAGAAGAGGTGTAGCTCTTATACTGCAGTAAATACGAGGCTGACCTAATGTGCTCGTCGGCAACAGTTTGATGCAAACTCCAAATAAGTTTCAAATGTCTTATATTAACGTCTGCCTCTTTTGGGGATTTTCTTTTGCTATCAACTGCAAATAAATAAAAATTAAAATATCAGTGGCACATTTTATCAAACACAGAGGAAGCATAATTTCAAAATAAATAAAATGAAATAAAAATAACCTATCCCATTGCCATAGGGAGGGCATCTGGGACCCTGATACACTTCATCTCCAGATAAAGGAGCATGTTGCCAATTTTTTATAACAACCCCGTGCTCAAAATAGTCCCTACTGGCATCCGGGAAATTGACCACTAAAGTCCTATTTAAAAATCTAGTTTTTAAATAAAAAGTGTTATCACCAACAGCCCATCTATAACAAAACATGATTTCTGGAATTCCTATGCGAGTTCCATGAATTTGATTTAGTCTATGAACCCCTTTAACTATTCTCCATGTGTTGGGGACTATTCTTGCAGGAACAACGTCAAAATATTGACAGAATTCCAGACATAGAGGATTTGGCAGAAAAGAAAAGCCACATTCAGCAATAAAGAGACTGGGGAACCAATGTCCCTCAGCCAAACGGAAATAATCAGAAGGATCAGAAAGTTCCTCCAGAATAACCCACGAAGGAATAGAAAAATTAGAACGAAACTTATCAAGAGATTCAATAAGGTAAACCATGATGAATAAAGGAAATGAAGAAGAAGGAAGAAGATCTTACAGAAAAAGAGTGGATCAGTTGACAACGAACGATGAAAAGGATGAACGCACAAGAGAGTAAGACAATAGAAAACTCGAAGATACAAATTTGAAAAAGTAGAAGACGATGGAATTTTCTGCAGCATTTAAATACTCTGCCTTGGGAAAAGGTAAAAGTAATGATTACAAAAAGAGACGGTTACGTTATCGGCGGCTAAAAAGACGAAAAGGGGCGCAGGAATCGAAGCGGGTATAAAAATTCAAAAAATCCCGATTCTACGAATTTGGAAGGAGAAATAAATACAAAGGAAACACTCCTAAAAATCAGGAGGACCATTTAAAATTGCCATACTCCGAGAAAGAATGTTTCACACTCCTCCTCAAATTTCGAACTATGAAACATTGCGGGCTTCTGTTGATACCAAATTTAGTCTGCTGACATGGCCCAATTGAATGAAGACACGTGGCAATCTACGTGGCAACAACAAACACAACGAGGAACTCAGACGCTCCGAGGAACCATACTACAATGAGGAACACTGCTTCCCCGAGGAACTCAGACGCTCCGACCAACAAGAACTCTACGAGGAACTCTTGAGTACCGAGCAACTCTTGAGTACCGAGCAACTCTTGAGTACCGAGCTACTCTTGAATACCGAGCAGCTTAGGCGGTCCGAGTTGCATCTCGAACAACGCATTAATAGCAGGATAACCAACAGTTTGACTGTTCATTAAATGCTTATCATTCAGATGTATACGCTTAAGGGGCATTTAATATATTACCCTTGCACATGTACAACATTGAATGTATTACCCTTTCACATTACAGCCTCAGGGCTATAAATACATTGTACAATCCTCATTGTAAGGGGACCGGAATTTCTTGATAGAACTTGTAATCGAGAATTCCCAAACAATCAACAATAACATAACAGTGGACGTAGGCCATTCTTATAAGGCTGAACCACTTTAAAAATTCTTTGTCTCATTTATTTTATCTGTGATTAAATAATTAGATATGATCTAATTTTTTACATCAACACTTAATAATAATGCTTTTACAATAATTATTTCACTGCGGTTTATTCTTATATTAGGTTGCAAAAGATATTTTGAGACTACTAAAATCCCTTGCTAGAAGTTATTTTTTTAGTTGCAATAGATAATAAAATAATTTGACCAATATAATTTAGCGTCTTTTGTTTTCCTTACTAAAAGTAATAAATTCATCGCAAAATGTTTTTAACGATTAATAAAATTCCTTGCTAAAAGTTGTTTTGGTTGCAATTTATTATTAAATTAAGTGTGAATTTATTCATAAGCAAAATGTATTTTGGTCCCTAGAAGTATTTCCAGTACATTAGACATTTTAAAATGCCTAATTTTGAATAATAAATTTTAAAGATATAAACTAAATAAGAGATTTAAGTAAATATGCATGATTAAAGACATTATATCATATCCAAAACATATGTGAGCTATTCTTCACAACGTCATACAAAAGTTCAAAAATCCACAAAAACCAACGAGACTTCACAAGACCCAAAATGAGTTTCACTAGTTTTTCTCACTCAAAACAAAAAGATAAAATCAACCATTGTCATCATGCAAGTGAATCTGAGGGGGATGAAGATTCTTTAACATACGCATCTTTCTCTGGTTGTAAGGTCTTCTTCATACTTGCCAGCTTTGACATTAGACCTTGGACAAGGATCTTTAAATCTAGGATCTCCGTTTTATGCCATTTCTTATCAATATCGAAATTGTGTACGCACAATGATTTCACAGGTCGGGAATCAGTACCAAGACCCTTAACATACACCGACCTCTTTCTATAGAAACTTTTCATTTTGATTGTATTATTTACCTAAAGGTTGTCATCCATAATTATAGTACAAAGTATAGTATCACAAAAGACATACAAATGGAATATATGTAGACATCTACACAAAAATATACATTTATAACACTCCCTCTTGGATGTACACCATTTCTACCATCCAATGATTGTTGACATTAAAATCATATTAAAGAAAAACCCAATGAAAAAGAGTATAACTTTTGTGATCATTAAATCGGTGTTGGACGGGCTTATTGTTGCCTCGTTAAAACCTTTAATAGGAAAACCCAATGGAAAAAACTTAGTTAAAAGAAAAAGAGTACTACGTGTATATTTTCAAAATACCATGTTATTCTATTCTCCCCCTGATAAAATGTTTCCCCTGATTAGTTACTCCCTATGATTATGGCATTTCTCTGCTGATTGAGTCAATGCATTCCTATCTCATACCAACCATTCTAAAATGTTCCTTTGGTGAATAAATTTGATAGGTTGTTTCTTCAATCACATTTTTCTTCTAAAGATGGACTTTGTTAAAGAGGGTTGAACATGTCACTTTATTGGATCCATTTGATTCCAATTAGTTCCATGTCTCTTCTAGAATTCATCTACGCAAAAAGATCAAAATGTGCCAATCATATATCTCTTGATGTAAATTCTTTAAATTTTAGATTTACATGTATCATTGCCTTCATACGTAGCGATAGTAACTTATGCTGCTTGCGGCAAGTCATAAGTACGTAATATACACTGATTGTTCTTTATGAGAATCCGAGATATCACATGTATGTACATAACTAACTAAACATATGTCGTTAGATTTAAAATTATCACACCAAAAATTCTTTTAACGCATCACATAATATAATTGATATAAGTCCCATGCTTTGCAAGTCAATAACAATTATTTCTTGTTAAGAGAATGGGTCCAACTATTAGATCTGGTATCATGCATTGTGTTATTTATAAAAATATACAAATGACGTACAAGCATGGTACTTTTGGACCAAATTTAACAATGCAATAATAACATGAAATATGGTACTTTTGAACCAAATTCAAATTTGTCATCCTCTTTAGGATGGAATGGATATTTAAATATCCAAAGATCGGAGATCACGAGTATAAAAAATAGTGTAATATATATTGTGACACCCTGTATATTTTTAATAATTAGGTTGACCAAGTCTATTTATTAAAATTACACAGGTTGTAAAATAATCATATATCATACTTAGCATGTACTAAGAATCAATGATCAATGATAAACCAAAGTAATGATCGACACGCGAAATCCTCAGCCACTGATATATAATGAATAAAAGTTAATTACATCACCAACATACACTGTTTGACAATAACTGGTACATACCAACTCTCTCAAATCCATACTATCTCCACAGCCGAATACAAACACTAGAAATAAAGTAAACCTCGCATATCTCAACATAAATAAAGTAAATCTAAAAATAGGTGCAACCTCTACATCTTCAGAGCTCGGTAGTGACAGGAAATGGTAGAAAATTTGATCGAGTAAGGAAACTAAGTCCGATACACTAGAGTACCTACAATAATGCGGCGAGTCAGTCCCACCGTAATAAGATTATAGCTACGCACTCGAGTAGTAAAACTATCAATCATGAGTACAAATAATAAATTCGATATTTATTAGGTTAACTATGATACCCCACCCTTACCGGTGTCAAATCCTTTAAATTATGTGTTTTCATAACCATATTTCAAAACTCCATCGTTTGCTATATAAGATCAAACGGTAAAAGGAATGTATATAATATCATAACCAAGATATATCCCATCTCCATTCTGTACAAATATGAACATACATACATATATATATATATATATATATACAAACTAAAAATCTATTTGCCCACCTCCAGAGCAATATAAAGTGTAAAACACTACTTGTGTATGATAAAGATTCGAATAGCTGCGCAAATTCCAATCACAAACTTATTTAATTAGAGTCAATTTATGAATCAAATCAATTCAGCCCCAAAAGTCAATCAACTACGTGTGTGCATGTGTAAAACTATCTTAAGTAAAATATGTGACACAAAATTCAGGAAAAATCCCCACAGGGAAAAACCTTTTTATTTCTAGAACTTTGACAAGTTTATAAGACCATTGACTTACATACAACTTCCCTCAAGTGTAACGCACGGTGTCTTCGTCAAACCTTCAAAGCATCGGCTAGAAATCATCAATGGTTCACACGCAGCTATACCACAAGAACACGCAGTTTTTAGCAAAGATCTACACGCAGCGAACTTCAATGACACGCAGTCATAAACTTTGTAGCGACTCACTCCACAATAATACGCAGGTCTCGGTTGTAGAGATCTCCCCACAAAGAATAAACTAGTAGCAAACTATATTTCGGGTTCCATAAAACAACTCACACAAAAGCAATTGGGATTGTGAATTGTAAAACAAAAGTTATGAACCCTCAAATATGTTGGAGAATAAACCAAAATGTATTATGTGAAAATCAGTATTTTCTCCACACGAAAAACAGTAGTCTGACACCCTTATTTATAATAAAATCAAGGCGGTGACATGTTGGCCAAAAACACATGTCGTTCAAACGACAGACGACGTCGTTCGAGCGAGACTCCATCTCGTTTGAACGAGATGTGATGTCATTTGAATGACAGTCACTGATCCTTTTAAAAAAGACTTTTAAAGTTTTAAATAACTTGGAATTCTTAAATCTTAAAACTGTTCATGGGATCAGGAGGTATTTATTCAAAACTATTATGATAAAATATTATTGAAAAACATTTATTAAAAATTCTAAAAATCATTTTTAAAAAATATCCCAACACTTTTAATGTTAAATGTAAATGAAACTTAAACACATTTGACCAAATTCATCCTTATTGGGATTGAATGTTGAAGACTTTTTGAAATTCGAATTCGCCTCTTGTAGATGTAATCTTCTCAATTCTTTAACGACGTGCAGAAACATGTATCGGTATATGACATACTAAATTATGATGGGCAATGTCCTTATATAAAGTAAACCAAGACCATGACTCTAAACTTATCCATGTAACTCAACAGATTAATTCATATTAGACCCATAGTGTTTAGCATACAAATTTTCAATATATTTTCTCAACCTTTCAATCATTATTGATCTACCCCCTTACATATAAGGTCAACAACGTATGTATTTCAACATTTCAGTTTCATCTAAAAGGTTTAGAGTATCAATTATTCATGGGGTGAATGATTATCACTACAACTTATATCCATAAATTCGTAGCCCCGACCCTACTAAAATTTAGAGTATTAATTTTTCACGGGATGAATAATTGTCGTCACAACTTACATACATACATCCGTAACATAGATACTACTCACTAATTCATCACCCTTACTAATTTATAAAGGGGTTTTATTTATAAATTGTTCCGAGTAATAATTTAATCAAATATAAATGTCGTAATTTTGCCACAAATACCACCTTTTTCTTTTAATCCCAGTTTTTCATATTTACTTGTGAGAATTTATCATATAACCCATACCAATTTATTAAAATTAGAGAAAAAAACATCTAAAAACATGTCAAAAGGTAGTCTATAACATGATTCCAATCATATAGAAAATTCTAATAAGAATATATAATTCTCTAACCCAATTTAATTATACTAATTTTGGCTAATTTAACTAAATATATAATTACAAAAATTGAGTGCATTTGCTTATTTATAAAAATCATAATTTTTCCATACATAAAATAAATTCTAATGATTTATACACAAATTTTATAATTTATAAAACATCATTGAGGTAGAAATCATTATTTATATCGTGAGAGGAGAGATTATAATTATCTCGCCTTAATTGAAGAAAATTAACCCTTAAAAGTGTTGAAATCATGGAGAGAAAAGCTATCACACCCCAAACCCAAATATATTCTAATCATTTCATTTATATTATGATTAAATCATAATATTCCGTCCATTCGAAATATAATTCATTTATCAATATTTTTTTTCATGTATAATAAACATAATCATGTTCTTTGTACCATAACATAATTAATATCAGAGTCATAATTAAACGAATATGTTATACTACGATTGACTATGGTTAAATATTACAATCATCAAATCAACCCATGCTAACTCAATATATAAGATGTGCAAGTGTAGTAAAACCTCTGTGTGACAATGACAAAATCCCCACATCTAATCCCCATATCCTTCTAACGGTGCAACTCTCAAATCACCGATCATATGATATCCTAATTGGCAGCGTACAGACCTAAAAATGTTAAAATATAAATCGTAAGCATTAAGATTAGTGAAGTACTCCTTCCCTGAAATGAAATAACAATTATTTATCAGATATGTGGATATAAAATCCAAATAATCCCGCCCTGCTATGAAATAACAATATTATATCAAATATTTAGATATAAAATCCAAACAATCCTTCCCTACAATGAAATGACAATTTTATATCAAATATGTGGATATATAATCCCAGTAATAACAATTTTATATCAAATCTGTGGATATGAAATCCAAACAATCCTGCCCTGCTGCAAAATAATAGTTTTATATCAAATCTGTGGATATGAAATCCAAATAATCCTGCCCGTTGGCACTAACAAATCCTGGAATATAAGTTATAACAAATCCTCGTTATAAGACAAATCAAATTATTGAATCTTTGTCCAATTCCAATCCTGGATCATAAGATCCAAACAAATCCTGGATATTTTAATATCCAAACAAATCCTGAATACCGAAGTATTCAAATCAATCCCGGATCATAAGACCCAAACAAATCCCGGATATTTTAATATCCAAATAAATTCTGAATACCGAAGTATTCAAACCAATCCTGGATCATAAGACCCAAACAAATTCTGAATATTTTAATATCCAAACAAATCCTGAATACCGAAGTATTTAAACAAATCCGCTCATAAGTACACTCACCTTGGAGATTTAATCAGACTTTTCCCTTGCCTTTATCCGGTATTTGTTCAGTCGATTCTTCTTCTCTAACTATCATTCTTATAATATTAGTATCATCATAAGAATATTAACAATTCAAAGAATAACTTGAAAATAACTCAACTCATAAGCATCATATGATTCTATTCAAATCATTCATCATAAATAAAGTTCCATCCAAATTCATGTTAATATATTTGTCATATCCAAATCATAGACCAAACATATATTAATATATTCTTCATAATTCAATACTTATCATATTAGTATTCCAATTCAAAAGACGACACATCATTTCAAGCTTCCTAGAGAAAGATAGGCCCATTTCTTTACTACATAGCAAATCTGCCCTATAGGCTTTTTTATCGTTCATTCAACTTCCAGGAATTTTCATAATTTTTCTACGTCATAACTTTCCATGATATTTCACCCAAAATAAATAAGCATATTGAAAAATACAAAATTAAAGTTTCATAATTTTTAAGGTTCATTTTCTATGTCAAGCAAAACATCGAACACATGGCGTGCATACTTTCACCCTTGGGGCAGATTTTATACCCGAACTTCAAACTCTCACCAAAGATTCATTTCTTGATATTTTTATTTAATTTTAGGATATATAACATATATATGAGTCTATTTTAATTTTCAATTAGAATCATTCAATTCCAATAAGTATACAAAAAGATATGTTAGGTTGAATAAACAAGGTTACTAAACGAAGCAATTTTAAGGGTTTGCACATTCAACTTAACTTAAACTTGCATCTTACCATACATATACATCAAGGGCTGGAAATTTAGTAAAAAAATGATGATTTATATCATCTAAATCAGTAATATAATAAAAACAATAAGATTTGGGGTTAGGATTACCTTCGGAACTTTTACGTAATTTTCACGGATTTTTCTTTAAATTTTCTCCTCACTTTCTTTCTAAACTTTCCAATTCTCTCTTACTCTCAAGCCAAACTCTTTAATGGTTGAGTTATGCTAAAAGAGGGGATTATTTCAAGCCTTTGAAGTCGGTCAAAACCAACCTCCTTCTTTAACCAATCAAAATCCACCATTTGTTAGCCTAATAAGACGAAATATCATTTAATGAATGGAAAGATATGTCCATGCTTCGTAATTCCAGCATAACTTCTGGTTCGGACCTCCGTTTAACACACCGTTTATCGTGTTACAAACCTAACTCATATATATACAACTATATAGTTTTCTCCTTAAGTCAATTGGTATGTTATAAAGGTCAAAACTAGTCTTAAACATGAACATTCCTATCGAAAACTTCAAAATTTTATATTTGTAACTAATTCAATATTTCATTCTTTATGAAGGTAGGGTTAGACTAAACATAATGACTTAACATTATATATACTAATAACATATTATCCATATCACATAAGCTAAGCATGATTTAATCATAATTAATCATTATTGTATTCGGGTTGTCTTTTTGAATTGGTTGAATTGTGTCTCCAATTGCTCCTCCAAAATCCTATTAAAATTTGCCCAAATGCCATCACAATTTTTTTTCTTCAGAAAAATAAAATTTGTAGCTAAAATGAAAGGGTATATTTTTTTAGTGTTGTCAATATATAATTTTTGTGAAATTTGGTTGAGAAAATGGGTCAACTTGTGTACTAGGAATGAGAGGTTAAGTTTTATTTGGTACTCACTTTTGAATGAAATGGGCGTGGTTTCTTAAGAAACCAACTCCGCATTAGTTTTTTTTCTTTTATTTTTAGAATGCTCTCCTTTTAATCTGATTTTTCTTATTTTTTATTTTTTATTTACGCCATAATTACCATCCATTTCTTTCTTTAATAACCCTAATCAAAAAATTTTCTCTAAGTAACTGCCTTATTATCAAAGTACCTATTACTTTATACCATAATTCCTTATGTGTAAAACCGTACATTTTTTTTATAATTATAAGTAAAGTCCATACTTTTATGTAATTACAATTAAGCTCAAACACTTTATTAATTCACCAAATAAATTCTCTAATTTATAATAAATTCTATGATTCACCAATTGAATTCTACAATAATAACTTTCATAAATTATATTTCAACTTCTAGTAGCACAAATAAAACTTTATTCATCATTTAAAAAATTATAAAGTTTCACTTCAATAATTATAAAATTTAAGTTTTCACTTAAAATAATTATCTAAAATCCTCCCAAAATCCATTTTTAATTAAATTCCTTTGAAATTACGGTGTATTACAATCTTCTCCCTAATAAAAAGAATTTTAATCTCAGAATTCACATATACCACCTCATTTATTTAAGTAAAAAATAATATCATCTCTTATAACTTAGTCAAAATACTAACACCTCAGAGAGTTGAGTCAAAATACTAACATCTCAGATAACTGAATGAAAATACCAACACTCATATAAAATGAGTCAAAACTAACTCCTTATATAAAATGAGTGTAAAACTACGTACTCATATAAAATAAGTCAAAATATATCCTCTTATAGAATGAGTTAAAAATATCCCCTCATATAGAATGAGTACAAAATATATTCTCATATAGAATGAGTTAAAACTATCTCCTCATATAAGATGAATCAAAACTATCTACTCATATAGAATGGGTAAAAACTATCTCCTCATAAAGAATGAGTAAAAAATATCTCTTCATTTAGAATGAGTCAAAACTATCTCATCATATAGAACGAGTCAAAACTATCTCCTCGTATAGAATGAATCAAAACTAACACCGTACAAAATAGAATATGGTACTATTGCCCCATAAAATTCTATGCTTCCAAGTGGATTCCTCCTCATTTTTGGGGTTCCACTGCACATATTCCATCGATATCTCCTTTGGATGTTGTTAATACCAAAATTTACCACCCTACGTGGACCAATCATAAGCCAGCACATGTCATTTAATGTGGCACAAGTCCAAGTCATCCTGACCAATAAAGAGGCTCGACCAACGGAGAAGCCCGACCAAAAAGGAATCCCGACCAATAGGGAAGCCCGACCAACGACCTGTATTGATAACAAAGCGACAACAGTCCTACAACCTGTATTGCCAATAAAGCGACAACCTTCATACAATTAATTCTCATTATGTATTGATGTAAATGCCTAAGAAATAAAGGTATTTCATCCATTCACACGACAACTATCAGCACCCCTCTCGGGTTATAAATACTTTGTATCACCCTTATTGTAAGGGATCGAAGAAACAACTCAAGGCAATCAATACAGAACAGTGGACGTAGGCTATTCCATTTAGCCGAACCACTTTAAATTTTCTTATGTCTTGTTTGTTTTACTTATTTTATCTATGATCGATTAATTAGGCATAGTCTAGTTTTTTTTTGAAAACAGATTGGCACCGTCTGTGGGAACGTATTACTAAACATTGTCACTCATTCATCATTCATGGCTGAAATTCCTGAATCAAGTACCAAAAATGAGGGAGTTCCGCCTAATCCTTCTGCCCTCCGAACAATAATGATTTAACAGGAATTTTGGCTAGTTTGGCCAAAGGTCAAGAGGCTATGCAATATACTATACGACAGTTGGACCAAACTCTGCAAACTGGAGTTCCTATATAATTTAATCAAAGGAATATGCCACCGTCGCCATCAAGGAATGTTGGGCATAGCCGTTCCATAACTTCTTGAGATCCTTTATACCTTCTTAGAGCAAATTCTTCAATTAGGATCACTAACTCCACTGATGGATAGTTCGTCATCCCAAAAAGATTTTGTGCCTTATAAAGGCTAAGTAGGGCCTCTCCTTTTAATCGTTTGGGACCCCAGGGAAATGCCCTAAGAGTTGCATCGAGAAATACTTGACGACCAAGCAATTTAAGATAAGGTTCAGCCCAATCCAGATTAAGCACCCGACGAACTGACAGATCCCGTCGGAGGGAAGGTTCGTAAGAAGAAAGTTCAATATGATCTATTGGTCGGCATAAAAAATCTTTCACCCATATATCTGGTGCTGGCAGTGATGCTTAGAAAGGGTCCATTTAACAATTGGAAGACAGATTAGGAAAAATGGCCAAGGCCAAGAATCCCCTCCAAAGAAGTTTTATAAAGGGATCTACCTTTGTGCAAACCATAATAGATTTTCCTACGCTGACCAAGTTTAAAGCTCCAGTGGTCACTCCCAAGTATGATGGGAAAACTGATCCAGTGCTTCATATAGAACAATACCAAGCAGCGACGGATATCTATATTGTTCCTGATGAGATGAGATGTAGGGCATTTTCAGGAATAATCATCGGATCTGCTCAAATCTGGTACAATAGCCTTCCTCGGGGGCAGATTTCTTGCTTTCAAAAACTCGTCGAGCTTTTCATTGGTAATTTTTGCTTTGGAGGAAAACCAGGGAAGTGAGTAGCTCATTTTCTCAATGTAAGACATAAAGAAGGATAAAGTACCATGGATTACATCACTCATTTCAATAATGAGAAACCGAAAGTCATTGATTACGAAGAGAAGACCGAAATCACTACCCTCATGAGTGGTTTGCTCCTCGATGAATTATATTATAGTCTGGCAAAAGATCCCTCGAAGACGATGTCAGAACTTATGGCCAAGGTAGTAAAGATTATGAACGTCAAGGAAGCTTTGGCTACTAAATAGAATTCAGACTCAATGGTGGAAGAGAAAACATAAGGGAAGTCAGATAAGAAGGAGCACAAGAACCACAATGAGCGCAAGAGTTTTAAAGTAAAAGAAAGCCTAGATCAGCTTAGGAAATTCACTGATTACACTCCCTTAACGGTGGACATACATCATGCATTGGAGGAAATCAAGCACAATAATGATTTGAGTTGGCCTAAAAAGTTAAGGTCACCTGCTGAAAAGAGGGATAAGTCCAAGTATTATGAGTTTCACAAAGATAATGGTCATACTACCAATCGGTGTATTTCCCTCCAGAATGAGATAAAAGCGCTCATCCGAAGAGGAAGGTTGGACAGATTTGTTGATCGGCAATCCGGTGGAAGAACTAGAGGTAGAGGTCGACAGAGATCTAAATTACCAGTTAAGCTTAGAGAAGACAAGAAGAGGAACCACGATGAAGATCTAGAAGATGATCCTGATATCACCAAGAATCCTAGACAATGGGAATGTGAGGTATTCACACTCAGTTTTGGATCTTTTGATTGCTACATAATTACAAGTGGGGATGCAGGAGGAGGAGATCATATAACATAAAGGAAATCTTACCTCAATGAGTCCCAAGCTTGTTGCTATATTCAGCGAATCAACCTCGCCAAGGAAGACCGACCAAGAAAGGTTAACAAGGATAAGATAGTAATTAGTTTTTCCAAAAATGATCTATCTGGAGTGTTGTACCCTCATGATGATCCTTGAGTGATCAGAGTCAGGATAAAAGAAGTACTGGTGGTAAGAACATTAGTGGATAACGACAGTTAGGCATACATCATGTTTTATTCCTATTTTGATAGTTTGAGATTAAAACTCAACCAACTGGAACCTTACCACAGGCCACTAATTGGATTTTACGGAGATAAGGTATTTCCACTAGGGACATCAAACTAGACGTGTTGATTAGGACATGGCCGACGAGCAAGAGAAAGAAAATGAGATTCTTTGCAATGGACAAAAATGTTCATTTGGCCTATAATATGATCATGGAAAGAGTTGGTCTGAAGAAATTTGAAATTGTACCCTCTACTATTCATCAATGGCTGAAGTTCCCGACCAACTTCAAAGTTGGAGTAGCGAAAGGAGATCGAAAAGTATCTCGGGAGTTCTACTATTCCTCTATCGAGGAAGAAGATATGTCGGAGACAAAGAGGAAAATAACCACCTATCAAGTGGATATCTCTGAGCCGAACAGTGAGTTTGAGGTTAAAACCTTAGATCTACGAGACGAATCTGAGCTTGTAAAAGGCCAAGTAATGCAGGCAATAGAGAGAATTATTATGGGCGATGATAAACGAGAATGAATAGCTCAAATAGGAGCGTCATTAGAACCAGTTCTTAAACAGGAGTTAATGGCTTTATTGAGGCAAAGAAGATAGGTGTTCGCATAGAGTTATGAAGATATGCCAGGCATAAACCCAAATTTCCTATGCCACGAGCTTAATGTTAATAAGGAGTTTAAACCTGTGAAGCAACGAAGAAGAGTTTTTATCTCGGAGACGAACCAGGCTATATAGGAAGAAGTCGAGAAGCTTAAAAAATCTTCCTTTTTTAAAGATGTGAATTACCCGGACTGGTTGACCAATGTAGTTATAGTCAAGAAGAAGAACAATAAATGGAGGTTATGTGTGGATTTACTGACTTGGACATAGTGTGTCCAAAGGATCACTTTCCTTTGCCACGAATTAATTAATTTATAGATGCTACTTCAGGGCATGAGCTGCTGAGTCTCATGGATGCATATTCTGGTTATAACCAGATCAAAATGAAGCCCGAAGATAGAGAAAGCACTTCCTTTATCACTCCCCAAGGAACTTATTGCTATAATGTTATGCCATTTGGTCTGAAAAATATAGGTTTAACTTATCAGCGACTGGTGAACAAAGTATTTGAGGAGAAGATAGGCAAGAATATGGAGGTGTGTGTTGATGACATGCTTACTAAGAGCAAAAAAGATGTTGATCATATTGCCGACCTCATCCAAACGTTTGATCACTTGGAAAAGCAACAGATGAAATTAAACCCCACTAAATGCGTCTTCGGAGTGCAGGAGGGAATGTTCCTTGGGTATATAGTGAATCAAAGGGGAATTAAAGCTAATCCAGATAAGGTTAAATCTCTGATCAAAATGCCGTTCCCGACCTATAAAATGGATGTTCAAAGGCTAACAGGACGCGTAGCAGCACTTAACAGATTTGTATCCCGAGCAACGGATAAATGCGTGCCATTCTTTAAGGCGCTCAAAAAAACCTTTGAATGGAACAATGAATGTGAAAAAGCTTTCCTAGAACTAAAGAAGTACCTAGGAACACCACCACTACTTTCCCGACCAGTGTTGGGAGAAAAGCTGTATCTGTATTTAGTGGTTTCTGAGTCAGCTGTTAGCTCTGCCTTGATCAGGGAGGAGAATGGACTCCAAAAGCCAGCTTATTACACTAGAAAAGCTTTTCAAAGAGCAGAAGCTAGATATCCCAGATTGGAGAAATTAGCATTGGCCGTAATTGAGGCCAGTAGACGAATGAAGTCATATTTCCAAGCTCACACCATAGTGGTAAACACTGACATGCCACCGAGGCAAGCTTTGCATAAGCTAGAGAAATATGGGAGATTGATGTATTGGGCTGTGGAGTTGGGGGAATATGACCTCGTATATGAACCAATGACTGCTTTAAAAGGCCAAGATGTGGCTGATTTTATTGCAAAATTCACTTACTCAGAGGTCCCCGAGTAGCAAGGGGATCTAGCCGAGCAACATGTAGAAGTCAGCAAACCTACTGAAGATACACTCGACCAACTCCAAGCAAGGAAAACTGTAGAATAAGTTACCACTGACCAACCAGAATCCTCCCATGGAATATAAGAGATAAAAGAGAAATATGAGAAGGTAAAGGACAACATTTTCTATCACGAAATTTTGACAACCTAAGCGTTTGATGATGAAATTCCCATATGGAGCTTGTATGTTGATGGGTCATCCTGTACAACTGGATGTGGAGATGGAATCATTCTCAATACTCCAGACGAATTAGACATAGAGTACGCTCTATAATTATAATTTCAAGCCTTCAATAATGAGGCAGAGTATGCAGCTGTAATTATTGGGTTAAATCTAGCCAAATCATTGAACGCTGAGCAAGTTTTAGTGTACAGTGACTCACAGTTGGTGGTAAATCAAGTGTTGAACTTATATACAGCTAAAGGAGAACTAATGACCAGATACCAAACCAAAGCGTTAGAGATAATTTTCACTCTGTTAGCTGTCCAGATGATCAGAATTCCAAGATTGGAAAATGCCCGAGCAAACGTACTTGCTCTGTTAGCCTCAGCAACCAGAATTGAGCTACGGAGAACTATTCCTATTGAGCTGCTTGTTAATAGGAGCATAACCTAAGATCTGATGGTCAACTTTATTTCACTTGATACGGGACCATCTTGGATGGACCCCATAAGAGCATATATTAAAGATGGAATTCTTCCAACTGATCTACTTGAAGATAAGAGGCTTAAATACAAAGATGCAAGATATGTGCTAGATGGTGGTGTGTTATATAGAAGATGATTAATTGCTGGTCTACAACGGTGTGTGTATCCAACTGAAGTGAAGGATTTGATTGAAGAAGTCCATGAAGGGTCCTATGGAGCCCATATAGAAGGAAGAATGTTATTGCAGAGAATCCATACATAAGGGTACTACTGGCCAACTATGCGAGAAGATTGTGCAGAGTTTGTCAAGAAGTGTGATAAGTGTCAGAGGTTTTCTAGAGTACGTAAGGCTCCACAAGCTCTCCTAACACCAATCACTTCACCTTAGCCCTTTACTATGTGGGGGATTGACTTGGTCGAGCCTCTGTCGACCACCCAAAGAAGGTTCAAATACCTAGTTGTAGTTATTGATTACTTTACTAAATAGGTGGAAGCTGAACCATTGATTGATATGTCCTATGAAAGGGTTTATCAGTTTATTTGGAAAAATATCATATGTAGGTACGATTTAACCTACACCCTTATCACCGATTATGGCACACAATTTGACAACGATGAATTTGCTGACTATTGCGTTCTATCTAATGTCCAAAAAATCCACTATGCTCCTGGCTATCCTCAAAGCAATGGACAAACAGAGGTAACTAATAGAAATTTGTTGAATGGTTTGAAGAAAAGGCTGGAAAGCGCTAAAGGGAATTGGATCAATGAACTGCATTCTGTCTTGTGGGCTTACTGAACAACTCCCCGAACAACCATTAGAGAAACTCCCTACATGTTAGCATTTGGTACTGAAGCGGTAATTCCTGCCGAACTAGGTTTACCTACGCACAGAGTTCTTAACTTCAATACCCCAGTTAGTGATTTGATGAGAAGGCTTGATTTAGACATGCTAGAAGAAGTCCATGAAGATGAAACTTTAAGAAATGCAGCCTATCAGCAATGAATTGCACGTTTCTGCAACAAGAGGGTCATGCCGAGCAACTTAAAAGAGGGAGATTATGTTTTAAAGAAAGTGATTTTGAAGAGCAATAAGATAAAAGCCAATTGACATGGGCCTTATCGTATTACTGCAGTCGTCCGACCAGGCACATATCGGATTGAGACTTTGGAAGGGGAAGAATTAAAGAACCCATGGAATGCAGAACACTTGAGGAAATACTATCAGTAATGTAATCACGCTGTATTAAGTTCATTTTAATATTAATGAGAATGCGATTTTCCCAAAATTTTTATTATTTTTTTGGAGTACTAGTGCTATGCACTACAGTATGCATCAACAAAGATCACCAACAAAGTTGGTCGACATCAATAAAGACCACCAACAAAGTTCGTCGGTATCAACAAAGACCACCAACAAAGTTGGTCGTCATCAATAAAGACCACCAATAAAGTTGGTCGATATTAATGGAGCCCACCAATAAAGTTGGTCAGCATCAACAACGTTGGTTGTCAAACATATAAAAAACCACTCAAGGTAAAATTGTAAGTCCTAAATGCTTGGTTAATGAAGACCCGAATGAATAATTTCATCTAAACTGGGCTAAAAGATGGACAAATATTCCATTCACGCCCGGGAATCGAGGTAACTAATGCAATTACCATAAAATTTAGGTACATTAGTAGAATCATAGTGAAACATTGGTAATTGGTATAAAGCTTAGGATAATCCTATGGACATCAATAGAACCGATGAACAATTAGTTATTAACTAAAAAAATTGATCCATTCATAGTCAAACACTAAGAAGACATTTAGATATTAACTAAAAATTGATCCATTCATAAAATAAGCTTTTTATTAAATCAAATGATTACATATTGTTGCTCAAAGACGCATAAACAAAATACAATGCCTTATTCTACAGGACATTTTCTTTCAGCCTTAGAAACATGATCCATGCCAGCTGGAGGATCATCCAAGGTAAAAGGGGAGTTGATGAAGTTAAAGTTTTGAAGCATCCTGGTGTTGTTGCTAATAGGACGATCAAGTAGATGAGGAGGTCGGACGATCTTTAGTTCATCAAGTAGCTCGTAATATCCTAAGTATTTTGAAATCAAGCATTGAGGAATACGATGAAGAGGAATCCAGTTAGCATCTTACTTAAATGGATGATTGCCAAGCTGCAGTAGTCCCGGATCATACCATTCCCATAAATAGTTCTTTTGATCCACCTTCATCATAGTTAAAGCGTTCATCTAACCCTATTTATAGGATTTGTTCTGGTCTTGTTGATGTCTATCATCAAAATGTCCCAAAGCTTCATTATACCCATCCATCCAAACTTCTCTTGGATGCTTGTGGAATTGAAAGGTTAATTTATCGACCACTGACTGCAGCTTTTTCAGTACTCCATCCTTAACTTCTAATTGGGAAGATTGAGTGAATAATTGTTCAGACAAGGTCTACAGCTTTTGGGACATCTCAGCAATAGCTCGGTCTTTTGCCTTTAGTTGTACAGCTTGATTGGTAAGGGCCTATTCGGTCCCTATTTCTTCTATGGTTCCTCGGCCAGGCCTATTCCTAGCTCGGGAGGAAGATGAAGATTTAATATTTTTTAAGGCCTCTAATTCATCTCTTAATGTTGCGTTCTCAGCTTCCAAAAAGGAATAACCTTCATAAGTAGTAGCAACAACAAACCCTGAAGCAGACTTCAAAGGATTCATTTCATCCCTCAAATTATTATTCTCCTCTTCCAAAAGTTCAACAACAATTCTAGTTTCTTCAACTTTAAGTTTAAGAAGAAACTCCTTTTTATTATAAACATAAACAAAATTATCAAATTTCCGACCTACACTTAAGCTTTGATATTTCTGCTCATAGCTGTAATATCCCGTATTTTTACGCATAATTATTTTTATGGAAAATGGGGATTAATTAAATTAAAGGAAGAAAATTCAAATTTAAATTAATCCGATTTTATGATAATAATCACTAGCAGGATGAGAGTTAGTAATTATTGAAATAATAGAATGGTCGGGAATGAGATACACGGTAGTTATGTTATAAATAATTGGGACGCGTATGAGCCGCGTCATTTGTATAATTTTAGAGGATCAAAAGATAATTTATTTTTGTATAACTCGGACGACTATTTTGAGTGCACCAGAGTGTCCGAAAAGGTCGAAATAGTTAGAAAACACTATTCGGGTATTTTATTTGGAGCTCGGGACATTTTAACCCAAAACGACACCCCGGAGGGGTATTTTGGTCTTTAGGAATTTTAGGGTAATTAAATGGACGATAATTGGGTAATTAAAAGATATTTAGGGTTAGTGGCAGTCAGTTTCAACCTACGTGAGAAGAGAGGAAAAGAGAGAGAGAACCAAGGAAGAAGAAGGAGACTCCATTGGAGCCTTCGCCAAGAACTCAACCTTTCATAATAAAAAGTACACCAGCGCGTAGATCGTGTCAGGAGGATCGTTCCTATACCAATTTCCGCCTGCGAATCAGAAGTTCATTCTAAGGCAAGTAATTATCTTTCTCTTCTCTTAGCAATTATTACTCATGTTAACATGTGTTGAGGTTTTAGAACAACTAATACCCAATTTGGGTTTTTTTATGATGAAATCGCATAGGAATTCTAGAAATCTGATAGGGGCTTGCATGTAGAGGATTTCCCCCCTAAATTAGAATGTGAAATTTGGTGAATTAGATTCTAATCACGAAATAAAAATGGAGTTTTTAAAGATAAATAATTCTGGGTTTAGGTTAATATGGTTTATGGTTAAAATTTAGGAATTTATAGTAATTACATGATGATTAGGAGGATTTGACCCCAAAACTATGTTGAAAAGTGTTCTAGGGTGACTTAGAGTAGTTTGGTAACCTTGCAATTGAGTTGGAATGGATTTAGGTTGATATTTGAGAAGAGAAAATCTGGAAAAATGAACTTTAGAGAGGAACTGAGCAACTTCAAAAATTTCGTTAGAAGTCCAGCCCAGGTCATTCGAACGATCACATTCGAACGAGACTTCTAACGAGATTCCAGTAGCCCTTCTAACGAGTTTGGTGGTTCGTTCGAAGTACCTTCTTTTGAATGATCCTCGTTCGAACGAGATTTCTGGGTCTTCTAACGAGATTTCAGAATGGCCTTTTTAAGCCCAAATTTTGTTTCAAATTTCACGTAGGCTTATTAAAGTGAGTGTTAAACCAGTATGATCGTTGAGTGACTTATATTAATAATTAATAGTGAGCGGAGAATATGTTGACCCTCGGGATGTATAAAATCCATAGAATTAAGGAGGTGCAAAAATACAAGGTAGAGTACACACGAATAAAGTATGGGTTATAATAAGAGATATAATATACGTACTACAAATACTAGACTGTGGTAAAGCTAATGAATTTTATATAAGTTGTGTGCATGCTTATTTTTAAACATATTATGTGTATGACATACCTAGCTACTGGCTTTTGAACAGAGGTTAACGCGTTGTGGACGACCGGATCCTGTGTGCCTTCGGGGGATTTAGAGTCGTACTACTAGAGCATGGAATCTAGGTACGGACTATCAGTGATAACGATAGTGTTGACGGTCGTATGGGTGCGTAGGTATGTGCATAGCCCATCGGCTTGGGACTATGTTCGCCTCCAATAGTTGTTTATGTTTTTATTGGTTCTTGAGAGATTGAACCTGTTATCCTCTATGCGTGAGCTTTGCAAATGGACTAGATAGCCGAGTATGCGTAGCACCAAAGGTTTCTCAACCAAGGGTGAATATTGCTATATTTATATAATTTAATTTGTATACATTAAGTGATTAATGTGTGTAGACCGCAAATCATGTTTGGTGTCTTATGATGTTGACGCTATTTTTATATGTACACTTATGGTACTATCAGTTGGGCATTTAGAAGAATACGATAATAAACTAAAGAAATCCTAATTCTTTGTCGAAATCATAAGTACGTCGGTCTTGAGTTATTTAGGAAGACTTTCAAACATCATATCATACACTTAGGAGTCAGGATATCATGACTAGTATGGGTAGTTAGGCTCGTTAGATGTGCACACTAGATCGAGGGGTGAGTATCTCAAGTGAGTACGCTAAGTTAACTTGATTAATAATTATGCTAATTGAATCAATTTAAGCACTTGCTATTTTAAACTGTTTTCAACTCGGGCTCTGACCCATTTTTCTGTATATCTTTCTACTTTTCCATTATTTTAGGTGCCCAGCCACAGGGACACCAACCTTAGGAGACTCTTTTCAGTTGCCGTGCTGTAACTGCTGTGGAAGCTGCAATATTATTGCTAGTAGACGACTCAGCTCATTCTTTCTTTTTAGTCCTCCATTATTGTTGGACATGTCGTCCTTACTTATGTTTGCTTTCAGAGATTTAGTCGTTTTAAATTCTCTCTCTTAGATTAGGTCTCTTTTATTGGATTTATTGTATGGGATAGTTCCTGGAGATGTTTACTCCACATATTTATTTTACTTCATTCAGACTTTACTTATGTTTTACTATGATGCATGGTATTTATTGATATTCTTTTAGTAGTAGTTAATGACAAGATAAAATTTGGACATCACCCTTTTTAAATACTAGGTGGTTAGTTTTATTAAAATAAAATCTAAGTTTTTCGACAGTGGTGCATTATCTGAACCAACTTGATATTCTGAAATTAATTAGTTAAGGACTGATCACTCGGTAATTAATTAGGCGGGGTGTCACAATAGCTCTGATGCAACAGCGCAGTATATTATTTATATTGTTCTTTAATCATTTCATAGTAGGCTATATTATTTTCTACCACCCGGTCAAGTAAGTACTTCAAATACTTATAGGATTCTTTAACATGCTATAAGTCATCATCACTGAGTAACTGAGTGATTTCTTCTTTGGACAAGTTCGTATGACCAGCTTTGAAAAAAGCATTGCACTTTCTCAGTAGCTCGGTATCATGGGAAGATAGTTGTTCCATCTTCACTATAAACTAGCAAGAAAGAAATAATCACCAATCAACAACAAGAATGGAGAATGAGTACAATCAACAAGAGATAAAAAGGTACAAAAGGTTCTTTTATTAATAAAAAAATTTCAAGTACAATAAAAATGAAGAGAAAGAAATAAAACGGGCAAATATCGAATAACTTTACACTTTTTCCCTATCAACCTTCTTATCCTTCTCAGAAGAAGGGACTACAGACTGGGGCTGCTCGGTTTGCTGAACCGGAGGAAGAGAAGACTCAATGACTTCAGGTTGTTTGGCAGCAGATTCAACCACAAGTGAAAACTCTTCAGAAGTAGCTTCATCTTTAACCTCATCCTCAATGACTGGAGGAGGTTGTGTTCAGAGTCTTCGGTTGTGTTCAGAGTCTTCAGTTGTGTTCAGAGTAGTTCAGAGTCTTCAGTTGTGTTCAACTCTTGAAGGGCAGTTACCCAACCATCTCTGAAACATTTTTGCTTTAAATACTCAATCTGAGCAAAAATAGCAGAAATGGCTTTGTTCCAGCCTTTGTCCCAATTAGCACTGAAGGAGGCCTTCACAATAGATATTCTCTTAGCTCTGGCAGAGGATACAAGATCTTCAGTAGCCTTTATCGTTCACTCAGCTTCCTCTGCCCTGCGCTTAACTTCCTCTTTCTTATTCTCAGCCTCCTTCCCCCTATGCTCAACTTATTCTTTATCACGCTCAACCTCCTTTACATTGCGCTCAGCTTACTTAGCCCTGCGCTCAGCTTCAAGGGTATTATCATCAGACGTCTGTCGAGCAGTCTCAACTGTCTTCAGTTTCTCTGTCCAAGTACTCTTCTCAATCTCTAAGTCCTGCTGAGATTCGAGCAGAGATTTCTTCAAGCCACCTAAGGCTTCCTCCACCTCATTTGAAGAATAAAAACCCTTAATTGCATCATCCTTCTCCAACATATTATTGAAGTGTACTAAGAACTGCAAAAGATAAAGATCAAAATCAGTATATGAGAGATATAAAAGACAACCAAACCAAGAAAATGGAAATTACTTACTGATGCAAGGTTCTGAACAGCCAATTCAGAAACCCTGGTTCGAGGGAGCATAACATCCACCCCCCGTGGTCTGGAAGAGTACCAGACTTGATCAACTTCCTGGCCAAACCAGGGGTGATAGCTGTTGGAGGAACAACATCAGAAGAGGGTAAATCAACCAAGTACAGTTGATCAGTTACTTAGTTGAATTGCTTCTATGCAATCCCTCTCCTAAGTCTCCTCAAAGGAACTTCAACATCTTTGGGAGCTATATCCTTAGGAGCCAGGTCTTTGGGGCTCGGGTCTTTGGGGGCTGAGGGCTTCATAACATCCCCTATTTTCTTCTTGTCTCCCCCAGCAGATGTTTGGGGGCCAGATATGCTACCACTGTAAAGGTCAGGAAATTTCCTCTTCTTCATAATTTCTCACATAGGAGTGTCTGAGTCAGCAATAACCTCTTGATCAAGGTCAATCACCAGAGCATGAGAAGCAACAAGTTTGGCGATAAAGGAAGAAACAATATTATTGTATTGAAGCAGATAGAAGGTAGACCTAATGTGCTCCTCAGTAACTACCTCGTGAAGTCCCCAGATAAACTTCAATTCTCTCAAATTTACTTCCCTCTCTTTAAGGCACTTTCTTTTTTGCTGAACTGAAAATCAATTTATAAAATAAGAGTTAGTATGACATTTTATCAAACATAAATAGGGAAAATTTACTAAAACATAAAAAACCTTATTCTGCTGCCAAAGAACGGACATCTAGGTCCTTGATATTTAGCGCCTCCAACTAAAGGGGCATGTTGCCAATTTTTCACAACTACCCCATGATCAAAATAATCCCTATTAGAATCAGGGAGATTAACTACTAAAGCTTTACTAACTACCGTAGTTTTCAAATAAAAAGTGGTATCACTAGTTACCCATTTATAATAAAACATAATTTCTGGAATCCCCAGATGGGTTCCATAGATTTGATTTAACCTATAAACTCCATTTACAACTCTCCATGTGTTAAGAGCCTATAACCTATAAATTCTCTAATTTATAACCTATAAACTCCATGGGTCCCATAGATTTAACCTATAACTTATAAACTCCAATTACAAATAAGTTCTCTAATTTATAATAAATTCTATGATTCACCAATTGAATTCTACAATAATAACTTTCATAAATTATATTTCAACTTCCATTAGCACAAATAAAACTTTATTCATCATTTAAAAAATTATAAAGTTTCACTTCAATAATTATAAAATTTAAGTTTTCACTTAAAATAATTATCTAAAATCCTCCCAAAATCCATTTTTAATTAAATTCCTTTGAAATTACGGTGTATTAAAATCTTCTCCCTAATAAAAAGAATTTTAATCTCAGAATTCACATATACCACCTCATTTATTTAAGTAAAAAATAATATCATCTCTTATAACTTAGTCAAAATACTAACACCTCAGAGAGTTGAGTCAAAATACTAACATCTCAGATAACTGAATGAAAATACCAACACTCATATAAAATGAGTCAAAACTAACTCCTTATATAAAATGAGTGTAAAACTACGTACTCATATAAAATAAGTCAAAATATATCCTCTTATAGAATGAGTTAAAAATATCCCCTCATATAGAATGAGTACAAAATATATTCTCATATAGAATGAGTTAAAACTATCTCCTCATATAAGATGAATCAAAACTATCTACTCATATAGAATGGGTAAAAACTATCTCCTCATAAAGAATGAGTAAAAAATATCTCTTCATTTAGAATGAGTCAAAACTATCTCATCATATAGAACGAGTCAAAACTATCTCCTCGTATAGAATGAATCAAAACTAACACCGTACAAAATAGAATATGGTACTATTGCCCCATAAAATTCTATGCTTCCAAGTGGATTCCTCCTCATTTTTGGGGTTCCACTGCACACATACCATCGATATCTCCTTTGGATGTTGTTAATACCAAAATTTACCACCCTACGTGGACCAATCATAAGCCAGCACATGTCATTTAATGTGGCACAAGTCCAAGTCATCCTGACCAATAAAGAGGCCCGACCAACGGAGAAGCCCGACCAACAAGGAATCCCGACCAATAGGGAAGCCCGACCAACGACCTGTATTGATAACAAAGCGACAACAGTCCTACAACCTGTATTGCCAGTAAAGCGACAACCTTCATACAATTAATTCTCATTATGTATTGATGTAAATGCCTAAGAAATAAAGGTATTCCATCCATTCACACGACAACTATCAGCACCCCTCTCGGGTTATAAATACTTTGTATCACCCTTATTGTAAGGGATCGAAAAAACAACTCAAGGCAATCAATACAGAACAGTGGACGTAGGCTATTCCATTTAGCCGAACCACTTTAAATTTTCTTATGTCTTGTTTGTTTTACTTATTTTATCTATGATCGATTAATTAAGCATAGTCTAGTTTTTTTTGCATCAACAGATTGGCACCGTCTGTGGGAACGTATTACTAAACATTGTCACTCATTCATCATTCATGGCTGAAATTCCTGAATCAAGTACCAAAAATGAGGGAGTTCCGCCTAATCCTTCTGCCCTCCGAACAATAATGATTTAACATGAATTTTGGCTAGTTTGGCCAAAGGTCAAGAGGCTATGCAATATACTATACGACAGTTGGACCAAACTCTGCAAACTGGAGTTCCTATATAATTTAATCAAAGGAATATGCCACCGTCGCCATCAAGGAATGTTGGGCATAGCCGTTCCATAACTTCTTGAGATCCTTTATACCTTCTTGGAGCAAATTCTTCAATTAGGATCACTAACTCCACTGATGGATAGTTCGTCATCCCAAAAAGATTTTGTGCCTTATAAAGGCTAAGTAGGGCCTCTCCTTTTAATCGTTTGGGACCCCAGGGAAATGCCCTACGAGTTGCATCGAGAAATACTTGACGACCAAGCAATTTAAGATAAGGTTCAGCCCAATCCAGATTAAGCACCCGACGAACTGACAGATCCAGTCGGAGGGAAGGTTCGTAAGAAGAAAGTTCAATATGATCTATTGGTCGGCATAAAAAATCTTTCACCCATATATCTGGTGCTGGCAGTGATGCTTAGAAAGGGTCCATTTAACAATTGGAAGACAGATTAGGAAAAATGGCCAAGGCCAAGAATCCCCTCCAAAGAAGTTTTATAAAGGGATCTACCTTTGTGCAAACCATAATAGATTTTCCTACGCTGACCAAGTTTAAAGCTCCAGTGGTCACTCCCAAGTATGATGGGAAAACTGATCCAGTGCTTCATATAGAACAATACCAAGCAGCGGCGGATATCTATATTGTTCCTGATGAGATGAGATGTAGGGCATTTTCAGGAATAATCATCGAATCTGCTCAAATCTGGTACAATAGCCTTCCTCGGGGGCAGATTTCTTGCTTTCAAAAACTCGTCGAGCTTTACATTGGTAATTTTTGCTTTGGAGGAAAACCAGGGAAGTGAGTAGCTCATTTTCTCAATGTAAGACATAAAGAAGGATAAAGTACCATGGATTACATCACTCATTTCAATAATGAGAAACCGAAAGTCATTGATTACGAAGAGAAGACCGAAATCACTACCCTCATGAGTGGTTTGCTCCTCGATGAATTATATTATAGTCTGGCAAAAGATCCCTCGAAGACGATGTCAGAACTTATGGCCAAGGTAGTAAAGATTATGAACGTCGAGGAAGCTTTGGCTACTAAATAGAATTCAGACTCAATGGTGGAAGAGAAAACATAAGGGAAGTCAGATAAGAAGGAGCACAAGAACCACAATGAGCGCAAGAGTTTTAAAGTAAAAGAAAGCCTAGATCAGCTTAGGAAATTCACTGATTACACTCCCTTAACGGTGGACATACATCATGCATTGGAGGAAATCAAGCACAATAATGATTTGAGTTGGCCTAAAAAGTTAAGGTCACCTGCTGAAAAGAGGGATAAGTCCAAGTATTATGAGTTTCACAAAGATAATGGTCATACTACCAATCGGTGTATTTCCCTCCAGAATGAGATAAAAGCGCTCATCCGAAGAGGAAGGTTGGACAGATTTGTTGATCGGCAAGCCGGTGGAAGAACTGGAGGTAGAGGTCGACAGAGATCTAAATTACCAGTTAAGGTTAGAGAAGACAAGAAGAGGAACCACGATGAAGATCTAGAAGATGATCCTGATATCACCAAGAATCCTAGACAATGGGAATGTGAGGTATTCACACTCAGTTTTGGATCTTTTGATTGCTACATAATTACAGGTGGGGATGCAGGAGGAGGAGATCATATAACATAAAGGAAATCTTACCTCAATGAGTCCCAAGCTTGTTGCTATATTCAGCGAATCAACCTCGCCAAGGAAGACCGACCAAGAAAGGTTAACAAGGATAAGATAGTAATTGGTTTTTCCAAAAATGATCTATCTGGAGTGTTGTACCCTCATGATGATCCTTGAGTGATCAGAGTCAGGATAAAAGAAGTACTGGTGGCAAGAACATTAGTGGATAACGACAGTTCGGCAGACATCATGTTTTATTCCTATTTTGATAGTTTGAGATTAAAACTCAACCAACTGGAACCTTACCACAGGACACTAATTGGATTTTACGGAGATATGGTATTTCCACTAGGGACATCAAACTAGACGTGTTGATTAGGACATGGCCGACGAGCAAGACAAAGAAAATGAGATTCTTTGTAATGGACAAAAATGTTCATTTGGCCTATAATATGATCATGGAACGAGTTGGTCTGAAGAAATTTGAAGTTGTACCCTCTACTATTCATCAATGGCTGAAGTTCCCGACCAACTTCAAAGTTGGAGTAGCGAAAGGAGATCGGAAAGTAGCTTGGGAGTTCTACTATTCCTCTATCGACAACCTTCATACAACCTTCATATCGGAAAGTATTGATAATAAAGCGACAGCAGTCCTAAAGCCTGTATTTCCAATGAAGCGACAACCTTCATACAATTAATTCTCATTATGTATTGGTGTAAATGCCTAACAAATAAAGGTATTCCATCCATTCACACGACAACTATCAACACCCCTCTTGGGTTATAAATACTTTGTATCAGCCTCATTGCAAGGGACTTAAAAAATAACTCAAGGCAATCAATACAGAACAGTGGACGTAGGCTGTTCCATTGAGCCGAACCACTTTAAAATTTCTTGTGTCTTGTTTATTTTTCTTATTTTATCTGTGAACGCTTAATTAGGCATAGTCTAGTTTTTTTGTACCAATAGATGTAATTTTTGAATTCACAGATCCAAAATACTCACTGTATGATGAATCTAAATTAACGAAGTAAGAAGACGTAAACCACGTTATATACCCTATCTAGGTGGTTAGGAAGTACTAGACGATACTTAACCTTCTACATCTTCTCTGTGATCATGAATAACCCAATATAATGAGGGGGATAATTTTCCTCTATTTTCGAACCACGTCACCTCTTTCATAAGGGAAACCCCCAGTAAAACTAATACTTCCATATGAAATTCAAACGGCTTTCGATTCTTATCGACATAGCTCTTCTGTCTATCTTGACCGACATTAATTTGCTCTATAATCAACTTTATCTTTTGTGTCATCTACTGGATGAACTCTGGTCCTAACTACCTTCCCTCATTTGGGTCCAACGAACATATTGGTCATCGGAACGATCTCCCATAAAATGCCACATAAGGGTTATGAAAACTAACTCATGATAACTATTATTATAACCGGTGGTAAGTGTGTTTCCCAACTTCCCTTAAAGTCCATTATACACAACCGCAACATATTCTCTAACGCTTGATTGACTTTATCGGTGTGGCCATTCGTCTATGGATGGTGTACTCTTTTAAGATGTAACTTAATACCCATGACTTGCTGGAAACTCTACCAAAAGTGCACCACAAATGTAAGGCTTCAATCTGAATTGATCGATAATGGAACCTCATCTAAACATACAATCTTGACCATATACAATTATACAATCTGCATGATCGAATAATCTAAGAAAATGATTGAAAAGTGTGCCACCTTCAAAATGCGATAAAAAATCATCCAAATAGAATTGTGTAGTTGAGGCATCAGAAGTATCCCCATGATGAAATCCATCGATATACTATCCCAATTCCACTTGGGAATGGGTATTGGCTGAGGCCTACAATATGACTTTTGGTGATCCACTTTCATCATCTCACAAGTCGTATATGTAAATACAAACTCGGCCACATCTTTTTTCATGCTGCGCCCTAATACTGTCGATTAATATCTGAGTACATTTTATCCCCTCCTGGGTGTACCAAAAAATGAGAATAATGCATCTCCTCCATAACGGTCTGTCTCAACTCCTGGTCTAAGGGTACTATTAACCTACCCTTATAATGCAATCCACCATTGAATCCCACTGAAAAGAAAGGTAGGCCAGTAACAAAAAGCTCTGTCACCTTTCCATTACACATCTCATCCTATGGCTACCCCCAAATTAGATGTATCATGATTTCTGGAGTCACTGTAAGAATACTCATGATTGCCCTGGTCAATTCGCCAATCATCTCTACAGAGACAGCACTTAAAAGGTTGAAAGACTGCCACTGGGTCGTCGACTCAACACATTTGCCACCGTGTTAGCCTTCCCTGTGTGATATTGGATCGTGATCTGCTGATCCTTGATGAACTCAAACCACCACCTCTGCCTCATATTAAGATCTTTTCATGCAAAAAAAAATATTGTTGACTCTTGTGATTGCTGAAGAGTCAAACTTATCTCCCCAAAGAGAATGCCTTCCCACATGAGACACTAATACAATAGTTTCCAACTCCAAGTCAGGAATCTGGTAATGAACCTCATGTGGCTTTAACTTATGAGAGGGATAAGAAATTGGATTATCCTCCTATATCAATATCCCACATAGTCCATGTAGATAAGCATAAGTGTAGACCAAAACTAAACTCCGCTCCTAAGTAAGACAATAACTGGTGCATAACCGAACTTCTTTCTCAGAGTGTCGAATGCCTTATGTCACTTCTCACTCCAAAAGGATACCACCCCTATCTAATGAACTTTAATTTATTAGTACAAAAGGGTTTAAAAATCTAAAGTCTATGTGAGAAGGTATTTTACAAAAATTTAGAATATCTCAAGTTTTATCTTCTTAATTAAGACGATGATTCTAAAAGATGCAGAATGATTAATATAAGCACACGACCAGATGTACAACGGGAAAATATACTAACGAAAAAAAACTCAGCCGATAAGAACAAAAAATGCACTATGGTAGAGTTTTAAACTATAAGAATTCGACTTTCAATCTCATGATGTTACAACTGACTAGACACACTTTCCCACCATATTCTCCGTAAAGAGCACCAACAGCTGGAGCACGTTGCACAACCGTGATCAATTTTGGTCCCCAACCAATATTTTTGAATCATCTGGTCAAATCAATCTTTTTTAAAGTGAAAGAAAATTTATTCGTGAAAAGTTTGGAGAATAAATTTGTTCTGGGACGAAACCTCCAAGCAAGAAAAGTGCTACACCTAAGATTTTTTGTGGAATTCTATAAATATGTGTGTAGGGGTGTGTACAAAGGGTATGGTACTTTAAATCTCAAAAATGAATTTTTTCAAGCCAAGGAAGAGAAAATATTTACTCACTAATGAGGGTTGGATTTGAATGAAGATGAGTAAATTTGCCTATATTAGAAACAATGGCTTGTTATAATTCAAAGACGAGGAGTGAAAAATGTGCTCTTAAATATATAGAATGTTTTGATTAGAAAAAATATTTTTTCAAAGCTCTCACTCTTGGTTTGATACAAAAGATAGTACTTTAACCTATAGCCTTTGATTTTGAAAATGTTTAAAGGTTTAAATGCTAGGTGTCATGCTCCTAAGGTGTCAAGTAGTAACATCAGGGTATAAGTCACCCAAAAATATGTACTTGATACACTAACTAAGAAGATCCTAAATAAAGATATTATGCAAAAGTGACTTTCGGCGCCAGTCAAACTCATTTCGTTGTAAAGTCATTGCAACAAACTTTGCATCACTATGTCAAACCTTAGGCGAGCCAGGTCCCACACTTATTTATAATTTTTGCACGGGGACACAAATGGGCATCAAGATAGTGTCGCTGCAATCAGCAGACCATCGCCGCGATGGAGCAAGTCGCGCCTTTGTTTATAGGATTTGATAAGTGAATAAAAATTCCAATGACAAGCTTCACTCTAGCGAGTGTAACCATTGCTGTGAAGCAGGTCACACATGTGTCCAGATTTTTTCAAGTTTTCCTTTATAAGATTTTTCCAAAATACATTTTAAGGCAAACTCCAAGTATTTGAAATGCACAAAGATATGAAATTCTTTTTAAAATATATTTTTCTATATGAAAAGTATATTTGCATGGGTTGTAAGATCAAATTTTATAATTGATTATTTTTTATTTAGTTTATCCCGTTACACATCCCTGTAACTTCATGAATGCTTCTACATATTCAAAGATAATGTTGAAGACATTTAGAAGATTGAAGAATCGTTCCTCTCAACAATATTGAGAATAGTTATGGCAGTTTGGTAAAGATTTTATTTTTCTAGGGGTTTTACATTTTAAAATATTTTTAAAAGAATATTTTGAAAATCTAGCTAACTTGTTAGAATGAGATTCGCATGTCGTTCGAATGAGTTGCACTAGGTCGTTAGAACGAGTTATATGGTTCGAACAAAATCTAGGACAACGTCTTTTGATCAGTTATGACTTGTCGTTCAAAGTCTTGTTGGAAGTCATTCAAAAGAGATCGGCCTCATCGTTAAAACGAAAGGTTCCCATGATCGAATAAGATCTAAAGCATTGTAAGAACAATTTTTTTGATATTGTTCATAGTATAGGCGTTTTTATATATTAGGCTAGTTTGGCGCATCTCGTTATAAACTGTCAGGCACCGTCACAACAGACCGAACTCAACGTCTCCAAGTTTGAAGACTTTCCCACATCGCACAAGGTATAGAGCTTTTAGGTGTTTGAAATTCATAAGATTGATTTTGGGATGTTGAATGTTATTTAAATTGAAACGGGTTTTTATAAATTGAAAAATCGAGGCATATTTTTTATTTAAAAATTTCAAAATTCGTTGACCTCGTTCAAATGAGATCATGTTCTTGTTCGATCAAGATCACACTTTCATTAAAGGCTCGTTTTTAGTTTACATCGAATGTGTATCGACTGAGGGTGTACTGTTTTAGGTCGTTTGAAGGTTGTTTGAACTTTGTTCAAATGAGATGGCACAATCGTTTGAACGTGATTCTATTTCATTCAAACGAATTACTATTCTCGTTCTAACGAGCTTCAAATTCATTTGAACGAGCTGCCGACTCAAAATTTGTGAACACCTTATATATACCTATTTCGTGTTCAGATTTTTTAAAACTTTTGAAGGAATGCTTTCTGTATATCTATTCCAAAAGTTTTCAAAGTTTTATGTTGATAAAAAACTTTTAGATTCACACTTTCCATTCCCCAAATATTTTTTGTGAATCTATTTAAACCCTAGAAATATTTATATCCTTGAATACACCTTGTGGAGAGGTACTCTATGGCTAACTTGTGAACCCAGAGGGATCACAACTGAAGAAGAAGTCTGAGGCTGATCAGTGGACACCGAGAGAGAATATGTTTCCTAGGGAATTCTTGGAGACAAGTAGTATTCTTTAGAGATTTATAAAGACTAGCACGCTATGCTTGTAGCGGTCATCAAATAGTATTGTAGGTTGATTGTCTTATAATATTTCTGAAGTGCAGAATAAAAGGTTTTTCCCATAAGAGATTTTCTTGAAATCTTTGTGTTTGTGAATGCTTAGCATATTCATATTGTTTTGAACCCATATTTGTCTTCATAACTAATTTAATAAACGATTAAAATTTGTTTAAAATTGGTTTTGTATGCTCAGAGTATTAAATTGATAAAAATACAAAAATAGAATTTTTGGGTGTTACCATCCTTACCGAACACGTTTTTTTTTATTCTCATTTGGTATCACAACATTCAACTATTCTTACCTTTAAAAGTGGTATCAGAGAAGGTCACCAAGTTATCACGTGATCCTTATTTTTTTTCAAAAAGTTTTTCCCACTGTTACCATCATTTACAAGAGGTATCAGAGCGGGTTGCATTAAGGTATTGTGTTAGATCCTTATTAGCGTTATTTTTGGGTGGTTATTTATTTTCTTTCTTGAGTTTGATTTTTCTTCTTGATGGAGTCCCATAGTGATGATGACTTAAATCGATTTAATTTGAAGTTTACTAAAGAATTGAAGTTCTTACATTTTTTTTTCATTTTAAAAATGCAATGGAACTTTTGCAAATTGGTCAAACTCAAAGAGATTTCTTTCGTGAGATGCTTGTGGACATGGATTGTGATTTTAAAAATTTGAAATTATCTAAGAAAGAGAGGGATGATAGAACATGATTTTTTGAGAAAGAATTTGAAGATTCTAAAATTTCCAGGGTTAGTTTAAGTACCAATGAGGAATATGCTGTTTTGATCAATGATTATAAGGCACATGAGATGACTCTCAGGAATAAGTTTACTTGCATTGAGGGGGAGCTAGATAACTTTCTAGGAATGATTGAAAATTTATAGAAGGAGTCCCTAAAACTTGAAGAGTCAAATTCCTTGCTCGAGTATAAAATTTTAAAGTTAAAAGATGATTTAAAAGACTCGAGTAGTTTTACTAATGATGGTACTGACTCACATGTTTCTAATACTTTCGGTGTCAAAGTCAAGACCATTGTTTTTTAGAGGGTCAACCACATCCAAGGACATTTGACAAGGTCAACCCACAGGTAACATTCCTCACATTTGCACATGTTCACCTTGTGGTAGGAAAGGTCACCTTAGAATTTTTGTTATGATATTGAAAGAGGTCTTAGGAAGTTGAAGTCTGGTGTCCCCTTGGTTTCCGACACCTGAAGAATTAAGTATATAATTATTTGGCTTAGGAAATCATTTTAACAGGCACTAGATGATAAACTGTTTGATTCTCACATGCTTGCACATGATGTTTCACTTGCTATATCTCGTGGATGATTGCTTGCATGATTTTATCTGTCATACTCTAGTTGTGCTTCATAATAAATGTTTACTAGTGTTATGACACGTATATCTTTTGTATTATATCTTTCTTTTATTGAGTCATATTAGAAAAATAAAAAAAAAGATTTTATTTTGATATTTTTTCAAAAAATATATAAAGATTTTTTGTTCTTTTGAGTACTCTTGTTTTACACATTTGGTGTAGCGTATCGGTGTGTTTGAATCCAACTCACTTTTTACTTTACATGTGGCTAGGACATTTGGTTATGGCTTTACATACTTAAATTCTTCTTAAACATGTTTATGGAGTTGTTTCAAACTTGATTTTCTTTACCAATTTGACTTTGTATATGCCTCCGCACACACATGCACGAACTTTTTGAACGTTAACTTCACATGTATATTTAAGCTTTATGAGATGTTCTCCCATAAATTTTGTCATCTACATGTTTATGTGACTATGGGGGATATATGCATGTAAGAACCTTTGTCTGTGAGATTTTATTTAGTATTGAAAAAATATGAGTGAGCACGGGAAAAAGGGTTGCGAAAGACAGAGTCTTTGCATGAAAGCCACCATTGGATAGAGCCCAATAAAAAATTTAAGGCGATAAAAATAGAAAAAATGCCAAAAAAGAGCCAACATAGTTTAGATTAATAATTGATCTTTCAAAATGAAATCACTTATAATGAAAAAGAAAGAGAAAAAAAGAGAAAAAGAAGAAAATATGATATATGTTTATCTTTTGAGGGTATTTAGCTGAAGATCAACGAGTTTGTACAATGAATCCTAGTATGCTTATTTTGTCACGACTCTATTGATTTGTGGAATCATCAATATTCTAGGCTTATGTGCATTTTGCTTGTCTTGTTCATTAAGTTCAAATTTATTTGTCACTTGAGGCTAAAGCTTAGTTTGATAAAATTTTGCGGTAAATTATAATTTCTTGAACATATTTTAGTGTTTGGGTCATAATTCATTTTGTAAAAAGTTCACGCCTATTCGTTTCATCCCACATGTTTAGACACATCGTTACTATGCTAGTGTTTAAAGCTTACGTGTTTTGTGTCATGCTCATGGTCGTTTATACCAATATATGTATGCCATATTTTCTTTGTTACATTTTGAATAGAGTATAAATGGTGTTGTGTTATTTTTATAAGTTTATAATTTTTTTTTTGCAAATATGAAAAATTTCAAAAATAGTTAGTGCTGTTTGCCTTCAAAGATTATCATTCATACGCGCATGTAACAATATCTTATTATACGCTTGATTTATATATTTTGTGATGATATCTTCTACATATTTATGATGCTCTGCTTTAAAGTGTATGTTAATACTCTTTTGTCTTTTTCGAATAAAAAACAAAGGGGAGAGCAAATTAAAAAGTGAGATTTGATGAGTTTGATTTATAGGGGAGAATTAAATTAAATTTTTTACTTTTTATTTTAGTGTCGATGCGTCACGAGGTATATTTCTTTGTTTCATGTGTTTAGGTTCCCTAGGGCATTGATTAGAAGATTAAAAGTTCAAGTGAGGAACAAGTGGAGATTTGAAGTCAATGCCTTATGCTATTCCATTTCTAGGGTTTGGGAGGGTAGTAAGATTTTTATCATAAGGGATTTTTGATTTTAATTTGAGGTTCGGTTATGTTTGTTTATTTTGTACTAGAATTGCCAAAGGGGGAGACTTGTAAGAACAATTTTTCTGATATTGTTCATAGTATATGCTTTTATATTTTAGGCTAGTTTGGCGTATCCCGTTACAAATCGTCACGCACCATCACGGCGAACCGAACTCAAGCTTCTCCAAGTTTGAAGACTTACCTACATCCCACAAGGTATAAATCTTTTAGGTGTTTGAATTTATTCATAAGCTTTATTTTGGGATGTTCAATTTTATTTAAACTGAAACAGGTTTTTTAAATTGAAAAATCGAGGCATACTTTTTATTTAATTTTTTTTTCAAAATTCACCGACCTCTTTCAAACGAGATGAATTTCTCGTTCGAACGAGATGAATTTCTCGTTCGAATGAGATCACATTTTGTTCGAAGGCATGTTTGAAGTTTACATCTAATGTGTATCGAACGAGGGTGTATTTTTTAGGTCGTGTGAAGGTCATTTTAACTTCGTTCAAACGAGATGGCACATTCGTTTGAACGAGATTCTATTTCGTTCAAATGAATTGTTATTCACCTTTATAAGCATCAAGCACTAAAATGTCGTTTGAAGTGTCGTTGGAAATCTATTCGAAAGTAAAAGTGTATGCCATTCGAATGAGGTACCAGGTCGTTCGAAAGAGTGCCCGAGTTTTTTTTTATAATTAAATTAGGTCCAAATCTCTAATGTTTATCCTTTTGCAACTAGATTCTTTATAACTAGAGATACGAGATTAGAGTTTTAAAGAACTCCTTTTAACCCTTTCCCAAGCCATTTTTAGAGTTTCTTTTGTGATCAAACTCTATTGTTTTTCATCCACCCCCCTTGAAAATTTAAATATCACTCTACCTAATCAAGAAGAACACATCATTGTTGAAAAACCCTTACAAAATTCATCTTTACTACTGATTTGTGGAGTCGAGGATCTACTGCTGAAAAAGAAGGCTGATCGGTGGACACTGAGGGAATACTGATTTCTGTTGGAAGTGCTTGACTATGCCATTGCGATAGAAGACTTTAAGAATTTCACATTACACTTAATGATCAATGTAGTCTTTAAGTCGTCTAGTGTCTGTCAATTTTTATACAGTGTTAAAATAAAGGTTTTGCTCGAAAAGGATTTTCCCTTACTTCTTCGCATGTTTGCTGATTTGGTTTGGCTTATTTAATTTGGACTTCATCATAAAATACACACTTAGGGCTATAAACAAATATTCGAAAATCTGCATCCATCCGATATCCAAATCTGAATTTTCGGATATTGTAAAGGAATAGGCCCCTGATTTTTGAAATCAAAAAGTAATAATTTCCTTTTTGGATACGAAAGCATAAAATGATGCTTCAAATTAACATCACATTTTAATTTCTATATAAATTAAAATTAAACCAAGTGAAATAAGATAAAACACACACTTATGTTAATTTCACTTAAACCAAATTAATAAACCCAAGTCCTAGAAAATTTGCCTAAGTCACATTTCTCAATGTTAGCAAATTAGGCCAAACCAAAATTAAATTAATGACTTGAATTAACTACACATTACCCAATATTTAATTAGCACCAAATTAAACATGTAGTGATTAAAACCAAATTTTATCTTGAATTACCAAAGCATGCGTTCTAGGTGATATATCAAGATAAAATTAAACAATGAAACCACTACATCGGGATGTACGAGGAAAAACCCACAACGGAAAAAAACTTCGGACGGCCCTAGCCTCAAATCCACTAAGTACGGAATTTACAAATACAAGCAATATGACTTACAACACTCGACTCGATCCCTCTCAAGCCCCGATGCGTCTTCTTGTATCAACCTCTGCCTAGCGAATAACCACGGAGCTCCACTGCGGTCTCGAAATCCACCGATCGGACTTTATATGGTCACCGTCACCCGAACAAGGACCCTTTCTCCAAGTGGGTAAATTAACGCAAACCTCTTTTTCTTTGTGGGATTTAAAAGCAAATCCAAACGTCTCTTCAAACGGTAGAGATGAAAAATTGGTGCCAAAACTCCAAGCAATGTATATATATATATATATATATATGGAAGCCTGGATAAACAATATGGGTGAAAACTAAAGTGTAAATGAATTTTTCTTTGAAAAATAGACACTATAAAACATGAACTTTTTCTTTTTCTCTTTTTCTCTCAAACTCTCTCTTGGAGATAGATGTGTATGAAAAAGTTAATTTTCCAAAGTTGGTTCCCTTACTTAGATATTCAGTCAAAAGTTAGTGGAAAAAGATAATGGGAAAGTGGGTGAAAACTGTCAAAACCTGCCATTTAACTGTTCCCGCCAAATCTCGTTCGAACGAGATTTGTCGTTCGAACGAAGACTCGTTCGAACGGCCTTCTAACGACATTCTAACGAAGTTCCAGTGTCTTTAAAAATGATCTCGTTAGAAACCTCGTTGGAAATCTCGTTCGAACATCCATCTCGTTCGAACGACATTTCGAACGAAGCTACAGAGGGTAAACTGGGAACCCGTTGGCAAACTCATTCGAACGACATTTGGTTCGAACGAAAAACTCGTTAGAACGACATATCGAACGAACTTCCAAAAAGTTGGAAACTTTCAATTTTTAACCCATAAACTTTATAAACTTTATTTAAAGTTTTAATTAAATCTTTTTGAAAATAAACAACAGTTTTAATTAAACCTACACCCATTATACTGTTCCAAGCTCCTATATATATATGTAATGCATTCATACCTTGGGAGCATGGAACCACTATTGATGACGTAGAAACGGGGCACTTAAACTCGGCATTTTGATGAAGCTTTATACACTTGCCTGCTACGTCTTCAACAAACTCGTCATAAGCTTGAAATAGGTACATTGAACACTATCCTATGATACAAATGTTTTGTTCGGAATTGAGCCAAAACTACTAAGGACTCAATTAAAAATTTGTGTCCTTACAAATCTCCCCCTTTGGCTATTCCGGGACAAAAATAAAACAAAAATCCTAAAGGGCCATCAAGCTCTACTAGACTGACAAAAATGTCCCACCAAATAAAAATACAATGCTTGACTCAAACAACCCAAAGGATCAAAATCTTTGTCGGTGAAAGTTGCCACTTAGAAAATAATTCCTGCACACTTAAGCAAACACATTAAACGCATAGGGAATATCAAAATATTAAATGCAAATAAATAAAGACTCCCCTTAATTAATTCTCCCCTTTATCATAACAAATGACTTACTTAGAAAGACGTCCCCCCTAAGATAAATCTCCCTCAACTAAGATACGATAACAATAGGATTACATACCATTTCTCCCCCTGTCATTCTCCTCCTTTTTATTCAGGATTAGACAAAGGATAAAACTAATTTAAACATGACGCATAAAGTGATAAGAACATGAAAGCATATGGTCAACAAACACATAACTAATTCATAAAAATGAATACCAACTATGATGCGACAACAAATGATACCAATGTGACAAATTAAATTCTAAGCATGTGATATCGAACAAACTACGTAACAAACAAGGTACCAATTATGAATTGAAGAATAATTGGACTAGATAAACATGGCAAAGACATAAATAAATTATCATATATATGTATACACAAGAGATACAAGCTAAGCATAAGTACACACATATAGATATAAACACACAAATGACACAAAATAAGATAAGCTTTTCACACTCGTATGGCAAAAATGTGTCATATGAAAACGGAAGTGTTGGGGTGTGAACTAGTAACAATTAAATTTAGACCCAATCACTTAAAACATGTTCACGGAGTTCTCAATTGATTGCAAACTTCATCATATTTGAATATAACCTCATGTGACAATATATATTGAACTCAATGAACAAACATACATAATGCATACAAGCCTACATGTTGATGATTCTACAAACCAATAGAGTCATGACATTGAAAACACAACTAGGATAAACGGACATTGTGCAAACCGTTGATATACCATCCAATCTCCCTCAATAAGCATTTATATTAATTTTGAATGAATATATCAATCAAACATAGGCCTTGGCAAATATTTTGCTTTTTAATGCCATATTTTCTTTTAGGCCTTTGGACCACGTATTTCTTTTAGGTCCAAATAAACGGTGGCTTACTATTCGTAAGGGACAATAAATCCTTTCGGAGCCCTTCCCCTTCCCCTTCCCCTTCCCCTTCCCCTTCCCCTTCCCCATGCACATTTATATTTATCATTTTTTTTATTTCTCACAAATCTCACGTGCAACGGATTTTGACATGCACTAGTCCTCCTAGGTCACAAATATGTAGATGACAAGATTGGTAGGAGACCACCTCACAAAGCTCAAATATACATATGAAGTTAAAATTTTAAAAGAGCTCGTGCATGTGTGAGTAAAGACATATAAAAATAGAATCCATTTAATCAACACAAAATCCAACTACTCCATGTAAGCATGATAAAGAACATAATAAGGATTGACAATCTAAACCAAAAGTTCTAGCCACATGAGAGCGTAAAAGATGGGATTCAAACACAAGAATATGCCACATAAAGTGTGTCAAACTAAAATACACACAAAATAAAATCTTTTTGAGTTTTTTTTTGACATTTTTAACCCCAAAAAAATATATACTCAAAAGACAAACAAAAATCATTTGTATTTTTCATTGAGCATGAATTACGAAAAGGGTAAAACACAAATGATAAACAAAAATCTTTTTTATTTTTCATTTAATGCAAATTAAAAAGAAGGAATAAAATACAAAAGATAAACAAGTCATGATTTCTAGCATTAGATATAAAATAAAGCAATGACTAGAAAATGAATAAACATGCATACACCTAGCAATGATATATACTATGAAGCACAAGAATCTAGTGTATGCAAAGAAAACTGACACATTCGACGTTTAAATTTAACAAGGGAGGTTTCATGTCAAAGCAAATGAGAATCAACAAATCTAATATCTAGCGCGTCTAAAAATGATTTTCGAACCCATATAGATGTATATTTAGAATGATGGGATTTAAAAACAAATGGGATGCTAGACATAGACTTCCTAGGACTTCTTTTAAGATCAAAACAAAATGACCTAAGGTGACCTTTCCTACCACAATGCAAGCATACGAAAACACGAGAAATGTTACCTAAGGTGTGACCTTTTCTAAGGTCTTTGGATAAAGTAGACCCTCTCAAACAAACAATGGTTTTAGCTTTAGCAACGGAAGTATTTGAACTAGATGATCTAGAACCATCACAACTACTACTCGAGTCTTGTAAGTCATTTTTCATTTTTAAAATATCGGACTCAAGTAATAAATTAGACTCCTCAATTTTTCGGGACTCCTTCTTTAAATTTTCAATAACTCCAAGAAGGTTATCACGCTCCCCCTCAATGTGAGCAAACTTGTCCCTAAGAGTCTTTTCTCGATTATCACTCTCTTTCTTGGACATTTCGAAAATATTATAATTGTGATTTATATCCATGAGCTTTTCACAAAAATATCTTTTTGAGATAGCGACGTTTGCAAAAATTCAACTTTATCTTTAAAACAAGAATTTTCATCTTCAAGAAATTTATTTCTTTTTCGAAAATCTCAAATTTAAATCTCTTAATTTTTCATTACAATTATTAAGCCCATTTAATTCCTCTTGAATAGCAAAAACTTCATTATCATTAGAAATGGACAAATTTTCATTAAGGCATCCCATCGAGAGAAACAAAAAAATTGAGAGTGAGTAAAAATTGAACCACCTAAAAATACAAGGAGCACAAAAATTATAAAAGCCAAAAAAACGGATCTTTAACGCGATAAATTAGCGGCCCGGCTCTGATAACAATTTGTAAAGGAGTAGGCCCCCGATTTTTGAAATCAAAAAGTAATAATTTCCTTTTTGGATGCGGAAGGGTAAAATGATGTTTCAAATTAACAACAAATTTTAATTTCTATATAAATTAAAATTAAACCAAGTGAAATAAGATAAAACACGCACTTATGTTAATTTCACTAAAACCAAATTAATTAACCCAAGTCCTAGAAAATTTGCCTAAGTCACATTTCTCAATATTAGCAAATTAGGCCAAACCAAAATTAAATTAATGACTTGAATTAACTACACATTACCCAATATTTAATTAGCACCAAATTAAACATGTAGTGATTAAAACCAAATTTTATCTTGAATTACCAAAGCATGCGTTCTAGGTGATATAGCAAGATAAAATTAAACAATGAAACCACTACATCGCGATGTACGAGAAAAAACTTACAACGAAAAAAAACCTCGGACGACCCTAGCCTCAAATCCACTAAGTACGGAATTTACAAATACAAGCAATATGACTTACAATATTCGACTCGATCCTTCTCAAGCCCCGATGTGTCTTCTTGTATCAACCTCTGGCTAGCGAATAACCACGGAGCTCCACCGCGGTCTCGAAATCCACCGATCGGACTTTATATGGTCACCGTCACCCGAACAAGGAGCCTTTCTCCAAGTGGGTAAATCAACGCAAATCTCTTTTTCTTTGTGGGATTTAGAAGAAAATCCAAACGTCTCTTCAAACGGTAGAGATGAAAAATCGGTGCCAAAACTCCAAGGAATGTATATATATATGGAAGCTTGGATAAATAATATGGGTGAAAACTAAAGTGTAAATGAATTTTTCTTTGAAAAATAGACACTTTAAAACAAGAACCTTTTCTTTTTCTCTTTTTCTCGCAAACTCTCTCTTGGAGATAGATGTGTATGAAAAAGATAACTTTCCAAAGTTGGTTCCCGCACTTAGATATTCAGTCAAGAGTTAGTGGGAAAAGATAATGGAAAAGTGGGTGAAAACTGTCAAAAACTGCCATTTAACTGTTCCTATCAAATCTCGTTCGAATGAGATTTGTCGTTCGAACGAAGACTCTTTCGAACGGCCTTCTAACGACATTCTAACGAAGTTCCGCTGTCTTTAAAAATGAACTCGTTAAAAACCTCGTTGGAAATCTCGTTCGAACATCCATCTTGTTCGAACGACATTTCGAACGAAGTTACAGAGGCCAAACTCGGAACTCATTAGCAAACTCTTTCGAACGACATTTGGCTTTCCAACGAAAAACTCGTTCGAACGACATATCGAACGAACTTCCAGAAAGTTGGAAAATTTTATTTTTTAGCCCAGAAACTTTATAAACTTTATTTAAAGTTTTAATTAAATCTTTCTGAAAATAAACAATAATTTTAATTAAACCTACACCCATTATATTGTTCGAAGATCCTATATATATATGTAATGCATTCATACCTTGGGAGCATGAAACCACTGTTGATGACGTAGAAATGAGGCACTTAAACTCGACATTTTGATGAAGCTTTATATACTTTGCCGTTACGTCTTCAACAAACTCGTCATAGGCTTGAAATAGGTACATTGAACACTATCCTATGACACAAATATTTTTGTCCGGAATTGAGCCAAAACTACAAATGACTCATTTGAAAATTTGTGTCCTTAGAGATATTTATCTGAAAAAATGGAAATAAATACGAATATGGATACTCTATATAAATATCCGAGAAAATAGATACGGATACGGATAGTACTAGTACCCGACATGGATAATCCGCATCTGATGCGGAGTATTCATTTTATCGGATATCCGTATTCTTCAAACATATGTTTAAAATATTACTGATAAGAGTAAATTACCCCATAGGTTCCTTAACTTTCCACTTGTTTCAATTTCATCCCTATCATTTTTTTGTTTCAATTTCATAATCAACCTTTCATTTTATCTCAATTTCAAACATGTTCTTTTTTCTGTTTCAATTTAGTCATCAACCTTTCATTTTGTCTCGATTTAGTACCTCTATTATTTATTTTGGATACAATTAATTATTTTTCCTCTCTTTATTAAAAAATAATAAAATGGATGTTATAAATATTGAAAAATAAACTATTTTATCATTATTTGGGTAGAAAAAATATTTTTTTTATCCAAGAATAATAATAAAAAAATATTTTTAAATTTTATTTTATCTTAGTTGTTTTTAATTTTATTAAAAAAAACTAGAATAACAATATTCATAGTTAACATAGTTTTTTTTAATTTATAAAAAAACTCTTTTTTTTTTTTTTAATTTCTATTAAAAATGTTTAATTTTATTTTTAGAATCACGATTGTTTAGTACCGCTAGCGCGGACCAACATCACAAGAAAATTTTGTTTATAAATGGTGGAAAGCAATTGATGTCTTATATTCGCGATTGGTTAGTTCACTGGATCGGACGCACATTAGTTAAATGATGTGGGTCCGTGCTAGCGACACTAATCAATCGTGAATCTAAGACATAAACTTAAACATTTTTAATTAAAATTAAAAATGTTTTTTACAAATAAAAAACTATGTTGACTTTTAAAATTGTTATTCCAGTTTTTTTAAAAAAATTTAAAAATAACCGGGATAAAATAAAAATTAAAAATATATTTTATTATTATTTTTGGATAATTTTTTTTATCCCTAAATAATAATAAAATAGTTTATTTTTCAATATTTATAACATCCATTTTAATATTTTCAATAAAAAGGGTTAAAATAGTCAGTTGTATCCAAAATAATTAACAGAGGGACTAAATTGAGACAAAATGAAAGGTGAGGACTAAATTGAAATAAAAAATGGACAAGGACGAAATTGAGGCAAAATGAAAGGTTGCGGACGAAAATGAAACAAAAAAAAGGATAGGGATGCAATTAAAATAAGTGAAAATGTAAGGGACCTATGGGGTAGTTTAATCAACTAATAATTTTAGTATTACTATTACTAATAAAATAACATAAGAAAAAACTTAATTGTTTATTCCCTAAAATGAAACAAACACATGTTCCATTCAAAACAAAAATCCCCTAGAGTTTTTACTGGGTATATTATAAAATGCCATGTATTATTATTTTATTGGGTATATTATCATGGAGTTACACTAAAGTTACAATACACTCTATCACACACAACATACACTCACTAAAGAACATATACTCCACTCAAAATAAAAAAAAAACCTAATTTTATTTCATTTCTTTTTTGTATAAAACAAGAGAAAAGAAACCCTCATTTCACTTCACAAAAAAACCTCATTTCACCGCCTCCCCTGCCCCTCATCTGCCAATCGTTGCTCATCAACCCCGCCACCGCTTCTCATCAACCCCTCCGCTGCACATCAACTCCGTCGCTGTGCATCCCCTCGTCCCGCAACAGAAAGTTAGCAACAACAGGTACGTACAAAATAAAAATACAAATATATAACTGTGTGTATATATATTGTTCATGTGGTTGTTCTTTAGTTTCCTTAATTATAAATAAATGTATGAGAGAAACAAAAAATTAAAGAGATGGTTTTTATTGTGATGAGAACTGAAGTTAACAATAGGTATATTATATAGAAAATACAAATGTATACTTAAAAAAATAAAAATATTTGTATGTTTTGAAGACTAAAAGGTCCATGAGATTATCATTCTAAATAAATTAGATTTAATCTAAAAGGTGCATATTTATATCTACCGTTATGGAATGTTACTATTATTTTTTTGGATGACTTTAAGCTTATATGGTTGTAATGTATGGATAGATTTAAGCCGTATTATCTTTATAGAATGATGCTATTATTACGGAAGCCATAATTATTGATGTTAGGAGGTAGTAATTCTGTTGTATATTTATTTGGATAGGATTGGATATTTTAATAGTTATTTTTTGCTATGGGTAAACAATGTAAACGTATACGGATATTATCCGAATCCGAGGTATCCGAGCGGATATGGATAGTTGTTTTAACTAGCTAGGAAGATACGAATACGAATACGGATAGTGCATATAGATAGAGGATACGGGTATGAAAAATATGGTATTCGATCCGTATCCGTTTGTATACCATCCCTATACATACTAAATCAAAATAAGATAAAGTTTGTTAAAATTTGAATTTGTATGTGTTTGTCCTAAGATACAAATCAATCCATAGGATACACATTTCTCAAATTGGTATTAGAGCTGGTTGCACCTAAATATTCTGTGATCCTTATTATAATTTTTTTTGATATCAATTTTTATAAATTGGTGATCTTTAAAATTTTTAATTTTATGGATAATTTATATAATAGGAAGCCTGTTTTCGATGGGTCAAATTATGCATACTAGAAATTTAAGATGAGGTTGGCTTTAAAATCCATAGATGAAAGAGTCTGGCTTGTTTGTAAAAGAGGGTGGACACCACCCACTGTGACTAATAGCGACGTCATAGGTCCAAAACCTATCTCTGCATGGACAAAAGATGATTTTTAATGGAGCAATTATAACTCACATGGTTTAAGTGACATTTCTAGAGTCGTCATCCTTAACAAGTTTCATCACACCATGACGTGCACCACGTCTAAAGAATCTTGGGATACCCTCTAGATCACTCACGAGGATAACAACGTAGAGGAAGCTTCTAAGATACAAAATATCACCACACAATTTGAGACTATTACTATATGAGAGTCTGAGTTATTTGATGAATTTTATGCATGATTGTCTGATATCGTTAACTCTAGTTTTAATATAGGTGAGAAAATTCCAAGACGCGTGTAGTAAAAACGATTTTGGGATCACTCTAGGACCATTTTATTCCTATGGTTACTGTGATGAATTCATTGGGGGATATTAGATACGCATAGGTTAGAAGAACTTATAGGAGACCTTCAAACGTATGAGATCGACATGTTTCCCAAAATCATTAAACCTAAGGAAAAGGGATTGCATTAAAAGTTTAATCTAAAAATAAAGTGAAAGTGTCGTCTGACTCCGAGTATGATTTCGATCCGGATGATTTAACCCTTCTTACAAAAAAAATCAATTTTTTTTCTTAAACATAGAAAAGAAAATACGTGCAAAGAAAATAAGAGTTTTGAGTAAGACAAAAAATATAAATCGTGCAAGAAAATTTTTAAAAAAGAAAGAAATTATTACCCTAAGAAAGATGTTATGAATGTAAGGGTACGGGTAGCTCACGAGTGTGCTACGGGATTAAAGAGACAATGCACAGACAAAGCTACCTTCAATGCCATGCTTAGTGATAGCGATGTCGAGTCGGTGGATTCCGGGAATGAATCACCACATGAATATAACATCACCGCGTTCACGTCTAGTCTTGTTAGTACATCTAGTGAACCTCACACCGATGAGTAAGCTTATAAACATGATGACCGTGATAGTGAGTCTAGTGATTCTGGAGAAAATGAGGGAGATTTCTCTTAAAATCGTTTTGCTCAAAACTCTTGAAATCAGTTGTAAACGATTTTACACAAAACCATATGGAATAACCTTCTTAAATCATATGCACATTCTACTCTTACAAACTCTAACAACAAGACCAATACTTTGAAAATATAGTTCTTAAGATAAAGAGTAGAGTTTCCCACCTAAATGAATCTATAATAATGATAGGATGAAGAAGATGTTGATGAAAACCTCCCACCTCCTAAGGTTGCCCAACTCCACAAATGTGCTCCATGAAATCTCTAAGAAAAACCTCCCCCTTATAGCTTCCTTGTTGTTCTTCTTATCCAAAAATCCCCAACAACATCTTGATAAAAATCCATTTTGCTTAAACATGTAGTGTATGGTGGTTTTGGGTGGAGGGATGGTGGTGCAAAGGTGGTGTATGGTGGTTGGGGAGCCAAAATATGATTTGGGTGCTCAAATGAGAAAAAAACCACTTTAAATACTCCCAAACCCTTAGGGTTAGATTCAAAAAATCCCTCAAAACTTAACCCCTTATCCAAAGGTCAATCAAGCTGTTAACCCACATTTTAATCTGAATCGCTGAGAGCTCGACACGTCATCTAATTGGACGATACGCGTTGTGACAACACATAAAAATGTGCAAATTTTTCTAAATTTTCTCGGATCATTCATATGACTTTCGACCTCATTCGAATGAGATCCACTCCCGTTCAAACAAGATTTATAATGAGGGAAAATCTTGGGCTAAAATAGGGCAAGGAATCCACCTCGTTTGAATGGGAAACTACCCCTAGTTCGAACGATGATGCACCTCATTCGAACGTGAGCATTTCAACGAGATTCTAGAGAGTGAGGGAAAACAAACAGGTCTTTTTCATAAGAATGTTGTTCGAACCTGTCGCGCTCCAACTTAATTTTGTTAAACTCATCCTTTTTATTAGAGATAAATTGCCTTAAACAATGCTTTAATTTAAATCTCTAAGGAAAAATAGCATAATTTTTTTTTCCAAAGGTATGTGTAGATGAGAACATAACTGCCTTTACTTATAACTTATAAGTACTACATAACTTAACATAACCAAGATCCTTAGTTTAATAATTACACAAAAGAAATCTTGATATTCAAACCATAGTAAATATCTGTCACTCCCCCGTTTTAAGGTCCTAACTTGGCAGTGAACTCCAATTTATAAGCATACCTAAAACAAAACATTATAGGAGTGTAAGCTATAAAGGCTTAGTGAATGACCACATACCAAACATATAACCAATTTGAATAAACATTTTTATTTTGTTCTAATGCTATAACCCAACAGGAATTGTGAAACTCTCGCAAGCCTGGACCCGCCACAGTCCAATTAACCCACCACAGTTATTAGGGACCATCACATCCCTTTATTAGGCCCGAGTACACAAACCTTTAAGTTCGATTAATAGAACCACCACATCCCGTAGGAACCACCACAGTCCTTAACATTAGATAAAGGACTCACTAGTCCATATCATTATATAACATCGCTTAACATTTTTAATCATATGCATATGTTTCATAATTAGAACATCACTCCCATAAACAATTTTAATGCATGTGTTTAACTACACATTTCCATATGAAATTATAAGCATTTATATTTCATAAGGAAGGTCACTCACCTTGGATTTAGTGCTAAGATTAATACCAACTACTTCCTTGGTATGGTAGTATTATCTCCTTCCCCACCTAACAAGTCAATGTCGTTAGTATTAGAATACACCGATTAACATCAAACCCGGTAATACATCACATCATTTGGTCAATCAGAAATAACTGAGGAGGAATTAAATATGACACTTCACATTTATATAACACACAATTAATTAGGGTTCTAACACAATTTACGGAATTAATTTACGAATTCGCTAGACAAAGTTATGCCCATTTTATTACAACCTTTTCCAAATCGTTTCTCAAGAAAAACAACAACATAACTTCAACTTCCTGGAATTCTCATAATTTTTGTACAACGTAACTTTCCATGATATTCCACCTAATATCAGTAAACACATTAAATAATACAAATTTAATGTTTCATAATTTTTAGGGCTCATTTTCTATGTCGAGCAAAACATCAAACACCTGGTATGCATTCTTGCTCCTTTAGGGCAGATTTTAAACCAAAACTTCAAACTATCACCAAAGGTTCATTCCTTGGTATTTTTACACAATTTTCGGTTATGTTATACATTTATGAGTATATTTTACTCTCCAACTTGAATCACTCAATTTTAATAAGTATTCCATGATTTATGCCATTTTTAGCATAACTAGGTCAAAATAGAACATTAAGGCATACCTTAACATTTTTAAGCATACATAACCTTGACCTTGGGTATAATTCATGAAAACATATAATAAACATGTTTTAGCAGAAATATACATCATAATCATGAATTTTATAAATCAAAATGCTTTACAAAAAGATGATGTAAATTTAGGACTTTAAAGTATGCATTTACAATCCTAGCTCCAGTTTTAACTTATGTTCTTAACCCATCCTTGTTCCAACACAATTCAGCAATATGGGTATGATTAAAATATATATCCAAATCAAAAATAAAAACATTATAAGTATAGAACTCATCCATGAGACCAACTTTAATAAATATGTAATTACCTTACGAGGATTCCTTGATTTATAGAAAATTTCCAAAGATTTATTCCTTAACTTTCTTCTCTTTCTCTCTCTTTAGGCAAAACTCTTGTTCATGGCTGCATTTGATGAACAAAGGGGTTGTTTTTTGAAGTTTAAGTCGGCCAAACCATCACCCACCCTTTAACCAATCAAAAAATAGCACATGGTGTGCTAATAAGACAATTGTCACTTAAGGGATGGACAGATTTTCCCTTGGTTCGTACTTTCGGTATATCTTCTTGTACGAGCCTCCGTTTAACCCACCGTTTGTTGTGTTATAATATTAATTCATATATCTAAAACTTTCATAATTTATGTTTTCCCAAAATCATAAACTAATACGCCTAATTTGGGCTTCAAACAGGAAACTAACAATTTACTGAAAATCTCAAAACTTTCACATTTGGCGACCAAACATTGCCAATTTCGTATCAACACCCTTATTTACTTTTATAAACATAATCATGCATTAAAAACATAATTTATTATGCATTTAACCATATAACTAATCATATTCTCTAAACATGGTATCCCCGATCATAAGCTCAATTAGCACCTAATGTAAACAACACATATATCACATGAGCATGCATCCCCTAAACATGATAATTAACATGTTTAACACACATAACCAATTTATAACTTATAACTCCTAAGTTATAATTAATCATGTAATTAACCTTCCTAATCATATTTTAGGGCCTTACAATTCTACCCCTCTTATAAAAATTTTGTCCTCAAAATTTAACGCATAAGAAACTTACCAAATAGATGAGGATATTGTTTCTTCATGTTATTATCTCCTTCCTAGGTGGCATACTCGACATTCTGACTTCTCCACATCACTTTAACTAGTGAAATGGTTTTATTATGTAACACTTTCTCCTTTCGATCTACAATAGCAGTGGGTTCCTCCACGTAGGTCAAGTCATCTCGAAGCTCTATCGATTGTGAAATAAACACATGTGAAGGATAGGGCACATACTTACGTAACATGGATATATGAAAAACATCGTGTATCCGGGACAATTCTGGTGGTAACGCCAATTTATAATCTACAGCTCCAACCCGTTTCACTATCTCATAAGGGCCAATGTACCTGGGACTTAACTTTCCCTTCTTCCCGAATCTCATAACCCCTCTCCAAGGAGAAACACGTAGGAATACTCGATCACCTTCCTCAAATTTCAATTCTTTCCTTCGGTTGTCTGCATAACTTTTCTGTCTACTTTGTGCCACCTTTAAGTGATTATGGATGAGATTGATCTTTTCAGTAGTCTGCTGTACAATTTCTGGCCCAAGTAGTTTTCTTTCTCCTACTTCATTCCAACACACTGGAGTTCTACATTTTCTCCCATACAAGGCTTCATAAGGAGCCATCTCGATACTCGAATGATAGCTATTATTATAAGCAAACTCCATTAGTGGCAAGTGTTCATCCCAACTGCCCTTGAACTCCAATACACAAATTCGTAACATGTCTTCGAGTGTCTGGATCATTCTTTCTGACTGCCCATCAGTCTGAGGATGAAAAGCTGTACTAAATTTCAATTTAGTCCCTAAAGCTTGTTGTAAATTAGGCCAAAAGTGAGAAGTAAACTTAGGATCTCGATCAGAAATAATAAAAACTGGTGCACCATGCAATCTAATAATCTCATCCACATATATTTTTGCATATCTATCCATGGAGTAAGTATCTTTAACAGGAAGAAAATGTGCAGACTTAGTCAACCTATCAACGACAACCCAAATAGAATCAAACCCTCGGGATGATTTTGGTAAACCTACAACAAAATCTGTAGTAACATGTTCCCATTTCCACTCAGGAATAGGAAATGGTTGTACTAAACCACTTGGCTTCTGATGCTCTGCCTTCACCTGTTGGCAAACTAAACATCTAGCAACAAAATCTGCAATGTCGTGTTTCATTCCCGACCACCAATAACATTGTTTCAAATCTCTATACAGTTTTGTGCTCCCTGGATGCATAGCATATAAAGAACAGTGCGCTTCCTCTAAAATCGTTCTTCTTAAATCAGGAACATTGGGTACACACAAACGGTTATCGTACATAACAATGTCATCATCACGAATAGAAAATTCCTTTGCTTTACCCTTTTTCATATCATCTCTAACTTTCTCCAATTCTATATCTCCTGCCTATGCTTGTTTTATCCAGTCTATCAATGTGGGTCTAACATTTAAATGTGCTACTATTTCGTAAGACTCATTCAAAGTTAATTCCACCCCCATTAAAGCTAACTCTCTCAGCAGGTCAACTCGAATACAATAAATACAAGATACTATGCCTCGAGATTTTCTGCTCAAAGCATCGGCAACAATATTAGCTTTACCCGGATGGTGATGTATCGTGCAATCATAATCTTTTATAAGTTCCATCCACCTTCTTTGCCGCAAGTTCAAGTCTTTTTGAGTAAACAAGTATTTTAAGCTTTGATGGTCAGTAAAAATTTCACAACTAACACCATATAAGTAATGTCTCCAGATCTTTAATGCAAAAACTACTACAGCTAACTCAAGATCATGAGTAGGGTAGTTGCATTCATGTATCTTTAACTGTCGGGAAGCAAAAGCAATTACCTTTCCATGCTGCATTAATACACATCCATGTCCTTGATACGAAGCATCACTATAAATAACTAAACCTTCTGTACCAGTTGGAATAGTCAATACTGGAGCTGATGTCAACTTACCCTTTAAAATTTCAAAGCTTTTATCACAATCACCACTCCACACAAACTTGTTCTCCTTTCTGGTAAGCTTAGTCAATGGCAATGCAATAGAAGAAAACCTCGGTATAAACCTCCTGTAATACCCCGCCAATCCCAAAAAGCTACGTACCTCGGTCACACTAGTTGGTCTCTCCCAATTCATTACTGCTTCTACCTTCTTGCGATCAACACAAATACCATCAGCAGAAATAACATGCCCCAAAAATACTACCATGTCTAGCCAAAATTCACATTTAGAAAATTTAGCATACAACTGCTTCTCTCGCAAGGTCTGTAAAACAATACGCAGGTGGTGTTCATGCTCATCCCTACTACGAGAATATATCAAAATATCATCAATGAAGACAATAACAAAAGAATCCACGTATGGGTGAAATATACGGTTCATCAAATCCATGAATACAGCTGGTGAATTTGTTAACCCAAATGGCATGACAAGGAATTCATAATATCCATACCTGGAATGAAAAGCAGTTTTAGAAATATCACAGTCTCTTACTTTCAATTGATGATATCCGGATCTGAGATCGATCTTGGAAAACACTTTGGCTCCTTACAACTGATCGAACAAGTCATCAATGCGGGGTAGTGGGTATTTATTACGGATAGTCACCTTATTCAATTGACGATAATCGATGCACAACCTCATGGTTCCATCTTTCTTCTTCTCAAACAATACTGGGGCTCCCCACGGTGATACACTAGGCCTTATAAAGCCATGATCTAACAAATCTTTTAACTGTATCTTTAGCTTTTTTAATTCTGCAGGTGCCATATGATATGGTGCAATAGATATTGGTGCAGTTCCTGGTACAAACTCAATCGAAAATTCCACCTCACGGTCTGGTGCTAACCCTGGGAGTTCTTTTGGGAAGACATCTGCAAACTCATTAACTACTGGTATATCTAATAGTTTTCCAGCCTCTTGTCGTGTGTCCACCACATGAGCAAGATAACCCTCACATCCTTTCCTTAGCAGTTCATAACATTTTGTAACAGAGATCAAACATGTTGGAGTGATATTTCGTTCCCCGATAAATTTAAATTCAGGTTCACCCGGTAATAGAAACACTACATCCTTTTTAAAGCAATCCAAACATACATGATATGAGGCTAACCAATCCATACCCAATATTGCATCAAAGTCGCACATATCGAGAGGTAATAAGTCAACTAGTAATTCTTTTTCACCCACTCACACCACACACTCCCTATATACCCTCTCAATAAAAACTAACCCCCTTACTGGAGTAACAATAGCTAAACTAGAATCTAATGATGATAATGGTTTATTAAGATGCAACAGATAAAGCAAAGACACAAAAGAATGTGTAGAACCAGGATCTATCAACACATTAGCATCTTTATGACCAATAGGAAGTGTACATGCCACTACGTTAGGCATAACTTGTGCATCTTGTTGCGTCAGTGCAAACACTCTGCCTTGGCCTTGACTTTGCGATATACCTCCTTTACCTCCCCGGGGTACATTCTGTGTAGAACTCCTACCTCCTACTGCCACACTCCCAACTGATGTTGTAGCTCCCATCGCTGGACAATTCTTTCGTAAGTGCCCTGGTTGATGACAATGGAAACACAAAGGTGTCGTCTCAGCTATTGTACACTCTCGAGACATGTGCCCTTGACCACCACATCTATAACAAAATATGGCCCTCGGCACCAACCCAGATGCATTTTCTGACCGATTCATCCTAGTCCTTCCACCTCTAGCTTGAAATCTTCTACGTGCACTTCTATTATTTTTAAATTCTTGGCTCTTAGGTACTCCTCGTGCTACACTCTGAGTTGAGGTTCCCGCCTCCCATCCATATGATCTTATACCATCATGTCTAGCTTTCTTCGAGTGTTCAACTTGCATTTCTTTTATTGACTTTTCTGACACCATGGCCCTATCCACTAAGTCCACATAATTTGTGATCTTCATATTAGCAACCATGCTTTTTATATCTACACTCAACCCGGTTTGAAACCGATCACATTTACTTTCTTCCTTCCTCACCAAGTCAGGTGCAAATCTAGATAAGGATATAAATAAAGCTTCATACTCTGCCACTGTTCGATTCCCCTGTTTCAACGTGATAAATTCTTCCTCTTTCTCTTTCCTATAAAGCCTTGGGAAATATTTTTCAAAGAACACCTTTACAAACCTCTCCCATGTAATTTGTGGAGGATTTATTGGCACCACTCCCCCTATTGTAGTAATTAACCTTTCTGTTGCGTCCCACCATAATTTTGCATCATCCTCAGCCTAAAGGTTGCTAACAAAACCTTTTGTTCATCTCGCACTTCCATCACCTTGAATATTATTTCCATCTTTCTAATCCACCCCTCTGCCACTAACGGATCCGTAGTCCCAGTAAATGCTGGCGGATTTAACTTCATGAACCTCTCATGCTATTTTTCCCTATCCCCACCATGTTCTCCACCTCTTTCTTGTTCCATAAGTTGTGCCACAGCACGTAATATTCTTCCCACGTCATCAATAGGTTGTGGTTGCACCTTTGGTTCCTCCACTTGAATGTGTCTATGTCCTTGCTGACTATTAGGAACATAAGATGCCTCACCCTCTGCTCCATCATGCGGATCATGTGGATCCATCATTCACTGCAATACAATTCACTTAAACAAAATACAATAGCAACAGTTTAATATTAACATTGTTAGTCAAAATCCAGGTGCATAACAAACTCACTTTCTAGTGTCCACTGCCAATCTAGACCCTCACACCCTATCCAGAACCTAATAACCACGCTCTGATACCAAGTTTTCGCGCCCCAACTTAATTTTGTTAAACTCATCCTTTTTATTAGAGATAAATTGCCTTAAACAATGCTTTAATTTAAATCTCTAAGGAAAAATAGCATAATTTTTTTTCCAAAGGTATGTGTAGATGAGAACATAACTACCTTTACTTATAACTTATAAGTACTACATAACTTTACATAACCAAGATCCTTAGTTTAATAATTACACAAAAGAAATATCGATATTCAAACCATACTAAATATCTGTCACTCCCCCGTTTTAAGGTCCTAACTTGGCAGTGAACTCCAATTTATAAGCATACCTGAAATAAAACATTATAGGAGTGTAAGCTATAAAGGCTTAGTGAATGACCACATACCACACATATAACCAATTTGAATAACCATTTTTATTTTTTTCTAATGCTATAACCCAACAGGAATTGTGAAACTCTCGCAAGCCTGGACCCGCCACAGTCCAATTAACCCACCACAGTTATTAGGGACCACCACATCCCTTTATTAGGCCCGAGTACACAAACCTTTAAGTTCGATTAATAGGACCACCACATACCGTAGGACCCACCACAGTCCTTAACATTAGATAAAGGACTCACTAGTCCATATCATTATATAACATCGCTTAACATTTTTAATCATATGCATATGTTTCATAATTAGAACATCACTCCCATAAACAATTTTAACGCATGTGTTTAACTACACATTTCCATATGAAATTATAAGCATTTATATTTCATAAGGAAGGTCACTCACCTTGGATTTAGTGCTAAGATTAATTCCAACTACTTCCTTGGTATGGTAGTATTAGCTGCTTCCCTACCTAACAAGTCAATGTCGTTAGTATTTGAATACACCGATTAACATCAAACCCGGTAATACATCACATCATTTGGTCAATCAGAAATAACTGAGGAGGAATTAAATATGACACTTCACATTTATATAACACACAATTAATTAGGGTTCTAACACAATTTACGGAATTAATTTACGAATTTTCTAGACAAAGTTATGCCCATTTTATTACAACCTTTTCCAAATCGTTTCTCAAGAAAAACAACAACATAACTTCAACTTCCTGGAATTCTCATAATTTTTGTACAGCATAAATTTCCATGATATTCCACCTAATATCAGTAAACACATTGAATAATACAAATTTAATGTTTCATAATTTTTAGGGCTCATTTTCTATGTCGAGGAAAACGTCAAACACCTGGTATGCATTCTTGCTCCTTTAGGGCAGATTTTAAACCAAAACTTCAAACTATCACCAAAGGTTCATTCCTTGGTATTTTTACACAATTTTGGGATATGTTATACATGTATGAGTATATTTTACTCTACAACTTGAATCACTCAATTTTAATAAGTATTCCATGATTTATGCCATTTTTAGTATAACTACGTCAAAATAGAACATTAAGGTATAACTTAACATTTTTAAGCATACATAACCTTGACCTTGGGTATAATTCATGGAAACATATAATAAACATGTTTTAGCAGAAATATACATCATAATCATGAATTTTATAAATCAAAATGCTTTACAAAAAGATGATGTAAATTTAGGACTTTAAAGTATGCATTTACAATCCTAGCTCCAGTTTTAACTTATGTTCTTAACCCATCCTTGTTCCAACACAATTCAGCAATATGGGTATCATTAAAATATATATCCAAATCAAAAATAAAAACATTATAAGTATAGAACTCATCCATGAGACCAACTTTAATAAATATGTAATTACCTTACGAGGATTCCTTGATTTATAGAAAATTTCCAAAGATTTATTCCTTAACTTTCTTATCTTTCTCTCTCTTTAGGCAAAACTCTTGTTCATGGTTGCATTTGCTGAAAAAAGGGGTTGTTTTTTGAAGTTTAATTCTGCCAAACCATCACCCACCCTTTAACCAATCAAAAAATAGCACATGGTGTGCTAATAAGACAATTGTCACTTAAGGGATGGACAGATTTGCCCTTGGTTCGTACTTTCGGTATAACTTCTTGTACGAGCCTCCGTTTAACCCACCGTTTGTTGTGTTATAATATTAATTCATATATCTAAAAATTTCATAATTTATGTTTTCCCAAAATCATAAACTAATACGCCTAATTTGGGCTTCAAACAGGAAACTAGCAATTTACTGAAAATCTCAAAACTTTCACATTTGGCGACCAAACATTGCCAATTTCGTATCAACACCCTTATTTACTTTTATAAACATAATCATGAATTAAAAACATAATTTATGATGCATTTAACCACATAACTAATCATATTCTCTAAACATGGTATCCCCGATCATAAGCTCAATTAGCACCTAATGTAAACAACACATATATCACATGAGCATGCATCCCCTAAACATGATAATTAACATGTTTAACACACATAACAAATTTATAACTTATAACTCCTAAGTTATAATTAATCATGTAATTAACCTTCCTAATCATGTTTTAGGGCCTTACAGAACCTCATTGGAACGTCTCTTTTAAATGACATCAATACCTTGTTCGAACGACAACCTAATTTCTTTATATGAGTTTTAGGCCACTCAAATCTATTTTAATCACACCCAGGATACTATGTTACCCAAATATGATCTATGATCCATCTTACCAAGTCTGCTGCCCAAATAGGTCATAGTAGGAGTGGTCATCTCGGGGGGCTTGTCCCTTCTTATTCTTTTTTTTAGGGTTCCCTTCAGCGCGAGCGTGGGATTAGTTGAAGTGCTCGACCGTCGTCAATATGGTATAATGTGTAGAAATTGAGTCTCCAACCTTTTTTGCATAAAAGAGGCAAAATAAATTTCGTTTCCTCTAGAGAATGGCATCCCGCCCTTTTGGTCTCTCATGGATATGCATGGATTTCACCGATCTCAATAAAACTTATCCCAAGGACAACTTTCCTTTACCGAATATTAACCAATTGGTCGACACCACATTTAGTTATAAACGAATGATTATCCTAGATGCACACTCAGGGTACTATCAGATTTCTCTATGTATCCCCTATCAAGACAAAACCTCATTCCTTACCACTCTTACCTTAAACTGGTACAAAGTCCTTACATTTGGTGTCTAGAATGTAGGAGCAACGTATCAACAACTGGTTATTGAGATGTTCAAGGATCAGTTGGTTAACACCAAAGAAATCAACATAGACTTCATGATTGCCAAAAGCAAGTATATGGTCAACCACTTGTAGGACTTGATAAAGACATTTGCCACTTTGGTAAATCGAAATGAACAATTTCACATTCATAATATTCTGATCATATCCATAACTACTTATAATTACATCTTACCAGTGAGTAATCCATGTATAAATACATCTTACCAGTGGGTGATATTCTGATGATATCCATAACCACGTATAATTACATCTTACCAGTAAGTAATATTCTGATCATATCCATAACCATGTATAATTACATCCTACCAGTGAGTAATATTCTGATTATATCCATAATCATGTGTATAATTATATCTTACCAGTAAGTGATATTCTGATCATATCCATAACCATGTATAATTACATCTTACCAGTGAGTTATATTCTGATCATATCCATAATCATGTATAATTACATTCTACCAGTGAGTGATATTCTGATCATATCCATACGCATGTATAATTACATCTTACCAGTGTATAATATTCTGATCATATCCATAACCATGAATAATTACATCTTATCAGTGACTAATATTCTGATCATATCCATAATCATGTATAATTAACTCTTACTAGTGAGTGATATTCTCATTATATCCATATCCATGTGTAATTACATCTTACAAGTGAGTAATATTCTCATCATATCCATAATCATGTACAATTAAATTTTACCAGTGCATGATATTCTGATCATATCCATAACCATGTATAATTACATCTTACCAGTGAGTAATCCATGTATATATACATCTTACCAGTGAGTGCACTCACCTTGGCCATTTAATGGATTTTTTCCTTTGTCTTTATTTGTCCCTTGTTCAACCGGTTCCCCTTCCTTTCCTATCATTCTCAAAATATTAGTACCATCATAATAATATTAACAATCCAAATGATAACTTAAGTGTAAATCAATTTCTAAGCATCATATGATCTCATTCAAAACATTTATCGTAAATAAAGTCCATTTAAACTAATGTTAATATATTTAACATATCCAAACCATAGCCTATAAATACTTTACATTCTTCTTGGAAATTGAATACTTATCATATTTGGTTTCCAATACAAAATACGACACATCATTTCAAGTTTTCTCGAGCACGATATGCCCATTTCTTTACCATATAGTAATCCTGCCCTATAGGCTTCTCTATCATTCACTCAAATTCCATGAATTTTCATAATTTTTATGCATCATAAATTTCTACGAGCTTTCGCCCAATTTCAATAAACATACTGAATAATATAAAATTAAAGTTTCATAATCTTTGGAGTTCATTTGCCATGTCAGGAAAAACCTCAAACACATGATATGCATACTTACACTTTTGGGGCAGATTTTATACCTGAATTTCAAACTATCACCCAAGATTCATTTCTTGGTATTTTTACATAATTTTCGGATATGATATACATATATGAGTCTATTTTAATCTCCATCTATAATTACTCAATTCTAATAAGTATACAAAAAGATATAGAAGTTTGAATACACAAGGTTTCCAATCAAAGCAATATAAAAGGGTTTACACCTTCAACTTTCTTTAAACTTGTATTTACCCATACATATACGTCAAGGCATTAAAGTTTAATAAAAATTGATAATTTTTATATTTTTAATTAGTAATAAAATGAAAATGACAAGATTTATGGATAGAATTACCTTAGGGACTTTTACGTAATTTCTACGGATTTTCTCCAATTTTTCTCCTCACTTTCTTCTTCCTGAACTTCCCGATTCTCTCTCCTCTTTCTTAAACTCTCTCATGGATTCATTTGATGAAGGAGAATATTATTTAAAGGGTTTAAGTCAGCCAAACTAGCCTCCCTTCCAACCAATCAAATTGAAGCACATGATGTACTAATAAGACAAATTTGCCTTTGCTTCGTAATTTCAGCATAACTACTTACTCAGACCTCTGTTTTACACACCTTTTATTGTGTTAATAAATTAATTCATATATATACAACTATATAGTTTTCACCTCAAGTCAATTGTTATATTATAAGGGTTAAAACTAGTCTCTGACATGAACATTCCTACTGAAAACTTCAAACTTTTGTGTTTGTAAGTAATTCGATATTTCATGAGTTATAAAAGTAGGATTAGACTAAAAATAATAACTTAGCATTATATACAATAATAATATATTTTCCATATCACATAAGGTAAGCATGATTTAAACATGATTTAGCATAATTATATTCGGGTTGTCATAACTTTCCCCCCTTAGAAAATTATGTCCCCGTAATTTAGTATGAATTTCACTTACCAAACAATTGGGGATAAAATTTTCGCATTCTATCTTCCCTTTCCTTAGTTGATTGTTTAATTTCATGGATCCTACATAATACTTTAACTATGGGACTAACTTTATTTCGTTATACTTGCTCCCCACGATCATGAATTTGCAACGGTTCCTCATTGTATGACAAATCTTCTTCCATAACATCTTCAGTTTCTTTATCATTTATACATAAGGATAATCATCTAATGATTTCTTATCAATAAACAACAATTCCCAACTCATATATTACTTCATACCTTTATATACGTACGTCGAACTTTCACAAATAATAGATTATCAGTTGTATCATACTATTGTCACAATGTGTGAGAATTTTAGTGATCCTATTATCATTCTTTACGTTTCTCCCTTCGTTCCTATAGTCTATCCTTATTGTCATGTAATATTTCCAATCATAATTATTCTTTTACAAGACTAGCTTCTTATACTTTATTTCTCTAACTTCCACTCAATATCTCAAATCACTTATATCATATTACCAGACTAGCTTATTACACGTCATATTTCCATCTTCCATTCAATACCAAATACACGTGCTTGACTTTAACTACTATCTGCATTAATTCTGAACTTTAAGAGTATGTTAAATATCGTCCTTATAATTTCTAAATCTATATAGAGCATCACTACTATTCATATATTTAAACTGAACAATCATTCACTAAATGTTTATTCTGAACTAAGATTTCATATTCACTTTCGTGTATATCGTGCAGTCATACATTCTAAACTCAATATAACTTCTCACTATATTCATTTTTCTGTATCGTTAAATTGTTCTTTAACTAAACGTACAGTTGCCTTAACAAGTCATTTATCCAACATAATAACTTTACAATCATAATCTTACCCCAATCTTTATTAACATGATAGTCTTATGCAACATCTGTGATAAACTCATCCTACCCGTTTGATACTTGGATGTTAAATGTAACATCACCATTTAAAACCTTAGCCATACTGACCAACCCCAAAATACTGATCTAACTATTATATGTCGTATTTCTTTCAAAGATCCTGTATAAGTACCTTAATATATCATATTATGTTATCTCACATAGAACTTTATCCTTACACATACCTCTTGGTGACTCATTATAATGTCAATCATATTCATTATATGACATAATCTTAGTGATTACGTACATTGAAAAACACAACTCAATATCCAGTCAAACCAGTTTTTGATATTCCAACCCGATTAACATATTTCCCATACTTATGCACAACACATACTCTTAAAAAGACTCCTCAATATTTTTAAACTTCAAACTCTTTGACACCCGCGTCAACTTTACTAGTCATATAAGCATTTCGAAACATCACAAGAGTGACATCCACGACATGTACTCATACTTTTAAAGGCGTATATCTAAACACTCATTACACTTTTCTTCTACTTATCATAATTCACTATGAACCCATATTCAGATCAATTGTGATATGTTGACTAGTAATTGAATTTCAGACGATTTCACATATTAAATTTAAGCATAAACAACTACTAATCTTCTCACTTCACCTTTACTATGTGAATCTTCATTTTATTCACACTCTAACAATTTAAGTCTCATGATAATCATGTAATAGTAATTCTCCTCACTCATCATCCTATAATGGAATATGGTTTCCCATACATCACTCTCCCATATAGATGAGTCGTGCAACCATTCATGTTTTAGTAAGTAACACGACTCAAGTCCACATATACCAATATAGGAAGAGATCACTTCCAATACTTCACAATTTTTCTTACCACATTTTGTTTTTAAAAATTTCTCCAATGACATGTTTATCCATATCATATATAAAACAATGCAATGATTCATATTAGCATACCTATATTCGTTGTCAATCCCGAATAAACTGCAACATCCTATTTCCTATCCTGCAAGATCCTTACACTACATATCCCAAATAATAATATATGTATACACTTGACATATTTAATGTTAGTCAATAAAGCCAATTTAAAACTTAATAACAAACCCTTCAAGTCCATGTCTCGAGAATCCAACATACTTATTTGTATCCTTTAAAATCGAATACTTAAGACTTACAATAAATTCTGCGTCCGCTAACAAATCTAAGCGCTTCTAACTCCAAAACCTCTAAAACCAAGGCTCTGATATCAAAAGCTTGACACACCCTAACCCAGTTACTTATAATTAAGTTATAAATTCAAAGTGAGTCAAACCATAATTTCCTTAAACGAACCATAAACATGAGTTACCTTTTTCAGTCATTGTTGATGTAAAAAATTAGATCACTCTAATTATTCAATCACAGATAAATAAATGAGACAAAATATTTTAAAGTGGTTCAGCCTTATAAGAATGGCCTACGTCCACTGTTATTTTATTGCTGATTGTTTGGAAAGTCTCGATTACAAGAAATTCCGTTCCGAATCCCAGAGTTTGGATTCAGGATTCAGATCTCAGGTCCCTTTACAATGAGGATTGTACACCATATTTATAGCCTTGAGGCTGTCATCTGAAAGGGTGATACATTAAATGATATACGTATGAAAGGGTAATACATTTAATGCCCTTCAAGCGTGTGCGTCTAAATGATAAAAGCATTTAATGAATCAGTTGAACTGTTGGTTATCCAGCTGTTAATGTTTCATTCGAGATGCAGCTCGGACCGCCTTTGTTCCTCGAACCGCCTAAGCTTTCTCGGTATTCAAGAGTTCCTCGGAGAAGTACTATTCCTCGGAGCGTATGAGTTCCTCGGAGCGCATGAGTTCCTCGGAGAGTATTGTTCCTCAGAGCGTATGAATTCTTCGGAAGTGATTATTGTTGCCATGTAGATTGCCACGTGTCATCAGTTAATTGGACCATGTCAGCAGACTAAATTTGGTATCAACAGAAGCTCCCAATGTTTCATAGTTCGAAATTTAAGGAGTATGGAACATTCTTTCTCGGAATATGGTAGCTTTAAATAATCTTCCTGATTTTTAGGAACGTTTCTCTTGTATTTATTTCTCTTTCCAAGTTCGTAGAATCTGGCTTTTTCGAATTTCTATGCCCGCTTCGATTCCCGTGTTACTTTTCATCTCTTTGGCCGCTGTTGCCCGCTTGGGTTCCCGTGCCACTTTTCATCTTTTTAGCCGCCGGTAACGTAATCATCTTTTTTTTTGTAATCATTACTTCGCCAGTTCCCAATGTAAGGTATTTAAACTTCACAGATACTTTCATCGTCTTCTACTTTTCAAATTTCCATCTTTGAGTTTATCATTGTCTTCTACTTTCTTGTGTGTTCGTATCTTCCGTCGTTCATTGTCAACAGCTTCAGTCTTTTTTCTGTAAGATCTTCTTCCTTCATCTTTATTTCTTTATTCACCATGGTTTATCCAGTTGAGTCTCTAAAGAAATTTCATTCTGAATTCTCCATTCCTTCTTGGGTTGTCTTGGAAGAGCTTTCTGAGCCTTCTAATTATTTTAATTTGGCTAAGGGACATTGGTTCCCCAGTCTCTTTTTTGCTGAATGTGGATTTTCTTTTCCACCAAATCGCTTGTGTCTGGAATTCTGTCAGTATTTTGATGTTGTTCCTGCACGAATAGCCCCCAACACATGGAGAATAGTTAATGGGGTGCATAAATTAAATCAAGTGCATGGAACTCGTATAGGAATTCCAGAAATCATGTACTGCTACAGATGGGCAGTTAATGATAATATTTATTATTTAAAAACTAGGTTTTTAAATAGAGCCTTAGTAGTCAATCTCCCTGATGCTAACAGGGATTATTTTGAACATGGGGTTGTTGTAAAAAATTGGCAACACCCTCCATTAACCGGAGATGAGGTTTACCAGGGTCCCAGATGCCCTCCTTATGGCAATGGGATAGGTCATTTTTATTTTATTTTCTTTATTTTGAAATCATGTTTGTTTTGTGTTTGATAAAATGTGTTACTGATAACAATATTTGTTTATTTGCAGTTGATGGCAAGAGAAAGTGCCCAAAAGAAACAGATGTCAATCTAAGGCATTTGGGACTTATCTGGGGTCTTCATCAAAGGGTTGCTGACGAGCACATTCGATCAGCCTCCTATCTGCTCCAATACAAGAGCTATACAACTTCTTTCACTGCTCGTCCAGTGATCAGTGAAGCAGAGCCAGTACCACCCTCTGCAAGTTCTTCGCCAGAATCTCACATTCCGTTGAGCGAAAGGATGAAGAAGAGAAGGACTCCTGCTCTGTTTGAGAAAACTGCCTCCGGATCTGGGGAGGTAAAAAGGATTAGGATTGACGTCCCAAGGGAGGGGATAAAGAAAACTGCTGCAGCTCCTCCAGCTGCTCCTGCGAAGATTGTCGAGAAGCCCGCAGTGGCTCCGAGCAGCTCTGCTGCTCCTGGAGAGGTGATTGTGATATCACCAACCAAGGATTCTTCCTTGGTTGTACCTGTTCCCCCGAGAAGGCTGAAGAAAAGCTCCTCGGTTCACTTGGCTGAAACCATCTCACAGCCCCCTGCTGCTGGGACTGGAGTTCCCAATTTTGTTCTCCCGAGCTCTGACATGAACTCGGTAAAGTCCTTGACCATTCCCGAGGTTTAAGGTACTGAAGAAAACCTTACTCGGGACATGGTTACTTCTTTGGCTGATCGTCACCTTGCTTCAGTAAGTCTCTTTACTTTAAACTTTTCATAGTTTCCTTTGTCATTTCTATTTCTGACTTGCTTTCTTTTTCTGTTCACAGTTGACGAGCTGCTTAAACATAATCCTTAAGAAGGATGAGGCAATCAAATATTCTTGCTCCTCGTCCAGCGTGGAGGGAGCTCTGGAAGAATCTACCAAGTCCTTGGAAGAATCTCGCCAGAAGTACGCTATTGATAAGGCGGCCTGGGAGAAGAAACTTGCTTCCTCCGAGCAGGAGAAAGCTCGGGCTGCTGACGCCTCCAGGGATTTGGAGGGGAAAGTGAGTGGCTTGGAGAAGACCAATAAAGAGCTCGAAGTGAAGCTCAAGATTGCTGGGGAGTTTGAGAATAAACTCAAGGATGCTGAGGCAAAATTGGACCAGCTTCAGGAGGTAAATCGACAGAAGGAGGAGGCTGAGCAAAAACTGAAAACTGCCGAGAACTTTCTGTCCGAGATGCTTTCCTCGGAGAAGCAAAAAAGGAAAGCTGCTGTGAAGAAGTCCTTTAGCTCTGGCTGGGACAAAGGTTGGGATAAGGGATGTGCTGCCATGGTCTCTCAAGTGAATTATGGCAGTGTAAAGTATTTCAGGGACGGATGGGTTGCTGCCCTTCAGGAATTGAAGGTCGACGAGTCATCCGAGCTCTTCCAGAGACACATCCCTGGTCCCCCTCCTACTCCAGAAGAATTAGAAGAGGATGAAGCTACCTCTGAGGAGTCTTCAATGGTAGTGGGAGAACATGCCCTAACCAGCCAGCCAGCTGCCGAGCAAGTAGTTTCTTCTTCCGAGCAACAGCTGGTGCTCTCCGAACAAGTCACAGTTCCCTCCGAGCAACCTGCCTCCTCTTCCCAACCTCCCGAGAAGGTTTTGGGGGATAAGGAAAAGGTGTAGTGTTGTTCGGTTTTCTCTTTATATTTTTCTTTTTTGTCAAATGTAACCAAGATCTTTGTAACTCTGCACTATGATCTAATAAAATTTGAGTTTTCTTCCATACGGTTGTCTCTTTTCTATTTGTATTCTGTCTTGATCCTCTTTTTGATGATTGTCTTTTCTTTCTCTACTAGTTTCTGGCCAGGATGGACCTACTATCTGCTCATGATACAAAGTTGCTGCAGCAATGCAATGAGTACTTTAAAGCTGGTTACACAGACCCGAGTGCTGCATAAATTACTGATATCCTTGGTCATGATGCTCCAGAGCAGGCAGTGGAGGCATATCAGTACCTGAAGTGTCTACTCGATCGAGCGGTAGCCAATAATGTGGCTTACTACGAAATGATTTAAGATCTCGAAGGCATCCTTGAAGACCTTCAGCTCCAATATAAAGATTCCATTGCCCTGCTGCATGAAGGATATGAAAATAAGTACAAGCTGATCATGGCTGATAAGGGCTACGAGAAGATTCTTGCTGGTTATGATGTAAGGGAGAGAACCCTAAGAGGTGAAGTTGAAGAGTGTAGACAGATTTTCGAGCTGCTGGAGCAAGAAAATAATAATTTGCAGAAAGAGCTAGCACAGTTGACGTCTGCAGCCTCTTCTTCAACAGCCATAATCCCAGTGACTGACGAGGGATTTTCATTCTTAGAGGTTGAGAATGCCAAATTAAGGGATGAATTGGAGACTTTGAAGAGTTCTGGCACCTCTACACCTTCTCGGGGACGAGCAAGAGCTCCTCGGGGATAAGAAAGAGCAGCTCGAGTGCTTATCGAAGAACAGAGGACAACATCTACCTTAGAGAACCAAGCTTTCCAATTAATGGCTAAGAACCAGGCTTTGTCTGACATATCAAAGAAAATAAGGGACTTGGAGAAACAGCTCTCTGTGCAGAAATCAGTCTTGGAGAATAAGGAGATCTTCATCAAGAACCTCCACGAGCATCTAGAAAGGCTAACATACCAATTCCACAAACAGCCCAGGGAATTTTGGATGGCTGGATACAATGAAGCTCTATTCCACTTGGACGATCGTATCCAGAATGCCAACAATGAGGGCTACAAATAAGGCTGGCTGAATGCCTTGGGTGTGTTGAAACTTGAATAAGGCCATTATCTGTGGGACTACCATGATCCCGGGTTGCTCGACTTGCCTGTGCCGCCATTTAATTTGGACATGGAATGGATTTCTGCTCGGGCCATTTCCTCGGAACTTAATTTCAAAATACCTCGGTGATTACAATCTTCACTCTCAGATCGAGGTATCTCGTCCAGAGCATCTTTTAGATCGACCTTCTGTGATGAACGTCAGGATGCTGAAAGATTTTAACTTCATCAATTCTCCTCAGTCTTTAAATGATCCGCCTGCTGGCGAGAAACCTGTATCGAAAGCTGAGGGGAAGAGACCAATAGAATAGGAATTTTTAATGTAACAGTTAGTATACATGTAAATGTAACTTTCATTTTACTATCAATGTAACTTGTAATTTATTTCGAATATAATGAAAGACTTTCATTTTTGCTTGCAAATCTTAAATGCTATTGTCTTGTAAACATCAAGCACTTTACATTTATGCATATCTGTTAAAAAGATAATAATATTGTGTTGTTCATCGACCAACTTAGTAAAAGGTTACAAGTATCAGTAATGTTGCTCGATCACTTAATAATAAAGTAATGAGTATAAAAATGTTTAAAATTTTTCCAACCAACCAAGGTTATTTAAATTGTGCTCGTCGACCAATTATAGTTAGTGGGAGTTTATCCTCGACTAACCATACTTGGTAAATTTTTGTCTTTTTCATAAAATGTGTCTGACCAACCAAGGTCAATAAATTCTTCTCGTCGACCAACTATGTTGGTACAGTTTGGAATATTTTCTCCTCGTCGACCAACTATGTTGGTACAGTTTGGAATATTTTCTCCTCGTCGACCAACTACGTTGGTACAGTTTGGAATATTTTCTCCTCGTCGACCAACTAAGTTGGTACAATTTGGAATTTTTTCTCCTCGTCGACCAACTATGTTGGTACAGTTTGGAATATTTTCTCCTCGTCGACCAACTAAGTTGGTACAGTTTGGAATATTTTCTCCTCGTCGACCAACTAAGTTGGTACAGTTTGGAATTTTTTCTCCTCGTCGACCAACTATGTTGGTACAGTTTGGAATATTTTCTCCTCGTCGACCAACTATGTTGGTACAGTTTGGAATTTTTTCTCCTCGTCGACCAACTATGTTGGTACAGTTTGGAATTTTTTCTCCTTGTCGACCAACTGTGTTGGTACAGTTTGGAATTTTTTCTCCTCATCGACCAACTATGTTGGTACAGTTTGGAATTTTTTCTTGAGTAGTCTGTCGAGCTGTGTCGAGTAGTGCGTAGCACTAGTATTCCCCGAAATTTTTTCAATAAACAGAGAGATTTGCAGAATACTTTTATTTTATTCATACTGATGGAACTGCGTTACATATACATCACTGATAATACTTGCGCATGTGCTCTGCGTTCCACGCATTCTTAAACTCCTCGCCTTCTAGAGTTGCTATTCGGTAAGTTCCTGGTCGAACAACTTCTGTAACTCGGTATGGTCCATGCCAGTTTGCCTCCAGTTTGTTGTGCTTTTGAATTACTTTCTTCAGCACAAAGTCTCCTTCTTTCAGGTCACACTTCTTCACCCTCTTGTTGTAGAACAAAGCTGTCCGCTGCTGGTAAGCAGCATTTCTAATGGCTGCCTCCTCTCTGACCTCCTCGAGCATGTCTAAATCCAGTCTTCTCATTAAATCGTTGACAGGGGAATTGAAATTCAGTACCCTGTGTGTTGGGAGGCCCAACTCGGCTGGTATGACAGCTTCACTTCCAAACGCCAGCATGTATGGTGATTCTCCAGTTGCTACTCAGGGAGTAGTTAGGTAAGCCCAAAGTACTGATTGTAGCTCGTTGATCCAGTTTGCTTTTGCATCATCCAATCGTTTCTTCAACCCATTTAGCAGCGTTCTGTTCGTCACTTCAGTTTGTCCGTTGCTTTGAGGATGGCCTGGTGCTGAATGAACCTTCAAAATGTTAGACTGATGACAATAGGCGACAAACTCCTCGTTATCAAATTGTGTTCCATAGTCTGTGATGAAAGCATGAGGAAGACCATATCGACAAATGATATTCTTCCAAACAAATTGGTATACCATCTCGTACGTCATGTCGATGAGTGGCTCAGCTTCTACCCACTTAGTAAAATAATCCACTGCGACGACGAGGTACTTGAACCTTCCTCGGGTCGTTGGCAGTGGTCCAACCAGGTCAATTCCCCACATGGAAAATGGCCAAGGGGAAGTTATGGGTGTCAACAATGCTTGTGGAGCTCTTCGGATGGAGGAAAAACGCTGGCACTTGTCGCACTTCTTAACATAGGCTATACAATCTGCCCTCATCGTCGGCCAGTAGTCTCCCTGCGTCCTCACTCTTTGTAAAAGAGTTCGACCTGCTATATGTGCTCCACAAGACCCTTCGTGGATCTCTTCAATCAATTCTTTCACCTCGGTGGGATGTACACATCTATGCAAACCAGCCATAATTCCTCGTCTATATAAAACACCATTAATCAGTACGTACCGAGCAGCTTTAAACTTCAATTTTTTGGCTGCGAGCTTGTCAATTGGCAATTCTCCCTCTTCGATATATGCCCTGATGGGATCCATCCAAGATGATCCTAAATCAAGGGTAATAAAGTTCATCGTCAGATCTTCATCTATGCTCCGACTAGCCAACACTTTAATTTGGATTGTTCATCGTAACTCGGTGCGAGTAGCTGACGCTAGTCGAGCTAGGGCATCTGCTCTCTCATTCTCCATTCTTGGTATTCTGAGTAGCTGAATAGCGGCAAATTCTGACACCAGCTCCTTTGCCTTCGCATGATACTTAATCATTAATTCCCCTCTAACTGCATATACTCCCAATATTTGATTTACGATCAATTGAGAATCACTGAAAACAATAACCTGCTGCGCCTCCATAATTTTTGCCAAACTGAGTCCTGCGATCATCGCCTCATACTCAGCCTCATTGTTGGAAGCTTTGAATTGGAAACGCAAGGCGTATTCCATGTCAACCTCATCCGGAGTGCTCAAAACAATCCCCACGCCACATCCTGCTGCACAAGATGAGCCATCTACATATAGCCTCCATATAGGTAACTCGTCTTCAAATCTCTGATCAGTCAGAGTTCCTCGGTGAAATATTTGCTGCTTCCTTTCATCCTCCCCGGATTTTTCTTGCTCCTCGTCGATCATCTTTTCTTGCTCTTTACCAACCGAGGTTGGTCTGAGCTTGAATTTAATGATCTTGTAACATCCACTTGCCCTTTTACCAACCGGAGTTGGTCTGAGCTAGTGTTTATTGATCCTGTAACATCCACAGGTTGGTCAACGATCAACTCTTGTTCCTCGTCCGGAGTCCTCCCAACTATCTCTGCATCACATCCTGTAACATCCACACGCCCTTTTACCAATCGGAATTGGTCTGGGCTTGTGTTTGTTGATCCTGTAACATCCACAGGCTGATCAGCGAGCAACTTTTGCTCCTCGGGGGTATCAGGATAGGTGAACTCTGCTATAAAATCTGCTATAGCCTGCCCTTTTAATGATGATCTGGGTTCATAAATTATATCATATTTATCGAGCTCTATTGCCCAGTACATCAATCTCCCTGATTTTTCTGGCTTATGAAGGGCTTGCCTCAATGGCATATCGGTATATACTACTATGGTATGAGCCTGGAAGTATCACCTCATTCTCCTACTCGCTTCAACCAACGCCAGTGCCAATTTCTCCAATCTTGGATATCTGATTTCTGCTCCTCAGAAGGCCTTACTTGTATAATAAATTGGTTTTTGCGCTCCATTCTCCACTCTGATTAACGCCGAGCTAACTGCATTCTCGGACACTGCAAGGTACAAATACAATTTTTCTCCCATCACCGGTCTGGACAACAGTGGAGGTGCTCCCAAGTATTTCTTCAAGTCTTGAAAAGCCTTCTCACATTCATCATTCCACTCAAAAGTCTTTCTGAGTGTCTTGAAGAATGGGAGACATCTATCAGTTGCTCGGGAAACAAATCTGTTGAGCGCTGCTACTCGTCCTGTGAGACTTTGTACTTCCTTCTTCGTCGTTGGAGATCGCAGCCCTAATAGAGCTTTGATCTTATCAGGATTTGCTTCAATGCCTCGCTGATTGACAATGTACCCGAGGAACATGCCTTCTCGTACACCAAATATGCACTTCGTCGGGTTCAGCTTCATTTGATATTTATCCAGTTGATCAAAAGTCTGATTTAAGTCAACTAGATGATCGGCATCTTTCTTGCTTTTCGTCAGCATATCGTCAACATTGACTTTCATATTGTCACTGATTCGTTCAGCAAGGACTTTGTTCATCAGCCTCTGATATGTCGCACCTGCATTTTTCAAACCAAAAGGCATAACATTATAACAATAAGTTCCCCTAGGGGTAATGAAGGAAGTACTTTCCCTGTCTTCAGGTTTCATTTTAATCTGATTGTATCCAGAGTAAGTGTCCATGAAGCTCAGCAACTCGTGTCCCGAGGTAGCATCCACCAATTGATCAATTCGGGGCATTGGAAAATGATCCTTTGGTCATGCTTTGTTGAGGTCGGTGAAGTCTACACACATCCTCCACTTGTTGTTTTTCTTCTTTACCATCACCACATTGGCTAACTAATCTGGATATCTAACATCTTCAATGAAACAAGCTTTCTGGAGCTTATCGACTTCCTCCTGTATAGCTTGGTTCTTCTCGGGACTAAATACTCTTCTTCTCTGTTTCACTGGATTGATTTCCTTGTTCACATTGAGCTCATGACATAAGAAGTTTGGGTCTATTCCCGGCATATCTTCATGACTCCATGCAAAAGTTTGTCTTCTGCTTCTAAGGAAAGTTATCAACTCCTGCTTTAATGATGCTTCTAATGACGAACCTATCTGAGTAGTTCGCTCAGGGTGCTCGTCGTCCAGAATGATGTTTTCAGTAGCTTCCACCACTTGACCCTTCACGAGTTGCGACTCATCTCGAGGATCTAATATTTCAATTTCTGCACCCTCGTCCACCTGATAGGTGGTAGTCTTTTTCTTTGATTCTCCTAGTTCTTCTTGCTCGGCGGATGAATAATAACATTCCCGAGCTACTTTCTGATCACCTTTCACAACTACTACTCCAAAGTTTGTTGGAAATTTCAGGCACTGATGCACCATAGATGGTACAGCTTCGAACTTCTTCAATCCTACTCTTCCCATGATGATATTGTATGATGATTGAACATTCTTATCCATTACGAAGAAACGTATTCTTTCTGTCCGACAAGCAGGCCACGTACCAATAAATATATCCAACTTGATCGTCCCAAGTGGAAATACTTTCTCACCAGCAAAACCAATGAGGAGTCTGTGATAAGGTTCCAGTTGAGATAACTTTAGATTCAAACTATCGAAACATGAGTAGAACATGATGTCTGCCGAGCTACCATTGTCGACCAGCACTGTTGAAATCATTACCTCCTTCATTCTCATCTTGATCACCAGTGGATCATCGTGAGGATATAAAACTCCTGCAAGGTCATATTTCGAGAAACCGATGACCAATTTTTCCTTGTTCACCTTTCTCGGGCGATCTTCCTCAGCTAGATTTATTCGCTGAATGTATGAGCAAGCTTGAGCCTCCCCGAGGTAAGCTTTTCTTTCTGCAGTAAGGTCTCCTCCTCCTGCATCTCCTCCTGTAATAACATTACAATCAAATGACCCAAAGCGTATTGAAAATACCTCTCGTTCTGGCTGCCTTGGTTTCTTGGGAAGGTCGGGGTCATCATCTGGATCAACTTCATGGTTTCTCTTCTTCTTTTCCTCTGCTCGACGAGGAGATTTGTACCTGTCTCTAGTTCGGTCGTTGTTTCTTCTTTCGCCTCCCCGATCAACATACTTTGCTAGCTTTCCTCGTCGGATGAGTGTTTCAATCTCATTCTGAAGAGCTATGCAATTTTTGGTCATATGGCCATGGTCCTTGTGAAACTCGCAATACTTTTCCCTATTCCTCGTGTCAGGGTCTGACTTCATTTTCTTTGGCCAGTTTAACTCCTCGCTGTTCTTAATTTCTTTCAGGACGTGGTTGATATTTGCCTTCAAAGGTGTGTAATTATCAAATTTCTTCAAGACCTCCCATGACGACCTATTTTTGGAATGTTTGTCACCAGCATTGTTCTTATGCTCTTTCTTGTTAGCTTTATCACCTTCCACCTTGGTTTCTTTGGCGTCCATATTCTTCTTTGCAGACATGGCCTCCTCGGCATTCATAATCTTGGACGCTTTTCCCATCAGGTCCGATATGGTTCAAGGTGGATCCTTAGCCAAAGTGTAGTACAACTTGTTCGGCAATAGTCCACTCATCAAAGCAGTAATCGCTGTCTTCTCCTCGTAATCAATGACTTCGAGTTTCTCATTATTAAAACGAGTTATATAATCTCTGATACTCTCACCAGCTTTTTGTCTAACACTTAACAAATGTGCCACTCGTTTAACTGGCTTTGCTCCAAAGCAGAAATTCCCAATGAATAACTCGGCCAGTTGAAGAAAAGTTGAAATCTTGCCTCAAGGAAGATTATTATACCATATCTGAGCAGATCCGGTAAGAGTTCTCGAGAATGCCCTGCATCTCATCTCGTTTGGGACATCATAAATGTCGGCAGCAGCTTGATATTGTTCTATATGGAGGACAGGGTCAGTCTTCCCATCATACTTGGGAGTTACAACAGGTGCTTTGAACTTTGATGGCGTTGGAAAATCAACAATGTCCTGGACAAAAGGTGTTCCTCGAACAAAAGTTTATTGTAGAGGGTTCTTGGCCTTAGCCATTTCTCCTAATCTATCCTCCAGCCTTTGAATAGATCCTTTCCATGCATCATTTCCTCCCTCGGGCCTATTAGTTCGATCAACTGATCGCGTTGAAGTGGCTTCCTGGGATTTATCTTGACGAGTAGCTGGTCGCGACTGGGCAGATCCTTCCCTTAAATGTGATGGTCGTCGAAAACTCCTCGACGCTGTATTAAGAGGACTTTTGTTCCTCCTAGGACCTAATCGATCGAAAGGAGAGGCCCTACTTAATCTTTCCAATGCGCTGGCCCTTTCTGGGGAGAGGGTGACACGTTGTTCAGTATCTGTGGTTCGCACTGACGAAGTTTGTCAGGTTGATAAGAAAAATCTTCAGATTCCTTATTGCAATATGAATTAGCACGCCTAGTACGTGAAGAAGGCGCACGGGTATTTCTTTGAATGCTTCGTGATCCGGAATGGGCTGGTGCACCTCCATGGAGGGTTTGGATGAGTTATCGCATCGCATCTTGCATGGCGGTCTGGCCCTGAGCCAGATTTTCCATTATTCCGGTCAGATATGGAATAATTGGTGGTGCAGATGGATTTGGAGGGGTTCCAGCGTTTCGATTGCTGGATTCAGGAATTTCAGCCATTGATAATGGATTGTTATTGGTGAGAAAATGATATTACCAGTTGTTTCCCACAGACGGCGCCAATCTGTTGATGTAAAAAATTAGATCACTCTAATTATTCAATCACAGATAAATAAATGAGACAAAAGATTTTAAAGTGGTTCAGCCTTATAAGAATGGCCTACATCCACTGTTATTTTATTGCTGATTGTTTGGAAAGTCTCGATCACAAGAAATTCCATTCCGGATCCCAGAGTTTGGATTCAGGATTCAGATCTCAGGTCCCTTTACAATGAGGATTGTACACCGTATTTACAGCCTTGAGGCTGTCATCTGAAAGGGTGATACATTAAATGATATACGTATGAAAGGGTAATACATTTAATGCCCTTAAAGCGTGTGCGTCTAAATGATAAAAGCATTTAATGAATCAGTTGAACTGTTGGTTATCCAGCTGTTAATGTTTCATTCGAGATGCAGCTCGGACCGCCTTTGTTCCTCGGACCGCCTCAGCTTTCTCGGTATTCAAGAGTTCCTCGGAGAAGTACTATTCCTCGGAGCGTATGAGTTCCTCGGAGCGCATGAGTTCCTCGGAGAGTATTGTTCCTCGGAGCGTATGAATTCTTCGGAAGTGATTATTGTTGCCATGTAGATTGCCACGTGTCATCAGTTAATTGGACCATGTCAGCAGACTAAATTTGGTATCAACAGTCATCAACTTGAATCCATAAAACTAGAAACTTTTCAAAATTTTAAAGAAATTATGCTTATATGAACTTAATTAAAGGGTAAGTAGATAATTACCCCATATACGTTTAACAAAAATCATGGTTTTAGGCATCTGTTGCTAACCCCACTAGACCGCTTAGATTTGGCATTGACATCATGTTACCTGAAAAACATAAACACTAGAACCGTGAGTAAAATAGCTCAGTGGGTGCATGACTACTACGCTATTGCATAAAATTAAATACAATAAATCATATTTGTGTGATAATATATAAACTTACTATACAATTGCCTAAAATTATATGCAAATAATCGTATCTGTGTGATATTAATAAAGTAATCAATGAATGACCAACCTTTCCGAATGATGATTCATATATCCTGTCTGCAATAGACAATTCTCCCCTATTCTGATCATATCCATAACCATGTATAATTACATCTTACCTGTGAGTAGTATTCTGATCATATCCATAAATTTGTATAATTACATCTTACCAGTGAGTGATATTCTGATCATAATAATAACCATGTATAATTACATCTTACCTGTGAGTGATATTCTGATGTGTGACACCCCACCTAATAAAATACCGGGTGATCAGTCCTATACCAAATTAAAATAGGAATCCCAGTTGGATCATCCATAGCATCACCGTCAAAAATATTTTTTAAAACTTACTAACCACCTAGTATTCTAAAAGCTGGTGCCAATTTTAACCTTTTGATTAAACAAAAAAGTACATGCGGAATTAAATATAAACCATTCACACAACTGAATGAAAATAAACTGAATTATTAATTAAATAATTTGCCGATAAAACCATCGGCCACCAAAGTGAAATAATCCAAAAGAAATATGCAACATAGGAATAAAAACAATATGAAAACTGAACTGAAAGTCTGGGTGACATGCCCTAAATAAAACTGAAACTGATACAAGATTTCTACTCTAAGAATGAATGAATGATGCGTCTAATCCAAACTCCTGCTAGCATCAACATATGCCGCAGCTCCGTGTCCCTGGAATATAATATCGATCTTGGCGTCCCTGTGGCTGGACACCTAAAAGGTTTTGAAAATAGTTTTATAGCAAGGATTAGAACCCAAAACATTTTGAAAATATTTAGCAAGTGAATCAACTGCAGTAATTTAAAATGCATGAATGCGCTTCATATTTAAGTTAGTGTCACACTCCCTTGTGAACATTCTCACCCCTCCACTATTGTGCACACCTACCGGTTACCTTAATCCCACCTAGTTGTACTACCCCGTCCAACTAGTCCTGGTATAACCATCCCTTGCCATACTACTCTAACCCAAGTATAATGATTCTTGAATTATAAGTTATCTCACAATTAACTTAATTAATTCCTCTTAAATAGTAGCATATGACTGTAGCACAAGTTATATAAAATAAATACATCACACACTGTATTATTACCCGTATATAATATTTACTACCATTATATGCGTACCTTTAGCACAATATCCACACATATAACATACGTATACCCATCCCTTCGAGTATACCCTCGCCGGATGATTCCCTCTAAAATGCTATCTCACTAGGTGTGCTCACAAAACCTAGTTCCCCAAGTTGGAATTGCTCACCAACTTGGCCCAAAATATAAACGTAGTGGAGGCGGTCATATTCCTTCCCTGAAAGTGAGATAAATCCCTCACCCATATATACAGGACGCTATGACCTGGGAATATACTCGCCCTACTCCTCAAGCTAGGGGATTCACCCACATCGGACAACCTCCCTTGATAGCATTAGAGTATATAAATTGAATAAATATCTAATCACTGTAATTTAATATCACACACAATACACACACACACACACACACACACACACACACACACACACATATATATATATATATATTATCACTACACCATATATATATAATATAAACCCCGGCTTTACCGTGTACTCAAAATTCCGTACACTGCCTGAAATTTCCTGAGTCTGTGGCCCGACTCAACTTAATTAATTTTCTCACTAATAAAATTATCATTATCCCGAGTCTGTGGTCCGACTCTAATATATTTAATTCACACCTCAATTAATATAATTCTTTTCTCGAGTCTATGGTCCGACTCTAATTAAATTAATTAACACACCCATTAATTTAATACCTCCCCGAGTCTATCGTCCGACTCAATTAAATTAACTAACACACATATTAATTTAACACCTCCCCGAGTCTATCGTCTGACTCTAATTAAATTAATTAACACACCCATTAATTTATTACCAATCCGAGTCTGTGGTCCGACTCCCAGTTAATTAATTTACACCAATCCGAGTCTGTGGCCCGACTCTAATATAATTAATTAACACACTTATTAATTCAATACCTCCCAGAGTCTACAATCCGACTCTAATTAAATTAATTATCACCCCTATTAATTTAATCCTACCCGAGTCTACAATTCGACTCTAATTAAATTAATTATCACACTTATTAATTTAATCCTACCCGAGTCTACAATCCGACTCTAATTAAATTAATTATCACACTTATTAATTTAATCCTACCCGAATCTACAATCCGACTCTAATTAAATTAATTATCACACTTATTAATTTAATCCTACCCGAGTCTACAATCCGACTCTAATTAAATTAATTATCACACTTATTAATTTAATCCTACCCGAGTCCACAATTCGACTCTAATTAAGTTAATTTACACGTTAATTAATCGACACAAATCCGAGTCTGTGGTCCGACTCTAATATAATTAATTTACACATTAATTAATTTATACCAAATCCCGGGTCTACAACCCGACCCTAAACTAATTAATTACAACATCAATTAATTTAATATTTTTCCTAGTCTACCTTGCGACTCTACCTTCTTTAATTATCACATCCATTAATTTAATAACTTGGTGTCACCTAACCTTTATCCCCGGACTCACTTACTTGGCCCGTAACTTAATATTTCTCGAGTCAATTTTCCGACTCCAAATTAATTACTCTCTCTTAATAATTAATTTAATATTTTGGTGTCACTTAACCAGCATACCCGGACTCGCTCACTTGGTCCATTTTACATTTAATAATTTCATTCCCACATATTCGCCCATAATGTGTTGCACATTCATCTCCACAATTTCCTAATTATATTTGCCTATAATTACCAACACACCCGGACTCGCCCACTTGGTCCATAATTAAATTGAATATGTTTCACCCAAAATTCTTACTTTAAGTCCCAACTCTTAACTTAATTGGTCAATTCCTAATGGCTACCTTTGAGCCACTAGCTATTAAACTCTTTATAATTTTTCACCCATTTGAAATTATACCCAAAAATCCAAACAGAAAATGAGGGCATATATATAACACCCAACCTGAACTGCCAGAATTTCGCCATCGTCGATCGATCGATAGCCCTCTATCGATCGATCGATCGTACCCTGACAGCTCTTTTTCCCCACGAAAATTTCCACCATTAACAAGCTTTCAAGCTCTGATTTTCCCTTCCATCCTTGACCAAACATAACAAAATTTTTAAATCCCTTTATTAAACTAATTTACAACAAGGATATAACCATAAATAACCTTTATCCCCACCACAATTCATTTACTCACGAATTGGGTTTTTCCATAAATTTTCATGAACTTTGTTCTACAATCCAAATTCCAGATTTAAATACCACCCTTTGATATTTCGGGTTTCTCATTCAAATCAGATATCTATACTCAGAGATACATAATACACCTAAGTTCTTACCTTGAATCTCATTCAAAGGTTCCATGAACAAAAACCCCATTTTTGTACCCATTTATCCCCAAAACGAATTTTGATTTACACATCACTATGATATGAATTGATTATCATCAATTTAGAAATCACAACAGTTAACCACTTTCCTGGAATTGTTCGTAGTGTCTGATCCGTTGGCGTAGTCCCTTAATTTGGCTCCGAAATCCCCGAATTTGGCTCTTGATTTGTTTTCCCCCAATTTTCCTCTCAAGCCCTATGCTTAGAGTTGTGTAGATGCCGTTCCCTAATCTCTCAATTAGGTTAGAAACACTAAATCCCGTTTTTGGCCATATGAGCCTAATTAAAAAGCCCCAACTCACCCCGTGTGGGCCCGGATATGCCCAAAAATACCCCGAGGCTCAATTGCCACTCCCGGGTACTCTTTTATCACTATCTTGACCCATCCGGACGTAACCGTGCACTCAGAATTGCTATTCGAAATACTTTTTGAAATTTCCAAGTTTCGACCTCAAAATGTGACACACTAGATTTTGAACCATTAAACTTAAAAGTCGCCAATTATAAATAATTCGTTTCACTCAAATAAATTCTCCAACTCACGAATTTAAGTTTCTCCAATTTAAATATTTTTATAACTCCCAAAAATAATTAAATATTAAATCCTCAAAATTACGGGGTGTCACATGGTCATATCCATGACCATGTATAATTACATCTTACCAGTGAGTAATATTCTGATCATATCCATAATTATGTATAATTACCATTAAGTGATATTCTGATCTTATCCATAATGATGTATAATTACATCTTACCACTGAGTAATCCATGTATAAAACATTTGCCAGTGAGTGCACTCACCTTGTCCAATTAATGGGTTTTTCCTTTGTCTTTATCTGGTAGTTGTTCAACGGGTTCCCCTTGCTTTTATATTATTCTTAAAGTATTAGTATTATCATCAGAATATTAACAATCCAAAGAATAACTTAAACGTAACTCAATTGGTAAGCATAATATGATCTCATTCAAAACATTTATCATAAAAAAAGTCCATCTAAACTCATGTTCAGATATTTAACATCCAAATCATAGCCTAGACATACTTTAGCTTCTTCTTACTAATCCAATCCGTATCATTTTAAGTTTCCAATACAGAAGAATACACATCATTTCAACTTTTCTAAAGCACGATATGCCCATTTCTTTACCACATAGTAATCCTGCCTTATAGGCTTCTCTATCGTTCAATCCAATTCTATGAATTTTCATAATTTTTTTGCATCTTAACTTTCTATATGCTTTCACCCAATTTCAATAAACATGCTGAATAAAACAAAATTAAAGTTTTATAATTTTTGGAGTTCATTTTCTATGTCAAGCAAAACCTGAAACGTATCATACTTACACTTTTGGGGCAGATTCTATACCTGAACTTCAAACTATCACCCAAGATTCATTTCTTGGTATTTTTACATAATTTTCAGATATGACATACATATATGAGTCTTTTTAATTTCCAACTAGAATTATACAATTTGAGTAAGTATACAAAAAGATATAGAAGTTTGAATACACAAGGTTTCCAATTGAAACAATGTAAAAGGGTTTACACCTTCAAATTTCTTTAAACTTGTATCTAACCACACATATACATCAAGGCATGAAAGTTTAATAAAAAATTGATGATTTTTATCTTTTTATTCACTAATACAAGAAAAATAACAAGATTTATGGATAGAATTACCTTAGTGACTTTTACGTAATTTCTAAGGATTTTTCTCCAATTTTTCTCCTCACTTTCTTCTTCCTGAACTTCCCGATTCTATATCCTAAAGCTCCAACTCTCTCATGGATGCATTTGATGGAGGAGAAGATTATTTAAAGGGTTTAGGTCATCCAAACCATCCTCCCTTCCAACCAATCAAATCGTAGCACATGGTGTACTAATAAAACAAAATACCATTTAACGAATGGACAAATTTGCCGTTGCTTCGTAATTTCAGCATAACTACTTACTTGGACCTCTGTTTTACACCCCGTTTGTTGCGTTTAAAAATTAACTCATATATATATATAACTATATAGTTTTCACCTCAAGACAATTGTTATATTATAAGGGTTAAAACTAGTCTCCAACATGAACATTCCTATCGAAAACTTTAAAATTTTGTGTTTGTAACTAATTCGATATTTCATGAGTTATGAAGGTAGGATTAAACTAAACATAATAACTTAACATTACATGCAATAATAACACATTATACATATCCATGAGGTAAGCGTGATTTAAACATGATTTATCATAATTATATTTGGGTTGTCCTAACTAGGTACTACATAATGAAATAAAATGCCGCTAAATACTCTTTCGAAGTTAATCATGAAAATATCGTAGGGTATTTGGTCAACCTAAGGGGGATTGGATTGAACCCTGACTATATTAAGGCAATCAGTGATGTTTAGCTACCAAAGGCAATTCATGATATTCAAAAGCTGATAGGAACGCTACCAGCACTTAACCGCTTCATTTTTAATCTTTCAAGAGGTACCGACCTTTATTTTAGTTGTTGAATAAAGGAAGGGGCTTAACCTAGAATGAGGAATGATAAAAAGCACGTGATAAAATCAAAACCTATTTCAAGGTACAACCTCAAATTGCGATTTCAAATCTGGGAGATCCAATCTACTTGCATCTCACAGTGTCCAATTATGCAACTAGTTTGGCCTTGATGTGTGAGAAGGAAGGGCATCAGTCTTCCATTTACTATGTCCGCAAAACGCTCCTCGATGCTGAAAAATGATACCTACCACTTGAGAAGTTAGTCCACTATTTTGTTATAACTTCGCGAAAATTAAAGCATGGCTTTGAATCCCACTCGGTGATAGTCATCACATCTTTCCCGTTCAAAGCAGTTGATAAAGCAAAAATAGAGCATCGTGTAAATACTCTTGTTGTTGTCGCCGATTTTGAACCTCAATACAAAAATCTAAACTTTAACTACACCATTTTATATGTATAGAGACGAGAGACGAGTTCGGGTATCGAATCCACTGAGAATGTCGTTTAAAATTTAATTCCATTCATAACTTTCAATGAAAAGTGTAAAATAAGATTATTGGTTTTTCAAAATTATTTTACGCTACAATTTATCTAGACGAGTATTAAAACTAAATTAATTGAAAACTATAAAAACTATAGGTTGAGAATTAAATCCCTCACCTCAGAATACATAACATAAAGGGATACATGGTTCGACAAGTTGAAAGCACAGTTAGTACTCATTTAAGTAATTATTTAAATTCTAGTGTCACTCCCCATGTTTTTATAGAAGTCTAAATACGAGTTTGGCGTCAATAATATTCCCAAAATTACACTCGCAAGGTAGAAAATATGGTGCATACGTGATCTAACCCATTGAGGGTATTATAAATTGAATATCAATTCACTTGCACAATTTCTCCTAGTTCAACCTTATTGCTTGATGGTATTGATTTGAGAATCATCATTATTTTTTAGGCTTATGTGAGTTTAGTTCATTTTAATCCGTTTGACATGAGGCCAAATCTAAGTTTGAAAAATTAAGATGATCAAATTTGAACTCGTTGGGCTATCTTGAGTGTCTAGAACATATTTCTTTTATTTCTAGTTCAAACCCTTACACTCCTTGCCATATTGTTTTAGATACATATTTATGTCATACGAGTGTGGAAAACTTTTTTTATACGTCGTGTACACACACATACATATTCATATGTTTCTCGTTATAAGCGTGCTTATATATATTTTATTTGTTTGAGTCTTTGCATGCATTTAATCCACGTACATCATCCTTTGAATTATTTGTAATTGTGTTGCCGTTTGTTTATTATCGTCCTTTCACTTCACATTAGATGATATAATTTTTTCTTTATGATTATGTGCTTCATATTATTCACTTTCTCTTTGTCTATTCCCGAACAAAAAAGTGGAGAATTTTGGATTAAGGGGGAAAATTTTTCATATGCAAAGAATTTTTGGCTAAGAATGTTATATATTTCATATTCTCTATGAATTTTAAAGGTGTGTTAAGTGCGCGGGTTTAATGTTCATTGAGGAAAATTTTCTCAAGTGCAAAGCTTCTCAAGAGATCGAGTCAGTCAATTGTTTGTTTGTGTCCTTTTACTTTTGGGGATTGGGGATTGAGCATTAAAGCTCGACGACCTAGTTTTTTATTTTCCGGTGTTGTCCCAGAACAACAGTATGGGGAGATTTGTAAGGATAAATTTTCTATGTATATAAATGAACATTTAAATTTGTATTATTTTCTTCATTCCATTGTACACAAAACTTTTTGAGTCTTATGTTAGGGCGTTTGAGTTTGTACTTTTAAGCTTACGCAATGAAGACACAAAGTGACCCTTGTAAAGCTATATCAAAATCATGTTGAATTTTTGTCTTCATCATTGGGATCTCGAAAAGGTATAAGAGATAAATATGTTGATCACTGGTATTCTGTTTAAGTGGTTTTAAATTAATTGAGGTTATTTTTTCAAAAAAGATTTTAAAGAAAAACATTTTTGATTTTGAAGTCATTTAAACAAGAAGTTATTTTTTTGTTCTAATCAGTTATATAATCTCGTTGGAACGAGTTTATCTTCTAGTTCAAACGAGGTTGGTATTTTTATTCGAACGAGCTTTTAATGACCTTTAAATGAGAGCTTATTGCTTAACTTTTCAAAATTCAATTATATGATCATTTGATCCTTGTAACGATTTTATGTGTATCATTCAAATGATATGTTTTTGTTCAAATAAGATAGCCTAAGTTGTTTAAATGAAACCTTAATATCATTCGAACGTCCTTAAGAAACAGTCCTCAATATTTCTTCCATCAGTTTACAAATTTTATAAGATATATATGCCTGGAAGTAGTTCAGTTCCGTAAATGTTTTTGAGAAAGTAAATCTATAGCCTCATATACACCTGTCTATACCCAGTTTCAGAGATCCAAGTTTCACTACATAATCTTGGTTTGTGATCTCATGTTTTGACGTCCATTTAAGTTTACTCTTTCTTTGTTCGAGTTTGTTTGACACGATAGATTCTGTGTTGCTACATGACGAAGACTAGTCTAAGATCGATGGATACCAAGAAGTGGGAGGACTGTGTTGTGAGATATTGTTGGATTCTTGCGATTTCTGTGAAGAAGGTTTAAGGAGAGCATTTTGCATCAAACTTGAAGGGATTTGATTAAGTGATTAAGTGATTATCTGTCTTCCTTGTATAAACCCTATATTATAATGGACTTGTGTAGGCTAGGTCGTCGATGTATTTCCATTGTTGATTTTCCTCTTACATCGCTGCATTGTGTGTTTGCTTCTTTACTTTGTTTATTTTATTTTTGCATGGTCACATAATAAATATTAGGCAAGATATAATTGTGTAATGTTTACACAATGCTTGTTTGAACTGTATTGATTTAAAATTAGAATAATTGCTCACTTTGCAAATAAACTCAATTAAAATTAAAATTTGGTATTCCTACACAAGCTCGCATTTTCAGCCACTATAGCACATGCATTTTGGTTATGTGCAATTGACATCATTTTTTCTATAATGCCAATGCCACATGAACTATAAGTAATCTTCATTACTTTGAGTACATTAACAGGGTTAGAAAATATGACCTCAGATCTGGAATTTATGCTTGCTATCTGTGGGCATTGATAAGGTAAATATTAAGTGTCGAGTGCATGTGGAAGGTCATTGAGGTAAATCACTTTCAATTACAACGACTACAGTTTAAATTTTAATTTGTTTGACAAGTTATTTCAACTAAAATATTTACTAAGTTTTCTTTCATTAATTTTAAGCAACAACTTTGTCAATTTATACATTCTAGTACGTTGTATCAGCCTTAGTGCTGGTCTAGGTACTCCACAAGTTCGTCAGTAAAAACCTTTACATGTTTAAACTAATAACTACTTCAATAATTATGAGTAGAATTTAATGAACCAAGATTTCATTAATCTAATTGTAAAATAAATAAACAAGATTCATAACAATTTAACAAGTAGTGAAAAATGAAATGCTGAAAGATTGTAGAAAAAAAATTCCAAAAAACATTTACGAGACAATTTTTATGATTTGAAAGGACATTTGTGCCCTTTATCAATTTGTAAGTCGTATACCCTTACACCATCGAAGAAGTTCAAGATCACATTCACTTCAAGACGGATCTGAATAATCTAGGTTCTTCAGTAAATAGTCTCCGCAGAATTTACTTTGGTATGGTTTTGTTTTAGAGTACCTTAATAATACACTTAGAGTATTAGGATAATTTTCATAAAATATTTTCTAAGTGTTGGAGTGGATCTTTAAATGTTTTTCATCAAAAAAATTATTTTCGGAGTTTTTGGGGCAGTGCATTTATCGAGAAAAAGAAAAATTATTTATAAAATAAATGTCGTTCGAACGACATCATTTGTTGCTAAAGAGAGACCTGATGTCGCGCGATACTTTAAACGACATCGTCTCTCATTCGAACGAAACCACCGCCTTAAGTCTTCTATAAATTGAACTTTTCAACTCCGTTTTTCATAAGAAGTCTTTCACATTTTTCGTTCTGCAAACACTGCATATCAACAGAAGACTTTTGGCTTCTTCATTTAAGGATTAAAACCTTTTTTGTTTTTCAATTCATAAAATCCCGATATCTTTATGTGAATTTTTTTGGAACCCTAAGAACAACCGTGCTATTGTTCAACCTATGTGGAGAAGGAATCTCCATACCTTGTGATTTCTGGAGGGAGCTCACTGTTGATCAGTGGATACCGAGCATAGATCTCTGCGTGTGGACACCGTGTTTTGTGTAAACATAAAAATGTCTAATAAAGAATTTCTCAAAACGTCTAAAGAATTTCTCAAAACGTGAGATCTAAAGAATTTCTCACTGTTGATAGGTGGCTACCGTTCTTTTTGTTTTCTTTAAAATTTCTCAAAACATCTAAAGTATTTCTCAAACAATCTAAAGAAAATTCTTCCAATAAAAAGAGATCTTTTGAGATAAATAAAAAGAAAGAGGAGGTAAAAGAAAGTGATAAGGAGGAGGAGATCAGGTGCGTTGAGTGTGAGGGTAAAGGGAACATCGCTAAAAAGTGTCCTACTAGGATAAGGAGAAAGGGAAAAGAAACTGCTATGCCCGCTACCGTTAATGATAGTGAGAAGATGAGGAAGATTAGGGAGATGAGTCCAGTAATGGTTTAGCACATGGGATGTGTGTAGCTTTTTTGAGTCATGTGAGCACACCTACTTTGTCTCACGATGATTGTGTTCACGAGAACGACAGTGATGACTCAAGTGTTTCTAGTGGAGATGAGAGCTTATTTGAGAGTGGAGATGAAAGTGTGCTCCAAAAAATATTTAGGGATTTGTACATCGAGACCTTGAAAATAAAGAAGTATAATAGAGATTTAGGTCGTTAGGTTTTAAATTTGGAGAGAGAGAAAGAAGTTTTTAGGAGGGAAAAGTGTGACCTGACCGACCCGGTGTCTAGTCCGGTGACACGTGTATCCCAACTCAAGAGTGATCTCGAACGAACCCGGGAGGAAAAAGTCCCTTTAGAGAACACATCTAAGAAAGTTGAAAAGATGGTTCTCAATCCCGTTTTGGGTGGTGGTGAGAGTTTAGGAAAAGATAATGATGGTGTATCCACTTCTATTATTGCACCTGAGCCAGGTCCCACTTTAGTGACTCGACGCAACCCACCTAGGCGTCTCGTACCGATTAGGAGAGCACGTCCTAGAGTTATTGATGGAGGTGTACCTAGGCCGGTTTATGTTTGCTCCCATTTTAAAAAGAGAGGACACATTAGGCAGTATTGCTTTAAATTGGGTTACGTGTAACGTTTTACTCCTACACATGTTCGCGCACATGTACCCACCCATGATATGTTGCTTGCACATAATGATAGAGAGTTTGCACATATTCGAGAGAAAGTAAAGTTCTTGGTCAAGACTTTACATGATTTGATTGAGTTGTTTCGCAAGATGTCACCGCCTTTGAAAAACTCCACCGCACCTACTGGATGAGGTCTAGACATGTTTGCCAGCATAGGGTGATTTACAAGATGAGACTTTTTGCCTATTGCTAGTATGTACCATTTGTTTTATACTTTGTTAGCATTTTTTGTGTTTGCTTTTCTTATTTTTGGAACTATTTTAGCACTATTTTGGATCTATTTGCCCATTCCAGGAACTATTTGTACAAAATTTTCTCACTGGACAAAACTACATGATATTCTGATTAAACTAGGAAATTTTGCTTTTCTCGTTCTAACGAGAATCCATCTCGGGTGAAGCCTTCTCGCGAGATCACCTGTCATTCTAACGAAATTTTTTTAGGAGTCTCGTTCGAACGACCCCTGGAATTACTATTCTTTTTTTAGTCCTCTATTTCATATTGTTATATTATTTGCTACTGTTAGGTTGTTTCTGAACAGTGTTCGAAAAAATACAAAAAGATCTCCGGTTTAGAAAAAAATTAAAAAATCCGAAAAGAGTTTGGTATTTTGTTTGCACCTTATATGAATTGGCTTTTAGGATGACCAAGTCACAACTTCATGCCATATCCATGTGACTATTTGATAGTGTTTTGAGACAATATATTGTGTCATTCATGTGCTTTACAAAGTTTGGAGTCTTTGAGATGATATAGTGTTACTACCTACATGATCGACTCTTCTTGTCCTTTATTGCACGCATGCACGAATTTGTTTCACTTGTGTGCTTGTCTATCACATATTGGTTGAGTTTTTCCATCTCAATTCTATCTATACAACGAACCAAATGCGATAAAAGTTGAAAAAAATTAGTGCATGATATAAACCGTTAGTGAGTTTGTGCGCTTTATTTTGAAAAATGGGGAAGGTCCATGAAAGGTACTCATTTATCCTTTGCGATTAAGCCACGATTTAACTGGACCTAAAAATGTGAGCAATTGAAAATTATCCGGGGTCCAACGAGGTTTAAAAGATCCCAAAAAAATTGAAAGGCAATAAAAAGAAATATATGCCAAAAATAGGGCCAATAGATTTTAGTTTCATCACCACATAAGAAAAATAAATTCCATTATCTTTTAATGAGGGAGTTTGGATGGAATTTATATTGGTTTGCACGTCCTTAAAAGTAATGAAAAATCATTACATATGTTTGGACGTTATTGGTGAGGAAATTATTTATACTTTGATTTGTTGATATGATTAAGATGATGTCATCTAAATTCAACAAATTCTACACCTGAGGACTATTATGATGTTCATTCGTTGGGAGTACACGTATGCATTGTGCACACATGTCATGATTAAGTCATTTTTTCTATCGAATGTGTTCACACCCATTCATTCAATTTTCACAATTCGATTTGGTTATCTTAGTGTAATTCATGGTGTGTGATTTTGTAACATCATTTTTGCATTTTTATTTGGAAATATATGAAAAATCAAAAATAGTTTGTTTGCCTTGTTTACCGTGACACCCCGATTTGTTTTCATGTGATTTATTTTTTTCCGTGTCTATATTAGACAAATAAAAAGGGGGAGAACGAATTATGATATTATGGGGGAGTTTAAGTATGGGGGAGATTTGATTATGCTAAAATGTTTTATGATTATATCATTTCAAACTCGATACGTCACGAGGTTTTTGCTTTATCTCATGTGTGTAGGTACAGTTGAAGATTTTTGGATTGCACATCGTGATGATGATGAAGAATGATTTTAAGTTTGTTGAAGATTGAAAAAGTATGAAGACTTATCATTTGCCTTTTCAGTTTTGGGTTCATGGGAGGGTAGACTTGTATAGGTCATTTGATATTTGATAATTCAATTTTTTTTTTATTTTGTACGAGCATAGACATAGGGGGAGATTTGAAAGGACATTTGTGTCCGTTATCAATTTGTCTGTTGTATACTATTACACCATCGAAGAAGTTCAAGATCACATTCACATCAAGACGGATCCGAATAATCAAGGTTCTTCAACAAATAGTGTTCGCGGGATTTACTGTGGTAGGGTTTTGTTTTAGAGTACATTAAAATTCTTCCAATAAAAAGAGATCTTTTGAGAAAAATAAAAAGAAAGAGGAGGTAAAGGAAAGTGATAAGGAGGAGGAGATCAGGTGCGTTGAGTGTGAGGGTAAAGGGCACATCGCTAAAGAGTGTCCTACTAGGATAAGGAGAAAGGGAAAATAAACTGCTATGCCCGCTACCGTTAATGATAGTGAGAAGATGAGGAAGATTAGGGAGATGAGTCCAGTAATGGTTTAGCACATGGGATGTGTGTAGCTTTTTTGAGTCATGTGAGCACACCTACTTTGTCTCACGATGATTGTGTTCATGAGAGCGACAGTGATGACTCAAGTGTTTCTAGTGGAGATGAGAGCTTATTTGAGAGTGGAGATGAAAGTGTGCTCCAAAAAATATTTAAGGATTTGTACATCGAGACCTTGAAAACAAAGAAGTATAATAGAGATTTAGGTTGTTAGGTTTTAAATTTGGAGAGAGAGAAGAAGTTTTTAGGAGGGAAAAGTGTGACTTGACCGACCCGGTGTCTAGCCCGGTGACACGTGTATCCCAACTCAAGAGTGATCTCGAACGAGCCCGAGGGGAAAAAGTCCCTTTAGAGAACACATCTAAGAAAGTTGAAAAGATGGTTCTCAATCCCGTTGTGGGTGGTGGTCAGATTTTAGGAACAGATAATGATGGTGTATCCACTTATATTATTGTACCTGAGCCAGTTCCCACTTTAGTGACTCGACGCAACCCACCTAGGTGTCTCGTACCGATTAGGAGAGCACGTCCTAGAGTTGTTGAGGGAGGTGTACCTAGGCCGGTTTATGTTTTCTCCCATTGCAAAAAGAGAGGACACATTAGGGAGTATTGCTTTAAATTGGGTTACGTGTTACGCTTTACTCCTACACATGTTCGCGCACATGCACCCACCCATGATATGTTGATTGCACATAATGATAGAGAGTTTGCACATATTCGAGAGCAATTAAAGTTTTTGGTCAAGACTTTACATGATTTGATGGAGTTGTTTCGCAAGATGTCACCGTCTTTGGAAAACTCCACCGCACCTACTGGATGAGGTCTAGACATGTTTGCCAGCATAGGGTGATTTACAAGATGAGACTTTTTGCCTATTGCTAGTATGTACCATTTGTTTTATACTTTGTTAGCATTTTTTGTGTTTGCTTTTATTATTTTTGGAACTATTTTAGCACTGTTTTGGATCTATTTGCCCATTCCAGGAACTATTTGTACAAAATTTTCTCACTGGACAAAACTACATGATATTTTGATTAAACTAGGAAAATTTTCTTTTCTCGTTCTAATGAGAATCCATCTCGGGTGAGGCCTTCTGGCTAGATCACCTGTCATTCTAACGACATTTTTTTAGGAGTCTCGCTCGAACGACCCCTGGAATTACTATTCTTTTTTTAGTCCTCTGTTTCATATTGTTATATTATTTGGTACTGTTAGGTTGTTTCTGAATAGTGTTCGAAAAAATACAAAAAGATCTCCGGTTTAGAAAAAAATTGAAAAATCCAAAAAGAGTTTGGTATTTTGTTTGCACCTTATATGAATTGACTTTTAGGATGACCAAGTCACAACTTCATGCCATATCCATGTGACTATTTGATAGTGTTTTGAGACAATATATTGTGTCATTCATGTGCTTTACAAAGTTTGGAGTCTTTGAGATGATATAATGTTACTACCTACATGATCGACTCTTTTTGTCCTTTATTACACGTATGCACGAATTTGTTTCACTTGTGTGCTTGTCTATCACATGTTGGTTGAGTTTTTCCATCTCAATTCTGTCTATACAACGAACCAAATGTGATAAAAGTTGAAAAAAATTAGAGCATGATATAAACCGTTAGTGAGTTTGTGCGCTTTATTTTGAAAAATGGGGAAGGGCTATGAAAGGTACTCATTTATCCTTTGCGATTAAGCCACGATTTAACTGGACCTAGAAAAGTGAGCAATTGAAAATTATCCGGGGTCTAACGAGGTTTAAAAGAGCCCGAAAAAATTGAAAGGCAATAAAAAGAAATATATGCCAAAAATAGGGCCAATAGATTTTAGTTTCATCACCACATAAGAAAAATAAATTCCATTATCTTTTAATGAGGGAGTTTGGATGGAATTTATAATGGTTTGCACGTCCTTAAAAGTCATGAAAAATCATTACATATGTTTGGACGTTATTGGTGTGGAAATTATTTATACATTGATTTGTTGATATGATTAAGATGATGTCATCTAAATTCAACAAATTCTACACCTGAGGACTATTATGATGTTCATTCGTTGGGAGTACACATATTCATTGTGCACACATGTCATGATTAAGTTAATTTTTCTATCGAATGTGTTCACACCCATTCATTCAATTTTCAAAATTCGATTTGGTTATCTTAGTGTAATTCATGGTGTGTGATTTTGTAACATCATTTTTGCATTTTTATCTGGAAATATTTGAAAAATAAAAAATGGTTTGTTTGCCTTGTTTACCGTGACACCTCGATTTGTTTTCATGTGATTTATTTTTTTCCTTGTCTATATTAGACAAATAAAAAGGGGGAGAACGAATTATGATATTATGGGGGAGTTTAAGTATGGGGGAGATTTGATTATGCTAACATGTTTTATGTTTATATCATTTCAAACTCGATACGTCACGAGGTTTTTGCTTTATCTCATGTGTGTAGGTACAGTTGAAGATTTTTGGACTGCACATCGTGATGATGATGAAGAATGATTTTAAGTTTGTTGAAGATTGAAAAAGTATGAAGACTTATCATTTGCCTTTTCAGTTTTGGGTTCATGGGAGGGTAGACTTGTATAGGTCATTTGATATTTGATAATTATTTTTTTTTATTTTGTACGAGCATAGACATAGGGGGAGATTTGAAAGGACATTTGTTCCGTTATCAATTTTTCTGTTGTATACCGTTACACCATCGAAGAAGTTCAAGACCACATTCACTTAAAGACGGATCCGAATAATCAAGGTTCTTCAACAAATAGTGTCCGCGGGATTTACTGTGGTAGGGTTTTGTTTTAGAGTACATTAAAATTCTTCCAATAAAAAGCGATCTTTTGAGAAAAATAAAAAGAAAGAGGAGGTAAAAGAAAGTGATAAGGAGGAGGAGAAGGAATCTCCATACCTTGTGATTTCTGAAGGGAACTCACTGTTGATCGGTGGATACCGAGTGTAGATCTCTGCGTGTGGACGACTTGGATTGCGAGCCGAGGCATAGCTTTGAATGTTTGACGAAGACATCGTGCGTTACCCTTGTGGTCCAGTATCAGGTTGTATGTAAGTCAATGGTCTTATAAATTTTTCAAAGTGTTAAAAAGGTTTTTACTCAAAAGGTTTTTTTTCCTGAATCTGCCATCTTTATTTTATATGCATAATTTGATTGAACACTTAGATGCATGATAGGGGCTGAATAAAATTGAATTTGGTTTGTTTAAATTTAGACACCTAATTAAATAAGTGTGTTTGAATCCATTAGAGAATTGCGAATTCGATTGATATTGCACACATCTTTTTTACATGGTTGAAAATGGATATTCACAAATTCGAATCTGTTCGATATTTGTACCCTAATTTAGCAGAAATTTATTTGAATAAGTATTTAAAAGAGCGGATTTGGATAAATGTTTTAAATATCCGAAAAAACAGAAAAGGATACGAATAATGCTGGTATCCGTGATGGATAATTCGTATCAAAGTCGGATTATCCATATTGGTGGATATTCGTTTTCACGGATATTTGTATCCGTAAAATAATTATATTTATTAGTTATATTTTTAATATTTTTTAGGTAAGTAATATAAGCATTTTTGTAGTATAAAATAATATTTATAATAATATAATACAAGTATAACATAGAATGAACCATGTTTATTCCTGCAACCTCTACATCAAATTTTCTATTTTTTTAGGTATACTTTGAAACTCCCCACAATATGCCTAATTCCCAAAGCATACCGTCTTATTCAAAAGTATTCCTGAGGTGGAAGCATATGTAGACGTTGGGGGGGGGGGGGGGGTAGTGGGGTAGGCTTCTCTCCTGAACTTTTGAAAAAAATACAATTATATTATATATTGTATAAAACTTACTAGGGTTGTAATTATATAAAGAAAAAATGAAATCTAAAAGAGTAATAATATATTTGATGATTAATTAATGTTTAATAAGTTATGTATGTCTTAAAGTATCTCAAATAATAAAAACGGATAAGGATATTATCCGAACTCAGGAAATTTTAGAGGATACGGATACATATAGTTGTAATAATTATTTGGGTGGATACGGATACGAATACGGATGGGGCATGAAATTAGCGGATACAGATATGGATACTATGGAATCTGATCCGTATCCGTCTGTTTTACACCCTAACAATTTTATTACTAATCAATTATGGTGGATGATGGCCCAAAATCAGAGTTAGAAACCTAGTAGATGGAGACTCCATTGACTGTGGCTTCGGTTTCAATAATCATACCCTCATGTTCTTTGAAATGCATGGCATGGAAATATTACTAAGCTTTAATCATGTTACTAAAATCAAGCATCATGATAATCTCCAATTTGTCTCTAGGTCAAACTAATTGGTATTAATTTTTAGTCCTTTGATATGCCACTTTATATTTATAAAGATGTCTTTGTGGGAATAAAATTTTATCACCCTATCAACCTTCCAATCCTCCTTACTCTAAGATATTTCATTGAAATTTCACAGTTATTCAAAAAAATAACATTGCTATTTAAACCCTCGCCATGCGCCCATTGCCAAGAACTATGTTTATCCTTTATCCCAGGCGACTTGAACTTGTTAAATAACGTGTACTGGAGATCAAATTTTGGAAGGTGACTGCGCAATTTATATCAATTATTGAACACAAATTGTATGACCGTTCCTTCATGGTACACTTTGTGAGCTCATTGAATCTCCACCGTAAAATATGTTATAATTATATAATTTCATAGCAATGCATCTGAAACATGTGCTTATATTTATAACTAGGACAAAATCATAGTGTCCACCACGAAAAATTCTAGGGTGCTGTTAGTTTGGTTATGATACTAGTGTGACAGTTTTGTAATGTATATCATAACTCGTTGAGAAATATGGTTGTACCTTTAAAAGCATTGTCATAGTCTGGGTATTTTAAATTTTGGGTTCGAGTTGTTCTCTATCATTAGTTTTTACTCCCGTGCGATGAGCGAGTGCTTTACATTTCTTATTATACAATGCAATGCAAACATACTTACAAAAATAAAGGTAAAATATAAAACGTTAAAAGACCTATATCACATTTCTGTGATACATGCTCTTAATACAAAAAAAATTATAGAAGGATAACAAATATATGTATTTTATTAATAGAATATTTGATACCAAACAAATACTTGCATGTAAAATTGAAATGCAAAAAGGAGAATATATAACGATGAAGTAAGGGGAATTAAAAAACCAAAAAAAGAATAACACACACACACACACACACACATATAAAATATTAAAAGACTGTTTATAAAAATAAATTATTTTTTTAAACAATACTAGTTTTATAAAATATAAATATATAATCATTTTTTTATAAAATTATAGTGTTAAACTTTTTTTTTATAATTTTTTTAATAAAATCTATTTTTATAAAGATAAGTATAAAATATTTTATTATATGTGAAAATTGTATTTTTTAAAGTAGTTTTCTGAAAAGTGTAGTTTTTAACTTCATTTTTTTTAATATAAATTGCTTTTTAAAAGGTTGTTCTACAAATATAAATACAAATTTTTTAAAGAAAAAATGTTTTTATGAAGCAATGTTAACGTTCAGAATTTATAAATAGTTTTAGAAGACTGCATTTTTTTATAATAATTTTTTTTAATTATAAATACAAAATTATTCATTATATAAATATTAACATTTATTAATTGAGGGAAAAGATGTTTTGTATAAAAAAAAATCTTTTATATGGCGAGACACCATTTATAACATAACTCTTTGCATTTAATGTGGATAGGTGACACAATAACATGAGGAGACACCATTTTTATATAAACTAGGTGGATACCCGCACGATGCGCGGTGAATGAGCTATTGAATGCATAATAAAAGAAGGAAAGTGTCAAATTGATAGTAGATTAAAAAAAAGTGTAATAGAGTAAGAATGTAGACTAGTATTGGTAGTTGAAACGCATGTAGCAATATTAACAAGCATTGTCAATGTTTGACATAGAGACATGAAATAAAGTTGAAATTGAAAGTAGTAGAAGTAATAAAATGCCGACGAAGCTTGAATTCTTGAAATTGAATCTACAACATCCCCTTTTTCCTTTCATCAATGTTCCTACAATGACGAAAAAATATATGTTAGAAGAATATGATAATAGTAAAGAGAAAAGATGAATAGATATAAAATGGAAAATACCTTCCTGCATGCTTCCTTTAAAATAAATGCACGCATTCGACGTAAGTGGAAGGATGTGTTTTCTGTGATGTAATAGATATTGGAGAAGAAGGTTGAATTACATCACTGATGATTTCATTATTGTAATAATGGTTGGGTCTTAATTGGGATTGACAAGAATTGTTTCCTATTATGTAAATTAGATTGGATTAGAGTTATGAAAATAAATGTAGTAGATAAATTATAAATAACATGTGTACAATACCTTATGAATAGAGTTGCTAGTCTTTGTATTATATTTTGTTAAGGAATCTTGGAAAATGGTTGGCACGGTGTAGTTTTCATAACCACGGACCAAGTTGTAGTTATTTAACTTGAGGCGAAATCTGTGTGAGGTACCGACGATCCTTGTAATTACAAGGGGTAGTTGATCTTTGGTTAATTATATAAAATGGTAAACATAATATGGATGAATAAAAAATTAGTAAAATCGATGTTGGGATAGAATATTATCAATGGTTATGAAAAACATATGCTAATGTCATGGTTGATATGTGCAAGCTCAGAACATGGGACTTTGATCAAAGATTCAACCTTTTTATTGAAAAGGACAAATGTTGTGCAAGCTGTTTCATCCTTGACGCTGATTTTCACTTTATACCTATTTATGGAGGAATGTAATTTGTTATCAAATGGTATATTGAATAAGAGAAAAAAATAAATTGTAAGAATAAATTACCCAGGAGAAGGAATGATAGTGTCGGTGTTGCATGGTTCACAAAAGAAGGCAGTGACGTTATGTTTTAGTTTCTTATTGTAGAGGTTGCATGCTGCATAATACCAGCCAGATGTGTCTTCTACACCTATTATTCCTTCTTAGAAAATGACGTATAGAACCTGTGACATTTATATTATTATGAGATAGTGAAGGAGAGATTGGAAATGTATAATTCAAATGGGATACCTCATTTGGATAGTCGAAACAAAGAGCCAAGATATCTTCAATCGATTAAAATCTGCGTCAGTATGAACATTTGAAATATCGAACCTTGTCGGATTACTTGAGATGAAGAATGAACGGTGCTCGTCATGAAATCTATGTGAGTAAAGTTAAGTTATGATAAATCAACACAAAACGATGTGACTAAATTTAAAACGTTTAGAGACAATGCTAAACTCCTCCTTTCACCCACATAAAAATGTTAAGATATTGCACTGCATTACTGTAACAACTCAATGCCCTAAAACTGCATAGATAGAGGGAGAGATTGTGGATACCTTATATGATCTTGATTCATATATTTAGAGTGAATAAAATAGAAGACACGTGGATATTCACAACAATAATTGTAAGAGACCAGTTGATTCATTAATAGTCCAGAAAGAAAGGCATACATTCTATGTTTAAATACACAAAATGAAGATTATGATATCAATAATATCGTAATTAAGTCCATATCTATTCATTCTTAGCAGCAGAAATGGACGATTAATAATTCGGTGGTTAGATATTCAAGATAGGCTGTCAAAAGTAAAAAGTCATAATAGAAAAAAGAGCATCTAACATACAAATAATAGTGAAGAAAAGAGTATATAAAAAATATGGAACTTAAACAACCTAAATTTGAAGAGGCACATGAATATGGCTCATTATTGACACCCCATTGAGATGTCTTTATTTTTCATTTTCTAAGATATATTCACCAGTCACCCAGTCTCTCAAGCAAAGGGGTGTTTGTAATTTATGTGTATGTTGTCCAAGTTGACATTGACAAAAAAGTGTAGGAGGTGGAAAATGTAGTGAGATTTCCTTTTCGATAGTTTGAAATAATAAACTATACAATTTTTAATGGTGACAACATCAGTTTGACATCTATGAAGAAGTGCAAGAACACGTGGGAGTTAAGAGCTTTAGCTGTGCTTAGTATTTATTGAATTTATTCGAGATATTTACTATTTTGTACAGATTGATTTGGTGAGAGTGTTGTAACAACCCTCTCTTTTGGTAGCCTATTTTATATTTATTTACTATGTGTAGTAATTAATTATAAAATGATGGATGTTGAGTAAATATTAATTTAATATTAAAAAGGTTAATATTTACTGAAATGTGGTGTGATTACCTGATGAGTAGGTAAAAATATCCATGTGGTGATTTATGGTGTCATAAGATATAAAATGACATTTTGGTTTAATGAGAAACCGGAACTAAAAATGAGTTATAAAATTTCCAAATGATAATTTGGAGGGTGTAGTTAGTCCCGGTAGGTGCGAGACAGTCAAAATAAGTGCCATATTGCATTTTGGCATTTTGGGCGCTTTTGACTGGTTTTAGCCTAAATGTGTAGTTGCGATTATTTATATCGCGTATTGGTCATTTAAGTGGACAATTCTAGACTTAAGGCCCGATTAAGTCTTGCTAACCTTATTACTTTTCCCCCATTTCTCTTTAAACCCAATTGAGCCCTAGAGAGAGTAGAGAGAGAGGAAGAGAACTTTGGAGAAAAGAGAGATTGGAGCTTGGATCTTGCTTGTATCTTCCTCAAATCTGATTTTCCTACATCAAGGCAAGTTATCTTCTTGCTATTATCTGATTTAAGTAGAATAATTAGTATTGGTATTTTTGAATTGTTATGAATTGTCATTTTAGGGTTTTGTTAGATTATTTGGGTATTAACCCTTGGAAATGGATTTGGATGATACATATGGTAATTGATGGTAGTTAGATGCATTTGGGGTGTATTATTTCCCTTAAATGATCTTGGTTGGGTTGGTTTTGGGTTTGGGAGAAATTTTGGAGTTTAGAACTCCATAGCCAAACTTGGCTATTCCGCAGGGGCGAATCGATTCGGCCCCTTGGGCGAATCGATTCGCATAGATGCAGTTTCCCAGGTCTGTGTATCCGAATCGATTCGGGTTAAGGCCGAATCGATTGGGCAATTACAGAAACTAAATTTTGTTGTCCGAACCGATTCGCTTTCAGAGCAAATCGATTCGCTGGGGCGAATCGATTCGGTCCCTAGGGCGAATCGATTCGGTTCCAGCATTTTTGTGTCATTTTTCTTTTTCATTTTTATCCTTTTTATTTAAGTTTAGGACCTAGGAACCTTCTTAAATGAAGTAAAGCTTAGAGTCCTAGATTATTAGTTAAGTATGGTCGCTACCCTAGACTAGAAATGGGTTCATCTGGGGTTATTCCGGGGAGGTTTAAAGTAATGTTAAGGCATTACTTCTTTTCTTGAATTTTTAGAAGTTAGGAAGTTAAATGCCCTAACTTGGAGACTTAAGGGCTGATCAAAGTTATATGAACTTTGGGGATTTATAGGATCATAATAATCATTTGGAGATTTAGTTGGGACTGGAAATTGAGGAATATTAAGGATAATATTCGATGGGAATTAGGTTCGCAATAAAATGAACCCAAATTGTTTAAGAAGGATAGTTTCAACTAAAATGAACCCAAGCTATGTTAGTAATGATTGGTTCAAATAAATGAACCTGGTTGCATAATTATGATAGGTTCGAATAAAAAGAATCAAACACATGGATATTGGTAATGGTAAATTGAAAGGAAAATGTGATAAAATATGGTAAATGCTAATTTACTTAAACACACCTCTCTAAATGACATCATAAGGGAAGTTCGCGCGCTTGGTGATGCCCCCTGGCTAGTGAATGCAGGGTGGATATAGTCCTAGGCCATATGCGGGGTTTTGTATTTTTTCTGCGCTGGTTAGGGGATTCCGGGTGTGGTCCTGACTTTCCCGCAGGCATATGGCCGCTTCCCGACGTTGCGTTATGATCCCAGGTTGTCTTGTATAGATAGGCCTTGGAAGATGATGGTCATTTAGGGGCGCGCCCAGTGGGGAAACTCGGAAGGGCGGTCTTAGAATCGTTATATGTATATGAATATAACTTTTCTGCATCAAGTGGGACTTGATGGTTATATGCCATAAAGAGCATGGATACGTGCCATAAAGAGCATGGGAATGAGATTAATGTGATATGTGCCATAAAGAGCACTTGATAATAATGGTATTCCTATTAAGGAATGGAAAGAAAATTTGGAAAGATAATTAACTATGGAAGTTAATAAATGAAAGAAAATTATATCTTCTTGATTTAAACCAAATAGATGGTTTTTATTCCTATTAAGGAATGTAAGAAGTATATGGTAATTGGATAAATGAGCAAAGGTTTTAATTTTAAGTTAATTACTTTTCTTTCTTTTATGAATTATGACATCTCATTTCATCATTTAGTTAAATTGTCTTAAATTGTAATTTAGGTTTTACATGCTAGATAACATGCCAAATTATCATCCTTATCATTCATGCATAATTGTTCATTTCTATCATGCTTTTTATTCTTCTGGTGATCATATAGAACCCGGCCCTGACCGGTTTACTTTCCTTGTTGTATGTATGATTGTATCCGCTCAGGTGCTCCCCCGTAAGGACGCCCGTTATGATTTTTCCATCCCTTGGCTTTCGACAAGCTGTAACATTTTGCGGGTAATTACAGGACCTTGAACTAGACGTTTTCTCCTTGTTATTCTAGACATGATCGGGTCTTTTCCCTCGGGCGTGTGGCCCAAACATTTATATTTGATTAATGAATGTACTATGTAAGATATTTAAATTGTTGTGCTTAGTTGTTGGTTGCTGTGGACCGACAGCTTATTCGGTCCATCTGTATACATTCGTTTTAATCGTATTATATATATATTTTTATGGAATTCCACTTGCTTATCAGATTGGGCTGTTTAAATTAAATTTTCATAACTGCATTTTTAAAATCTTATACTTTTTGGGCAACCCGTTTTCTCATTTATTAGGTGGTTTTTCCCATATACTCAGTTTATTTTGTTGATGCTGAGGATGATATCCATCCATGATTCCTATTATGTTTGAGTATCGGGCTGGCCACCCCTTATCTCGGATCGCGGGTTGTCACAGATGGTATCAGAGCATCAGGTTATAGAGTCTTTAGGATCTATGTGGATTCGTCACGTTCTACCGTAGCGTTCTTTGATATAGAGCCTAAGGTTAGGACTGTGTAGTTGTCTATGTTTGCGATATTCTGTGAGATAGATAGTTTTAAATAGTATTTTAACTCTATTGTTTCTTCGTCTCAAATGTCGCCTAGAGAGGTCGCCTAGCGAGACGTTATAGGGTCGTAGAAGAGGAGGTAGATCCTCCGCCGCCGCCACAAGGGACCTTTAATGCTGCGGATGTAGCAAACATAGTGGCTCAAGTGATTAACACCGCCATGACCATAGAGGTCCAACCATTTTCCACAGGATCAACAATGGGCTCACGATGTTCAAGTTCCTATAGGACTTACTCCGTGGGAAAGGGTTAGAGAGTCCTTTCTAAAGGGAAATTCATCGGTATTCGAGGGAGGCATGTATGTTATCAAAGCCAATAAATGGAATGAGGACAGACAACGCCACCTTCGAATGATAAAATGTTGTGCAAGGAGAGAGATCTATGGCGGAATATGTAGAGGAGTTTACACATTTGGCGTATTTTATCCCGGATGAAGTGGCTTCGGAAGATCTCGAAGTTTATGTGAGGTCTAGACTGGAGACCCCGGCATCAATTTCTGCGTAATCCAGCCTTATAAACTTCTGGTGGGGTCATTAATGCAGCCTCACCCCATTGCCATGAGCATCAGTTATATACACCGGGTAGCAAGAAAGCTACTGTCGTGGGGCAAGCAGGAAAGCTTGGAGATCATGGGATTGAAGGAGGAGCATTTCCCTCATCCCAACCTTCGGGTTATGAGCAGAATGAGAGGGACCCTCGACAAGGGGTTTCATCTCAGATACTACGTTTTGGAGGATTTATTGCGGGTGGCAATAACATTAGGCACGGTGAAAGGTGCTTTACAACACGTTGGTCGGGGTTGTCATGGAGGTAAATACCATCTGGGCCAAGGCATTTCCCAGTTTAGAAATAACGGGGGTCAGTTTCCTAGGGCTCCGTAGCAGCCATACATTTAATTTCCCACCTCAGGTACCTGATCTGGTTGTTCCCATGCAGCAGGGACAGTTACTGTATGGGATAGTTTATTAAATTCGGGGGGTTATACTTCCTCCAGCTTGGTTAGCATCGCCTGTTGTTAAGGGTAAGTTTTATTTCAGAGGTATGTGAGTTATGTGTTATTCGATGTGGGTGTTACGCGCTCAATTGTTTATGAGCTCTTCTCAGACTACAGATTTGATGAGATCTGCTGAGAGTATTTTTACTAGTGTTGAGTTTTCTATGTGTGATGGTTCGCTCGATGCCTTATTTTTATGCATAGAAATTTCTTGTGGTATTTTGTGCTTTGAAACCGTTCTACTCGTCCTTAACATGGTCGGGTTGCCATATCTCCACGATCGACATAGTTGAGTAGTAGCGTATAGGAGGGGTTCCTTGTTTGGATTCCGCTTTTGCGGGACGCTCCACGCGTGAACCTCGACGACGTGGGAAGTGGAGAGATGCTGTTCTTGCTTCTTTTATTTGACTTTATTTTATTTTATTTTTGTTTTGTTGGTGGAAAGGTTTAGCCGAGAATCATGTAGAAGAGTGATTGATGGCTATTAAAGTGCGAAATGGAAGCACTGTATACAGTTCTCTCCTCTGAATGATGCGAGGGAGACTGGGATGCGAAGTCGAATTAAGACTTCGGGTTATGCCTTGATAAGAAGGCTATTTAAAATGATATATATATATGTTGTGGGGTATATAATTATATGGCTTTATGAAAAGTAAAAGTTTAAATTGTTAAATCTTCAGTTATTTAATTGGTAATGTATATAAGTAGAATCTTTTCGGTCCCGAACATGTGTCTTAGACCTGTATACCTTGATGACTGACAATGCGAGGTAGTAGTGTAACGGGAGGGTTCCTTGTTTGGATTTCGCTTCGGCGAGACGTCCCACGCATGAAACTGAGCAAATGTCGGGAGCTGAGAAAGGTCTTGGGCACTAGGGATATACTTAGTATTAGGTGTATATGACTTAGATAGGATATAGGTAGGTAGACCTTAGGATTGTTTGGACATAAGGCCTTAGTTCATGTGGCGTTAGTTTAGGAGGGCTGTTGGGAGTTGACCATGAATAAGTCGTGTGTTAACTCTAAGAGGGATTTGGTTCCCTGATCATGAGAAGTGGGTGGATTTCTAGAAGTTTGGTTGGTTAGGCCGAAGGAGATGAGGCCTCTCGTAGTTAGAATGTCACGTTGGCAGATCAATTTTCGGAAGAAGGGTGAATTGACTTTCACTCCTGAGCCCATGTTTTTAAGCTCGAGGATGGATTCAATTGACAAGTCTCTGCCATGATGGGGAGTAATAATACTGGAGTGTCAACTTGTTATTGATGCGCCTCATAAGTTTAAACGTGTGAGAAGTATTATCCCCTGTTTGAATTAAAGTTCATCGTGGGGGTGATCGGCATATAGGAAGGGAGATGCTACTTCCTGGGCAGAATTTAGTTTTTCGTGCGAGCAACACTTCTTTGCAAGATGTCGTAGGAGAGACAGGGGTGGTTAAGACCACTTATACAAGCTACTGATTTAGGAAACAGAACTCTGCTCTTATGACCTTGAGGGTGAGGTTCGTTTCCGTAAGAGAATTTTGTCCCGAATGAATGGACTCAAGAAGGGAAGATAAGGTGGAATCTCGCGGTTTTAAGTTTATGGCGCATCCGAGTAACGACAAAATGTGTCAAAATATGCGTCGCCAGTATTAGTGGACGGGCATAGAAAGGTTGTTGGACTGCATGGGGTGCCCTTAATTATAGTTTCCAACTGAAATAGAATGTTCATTTCCCATTTGTGGCAAGTTTCCAACCCATGGGAATAGGATTTTGGTTAAGCACTTCTTATCGCCCTCCACAGACGGACAGACCGAAGGGGTAAACCATATGTTGGAGGATATGCTATTTATGTGAGTGCTTAACTTTAAGAGTAGTCGGGGACAGTGTCACCCACTAGTTGAATTCGGTTATAATGATTTGTATCGATTCACTATTGGGATGGAACTTTAAAAATCCTTGTAGGTTAGGCCTTGTGGATCTCCCGTTTGTTGGTTAGGGGTGCGAGATGATAAGTCTCTCGGACCTGAAATGATCCGAGATACTTCTTTGGAAATTGAGCTCATTTTGAAGTCGCATTCGTATAACAAACATCGACAAAGGAGCTAAGTCGATGTGGGGAGAAGGTATGAGGTGTTTTGGGTCGATCGACCAAGTGTTGGTGCGATTATCGCCCATACCGGGCATTAAGCGTTTTTGAGAAGAAGGAAAACTTGCATCGCGTGACATTGGAACTTTCCTTTAAATGTTAAGGTAGGTCCGGTAGTTTATCAACTTGCTTTACTAAAATATTTGCAGCAAGTTCATGACGTGATCCATATCTCCTTTGTAAAGTAGTACAAGAGATGTGATGGTGCCTTTAGGCACATTTCTTTCGAAGATTTTGGTATGCAACTTGCCGTTCCTTAGGAAGAGTAGCCGGTTGCTATTTTAGAGCGTAGACCGGCGATTGAGATCACAGGTAGCACCTTTAGTTATGTAGCAAGGTAGTCAGCACTGTGTCGAGAAATCGACATGTGATCGCGGGGATAACATGCGGAAATGATATCCGCATTTCTTCTTGTGAGATAGGCTTGAATTTTGGGGGCAAAATTCCCTCATAAGGGGGGGAGAATGTAACAACCCTCTCTTTTGGTAGCCTATTTTATATTTATTTACTATGTGTAGTAATTAATTATAAAGTGATGGATGTTGAGTAAATATTAATTTAATATTAAAAAGGTTAATATTTACTGAAATGTGGTGTGATTACCTGATGAGTAGGTAAAAATATCCATGTGGTGATTTATGGTGTCATAAGATATAAAATGAAATTTTGGTTTAATGAGAAACCGGAACTAAAAATGAGTTATAAAATTTCCAAATGATAATTTGGAGGGTGTAGTTAGTCCCGGTAGGTGCGAGACAGTCAAAATAAGTGCCATATTGCATTTTGGCATTTTGGGCGCTTTTGACTGGTTTTAGCCTAAATGTGTAGTTGCGATTATTTATATCGCGTATTGGTCATTTAAGTGGACAATTCTAGACTTAAGGCCCGATTAAGTCTTGCTAACCTTATTATTTTTCCCCCATTTCTCTTTAAACCCAATTGAGCCCTAGAGAGAGTAGAGAGAGAGGAAGAGAACTTTGGAGAAAAGAGAGATTGGAGCTTGGATCTTGCTTGTATCTTCCTCAAATCTGATTTTCCTACATCAAGGCAAGTTATCTTCTTGCTATTATCTGATTTAAGTAGAATAATTAGTATTGGTATTTTTGAATTGTTATGAATTGTCATTTTAGGGTTTTGTTAGATTATTTGGGTATTAACCCTTGGAAATGGATTTGGATGATACATATGGTAATTGATGGTAGTTAGATGCATTTGGGGTGTATTATTTCCCTTAAATGATCTTGGTTGGGTTGGTTTTGGGTTTGGGAGAAATTTTGGAGTTTAGAACTCCATAGCCAAACTTGGCTATTCCGCAGGGGCGAATCGATTCGGCCCCTTGGGCGAATCGATTCGCATAGATGCAGTTTCCCAGGTCTGTGAATCCGAATCGATTCTGTTTAAGGCCGAATCGATTCGGAAATTGCAGAAACTAAATTTTGTTGTCCGAACCGATTCGCTTTCAGAGCAAATCGATTCGCTGGGGCGAATCGATTCGGTTCCAGCATTTTTGTGTCATTTTTCTTTTTCATTTTTATCCTTTTTCTTTAAGTTTGGGACCTAGGAACCTTCTTAAATGAAATAAATCTTAGAGTCCTAGATTATTAGTTAAGTATGGTCGCTACCCTAGACTAGAAATGGGTTCATCTGGGGTTATTCCGGGGAGGTTTAAAGTAATGTTAAGGCATTACTTCTTTTCTTGAATTTTTAGAAGTTAGGAAGTTAAATGCCCTAACTTGGAGACTTAGGGGCTGATCAAAGTTATATGAACTTTGGGGATTTATAGGATCATAATGATCATTTGGAGATTTAGTTGGGACTGAAAATTGAGGAATATTAAGGATAATATTCGATGGGAATTAGGTTCGCAATAAAATGAACCCAAATTGTTTAAGAAGGATAGTTTCAACTAAAATGAACCCAAGCTATGTTAGTAATGATTGGTTCAAATAAATGAACCCGGTTGCATAATTATGATAGGTTCGAATAAAAAGAACCAAACACATGGATATTGGTAATGGTAAATTGAAAGGAAAATGTGATAAAATATGGTAAATGCTAATTTACTTAAACACACCTCTCTAAATGACATCATAAGGGAAGTTCGCGCGCTTGGTGATGCCCCCTGGCTAGTGAATGCAGGGTGGATATAGTCCTAGGCCATATGCGGGGTTTTGTATTTTTTCTGCGCTGGTTAGGGGATTCCGGGTGTGGTCCTGACTTTCCCGCAGGCATATGGCCGCTTCCCGACGTTGCGTTATGATCCCAGGTTGTCTTGTATAGATAGTCCCTGCAAGATGATGGTCATTTAGGGGCGCGCCCAGTGGGGAAACTCGGAGGGGCAGTCTTAGAATCGTTATATGTATATGAATATAACTTTTCTGCATCAAGTGGGACTTGATGGTTATATGCCATAAAGAGCATGGATACGTGCCATAAAGAGCATGGGAATGAGATTAATGTGATATGTGCCATAAAGAGCACTTGATAATAATGGTATTCCTATTAAGGAATGGAAAGACAATTTGGAAAGATAATTAACTATGGAAGTTAATAAATGAAAGAAAATTATATCTTCTTGATTTAAACCAAATAGATGGTTTTTATTCCTATTAAGGAATGTAAGAAGTATATGGTAATTGGATAAATGAGCAAAGGTTTTAATTTTAAGTTAATTACTTTTCTTTCTTTTATGAATTATGACATCTCATTTCATCATTTAGTTAAATTGTCTTAAATTGTAATTTAGGTTTTACATGCTAGATAACATGCCAAATTATCATCCTTATCATTCATGCATAATTGTTCATTTCTATCATGCTTTTTATTCTTCTGGTGATCATATAGAACCCGGCCCTGACCGGTTTACTTTCCTTGTTGTATGTATGATTGTATCCGCTCAGGTGCTCCCCCGCAAGGACGCCCGTTATGATTTTTCCATCCCTTGGCTTTCGACAAGCTGTAACATTTTACGGGTAATTACAGGACCTTGAACTAGACGTTTCCTCCTTGTTATTCTAGACATGATCGGGTCTTTTCCCTCGGGCGTGTGGCCCAAACATTTATATTTGATTAATGAATGTACTATGTAAGATATTTAAATTGTTGTGCTTAGTTGTTGGTTGCTGTGGACCGACAGCTTATTCGGTCCATCTGTATACATTCGTTTTAATCGTATTATATATATATTTTTGTGGAATTCCACTTGCTTATCAGATTGGGTTGTTTAAATTAAATTTTCATAACTGCATTTTTAAAATCTTATACTTTTTGGGCAACCCGTTTTCTGATTTATTGGGTGGTTTTTCCCATATACTCAGTTTATTTTGTTGATGCTGAGGATGATATCCATCCATGATTCCTATTATGTTTGAGTATCGGGCTGGCCACCCCTTATCTCGGATCGCGGGTTGTCACAAGTGTAGTTGAGAAGAGCGACTGGGAAATATAGTGGTCTGTTAACATCGAATTTGATATCTAGAACATTATCACAGCCGCTGGAGAAAGAACTGGATCCATTGTATTCAGGGAACAGGGTAATTGGAAGCTTGCATATTGATAATATTGGTAGTATTGATCACGAGGTCAAAATAAAGGCGGAGAGAGTTCTGAATGGTGATGTGTCGAAAGGTTATGGTTTCGATCAGATGATTTATAAATTATAAAATATGAGGAGCTCATCTGCATTAGATGAGGTAACTCAATATAGACATTCAAAATAGTGGTAGGGGGAAAAACCAAAGAAAAATAAAAACTTAACGGTAATTAGACAACCATAATTTGGAAAATGCATGAAAAAGCATATTAAAATTCTAGAATCATTCCTAGATAAACATGATTTGAACCACCATCACCAAGTTTCAAGAACAATTTAAAATAATAACACTATCATTTTGTAAGTCACCAGATGCCCAATAAAAAAACAGCAAACCAGTGCGCCCCCTATAGTGTTCTTTAGTACTGCCATTTGCATCATCGACTAGCTGTAGAGATTCAATCTCAGTTTTTGATTTGTAACCGTATTATAAACATAGCCGAACTTATATCATAACTCAGCATTGTAAAAGGATTCAATTAATTACAATGTGTTCTTAATCATATTTCCTCTAATTTAGTTACCTTAATTTAATTGGATGTAATATCTAAACATCCGATAATTCTAAAATGTGCAAAAAAAAATCAAAATCTGAAACTAATATTTGAAGACAAATTGAAAAGAAATATGAACTTGTATTAAATTTGCATGAATGAGAAGTATGACAGTTGAGAACATCGCATATAATAGTTATATGGGGAAAAAATTAGGAACTTAAGTAGGTAATGTAAATTTTAGAGTATTGTTAGATAGTGGAACAATACGTTGATGTCTTATATAACTGAAATGGATGCGTATCAGATTTCTGTTTGCATTAATATAAGCAATATATATCTTGAGCTACTTGTTACATTTAGATTAAAATAATATCAAGTTAGTTGAGTTGGTTTAGGAATTGACATAAGACAGCGGTTTATTGATAGATGAAGAGAAAGTGAAGGAGTAGAAATATACTGGAAGACATGGATTTTATATAGATCTTAATCGGAAATAAGGTCGAATATATAACTCAAAAAGGGGATTATAAGCATCGTGTTTCTATGGGGTAGGTCAGTAGAAATGAAGATCTGTTCATTCAATTGCTTCCAAATGAATAGAAATGAAAATTAAAAAAACACATCTCTAAGCTGATCTATACTGTTAAATATCTGAAGCAAATAGTTATAAGATTCACTCAATTAACAATTAAGAAGAAGTAAAATTTATACTCTTTTAATACAGTTGAATATTCATATGTTATGTAGTACATAGTTAGAAAAATCTTAAGCTATTTGACATTTTTTATTTACTTGGGCTGTACAAAGCCTCGATGCCTAATAACCGACTTGACACGACATGCTACATGTGATAGGTGATGCGTAAAAAAAATTAGATAATTCAGAAAGTACATTAATTGGGAATGCATGATACAAAATAGAACTGATCACATGAAAGTAAAAAAACTAATCAGGAAAAAATATAAAATTAAATTGAAGAAAGGGAAAATGGTAAAAGCTAGTATGGTGAATGTTGATCACTATAGTAGCATTATAGATGTTGTCCAAGAATGAAAAGTTAACTATACCAGACATTGCCTTTATATTATGGTATGTTTTCCAGTTCATTCAATGATCTACGCGTGCTGAATTACCAGCCACCAAATCTAATTGTCGCTACTTCGACGAAACTCCTAATATCTTATATTGTCCTACCTTTATTCCCCAGCAATCATCCTATGAAATGGAGGGTACCAAGAAGTAAATCATTGGTTAATAGTCCTTTACAGAAATCCACATGAGTGGTAAGTAACAAAATTAGCTTAAATGTTCATTAATCCAAAAATCATTTACTAAGAGACTTATCGTGCATAATAAAATTTCTGATTTGATAAATAAGATGAGAAAATATAAATGACATATATTGGTGTTATAATGAATTTGAAAAATATTATATCTTACTTGGCCATAAATTCTTCAGTGGCTTGAACATCCGGATTTATATAAACTTTGGATGCGTTTATTACTGATAGTGAAAAATCCCCTATGAAATAAACGTGATATGAATGTCAAATTGTTTGATTTAAAATAGTCAATAGTTATGAATATGATAAGATAAGAATTATAGTAAAAGTACCTCTAAATGGTTTGACCGTAGTGGAGGTAATGTCTACAATCAAATGACCTTTGAAATTATTGCATATATCTTCAATTATTAGTGCAGTTTCGTCGGACCACAGAGTGACTGAAATTCTTTCCCCACTGTATAATATGGTATGTGGTTAAGGAAGTATGAATATTATATCTTTAAATTGAATGCATTGAACACCCTAAAAATAAAAAGAACTACCTTTGACTTTCAAGCTTTAAAACCCTTTTTTTACTATAGATCCCCTAACAGGTTGATCCTCAACAGGTGATATTGATGTCAAAAGTCCCAACACATATGATGATATAATTAGTGACTAGATATATATGAATTGAATTTAACGTATAATGTTAATTGTATAATGTGTAATGAATATAATATACCCGTGAGATATGTGTCATTGCCTAATTTAGATGTCAATTCACCAAATTCTAGAAATTGGAAGTGATATTTCAGAATCAAAAAATTATCACGTTCAGAATGTATACACCTTGAAGATGGAATGAATTCAATCATTAAATTATGGGATGAGACCCTGTAGCTATGCTTGGTATCCATAACTCTGAAATTAGTTATTGCGTAGATTTTTCCAACGTCCAGTGAATTGTTGAATTTACCAAGTAAGTATCTATGCATTATTGCATGTATCAAATCACCCTGTGAATGTAAAAAATATATATAAAAGAAGGAAAAATAGTAATGAAGATAATGTGATTTGTAGGGACAAAACAGTAATAAAAGTTATAATGTCTAAATGATTTACCTGGTCATCAACTAAAAGAAAGTCATCTGATATTTTTGGGTTATTGCCATGTCGAGTCCTGGATTCCCATTTTTAGAAGACACGCATAAAAATGGTCCAATCATCCCTGCCTGGTGAAAGATCTTCAAGTATTGTAATTTGTTTCATGTTTCTGAATGGTTTTATGAGAAAACAATTATTGGTGAAATGAATTAAAGGAGTAGAATCAAAAGTAAAAGGATTAACAATATTAACAATTTAGTGAATTACATAAATATACCTATAGATATAGATGAAAGAACCTCATCGTAAACAACATTTTTTGTGAAATGTCTATCAATTTAGCCATCATTATGATGAATAATTTTAGACCGCTGCTTGAAGTTACTCTAGATATAGCGACATACAGTTGACCGTAATTGAAAACAGGCTATGGTAAGTATACTGAAACTTGATCGAGAGTTTGCCCTAGGATTTTATTGATAGCATGCCAAATTGGAAATTGTCGTCTGAGAATAAACAGCCATTTGGAGTCCGTTGCAGACATAATTATTCATGGAATGAATACTTTTGTGACTATATTCGATCCTGTGATAATTATTGCCTTAATGACCAATATAGATAATTGTGTAATGATCAATCTTGTCTCGTTACAAAGGCTAATACTTTGGTTTATGTTTCTCATTAGCATAATAGGTGAACCTATCTTTAGATCCAAGATATGACCTAGAGTGCACAAAAAGTTCAAGCTATTTAAAAAGTTAACAGCAAAAAGCACATCTTGGTCACAAATGTCCCCAGCAGCCTTAGATATTGAGTCTGAGCTGAAATAAGCTGTTATATCTCAGGGAATGACCTTTAATACATAAGCATTGATGTTATCAACCATATGATTTGTTAGAGTAAGAATAACCTAACCCTTGATGTAATCTGGATCACAGTATCTGTTAACTAAATTGGGGTATGCACTTAAAATAATATCGACAATTGGGCTATTCGAATAGGGTATAAGGTTGGCATTTGGTATTTTAACCCCCGGCGGGTATTCTTCATCTCTGAAAGATTTTTTTTGAAGTTTCCCCTCACCTAGTGCTAGGACCCAATCTCTGAATGAAGTCGAATGATGTATCCACATGTTTTTCGATAGGTTGAATACATGGCACAAACTCCAGAGATTTAATTTGTTAATTGATGTATTTATAATTTCTTCTCTGATTCCTTTATAATCAACATGTAGGGTTTGCCAAAAATCTCCACTAAGAAGAACTGTAATTCCTCCAAAAGGCTTTTCAGAAGATTTTTCATCATTGAACCATATTATGTCTCTTAATGTTCTGTCAACAGTTTCAAAACAATAACGATGGTTCATAGGAGCGTTATCCCAAAAAATTAGGCTTGTTTTCCTAATGATCTCTACAAGATGAGTCCGTTGATGAATATCGCATGTTGAATCTGCGTGAATATCAATGGGAATCTTAAATCTTAAATGAACGGTTCAACCACCGGGTAGCAGTAACGATGCAATTCCCGAAGCTTCAACTGCGAGAACCACTTTTCCTTATAATCGCAAACGTATAAGAATTGTTTTGTACAAAAAAGTTTTCCCTGTGCCACCTACCCCATTTACAAAGTAAAATCATCCTCTGTTTTCGTAGACAGATCGTATAACATGATTATAGACGTCTAATTTCTCATCATGCAATGCGTTGAACATATTATTATGGTCACATGCCAAACAATCCGCATCATATGAAAGTTCCCATCTTAATAGCCTATTATACTTTTCTCAAATCAATACAGCATCCGGTAGTGGCACTGGTGAGAAATATTTTAGGCATTTCCCATTTGTGTTCAAAACTTGGTCAATTTCATGAAGATCATAATTCTTCAATTTATTTTCACTCAGAATAAGATCGGGTAGACCTAATATTTTTCTTGGACTATGAAGTAAATCTTTTGATAGAACCTCCCAATTTTCGCCCCAAAGTCTTTTTGGATCAGCAACTTTGTAGAAGCATTACATTAAATTGATTACCTTTAGTCCATTATGAAGCTTAGACTAGAGCGTCATGCTATTATATATTATCTTTTAATAGCCCAAGAGCGTTACATGCGGCTTTGCATGGTGGATAAACAATTCCATTAACCGTCTTCACCTCATCGTAATTTCTTGCTCTGCGGACAACGTTTAGGAGCATATGAAAGTAAAGCCTTTCACCAGAGGTTGGATGTGCATATACTATACAACCTAGGCAGGTGCCTAAATTTATCCTTCTATACCATTCCTTTGCCTGTGAGTCCCAAACCCATTTTGAAGTAAATTCAGAATAAGTTAACTCCCTCACATACATCTATTGTGTAAACATAGTCTTCTCAATATTTACCCTATCAATCACATAATCCAGATTATCAGAATCTTTAAAAGTGATCACCTACTCGTTCGACAAATGGAATGTAAATCGTTCAACGTCGATGCTTCTATAATGTTCATGAAATTGATTAATTCTGCAGCATGCTTCACATGCACATAAGTAACGATAATCGAGGAATTTTTTAATTTCCTTAACCTCTAATATTTCATTGTTATAATCATCACGATTGTGGATAATTGATTCACTGAGCTCCATTGTGGTTCTCTCTAAGCCTTTATTTATGTACTGGAAAAAGTACTTAATTGCCATTGATTTATTAAACCATTCCACATTTATGTGAGCTTGGTATTTGATTACCAAGGTAATATTGTGGGGAACTATGAATTTTTATCAAGTCTGATTCCTTTATTCTCTATAAATCTCACATCATCTCTCCGTCTATAAATTGGGAATCCATTTTCATCAAATTTGGTCATGCTAGTGAATTTTTTGCGAATTTTTTTGGAGCAACATCCATCTTCCATACAAGGAGAACGGGGATTTACGTGCCCTTAGTGGCCATACATCATGAATTGTGAAACAAATGCATATCCAACTGGGTCACCAATATAATCAAGTAAATCAGCATAAATAATCTTATCAGTATCATCTTATGTTGGATGTTTTGCCTCTGCATGTAGGAATATAATTATGTGGGCGTGTGGCAATCCTCTTTTCTGGAATTCAATTGTGTAGATAACTGTCATAAAAATTATATCTTGTTATAGTTATTGATATAGTATAGATGGTTAAGAACACAAATAATATGATTTTTAATTACGGATTATTACTTATTAAATATAAAATATGTACCTGCCAGTACTTTCCCAAAGTGTTTTACTTGTACTAAATCCTTCATCAGAGCATCAAGTTAAAATTTAAAAACTCGTGTGATAATATCTAGCCTATCCTCAGGCTTCTCGCCAAGAATGAGTTTGAGAAACTTTATGATTTCAAGCTATTTAGGATTAGCCGTGAAAGTGATGAACAAATCTGGATTACCAAAGAATCTACAAATAGCCATTGTGTCTTGGAAATTTTGAGCCATATAATGTGGATCTCCAGTGAAACTTGACGGAAGGATAACACATTTACCTACAGATGATGACGTTGAATCTCCTTGAAGAACAACATCTTTCAACCCTTTATATAGCCCAACCCTTAATCGTGGATGGTTTTCTCTAACCCATCTCAACCTTTCTTGTTCTATGCATGTATATGCATCAATGACATATCATTGGAAAAGTCTTCCTGGCACAAAATGGTGTTACCTTCATTTTTTCTTTAATGAAAAAGGTATCTGTAATATTATCTCATTGTCATGCATTTTCGTTTAGTCTTACGTTTCCCACTGTTGTTTTTGTAAGTTATACCCTATTGCATAGCCATAAAGGATGGATGGAGATCGCTAATTCTTTGCAAACCATTTGACTTATGGTCAACAATAATTTCTCTTATAACATTTTCCTTCAGTAAAGTCACCAATAATGAGTGTTGCTATTTTGGAAGCAGTAGGCCTATTGTAAATCGTTGGGTCTTTGGAATGATTTTTATTCAAACTTATTCTCACAGGCATGACATTTGAATGCTCAAACTGCTCACGTGCCATTCGAAAACTTTTGCAATCTCATTGTGCTCATCAATCATCGATAGTAATTTCAAAATTCCAACTGGATCCAACTTTGATGACAACCTATCTCCTCCTAATGATTTCATTCGATTGCACAAATTTTGGATTTGACCTTCTAAATATATAGTTGCGCAAATTTTGGATTTGACCTTCTAATGGAAGCAATGGACCAAGAAAATGATGTTTTTGGCCACTAATAAGATAAATATACGAACCAGATCCATTATTTATTTGATGATCAACTTTAGCGCCAATAGAGGTAAAGGCGAACATTCGATTGTAAGCTCTAATGTTGTCCTTGAATTTAGATGAACCCCACTCATTTTTAGAATACAACAGATTGTTAAAAATCCGAGGTGAGACATTCATAATGGGTAAGATGATCTTTCTTTCTTGGTAACACAACGAGAATTTACGTGATGTAGGATTACTGTGCTTATCAGTTCTCTCCTCATAGCATAAAATGACACTATAATTGTTGCAAACTGTGCTAGGACCACTGAAATCCCACTCTTTATTAATCTTCCCCATAAAATTGATAAATTTTCACATTTGTTATAACATAATTGAAGTAAATCCATAATTTTTTATGAGTGTATTCAATGAGCACTTAATAATACAATACTTACTTTTCGGTATCCCATTCAAGTGATCTTTACTTCGACTCGTACGTTCCAAAGTTGACTTAGACCCTAAAGTTTATAGATACATAGAATACTCATAAATTATATTCAAAATAAGTAAAAAATTATTTTTAATTTAAATATGTCTTACTGTTTCGTACAATTAATAAATGACTAACCCGATCTAGTAATACATATTTAAATTGTTATTTATTACGTTGTTGTTATGACAATTATTAACAACAATGTAGTTGTTATGACATCTCCATTTTCTAGTACTTTTGTTCGAGACGCAATTCTCTTTTGTTTCGTTGGGTAGCCTCCCTTTCTTACTTAAATTCTCAGGATCACTACTTAGATGCCGAATGGATGACATGTTTTAAGCCGATGGATGTAGCTTATACGACATATTACTTAAAGTAATACTTGGTGATGCTGTACGACGTAAGTTACTCGAGCGCTTATGATATATATTCAGCCTATGACGAAATATAGCTATGTGAGATTGGGACGCTTGATCCATCTAAGTTGAATGAAAATAACAATTCGTGTTTATGAGGTGAATAATAACATGCAAGATATATAACATGACAATGGTTCAATGCTATAGTTATTATCAAAGCATCGAAACTTTCTCAGTAAATAATCACACAAATGGAACAAACATAACAACAAATCATATTTAGAGTAATATCTCGCCACTAATATTTGTTATAAAAAATATAAATGATAATTAAATTTGGAGCCAAGTGGAGTTATTAACACAAATAACAACTTTTGTTTCAAACATAAATAAAGTAGTATGAAATAAACTTTGATAATGTAAACTTAAAAGAACTATATGGAAGCTAAAAACTCAACGTCAGTATTTTCCATACCATTTTTACTTATCCTATGAAAATAATATGTAACCTTTTTCATAAGGTGGTGTCGCCTCAAGCTGTAAAATGTCCCTTAATCTTGTAGTTAAAAACTATCTCCATCTCCAGAGTTTAACTGGGAGAAACTTATAAGTTGTTCATCATGTAATAAATTTGTTTATGGACATGAATAACATGCTCAAAGAAGAAGTATAACATGATCTGTCATACGTGTGACAAAAATAAGGTTAAATGTATTACGAACAAATTTCATATTGATAGGGAACAACGATGCAAATGAGTTATAGTTTATAGTGAACGATTCAGTATCTACACTCTTAAAACAATGTGGTATATAAAATAGTAAATCCCTTATACAATTGATACCAAAATAGTAGACATGGAGTTTCATGTAGTTAGGAGGAATGATTAAAGCTCCCCATAAAGAAAATCATGGCAATATGAAGTAAAATAGAAAAGAAAGTTAAAAGATGAATTGAGATGACATGTTACATTAACAGCTGATGTTTTAAAATAAAGGGCCATTGATAATAACCTGCAATCTCTATTTCATTTTGTGGACATCCCCGATCCTCGCGGCGGGCGGGCGGCGTGATGGAGGATCCTAGGTCCCGCGCGTCCCTCTCGGGAGCGCTTCGATCGGCGTCATTTGGGTGAGGTGAAAAATGTAGAGCGATAGAGTCGCCAATCTATTTTACTCAAAACAGACAGCAGAAAGGTAGCCATCCCGAAGGACAACATCTAAAGACATACTGATGCATACGAAACCAAAATGATTCGAAAAGGGTTCGGAGGCTAAGTTACGAAATGGGAAGGTGTTAGGCACCCATTCTGCGCTTACGGTCTCTCATGGTCTTTTGCTATTTTCCTTTATTTACCCCGTGATATGTGTGCATGTGTATACGTAGTGGAGATAGGAATCATCGACTTCTACTATGGAAGAGGTAAAGCGAGTCATCCGTAGGAAGGTATAAAAATATTAGAAAATAGGATTTATGCAATTATCCTTAGGTTAACCGTTATGATGGAACGATAACGCATGTGGAATAATATTCCACTAAGAACAAATATATGTATATATATGTAATCAAGGAGAATTGAATTATGAAAGAAAAAGTAAAAATAGGATTCGAATCTTGGATTTTACTCCGAGACGCCTACGTAGCCTGTAGAGGCTTTAAAGTTCACGTACAAAACGAGGGGGTGGGGTTTATCCCATAAATCCAATCGGGGACTTCTCTTATTTGTGTGTGTGTGTGTGTGTAGAAAAAGTGTTTTAGTTGTGAGAAAAGTGTGAGAATTACCGTTTTGGAATTTATGAGCAAGCCCTCTTTTTCTTGTTTTTTGGTTTTTTATTTGTATGAAAATAAGAGATGTGCAATAATACTAAATAAAAAAGTATATTAGGATATGTGAGATGAGAGAATAAAAGTGCTAAGTAATAAAACAAGTTAATGCGAATTTATGAGAATCTAAGGAGAGAATTAAGAAAATTGGACCTTATCAAAGATCTTGAGCTTGATCTTGAATGTTGGAGAGCAACCGTTGCACTTGGATGATGATGGAGAGTGGTTAATTCACCAAGTTTGATGAAAAGGATGATGGAAGGTGAAGGTTGAAAAGAGATTTGGATATGGAAATCGCGCTGACTTCGAGAGAGGTTTTCTGGATTTGCTGAGAGTGATATCTTTCTGATCTGAGCTCCTTTTTCAATGAGGTCAAGGACTCATTTTTATAGGCCTAGGGAATTGCCTATCGTCATATCCCTATTCGTGCAAATCGACAGGTGCATTTAGGCACACTTCCGATAGGCAGGGTCTGGGACCTGCCGTTTGGTAGTGTCTTTCAGACCTTTTCGGGAAATCGGCCGCAGAGCGCAAACCATTGATCTAAATCGCGCACGGGGTGAACCGTTGGAAAGTTAATTCACAGACATTTGAAAGTCCTTTGGACTGCTCCCGGGTTCGGGAGTTGACTTTGGGTCAAATGTGGCTCGAAAGCATCGTTAGTCCATCGGATGAGGAATCGTCGGACGCAAACGAATCGTTCGTTCGCATGGTAAGTCCGAATCGCACACGGGGTGGACCATTGGAAAGGTTAGGAGATATACTTCGACATTTAAAATAGTTTGATCTGGTTCGGGGAGTTTACTTTGGTCAATCAGGCCCTGGAAGCATTTGGTGACCTCTCGGAGTAAAACGGATCGTTCGTCCTTACCATAAGTCAGAATCGCGCACAGGGCAGACCGTTGGAAAGGGGTTTTAGTGCTTTTTGAAGATTCATTCAGTCTCAATTGAGATGAAGACTTTGACTTTTGGTCAAACGGAGCCTGGGAGTGCCCGATGGCTTCTAGGCCAGTACTCGGGGTATGACCTGGGTTTGTAGTGATGAAGGGGGTGCTAAGGACCTAAGGAGAGTTTAGGGGGTAACAGAATGGCGTGTCTACACATTTCACATCATACCATACTTTATCAATAACATAGAATCGACAAACACATTCCCATCTACAACCAAACAACATATAGAATCATTAACATGTACCCAAAACACTTCTTTATTGGTTCGATGCTCATCAATTCCTTTAAATTTTTTTTGTCATTTTGTGTAATGTTGCTCGTTTGCCCAATTCCAAGGCATTTGGTAGTTACCAAAAATAACAGAACCTCAGTATTACAAAAACATTTGTAACTGTCAAAATTAATTCAGGCGCCAAGTAAAAGCATTTATCGAGGGTCCAATAATTTGTTAGACCCTAATTCCATCCAGTGACACTAAGTTCATTAATTCAATTTGCCAAGGAAAGTTTATATTATTTTTCTTCCATCTTAATGCAAAAGAAGTAAGATGTTTATTAACAGAGTAATTTATAAACTACAAAATACATTGTTTGTTTTTTTGACATGAAATTGAGTTTTGTGTCTTGTTCTTGTCAAATTTATGACTTGTGTGATTCATGTTTTCCCGGTGTTTTGAATTAGAGGTAAAAAGTTTTGATCATGTGATTCATATCACATAGGGAAACATAATTTTATGGTGTGTGTGTTCGTGTCATGTACAAAAACATTATTTTGTATTGTGTTTTTAGCATATAAATGTATAATATACTAACGAGAAACTACATATGCCAAACAGGCAGGTCACAACACAATTTATGAAATTGGCACAAATGAAGTACGATAAAGGAGTGATAGACACATATAAGCACAAAGAGAGGACGGTGTCAAAAATTCAAATAAGTAATTTATGTTAGAGAATGATTTAATATCTACAACAAGATGGAATTTTATTGTTTAAGAGGGAATGAAGCTGCTTCTAAAAGAAGAAGTTTAACAGGATAATTCATACATGTGACGAATGGAAGGTTAAAAGGATTAAGAAAAAAATTCATATTTGTAATGAATAACGATGCAAATGAGTAGTTTAATTAATTTATGAACACTATTCTAGACCAACAAAATGCTCACATGATATTTTGCTCTCCCTAAAAAATTGTTTGCTCCAAGACTAAGTTACGATTCTCATAACTAAAGATAACACAATCCAAATTAAACAACAACAACATGCAAGTCAATACAGATATAATACATAACTGAAACATCATTATTTTGTAGAAGAAACAAATCAAAATCTACTTTTTAAAACTTACCGTGCTTTACTTAGCTTCATTTGGTTCATATGTATGTATGTATGTATCTATCTTAAATCTTAAATATTCTTCTTGCTAAAATCTTACCTATTTAATCACAAAATAAGAAACATAGTTGAAGGGGAGTAAGCACCAATTTTTGTAGACAATCCAAAAGGGACAGATGTAGATAAAATACTTAAAAAAAGAGACCAAACTACAAAGTTCATGAAACCAAAATCTATTGAACTAAAAGGCATTGGTTCAAATATCCTCAAACACTTGAGCAAAGAAAAAGATAAAAAAAAGACAGATTCTAAATATATTTATATAAATCTTAAGCAACCTCTATGATTTTTAAGTATCAGATTTGGGTAGACGAAGTGGGGCGGGATTCTAAACGATTAACGTTAAATGTGAGGTTGGAGATTAAGGGAATATGGTCATTTAATGTTTAACGTTGAAAAATACAGGAGTTAAGTTAATCTTTAGCCTCTGAGGAGAGATACCAAATTTATATTTAGTTATCAGATTAACTGAAAAACAATCTCAACCTGTTTAGTTAAAGCATGAAAAATAGGATCATAACTCACAAATATAACCCAAGTAATGCAATATTATTCTACATAAAAATAAATTTTTAGCTTCCCAGCAACATAACTATCTTTTAACACATAGAATAATACACTACAAAACGAGAGTATATACTGATTCAATTAAGTAAAAGAAGCAGTTGTTATGCAAATGAGTGTGCCCAAGGAGTTGGAGTATAGCATGTCAAATCAACCCAAATTTTCCACAATGACTCTCAACATACATTTATAATAACAAAAAAAATTATATTTCCCAATATTTTTCCTTCTTCACGATTTGAAACAAATATAATCGGTAAAATTGAGCATACTTCATCTCTCGCAATGAATCGAGGGGAAAAATGTGTGCCTACGAAAATAAAATCTCATTCTTTTCGTAATACATATACAGACAATTGAAAAATTCAAATGAGTCAACTTTCACAAGCAACCCAAATTTTCCACAATGACTCTCAACATACATTTGCAATAACATAAAAAATTACATTTCCCAATTTTTTCCTTCTTCACAATTTAAAACAAATATAATTGGTAAAATTGAGCATACTTCATCTTTCGCAATGAATCAAGGGGAAAAATATGTGCCTAGGAAAAAAAATCACATACGTTTTCTTTTAGTCATTTCATTGAACATCTACTGGGCAATATTTATATAGGCCATAATTTTATGTCTTCTTAAATAGACAACAACTTACATTTACAACGACACAATAAATTATAGTTCCCATTGTTTTTCTTTCAACCATAAAGAAATGATAACATTTAGCATACTTCATCTTTCTCAATGAATCGAGGGGTTAAATGTGTGCCTAGGAAAAAAAATCACATACATTTTCTTTTACTCATTTCATTGATCATATACTGGGCAATATTTATATAGGCCAATATCTTATATCTTCTCAAATAGACAAAAATTCAATTCATTAAAAATTAACACATTGAAAGAAATAGATTAAAATTTGTGTACTTACTTGATCAGATGCGACAACAGAGGTTTCTTTAACAAAATAGAAGCAATGCAACACCCGTTGATTCACAATTGCTTGACAATACCTTTGGTTTCTGAAATCGATAACTATAACCTATCTGTCGTTTTAATGGAGGAGTTAATTTGAGATCTTAATCGACTTTTACTATAGGAGATGAATAAATCTGGACGTGGACGTTGCTGAATGGATTAACAATTGGCATATGAATACGAATGGTCTAGTATAAATGTTAATTTTCTCTGTTGAGTGGAAGAGATATTGACATATGAATACGAATGGGAATATGAATGGTCTCATATGAATGTTAATGTTCTCTACTGAATGACATCTGACGTGGAAGAGATATTACGCATTGGAAGCTTGTTGACATGGATAGGCTAGTTGATTAGGAATCTTAAATGCTTGTAAAGAATTTTATAGTAGTATGGAGATATATTAGATTATTGTATCCCAAAACATTCCCGTCGAGTGTGAGTTTCACCCTATCTCGTTGACTGTATGTTTGGCATACACAATACACAAAATCTCATCCTATTTTGTAGTTATATATAGATGTTGAGTTGGATTACTTGAACCAACTACATTTTATGGTTGGGATGAAACCGTTGTTCAAAAAAATTAAAACAATAAAACGGATAAACAACAAAAAGAATAAGAAGTTTTTATTTGAATTTGAGGGATGAATGAGTTTATATGAACTTTCGTCTCTCTCTCTCTCTCTCTCCGTAAACCCTAATCCCTAGGGTTTGCATGGCTACGGCTCCTTCCACCATGTTAGTTCCAAAAAATACAGATACCCCACTCATTCAAGTTTCCTCCTACAAAGGAGAACTCGCTGTTAAGTTCTCTTCTCAAGACATTCAACAGTTGGCTCGTCCTTTTAAATTTTCTATTTTTGGGAAGTTATTCCCACGGCAGACCTCCCTTTGATGATATTCATAAGACCCTCCACACAATGTATCTCAAAGCTTCCTTTACCATAGGCCTTTTGGATAAAAAACATATGATCATTCGATTGTTCCATGAAAAAGATTTTGTAAGGTTATGGTTACGTAATCAATGGTTCATTCGAAAAAGCCCTATGAGGACATTTAAATGGTCTCCCGACTTTCAGCCTGAGAAAGAAAGCTTTATTGTCCCAGTATGGATCTCTTTTCCATCACTACCTATCCATTTTTTCTCCAAATCTTCATTGTTTTCTATTGCTCAAGTTGTGGGCAAGCCTTTAAAACTGGACAGTTCCACTACTTCTATTAATAGACCTAGTATAGCTAGGGTCTGTGTTGAGATTGATCTGTTAGATACCCAACCTGATCGTCTTTGGATTGGTTGTGGAGAAGATGGGGTTTGGTAAAATATTTTGTTTGAAGATGTCCCTAAATATTGCATCGACTGCCTTAAAGTTGGTCATGATAGGAAGAACTGTATGCTAAATTCTATAGGTGCTGCTGCCCCTAAACCTCCAAAAACCAATAAACCCTCTAATCCTAATCCCCAGAAGTCTTTTGGCCCCACAAGAACTGTTGAACCTTTGAAAACTAACCAACAATTCTCCATTCAAAAAATTCCTATCCCCCTTGAATCCTCTCATTACCATTGGTGAATCCTCCAAAAACTTTTCTAAGAATCATTCACCAAGTCAAATCAGCATCTCCCATAACAATCAACCTCCCTAAAAAACTGATCATAACAGCACAATCCTCTTTCCAGAACCAACTCCTTCTCTAAAAAATCTCCAAGATCCTATCCCAAAACCTACCTAAGACCTTAATTACCAATAAATTCCTTCAAACCTTACCAATCAATCTCTGATTAAGACCTTTACCCCAAACAAACTTTACCCAGTCATCCATGAATTTATCAACAAAGTTCAAGATGAAGATTTAGGCAACTCTGACATGTTGAATCTGGATAACCTTATGCTATCTCCCAAAAGAACTGACCTGCCATTTAAGAAGAAAAATATCTTGATGAAACCCATTGCTTTATTTGATACTGAAGCAGATCACTCAATTAACCCCCCCTTTATAGAGGAATTTCTTTGTTTCTCTAAACAACTTGACAAGAAAATGGCTACTTAGAAAATTTCTGTGGTTGAATCAGAAAGCAAACAACAGGAAGTTTTGATTGTCAAAGCAGCCCCAAAATGTAGGCCTCCTGATCCTATGTTCAAGAGATTAACTAAGGATGCTTCCAAGTTCTCAAAAGGTATTCCACCTCCTGTCTCTCAATGATAAACTTTCTATGTTGGAACATTGGAGGGTTGTCTAACAAACCCTCTAAAAGAAGACTCAAGAAACTTTGCAAGATTCTCTCTCTTCCATTTATGGCCATTTTAGAACCTAAATCAAAATTGGATCATCTTGATCAATTGCAGAGGACCATTAATTTTGATGGAGGCATGTCTAATACCAACAAAAAAATCTGTTCCTATGGAGGTTTGGGACTACCTGTGTGGAGCTGATGAATGATGACCAGTCCATTTTAGTCAAAATAACTCATCCTCATTTCCAATGTGATGTTTTCCTCTCTATTGTTTATGCAAAATGCACCAGATATGAAAGGGCTAATTTGGGGGATAGTTTACTCCAGCACAAATGTATCTCTAATAATCAACCTTGGTTTATTAGTGGAGATTTCAATGTTGTTACTAAGAGTGATGAAAAGTTGGGTGGCCAGGAGATTGACTTTAGAGCCGTTGAAGACTTCAATAATTTCATCCCTACAACTGCTATTCTGGAAGTTAAATTCTCTGGCACTAAGTTCACATGACACAATAATAGAGATAGATATAAAATTTGGTCTAGGCTAGATAGAGGCCTAACATCAATTGAGTGGAGTAATACCTTACCTAATTTATCTTTATCTCATTTAAACAAGACCTATTCAGACCATTGTCCTCTTCTATTCTCTATTCATTCCCAATTTGATTTAATAAAAAAACCTTTCAAATTCTTAAGTCTTTGGTGCCATCATAGGGACATTAAATTTGTTATTAAAAATTATTAGAATGTAGAGGACTTTGGGAACCCTCTTAGAATTTTCTCTACCAAGCTTCAAAGGCTTAAATCCTCTCTAGTGTCTTGGAATAAAAATTCCTATAAGAAACTAATAGGGACCATCTAGCTCGTTCTAAAGCAAACCATCTCCAAGCTCTCAGTAAGGAAGAAATCCTTTGGAGGCAAAAAATGAGAGGTAAATGGCTGTTGGAAGGTGACACTAACTCCAAGCTTTTCCATGCCTCTATAAGGGCTAAGAGACTTAAGCAAATGATCCACAAAGTTAAGAATAAAGATGGGATTTGGATTGAAAATTTTGAAGGGGTGTAGAAAGCATTTGTTGATTACTTTGAAGACAGTTTTAAAGATAATATCATTGATGGTGAAGATGAATTCATTCAAATTCTTGATCAATCTTTATCATCTGAACAAGTCCTTATGCTAGATGTTATTCCTAATGAAGATGATGTTTGGAATGCTATCCAAGATCTTAATGAAGATGGATGCCCTGGTCCAGATTGTTACCATGGATTATTCTACAAAACTTTTTGGCAAATCATCAAATCTAACCTTTTAAATGTTGTTTGTTACTTCTTTTTAGGTGGTTAACTCCCTAAAAGCTGGACTAGCACTAACATTATACTCATTCCAAAGTCCACAAACCCCACTTTTTGCACAGATTTTAGGCCTATTAGCCTTTACAACTTCTGTTTCAAGATAATTACAAAAATCCTTGCTTCAAGACTCTCTCAAGTCCTCCCCTCCATTATTGGCCTATCTCAAGCTGGCTTCATCAAAGGGAGAAAAGTGACTGACAATATTCTTCTTGCTCAAGTGCTTATGCAGACCATTGGTAAGAAGACCTTTGGTTCTAATTTAGTCATCAAATTTGACCTCTCAAAGGCATATGATAGAGTTTCATGGTTGTTCCTTATTAAAACCCTAAAGAAATTTTGGTTTCCTGAAATCTGGATTGATAGAATTTGGAGGATTAGTTCAAATAATTGGTTTTTAACTATTATCAATGGCCAAAGTGCTGGTTATTTGAAGTCTTTTAGTGGTCTGAAGCAGGGGGACCCCCTCTCTCCTGGTCTTTTTGTGTTGGTAGCTGAAACTCTTAATAAAGGTTTGCACAATCTATTTTATAATGGCCATATTAAACCTTATTATCTCCCTAGAAATAACCCTCTCATCGGTAATTTATGCTTTGCTGATGACACTATTGTTTTCTGCAATGGGGGTCCTGATAGCATCAAGAATTTGATCAAGTTCCTCAAAAAATTTGAAATTGCTTCTGGGCAATTAATCAATTTTTCCAAAAGCAGTTTCACTGTCCATCATTCTATCTCTTCCAAAAGAATTAAATCAATTGCCAAAATTTCTAATTTATCCTTAAAAAAATCTCCCACTAAATACCTTGGTTGTCCCATTTATTATGGGAGATATAAGCATTCCTATTTTGAAGACCTGATCCTTAAAATCAGAGCTAGACTTGACTCTTGGCAATCTAAATTCCTTTCTCTTCCAGGAAGAAGAATTATCATCACTTCTGTCCTATCACCCCTTCCAGTCCATACTATTGCAACCCTAAGCCCTCTAAAAAAGACCATTTCAATTATTCATAATCTTTTCAGTAACTTTTTGTGGGGGTAATCTAAGGATTTTGGTGCTAAGTTTCCCTGGAAGAAATGACCCGACCTCTGTTTTCCTGTTGAAGAAGGTGGTTTGGGGTTCAAAAAAATGGAAGATGTTTGCAAATGAGCCAGTTTGAAACTCAACTGGAACTTGAAGTTCAGTCCCAGCCCTTGGTCTGATTTATACTGTGCAAAGTACAAGAGAGGTTCTACTCAAGTTGGCTTAACTTCTCATCGAAGGATTCAAGAGTTTAAAAGCATTTCTGATCAATATTCTACTGTTATCAGGGGAACCACATATTGGAATCCCACTCAAGATGGTCAATTCTCATCTAAATCTGCTTGGCACATTATCAGGTCTGCTAAACCTATCTTTACAGTGTTTAAATTCATTTGGAACTCAGATATTCCTAAAAAAAGATCTTTATTTCTTTGGAAATGTCTACACAATATTGTTCCTTTAGATGATACTATTCAAGGTATGGGAATCAGAATTGCATCCAGATGCCACCGTTGCTCTAATTCTACTGAATATATGCATAATTTGTTTCTAAATGGTCCTATTGCTCAATCAGTTTGGAAGCACTTTGCTCAGCTGGTTGGGGTACATATATCTTATTCATATCTTTACATGGTTATTATCACTACACCAAAATGATAAAATTGTCACCTTTCAGCCGGCCACCCTTGTCAAGGTCATTGACCGTGATAAAAAACACGCGTTTTGTGTCACGATCATTGACCTTGACACGACCGTGATAAAGAACTGTCACGGTCATTGACCGTGACAAGTCCGTGACAAATTTACTTGTCACGGACTTGTCACGATCAATGCCCGTGACAATTCTTTAAATCATTGTCACGGTCAAGGACCTTGAGATGACCGTGACAACTTCTGCAGCAAAAACCCTTACCCCCTTTTTTTTTGCCCGTCGTTCCCTCCTTTTTCCAACTCTCTCTCTACGCTGCTCTCTCTCTCTCTCTCTCTCTCTCTCTTCCATTTATATATATATATTTGTGTGTATATATATGTGTGTGTGTGTGTATATATGTGCATGTGTGTGTGTGTGCGTGTGTGGGGGGTGGGGCAGGGTGGGGGTAGGGGGTGGGACAGGGGGGTTGTTGTGTGTGTGTGTATATGTGTGGTGGGTGGGGGGTGTGGATGGAGGTGCAGGGTAGGGGGCTATTGTGTGTGTGTGTGTGTGTATGTGGTGGGTGGGGGTGGGGGTGGGTAGGGGGCAGGGTAGGGGTAGGGAGTATATTCACGAGTTATTTGTATATATATGTGTGGTGTTTTTTTATCTTTATATGATGTTTATATGTTGGAAATAACTCATAAATTTGTCAATTTATTTTTGTATTTGAATTAACCTAGGGTTTTTAAATTTTTTGCACTTTTGTTGAAACTAACTCGTGAATATATGTTTGTGTATGTTTGTTAGGTGTATATGCTGTTTATATGTTGGAAATAACCCATGAATTTGTCATTTTGTTTGTGTGTGTGGGTGGGGGTGGGGGTGGGTGGGGGGGGGGGGGTAAGGCAAGGTACCATTGTAATTCTCTTAATATCGTGTTTTGATGATTCTATGAGATAATATATATTGTTTCAAGGTTAACTCATTGTAGATAAAAACATTCACATAGTAAGATTAAATTGAATCCATCCATAGATTCTATAATTGCATCCACTAAAATATAATTAATAAATAAAACAGTTTTAGATGAAAGTAAATTAATAATTAGTGCCCATTTCATATGAAAGTAGGATTGCCCCTCAGTGTAAATTAGTAAATTAATAATTGTATACGTTAATTGTTAGTTTAATTGATGAAATGAATTAATTGAGTAGATGAATTAGAAGGAGTACGGGATACACATTTGTTGTTGACATTGTTGTTGGATTATTTTGTTTAGTAAATGTTTGGTTGGTTAGTTTTAAAAGTGGCATAACCACTGGATTATTGTCCATATGGGGGTGGGATTTTCAACTTTTTTTGAAAATTACTTTGTATATCGAACAATATAAATAAGACATAATTAAATGAAACATACTATATATAATTATTAATAATTGAATTTGAATATAAATAAGACATAATGAAATGAAACATAGTATATATAATTATTAATAATTATTGGATTATTGTGTGTGTGGTGGGGGGCAAGGGGTGGTGTGTGTACGTGTGTGTGGTGGGGGTGGGGGCAGGTACTTTAACCCAAACCATATGAAACACAGATGTTGTATGATTAAACCCCAAAGTGTCCCAATCAAAGCCCCTAGTGAAATCCTAAAGGAACACATAGGCCTTAAACTAAATATGATAATTACAACTTATGATCATTAGTAAGGTTAAAACTGAAAGTAGGATTTAAATCATCGATTTTAACACGAAGGCGACTAAGGTTCAAAATAGTTTCGAATTTTGATAAAAAAAGTTGTCTTAAATCATTAATGTTTCCTTAAAACATATGATTCATCAATACAATACAGATTTTATATCAGTTTAAACAAGTGTTAAGCAAAAAAACATGATTTTAATTAAGGTACAAACCTATAATGAATTAAATTTGGTTTCTTTACATAAAACCCACATAATGAACAATGTACCCCCCCCCCCCCCCCAAGTGTTGGATTCAAACCTGGCATGTTTTTAAACCCAAATAGATTCTTTATGGCAACCAAACATAAACAAGTAACATGTTAAACCTTGATAAAGCAAGATATTTCTTTCCTGAACAATTAAGAATGGGTGATTCCTTTTATTCGATCCCTTATAACATAAAATATGTGGTGGGGTTGGGGTGAGGGGGTGGGGGTGGGGGAAGGGATGGGTGGTGGGGTAGGGGTGGGGGGCTGTGTGTGTGTCTATGTGTACTAATAACATTTTTTTATCTGTACTAATAACATTTTTTTACAACAAATGTCTCCTTCAGGTATTAAGGCGAGGATGATGATGCTGGTTATGATGATGTCGTCTGGGCTTGGTGGTAGCGGAGGCGACAAGGGCTCCTCGGCCCCTAGGCTCCCCAAATATGACAAATTTGGGATTACCATCGAGAACAAGTCGGATCTATTAGCGAGATCCCTCGAGCTGTAAAGACGGTCATCGGCCCGGGGTTTATGAGTTGGAAGGAGGTGCCATATGAGCTCAAGTTAGCTGTTTGGGCGGCACTACAGGTAATATATTTCAATTTCAATTTCAATTTCAATTTCAATTTCAATTTCGATTTCGATTTCATTTTATATTTATATTTATATTTATTCACAACTAACATTGTATTTGTTGGACATGAACAATTCAACTTGGATCCAAAGCTACGCGATTCCGTCTTGGGGTAGTTGAGGGAGCAACACAAAACGTGGAAGAAAAATATGCGGACACGGTACTTTGGGAAAACACGAGAGTCCATTATCCAATGGCGTGGATCCGTCCCGCCCAAGGAGTCGATCTCATTGGCACAATGGCAAAAGTTCATTGACAATGAGATCGAGGATCGACAATTGGCATCTCGCCAATCGGGGAGGGAAAATCGGGCAAAAAAAACGGACGTGCACTACTACGGCCGGACGTCTTACGCCGAGGTGGAGCATAGGATGAAGGTAAGATTTAATTTTTCTATACCTACAGAAATATATTATTCTTCATTATTTTACTTTGCGGGGACGATACTGATTTTACTTTATTTTATTTCAGGGGGTAGGGAGTGGCCCAGGGGGTAAGCCACATAGGCTCGATACTTATATGGCGCTTCAGACGAAGAAGGGGAAGGATGAGGAGGTGTCCCCGAGCGTCGTGGACACGATTGTAAGTAATCCGACAGTTTAATTTTTGTTAATTACGTTGTAATTTTTTAGTTTACTTATTTTACTAATCATGTGCTTTTTGTCGTTTCAGGCAAAGCTTAAGGAAGTGCATGAGTCGCAGTCTGATGCCGACAAGGCGTCTTTGTCCACAGACGCACTCAGCCAAGTGCTTGGCTCTGATCGCAAGGGGAGGACAAGGGGGGTGAGCTCGCGGGTGGCTAAATCTAGGATCATCGGATTGGAGACGAGCGACATCGGGTTGACTCGAACGGTGGATTCACATGACACGAAGCTGTCCCATTTGGAAGCAACGGTCCAAGATATGTACTCATTCATAAAGCGTACGTTGGGCAGAGACCGTAAGGGAAAAGGGAAGGAGAAGGCGGTGGAGGAGGAGGTGCGGGAGAACGAGGCGCAGGATGACGAGGATGTGGACCTCGTTACTTCATCACCGACACGTGTGTACTTCGATGATCCACTTCCTTATTTGGTTCCCTTTCCCAGACCGGTGTCGACAATTGGTTGGACGAGCGTGTTCATATTGGACGTATTTGATGGCCAGCGGATAGGGCGGGGGTTGAGGGACCCGAATATCGTCCATGGTGGAATAGTTCATGGACGTGCGCTTCAAGAGATCGAGTCCAAAGTGCTCGTCACGCATGTGATACCCGGGAAGGAGAACTCCCTATTGTGGTTGCGTGAACAATGCGGCACGATGTATATTAGTGGGTGTGTCAATTCGTATATCGTGTGGCCTACTCACCTCCTCACATTTACCCTAGACATGTAGTGACATTATTTTTAAGTTGGTACATTTGAATTATATTTGGATTATATCGTCATGTATTTTTTTTTTCTATTTTGAATATATATTTGCATTATCTTTAGTTTGTTTGGATATATGATGTTTGAACAGGTACAACGTTGCTATAATAGGTAAAAATATACTGCTGGGCAGTGGCAGTGGCCATACTGCCCAGCAGATTTTTTTTAAATTCTGTTCAGAATTGTCACGATCATTGACCTTGATAAGTCCTTGACAAAGGAAGTTGTCACGGACTTGCCACGGTCATTGACCGTGACATTTTTTTAAACATTGTCACAGTTTTATCACGGTTATTAATCGTGACTAAACTTGTCACGGTCATGGCCCGTGACACGTCCGTGACAATTCTAACGAACTTATCACGGTCAATGACCGTGACACGTCCGTGACAAAAAAAGTTGTCTCGCCCCGAATTGTCACCGTCATTGACCTTGACAAGTCCAACTTGTCAAGGTCAATGACCGTGACAATAGTGCAGATTTGTTGTAGTGTATGTCCTGGTGGTTAAGGTGTCCCATTCAAGATTATCTCAAATTCATTTTTACCATTGTTCCTGCTACTATCATTTGGGAAATATGGATTTGCAGAAATTTATGTGTTTTTAATGGTGTTAAAATGGAAGCCAATAATATTATTCATCAAGTTTATGACCTTATTCATTCTTGTGCTTATCGTAAAAATTTCAAGTCTTCTCCCAGAAACTTTAATTACATCATCCAAACTTTCAAGCTGAATATTGCTCCATATGTCCCTAGATCTTTTCTCATTTTCCATTGGATCAAACCCCCAGATGACTTTGCTAAACTGAATTGTGATGGAGCTTCTAAAGGGAATCCAGGTCCTTCTGGATCAGGTGGTATAATCAGAGATCACAGGGGCCTGCTAATTAAGGCTTTTTCCTCTTTTGAAGGATCTATTTCCAACAACAAAGCTGAAATTTTAGCCATTCTAAGGGGATTAAAACTTGTATATCATTAAGTCTGCACAATATCATTGTAGAATCTGATTCTAAATTGGTGATTGGCATGCTTAATGGTATTATGAAGTCGATTCCCTGGCCCATTATTGAAGTTTTCTATGATATCAAGCTTCTTCAAGCCAAAATTCAAGTCAAATTTCAGCATACTTGGAGGGAGAATAACAAGATTGCAGAAAGTCTAGCAAATCATGGAGTAGCTTCTAAATGTTCCTCTTCATTCAGTCAAGCCATTGATCTTCCAATTTCAGCTAGAGGCCACTACAAAATGTATCTTCAAGGAGTTCAATCCATCAAAATTTTCAAATATTTTTTCTTGTCCTGTATGTTTTTTCTTATCTTTCCTCTAGCTTGTATAAGCCACATTGGTAGGGTTATTCTACCTTCATTAATAAATCTGTGGTTTATATATATATATATATATATATATATATATATATATATATATATATATATATATATATATATATGTGTGTGTGTGTGTGTGTTTATATGCATTACAGAATGAATTTTGACCTTTCAAAAGTTATAATTCGACTAAATATTAATATGATTAAATGAAATGATTATTATTTAGCATAAACTTCATTTAATCGCATCAATTTCATTTGTTTGTATGAAGTTAATACGTACAATGAAGTTCAAATCAACATCTAGAAAATCTCTATTTATTAAAGGATGTGTACCATTTTCACAATCCTTTTGCAAATGTTCTTCCCACCATTGCAACCTCTCAAATTCGTAAAATTTTAAATTATGTTAGACCATAGCTCCACTATTTTGGATGCCTTAACATCACTCATGTTGTAACTCTTATATTCTAACCATGACCAATGTGTTGGTGATGATTAAGATATTTAAACTCTTAACAACATAAAGGATTAAAATACGAGTATTCAAATATTTTTTGAACATAATTTTTAGAATTTCATTTTTGAATCTAGTTTTATAATTAATAACTCTTAAACTTTTCCTTAATTGATTGAAAAAATTATAAATGATAGAAATTTTAGAATTTCCAACTTTACATGTTCTAGAAAATTATCAGAATTTTCCTGAAAAAGCGTAACACATGTATTTTAGCACGTTTCTTAAAAAAGACAACATATAAGGTAAATAAAGGGAAAATTAAAATTTATCCCCAAAGTTTGGGATGATTTTCATGTTTAGATCACATGTTACAAAAGTTGCAATGTGAACACTGGAGTTCAAACTTCTTTCAATCGAACCCACATTTATAACGTCGTTAGGGCACTTAACGGAGGTGCTAACTAAGCTTCTTACGTGACAACTTTTTTGATCCTAATCAATTATTTATAGAGACATGAATCCCTCTTTGACATTAAATAGACCCTTTTAATAAGAAAAAAAAATTCATAAAAGAAGAATCAAAATCACAGGTTTGTCCCATCCACCTACCCACCCACCCACCACAACTAATCCAACATCCATAGTGAAGAATTCTCTCTCCCCCACCTCTCTCTCTCTCTCTCTCTCTCTATATATATATATATATATATATATATATATATATATATATATATATATATATATATATATATATGCTCATGTGCACACTAAGTTTGCACATATGCTGGGGCAAAACTATTTTTTTAAAATATTAAAAAAATATTTTTGAGTTGATTTTTATGTGATATTTAATATATCAATGGATCCATATAACTAAAATCAGCTAAAAAAACTTTTTTTGCTATTTAAAAAAAATCGGTCGCACTTTTACAGCTTTTATAGTGCTTTAAAGCAACGAAAGTTTGACCGTTTTTTTAAAACAGCAAAAAAAACGTTTTTTTGAGTTGATTTTTTTTTATATAGGGCCTTTGAAATGTTTAAATATCACAAAAAAATCAGCTCAAAAATATTTTTTTGCTATTTAAAAAAAAAAGATGTGCAAACTTAGTGTGCAAAGGAACCTGCGCCTCTCTCTCTCTCTCTCTCTCTCTCTCTCTCTCTCTCTCTCTATATATATATATATATATATATATATATATATATATATATATAGGGTGGGGCTATACACGCTCCAACAAAATCTGTTTGCACTCCAATTTTTTTTCACAAGACATAATTACCCTTCTAAAACATTAAGCTCCCTCTTATCAAACCCACTAAAGCCAAGCCATCCAATATATTTAGGGTTATGCTATCCCCACTCCAAGCAAGTACCGAGGCACTCCAATTCTGTTTCTAAATTCTAAAAATGACCATTAAGCCCTTATATCAAAGTTCATCATTTATCTTCTCCACTTTCCTTTACTTAAAACAAGTCCACATACCTATACTTTTAAATAATAGTTTTAAGGATAATTTTTTAAAATAACGGGTGTTCTCTTTCTTTCTTCTTCCTATTTTTTTTTTTTAAATTTTTCTAACTGTTTTATAAAAGAACAAAACTGTTTTAACATAAAATGTTTAACCGTTTTAGATAAAAACTTTTTTTTTTCGTATAAGGAAAAAACTGTTTTAATTGTTAATAAAATTGTTTTTTTAATAGAAAAACTGTCTTAATTATTTTTTTTTAATGTTTTTCAGTTTTTATTTATAGAAAATAGTTAATTTTTTTAATAAATAGCTTATATTATTTTGTTACAAATAACATAATGTTTTTTAAAATGAAAAGTATTTTAAAAAATATTTACATTTTTTTTATAAATTGAAAAGCAGTTAAATAACAAATTATTTTATTTATAAAATATGTTTAAAATGTTTTTTTATAAATAATGAATTTGTTGTAAAATAAAATGTTTAAAATATTTTAATTGTTAATAATGTTTCTTCATTTCACTAACATATGAATACTCAAAGGGTATGATCCTTATTTATAGTATAAAATAAGGTATCCCAATAGAGCCTTTAATAATAGTGGAATACCAGTGGACATCCACTAAATACATATTTTATAACGGTACTGTTTTTTTTAATAAACATAATTAAAAAATAATTTGAAAACTGCATATAATGCACATTTTAAATATTCATTATTTGGTTTTTGTTCATGTTAAGTAAAATAGAGAATTAAGGTAAAGGTCATGTTCCTTCTTATATTTGGATTTTTAGGACAATGCTTTTCAAGTTTATAAATCTAGTCCCTGTGGTACAATACCTTTATTTTTTTGGTCCGCGCCAGCGGCACTATTTTTCAACTTTTTTCATGGTATTTTTAGTACATGGACTAAATTTATAAAATTATATCGAGTGCCCTATTTTTATACACTTTGAACACCATAAAGACCTTTTCCCAAAACCCCCTAAGTAAAAAATAGGACTATTTGGGGTTTGGTCTCCATCAATTATTCTTGAGCGCCACTACAACAACCGGCCATCCGGATATAAAACCCCTACTTAATGATGTGGATTTGCCACATCATTAATATACGATTTACTTCTATTTTAATCCCGTAATGCCCAAAACAAAAAATACCTTAATGCTTCTCAGCGAAAAAAAAAATTCTAATATGTTGGTCCGTACAAGCGGTATGTATAGGCGATCAGACCACCTATACACACCGCTGGCGCGAACCATTTTTTTTAAATTGTAAAAAGATTATTTTTAAAATAGTAAAAAATGCTCCGCGTAAGCAGTATGGAAAAAATATGACCCCATGCCATGTCGGGTTTTTTGGATCGTGATCGTGTTAGTTAAATAAAACTGTTTGCAAATAGGATAAAAAACTGTTTCTTAAATAGGATAAAAAAATATTTTTTTTAAAATTTAAAAACTGTTTTTTAATTAAAAAAAAAAACTGTTTTTATCCTATTTATAAAGCTGTTTTTTTTTTTCCTTTTAAAAAAAACCGTTTTTTATCCTATTTAAAAAACAGTTTTTTTATTCCATTACAAAAACAGTTTTTTTTTAACTTTGAAAAGAAAAAAGGAACTTTAAGTTATTTTAGGGACTAAATTAGTTAAATTATTAGTTTATGGAGTAAATTATTAGTTCATTGTCTAAATTGGATATTTTAAGCTATTTTAAAAAAACAGTAATTTATACAGATAAACTTTAAAAAACAGTTATTTTATCCTCTTTTTAAAACTCATTTTTTTTTAAATCATTTTTTTTTATTATTTGGAGTACATTTTAAAAATTTTGACTCTTTAAAAACTCTGAATTTTTTACTTTGAAAAATAGACAGTTTAAAACCGTTTTAAAATATATTTAAACAGTTGAAAAACAGTTTTTTTATTTAAAATACTGTTCTACTAATTCCTAAACTAATAAAAACTGTTTTTTATCATATTTAAAAAACAGTTTTTTATTAAATTTAATAAAAACAGTTTTTTATTAAATTTAATAAAAACAGTTTTTTTCTTAATTTATGAATTAAATTGGTCAAATTTAAAGGATTAAATTGGTCAAACTTGTATAGTTTAGGGACTAAATTTATAAATTTTTAATTTATGAATTAAATTGACCAAACTTGTATAGTTTAGAGACTAATTAGTCAAATTATTAATTTAGAAACTAAATTGATCAAACTTGAATAATTTAGAGGCATTATGTTTTTTTATTCAAAAATAAGGATTGTTACTTTGGTGAATAGCTTTTAAAGGCTCAAGGGCTGTTTTGTCGTTTCAAATTATTTTGGAGTGTTTGAGTAATGGGAAGGAGTGTTTATAGCTCTACCCTATATTTATATATATCATTATGTGCGAACCCTCTTACTCCATTATAATCCAAATGCAAATTAAAATTATTTTTAAACCACATTTTTTTTATAAATATTTTAAATTTGGAAGTACAAATGATATTTCACTATTATTTTTTTTAATGGAAGATAACTCTAAAACATTTTTATTCTTATAAATGTATATTTAAAATATTTATTTTTTGTTTTTTTATACCGAGCCTAATAAAATTGGACCCCTTCAAAAAACTAAATGAAAACTTTTATTTATTTAATGACTCTAATATTAATTATACAAGAACAATAATTTTTGCCGAATTTGTGTCGGATGCGAATAGCTAAAATATGACACAAATAAAATTTCTACCAAAAAAAAAATCCCAAACAAAAGTCATTTTCTAAAAAAATAAACAGAAAATTTTTTTCTATAAAAAAATTATACTGCTTTTAAAAAAAATCAATTAAAAATTAAGTTTTTATGTATCCCCTAAAATGTTTAAATTTCACACAAAAAACTAAATTAAAAAATATTTTTTTTGCTATTTAAAAAAAATGGTCCGCGTTAGCGATCCGACAATCTATTTTATTTATTTTTTTATCTTTTAAGAGAGTTTTAGACTATTTTAAAAGTTATGATTTTTATTATATTTAATGTAAGCTCTCGTTTTTATTTTTGTCGTTAAAAAATATGTTTAGTATGTGCTCTTTTCTTTACATATGTGTTTTTTGAAAATTTGATATTTTAGAGACGCGATTGTTTTAAAAAATTACACAATGCGATTATGACTCTTTTTATTTTTCAAGTAACATGATCACGCCCCAAATAAAACGTGGCGTGGGCCAAATAAAATGCGACCCAAATAAATCCAAGAATAAAACACGATTAATTCATACTAACTGCTGGCGCGAATCAACATATGAGAATGAAATGCTCTGCGATAGCGGTATGTATAGGTGGTCGGTCTGCCTATACATATCGCTGGCGCGGACCATTTTTTCTAAATTGTAAAAAGATTATTTTTAAAATAATAAAAAAATATCCGAGTCGGTATTGAAAAAAATATGACTCCATGCCACGAACACAATCTAATTATAAAAAAAGGATTTCATGTCGTGTTGTGTTAGTTCAAAAATAATATTTTGTGTCGGGGCATATCGTGTCGCTTTTATTTGGGTCGTGTCTTGTTAAAAAAAAAAGATTTCCCATTGTGATGTGTCGTGTCGCGTTTTAATTGGATCGTGTTCATGTTTGATTATAAAAAAAATGTGTTGTATCGTGTCGCTTTTATTTGGATCGTGTTTGTATTAGGTAAAAAATAAAATTACATATCATGTCGTATCGTGTAACCTTGTAATTAGATCGTGTTTGTGTTGGGTAAAAAAAATAATTGAGTACTAAAGTATAAATTAATTAATGAGTAAGTTGTGAATTGCTGTTATCCGGAGTGTGAATTTCTTTTTTATGCTTAAACTTTATTTAATTATTAAATTAAAAAATAAACTATCCTTAATTTCTATCAATATTTTCTTCCCTTCCCTCCCTTGATGGTTAGTTCCCATAATGAAGGAAGAGATGGTTTATAAAAAAACAAACGAACTGATCTAACGTTAAAAGGGTTAAATTGTCATTTATTATTTGTATCTTTCCAAATGGAGTGCAAGAAGAATATTTGGAGTGCTAATAGTGTTACCCTATATATATATATATATATAGTACTGCTCTTGTGCGAATTGTCACGCATTTTAACAGTGCTGAACTGACATGTGTCACCTGGCGATGAGCTCTAAAAAGAGAGAGAGAGCTACTATAATTTAGTCGATAATTTCTTGGCTCACTGCAAGACGAAACATGTCCGTTTCGCACTGTTAAAATGTGAGACAATCCGCACAAGAGTATTATATATATATATATATATAGACACACACACACACACAAATCCTTTTATATACACATATCAAGTGTGTATTTATGCATACATGTGTGTCTTTGCATGTGTATATACACAGACACGATTTTTTATTATGTTTTTTTTAGAAATCATTTTCTTTTAATTTTTTCTTTCTTTTTGGGTGTTTTAAAGATTTTAAATTATTTTTTATTTAAAATACCACGTGGCTGCTAAACTTAATAGATTTTTTGATGATTAACAAAGTCTAATTTTTTAACAAAGTTGTATTTAAGTCTAAAATTGAGAATTCGTAATGTATTAAAGTTAAAAAAATCAAATTATTATTTATTAAAGGATTATTTATTAACGGTGTTAACGGTAGAGGGTTACTTAAAACTATTTCGAAAGTTGAAAGAATTAAGTCTAGAAAATAAAAGCTCATTTGGTGAAGTGAAAGGGAGGGTAAAGTTCAAGGACTAAGTGTAATTAATCCTTTATTAAATGGGTGTTACTTTTAAAATTTTAATTCTTGCATTTTTTGAATTTTATATATTTTTTTCTTAGGTGATACCTGTTTAGTATATTTTTAGTTATTTTTTATGACACGTGTCATTTTTATTTTGTGAACACAATAAATTAAGGGTCCAATTTGCGAGCCAGTCAAAATTCATTTACATTTACTAACGAAACGTCAAAATTGAACAACTTTTAGACTCGAGAATTACCATTACAACTTTTAAAACAACAAGTTTAAAATTTAGAGTAAAATTACATGTACTCACAAAAAAATCCACAAAGTGTATCCGCCTAATAAGACAAAAATAGGTACAAGTTTTTAATGCAGTGGGCGGGATCCAATTGTATGCTCACAACAATAAAATATAAACTTTTAATGCATTAAGTATGGGTTTTGAATTTTTTTTGGGTGAACATAGTTTTATTCTGAAATTTATAGTTGCATTTTTTCAAAAGTAAATTAAAAACTTGTGTGCAACAGCATGGTTTCTCTAAAAGACACACTTATTCTTATTGTAGAATTTAACACACGTAAAATGATTGAAAACATACAAACTACAACCTGTTGCCAGGGGAAAAGGGTTTGGAGTATTTGACTCCAGGATAAAAAAGATCAACGTAGTCACACATTTTCGTGTGTAAAGTGTGAGGACTATGATACCGACAGCCAGACTATTCTACTCAAAAACATAATGCATAAGTTGCCCTAACATATGTTTACAAACAATTACACCAAACAGATCAAACTAGGGCTACCAAATAGATATAAGGGGCACAATATATATATATTTTTTTAAAACTTTCACAAGATTTCAATCGGCATGGTTTTGGAAAATCAAAAGGAGCATATACATACTTTTGTGCATCTCATTCACACTTATTATCATTTGTTACGACACTTATCATTCTGAAGATAAAATGCCTTGAGATATAAAAAAAGGTTCACACAAAAATAATATTTTATGGAAATCCCAAAAAGTAGTTTAAAAATATTTGCCAATTGCAATGTAACTTTTCTTAATATGGAAATTGAAAATTTAATATATGTTACCAAATTGTATAATAATTTAAATTTTGGAAACCTGCAAAAATGGTGGTGCACATGTCCAAATTTTTTGAAAATTTTAGTGAAAAGTCCATATTTTTCAACTTTAAGTTTTCGGTTCCTAATGTTATATTATAATTCAAACTATTTTATTATAAGTCACAACGTTGTTTTAAAACTGTTATTTTAGGGCTACAATGTTATTTTAGTACTATTATTATGTGTCCTTTTTAAAAAATATATATTTATAGTAGGGACTATTTAATAATTGACCCTTATTATTATCCAAAGTACGCACACTTGACAAAAGGTTGTAAAATATGGATGCTTACTAAGCCGATTTAGTTTTAGGAAACAAGTGTATTCGCTTAGCTAAGACATCTTCAAGTCATTTTTGCTTTTTGCACACTCAAAATACTCAAATAAGTAAAATAGTATGAGTAAAATAGTTTGATCCTCCCCAAAGTTGATTTGCTGAAAGACAATAAGTAAAATAGTATGAGTCGAGAAAAAGAATCATAAAAAATAAAAAATGCCAAAATACGCTAAAAGAGCAAATATACAAAGTGAAGTGTGCGGAGCTTAGTTTTGCTACTCCCGAGTTAGCAAAATTGGTTGTTTTTCACAATCAATTTTTCTAATCTCATTTTTGCAAATATAATGATGACTCTGGAGATAATCTAAGAGTGTGCATTCCGATTCAATTCCCCAACTTATTAGTATTAATATGATCTTCACATTTAATAACTAATTATATTATATTTATTATAGATAATAAGTAAACGGTAGTTCATCAGGCGACAAATTACTATCATACACCCATGATAATTATAACTACAATGTATCTTATCCTAAATTTATGTTAGACAAAGTTAAAAGGGCAAGATTCTAATATAGTTGGTCTGATTGCTGGTCCATAGATTAGTGGACCTTGGGTAATCACCACTTAATAACACGTTATATTTGTCTCCAATATCTAATTAGATTCAAAAACCCATTTATTTGGAGTTAATGAATCATTTGTAAAACTAAATTACTGTGGGACCAGTTTGAACCCGTTCAAAACGGTGGGACCAAAGTCTCTCTAAACGGCCTGATCCCTCGATTTTTGAGCTTTGGTTCATGAGCTCATTGACATGGACTAGGGGTGCAACCGGTACGGATTTTTATCGTACCGTACCGTTTTGTTCCGGAAAAAATAATTTTAGTTTTATATTATGAAATACCGAAAATCGATTTTACCAAAACCAAAAATACCGTCAAAAATTTAGTTGGTTTTTGTTTTTAGATACAAAAAACCGATTTACCGAATTTACTGTACCGATATCGTACCAAAATTACCGTACCAAAATACCGTATCAAACTTTTTGTGCGGTGTCAAATTATTTTGGGTATCATACTAATTCTATTTATTTTATTTCTCATGAGGGAGTTTTTAGATTCTCTTTGAATTTAAATTTATTTATTTGAGTATTTGGTTTAAGTGTTAAATAATCATGTTAATTAAACATATATTTTGTTTAATTAATCAAACATTTAACACAAAATGAATTAGGCAACATTTTGTTAAAATAAAAAGAGCCGTTTGTTTTGTTCGCTATATTTTCATTTTGCCCTTATTTCATTTGGGCTTTATATTGTGGTTTGTGTAGAGATATTTTTTAGGGTTTCCATTTCATTTTTTTTACCTCTTTCTCTCTCAAAAAGTGTGGCCGTCATTTTTGTTTGAGCTCTCTCTCTCTCATTTTTTTTCTTCTTCAACCTTGTATTGATTTTGAGAAATAATTTTTTGGGGACTTTTATTTGAGAACACCATTTTTTTATTTTGAGATTTGGCTTTCGATTTGGTGTGGTTACTTCGTTTTGAGATCGGGTTTCCGGTGACAATTTTTTCGGCGCCAGCTGTATTCGGATCTGAGTTCCCTTCGTGTTTTCCGGTGAATTTTTTTCCCGACGAGTTGGCTTTTTCGGTGAGTTGACTTTTCTGGTGAAGGTTCGTTTTTTCGGTGTTGGAAGTGTGGATGATTTTGACTTTTCGGTGAACATTTTTTGAGGTAACAACTCCCTCATTTTTTGAGGTTCATCATCTTGGCTCACTCTCCTCAGGCACCAGCTCCCTCATCTCGTCTCACTCTCCTCCGGCTCCGACAAAAGCAAACTGGTTAGTTTGGTCTCGTATCTGTTTAAATCTATTGTTCCAAATGCTACAAATGCTAGAAATTGTGCCTGTTTGTGTATGTTTCTAATTGTTCCAAACAACTAGAAATGCTAGATATTGTAATAGCTAGAAATGCTAGAAATTGTAACAGCTAGAAATGGGTATATCGAAATATATACCAGATTTACCGAATGCATAAGCCGATTTGAAATTCTGGTATTTACCGAGAAAAAATCGAATTGAAACCGAAATTATCGAAACCAAAAAATCCCGAAAAAACCAAAAAAATCGAAAAATCGGTCGGTTTGGTTTTGGTTTTTGTTTTGATGTACCGGTTGGTAAATTGGTACGGTACGATTTTACCATATAGAATGTGATTTTGGTATTGATAAGGGGTCGTTACCGATCATACCGTACCGGTTGCACCCCTAACATGGACACCAAAACACCAAAGCTTTCTTCTATGAAAAACATGGGGACACGAATCATGTGTTTGTACAATGAGTAATGATATTTTTATCGGATCTAAGTATCGAGTTAATATCAAATGTGTTTTATTGCATTGTACATTGGTAGAATTTATTGTATTTTTTGACGAAATCCACATTATAATACAAGCAAATAAAACAGTATCGGTACTAAATCGATACTACCACTCGCTGTGCATAACATTTTTCTTTTATAATAGGACAAGTTTAACAATAGCGATTAGTGTAAGACAAAAAAGCTTAGTTATATTAATATTTTCAAACAGTTCCAGTTTAATCCAATAATATATATAACTCCAATAAACAAACACAACAGTGATTTACACAACCTCGACCTAAACAAAAAAAGCTTTGAAAACAATGAACGGCACAAAGGGAATGGAAGTGAAGAGAAAGAAAAGAAGAATGGACGGGTTTTTCGATTTGACTTTGCTGCTTTTTTATTTTTTCGTTTCAATTTTATGTATATACTTTTATATTTGTAAACTATAGATGTTATATGTATACTTTTTTTTTTCGTTTTGACTTTGCTGTTTTTTTTTCCATTTTAGTGTTATGTATTTATATTTAAATACTGTTATATATATTTAGCATGACATTTCATGCATGTGCATGAAATCAAAAAATGTCATGACCAAAATGTCATCCTATGAAGCACGGATACTCTCGGGAGGTTGCGAATTTTTGTTGGACACGTATAGGATACGGGATACGTTAGGATACACGAATCCTAGAGTATCATAATTTTTATTTATTTGGTAAATGGCTGGGATACGTTAGGAATACGCTGGGATATGTTTAGGATACGTTTTTAGGATACGCTCCCATATATAATCAAAATGTCATCAATAAGCTCCCATATATATATATATATATAGCTGATGCCCGTGCCGAGGGCACGATGATAAATTTGCCCCAGTGATAAAAAATAAAAATTAAATAAAAATAAAAAAATATTTAAAAATTAAAAAATATATTTTAAAAATATAAACTAAAAAAATATAAAAAATATAATATTTAAAAAAATATATAAATTAAACTATTTAAAATTATTTCCCTTTTTAAAAATAATTATTTCCCTTTTAAAAAAACAAAGACAACCCTTTTTATTAAAAAAAAAACACTTTAGCATTACATTTTATGCATGGACATGAAAGATGAAAATATCATATATTCAAAAAGTGAAGATAGTTTTCAAAAAAATTTCAAAAACCATGCTATCATATTATGTGGATATATATATTTATATATATATACAGAGAGAGAGAAAGAGAGAGAGAGAGAGAGAGAGAGAGAGAGAGATTGATTCAGGTGCGAAATTTGTGTGCGGACAGTAATATCAGTTTGTCAAACGACATCCAAGCCTGCGTTTTGGTGAGCTAATAAAAAAAAATATATGCGGTCAAACCGCTGACCCACAAGTGAGAGAAATCTCTATTCAGAACTGAAAGTAGCCAAAACCCAAAACGAGAGCACCAAAACCTAATTACGGCCGATCTTCGAAATCGTTCAATCAGGTATAACTCCAATTTCTACTCAGTGCATTTCTCTTATATATTTACTTTTCCAAATCCCTACTTTGTTCAATGCATTCATTGGTGAGTTAATTTTTTTCCTTTTTAATGGCTGAGTTAATTTTTATGATAAAACAATTTCTCCATTTTTATGATAAAACTATCTCCTCCATTTTTAATGGTTGAGTTATTTTTTTTTCATTCTTTCACAGAAAATGGACAGTTCCGGCATTAATAAAGAAATATGGATTGAAAAAAATATAGCATTTGAGTTTGAGATTGAGCAAAATGTCAATTTAGATATTGGGGGTGCAGAAGGGAACAATGCATTTAATTAAATTCGGATGAGAATGATAAGGATTTAAACCCTCAAGGAAGGAGGATGTTTGTTTCAAACAAGGAAAGGGCAAGGTTGTAGAGGTTCCAGGGACTTCTAGACATCGGGGTTCCATTAGAGAGGGTTGTAAAGCAAAAATTGCGGTTGCGATGTGTTCGAGTGATGCATATGTGGTTATTTCGTTTGTTGAGGTTCATAGCCACCCGTTGTTGATGCCAAGGAAAACACATTTTTTGAGATCCCATCGTAGCGTTTCGACTTCTCAAAAGTGCTTAACTCAACAGCTTCGTATGATCAATATACCACTGCACCAACAATATAACTTATTGGAGTGTAAGCATGTGGATTTTAAAATATCGGGTTCACTCAAAAAGATTTATACAACCAAGAGAGGGATAGATGCAATAAATCGAAAGGGCACGACGAAGATATGTTGCATGAGTTTTTGAAACTAAAAGAAGAAAATAATTCGTCTTTCACTTACCACATCTCAACGGATAGTGAACAAAGAATTAAACATTATTTTTGGGTTGATGTAACTAGCAGACGAGATTACAAGTGTTTCGGTGATGTGGTCGTATTTGATACCACATACGATACTAATAGGTATGGTATGATTTTTGCGCCACTGATGGGAGTGAATAACCATGGGCAAACTATTTTATTCGGTTGTGATTTTCTGAGTAGATTCGTTTGTTTGGCTTTTCAATTATTTTTCAGAAGCCACATGTCGAGTGATGCACCGAAGATGATTATTACCGATATAGATTCGGATATGACAAAAAGAAATAGTAGAATCCCTCCCACGCACCTATCAGAGGTATTGCAGTTGGCACATTTAATGAAATTTTTTGAAAAAATTGATTCATTGAAGTTTAGTGCCTACTATAAAGAGTTTTATGATTGCATATGGAATTTTGAAATGAGGGAATAGTTTGATGCTAAATGGATTGATCTTGTTGATAAGAGTGGTTTAACTTACAATAAATGGCTTCATTCTATGTTTGAATTTCGTTCCTAATGGGTTCCTGCCTATGTGAATCATATTTTCTCTGCTACAATGTCAAGTAGCAAAGAGCTGAAAGTGCCCTTGCATATTTTAAAAAATATGTTTCGAAAAAAAACTCACTTGTGGATTTTATGATCCAATTCGGTAGGGAGATTATCCGTCGACATCATGAAGAGTTGTTTGTCGATCAAAAAGACTTAATCGAGAAGCCGAAACTAAAATTATTTCATGACGCTTTGGTGCAGATGGTTGGTATTTATACAAATAAAATATTCTATAAATTCCAAGATGAGATGTGGGAGATATTGAGTTACAAGTTTGAACCGGTGAGGGTGGATAGAAGTAAACATGTCTACTCAATTCAAAAGAAGACCGCTGACACGAATAAGGAACGAGAAATTGTTTACCATGCGATTATCCAATTGGTATAACAATTATACCTTGCGATTCTCAATTTGTAACCCATATCACAAATAACTTGATTTATAAAAGCACTTTACCCATATCAGTTATATCAGTTGGTATACCAACGTGTTACACAGTTATATTAGTTATAAAGGTATAACTGTTATAATTGTTGGTTTATAAATGCACTTTCCCATTAAGGGTGTTTAAAACATAAAGGTCACACTACATAACCTAATTCAAAATGGATATCTATCACATATCACAAACTGGATGCGCATTACATAACAAACTCAAAATGGCACATTACATATCCCAAAACGAAGTTTCAAATTACATAGAGTACTCAATCTCCTAAACCAACATCTTAAAAATAAAAATTGCTAGAATTACAATGACAATAAAATTGAAACGAAAATAGAAATTGCTAAACTTCGTCTCCCATTTGTCAATTTTTTTGGCAATCTTCTTCTGAAATTTGTCAAACTTTTTCTCAAAATTTTCAAATTTCTTCTCTAATTCGTATTTTTTTTGCCCAACTCCATTATCTTCACACTACGATCGCGACATTCAATTTCTACTCATTTCTTTATGTCCAATGATTTCTCATTATCAATCCACCGAAAAAATCAACAAGAACTAATTTTATAATTAGGACACGCCATAAAACGTCGCCTCGGATTTCCCGACGTATTTGATGTTCAAAATTCCGCACGGTCTCCACAATGACATAAAATATGGGAGTCAAATGAACTGTTGGCGGACTCCATATCCTGAAAATTAAAAACACATATTAATTAAAAGAAAACAAGAACATAGACATATTAACTAAAAAAAAATAAGAACATAACCCAAACACTTTATCATAACAGTTTATAAAAACCTTAGATGGATATAGATTTGGGGATCTTGATTTGAATGGCAAAAGATCTGAGTTCTTGTAAGGAAATGGGTTTTGGAGATATCATAGTAGAAAATTAGGGCTTTGGAGCTGAATGCAGTGAGTAGAAATTGGAGTTATACCAGATTGAACGTTTTAGGGGTGCACACGGTTCGGTTTGGGTCGGTTTTGGTACTAATCCGCGAACAGAACCAAGTTAGGTCGGTTCCGAATTTTTGGAACCGAAACCGAACCGATAATATTACAGAACCGAACCAAACCGAACTAACGGTTCTCGGATCGTATCGGATCGGTTTTCGGTTCCAAAGTCTTATTTCAAACTTAGTAAAATCTTAAGACTAATGTATTTCATAAATAATTTTTTTAAGTTCAAAATTAATTTTGATCCTCAATAACATAAGTTAATAACTTAGGTAATCACAAAAATATAAATTACAAGTGTTAAATATATAAAATAAATATATATGTAATTATAAATCGGTTCGGTCCCGGATTGGTTCGGATCGGATTGTTTTTTTTCCTTGGAACCGAGAACTGAACCGAAGTATCGATTTTTTTTTAGAACCAGAACCGAACCATTGAGAAAAAAAACTGATCCAAACCGAACCAATGCAGTCGGTTTTGTTCTGTTTATTGGATTTTCGGTTTCGTTGTGCACCCCTAGAACGTTTTCAGAGATCGACCGTAATTAAGTTTTGGAGCTCTCGTTTTGGGTTTTGGCTAATTCAGTTATGAATAGAGATTTCTCTCACTTCTGGGTCAGCGGTTTGACCACATATGTTTGTAAGATGCGAGTGCAGATTTGAGGAGGCACCGCATTGAGCGTGTTTTAGACTTGAGCAACGTTATTGCACCGACGTATTCGTCTTTACGAAATCAAAGTCTGTGTAGTTCGTGGGTCCGCACGATACGCTGGAGAGAGCTTGTTTTTTGGTGATTTTGGTGTGTGAGGGGAGCCAAATCCGGCGAGCCGCCTCTCAAATTCCCAGTTTTGGTAGTTTTTGTGCGTGGGGATGCCAAATCCAGCTATCTGCTTCTCAAACCCCCATATACCGTAATGAAAATATAAAAATCCGCTCGTCACTATTGAACTCGTGACGGAGCTCAAAAGGTGCATGGAGGAGGAGAGTTAAATTTCTTCTCCTTAGTTTTCCCCCAAGACCATCATCCAATAAACATGGGGGGGACCTTCCTTTTATAGCAAAAGTGCCTCAAGTGGGTATGACACATGTCATGTTCTCTATGGAACTAAGTGTCCAATATTTATGGTTCCACTTGTCACAATATATGTGGTGGCATATGAAATTAACAAATTAAGTTACTACTAGAGTATTTTCTAGTGTAATTTATCAAATGAGGAGTATAAGCAATATATTAAATCGTGCATAATAATATTTTAGCTCGTGGGATTGTAGTAAAACTCGATAAATCATAGATCAATATTTAATCAAATCTGCGGGTTAATTTATTAGAGTGTTGGTGGTTAATTTATTTAACCCCACCCTACATTTTCCCCCTCATAGAAATAGTTGGTGTGTTGATGCCTCGGCTGAGACATATCAACTATGTGTACGAATTAAATCATTTAGACTGTTTCGACTAAAAAATCATCACATAACCATATTTGGTCTGTTTATCATGCATGTATATGCATATATCATCTCTAAGTAGTTTTGAGGGCTATCTTTGACGCCTCGCTTTTCATTTTGGAGGAGTATTTTGGGAGTTGCCTCCATTCCTCTCGAATGAGCATGCCTCCATAATTTTATTGTGGTTTTAAACATTTTTAACAGCAAACATGCCAGATGTATTGGCCCGAGCAACCGATTGGTGGTTATCTAAGTATAGTGGGTCGTTAGCAATCATAAGATCAAAACCTGATGAGAGTTATCGGTCGAGCAACCATTAGTGCTTGAGTGAACTGGGATTTTTAAACCAACATATTTTGTAGGTGTGCCCGACTTTTATTTGGTCGAGTAACCATAATGGTCCTTTTAGGATTTTAAGCGTGCCCAAAATTGAGGGTCTTTAAGTATGCCTAGTAATATAGGACTTTAGTCTCCCGTAAATCAGGCTTATGCCTAGTCATGTAGGGCTTTATGTCTCCCTTAAGAGGGTCATGCGTGACAAGTTATATTGGACTTTAAATCTCCCATAACAAAGGGTGGAGGATGAAGTCATATTGGTTTATAAGTCTTCCATAACCGGGGGCGGAGGCGGGCCAAGTCATATTGGTCTTAAAATCTCCCACAACCGAGGGTGGAGACAGGCCAAGTCCTTTTGGACTTAAAATCTTCGATAACCGAGGGTCAGGCGGGCCAATCCATATTGGTCTTAAAATCTTCGATAACCGAGGGTTAGGTGGGCCAATCCATATTGATCTTAAAATCTCCCATAACCGAGGGTCAGGTGGGCCAAGTCATATTGGTCTTAAAATCTACCATAACCGAGGGTCAGGCGAGCCAAGTAATTTTGGACTTAAAATCTCCCATAACTGAGGGTCAGGCGGGCTAAGTCATATTGGTCTTAAAATCTCCCATAACCGAGGGTCAAGCGAGCTATAGGACTTTATGAGAACTATAATGCACCTTTGTGGGAAACTTACCATAATACTGACAAGGTTTGTGAGTACTATAATGCACCTCTGTGGGCGACTTACCTCGAAACTGGCAAGGTTTGTGCGAACTGTAATGCACCTCTGTGGGTAACTTACCCCTTTACTTTTAAGGTTTGTGAGAATTATAATGAACCTATGTGGGAGACTTACCTCGAAACTGGTAAGGTTTGTGTGAACAATAATGCACCTATGTGGGAGACTTACATCAAAGATGGTAAGGGTTGTGAAAACTATAATGCACCTCTGTGGGTGACTTACCTCTAAATTGGTAAGGTTTGTGAAAACTATAATGCAACTTTGTGGGAGACTTACCTCTAAACTGGTAAGGTTTGTGAAAACTATAATGCACCTCTGTGGGTGAATTACCTTGAAACTAGTACGGTTTGTGAGAACTATAATGCACCTCTATGGGAGACTTACCTCAAAACTGGTAAGGTTTGTATTCAAACTCTGTATCCATGCTCCAAGTTTTGCAAGCAATTTTGCTTGCCCCTGTCGCTTTGCTGGAAATAATGTAATGTAGCCAGTAGTATATATGAGCCATCTGGTGGCTATGCTGAACAACTCTGATATTTCTCTTGGAGATGCTTTATCAAAGATGGTCATTCTAGGACCAAATCCGAGCACGCTTATCACCTGTGTTTGTGCCTAACTACAAGTGGTACACTATACAGTACTTTTCCCCCTCTTTACTTTGCTTTATCTTTTATCTCAAGATAAAGTAAAGTAAAGAAAAATATAGCTACTAGTTACAACACCATATAAGAGTTGAAAGCAATTAAATACATTTCATGGGGTGTTTGCCCCAACAAAAATAAAATCTCTTGAGCGTTTGGCTTTGACATCTGTAAGACCAGATGTAATTGCGCAAGCTCGATTTGATCATGTGCGTTCAATATCTGTAAGGATAAGAAATCGACTCGGATTCTGGCACAAAAATCATTAGTAACTCGTAAGGCATATTATAATTCCATATATAATAACGCACGGTATATCTTTCCCCCTTTATTTTATTTTATGTTAATAGAATAAAATAAACTCGGAATAATGCTTTGAGGAATCATAGACATATTTCTTTGTGCAATTTCATGATGTGAATTTAATATGCTATAATATGCAGTTGATAGAGTGTAGATATATTATGTGGTGAGCTATTTATCTCATGCCCCCACTATTTTATCAAAGCTGAGAAAACTCAAAAGTTTTGAGATCTCTTTAAGTCACATGCAAAATAATTGAGTCAATAAGCAAGCTGAGTCACCTCGAGGTGAATAATAAATATCAGACTTGAATTTTCATGTGACTAACATCACAATGTGAATAAATCATAGTTTGACATAAATCGAATACAAGGTAGCGCGAAAGGTTGTTCTGGGTGACCATGGATGAGGTTGCTTAGGAGGTTGCTCTGAGCAATCGTGAATGATGCAACCAAAAGTACGATGAATGAGGCAACTCCAGCTACTAGGACAAGGTTGCTCAAGTCACTAAGATGAGGCTACTCGAGTCACTAGGATGAGTCTACTCGAGTCCCTAGGACGAGGCTGCTCGAGGCCCTAGGATGAGGTAGCTGTTCGAGGTACCACATATGAGGCCGCTCGAGGAACCTGTTCGAGGTACCATGACTTGAGCAAATTGCTAAGTTTCAAAAAATATTTTTATTTGTTACAAGCTGCTCGAGGTACTAGGACGAGGCTGCTTGAGTCACTAGGATGAGGCAAGCTCGAGTCACTAGGACGAGGCTGCTTAAGGCACTAGGAAGACACTGCTTGAGGCACTAAGATTAAAGATGCTCGAGGTAACAGCTCAAGGCACCATGACATGAGCATATTGCTAAGTTTAAAAAAAAATATTATTTTGCCAAGGTCACTCAAAAAATATCATTTTTGACATGGTTATTCGAACGATGTCATTTTTGACATGGTTTCTCAAAAATATTATTTTGTCAAGATTGATCAAGTACATGTTCGTACTAAGTCTTTAAAAGGTCCCTCGTGGGATAACATAAAATAATCGTGTAATTTCAAGGGGTATATGATTTTCAGAAATAAATATTTTTCTACTCGAACAACTCAAATTCGTGCGAGGCTACAAGTATTTTTAAACCTTGAAGAGCATTTTCAGACTGTATAAATAAAACTCGCACAAATTAAATAGCATAACCTCCGAAATTAATAAAATAGGCGATATACTTTATTTGGCCTATTTTCCAATATCACATATCAATAAATTTTTAGCAAACGTTTATTGCCATACTTATTCGAATAACTATACAATCTGGGTATGATTTTTCGAGATATTTCCCATGTGGTTTACTACCAGCGTACCCATGCTTTAAAAGAGGTATCTCGAGTTACCTTGATTTCTAATTTTAAACGAAAAAACAAAGTCCACCACCTTGGAACTTGGAGTCCCAAATGGTCTATCTCTGTATATATTACCGAAGATAAGTATTGAAACCCAAGATAGGTCCAAAATTGAACCTCCATGTTTGGAGGTCAAAGTCATCGAGGATGCTTCCAGGTTACGTGCTCAAAGATCAAGATTGCGTAAGGAACCGTGGTGGTTCGGTGGTATCTGTTTGGAATACCTCATCAGAAGTACCTGATGATGCTAAGATTTAGCACCACCAGACAAGTGTTAGTGAGCTCAAGCAGTAGCAGCCATGGCAGCCATAGAGATGTATAAGTGTATAAGTATGTAAGTGTGTAGAAGGGGATGAGTATAGGAGGAAATTAGACAATGATGTATAGTGGTTCAGCCAAATTGGCCTACATCCACTGTGAGTGTGTGATCCACTAAGTATGGGCACTAATGGCCTTGGATACAATGCACATAACCCTCTCTCTCTCTACTGTGTGTGTACAAGCAGAGTTTTAGCTAGGGCTACTGTTCATGGATCGATCCTCTGTAGGGTTGTAGGTGACAAGTATATATAGGTCTCGGGGGGTGTAGTGTACCCCCCCCCCCCCCCCCCCCCCAAGTAAGCATGGTGCATGTGAATGATGATCTAACCAATTCCCTGTTGACACCTGTAGATGCCAAATGATGACATAATATTCCCTCACGTGAGGGTGTGATTCGGTTATAATGGTCTGCCACGTGTCATATGAGCCTAACGCGCACTGTTCCACGCGTGTCCCAAACCACGCGCTGTCATGATGTCACCCTCGGCCTATGAGCCGAGGACGAGGGCAAAATTTCTTCTGGTAGTGAGTCTGGCTTGATTCTTGCCTCGTACTGTCGTACCCTCGTAGGGTCGTCCGGAGCTTGGGAAAGGGTCGTACCCTCGTAGGGTCGTCCGGAGCCTGGGGAAGGGTCGGCCCCTCGTAGGGTCGTCTGGACCTGGTGGTGGCCAGCTGGGGCCTGTTGAAGGGTCGGCCCATCGTAGGGTCGTCTGTATTGGAGGTAATCCTCATCCAGGAATTGAGGGTATAAGCGGGTATATCAATCACCCCCAGCCCTTAGCCATAGGTGTCATTGAGATGGCTGAGGGATATTTGCTGAAATTGAGACATGTGTGATCAGTTAGGTGAGTGACACCTGTGCAGATACTCATTGCTATTTCTGTTCCCAAGGTCAGGGTGGCTGCACAGTGTACTTTGGGCCTTGCGCCCTAATTATACCTTTCTTGGCAAATGGGTCCACTAATTGCAAGAGTATTTAAGATATTTTCAAACTCTCTCTCTCCATCTTCTTCTTCTTCGCGCCCAAGTCTATTCTCTCTCTAGAACCAGTAAGCTTCGCCACTTGCAGCCTTCATTTCGTCAGGCCTCGCAGCGCTCTTATTCTCTCCTCATCAGGTATCCTTTTTCTCCCCTCGCCTTCTTTTGTCTTCATTTCAGTGTATTTTTTAGGGTCGTAGATCAGCACTTTCTTAGAGTTCCCCCATTGCCTTTTCCGGTGTCTTCTCCGGTTGTTAGTTCTTGGACATTCTTGACGAAAAATATTTTAGTTCCTTGGTTTGATCCCAAAGTCAAACCTGGTCAATCCCCCAAGTGTTTGTAGTTGAATTAGTCAAGTCTAGTATAATTTCTCCAAGTGTAGGGTCTTCCCTTTAATGCTTAGGAGGCTTTACAACCTAGTGTCTGAATTCCCATCTTTGAGAGAGAAACTATTTACCGAGATCAGACGAATAGAGGAAGAGGAAGAGAGGAGACGAGGGGTCGACCCTAATTGGGTACGACCCATCTTTCCCATTCCTCTTGCCACCATAAGACCATCTGAACCCTCTGAGTCTTGCGGGTCGTCATCTCGTCCGGACGAGACACCCAACCCAAGTGAAATGGACGAGAGATCCTTCTCTCCAACTGGTGCCGGGACGTCTGGTAGAAGGGACACGTCTGATCTTAGCCCTCCCCGAGAGGCCGAGGGTACGATCCCATCTGAGGCTGTCCCTGTGACAACCCTATCCCCCAATGCCTTCCAAGTGGCTTTTCCTCAGGGTCCTCCTGCAGGTGATGAGGGGGAAGGGGGTGAGGACGAGGACGACGATATAGATGATGAGGTTGATACCTCCCATGCCTCGTCTTTTATCTCCTCTGTTAGGGATAGGGACCTTCTGATATGGAGGCATATTTATGGAGTGCCCTCTGGGGTAACTATGAGGGTTCCCTCTGAGGCCGAGAGGGTTTTTGAGGGTGAAGAGGGAGAGGTTGCAGTCTACGAGAAAATGTTCAAAGTAGGTGTCAGACTTCCCTTCCACCCTGCCATTGTAGATATTCTGTCGGCTCTGGGCGTCTCCCCCTCTCAACTTCCACCCAACTCTTGGAGGACGATTCTGGGTTACATTTCCTTGTGGAAAAATTCTTTCACTGATGAGCCCTCGTCCGACGTATTCTTGGCTTGCTATAATATCACCTCTTCATCTAAACAGCCCGGGTATTATCATCTAGGAGCGAGAAGGTCTGAGAAGAAACTTCTCCACGTGGCTCAAACTTCCAATCATGATTGGAAAAAGAGATTCTTCTTCATATCTGGGGCGTGGGAGTGCTCCGCCGAGGCGTCCCCTTCTGCCGATGCTCCGAGTGTCCCTAACAAATGGTCTAATCCCTCCATGAAAGCTAGGTCAGACCCCGGACTTAGCCTGGAGGAGAGGGATATTGTTGAGTATCTGAGGGGACGAGGGAGAGAGGATGAGATTCCAAAGTTCGAAGATTTGATGACCCCTCGATTCCTTAAAGAAGCTGGTCTGAGGGTCGGCCCTCTGACAGAACTATGTGAGTTACACTGAACATTTTCCCTTCTTTACTTATTTTTGAAGTGTTCTCTCTTTATCTCTGAACTTTTCTGACATGTCATCCTCTTATCAGATCGTCCTGCAGGTACACCAGACTACCTCTGGGAAATGACTGCTCCAAGTATACTTGCTGGTTTGTCAAAGAAGAAGGGGAAGGAGCCTCAGCAATCTCCAAAGAAGACGAGGGCCTCAGGGCCGACGGTTGTTGAGCCGACAGCCGATAGCCACAAAAGGAAGGAGCCTGAGGCTCCTGTTGAGCATCGGCCTGATCCTAGGACGAGGGCAAGGGTCGAAGCCTCTGAGGGGACGACCTCTGCGTCCAGCATGGGGGCCTTCTGGTCTCAAAATCTGTCCCATCTGAGGGCCGACCCCTCATCTCTTATTGCCAACTTGGGGGCAGCCAAGGCCTCGATGTTCTCTGCACCGTCGGCCTCTGACTTCGAGTTCTTGGCAAAGATGCCTCCAGCCAAAGTGTACGACTACGGTCTGCACTCCCTTGCTCAGGTATTGGTCTTGACCTTCTTTAATTTCATTCTCACTAACTGTTCTCTCGGTCCATCTTGATGTTTGTTCATTTTTTCTTGCAGTCTGTTTGTGCCTTGACCTCAGCCACCAAGTGGATGGCCGAGAATCAACAAAAGTTTCACGAAGCTGAGAGGGCCATTCAACATGAGGCTGAGTTGCAGGCAGAGCTAGATACAGCAACAACTGATCTTGATACTGCGAGGGCTGAGCTTGAGAGTGCTAGGACCGAGCATGCTAGGGTCCTAGATGAGCTGATGAGGCAGCACGATGCCGACCTGCAAGCCAAGGACTTGATCATCAAGGATAGGGATGAGGCTCTGATCAACCTGTCGGCCCAGCACACAACTGATCTTGAAGAGGCTGTGAGGAAAGCCGGGGCTGATGCTGTTGAGGTTTTCAAGACCTCAGATGAGTTTCAGGGCTTCGGCCTTGAGTATCTGGAGAGGGGGATCAGGACGGCCTGCCGATGGGTCATCCTCAAATTCGACGATGTCGTCTCCTCTGTTCGTCCTTCACTGGAGGGTGTTCAACTGGACGACCCCCTAATCGCTGTGGCCCTATCCCAGGTGGAATCCCAAGTGCAGGTAGAGGGGGTCGGCACGTCTGAGGATCGGCCAGTCATGATTGCTGAAGAGACCCCCTTGGTGGATGTTGAGGCTCTGCCCTCTGACACTGTCCCTTAGGGTGGATGCCTGTAGCCCATACCCTCGCAATGTATCTATTACTTTTTTCTGTATTGTAAAAACACTTGAATATTTTGTACCATATTTTTATTAATATCATCGTCTCTTCTTCAACTGTCTCCCATAATTGCTGTCTTCCATATTTAATTCTGTTATGGTTTGTTCCTTGCTAATTTGCTACTAACCCCTCCCTCGTCTTTCTTGAGGACCACTGTGGGGTCGTCCCCTCATGTGGCCTCATTATAGCCGAGGGTTCAAGTAACCAAATTAATGATTTTTAAATGAAGTCTACCCTCGTCTTTCTTGAGAACAGTGGTGGGGTCGTCCCCTCCACTGGTCCTCATTATAGCCGAGGGTTCAAGTAACCAAATTAATGGTTTTTAAATGAAGTCTACCCTCGTCTTTCTTGAGAACAGTGGTGGGGTCGTCCCCTCCACTGGTCCTCATTATAGCCGAGGGTTCAACTTACCAACTTAATGGCTTTAAATTAAGTCTACCCTCGTCTTTCTTGAGAACAGTGGTGGGGTCGTCCCCTCCACTGGTCCTCATTATAGCCGAGGATTAAAGTTACCCAATTTAATCTACCCTCATCTTTTTTGAGAACAGTGGTGGGGTCGTCCCCTCCACTGGTCCTCATTAGCCGAGGGTTCAAGTCACCAAATTAATGGTTTTTAAATGAAGTCTACCCTCGTCTTTCTTGAGAACAGTGGTGGGGTCGTCCCCTCCACCGGTCCTCATTATAGCCGAGGGTTCAAGTAACCAAATTAATGGTTTTTAGATGAAGTCTACCCTCGTCTTTTTTGAGGACAGTGGTGGGGTCGTCCCCTCCACTGGTCCCCATTATAGCCGAGGGTTCAACTTACCAAATTAATGGTTTTTAAATAAAGTCTTCCCTCGTCTTTTTTGAGGACAGTGGTGGGGTCGTCCCCTCCACTGGTCCCCATTATAGCCGAGGGGTCAACTTACCAAATTAATGATTTTTAAAGTCTTCCCTCGTCTTTCTTGAGGACAGTGGTGGGTTCGTCCCCTCCACTGGTCCCCATTATAGCCGAGGGATCAACTTTCCCAATTAATGGATTTTCTGTAGATGTTTCCATGCGTGCTAGGACTGACAACAGGATGAGGGAAACACTGATATTTCTCATTAATTTTTCGAGTGTTCTGTTGGAGCAACTCTCATTACAACTATGGCCTATCAAGACCTTACAACACTACTGATAGTATTTCTTCAAATGATCTGCATTCCAGGGATTGGAAAAATGTTCCCCTTCTAGGTTTTCTAGTCTATAGGTCCCTGGGACAACTTCATCGATGACCCTATATGGGCCATACCAATTAGGATGGAGCTTATTGGGTTTTTGCCAAGTCTTTTTGAGAACCAAGTCTCCTACTGCGATAGGCCTCTGTTTCACCCTCTGATTGTAAAACCTTGCGGTCCTCTGCTGGTAGGAAGCTTGCCTTATCTCAGCATCCTCCCTTCTTTCCTCAATCAAGTCCAGGTCAAGTCTCCTCTCTTCCGTATTTCCCTGAGGGTCGTACATTTGGACCCTATGAGTGGGAAAATTCTCCCCCTTTTTTATGACCAATGTGATAAACGATGCATTTAAGTTCCGTAGGAACTTATATCTACCATAAAACTCTATGAAGAAATCCATAACCTTAGCACAAATAAGTTTCCAATAATGCTTGATGAATACAATAGTGAATCCATCTAGACCTGGTGCCTTATCCTCCCTTCATATCCTTCAGCGCACTTACTACCCCCTCCTCTATGAATAGGCTTTTCTAGAATATCTTGATCCTTCCCTGAGATTCTCCCAAACTCAAACCCATATAATAAAGGTCTCCATTCTTCCTCCTCAGTATATGGAACTTCACAGAATTTCCTAATTGCCTCCTTGATCTCCCATTCTTCTAAAATTTCTACCCCTCCCACAAAAATCGTCTCGATGTGATTAAAATGATAATGAGAATTGTCCACTCTATAGAAAAACTTGGTGTTTTTATCACCTTCCTTAAGCCATAATGCTAGAGATTTTTTCCTCCAACTAACCTCTTCCTAAAATAAGTTCCTCCCCACCCCTCCTCTCCTCCGTTAGGTTTCACTCCTCCCTCAATAGAAATCCCCCCCCCCCTTACTTCGCATCTAGCTAATCTATCTCCTTAAATACATTTCTGATATGATTCTCAAACATCTCCAAAGATATCACAATTACACGCTTTGAGATATTCCTTTAGTATGGGAAATGTTTTGGCCAAAACAAAGCCCACACTACCCTCTACCTAATACCCATGCCACCACATCTTCACTCAATATCCAATATGTTCTTCTTGAAGCCAAATAATCTAAAATTTGAATGACCTTATCCCCCTCTCTACCCCTCTACATTTGATTTGAATTAGTTAATGATCATAGTTAACCAGAGCTAAGCACGGCAGGATAACCGCTGGGAAGTGTTCTTCCCACTAAGTCAAGATAAGAAAATGATCAAACTTAGACAAATATTGTTAGACCATGTGGTTATAATATATTCTAAAGGCGAATCCATAAGCTCCAAATCATTAATAATGTTTGAGAACTCCCTCATCCGTCTAGTCAGTTTACCCCCTTACTCTACTCCTCTAAGAATCGAACCAAATTAAAGTCCCCATCCACACACCATGGATCTCCCCATAATAGCCTTTCCCATCGTAAATCCTCCCAAAGATCCCACCTTACCACAACTCGAAAATGCTCATAAACCCCCGAAAAAACCATGTGAAGTTATCCCCTATAAGTTTAAATAGATAAGATAAAGTGTAAATATAAAAAAAGAAATCCACCTATTCCACTACCATATTATCCCATATGATCAACACCCCTCCTTAAAGCCCACAAGAATTCATGTAACAAAAATAAACTCACCTTCCTCTCCAAACACCCCCTGACACCTTTTTTCTCATACTGCTAATCTTAGTGTCTAGTAAACAGATCACATTAGTCTTCCACAAAAACAATTCATCACTAACCACCCCTATTTTCTTCGCGTCATTTAGACCCCTTACAGTTCCTTATATATGCCTCAACCTCATGAAAAGATCTTCCAACACCCCTTCTAGCCGCTTTTCTCCCCTCGCCCCCCCCCCCCCCGATAATTCAAGGACCACTGTAACTTTTGTGGCTCCCGCTCTCTTTAATTTTACCCACTTGCAGAAGCAACTCGCTCCCTTACTTTGTATATACACCCTTCCATATCCTTGCTATCTTCCTGAATAACCTCTATGCCTTCCTCTCATTCCCCTCATATGAAACACCCAAGAATTTTCGAAATCCGCCTATCATTTCCTCCACCCATTCCTCTATATCTATGCTCACCCCTTCCCTTCCTATCCTTTGGACTCTACCTCCAATGCACATGGGTCAAACATACCACTAATGAGTTTAAATGAGTTGCTAAGCTACCATTATATCTTCCATACTCCTCTGAAGAACTCCCCCCCCAAAAGGTTACCGCTATATGTCAACTAAAACTTCTTTTGAAAATCTATAATCTCCTCTATCGTCTCTAGCTCCCTCGAGACATTTGTTATGTCATCCCACATCTCTTCCCATTTCCCCATTTCTAAGAAGATCCACATGTAGGATATGTGTTACCCCCACAGTCCCCCTTTCCACTCGACTATCCAAACTTTGTGAAAATCAACCCCCACATTTACTCTCATTATTCGATCCATCCATCACATGGTATTATTTACCATTAAAATTATTCTAGACTTATGCCAAAACTAATGACCATGATTTATCTCCCCTCCTCTCCTAAACTTGTCCCAATTTTATCTTCCCTCCTTTATCAGCTATTTCCTCCACTACACACAAAATCTCCTTAGAATTTTTTGCCTCCCCTCCCCTTAAATTTTATCTTTAATTGTCATTTGGGGATTTTGAATTTTTTATTTTTGTGAGAAATTTATGGCATTTAATATATACATACATATATATATATATATATATATATATATAGAGAGAGAGAGAGAGAGAGCTAGGCACACTAAGTTTGCACATCATTTTTTTAAAATAGTAAACAAAATATTTTTGAGTTGTTTTTGTGTGATATTTAAACATTTCAACGGATCCATGTAAAAAAATCAGCTAAAAAAAACTTTTTTTGCTATTTTTATAAAATCGGTCAAACTTTCGCTGCTTTTAAGCACTTGCTGCAGAAGTTTGACCAATATTTTAAAAATAGCAAAAAAAAAAAAATTTTGCTGATTTTTTTACATGGGTCCGTTGAAATGTTTAAATATCACATAAAAAAATCAACTCCAATTTTTTTAATGCTTTAAAAAAATTGGTGTGCGCCAGCACTGTGCAAACTTAGTGTGCACAGGAGCCTGTATATATATATATATATATATATATATTTATATATGAGAATCCTTTATCCAATGAGGCACAAAGGAGTATCTAGCTCCATCCCCCATACTGGCTTGGGTGTGGGCATGCTTATTGGGTTAATAGACTTAGAGGTAATGTACACATTATTTCCTTTCATTGTCCCGTTACTCTCATAACCTAATAGTTTTGAAACCTCATAGTTCTCCACAAATAATACCTTATACAAAGAAGAAGTCACCCCTTCTTTGCTATGTGAACCCCCTATAACGTCTCTTTCTGCCAAAGAAGTACGACTCCACCAAGTGTCAGGATCTGCCAAACTACCACGAGTGTTAAAGCATTTATCTTGGTTTACTACCCCTCCTAACCTTTCGATAACTTTCCAGTGATGACTTTCCTTCATTTTGCATTTAACTTATCTCTCTACCCACATTGTAACTTCAAAGGACCAATCCTTAACCATAACAGTCACCTTGTTCGAGATGCTCTTCTATCCTCTCACCAAAATTTCGGCCCACCGGAGATCTCTCATCTCCAAAGTGTCTTCATCAACTTTTATAAATCCCCCATAGAGCTTACCAACCGCTATGAGCACCTCCTTTCCCCACAAGTTCACTGGCAAAACCACCAATCAAACCCACTTATGAACATTGGGTTTATCGCTGTAGGAGGATGTCCTCCCCGATGAGTGATTTATTTAGCTAGGCAGATTGATCGTTCATAAAGAAGGATGTCCCACAAACACACTTCGAAGATCCTTCATACAAGTGGTTCGCAGGACCCACCTCGAGGATTCTTCATAGCAAGTGGCTCGCAGTGATCTATCTCGAAGAGTCTCCAACGGACCTGGCTCGAAGGATCCAATTCGAATAACAAAGTCACTTGGATGATAATAGTTTGTAATAAAAAATAGAATTTTGTATTATGTATTTTATCTTATGAATATACATGTCGAGTGAGACTGTTTGATACCCACGAGGGACCATGCCTGACAGGGCATGGGAGAGCTTTCATGATTTATCAAGCAACCTCCTCTTGAGAACTTCGTAGGGACATGGTTTGGAGGATTGAGAACAAGGCAACGTTGGGAATTATTACCAGCCCTCTTGGCACACTTGGGAAGAACTTCATCCAGGACAAATGTCACTCGATCCTACTCATTGCTTACCTATTCGAGTGAACCTCCTCGAGGTACCCGATCTCCCTCTATACTTGCCCCCTAGAGGTTACCTCCTCGAGGTACCTTGGGTGCCATCCTACCTGACTGATGTGACAAGATTCCTAATAATAGTCATTGTTTGAACCACTTTCTGATGTCATAACATCTGACATGTAGGGACTCAAGAATGTAGCACTCAAGTGGCTTTATCCTTAGGATGGCAGGTCTACTTCACCAAACCTGACCATCTATCCACCCTAGAGTAAGAATCAATATGACAAGTCATATCCCTCATTAATGCCCACAATAATTCCAACCAATAGAATGGTTTCCTGCCAAAACTATCACATCCCATGCATTGAATGCAATATCTCGTGCATTTAATGCACCTTACCAGAGGGATCGAGGGCATGCTGACTCGAGCAACCTCTCCCCTATATAAATAGACCAAAAAAAAAAAAATCAGAGAGATATCATCCTGAGCCCAAAATTGTTGTCCATATTTCCTTATACCGGAGAACCCTTGAGAGAGCATTAACTCCCATACACATTTAATGCACCCATCATTGGGCATTAACTGAGTTTAAAGTTCCCGCCTTGCCTTCATCGTGCATGTAGTGCATTTTCTTTCTCCCCCCTGACCACGTCCCTTGCTGGTCTTATTCATTTATTGTATTGTCCATATGTCTCCTGTGTTAATATGCTCTTTATTGCAAGCCTGAATATTGAATCTCTTTGTCTCTGATTTAGCTGTGGCTATGTCTGTATTGTGTGCTTAACGGTGTTAATCCCGATCTTGATAAGGGGTTACGCCTCATTTAATACTAAGTGTATTTGAAGAACCCACATCTTACAACCGCCTCTACTGCTTCGTGGGTGCCATTTATCTTCCTGCACCTCATCCCCTTCATAGAACCACCATTCTCCTCCAACACTCTATCTGCCTCTCCTATCAAAGCAAAGAAAAACAAGAATAATTAACCATTCAACCTATGCGCCTTAACCCCTCAAATGGCTTTCCATTTTTCAAACACCCATTCCGATAGATATTCAACATCCAATGGCATCACTTCCATGCCACCAACATGACCAACTAATGCTTGTCGGAGGTACTCCAATCGCTGAATGCAAGGCATTGCATTAATTGAAATTCCATCCACACCCTCTTTATTTACACGAGCTTTGACACCAAAAAATGTCCAAGGCTTGATATCAACAACCTTCATAAATGTCTCTGTGAACTCTTTCCCATATTTTACAACCTTCGTTTATCATATCTAGTTCTTGGATAGTATCTCCGACACCATTTTATGGAAGGTTTCTTCGACATAGTCCCACCCTCCACCTCCATATACCTTAGGGATCTTAAAATAAACACTAAGACCACCCTCCCTCACAATAACAATAAATAAAACTTCATTTGTTTCTAAAAATTTAACGTGTAAGCACCTCCCTAGATTTATCCCGTCTTCATATATTAAATCCATTAGCTCTTCTAAATGCGTACAAAATGCAAGAACTCAGCTATTTCACCTCTCCCTCGGCAAAAACACCATCTACTAAGTATCCACATCCCTTCTTTAAAAATTGAAACCAATAATTACTACCATAATCCTCCTTACACAGTTCAAAATTCATCAAACTTTCATGGAAAATCACTCGACCATGGTTGTTCATTTTAGAGATAAAAACTATGACAATTCGGAACAAATTTTTGCAAATAACCATTGAATGTTAAATAACCCCCTAAAACTGTATTTGTTTCTCTTGTAAAATAATTGCAGATAATTTTTTCAGTAACCCTTGAATGTTTCTCATATCAATGAATTTTGGATTCTCTTCCCTCTTGAAATTGAAATACATGTATGTATAATAGTGTCTTTCCTATTATTATTCATATGGATATATTTGCTCATTAATTTATTGAAAAATCCTAAGCTACCAATGAAATCCCTTAAACCCACCCTCCACATCCTCTCGAAATTGACATAAATGTACGTATAGTTATGTATTATTTATTATTATTAGTTTTGACATGGTTGACCCAATAATTTATAGCAGAGGATTTCTTTTAGTTTTGATTGAATATATTTTTTTTTCCTTTTTTAAGGAAAAGTGAAAGTCCAATATCCTACATGCAAGGGATTTTATAATATGTAAAATAGTGCAAAACTAAGGGAACCACTATTTTTAAATTTTTCTCAATTTTAAGCTCAATTAAACGATTGACCCAAATTAAAACGTTGCACAAATTTTCATTCAATTCTTGTGATAAACAGATTAACCAATTTTATCTTAACCTAAACATGCCTACAGGTGAGTGCGGGATAAATTACGTAAATCAAACCACAACGCCTAATGTAAGAGGAAAGCCCAAATAGGAAAAATCATGGATGGCCTAGCCAACATAATTCACTATGATGAGGAATTACACAAGACATACAATAGACTTATAACACATACTGGATTCCCTTGCAAGCCTTGACATCTTCAGTCTTCCATGTCTCCTCCACAGTGCGCGTAAGTGTACACTTATGCAGTGCCACAACTTGTGAGTCCATACACACCTCAGTATCCACCGATACAAGATCAATAACCGTAATACACGGAGTCCACCGTATATAAACAAACCATGCATAGAAAATCCATCGCATGAAATAATTATCAACAATATGTAGAGAATAAACCAATGGTGCCCAAAAACTTGATCTCAAAGAATATATATGATGAATACTAGGATCTTTAAACAATTGGGTGTAAATAGGGTTTCGATTTGAAAAACATGACCATAAATGATCACATAAACTCAAAGATCTTTTTGAAAGAGTTTGGAACTCAAAAACTAGGTTCAAGCCTCAAATAAAACTGCTAATTCACACTTGTATTTATAGGCAGTTTTTCAAAATCGAGATATGAATAAAAATCTTGAAGAAAACGTAAAAAAAAAATAAAAAAACTTGTTGGGTCGTTCGAACGAGTTCTTAAGGCTCATTCGAACGAATACATAGAGTTCGTTGGAACTAACATCAAATGTGATATCAAACTATAAATAGAGGAATATAAAAACTTGTCTTTCAAAGTTCGTTAGATTAGTTCTATCGAGACCCTAAGGCTTGTTCAAACGACATCATGATTGTCGTTCTAACGACTTAACGAATTTTCTATAAAACATTTTAAAATCAATTTTATAAAACCAACACCCAATAATACAATTTTAAGGATGAAAAATATATATGCTTTCATACCTGAGAGATCCTCGAAAAATGAAGAAGAAAATAAGGCACAACGATGTAAATATAACATCTTGACTGCTACTCCTTTAATTAAACATGTCATAGGCTTGAAAGTTCAACACACTTAAGTCCTAACCTGTGGCTCAAAGGTTGTTTCCTCATGCAGAATAAGACAAAATACATACAAATTGATTCCATCAGAAATTTGTTCTTACAAATCTCTTCCTTTGGCTATTCCGGGACAAAAAATAACATAAAATACCTATGGGCCATCATGCTCATCTAAAAGAATAAATCCCCAACCCCTAAAGAAAAAAGTGCAACTTGACCGACATATAATCTGAGTAGTTTTTCTCTTCCGCATCGTGGTAAATCTGTACACATAAACACACTTTCAAATGGAATTTAAATATATAAGAGTATAAACTTCATAAGAATAAACCCTTCCCCTTTGTCTAAACAATCTTTACCTAAGTTAAGACGCCTCCCCTTAAGGAAAAAATATCCCTCGAACTATAAAGATTGATATACCATTTCTCTCCCTTTTTGTTTTGGAATAAACAAAGTGAAAGAAGCATAATAAAACCATTTCTACCCAATATAACCCAAACTCCCCCTAAATAAAACATGAGTACGCATAAAGAAAAAAAATAAATATATCATCTAGTGGTGTAATGTGCAACATGCAACGACAAATACAACTCGAAAACATACACACAAATAATCCAAACAATGATCAATTAATACCAATTTCATGCAAAAATGATACTAACTAGAATGAAAAATGAAGCATGAGATACCAATTTAAACAAGCAATAGGGAGACCCCGTTTGAAGCTAGTAATAAGTTCTAACAAAAAAACTAAGAACTTCATTCCACCGAGTGGGAAAACTCATATAACGAGAATAGGTTCTCTTTCTAATGAGATACATAGTTCGTTTTGATTAACTGAAAAAGAAGAATTTCTTTTTGAAAGTTCTTATATAAAATGCCTCATATAAAAATAAACACATCCCATAATAAATTAGTATAAGTTCAAATCAAAGACTCTTATACCATATACCCCCCCAAAGTGTCAGTGACGATTCCAACACTTTCGATCTTCGAAATGTATCTTGGTCACTAACTTGTCTTCAATAATCATGGAAGCATATGTGGATGTGGTTTCTTTGGTTTGTAATAGGATACGCCAAAATAATTAAACTATGAGAAATTATAAAATCTTAATCTTACGAATTTCCCCCTTTGGCTATTCCCGTACAAAATAAAACTGGAAATTAAAACCCCTAAGACAATTTACTACAAATACCCTCCCAAACCCAAATATTGAAAGACATTGGAGACTTTGTCTTCAACTGAAAGTCTTAATCTTGTGTAGTCCAAGAGAGCATCATCAATGCGAAAAATACCAACACACATGAAGTAAATTAAATACCGTGACATATACGAGAGTTTAAAATAAAATAAAAACTATCCCCTAATTTGTTCTCCCTCCATTTTATCCATAATAGACAAAGGGATAGAAAATAATCACGAAAGACGAGCCACTATGTTGGTCAAATCATTTTTTCCCCCTACTAACCACAATAAGTTGATCACACAAAGAAAATCGCAACTTCTCGTGTTGACTCATCGATGCCTTGCACTCTCTCAAAACTTTCAAATTTTTCTTTAAATACAACACTCTAAGAGTCAACCTTTTATTTTTCTTCTTTGTTCTCAAAGACTCTCTATAAAGTTCGAGGTAGGTGCGTTGAAGTCCACCTTCTCCCTCACTAAAATTATCATCAACACTCTCACTCTTTTTAGAATGGATCAATAAATTATCAGGGTATCACATTTGGAAATGTCCTCACTGGCATCAGATGAGTTGGAAATACTAACCCGACTCGTCACGAATGCATAAAAATTAGGTTCATGCGGTGATTCATTTTCGGAATCTATCGACTCAACATAACTATCGGTAAGAGTGGCATTATATGCAGCTCTTCCTTTTCCCCGTGTCTTAATCCTCATAGGACAATCATGGGCTTTATATCCTTTCCCCTCACATGCATAACATATATTGATCATTCTTAGAACAATTCTTGCCCTCATTGACATTTTTATTTTTCTGAAAATTCTTGTTTTCTTTAGAAGAATATTCTTTATTATATTTGATATTTTTTTAAAATTTTCACAAATAAGGATAGATCATCAAGAGCAAAATCAAACTCGGTGTCAGAGTCACTTTTCTTTCTTTTTAGACTAAGGTTTCAAATCAATCCTTTTTTCCTCATTCTTTTGAATTTTTGGGAACATATAAATTTCATAAGTTTGAAGGTCTTCGAAGATCTCTTTTAACCTAAGTTTATACCTGATTCCCAAAGAATTTATGTACGTCACTTTTGGAATAAAGCGGGACCAAAGAGATCTCAAAATATTTTTAACTACCCTCATCTCAGGAATTCTCTCACCTAAATTAGAACTAGAGTTAACGATATCAAACAATCGTGCATAGAATTCATGAAACATTTTAGTCTCAAGAATGGTAATGGTATCAAACTTTATGATGAGATTTTGAAGTTTAGAAGCTTTCATAGCGTTGTCACCCTCATGAGTGAGTTGGAGGATATCTCATGCTTCCTTAAACGCAATACACATAAAAATACAACTAAACTCGTTGGGAGTGACTGCACCAGAAATGAAACTTAAGCATCGCGAATTAAAATTACTCCATTTAAAATTTCTTCTGTCCAAGCAAGGATATGTTTAAGACTTATGATATCATCATTAGTCATAGTCGGTGGTGTCCACCCTCTTTCATAAACAAAATATACTCGCTCTTCAATCGACTTTAGTGACAACCTCATTTGAGATTTCCAATATGTATAATTAGACCCATCAAAAAGAGGTACCTATTATACAAATTATCTATATAATCCCAAAATAAAGATCACCAATAAATTAGTGTAACTTGCTTTGATACCAATTTAAAAGTGAGGTTATATGGATTCACTTAGATATTATGCCTCCCCCACACAAAGATTCAATTTTTAGCCAAATTTTATCTTAATTAGATTTAAGTGAGAATGCAAGATAAATTCCAAATAAAAAATATCAAACCAAATAGAAGAAAAAGCTTGAGAAAAATCCCTTGCAGGCAAAACCTTTTTATTAGTACTATTTAAAAATTGACAAACACATAATGACTTCCAGACTACTTAGAGATCCACTAAGTATAATGCGACAATGGTATTCAAATCTTCAATATCTATGGCAGAGTTTAGCACCGTCCATATGAAGTGGCTCTTCCCTCGGTATCCACCGATCTACCTCAGGATACAGGATGCTTTTTTCTTTAGTAGTAGAGATCCAATATCTTTAAAGTTCAACTATAAAAAGGCAGTCTACAAGGGTTTGATGTTGAGTATGGAACTAGGGTTTGATAGACTCAACAAATCATTCTTGGGATGAAAATCTGGAAAATCTAAACGTGTTTCTCTTGAATTAAAACTTGTGGGACATTTGGAACAGGTATGAAAATTCATTTTCTCCCAAAATTCTATGAAAATCAGTCCATGAGAGTCCTTTTTATATAAACATGATTTTTGAGGTGGCAGTGTTCATTTGAACGAAAATACCAGTTTCATTCAAAGGAGTTGCATTCTCATTCAAATGAACAGCCTCGTTCATTCTAATGAGTATCCAATGAACTTCCAACGGGTGCAGTTCTGTCAAATAGAGAGACTCCGTATGTACGTTCCAACGAACTAAGAACTTCATTCCAATGAGTGGTAATCCGCATTCTAATGTGAATAAGTTCTCGTTCCAATGAGAAGCATAGATCATTATAACGAACTAAAATTTTCTTTTTGAAAGTTATTTTTATAAAAGTGACTCGAGTTAAAAATAAACACATCCAAGAATAAAGTATTATAAGTTTAATTTAATAACCCTATACCATATGCCTCTAAAAAGTGTCGGTGACTATTTTGTGCATTCGTTCTTTGAAATGTTACCTGGTCACTAACTTGTCTTCAACGATCATGGAAGCATATGTGGATTTGGTTTCTTCGATTAGTAATGGGATATGCCAAAATGATTAAACCATGAGAAGTTAAAAACTCTTGCTCTTGAAGCAAAAACGAGGTTGCACGAAAGACCAAAGATTTTGCATGGGGTGAAAACAGTCTAGTAAAGGACTTTCTCTGGAGCAACGTAGTGGTGAAAGAACTGCTCACAGGATTATCGAGGGAATTTGTCCCATTTTTCCTTAGAAAATTTTTAAAAAGAAGTTTTTTTTGCAAAACCCTAAGTTTGTTTGTCCCAACCAAGAACTCTCATACTTAAAATGCATAAAAACACAATTCTTTATATAATAGGTTTTTCTATATAAAAGTATATTTGCATTTGTATATGACATATTTACAAAACCAAGGTTAAAATAAAAAATTCAATTATAAAAACAATTTAAGCAAGATGTGAATCTAAGTCCACTAAGTCTTACATCTTTCCTAAGTCGTGCACTTGAGGTTCAAAATTGATTGAATCCAGGATGTTGATGAAGCTTTCCTATGACCTCTTAGACAAAGACTCAAAATGTTTTGTCAAGGAATTTTGACAATCTATTTGTTGGATCATATTGAGTATACTATACTCTTACAAAGGGAAACGAGGAAAAAAATTTAAATTCACAAAGCTAGGAATCATCTTCTTCAGAAATCAACTTCTCCATATTTAAGGCAAGAAAAATAACTTACTTTTCTCCATATAGAAATTGTATATTTATGTCCGGACTAGATTAATAAAATATTTTTTTTAGTCAAAGTGTATTATATCTTTAATTGAACTGTATTTGGGTGATTAGACTAAATTAAGTAGTTGGTATTAAATTATGTAAATTGGAACCTTAATAAATATGAATTATTCAATTGTATAAAAATTTAAACTTCATCTTGTTAAATTCCTGGAATATAGTATATAGATGATGATAATTATCATATTGAGAGTGCGCCAGCAATCAATGTCCAACTTATTTAATTAAATTCCAATTTTAGCCCAATTCAGTCTTAACTCCTTCAAATAATTGTCACAGATAAATGAAATAAATCAAACATGCAAGACAGTCACAATTTATGGAAAAATTCCCCAATGGGGAAAAGCCTTTTTATTTCACTATAATTTGTAAATCTATACTTATATGGATTATAATGACATACAGTTACACATGAAATACCCGCAGGTGTTGGTTCGGTGTCGTCAACAAGGAACCCCGCAAAAACTCCAAGATCAACAGTGGAAAATCAGATCAGCCTTTTTCTTCTTCTTCTTCTTCTTCTTCTTCTTCTTCTTCTTCTTCTTCTTCTTCTTCTTCTTCTTCTTCTTCTTCTACTTCTTCTTCTTCTTCTTCTTCTTCTTCTTCTTCTTCTTCTTCTTCTTCTTCTTCTTCTTCTTCTTCTTCTTCTTCTTCTTCTTCTTCTTCTTCTTCATCACAAGAACTCTAGATGAATAGAACAATTTTCTTGGGTTTAGAGGATTCACATAAATGATTGGGAATTGTTTGTGAATCAAAACAGTGCAGAAAATAAGAAAAACGAAGTATGTTTTTTACATAGAAGAACTATAGAAACATCAGCGCCAAGACTTGAAAAAATATGTAGAATGAACACTGTTTAAATATAGTAATCGAGGCGGTGGCTCGTTCGAACGAGATGGGGTGTCGCTCGAACGGCACTGAGTGTTGTTATAACGACATCGCGTGACATGAGCTATCATTTGAACGATCTGAACGACTTGTTTATGTTAGCCTATACACTTAGACAAAATTCGTATTTCGAGATAAAAATATTTCAGACTTCAAAAATTTATTTTAAAAATATTCCTAAATATTTATGCAAATATTAAAAACTCCAATTAAATTATTTTGCCATAATTGCTAGTGGAGTAGTGGGAACATATGATTGTTGAAGACGCACGATACATGATAGCACAATGTTGATGCATTACGCACGTATGACGGTAGTGGGTGCGTGATAACTTCGGATCCAAGTCGAGGCCGTCATGGATGAACGTGAAGACGTGCCAATTGTAGCAGTATCAGACATACTTACAGTGATATAGGATATACAGAAAAATTCCTTAAATAATAAATGGACATTTATAGAATCACGTCCTTTACCATATGCTAGTGTATGAGTTCAAGAAATTAAGATTTATGTTAAATTGTGTTACTTTGTGAAATTGTTCTATCATCTCTTAACTTTATATGTTCAAATTGATGTTAGGTTGTGAAATTGTATCTGCTAATTTTATAGGAAATTCCATTAATAGGTGAATTTATATTATATTGATTGATTTTCATTTTTTGGGATCAAAGTTTTCCATTATTATCTTTTTATAGTTGTTCTTCTAATATTAGTGGAATTTATAAATTCATGATTTGGATTGTTAAAATTCTTATTTTATGTCCCTATAATATTTTCAAACTTAGAAATATTTTGAGTTGATTAGAATATATTTGGGATGAGTTTTTTGTGGAATAACCAAATGAAAGAAAACGAGGAAGGAATTTGGGGTCCCAGACCTTGATGTATCCGGGTTGGAGTTAGATCCGGGCTCAGGAGTTAATAAAATATAGGGTTTTTATGTGTGGGGTCTGGTTCTATTATGGGTTTCTTCAGGGAGATTCATAATAATTTTAATGAATATTATAATACATTAAGTTGTGGTTAAGGATTAAAAATATTTAAAAACCTAATTGATTAAGATGATTTAATTAAAGGGTATTAGTGGGTATGACTTAGGGTGTTTTAAAATTTACGAAACCAAATTATTGTTGGAACACTCCTAAAATGTGAATTAATAATAATAGATAACTTCTCTGGTTATGGAGTTGTTTTAGAACCCTATAAAATTGTAGCGTAAGTTTGGGATAATGATAAATGACTAGGAATTGATGTATGCTTAATATATATGATGTGTAGTTAGTATATGCCTATTTGGTAAGTTTATGTTTACATGTTTATGGGCATTTATTTGGATGTATTATTCGGATTCTTTATGTGCGTGAACAAATAATGGGAGGGCATGTAGGCTGGCGACGGATCTACTAGTCAAGTATTTCATGGGAAAGCATGCGGGGTTGCGCACTACACATTATGATGATGACGACGCTTATGTATAGATCTAATATCCATATGTTTTGGGTTGATTACAATCATCGTCTCTCGAATTGGTTTTGTGAACGCATGATTCGTATGTATAATTCGTATATTAGGTTACGCAGACACAAATTCAAATTTTAACCAAATTTTATCTCGATTATCAATTAGGTGTCCATGAAATATAGTGTCCAAATTAGTTATGTTAACCACGCAAATTATCAAACCAAACAAGAGAAGAAGATAAGGAAAAATTCCTTTCTGACAAAACCTATATTTCATTACTGTAAAGAGTTTACAAACACAATCGACTTAAAGAATACTTAGCCCCACTAAGTATGATGCATAGGGTCTTAAAATCTTCTACAAAATATGATACAGTCTAGCACCATCCACAGGAAGTAGTTTTCCCTCAGTATCCACCGATCAGCCCTAGGATGCAAGATCATGTCTTCTTTAGTAGTATATCCTCGCCTCCACAAATCAACGATAGAGTAGAACTCTACAAGGGTCTTGGGTTTGAATAAACTCAATAAATCATATATGGGATGAATCATTTGTAAAAGAAAAGTATTTTTGTAAAATACAAAGATGATAACTTTTGGTTCAGATATTGAGAATTCGTTTTCACCAAAAGTTTTGAAAAAAACTCATCCAAACAGTTTTTTATAGAAAAATATGAATTTCAAGGCAACGGTCTAGTTTGAATGGAAACACTAGTTTTGTGCTAACTTAATCATGTCTCGTTCGAACGATAACCCGTTCTCATTCAAATGATAACCCATTCTCATTCCATCATCCTTGTAATGACCTTACAACGACTTTGGGTTTGTTAAATAGATTATTGTCGTTCGAAGGTCATTCGAAGCTCATTCCAATGAAAAGGGACTTTCATTCTAACGAGATTACTGTCTCGCTTGAATGAGATTAAAATAAAAAATTTTTTATTTTTGAAATCCATTTTGACAAAATGCCTCGATTTAAAAAGTAAACATCCCTATATATAATTCGTATGAGAAATAAAAACCACAAGTAGTATATCTCCATAAAGTTGCGGTGAAAAATCTAACGACTTTAAATATGAAGTTGATACTCAGTCACTAAGATATATTCGAATGATCTTGGAGAAAGTGAGGATATAGTGTTCAATTTGAAACTACCTCTAGTAACCGGATATGCTAGAATACAAAAATGCCTCAGCTATGGGCAATCGTAAAATATTTCTCCTACAAATCTCTTACTTTGGCTTATCCAGTACAAAACAAAAATCAAACACTAAATTACAAAAAATCCTTAGGACAGTGTATCCTAATGTCCTCCCAAGCACAAATCGGAACTATATTTGAAACTTTGTCTTTAATTGAAATTCTTCTCCCTTTGGCTAAATTTGCTTCATCTTGTGTAGTCTATGAAATCAGCATTAAAGCAGAAGAGACCTATACACATGAAGCAAAAAATACCATGACACATACGAGTTTTAAAGAAAAACAAAAATCCCCTTCAATTTTATCTCCCGACAAAGGGTTAGAAACTAAACATAAATAATAAGGATCACATGAAGAAGCACATATATCACCATATATATAATCAATAAAGCACATGTGATGAATATCCAAAAGGAAAAATGTGTTCTCCGCTTGTCAAACAACTAGTTTTTAAAATTTTAAAATTTGTAAGTATAATGTATATGTACAAAAAGTACATATAGGTACAAAAAACATAGCACCATGGAATAACACTAAAATACTCGAATCGTGAAAACATAATGTATTTTTGTGAACATTTTTCATAGGCAAATCAACATAAACAATCACAAAATATGTGCACGAAGTTATGAGATAATACTAAAGAAAGAACTCAATTTCAAACTTAGGTGTAAAATGTTGAACTCAGATAAAATTGACTCGACTTATACAATATGCCATGAATTTAAATGATTCTCAAGTGAATAACACTAAACTATTTAATGTTTTTCAAGAGAGTTCATTGGGCAAACCCATTGATCTTCTACTTTAAAACACCCTCAAAATCTCACATGTATAAATTCACTCTTAAATATTTTGAAGATATCATAATGCTCATATGTAGCGAAGCATCAATGAATATAAAATAAATGGCCTTGGAACTTTTGTTTTTGTGTGCTGTTAATCTTTTAGGCTCTTTTTGCAAATGGAGAATTTTTACTCAAAGATAATTTTGCTCTTTAGTATCCCCTTTCCATTGCTTAATATATAACAATCTTTTGTGGGAAATGAAATCCGGGAAATGGTTCCCATAAGCACAACTTATCTCTTTTTACATTTGGTTCGTTATTAATCAAGATTGAGATGAGAATACTGTATTCGACACATGATAAGCAAGTTTTTCGAAAAGTACATGCACTTGTGCATGAAGGTGAAAAAGAGTCTAACATGTATAAAATAATCATAAATGATCAACGACATGTTATCCACACATTATTAAGCACAATAACGAAACAAAACCATGTCTTAGAGAATTATGAAAAAATCACATGAATGGATAGAATGTAGGAGTGATTCGAATATCTTAGTTGTTCATCCATATACAGTTAAAAAATGAAATATAAAAAATCTTTTAGTCTTTTTCAATAAATTTTATATAGAATAAAAACTTATTCCAAATTTTTCAAATTTTTTCTTAAAAACCAAAAATCGATTTGGATTTTTTTAATTTTTTCATAAAAACTGAATATCTTTTTGGAATTTTTTAAATATATAAAAAAAAATACGTATAAATACAATAGTAGCACAATCTAGCAATTGGTTTATAAGATGTGATCATAATAAACACCTTACATTAGATAAAGTACCTGAACTCAATCAATAGAGCAAATACCTAAAGACTTCCTAAGATTCTTGAATCTAAGTGCATCTAAAGGTTTCGTGAAAATATTGGCAAATTGATGTTCGGGGTTCACAAAGCTCAAGGACATAACCTTCTTCCCAACGAGATCACGAATGAAATGCTCAGATACTCTAACGTGCTTTGAGTGGGAGTGTTAGACAAAATTACGGGATATGTGAATTGCACTCATATTATCACACGAAATAGTCATCGTGCCTTTGGAAATCCCATCATCTTCCAACATTTGCTTTATCCATAAGAGATACATGCAACAACTCCCGCTGGCTAAATACTCAGCCTCCACCTGGACAAAGATATGCGGTTTTTTTTCTTCGTAAACAAAGAGACGAGCACTCCCAAAGTAAAAACATCCATCTGAGGTACTCCTACAACTATTAACATCCCCGACCCAATTGGCATCTTAATAGGAAGAAGAGAGATCATCGATAACAAAGGAATACAAAATATCGGAGGAAATAGTGCCACTTACGTGTTTGATGATACATTAAAGTGCAAGAAAATGAGACTCTTTTCGGGATGCTTGGTATCGCGCATAGACTCCAATGTTAAAGGCAATATTGGAACGACTAGATATCAAGTAAAGAAGACTACTATCATGCTCCTATAAAGGGCTTGATCTATGTCCTTGCCTAAAGTGTCTTTTTTAAGCCTAATCGATGTACTCATAGGGGCGCGTGAGTGCTTAGTAAAGTCTAGACTAAACATCTTCACTAGGTACCTATCATATTTGGATTGAGACACCTAGAGACCTAAGAAGAACATATGATCTCCAACCATGCTCATCCCAAACTCGCTCTTTATCTCCGCCTCAAAGTATGAGCATGTGAGAGGACATGGATCTGAATACTATATCGTCGACATAGACTTGAGAAGCCAAGATAACACCACTCTCTCTCCTCATAAATAAATTCTTATCATTTCCCCCTTTCTTGTTGCCACGAGCTAAGAGATATGAAGTGAGCTTCTCATACCAATCATGGGGTTCTTGCTTCAAACCATAAAAGGCATTCTTAAGATAATAGACGTGTCCCGTGTGCTTTGGGACTTCGAACCCCATTGTTGTTCCACTTACACTTCCTCCTATAGAATGCATTTAATAAAGTAACTCTTAACATCCATTTAATATGACTTTGTAATACCCCGTACTTTTGGCTATATTTATTTTTGGGATTAATTAATTAAATGCGTATTAATTGGAAATTAATCCGGGTTATAAATACTAACGAGATGTGAGTTGGTGTTTAATTATGTGCATATATGAGTATATATGAAATTGGAATTATGAAAGTTGTCGTGAGATTTATATACGGCATTTTAGAAATTTTGTTGAGACGCGTGGGACCGCCGCGTCACGGTGTAATATTTTGACTATAAAAGTGAATTTAAAATCTATAAACTGTATGGTCGTTTTGAGTGCTCCAACGCGTCCGGAAGGGTCGAGATAGTCAGAAAACACTAGCCGGGGGTGTAGTTTGGATTCCGGGGTATTTTTAGGCCATACCGGCATCATACAGGGTATTTTGGTAATTTCGTATTTTGGGAAATTAAAAGTGACGAAAATTGGTTAATTACATCTGATGTGGATTTGACCCACTAAGCCCCTAACCAACCCATATTAACCTAGAAGGCTACGTAGGTTATTAGAAGAGTTTTCTAAGTTCCCCAAAACAAACCCTAGCCACCTTAAGCCACCATTGGAGAAGAAGCTTGGAGAGAAGAAATTCTGCAGAAATCTTCACCAAACCAACATCAAAATCAGAAATCAAATCAAGGCAAGTGATTTAAATTACATTCCTTATGCAGTGAATGCTTCTTCCATGTTAGAAACCTTGATAATCAATATTATATAAGAGTTAAAAGAAAACCCATGAAATTGGAAGTTATTATTTAATTTTGGGATAGGTTTGCATGTAGAAACATTGTTTGAAGATTGAATTCAGAGATTTCATATTTATGTGATGTAAAAACGGATTAAAATCTGGGAAATTATGATGAGAAAAATCTAGGGTTTATGTTCTTGAAGAAATTGGGAAAAAAATGTAGAAACTTGTGATTTAATGATGTTTAGGATGTATTAAACCCTTAAAAGATGTTAGTATATGACCTTAGCATGTTTGAGGATGATTAGAGAACTTAATACATTGTTGGAACGAATTTTAGAGGAAATTTGAGGAGTAAAAATGGTGAAAAATGAGTTTTAGGAAAATCTGGGACGAATCTGGTAGGTCGTTAGAAGCCCCTGCCCAGGTCGTTCGAACGAACTCGTTCGAACGAGCTTCTAACGAATGGACCAGTCGTTCTAACGAAAGGGAGACTCGTTCGATAACTTCGTTCGAACGAGATCTCGTTAGAAGGTACAGTTCGTTCGAACGAACTGGAATCTCGTTCGAACAACCTCGTTCGAACGAGACTTCTAACGAGTTGACAGAGGAATCTCGTTCGAACAGTCTCGTTCGAACGAGACTTCTAACGAGTTGACAGTTTGGGCCTTTTTGGACTGTTTTGATTTTTGGAGTTCCGTAAAATTGTTCGAGGATATAGATAACATTTCGAGGATGATGTAATGATAGAATTGGGACTTTTGGGTATTTATGAGAAGGAAATTAGATACGAGAGTTATATTAAATGGATGGTTTGGGTTGAGACGTGAGTGTCTACTACGACGTGAGAATGAATTATGGCGCGTATAATTACAAACCGGAATAATATAAGTTGTAGATATTATAAGTTGGTACGAGAATGCGATATGTACTACGATTAAACTACGGGATTACTAAGACGTGTGTTTACTTAGTATTGGTATATGAATTGTGTGTATGACATACCTACCATACTTGCTATCACGGGAGGTTTGCGTTCGCTTAGGGCCCTCTAATCCGTGTGTTGCCCGGATTTAGACTGGTTACCTTGATGAACATAGGTTATAGAAAGACTTATTGGGATATTAATAAGTCCGCTGATCGTAGGAGCGTAGGTATGTGCGTGACCTATGTGATGTGACTGTGTTCGCCTCCATTGTTTGTGATGTTGTTATCTGTGAACTATTCCTGAGAGATTCGGAATATGTAATCCTTATGTACGTGATGTACCGGGATGGATAGCAGAGTATGTGTGCACCACAGCTTAGTTCTCGGGGTGCTTGTATAGTATATTTATGATGTGATTAATATACACTTAATTAATGGGAACCTTCATGTTGTGGCTGTGAATATAATTACGGTATTGCTTCGAGAAAAATAACGAGTTGACTGATAGTGATATATATTGCATATTGAGCATCTGAGTTTACGTTAAACCCCTACTTAATTACGAGCGTTATAATGTTAATAGAACCGAGTAATAAGGGTAGGACCTATGGCAGTCTAGCTAGATATGATGGTACTTAGCTAGTGATTTGTGTCGTTATAGATGGGTACTTACGTTAGGAGTGCACAGTTAGACGAGAGGTGAGAATATCATGTGAGTGCACGTCCTAACATGTACTTTGCATTTAATGTTTTAAATGTTTTTAAAGCACTTGCAGGTTTTTAAAATATAACTCCACATTCGGGCTCTGACCCGTTTGCTTTTCAAATCTATTTTTCTTTGTAAAACCATTTTAGGTGCCCAGCCACAAGGACACCATGCATAGGACATTCATTCAGGTGACGAGCTGTAGCTGTTTGTGGAAGCTACAGGGATTTGCTTGTAGACGCCTCTATCACTTGGATTCCATATTCATTATCTATCCGTTGTAGGGCATGTTGCCCATTTCTATTAGAGTTACATTTCCATTTCAGTTTCAGACTTTGGCATGTACTGTTTTAGTTTTCGGTTTACTTATTTCAGTTATGGGATTGTAGTGAGGAGTTTTTCCTCCAGACTTTATTTATGTTATGTGATGATCATTCTATTTACTTCATTATGGTGAATGGTGTTATTATTCTTTATTACACTTGTTGCATGTTAATCAGACTTTAATTAAAATTTGGCACTTACTTTTTAAATACTAGGTGGTTAGTAATCATTAAAAGGTTTTCGACAGTGATGCTATTAACTGGGCCAACTTGGCATTTTGAATTAATTTAATAAAGGAGTAGCTACCCGGTATTTAATTAGTCGGGGTGTCACAGGTGGTATCAGAGCATCAGGTTCTAGTGTCCTTTAGGATCTGACGGCTTATTATGTTTCCGCTAAGTTTCTTTGATGTAGAGCCCTATATTTTAGGACTGTTGTACTCTTTTTGTGTATGCTTCGTTCTTCAGCTATCTTAAGTTTATAAACAGTGAACTTATAAACTTTGTTCTTATTTCAGATGCCTCCACGACGCGCACGACGAGTTCCCAGGGATGCAACGCCCGAACCCCAGCCCGCTCCAGTTCAGGGCATGATGAACGCCGCTGAGGTTGCAGCTATAGTAGCCCAAGGGGTAAATGCCGCCATTGCCGTTGTTCAGCAGGCACCACCTCAGGCGCCGGTTGCCGCGCCAGTACAGGCTAATGCATTCCTGTCTGCTTGGGAGCGTGTACGTGATTCTTTTCAGAAAGCTCATCCGCTAGAGTTTGCAGGTACCTCAGATGTGGTAGTCTCGAGCCAGTGGAGGAAGGATATGCAGAGGCACTTAAGGATGTATGAGTGCACGGATGTTCAGAAGCAGGTGCTAGCTACTTTCAAGATAGTTAGATCTGCGCTACAGTGGTGGGAGTCTATTACCACCATGGAGGAGAGGGATACTCTCACGATTCAGGAGTTCTGGGTGCGGTTCGACCGCAAGTACTTTCCGTCAGCTGTTCATACGGAAATGAGGAGGAGATTGATGAGTCTGAAGCAGGAAGGTAAGACTGTGGCCGAGTATGAGGCCGAGTTCACAAATCTGTTGAATATCGTTCCAGATGAGATACCAACAGAGAAGAAGAAGATTGAGAAGTTCACGGACGGGTTGACTTGGAGGATCCGTCAGCATCTGCTAGGGAACCTATCGTTGGCCACCTACTCAGATGTGGTTAACGCTGCATTGTTACACTGCCAGGACCACCGTTTTCATATGGCCGAGGGTAAGAGGTCGGGGGAGTCTAGCCATCAGGGCAGGACTGGAGGACATGGTGCCAGCGGGGCACAATCTGGTCAGGGGCAGAGACAGAATGAGCAGGGCTCCCAGCAGGGGGATAATAAGAGGTTCCGGTCAGGGAACTACAGACAGGGACAGGGAGGTTTCCGTCAGGGCCATCAGGGTCCAAATGGCCATCAGGGCAACAAGGGCAGAATGGGCAGCAGTTTCACCAGGGCCAGCAGGGCCAAGGGAGGAACGGTAACGGCCACCAGGGCCGGGGACAGCAGGGACAGAGAGGAGGGAACTTCCCAGGGAAGTGCTTTGTTTGTAGCAAGACTGGCCATAAGCGACAGGATTGTCCTGATAGGGGCAGGGCCCCACAGCAGCAGCATCAGGGTGCTCGCCAGGAGCCACAGAGGCCTATGTTTCCCGCCGCTTTTCCCGCACCGCCACAGATGGAAGCATTGCCACCCATTCCAGCAGTCCCAGTTCAGCAGGGGCAGCTACAGTATGGACGTGTCTACAACGTCCACCAGGCTGCAGTTCCACAGGCACCGCCCGCGATTGAGGGTACGTTTCCTATCCATGGCACTATGGGTCGGGTGTTATTTGATACGGGTGTTACACATTGTTTTATAGCTACACACTTCGCGAAGGCTTTAGGATTGTTAACTACGGCAGAGAGCACAGTGACATGTGTCGACTCACCATTGGGGAGTGGGTCACTTATTTTCTTTATATGCCGGGGAGTGGGGGTAGAGATTGGTGGTTTGGTATTACCTGCAGACATGTTAGTGTTAGACATGCATGTTCACGATGTGATTATCGGTATGGATCGGCTCGTAGCTTATAGGGCCATGATTGATTGCTTCAGCGGGAGCATTATTTTTGCCATTCCGGGGCAAGAGATGTTTGTAGTGGCGATGCCTCGCCCAGAGGGTGGATCGATCGCCCATCTGTATTACATTGAGGAGGATACCTCTAAGGAGGTAGTGATTCCTTTAGATTCTATCCCAGTAGTCAGGGAGTATTCGGATGTGTTTCAGGAGATACCAGGCTTACCCCCCAGTCGAGAGATAGACTTTGTTATAGATTTGCTACCGGGTACGAGACCTATAGCATGCGCACCGTACCGTATGGCTCCAACTGAGATGAGGGAGTTACGGGATCAGATAGAGCAGCTGTTAGGTCAGGGCTTTATTCGCAGGAGTACCTCACCTTGGGGTGCTCTAGTTCTGTTTGTGAAGAAGAGGGACGGTTCACTGAGATTGTGTGTGGACTACCGAGAGTTGAATAAGGTCACGATACGGAATAAGTATCCGTTGCCTCGAATCGATGACTTATTCGACCAGTTGAGAGGAGCTTCTTTCTTCTCGAAGATTGATTTGAGATCGGGATACCATCAGTTGCGTATCAGGGAGGAGGATGTCTCGAAGACTGCATTCTTGTCGAGATATGGTTCTTACGAGTTTCGGGTTATGCCTTTCGGCTTGACCAACGCTCCAGCTGTGTTTATGGACTTGATGAACAGAGTGTTCAGGGATTTCCTAGACCAGTTTATAATTGTCTTCATTGATGATATTCTGGTTTACTCCCAGACAGAGGAGGAGCACGCCGAGCATTTGAGGCAGGTTTTGCAGACACTTCGTCAGAACGAGTTGTATGCAAAATATGAGAAGTGCGGGTTTTGGCTGAAGGAAGTCCAGTTTTTGGGACATATCATTTCCGACCGGGGAATATCTGTTGATCCGGGGAAACTATCAGCGGTGAGGGAGTGGGGACAGCCCACGACACCGACTGAGGTTCGTAGTTTCTTGGGTCTAGCAGGATACTACAGAAGGTTTATTCGGGGCTTCTCAGAGATAGCAGGTCCTTTGACACATCTGACTCGTAAGGGCGTGCCATACATCTGGAGTGATGCCTGTCAGTTGGCATTCGATGAATTGAAGGACAAATTGACCTCAGCACCTGTGTTAGCATTACCGAGACCGGGAGTTGAGTATTTGGTTTACACCGATGCGTCTTTACAAGGACTGGGAGGTGTATTGAAGCAGGAGAGACAGGCCATAGCTTATGCTTCCCGTAAGCTTAAGCCTCATGAGAAGAATTACCCCACGCATGATTTAGAGTTGGCGGCAGTGGTATTTGCCCTACGGATTTGGAGGCACTATCGTTTGGGGGAGAAGTTCCAACTGTTCACAGACCACAAGTCCCTACAGTGTCTATTCACGCAGAAGGAATTGAATATGCGGCAGCATAGGTGGCTTGAGTTTGTGAAGGACTACCAGTTCGACATCCAGTATCACCCAGGTAAGGCTAACGTGGTAGCAGACGCGTTGAGCCGTAGGCCAGCAGATGAGGTGGCAGAGGTGTGGAAGGCTAAGAGAAAGGAATTGGGACACCAGGATGCAGTGGCCCGATCTTTCATGTGTGTGATGACCGTTACCCCGCAGATTGTTACGAAGGTAGTACGGGCACAGGCTAATGACTCGTTCTGTCAGGAGCAGATAGTTCGATTACTAGCAGAGGGAGCCGAGTCCTATACCGTTAGCTCAGACGGGGGATTACGCTTCAATGGGAGATTGGTAGTTCCTCGAAGGGGAGGAATTATGACACGATGTGATGGCAGAGTCGCACGGCTCACGGTTCGCGGTACATCCCGGAGGGGACAAAATGTACCAAGACATGAGACACCAGTATTGGTGGAGCGGTATGAAGAGAGATATCGCTGAGTTTGTTTCGAAATGCGCCACTTGTCAGCTTGTAAAAGTGGATCATCAGAGACCGGCAGGATTGCTACAGCCATTGGAGGTCCCGGTGTGGATGTGGGAGAGCATATCCATGGACTTTATCACGGGGTTGCCTACGTCGCAGAGGGGTCACGACTCCGTTTGGGTAATTGTGGACAGGTTGTCCAAGGTCGCTCACTTTTTACCCGTAAGGACTGATTACACAACGGGACAGTATGCCCAGCTCTTCATTTCAGAGATTGTGAGACTTCACGGTGTGCCCCTAAATATCGTGTCTGACAGAGACAAGATATTTGTTTCGCGGTTTTGGGAGAGTTTCCAGGAGGCAATGGGCACGGAATTGCGGTTGAGTACAGCTTATCATCCGCAGACCGATGGGCAGACAGAGCGCACGAACCAGATGTTAGAGGACATGCTACGCATGTGCATTATTGACTTTGGGGGTGGATGGGAGCAGTACCTTCCACTGGTGGAGTTTGCTTACAACAACTCCTATCAGTTCACTATTGGCATGGCTCCGTTTGAGGCATTGTACGGTAGGCCTTGTTGTTCCCCAGCATGTTGGTTAGAGGTGGGGGACAACAAACTGCTTGGGCCGGAAGTGATTCAGGATACTTCGGCAAGGATTGAGTTAATTCGGAGTCGCATTCGGGTAGCTCAAGACAGGCAGAAGAGTTATGCTGATGCGAAGAGATTTTTCAGGGAGTTCCAAGTAGGGGACCAGGTTTTGCTCAGGGTATCTCCTATGAAGGGGATTATGCGTTTCAGGAAGAAGGGGAAGTTGGCACCAAGGTATGTGGGGCCGTTTCCTATTATTGAACGAATCGGACCGGTTGCGTATAGACTCGGGTTACCGGAGCATTTGCATCGGATTCACGATGTGTTTCATATTTCCTCGCTGAGGAAATACCTTAGAGATAATTTGGCTCATTCTCACATTACTGTGGAGGACATCGATCTCCAGCCTGATAGCTCCTACGAGGAGGGGCCGATTGCTATTTTGGACCGAAGCGAGAGGAAACTGCGGTCAAAGATAGTTCCGTTAGTGCGTGCTCAGTGGCGACATCACAATGTCGAGGAGTCCACTTGGGAGCGCGAGGATGAGATGCGCGAACGTTATCCAGAGCTGTTTTTAGCAGGTACTTTCTAGTTTCGAATTTCGGGACGAAATTCAGTTATTAGGGGGGAAGTATGTAATACCCCGTACTTTTGGCTATATTTATTTTTGGGATTAATTAATTAAATGCGTATTAATTGGAAATTAATCCGGGTTATAAATACTAACGAGATGTGAGTTGGTATTTAATTATGTGCATATATGAGTATATATGAAATTGGAAATATGAAAGTTGTCGTGAAATTTATATACGGCATTTTTGAAATTTTGTTGAGACGCGTGGGACCGCCGCGTCACGGTGTAATATTTTGACTATAAAAGTGAATTTAAAATCTATAAACCGTATGGTCGTTTTGAGTGCGCCAACGCATCCGGAAGGGTCGAGATAGTCAGAAAACACTAGCCGGGGGTGTAGTTTGGATTCCGGGGTATTTTTAGGCCATACCGGCATCATAAAGGGTATTTTGGTAATTTCGTATTTTGGGAAATTAAAAGTGACGTTGGTTAATTACATCTGATGTGGATTTGACCCACTAAGCCCCTAACCAACCCATATTAACCTAGAAGGCTACGTAGGTTATTAGAAGAGTTTTCTAAGTTCCCCAAAACAAACCCTAGCCACCTGAAGCCACCATTGGAGAAGAAGCTTGGAGAGAAGAAATTCTGCAGAAATCTTCACCAAACCAACATCAAAATCAGAAATCAAATCAAGGCAAGTGATTTAAATTACATTCCTTATGCAGTGAATGCTTCTTCCATGTTAGAAACCTTGATAATCAATCTTATATAAGAGTTAAAAGAAAACCCATGAAATTGGAAGTTATTATTTAATTTTGGGATAGGTTTGCATGTAGAAACATTGTTTGAAGATTGAATTCAGAGATTTCATATTTATGTGATGTAAAAACGGATTAAAATCTGGGAAATTATGATGAGAAAAATCTAGGGTTTATGTTCTTGAAGAAATTGGGAAAAAAATGTAGAAACTTGTGATTTAATGATGTTTAGGATGTATTAAACCCTTAAAAGATGTTAGTATATGACCTTAGCATGTTTGAGGATGATTAGAGAACTTAATACATTGTTGGAACGAATTTTAGAGGAGATTTGAGGAGTAAAAATGGTGAAAAACGAGTTTTAGGAAAATCTGGGACGAATCTGGTAGGTCGTTAGAAGCCCCTGCCCAGGTCGTTCGAACGAACTCGTTCGAACGAGCTTCTAACGAATGGACGAGTCGTTCTAACGAAAGGGAGACTCATTCGATAACTTCGTTCGAACGAGATCTCGTTAGAAGGTACAGTTCGTTCGAACGAACTGGAATCTCATTCGAACAGCCTCGTTCGAACGAGACTTCTAACGAGTTGACAGAGGAATCTCGTTCGAACAGTCTCGTTCGAACGAGACTTCTAACGAGTTGACAGTTTGGGCCTTTTTGGACTGTTTTGATTTTTGGAGTTCCGTAAAATTGTTCGAGGATATAGATAACATTCCGAGGATGATGTAATGATAGAATTGGGACTTTTGGGTATTTATGAGAAGGAAATTAGATACGAGAGTTATATTAAATGGACGGTTTGGGTTGAGACGTGAGTGTCTACTACGACGTGAGAATGAATTATGGCGCGTATAATTACAAACCGGAATAATATAAGTTGTAGATATTATAAGTTGGTACGAGAATGCGATATGTACTACGATTAAACTACGGGATTACTAAGACGTGTGTTTACTTAGTATTGGTATATGAATTGTGTGTATGACATACCTACCATACTTGCTATCACGGGAGGTTTGCGTTCTCTTAGGGCCCTCTAATCCTTGTGTTGCCCGGATTTAGACTGGTTACCTTGATGAACATAGGTCATAGAAAGACTTATTGGGATATTAATAAGTCCGCTGATCGTAGGAGCGTAGGTATGTGCGTGACCTATGTGATGTGACTGTGTTCGCCTCCATTGTTTGTGATGTTGTTATCTGTGAACTATTCCTGAGAGATTCGGAATATGTAATCCTTATGTACGTGATGTACCGGGATGGATAGCAGAGTATGTGTGCACCACAGCTTAGTTCTCGGGGTGCTTGTATAGTATATTTATGATGTGATTAATATACACTTAATTAATGGGAACCTTCATGTTATGGCTGTGAATATAATTACGGTATTGTTTCGAGAAAAATAACGAGTTAACTGATAGTGATATATATTGCATATTGAGCATCTGAGTTTACGTTAAACCCCTACTTAATTACGAGCGTTATAATGTTAATAGAACCGAGTAATAAGGGTAGGACCTATGGCAGTCTAGCTAGATATGATGGTACTTAGCTAGTGATTTGTGTCGTTATAGATGGGTACTTACGTTAGGAGTGCACAGTTAGACGAGAGGTGAGAATATCATGTGAGTGCACGTCCTAACATGTACTTTGCATTTAATGTTTTAAATGTTTTTAAAGCACTTGCAGGTTTTTAAAATATAACTCCACATTCGGGCTCTGACCCGTTTGCTTTTCAAATCTATTTTTCTTTGTAAAACCATTTTAGGTGCCCAGCCACAAGGACACCATGCATAGGACATTCATTCAGGTGACGAGCTGTAGCTGTTTGTGGAAGCTACAGGGATTTGCTTGTAGACGCCTCTATCACTTGGATTCCAGATTCATTATCTATCAGTTGTAGGGCATGTTGCCCATTTCTATTAGAGTTACATTTCCATTTCAGTTTCAGACTTTGGCATGTACTGTTTTAGTTTTCGGTTTACTTATTTCAGTTATGGGATTGTAGTGAGGAGTTTTTCCTCCAGACTTTATTTATGTTATGTGATGGTCATTCTATTTACTTCATTATGGTGAATGGTGTTATTATTCTTTATTACACTTGTTGCATGTTAATCAGACTTTAATTAAAATTTGGCACTTACTTTTTAAATACTAGGTGGTTAGTAATCATTAAAAGGTTTTCGACAGTGATGCTATTAACTGGGCCAACTTGGCATTTTGAATTAATTTAATAAAGGAGTAGCTACCCGGTATTTAATTAGTCGGGGTGTCACAGACTTGAAGTATAAATGACGTACTATGGCATGCAGGAAGTGGATGAACTCAAGCCTAGTAACTAGAACGAATGTCTCATCAATATCTACCCCCTCAATATATGTGTATCCTTTGGCAACTAACCTAGAATTATTGTGAAATATTTCCTCTGCTTAATGGATAAATAATTGCAACCAATGGATAATTGCTTCTCATCTTAAATTGAGGTGATTGGATTTGCACTAACGGAAACCATAAATTTCATACATAATAGAGGGATATGATGGGTTTTCTCGCAAATCCACTTGTTACCTATCATATTTGTCTCTCTAGGTTGGGGGACTAACTCCCAGACATCGTGCTTGTGAAAATGAAACAATTAATCTTGCATAGAGGATATCCAATGCTCATCATTGAGTGCTTCTTTCGCTTTCTTGGGCTCGGCTAAGGAGGTGTAACAAAGGTATCTAGCCAGATTCCCATATTGAGCGCGAGTATTAACACCTATTGGGGTATCACCAAGTATACTGGAAGGGTCGTGAATCTTTCGAACCCAAGAGTTTGGATCCTCTAAATATAAAGTGGGGTCCACCGAGGTAGCACGAGGAGCGATGGGATCATTACCAGGGCAGCATCCTCTTCACACTCAGGGTTGGTGGCAAAATACATCGATAACTCATCATCTCTAATTGTGACATTTATTGACTAGATAACCTTAGAGCTTGCAAGGTTAAACACCCTATAAGACTTACTCGATGATGAATAACCTAAAAATAATCCCTTATCATTTAGGGAGTCAAGCTTTCCTAACTGCGCTCTATCTTTTAAGATGCAACAAGTACTCTGACAGACATAAAAATACTCTAGGTTGGGTTTCTTCCATGTCCATAACTCATATGGCGTGTGTAGTGTATGTGGATGAATCTATGACCCTATGCACCATATGGCATGTGGTACTCACCGCCTCGGCCCAAAAACGTCTAGGAACGTTTCTTCTGAGAATCATGGATATATCCATCTCTTTTATCGTCCAATTCATCCTCTTAACTATCCCATTTTGTTGAGGAATACTAACGACTGAAAACTTATGTTTGATGCCCTCTCAACCATAATAGTGATCCACTTAGGCTTTTTTAAATTCAGTGCCATTGTCACAATGTATCTGACTAATAGGAACACCGTGTTGGTTTTGTAGGACACGACACTTGATTGATAGAAACTAAATTGCGTTAGACTTTTTTCTAAGAAACCCTACGATAGAGTATATCGAAAAGTCACTGAACATCCCGAGAATGTATCTCTTACCACCTCAACTCTCCGAATGAGTAGGACCTATAAGATCCATGTGAATGAATTCCAACACACGTGAGGTGGTAATGGTATGCAACATCCGATGGGGACTTTAATTTTTTTTTTCTTATTGGTAAGGTCAACAAATTGAGGAAGCTGGTTTCCCAAGCGATGGTAAGTCACGAATTATGTCTTTTTTCACTAATCTCTCAAGATATCTAAAGTTAACATGATCTAGTCCTTGATGTTAAAGCTCCATAGAAGAGGTCGTGGCAATGTTGCACGCAAAGGAGAATTTGGGCACGATCCCATATCAATTATCTTTGGCCCTCACTCCTTGTAGTAAACGTTCACCGGATTGATTATTTACATTACATTCTGACTGATCAAACTTTACTTCAATGTTTGCATCGCACAATTGACTATGCAAGTGAAGTTTTCTTTCAACCCTTTTACATGCAACACATTTTCTAGTTTAGGAAATTCTGGTATCTCAACACATCCATTACCTAAAATAATATACATATTCCCATCTCCATTAATGACTTTGCTTCCTTACGATCCACATGTAATAAATATTATGTCACTGATCATGTGCCTAGGGCACCTAATATCAAAATACCATTGAGAAGTATTTTGAACCTTGAGAGAAGCATGGATAACAAGGGATTTGTCATCATGCTTAGGTACCCAAGTGGAGGTAACCTTTTGTTTGCCCTTATCATTGTTGGCTTTATCCTTAGCGTTAAAAGTATTCTCAAACAAAATAGACATCCATTAAAATTCTTCCACTAAGATTTGTGAAGTCGCGACTAGGAACTCAACTTTCTCTCGATAGCTAGAAAGGTCGATATAACGGTGCGCGAGAGATGTGCACGTTCAACTCTACCTAACTTGTAGCGAAATTCCCTAAAGTGACCTCTCCTTTTGTAATAGGTGCAAACATAGACTTATTTTAGTCTAACTTGGTTCACTCGTTTAGGTTAAACCCTTTTTTATGGTTTAAATTGATGCCCATAAGCATCTACCATAAATATAGGAACCAATTTCGGTGCGGCATGGGAAGTTAATGCACCGTTGTATACTATTCCTTACCTATCCTTAAAGCACAACGCGTGAGTGAGGAGCATATTTCTAACCTTCTTTGATGTATCCTGTGTAGTAAACTTAAACTCATGGTCATGTTCTAGATCTTTCTCGAGTTGGGATACAAGGGATCTAAGTTCTTATGAGTCTCTATAGATGTTTGAAGATCTCTCGTAAGACTAGCCACTTTATTGGTCAAGTCACCATTTTCTTTCTCCACAAAAATGACTCTCTATCCCAAAGGAACTCTCACCGAGGAATCTCTCTCTCTCTCACCTCATCCTCTAAAGATAAAACTTTAAGAGTCAAACCTTTGTTTTGATTTTTCATTTTAAAGGACTCGGTATAAAGTTTGGCATAAGCATGTTGAAAGTCACTCTCTCCATCACTCAAAACATCTTCCCCCTCACTCTCTCCGGAATGATTAAACTCACTATCGAGGTCAATATGTTTGGAAATGTTCTCAATGGCATGAGGCATACTTGATGTACCAACTTTACTAGCCATGAAGGCGGTGAAGTTACGTCCGTGCGGTGATTCATCTCCAGAATCCACCGACTCGACTTCACTATCACTAAGGGTGGCATTAAATGTAGTTTTGGCTTTGACTTGTCTCTTCAATTTCGTAAAATACTCATGAGATTTGTGCTCCTTACCCTTGCAGTCATGACATCTTTCTTAGGGCAAACTTTTCTTTCTTTTTCAAAATTTTTCTTGTTCGATTTATATTTTTTGTCTTTCTCAAAAATTTTATTTTCTTTAAAAGTATTTTCTTTTCTAAGTTTGAGAATTTTTTTGCCATTTTTTACAAAAAGGGAAAGATTGTCCAGATCAAAATCGTAGTCGGAGTAAAAAATTACCTCTTATTTATTTTTAGATTAAGCTTTTAAAGAAATTCCCTCTTTCTTAGGTTTCACAGTTTTGGGAAACATGTCCACATTATAAGTTTGAAGGTCTCCTAAGAGTTATTCTAACCTAAGCGTACCTTAAATTCCCAACTAACTAATGATAGTAACCTTAGGAATAAAAAGAGCTAGAAGGGATTTCTAATTTTTTTTACAACGCGTGTCTGAAGAATTTTCTCACCCAAATCTAAACTAAAGTTAACGATATTAGACAATAGTGCATAAAATTAATCAAAAGACTCAGAACCTATCATTGTAATAGTCTCAAACTGTGTGGTGAGGTTTTGAAGCATATAATCTTTCATAGTGTTGGTACCCTTATGAGTGAGATGGAGGGTATTCCATGCTTTCTTAGACGTGGTGCACGCCATGATGCGATAGAACTTGTCAGGGATGATGGTTCTAGAAATGGCATTTAAATCGCATGAGTTAAATTGACTCCATTTTAGTTCATATTCCGTCCAAGATATGATGGGTTTAGAACCTCTAACATCACCATTGGTCACAGTGGGTGGTGTCCACTGTCTTTCACACAAGCCTGACATGCTCGCTTTCAAAGCTGACCAAGTTTGAGCTTTCCAATAAGCATAATTAGAACCATCACAAATCGGTAGCCAGTTATAAAAATTATCCATAAAATCTAAGTTTTAAAGGATCGTACAAAAACTTAGTGTAAGTCGCTCTTATACCAATTTGTAAATGCAGGGTTCGTATGGATAGTCCGTATATTAGGTTACGCACACACAATTTCAAATTTTAACCAAATTTTAGCTCGATTAACAAATTAGGTGTGCATGCAATATAATGTACAAATTAAATATGTCAAAACACGCAAATAATCAAACTAAAAATGCAAAGAAGATAAGGAAAAATCCCTCTCAGGAAAAACTTAGATTTCAGCACTGTAAAGAGTTTGATAGACACAATCAACTTACAGACTACTTAGATTCACTAAATATAACGTGTATAGTCTTTAATTTTTTTACACAATATGTCACAGTCCAGCACCGTCTATAGGAAGTGATCTTCCATCGGTATCCAGCGATCAACTTCAATATGCACGATCCTATCTTCTTCAATGGTAGTGCCTTGGCTCCACAAATCAGTAGTAGAGTAGAATTATACAAGGGTTTGATGGAAGTGTATGTGTAGGCCCCTTTTTATTTCAAATCTTCTTTAAGGATGTTAAAATAATTTTTCTTTCAAAAAACGTTTTCCAAATATAACATGCACCAAGTTTGTGAACCAATTTCAATTAAGTTCAATTTTGTATTTTTTTCATCCTAAACATGCATCTAGGTTATTAAAGCAAGTAAATAAAGCCAAAAAATCACTAAGGGAAAAACACCTCGGACGGCCCAAGCCAGACAATCGCTATGATGCAGAGTTTACAAAGGAAGACATACAGACATACACAATGACTCGATCCCCACAAGCCTTGATGCTCTTCTTCACTTTAACCGTTCCTTCATAATGCCTACGTAGAAATCCTTTCCACGATACTCGTCCAAAACACATGCATCCATGAGTGCCTCGGTGTCCAACGGTGTAGCATTAAAAACCGTCTATGATTCAGAACACGAACTCCTCTACTTCTTCACCACAAAACCCAAGTAACAACTTGTTCAATATGTATGAACAAACCCAGATGGTGCAAAAAAGATCGCTATAGAAATAATATATGAAAGATCGAATCTTTTAAACTCTAAGGATGGTGGTTTTTAACTTCGAAAACCTTAGAAAACTTATGCAGAAAATGTATGAGTTCTTTTCTGGAATATGGTTCTGCACACACATCGAAATTCTGAGAGAAAAAAATATTTAAATAAAAAATGTAAGTCGGAATGTCGGTCTAACGAGATCCACAATTCGTCTCGTTTGAACGACATCAAATGTCGTTTGAACCACTAAAACTCAAGATGTGGTTTCATACGATTCTAAACTATAATTATCTCAGAATAAACAAAGATAAAATATTTAAAATCATTTATAAACAAATGCAATTTGAATAAAGATGTGAAACGTGTACCAATAAAACTCGGCGTGATATATATATATTTGAAGCTTGGCCGTAACGTCTTCTAATCAAATACGTCATAGACTATGTAGAGATCGTGATAATATAAAAATCTATCTATGACTCAAACATGTTTTATTCCAAAAATAAGTCAAATACATACAAAAGGACTCAATTGGAAATTTTGCCCTTACAAATCTCCCCCTTTGACTATTTCGGGACAAAACCCAAATAGTGAAAAGCATAAGCCGAGCCATCAAGCCATATGACACCTCAAATTCGACCCCATAAAATTCAAAATCAAAATTATAGGGCATGGACTAGTATATGTAAGTCCAAAAAGCATGAGCTGTCTGAATGTGACCTAGTCTCAAAATCTTTCATCGCTGAAGAATACCTACACAAGTGAAACAAATACCCCGTGAAGTATGGAGGAACAAATGATATAAAGATAATATGTAAAGCAAATAATTTGTTAAACATGTGAGAAATACCAATATGTGCAATACATCATGATACCAATAAAATATTAACATATATATAATAAAAAACATGATTCCAATATGTAAAGTCGAAAAAATCTATGCTTAATTAAAAAATCTCCCCCTATATAACATACATATCTCCCCCTTTTATCTCGAATAGACAATAAGTGAAAAAGATAAACAAATTACCAAATATCTAGAATGAAATAATCAATGAAGAATATCAAGATAAACAAGGAATGACAGCTAAAAATAATTAGAAGATACCAAATTATTGCTAGCAAACAGTCACATAAAATGAATCATCAATCTAAGCCAAGATGAGACTAAACGAATCAATGCAGTGTGAGAATCAAGACATGAATAATCAATAATGACTACATGTAAATTGTCCAAATGAACCTATAAGTAACAAAATAGTAAGATATTAACATATATACGAAACAGTTACGAAAAGCAGAGGAGGGTTGAAAAATTTAGGCAGGTCATTCGAATGACTAAGCCATGTTATTTGAACGTCATAGGCATGTAGTTTGAACTAGGTGTAAAAACGACCCAAAACAGTAAGGTCTCGTATGAAGAATTTATCTAACGACCTCAAAAACGACAATCTAACGACCATATCTGAAATAATTACCGCCTCAAAAAATGTGTCGCGAGTAGAAAACTTCGAACAACTTGGACATGTATTTCAAATGATGTCCAGAAGTCGTTTGAACAACTTCAGCATTCTCTGTATTTCGGTTCCAAAAATGTTAAAGTTTTGTCCAGTTGAAAAATTTCATGAACACTGGTACGGGAGATACGAAACATTAGCGAAACATACTCAAAATAGAAAAATAAAACTAGGAAAACAATGTGAGTTTCATGCTAACATAGTATCAATGTGCTTAAACATGGACATGGAATGAATGGGAGTGAACTACAACAAATGAATCACAACTTGAACACATTAAAATGATCAAGAATCTTTAATTAATATCTTAATGTCATCAAACTTAGTTTTAGCCATATGTGACAATTAATATATTGAGCTTAATGAACTAAACGAACAACATGAACACAAATCCGTAAATTTGACAATTCAACAAATAATAGTGTCATGACCCAATTGTTCAACATTAGGATTCGTGGTGCAAACCCATTGTTATTATCCATCTAAACATCCTCATAAATTCATATTTTCTTTTTTAAGTTCTTTTGAGGTTTCGATTTTTCACAAAGTAGAGAAATCCTTTTGGCCCTATTTTGGCATATGATTCTTTTTATATTCTTAATTTTATCCTGATCTCTTTTGAACGGTGGCTTTCACGATGAGATTATTATCCTCTCGTAGCCCTTTACCGTGAACACTCTTCATTTTTTTAATATAAGAGACGAAAAATGGTTCTTACATGCATAGACGACAAAATTGAGATAATAACATCTCACCAAACTTAAATATGCATGATAATTCAAACACTCATATAAACTCGTGCATGTGTGCAACGATGGCATATATACAAAGTCTAATTAAAATGCAAATCAACTTCGAAACAACCCCATTAATTAATGGTTAAGATAATTATAAGCATCTATAATTATGATCAAATGTACTAGCCACATGGATAATAAAATGATGGGGGTCCTAGCACACTAATATGCCATATCAAAGATGAAAACTCATGATAAAAAAATAAACCAAAAATCTTTTTGTGTTTTTCAAAAAATATTAGTCATTCAAAAAAACAAAATCTTTTTGTATTTTCTAAAAAATATCTAGACCAAAGTTCTTTTTGTATTTTCAAAATTTTTTATCAAAACAAAATCTTTTTATATTTTTCAAATAAGACTCAAATAAATAATAAATATAATACAAAGAGATAAACATATCATAACTCTAACAAAGATATATATCATGAAGTAAAGACTAGCGTATGACAAACATGGCAACACAATTATCCTTGCGATTTAGCATAGGAAGAATCAAGGGCAACCAAATAAGAACCATGAAGTTTCATTCCTAAAGCCACTAACTCCAATTTCCTAACCCAAGTAGGTTTGTAATGATGCATGGGGATTTTGGGAACCGAAATGACTTTATTCTTAAACTTCCTAGTATCATTTTAAGGTCATAACAATAATTCCAAAGGTGACCCCTCCTACCTCAATGAGAACAGGTGTAAACACGATGAGGAATATGACCTAAATGTGGACATCTCCTAACATTTCTAGTCGGCTCTCTCACACGGTTGGTATTGGCTTTGGGAATGGGTACAATACAATCATCGATTCCTATACCACACTTATCATCCTTCATTTGGAAGGTACTTATAATCTTATCCAGCTTTTCCAACCTAGACTCCAAATCAAACTTCACCTTACTCATGTCTCTCAATCTCTCCTCAAGCTCACTAATGCTAGACTCAAGCAAACTCCTAAACTCCTTAAACTCTAGAATCTCCTTTTTCAAATCCTCCATTAAACCACTAAGACTCTCTCTCTCTCTCTCTCTCAACATACTCAAGTTTCTCTCGAAAAGACTTCTCCCGTGCCTTATAAGATCCTCAATCAAAGCATCATTATTTTCTATGGCACACTCAACCTAGCTTACAACTTCAAGTTTTCCTTTTTCACCTTTACCACTTCCGCATACAAATCATTAAAGGAAGATTGAAACTCTCCAACATCTATCTCCTCCCCCTCACTAGCTTCACCCTCGCTCACTTGGGATTCACACTCAATGGCCTTGGAAGTTTCATTCACATGAGAATCTTCATGGGAAGATTTATCATCATCGCTCACATGACATACCATGAACATTACAAAGTTGCGCTCAATGGGGTAACTCTCTTCCTCTTACAGTTCACTATCATTTAAGGTGGAATTATATGCAATCGATTTCTCACCCTTATTCTTTAGTCTAGTGAGACACTACTCTACCTTGTGACGATAACCCTGACAACCAAAACACCTATCCAACTCATCCCTTTTAGCATTCTCACTCTTATTCTTAGGGGCGAGATCGACCTTGTTGTTCTAGAATTTCACAAGTCTTTTGGCATCTTTCGATTGCTTTTGGAACTTAATAAAATTTTTGAACTTCTTTTCCAACAAGGTTACTTCCTTAAAATCGAAATCGGAATCATCATCCGAAACTTTAGTCTCCACCTTTCGGGTTGTCAAAATAATGCCATTTTCTTTCTTTAACACTTTGTTGGATGTAAAAATGTCAATCTCATATGTTTGTAAGTGACCTACAAGCTCTTCTAGTTTTGTTGATTCAAGCATACCCAAGGAGTTTAAAATGGTCACTTTGGGATAAAATCTACCAGGCAACGACCATAATATTTTCTTAATTACTCGATTGTCGGGTATTTTTTCTCCCAAGTTAAACAACGAGTTCATAATATTGGATAATATAGCATAAAACTAATCAAATGGCTCATTGTCTAACATCTTAATCTTCTCAAATATTGTAGTGGAAATATTCCAAGCCTCTTTTAAAGTTTCACACGTCATGATTCAATTATACTCTTTCGCTGTGACATGTGAGGAAATAACGTGAAGACCTTTGGGATTATAAAGTACAAGTCTATGTTCAGTTTCAGCCCATGATTCAATGGGTTTTAAATTAGTGGCGTCTCCCTCTCAGGTGACCGGCGGTGACCATTATTTTTAAACCACTAACCAAACATGCTCATCAATTGATTTCAAAGCACTCCTCATTCGCATTTTCTAACAAGTATAATTTGTGCCATAAAAAATTGGAGTTCTAAAACTATCATAACTTCAGAAATTAATCCTTAAAAGCAGAAGGGATCAATACATAAAAAAATGTTTCTATCATTTGTAGGCCCCTTTTTATTTCAAATGTGCTTTAAGGACGTCAAAACAATTTTTCTTTCAAAAAACTTTTTCCAAATTTATGATGAACCAAGTTTATGAATCAATTTCAATTAAGTCCAATTTTATATTGTTTAATCCTAAACATGCATATAGGTGATTAAAGCAAGTAAAATAAAGTAAAGTTCACAACATCGGATATACGAGGAAACCACTAAGAGAAAAAACATCGGATGGCCATGGCCAGACAATCACTATGATTTGGAGTCTACAAAGGAAGACAAACAGACTTACAAAATGACTTGATCCCCATAAGCCTTGATTCTCTTCTTCACTTTAACCACTCCTCCATTGTGACTACATAGAAATCCTTTCCACGATACTTGTCCACAACACACGCGTCCATGAGTGCCTCGGTATCCACCGATGTAAATTTCACAACGGTCTATGATTCAGAACACGGACTCCTTCACTGCAAAACCCAACGAACAACATGTTCAATATGTATGAACAAACCCAGATGGTGAAAACAAGATCTCTATAGAAATAGTATATGAAAGCTCGGATCTTTTAAACTCTCACGATTGTTTTTAACTTTGAAAACCTTAGAAAACTTATGTAGAAAACGCATGAGTTCTTTTCTGGAATTTGGTTCTGCACACACCGAAATTTTGAGAAAAAAAATCTTTAAATTAAAAATATAAGTCGGCATGTCATTCTAACGAGATCCAAAAGTCGTTTTAATGATTGTGAGATGTCGTTCGATTGACAGTAAATGTCGTTTGAACCCCTAAAACTAAAGATGTGATTTCATATGACTCTAAACTGTAATTATCTCATAATAAATGAAGATAAAACTATTTAAAATCATTTTAAACATTTTAAATCATCTATAAACAAATTTCCATCCTTTAAAACTCTTTCTGAACTCTATAAGCATAATGCGTCATACTTGAGACTATCTTGGAATGCAATTTGAATGTAGACGTGAAACCTGCACCAATAAAATTCGACATGATATATCTTTGAAGCTTGGCCTCTACGTCTTCTAATCAAACACGTCATAGACTATGTGGAGATCATGACAAAATAAAAATCTATCTATGACTCAAACTTATTTTGTTTTGGGAATAAGTCAAATACATACAAAAGGGCTCAATTGAAATTTTTTCCCTTACAGTATGGAAACCTTGGTTTGAATAAACTAAATAATTATATATGGGATGAATGATTCGAAAAAGAAAAGTGTTTTTGTAAAACCCAAAGATAAGAAATTTTGGTTCAGATATTGAGAATTCGTTTTCCCCAAAGTCTTGATAAAAACTCATAAAAATAGGTATTTAAAGAAAAACCAGAAATTTTGAGGCAACATTCTTATTCGAACAAAAATGGCATCTCGTTGGAACAAAAACACTATTTTCGTTCTAACGATATCAAGAATCGTTTGAACGACAACCCATTCTCATTTGATCAACCTTCTTATGACTTTTGGAGTCTTAACAGACTATTGTCGTTCGATGGTCATCTGAAGCTCGTTCCAACAAAAAAAGATTTTCGTTCTAACGAGATCAATATCTCGTTCGAACAATATTAATATAAAAAGTTTTTATTTTCAAAATCCATTTTAACAAAATGCATCTATTTAAAAAGTAAACATCCTAGAATATAATTCGTATGAGAAATAAAAATCACAAGTCGTATACCTCCATAAAGTGTTGGTGATAAATCCAACGGCTTGAAATCCGAAAATGATGCTAGGTCACTAACACATCTTTGAATGATCGTGGAGGAAATGCAGATGTAGTTTTCAGTTTGAAACTCCGGTTTGTAATGGGATACGCCAAAATAGAAAATTGCCTCAACCATGAGCAATCATGAAATCTTGCTTTTACAGGCACATTGGGACTCAAATCCTTTTGTGTAGACATTGGTATATGGTTACGCAGTTGGTGTAATGGATTAGTGATTTATCCAATATTATATATCTAAAGACTTTAAAAGATTGGGAGAGTAAGACTTTGTGATATACTGTATGTGGTCGCTGGGCAAGAGTGTCAATCTGATACATCATTATGGACATGTTATATGAACCATTTACTTATGATAGTTATGTGGATGGGATAGATGAGTCTAGAACTTTATCCTTAAGGTGTAAATTTATAATCATGTGCGAATATTATAATGGTATCATATAATGGGTTTGGTAAGGATGGCATATTAATATTGTTTTGAGATATTCACCTTATTAATTTGTCGTAGGAGTGTTATGGTTTTATTATTATTATTACATATGTCATCTAATTGGGATCATATGGTAAGTTCTTGTTGTGGGACTGACCCTTTTACATTGACAAATTTTAAGTCAGTGGTAATAACTATAGACTACCCATTCTAATACCCCCAACCATTCCTTAGGTCCCTAGCACCTCTCTTCACCATTCCAAACCCAAGTCATAACTCGAGTACTGACCTAAAGGCCATCGGACGCTCCGAGGTCCATTTGACTAAAAGTCAAACTCTTTAGCTTGATTGATACTGAATGAATCCTCGAAAGGCATTGAATCCCCTTTCCAACGGTTCGTCCTGTGCATAATTTTGACTTACGGTGTAGACGAACTACCCGTTTCCCCCAAAACTCGATCCGAAGGTCACCGAAAGCTCCCAGGATCCATTTGACCAATGTTAACTCTTCAACTTGACCGAGACTGAATGAATCATTGAAGGGAACTAAAACCCCTTTCTAACAGTTCACCCCGTGCACGATTCTGACTTACGGTACGGACGAACGATCCGTTTTACTCAGAAAGGTCACCGAACACTTGCAGGTCCCGATTGAACAAAGTCAACTCCCTGAACCAGGTCAAACTCTTTGGAATGCCAGAATATATCTCGTAAACTTTCTAATGGTCCTCCCTGTGCACGATTCCGACTTACCATGCAGACGAATAATCTATTTGCGTCCGAAGTTTCCTCGTCCAAAGGACCGACGAACGCTTTTGAGCCACATTTGACCCAAAGTCAACTCCCGAACCAAATATTAGTCCAAGTACTTTCAAAGGTCTCTAAAATACATTTCCAAAGGTTCACCCCGTGCACAATTCGAATCAACGGTTTGCGCTCTACGACCGATTTTCCAAAGGAACCTAAAAACACTGCCAAACGGCAGGTTCCAAACCCTGCCTAGCGGCAGTGTGGCTAAACACACTTGTCGATTGACAAAACAAGGGCTATGCCAATCGGCAATGACCTGAGCCTATAAAAATGAGGGCCTAACCTCATTCTAGGAAAAGAGGAAGATCAGAGATCCATCACTCTCAACAAGCTCAGAAAATCCTTCTCGTAGTCAGCGTGATTTCCACACCCAAATCCTTTTCCAACCTTCACCTTTCATCACCTTATTCATCAAACTTGGTGAATTAAGTATCCTCCATCATCACCCAAGTGCAAGGGCTGCTCTCCAACTTCCAAGATCAAGCTCAAGATCTTCAAGAAGGTTCAACTTTCTTAATTTCGTCTTTAAATTCTCCGAAATTCGCATTAGTTTGTTTTGTTACTTAGTAATTTCATTCTCTCATCTCACATATCCTAATATACTTTTTATTTAGTATTATTGCACATCTCTTATTTTTATATAAATAAAACCCCCAAAAAAGAAAAAAGTGGATTTGCTCAAAAATTCCAAACAAGGATTCTCACACTTTTTTCACACTTTTCTCACAACTAAAACACTTTTTACACACACACACACACACACACACACACACACACACACACACACATATAAGAGAAGTCCCCGGTTGGATTTATGGGAAAAATCCCACCCCTCGTTTTGTGTACAAACTAAGGGACTTTGATGCCTCTATAGGCTATGTAGGCGTCTCGGGGGTAAAACTCGAGACTCGAGTCCTTTTCCTACTTTTTTCCTATTTTTCTAAATTCTTTAAACTTAAGTCTCTTAGATTATATATATTTACATATACATATATTTGTTCTTAGTGGCGTATTATTCCACATGCATTATCATTCCCTTATAATGATCGACGGTAGGATAATCGCATAAATCCTATTTTCTAATATTACTTTTTAGGAACATTCCTATGGATGACTCGCTTTATCTCTTCCGTGATACAAGTCGATGATTCCTATCTCCGCTACGTATACACATGCACACATATCACGGGGAAATAAAGGAAAATAACAACAGCCCATGAGAGACCGTAAGGGCGGAATGAGTGCCTAACACCTTCCCATTTCGTAACTTACCCTCCAGACCCTTTTCGATTCATTTTGGTTTCGTATGTATTAGTATGTCTTTGGATGCTGTCCTTCGGGATGGCTCCCTTTTCTTTTGTTTATTTTGGGTAAAATAGACTGGAGACTCCATATCTCTACATTTTTTACCTCATCAATAAAGTCGGTCGAAGTTCTCCCGAGAGGGATGCGCGGGACCAAGGATCCTCTCCCGCCGCGAGGATCGGGGATGGCCACAGTGGGGACTCCGCTGGGGACTATTTATTTTGAGGGCTTAACTCTATTTACACGAGTGTTTTATTCTCTTATATATCCCCCTATTTCCATGTTACCCTTTACTATTCATGTGTACCTCATGCTTATGCTTCTATTCACACACTTGTAGAAAATTTTCCATGTACACTTCACACCACGTGCACTTAGGATCACATATATCCCCATTTTGCACGCATCACCCATACTTGGTATACTATTGGTACTCATACTTTGCTCCCTGTTGGGCATGATCAAGAAAGATACTTTCATAAGATACTAATAAGAGAATCATACATGATTCACACGATATCACTAAAGAGAATTATGATTGATCAAAATTTGTCCAGTAACTGGAGAGTCACTTCGTGATGGGCGCTGGTTCGGTAGGGCGCAGCTAGCCTAAGCGGTATGACTCTCACCTTCCATTGGCCAAGTACCTTCAACGTATATCTAACGGTTCTCCCGCATCGTACCGCTTGACTGAAGTCATGACGGGAGGTATATCATAGGGAACTTATTCACGTACGCCGAGTATATCAAATTCGCTCTCACACGTACCGTCCCCACGAGGTATATAGTGATGCAATTCAAGTACACTGAGGTATATCAAATGGCTTGTCCACATGTATCGATTGCTCTCAAAAGCAAGACGTATATCGTGGAAGCCACGCTAAAGGGGGAACCCTTTCCAATTCAGCCAACCAAGCTGCATACCCCATATAGGTGTCAAGCCTAGGATACACATGTTAGATTTCCGGTTTCAACCCAAAACTCTGTTGAAATTCCGGGTCAGCCTGCCGCCCAAATTTTTGCGCATTTTTAAAATGGTACCCTACCCGTGAGCTTGGTTACAAGACCATCCATAGCATTGCATATGCTACAAACCCAACTTTTCCAGGCTCGGGTCCCGCCCGACAATTAATTTTTCATTTAGGAGAATTTAATACAAGTGAGAACATAATAATAATAATAATCATGCTGATACCCGTCTGCCAAAAATATTTCTCCCTTCTTTATCAAAAATCCAAAAATATTTCTCCTTTCTTTATCAAAAATCGAAAAATATTTCTCTTTTCTTTATCTAAAATCCAAAAATATTTTGTCTTTCAATCTTAAAAAGAAAAAAAATGTCAAAAATATTTTCATCCTTTTTTATCAAAAATAAATCCCATTTTACGCCCTCTCAGGTCGATCTCACATCCTTGGCTTGACTCCTTATTGGCTTCGGTCTTCAGTCAAATTACCCCGGAGTTCCGTCCGATCCCCTGCTACCTCTTTCGAGTCTGGTATTGATCCACTTTCCCTGGAGAACACATATCAAGTACCAGTTGTGCAACCAGATCTGACGGTAGTTTTAGCTCAGCTCATGTCCAAGATTGACAACCTTCCGACCGAGGTCTGAGAGGTGCAACGAAATCAGGTTCCTGTTCCTCAAGAGCCTGAGGACTTATTCCCTCCCGTTATGGGTCCACCCGAGCCTATCTGGGTTCCCGGAGAATATCAGCACGCCCCCCGTGTCCCTCTTATTATTGGGCCACCGCCTGCACAACTTCCTATGCCAAACCTTACCCATCCTGGGACTAACTTGCCTGCGATCATTGGTCCGAAAGAGGAAGAGCTGAACATGGTCAAAAAAGATCTCAGGATGCTAACTAAGAAGTTCGACCAAGTCAGAATCTCCGGAAATTACATGGAAAATACCCACATGTCTCTTTATCCTAAGGCAAGGTTACCCTAGAATTTCAAGATGCCGAATATCGAGAAATTCGTAGAAAGTGGACCCCCGATTGTCCATCTTTGCAGTTATCACCGTGCTATGACTCTCTTAGGGGCTTCTAAAGAAGTGATGGCCCAATTATTTTAGCAAATTTTAAAGGATAACGCTCTCCAATAGTTTTTATCTCTCGAGGAGTCCAGAATTCGTAGTTAGGAGGATGTAGCCCGAGAATTCAAGTTGCAATATAAATATAACGAAGAGCTTGAGGTCACCCGCTATGATTTGAGCTGCTCAAATAGAAATCTGGGGAATCAGTCAGTAACTTCATAGCCCGATGGAGGGAAAAGGCAACCACTATGACCAATTGGCCATCTAAGGAAGAACAAGTCAACATAGTGAAAAAGAATATATTGCCCCATGTTCGAGCAACCATGGGAGGACAATACTATCCCCACTTCCGAAATCTCAGTGAAATAGGAGTAGAAATTGAGGAAGGTCTTGCTAAAATAGAGATTGAACCAAAGAAAGTGTCCAGACATATCACTCCCAGAAAATATGACAAACCTGCCAGTGCTGCAGTCTCAACCATCAACAATATCTCTTAACCAACCAGTTCGTGGGCACCAGAAACCCGCCCCGTCCCAATCCAAAAAGAATACACCGAGCTCCATGCTCCCCTCTTCAAAGTTTATTAGGACTTATTAATCCAAAACCTCATTAAACACTTGGATCCCCGTCCATTGCCAAATCCACTTCCAAGAAACTTCAAGGCAGATGCCCATTGCGCCTTTCACCAAACCGCTGGTCATACCACTGACCAATGCTTTCACCTTTGAAACGTAATCCAAGGTCTAATTAACCGGTGTACCATTGCCCCACTAGCCAAATACTAATCACAACCCACTCCCAAATCATACCAATGCTATTTTCCTAGAAATGAACACATAATTTGATCCCTCAACTCAAATTACACCCATACACTCTCCCAAACCTCATCAAACTTTCCCATATTTCCTCCTACACCTTGTTAGCCTCACTGATCAGGCACTGTCACTCCTTACCAGAGCATGCATCGCTGCCCTTACCCGTTATAAAAATGGAGGTATGGAATTATCAGAAGTGTTAAACCAGCTCCTAGAGTTCGGGCTGAAATTGCCCTCACAGATGATCATTGATTGACAAAGGTTCAGTACGCTGTTCTTGGAAGCACGAAAATGGGCCTGAAAGTCAGACAGTTGGGTGGTACCAACCGATGAAGTCATCCTGAATGCTGTTGTCCAGATCATGGCAGAATCATTCGAGAAAACCAACGATATTTGCAATATGATCGAGTTACTTGATACTCTAAAGTTATAAGGTCACGTGGTCCCTTCACCCTTACATATCCCCACAGAATGGGAATACCTGTATGAAGAAGCCATTGAAATTATGGAATGCATTGACTTTACATGGAAAGATAGAGTTATTGCCACTGGATGGGGGGAAGCATTCTGAGATTTGAATGAAGAACAAGCTTTCGAGAAAACTGTCCCGGTAGCCGACATGTGTGTTATGATATCATTTGAGGAGCTCCTTAGAGAAATAAACAGGGTAACAGAGCAACTCGAGATCGATGAAGAAATAGGGTTCATGTTCTTCCCTTCTTCAGTAAATCACATGACCAGATCAGGGAGGCATTACGAGATCCCAATCTCACTACCAGCTAATGACAAGGGGAAGGGCATTGAAAACCTTCCTATGCTATAAATGACCCTCGACGAGAGCAAGATCCCCGATCAACTAAAGAAACTCAAGCTAACATCACTCTATGGAGGATTTTCATATCTTCCCAGCTACACAGAAATGCTTTGATTAAATTGCTCATTGGACCCACAGTTCCTCCCTCTACTACACCAGAAGAAGAGGTAAATTTAGTCGGATCCTTGACCTCTACCCAAATGCAATCCTTTTTCAAAGAAGAAATCCCCAGAATTGAACCAAACCACAATCATGCACTCAACATCTTCGTCGAAGTTATGGGGAAGATCGCACCACTCTCTCTTGTCGATAATAGATCCGCCTTGAATGTCTGCCCATTAAGAACCTTTATATTCTTAAGAATGAAAGAAAGTGATATCACTCCAACTTTCGCTGCTGTACGTGCCTACGATAATACCCGTCAGGAGGTGATGGGATCTTTTTTCAAAATAGCTACCCATGGGCCGAAAGTTCCCAACACCATATACAGCCGTTCATCAAAGATATCGAAGAGACTGAGGAAAGTGACCCCGAGGACTCATTCAACTTGCAAACACTGGGGATGACACTCTGTATGGTTCATTCAAGAGCTACATCCCAACTGATTAAAGCTGCTGATACACCTCTCCTCAACTGCATGCTGCGCCAGTTCTAGCTATTGGAATCTCACTTAACCCCAATGTTTACCCCATTTCTTCTTCTGTTGTCTATCCTTGCTCAAATGTAATCGAGACCTCCTTTTATGAGGTTCTCAATGCTATTTTTCCTATCAATGAAATAAATGAAGATTTTGAGTATCTTACTGTGCCTTACATTAATTGTTTAGATTCTAATCAAACTTTTGATGATGATGGTTTTGTAAATGAACAATTTGTAACTGGTCTAAATAAGGTTAATAATAAAAAACATAATCGCGTTCAAGTTAATGAAGAAGAGACTGTTATTATTAACATCGGTTCTAGTAGCCAACTGCGCGAGATTAGGATAGGGGATACCCTAGACAAGCATGAGCACGCACAACTCGGAGAATTATTGAAGAAATTTGTAGATGTCTTCGCATGGTCCTATGATGATATGCCCGACATTGATCCTGAAATTGCTCAGCATGAGATCTCCACTTTTCCAGATTACAAGACGATTAAACAAAAGCTAAGAAAGCTCTGCACCAAATGGTCGCTCAAAATCAAAAGAGAGGTCGTCAAACAGCTGAATGCGGGCTTCATTCGTATGATCGAATATCCCGCATGGCTAGCCAACACAGTGCATGTGCCGAAATTCGGAGGGGAAGTTTGGATGTGCGTAGACTACCTGGATTTGAACAAAGCCTCTCCAAAGGATGATTACCCTCTACCCAATATCGACATGATCGTGGACAACACAACCAGTCATGCTCTCAAGTCATTCGTCGATGGGTTCGCCGAATACAACCAAATCAAAATGCACCCAGATTATTAAGAAAAAACCGCGTTCACCACCCCATGGGGAACCTTTTGCTACACTGTTATGCCATTTTGTCTCAAGAATGCTGGGGCTACCAACCAGAGGGCTACCACAACCATCCTACACGATCTGATTCACAAAGAAGTCGAGGTCTATGTGGATGATATGCTTATCAAATCCAAAACTGGAGAGGTCATGTTCCCGCTCTCCAAAAGTTCTTCGAACGAATACAACGATATCAAATGAGACTCAATCCATAAAAATGTGTCTTCGGCATTATGAAGGGAAAACTCTTGGGATTCATGGTCAGTGAAAAAGGGATAGAAGCAGATCCTGCCAAGCTAAAAGCCATACTTGAGATGCCACCTCCCCAAACGAAAAAAGAAGTCCAAAGTTTCCTTGGGAAATTGAAATACATCAGCCGGTTCATGAACCAGCTCACCTCCATTTGTGAACCAATTTTCAAACTACTCCGAAAGGATTCAACCAAAGTTTGAAATGAGGCCTGCTAAGAAGCCTTCGATCAAATCAAATAATACTTGACTCAACCTCCGATACTCATGCCACCATAACCTGGTCTCCCCTTGCTCCTATACCTAACCATAACCGACACTACAACTGGGGATTTGCTAGCTCAATACCTTGAACATTCCCGTAAATAAAGGGCCATCTATTATGCCAGTTACAAATTGGCCAGGTACAAAGTCAACTACACCGCTTTGGAAAAAGCATGCGTCGCGCTTTTTTAGGTCACCCAAAAGTTGCGACACTACATGCTCACCTTACCCATTAAGCTTGTATCCCGAATGGACCCCATCAAGTTCCTGCTTAAGAAACCCGCCTTATCTAGACGAATGGCTCAATGGTTGATGCTCTTAGCCGAGTTTGATATTGTGTACATCACATAAAAAACCATGAAAGGAAGAGCCATCTCTGACTACATCACTGACTACCCCATGGAAGAGGCTGATGACTGGATCTCGGAATTCCCAGATGAAAACATCTTCTATGCTGCTCAAGATGACCTTCGATGGCAAATGTTCTTTGATGGTGCAGATAATAAAAGGGATATGGCATTGGGATACTTTTGATCGCCCCAGATGACTCCCACACTCCCATCGCCATCAAATTGTATTTCCCTTGCACCAACAACATTATTGAATACGAGGATTTTATGATAGGACTCAAAGTTTCTCTCAAGAAAGGTATCCAATGCCTAGATGTCAACGAGAACTTTGCCCTCATCATTGGACAAGTGCTCAGAAAATGGAAAGTCAGGGACGAGAAAGTCCAACCCTTCCATGCCCACCTAGAAGAACTAGACTCCAAATTCTAAGATATGACCTTCCACTACCTACCCCGATCAAAAATAAACTAGTCATTGCCCTTACTACCCTAGCCTCCATGGTCGACATGCCCGAAGGAAAAATAATGGCCCCCTTCCTGGTCCAAAAGCAAGATAAACTAACTTACTGTAACCACATTGATCTCAACACCAAAGAAGATCCCGAACTAGCCAATTATTGGTATTATGATATCTGGTATGTCCTCAAGCATGGTAAGTATCTCGAGGGTTCTAACAAGAAAGACAAAGTAACCCTTCGATGATTGGACGCCCAGTATATCATCTGTCATAAAGCACTATTCAAACAAAACTTCGATGGAACCCATCTACACTGCATCGCAGAGGATGACATTAAAGAGGTGATGCAAAGAATCCACAGCGGGGAACGTAGATCCCACACGAAAGGTCACATGCTTGCCAAGAAGATCATATGACAAGGCTAATACTGGACCACCATGATCCAGGATTCCACCATATATGTCCAGAAATGCCAGAAGTTCTCTAACCTTTAACACTTGCCTTCGCGAGAATTATACAAAATGACCTCTCCCTGGATGTTCTCCACTCGGGCATCAACATCATAGGGAAGGTTACACCCAAGGCCTCTAACGGGCACGAGTTCATCCTGGTCGTCATTGATTACTTCATCAAATGGGTCGAAGCCGAGTCATACGCAGTCCTGAACGCCAAAGAAGTGGCCAAATTCATCAAGAAAAACATCATCAGCCGATATGGGGTCCCGCACGATCTAGTGTCGGATAATAGGTTGAATTTTTTGGCAGAAGTCACAGAAGTGCTCAATGAGTATAGGATCCAGAGACACGAATCTTTCGACCTCAAACCAATGGTGCAGTCGAAGCCGTCAATAAGAACCTCAAATCCTTCATCAGTAAGATGACCGAAAGTTGTCGAGATTGGGCTGATCAAATCCCATATTCCCTCTGGGGCTACCGAACCTCAATCCGAACCTCTACTGGGGCTACCCCTTATTCTCTAGTCTATGGCATGGAAGCAGTCATACCTATGGAGCTAGAAATACCCTCGTTATATGTCATGCTTGAAGGTAAGGTCAGTGAGGAGGAATGTCATCAAAGCCGCCTCGACGAGCTATCACTCCTTGACGAAAAGAGACTGAAGGTGTTGTATCACATATAAGGGTACCATTGCCGAATAACACGATCATTTAATAAAAGAGTCAAGGATTGCGGTGTCCGAGAGGGGGATTTAGCCCTCAAAGAAATAGTAGAGCCCATCTGGGACCCCAGAGGGAAATTCAAGCCCAATTGGAGAGACCCATACATTATCAAGAAGATCTTGTCCGACGGTGATGCGATGCTCACCGACTTAGATGAAGAAGAGATGTCTCATCCAGTCAACCTGGACCGTCTCAAGAAATTTTACCCCTAGTCTGAAATCTCAAAGCCCTATGACTCTTCTTATCTGCCTTCTATTCAAATAAAAAAAATCTCTTCATTTACCTCTACCCAGAACTACGTGGGCCTGATCCTCTGTAGAAATCATTCCCAGAAAAATTGAAAATTTTCAAAACCCCCCAGAGGTACGTAGGCAGCTCATACATCTTATATGAGCACGATCCTTTTTTTTTCACAAAAAACTATTCTTTTCTTATCTCCAAGAATGGCAGTTCACATTAACATATACTTGAACAAAAGGATTATGCATGCCTTAGCGATCGGTATAGATAACTCAAAATACAAAATTCATTAAAAGGCACTACTGGATGATCAAAAACTTGTTTATTTCACTAATAAGAAATTTCAGTGCAATTACATAAGAAAAGGAACAGATAAATCCCTTCCCCCTACCTTCCTAAAAAGGCAAATAAATTCCCAAATTTATTCCCCATTACAAAAAAAACTCTCCAAGATCACTACCCACACTTACCAGAGGAGCCTGCTCCATCATTGTCATCATCTACATCGTGGGGTCCCCAAACTTCCCCAGCCTAACTGGAGTGCCGCAGACACTCCAAGGACCAATAAGATCGAACCAGCCTTGAAAAAACTGCCACCCCCTTCATGGTATCAGATAAGGCAAGCCATCATTGTCTAGTCTACACTTCCAACATCTTGCTAACTACTCTCCTCCATAACCACTTAATATAATCCCCAGGGATGTGCTAAAATCTCCCAACAGACTGAGAGGACGGATCGACGGACATCGACTCTCCCACAAAGAGCCAAGCCGCATGCACAGACGCTCTGTCAAATCTTCTACCAAAAATAAGTCTAGTGTCCGAGGTGGCACGATCTGCTCCCAGCCAAATTGGCACAGAATTCGCCAAGGGAAATAAAAAAGGGGTCTATCTGAGACCAACTAGCCGGACATACGGGAATTCTCCCAGTTCCAGAATAGGCAGCAGCTGTCCCCACCAAGGTACTGACCAGTACAGATTTAGAGCCCCATGCTCCATGAACCAGTTCTCCCAACTCTAAATATCCAGGCCAACACTAATGAAATGGTGCAAAAAGAAATTGGGTACAATCGACAAAGGGTATTCTGTAGGAGTCACTAGGCGGAATCTTTCAGACAACCACATGAACAACATCACAGGGCTACCCCTCAGAAAGTCAAAACGACCTTCTCGCCGGGAATCTAGGCCATTCAAAGTCTCCGCCAGTATCATCGCTGCAGGATTGTGACGGTAGGACATCCATGAAGTAATAGCTGCAAGTTGTGGGTCACCAGCAGCTCCCTGGTCACCAATAGAAATTTTTAAACCAAGCCCAGAACGACAGCTCTGACATATCCAGCATCACCAACCTCCTACAAATGCACGTACCATAACACCGTCGACAGAGAAATCATACCTCCCGCCACCAGTGATTTGGCTGCCGAGGACGACACATAAGGAAGCCCGACCAATAACTCCCGGGGAGAAAGGGAAAACTCAGGCAGAGCCGCAGCAACACCGAGAGTTATCCCCATCATGGAAGAAAATTCCTCATAAGTCGGACAGACTTCTTCCGAGCCAAAACAGAATACATGGTCTTCAGGGTACCCGAATTTTACCACCGCCATCAGCATGTTCCACTCTATGGGATGATTACGCCATAAAGAAACTCGAAGCATGTTGTAAGCATCAAAGTCGACGTTGTAGGAGCATATCACCTCCAAAGTCTCGAGGTAGTTGGCAAACTCAACACTACCAGGGAGGGCCATCTTAATAAGAAAGATAGAATGTGAATGTGTGAGAAAAACACTCCAATCTTACCCCTCTTTTATACTTGAAAACCCCCACAAAATACATAACCTCTGCTGAAATCAGAAGAAATCCCGCCCCACAAGGTACCAAAGGCTGAAGAGGGTACTAATCAAAGCTTTGAATTAATGGGACTGGACTGACCTGCCAATAGGCAACCCCTACTTTTTGAAAATTTTCCTTTTCCTCTTTTGTCAAAATTCAGAAAACTCAAAATAAATTGATATGGTGAATAGAATTTCAAAAATACCCTTTTCATCTTTATATAAATTCTCATTTTGAATAAAAAAATCCCAAAAATATTTCTTTTTACGGTTTCAGCAACAAAGTAAAAAGTGCATGTGCATTCATTCATTCATCATTAACAGAAGATAATCAAAAAACTTCATTGCATTGCATCAATGTTTTTTTGTGTTACATCATTTTGTAGGAAAATAAAGAAAAGAAAAAAAACAACGGGACTCATCCCGAACCCATATTCTCCCTCTCTCTCTCATCTAATCTTCACTTCTCTCTCCTAAGAGCTTCAACCCCTACAACGCGCTCTCTTTCCCTTGCGGCTAGATGACGTACCACCGCTACCTGAACCAGACTCCTCCCTGGATGAGGCAGACGTCACCCAGAAACAAGGAACATGAACTGCATCCCGAATATGGGCAGTTACCGAAGATATTCAGTCCCTAATATCCCTTAGCTAAGTGGTGGACACCCAGACGTGCTGCAAGAAAAGGCAAAATAAATATCAAGTAGAAAAGATCAAAAGAAACAAAAAGGAAGGAAAAAAAAAAGAGCAGAAAGGATATACCTTCGGGCGAAGAACCTCCTATGTCAAGCCCAACTCCTCCGGGTCCATCGCATGAGGATGATGCAACATAGGCGCTATCCCTCCATCAGCCCGTTGGATGTTGTATGAAGGAGTATGCAACCACAAAAGGGACCTCTGAGGTCACCACCATTGCAGATGTCGACGAACTACCACCACTATGGGAGGACCTCACTGGCCAGCTCGAACCCGCAGTAGGGAAGGGAAGTGCATCGTGTATGCTGGGCTCCATCATCCAGCTCGTCACAAAGTCCATATAATCATACGGCACAGTCATATCGGTGTATAGTAGGTACGAGTCGCTAATCATCGCCGTGATCCTCGCATCCTCTGGAAACAGCCGCTCCTGCCTCATAGACATAGGGGGCCTCGCAGGTGGCACCACCACCTCCTCCTCAGTAATCTGTCGGACCACCCTCTCCCTGAGATACCAAGAGTGGACAAACTCATGTGCCAGTAGATGCCTTATCTGCACATTTACTCCCGTCAACCCTGTGTCCTGAACGGTTGTCCCCTAAGGGTAAAAGGTCACCTGAAAAATCCCTAGCAGATATGAGTCAAATAAAAAATCAGAGCATATAAAGGTCTTAGACTGAAGAAGAAAGAAGTCTTACCCTATCACTGGTAAGGCCATTCAAGACCTGACACACCGCCTCTAGAGAGAGAGACCTCCCCAAATACCGATTGGCCTTGCGCTATCGATACAACCGGTAAAAATCCCCAACGGTCTCATCCTTCAAAGCAATCAACTCGGTATTACACATGATCACCTCGTAGAACCACGTATGCCAAAGACAAAAATTCGCAATCAAAAGAGGTTCATGAGGAAAATGCAAATGCATGAAAGTAAAATGCACAAAATAAATTAATACCTCAAGAAGATTCATGGCTGTAGTGAAAGACTGCCGGAAGCACTGGCTGAATGCATCCAAAGAGAAATAAAGGGTCGCCAAAGTCAGGCTCCCCCAATCATATAAATGGATGTTCGAAAACATCCTCAGATATGGTAAAAACCATAAGTGACAACGTCGCCGCTCAACGCCACTAGAAATCCCCCCATCACCAGCAAAATAAACAACCGGGCCATCTGCCTCACCTGCAACCCGTCCTCCACATCGATCACTCTGCCCAATAAAACATATTTTAGCAGCGACAGACGGATGGAGTACCCAGACACTATCCTCCCCACATCACCAAGCGCCGCACACACTGCCTCTGGCCTCACCCGCAAAGAGTGATCCACCTCTATCTTCTCTCCATCGCAATCCAACCCCAGTCGCTGCTGCACATCTATGGGAGTCACTGTCATCTCCCCGAAACCAAAATGAAAGGTATGGGAAGTGTCCCACCACCTCTCCCCCATAGTGCATAAGACCACCGTCGAACGAGGCATCTCATCTAGTACACACGCCAACCTCCCACAGCCTACTAAGGATAACACCCAACGCACCACAGGTGGAAGATGATCCCAGACATCCTTAAGCCCCATCGTCCAGCGGGCACGCATATTCGACAGAGAAACATCAGACTGCCAAACGAAAAAACTACCTTGTCAAAATCCAAGAAAAAAAGGGAAAATCAGCAAAAAAGAATGCTAAAAGTCATTTTACTTACATAACCGCCAGGGTTCACCACCCTCGAAGAGCGATGATACGACGGCTCCCGTAGCAAGGTCCGTTCATCCGCAACCGGCTAAAATGCATAAAAATAATTCTCGCTCCCCAAAGCAAGAGGTGGCCTAACCCTCCACTCCACGTTTGCCCAGTCATCAAGAGCTAACCATTCTCGGGGTACTGCACTGCCCACAAAATGACCATTTTTCAGAGATCGAAATGCTAGAATGATTTGCAGAAGAAAATCGCAGAAAGAGAGAAGGCTAGAAGCAGTGAAAAATGAGGGAAATTCGCCCCCTTTATATAGGATGCCAAGGGTCATGCCGATCGGCATTGCCTACTGATCGACACTAACCCTTTACCTTCTCGAGGCAACTCAAAAGTCCATGCCACTATTGAATGGCACCCTCCACACCATGTTGACCGGCACCCCCTTAAATTTTTGTACAAAAATTCCCAAAAAATACCAGAAAACCCTGAAAAATCCTTAGAGAATTCCTAAAAATCCCGAAAAGGATTTAGAGCATTTTCACCAAGAAAATTTTGCACTTCCTCATGCGGAACCCCTATTTCCCCAGTGGAACTCTCAAAAGCCAAGCGAATTTCTCCCCGGCAACGTCTCCAAAGGACCTCCAGAATATCCAAAATTTCAGGATCATATCCTATTACCCAAAGGTCTCAAATTTCTCAAAGAAATACGTGCAAACCCTGGACCACCTAATCACTTCCCCAGCATTAGATTGGTTGTTCCCCCAGTAAAGTCTCCAAAAGACACAAGGATTTCCCCACCAATCGGCTGCCCAACTCAAATCAAAATCACGAGGTAATTTTCCCAGCAGAGTTCCCAAATAACTTCCCACCTTAAGCCCGAAAAATTGGCTTCGACCTACAAAATTGGTCATCTCATTCTTAAGCCCACAGAATTGGCTTCGACCCGCAGAATCGTTCGTCTCACCTTAAGCCCGCAGAATTGGCTTCGACCCGTAGAATTGGTCATTTCAACTTAAGCCCGCAAAGTTGGCTTCGAGCCGCAGAATTGGTCATCTCATTCTTAAATCCGCAGAATTGGCTTTGACCCGTAAAATTGGTCATCCCATCCTTAAGCCGGTAGAATTGGCTTCGACCCGCAGAATTGGTCATCTCATCCTTAAGCCCACAGAATTGGCTTCGACCCGCAGAATTGGTCGTCTCACCTTAAGCCTGCAGAATTGGTCATCTCACCTTAAGCCCGCAGAATTAGCTTCGACCCACAGAATTGGTCATCCCCAACTTAAGCCCACATAATTGGCTTTGACCCGCAGAATTGGTCGTCTCACCTTAAGCCCACAGAATTGGCTTCGACCCACAGAATTGGTCATCCCAACATTAAGCCCACAGGATTGGCTTCGACCCGCAGAATTGGTCATCTCAACTAAATCCCACAGAATTGGTTTCGACCCACATAATTGGTCATCTCACCTAAATCCCACATAATTGGTTTCGACTCGCAGAATTGGTAATATCACCTTAAGCCCGCAGAATTGGCTTTGACCCAAAAAATTGGTCATCTCACCTTAAGCCTGCAGAATTAGTTTTGACCCGCAAAATTGGTCATCTCACCTTAAGCCCGTAGAATTGGCTTCAACCCAGAATTGTTCATCCCCAACTTAATCCCTCAGAATTGGCTTCGACTCACAGAATTGGTCACCCCCATCATTTCTTTGGTCATCACTTTCTTTAAGACCATCCCCAGCATGCTCCTTAAGCCCATAGAATTGGCTTCGACCTGTAGAATCGGTCACCCTCATCTTCAAGCCCACAGAATTGGTTCGACCCATAGAATTGGTCATCTCAACTTAAGCCCACAGAATTAGCTTCGACCCGCAGAATTGGTCATCTCACCTTAAGCTTGCAGAATTGGTTTTGACCTACAGAATTGGTCATCTCAACTGAAGCCCGCAGAATTGGCTTCGACCAGCAGAATTGGTCATCTGACCTGAAGCCCGTAGAATTGGCTTTAACCCATAAAATTGGTCATCTCAACTTAAGCGCACAAAATTGGCTTCGACCCACAGAATTGGTCATCCCAAACTTAAGCTCATAGAATTGGCTTCGACCCACAGAATTGGTCATCTCAACTTAAGCCCGCGGAATTGGCTTCGACCCGTAGAATTGGTCATCTCATCCTTAAGCCCGCAGAATTGGGTTCGAACTGCAGAATTGGTCATCTCATCCTTAAGCTCATAGAATTGGCTTCAACTAGCAGAATTGGTCATCCCCAACTTAAGCCCACAGAATTGGCTTCGACCCGCAGAATTGGTCATCCCCAACTTAAGCCCCCAAAATTGGCTTCAACCCGCAGAATCGATCATCACAACCTAAGCACTCAGAATTGGCTTCGACCCGCAAAATTGGTCACCCCCATCATTGCTTTAGGTCTTCAGAATTGACCTAAATCTTTGGTGATCACTTCCTTTAAGACCATCCCGAGCATGCCCCTTTAAGCCCACTGAATCGACTTCAAATCGTAAAATTGATCACCCTCATCTTTAATACCTCAAAATCGTCTTCGACCCGTAGAATTGGTCATCCTCATCCTTAGGTCCTCAGAATCGACCTCGACCCCCCGGTCATCCTCTTTCAAAGGCATCATGTGGTGTCTATTCTACGACTTTCATTTTTTCCAAACTCACCTATCAATGGGCTCTATAGAAACCCCATTTTAATACCCCCTAACCTCTCCTTAGGTCCCTAGCACCTCCCTTCACCATTGCAAACCCAAGTCATACCCTGAGTACTGACCTAAAGGCCATCGGGCGCTCCTAGGCTCCGTTTAACCAAAAGTTTAACTCTTCATCTTGATTGACACTAAATGAATCTTCTAAGGGCACTAAATCCCCTTTCTAACGGTCCATCTCGTGCATAATTCGGACTTACGGTGCGAATAAACGACCTATTTTCCTCGGAAACTTGATCAGGAGATCACCGGACGCTCCCAGGATCCATTTGACCAAAGTCAACTCTCTAGCTCAACCGAGACTGAATGAATCTTTGAAGGGAACTAAAACCCCTTTCCAACGGTCTGCCCCCTGCGCAATTCTGACTTATGGTACGGAAGAACGATCCATTTTACTCCAAAAGGTCATCGAACACTTCCAAGCCCCGGTTGACCAAAGTCAACTCCCGAACCAGGTCAAACTCTTTGCAATGTTGAAGTACATCTCCTAAAATTTCTAAAGGTCTACCCCGTGTGTGATTCTGACTTACCATGCGGACGAACGATCCGCTTGTGTCTGAAGTTTCCTCATCCAAAGGACCGATGAACATTTTCGAGTCACATTTGACCCAAATTGATCTCCCGAACTCGAGATCAGTCCAAAATACTTTCAAAGGTCTCTAAAATACCTTTCCAATGGTTCACCCCATACACGATTTGGATCAACGCTTTGCGCTCTACGATCAATTTTCCGAAGGAACCTGAAAGACACTGCCAAATGGCAGGTTCCAAACCCTACCTACCAGTAGTGTGCCTAAACACACCTGCCGATTGGCAGGACCAGGTATATGCCAATTGGCAATGCCCTGGGCCTATAAAAAGGACTCATTCTAGGAAAAGAGGAAGATTAGAGATCCATCATTCTCAACAAGCTCAGAAAACCCTTCTCGAAGTCAGTGTGATTTCCACATCCAAATCCCTTTCCAACATTCATCTTTCATCGCATTCTTCATTAAACTTGGTGAATTAAGTATCCTACATCATCACCCAAGTGCAAGGGCTGCTCTCCAACATCCAAGATCAAGCTCAAGATCTTCAAGAAGGTCCAACTTTCTCAATTTCCTCTTTAAATTCTCCTAAATTCGCATTAGTTTGTTTTGTTACTTAGTACTTTCATTATCTCATCTCACATATCCTAATATACTTTTTATTTAGTATTATTTCACATCTCTTATTTTCTTATAAATAAAACCAAAAAAATAATAAATTCCAAATGGGAATTCTCACACTTTTTTCACACTTTTCTCACAACCAAAACACTTTTTACACACACACACACATATAAGAGAAGTCCCCGATTGGATTTATGGGATAAATCCCACCCCACGTTTTGCATACGAACTACGTGGACTTTGATGACTCTATAGGCTACATAGGCGTCTCGGGGTAAAACCCAAGACTCGAGTACTTTTCCTACTTTTTCCCTATTTTTTATATTCTTTAAACTTAACTCTCTTAGATTCTATATATTTACATATACATATATTTTTTCTTTGTGGCGTATTATTCCACATGCGTTATCATTCCCTTATAATGATCGACGCTAGGATAATCGCATAAATCCTATTTTCTAATATTACTTTTTAGGAACATTCCTATGGATGACTCGCTTTATCTCTTTCTTGATATAAGTCGATGATTCCTATCTCCACTACGTATACACATGCACACATATCACGGGGAAATAAAGGAAAATAACAACAACCCATGAGAGACCGTAAGGGCAGAATGGGTGCTTAACACCTTCCCATTTCGTAACTTAGCCTCCGGACCCTTTTCGAATCAATTTGATTTCGTATGTATCATTATGTCTTTGGAAGTTGTCCTTCGGGATGGCTCCCTTTTCTTTCATCTGTTTGAGTAAAATAGACTGGCGACTCCATCTCTCTACATTTTTCACCTCATCAACGATGCCGACCGAAGCGCTCCCGAGAGGGAATCACGGGACCAAGGATGCTCTCCCGTCGCGAGGATCGGGGATGCCACATTATAATGGTATCATATAATGGGTTCGGTAAGGATGGCATATTTTTATTGTCTAAAAATATTCACCTTATTAATTTGTCTTAGGAGTGGTATGGTTTTATTATTATTACATAGGTCATCTAATTGGTATCATATGAGAAGTTCTTGTTGTGGGCCTGACCCTTTTACATTGAAACGTTTTAAGTCAGTGGCAATAACATTTCCAGGTTTGAACTTGTAGTGAGATAAACTATATTTCAATCCCTTATATTCATCCATCAGCATTGTAGGTATCGGCGTTGCATCACTTATCTATTATTTTTACATTATTTGTGTTTATGATAATTTATGTATGGGCCACTTTGGCATTGTAGTTGGAGCTATTTATTTTTATCTATTAAGGAGTTTTTACGATTGTGGATTTAAGATTGGTTATTATTTAGTTCAGTTGATGGTTTGGAGTCATTTAGTTTTTTTTTTTTATCTATTCTTGCATGATTAGAATTGTATTTAATTGTTAGATAGACTTTATGTAATATACATTGGACTAGTCATCCTATGTATTAAAGATCATTGGTATCATGGTTGCTATCAGAGACAGGTTCTAATGTCATGGGAACTTTAGGATTGTCCTCCATTTTCTCATAGAATTCTTTGTTATTTGTAGATAGATTTATTTTTGGATTTTTATTCTCTATATCTTGTATGGTACTTGTGTCAATTTGAGTATTCCTTTTCAGATGGAAGATACGCACGAAAGATCTACTCTTCATAGGTAAGTTTCTAATGGTGATCCACACCAGGATCCGCCACAGAGGCATGTTCCATCTCATCCATACTTGGTTACCATCATTTTTATGAATTTTGTTGCGACTATGTCCGTACAACCAAATAATCAACCTCCTCCACCTAACTCCACTAGCACATACCTCAACTAGGGAGAAAGCTTATTATGCCTTTAGAAATGTCAACCTGTCAGAGTTCATATGGTCGACTAGTCCTTCTATTGAATATTGGTGGAAGTAGGATATACAACATCATTTAAGGATAGTTTAGTGCTCAGAGGTGTAGCGCCAGAGGCTATTTAATATCAGGTTTATGGGTGATGCTATGTAGTGGTTGGTGTTTGTTATCACCATTGTGCAGAGAGAGACTATAACTATAAGAGATTTTTGGACCTTGTTCGGGGATAAGTATTTTCCCTATGAAATCAATTAAAAATAAAGGACTTTCTTACGCTAGAGCATCTTGACCACACCATAGCCCCGTACGAGTAGGATTTTACCGACTCTCATTTTTTTAACTTGAGGAGATTTATGCAAAAACTAAGAAGATTAAGCGTTTCATTACGAGGTTAACTTTCACGATTCAACACATTCTCATCTAGGATTCGGCGTACTCTAATTGTTCTCAAACGATGGATGTGGCATAAATGCATTACTAGGACAACCTTAATTTGTAGATATGTCGAGGATATAAGAAAATGAAGAATGGGTCACCTGAAGGAACTAAGATTTGGGGTAATGGTGAGTCGTCTTGCACTTATGAGGGCCACCATCATCAAAGAGGACCGTCTTAGGGGGAGAAGCTTACCAAAAGTCATAAGGGGATAGGATTATTACTGACTTTAGGGCCAAGGATATCGGGGTATCTATAGGAGAAGTAGAATAGGAAGGGACAATAGGGCTAGCATCAATGCAATAGATAGGATGCCCTATTTGGTGGAAGTGCTATTCTTGTTAAGAACGTTGATATAATGCTAGGAGGTGACCAATCGGCAATCAAGTAGTCCAAAGACTCCAAGGAAAGTTAGAATAAGAAGTATATCATCCACAGTTGTTATCCCATGAGTGAGACCAGTGTTCCCCACATTATGTATTGGGGAGAAGCCATCACCCCTGCACCATTATAGTATAGTCGTGTTTATAATATATCACCTCGAGATGTTTATACTCTGCCTTAAAAAATTATGGTTCCATTTCATATTTAAGATCATTTGAGGTAAATTTTATTAGATATTAAAGAATCACACTCATTTGTTACTCGTAGATTTGCAGAATCTGCGGGCTTACTTAATATTAGGATAGATACACTTATTCATATAAACACACAGTTGTGTAGAGGTACTTCATTATAACATGTATATAATAATTTGGGGGTAGATATAGGGCTCTTGATTTTAGTCATTAATCTATTGGTGGTAGACATGTACATGTATGATGTTATTTTTTAAATAAATTAGTTATGTACTAACACCCGCACTTTTTATTACGTACTTATATTTCGGTCTATTTATATGTAAACGTGCCATTAACAAAAATTCTACGTTGCATGCCTTACATGGGAATTTATTTATGTTTATATGATTTATTTAATCACTTTGGTAAGGTTTTATGCAATTCAGACGAGAAACGAACGGTGCACGGACACGAGTTGTAGAACACAACACTTTTTTATGGTGTGTGACACTGTGAAAACATAACTTTGTACGAATTATTTAAGATAGTTGTTAAGTCAAAAAAATAATTGGACCATAGATTTAAAATCATAAAAATACATATAAAATTACCGTGGGTTCAAAAATAAAAAATAATTAAATGAAAAAAAATCATTTTTTGTCAAAAAAGTGAAATTGCTCAGAAAATTCTGAAACTTTAAAAAATATATATATAATTTAATTTTGAACAACTTTTTCTTCTTCAAAAAAGTCGATTAGATCATGTGTTAGGCAAATTTTCTATCTAAATTATAGTAAAATTTATTTTAGGTGTTGCGGTTGGCTTATTTAATGCGTGGTTGGATTTTGTATCTTTCAAACTTGGGTAAAACATGTTTTACTTATATGTTCAAGCCTATGAGACTTAAATAAGTAAAAACATTAGAAAGGGAAGCTTAAAAATTGGGATAAATAATGGTGGGGGGATTCATGAACCAATTAAACCAAATAAACATAAAATCCACCATTCTCTTACTCCCTCTTATGTCCTCAAGAGCAAAAACACTTCTAAAATTTGTAGCTCACCCTTATACCCATATACCCCCTCCTCAAACTCCATTTAAAAATATTAAAACTCCATTAAAACATCACACAAGGGGTGGGATAACTCGGTTATTTTTAAAGTAAGCCAAATAATTAAGTGAAGAAGTAACACAAAAAGATTAATGCGAGTATTGGGAATAATGAGAATAACTTTAAGAATGTGAATAATTGGAAGAATGTGAATAATTGGAAGAATGTGAATATATGAAAAGATAATGATATTCGGATGTTACCAGCAAGAATAATTAAGGAGGGCATAATGTCCTTAGAGGTGAAAGACCCCAAACAACCTGGCCAATGTAGCATATGTGTGCTCGATACCGACGGTGCAAGGCCGTGAAATCATGGATGTTGGCAAATCTTAAAGTAATAAAAGTAATATTCATGAAAGTTTGGGAAATTGAATGGATTAATGAATTTGAATATATGGAACTTATCAATATTATGATGACAAAATAATTGTACTAATAAGTTAAGTATCTGGTACGAGATACTAAAATGCTTAAATGTGAGTTGGGAACATAGTCAAGGTGCATTTCATGTAGTTGCATTAACATTTAATGAAATGGAAATTATTTTATAAAATACTGAAATATATTGTATAGGTATAGTATTTTATTTATCAAATTATTGCTTAGTATTTCCCACCCTAATGGGCATTCGCTCACCCCCTTACTTTTCCCCACCCCAGGTACTTTAGTTGGTGACACTGGAAAGCTTCTCGGTAAGGATGCTGAGGGTGAGACTTGATGTTAAACGCTCTATTGACTGTTCAGTAATATGTTTAAGATTTATATTTGTAGAACTCTAATTAATTTGTTGTAACTCGTTTATAGGATTTGGACTATTGTGTTGTCTTACTCATAGAACTTCATTTCGATAGATTAATTGTGGTATTAAATGGTGTTTCATGAAAAAATTCATAAGTTAGTTTTATTATGCAAGTTAAACGTTTATTCTTCTTAAATTGAAATTTGACAAATGAATATTATGTCCTTAAATCAATTAAATAGATGTTTTTCTTAAATAATGAAGTAAACTTCCCCCCTCCCCTTAACACCTCAATTCGGATTTGGGTTATTCCAACGGTAATCTAAATCCGGGTTGGCGCGTTACATATGTGATTATCATGCTCAGGTTGATTCCCATGGGAAGGCTTTAGATTTTACTATTTTCGAGCAGGAGATGTATTGGATAAATATCTACAGGACTTACTGAGTATCTAGTATGCACTTATGCTATATTGAGGAGGGTACTTCTTTAAAGACATTCGTACCATTAGAGTCCCTTCGTGTTGTTTAGAAATTTCCAGATGTGTTCTAAAAGATACCGAGGTTATCGCTGAGGTGAGAGGTCAAATTTTTTATTGATTGAGCACCGGTACTACGATGATAATGAGGGAAATACACCATATGGTATCTCTCGAGATGATGGAGCTTTGAGATTAAAATTCATATTTACTCAACCAAGAATTTAATCCGAGGAGTACGTCATTATGTGTATGCATAATTTTGTTTATGAAGAAGAAGTACAGGTGACTTTGTTTACGTATCGATTATAGAGAATTTAAAAAGTCATGATCTGGAACAACTATTTATTGTCATCAATAGATGATTTTTTCAATCATTTGAGAGGTCCTTCATTAATCTCACAATTGGACTTGAGATCAAGGTGTCTTCAGTTTTAAGTCAAGGAGGAAGATATACTTAAGAGGGACTTCCTCACTCACTATGAATCATATGAGTTTAGGGTTATTCCATTTTTGTTAACCAATATCGATCAATATTTATGGAACTTATTAATAGGGTTATCAGACCATATTTGAACCATTGTGTTATTGTGTTCATTAATAATATTTGTGTTTATTCATGAACTCCTAATAAGAATGCACATCATTTAAGAGTTATTTGTAAGACATTACGAGATAATCAATTGAATGCTAAGTTATAAAATGTGTATTTTCTTGCAAATGATTTAGTGTTTAGCTCACGTTGTTAATGAAGCTGGGATTTTAGCTAATCCAAGTAATGTGTCTGTAGTGGAAGAGTGCTGACAATCCACTACATTGATGAAGGTAAAAGTTTTTGCGGGTTGGAAGGGAACTATCAATGGTTTGATAAGGGATTCTAAAAAATTATGGGACCACTAACACACTTGACCAGGAAATGGGTGACAATTGTGTGGAAAGTTCTTGGGCAACGAAGTTTTAAGGATTTGAAAGGTTAGTTGACTTTGACACTTATTGTTGTATTTTCACGGAGTGGGATAGATGATCTTGTATGTATCGACCCATATTTATATGGGCTTGTAGGAGTATTGATGCAAGAAAGATAAGCATATATATATTTTGGCTCTTGTAAATTATCTTATATACAATTTCGAGTTAACAATAATGGTAGTTACTTTGAACAATTGCGAGGCATTATCTTTTAAGAGGGAGTTTTTTGTTGTTTATCAATAACAAAAGTCTCCAGTATCTATTGTAACACCCCGCCTAATTAAATATCGGGTGATCGTTCCTTTATTAAATTAATATCAAGGTAAACGATTGGTTCATTCTCAGCATCACTGTCATAAAATAATATTTCCAATTTGAAATCCCTAAATAAATAAGCTAAGTGTTAAAACAATTTAAAGTCTCATTTCTTCCTTTATTAAACACCAATACGAAAACCTTTTTAATAACCAATAGTTAAGAATCACATACATACTAAGGATGGCAATTAACACACAAGAATTAAACCACATAGATAAACCAAACCAAGTTTAAGAACTAAAAATGAAATCATCCTGACACTAGTTAACTCCCAAGGAGTACTGAATACTAGAAATATAAATGAACATAATTCTCTGACCAATCCAAACGGAATACGAAATCGGGCGACACATACCCTAACTATAAATAACTAAAGTAAGAACTGAATCAATCAAGAGGTCGTCTAAAGCAAAGGACTGCAAATTCCACATAAGCTAAAGCACGTCCAATCCAAAGAACTTATGCAAGATGCCCCTGTGGCAGGGCACGTGTAATATATACATATATATACAAGAGAGAGAAATGACAGAAAACGGGTCAGAGCCCGAGTGTAAAACAGTTTTAAAAATAGTTTAGCAAGTATTTAAAATGCTAACCGGCTAATATAACCACCATGTTAGTATGCGACACTCTCTTGAGATTTCTCACCTCTCATCAAGTGTGCACGCCTACCGTTCTACTGATCTTATAAGCCTATCGAACTTATTCCCTTAAAGTTTATCTCGAGAAATACTAAGGCCATGATATTTTGTTTTAGAAAGTTGATCTCTTCCATTTTCTTACGTTACGTAAAACCATTTAGTTACAATTACAAAATTCATGAACACTTGTTATAAAGTTGGAGCATTTATTCATTTCTTAAGTACTTATACAATCAGTAGAAAGTTTCCATATATAAGCATATATATATATATATATATATATATATATATATATATATATATATATATATATATATATATATATATATATATATATATATATCAATCTCGCACATAATATAAATATACTATCGGCACCCCGCATAAATATATGGTGCCGACATACTCTGCTATCAAGTCCCCGTTTCACTCATACTAAGGGAAATACTAGTTCGGAATCACTCTCGAACTGTATTAACACAATACAGATACAAATGGAGGCGAATCATAGTTCCAAGTCACTAAGACGTCAGCACATACCCTTCACGTATCTTAGGACCGTCTGACTATCATTCTCAGATATCCTGTACCAAGGAATACTATCCTCTAGGGTACGTGTGAATATCCCCCATAAAGGTCCAATCGAGATAAGACTATCCTGATGCGGAAACCTCCGGGATAGTAAGTAACCCGGGTATGATTTTTACACATAAACATAATATATGCATAGTCACACAGTCATATATATAAATATTCACAATTTCCAAATTAGGTTCGCCGACGAACCATAATTATAATTATCCGTTCTTAGCATAAATTACTCAATTACCTCGCATAACGGATTTGTCTCTTTTATTCTCATTTATAATTTATTTCATACTTACTTCTCATCTCTCGAAGTATTCTCTCTCACTAAGTATAATTTGAGTAGGTATACCCTCACTTACCTTCTGGTCTAAATCTTTCACGAGTCTCAATCTTTTGGTAAACGTACGCCTAATTTCCGATGTATGAATAGCTCCCCGTTAACCCACAATTTCATCTCATATTGATTTCACTCAACAGAGTCTACTTCGACCCTACTGGTCCTCTTCATAACCCATTATACTATTTAAAAGATATTCAAGGGTTCCCACGCATTTTATCCGAATTAAACAATAAGGGGAAAAGCATACATGTTTCCAGGAGGGATCGATCGATCGATCAAACAGTTCTTGCCCAGTTTGCGTAAATATCAACCTATGGGTTCACTCATTCTAACCCCTCCAAACCACTATAATTTCATCCTGAAATCCCATCAAAGTTATCCAAATGTATAAGCAATGTATATAAACAAGTTCTAACGTAACAACATCAATAAATCCTCAACGAATCAATCAAAAAGGGGTCTAATCTCAGATTTATTTATAAAACTAAATTTTGCATGAATAATCACAAACCTCTATTTTAATCTAGATTTTCTTCCCAAATATCACAATAAATCCATGGGTAATCCTCTACATATGATCACAATTTTAGACTATATGGATTCTCCCTACAACACATACAAATTCTCTTCCAAAACATATAATTCTTCGATTAAAACATATGATTTTCATTCCTAGACTAATATGGAAGGTATATTAACTTGGAATTCAATAAGATAGATACTTGCCTGGGATTCATAGGTCTGATTTGTTGATGAAAAATATATGGTTACGTTCCTCGTCATACGATCTACGTTTTGGTGGTGGTGGAAATGTAATCGGGTGAGTTCTAGGCCTTGGATTACATGAAAACTCTTCACCTTCTTCTCTAATGGCTGGGCTTATGATTTTTGTTTGTTAAAACTAAGAGACAACTCGAAATGGCTAATATATACTAAGAAAATTCGTGGGTTTAATTACCCAAAATACTAAATGTCTAAAATACCCTACCGAGATGTCAATTAGCCCTAAAACTGCCCCGAGAGCCAAACTAAACCCCCAGGTACACTTTTCTGACTATCCCGACCCTTACGGACACTTTGGCGCACTCAAAATGATCATATGGACGACTTATAATTTATTCACTTTTATAATAATAATTTAGTCCTGACACGACACAGGCGCGTCCCGAATTAAATTTCCATAATTGCCATTTTATTCACTCGTGACAATTTTAATAAAATCAGTCTCATATATTACTTTACTCATCCAATAATATTCAACAAATTTCCAATAATTACTAACTCACATCATGCTAGTAAATATTAAAAAAATAAATTTCTGGATTAATATTGAATTAATATCTCAATTAAATTTAATAAATCCCCAATTTTAAAAGCAATAAAAATACGGGTTATTACATACTTCTCCCCTAATAACGAAATTTCGTCCCGAAATTCAGAAAATAAGGTATGCCTGGTAAAAATAGATCTGGATACTTTAACAATACTCAAAATGGACTTTCGGGTAAAGCGAATTCCTATAGTCCTCCCCGCTTCACAATAAGCTTATTTATCACTTTCAATACAATGAGTTATAGAGTCACACTTTAATAACGACACTTCACATTGTGCTCCAATCGATGCTATTCGCATAAGACGAGCCTACACATCATTGGTCCCCATTGTCTCAATATTATTGGAAGGTCGCACCTCACTACATAACAAATACTCATATTTATCTAATCACAAAACTCTCTTTATCATAATTCCACCCTTCGATTGGGTAATAAAATAAAACTTCCAATGTTTTCTTACCACACAACTAGCTCCACTGACCTTAAATAGTCACTTAACTTTAACTTGCAATCAATATTACTGGCTCCTATGACAACCGAGGTATTAGTCTCATGGACTAATGACTAAACATCTCTCTACTTCCAACCTTATGTTAAGTTTCATGCGTGGGATGGCTAGCAAAGAGAAATCCAAACACGGAACCCCCCCAATACACTACTACCTAGCATAGTCGGTTATCGAAATTCGTTGGGTCCACCGTCCATAACCTGTACCCCTCCATTCTGTCTTTTGATATAAAATCTACATCTCCTTTCCTAATTGAACTGAAATAAAGAACTTTTTACTAATTGCACTATTGCTCAGTATTGGTGGAATTCACATTCCATAAACCTCGTACGTATACAATCGGGACTCTCGAAATTAAATTCCCAAACAAATGAATATAATTCTTAACTTCCACATTACTAAAGGATGAATATAACAATGCACTCCTCCTATCATTAAGTCCTGAGTGCTACACATAATAATGAGTGAAATCTTTCCACCCAACGGTAAACCCAATACACACTGAATCATAATAACAAAGTCTCTAAACACCCTGGGATTCAATATTTTTGTACCACTATACCCTTCGAAGTCTCTATACTATATAATATGAATGCGAGCCCGACCCTCTCGCAGGTGAGGTTTTTACCAGAACAAAATATGTTGCACTAGGGCAGAAACCCCGATAGCCTTGCAATCACTGCTTACTAATGTTTTAACCATTTTTATAAAACCATAATCGGTACAATAATATACTCGCATATCACATCACTAAAATAAGTAATCTCAATAAAAATATATAAATCACTAACAGTTTACCCATTTGTCCTTATTCTCGCTTCGGAAAATTTTAACTCGTGTGGTTTTACTCTCCACAAAATACCTCAACACATAACCCACTTATCTCTTGTCATACTGACCCTATTAGAGTTGTCCTTCTCTCAAACTTAAATAGTCTCGATCCTGATGGCTACCCCCATCATTCCCTTAGCTTTGTTGGCCCTAAGGAACGTGCTACTGGCTTCCATAGCCCTTATTGAATTCACCATCGCTTGGTAATAATTCATCTATCCAAATCATTTAAATGTGCCCCCTGATGGGTCTCCCCCTTGCGGCGCGTTGCTAATTGTGTTCCATCTAGTCTCACTCTCTAATAAATCTTTCGATTACTTTAGCTCCCTTCACATAAGAGCGTTCACATCTTTACGGACAATAAGTGATATTGTCACCATATGGATCGAATATACAACATAATTCTCTTTAAGTGTTGTCAACCTTTCTCACGAGTTAATCTCCCATTTGAAATCTTCTCTACCGTTGGTAGCCACTTCTGCTGATACAAGATTTGCTAAAAGTTTAAATTCATTTTTAAATATGACCCCTGTCTGGCCCTTCCATAATGGGTTCAGAACAACGTTCACATCTTATTCTGAACAACTAATGAAGGAACGTTTGGTTAAATTGTACTTAAAGCCCTTCCATTTACGCAACATTTCACCATTAAATGTGGTGGTTGACTCCCACTATTATAACTTTGCTCTGACGAGCCAAGAAAAATTTTACTCCGAATTTTTCACTTTCAGTTAACCACCCTCCTCCATAGGCCCAAGCATTTGAATGTATTACCTTCTTTGTGTAACACACATAATTCTCGCATTTCTAGAATTTTCGCTGATGACTCTCCTCAATTTACCATTCAACCCTCTCCGAAGTGTTCTACGTTGGGTGAGTCTAATTTTGACATCACGTTTGACTACAGCTGCACTTAGAAAGCATAGGGTATGTCCTAACCGTCTTTACAGTCCTGGCCTCTCGTGCCATAATAGGGGTGACCTCGACTACGATCATCATCCTCGAACACACTTTATAACCTCCTAATTCCGGCCTCCGCTAACAGCCCAGTGACCCTCATCTTCCATACTTCATTGTTCGATCACGTCCGAACACAAATAAGATTTACTAATATATTCGTGATAGAAGGAGAATAAAATCTCACCAAAGAAATCAACAATCCTAAACATAGGTCTCTATATCAAAGAAAGCTATGCTTGAAGCATAATAAGCTGCATAGAGCCTAAAAGACACTAGAACCCGATGCTCTAATACCACCTGTAACACCCCGCCTAATTAAATACCGGGTGATCAGGCCTTTATTAAATTAACATCGAGGTGAACAGTTGGTTCATTCTCAGCATCACTGTCGTAAAATAATATTTCCAATTTGAAATCCCTAAATAAATAAGCTAAGTGTCAAAACAATTTAAAGTCTCATTTTTTCCTTTATTAAACACCAATATGAAAACCTTTTTAATACCCAATAGTTAAGAATCACATACATACTAAGGATGGCAATTAACACACAAGAATTAAACCATCTAGATAAACCAAACCAAGTTTAAGAACTAAAAATGAAATCATCCTGACAATAGCTAACTCCCAAGGAGTACTGAATACTGGAAATATAAATGAACATAATTCTCTGACCAATCCAAACGGAATAGGAAATCGGGCAACACATGCCCTAACTATAAAGAACTAAAGTAAAATTTGAATCAATGAAGAGGTCGTCTAAAGTAAAGGACTGCAACTTCCACATAAGCTACAACGCGTTCAATCCAAAGAACTTATGCAAGACGCCCCTGTGGCTGGGCACCTATAATATATACATATATATACAAGAGAGAGAAATGACAGAAAACGGGTCAGAGACCGAGTGTAAAACAGTTTTAAAAATAGTTTAGCAAGTATTTAAAATGCTTACCGGCTAATATAACCACCATGTTAGTATGCGACACTCTCTTGAGAATTCTTACCTCTCATCTAGTGTGCACGCCTACCATTTTACTGATCTCATAAGTCTATCTAACTTATTCCAATAAAGTTTATCTCGAGAAATACTAAGGCCATGATATTTTGTTCTAGAAAATTTATCTATTCCATTTTCTTACGTTTCTTAGAACCATTTAGTTACCATTACAAAAATCACGAACACTTGTTATAAAGTTGGAGCATTTATTCAAATCTTAACTACTTATACACTCAGTAGAAAGTTTCATATATAAGCATATATGTATATCAATCACCCATATAATATATATATACTATCGGCACCCCACCTAAATCTATGGTACTAGCATACTCTGCTATCAAGTCCCCATTTAACTCATACTAAGGGAAATACTAGTTTGGAATCACTTTCGAACTGTATTAACACAATACACATACAAATGGAGGTGAATCATATTTTCAAGTCACTATGATGTCAGCACATACCCCTCACATCTCTTAGGACCATGTGACTATCATTCTCAACTAGCCTGTACCAAGGAATACTATCCTCTAGGGTATAAGTCAATATCCCCCATAAAGTTCCAATCGAGATAAGACCCTCCCGACGTGGAAGCCTCCGTGATAACAAGTAGCCCGGGTATAATTTTTACACAGATACATAATATATGCACAGTCACACAGTCATATATATAAATATTCACAATTTCCAAATTAGGTTCGCCCACGACCCATAATTATAATTATCCATTCTTGGCACAAATTACTCAATTATCTCGCATAACGGATTTGTCTATTTTATTCTCGTTTATAATTTATTTCATACATACTTCTCATCTCTCGACATATTCTCTCTCACTAAGTATAATTTCAGTAGGTATACCCTCACCTTCTGGTCTAAATCTTCCACCAGCCCCAAGCTTTTGGTAAATGTACGCACAATTTCGAATGTATAAATAACTCTCCGTTAACCCACAATTTCATCTCATATTGATTTCACTCAACGGAGTCTACTTCGACCTTACTGGTCCTCTTCATAACCCATTCTACTATTTAAAAGATATTTAAGGGTTCCCACGTATTTTATCCGAATTAAATAAAAAGGGAAAAACATACAGTTTTCCAAGAGGGATCGATCGATCGAGGAATGGGGTCGATCGATCGATCATTGATCGATTGATGATCTTGGTCGATCGATCGATCAAACAGTTCTTTCCCAAGTTGCTGCAAATATTGACCTACGGGTTCACTCATTCTAACCCCTCCAAACCTCTATAATTTCATCCTAAACTCCCATCAAGGTTATCTAAATGTATAAACAATATATATAAACAAGTTCTAACGTAACAACATCGATAAATCCTCAATGAATCAATCAAAAAGGGGTTTAATCTCATATTTATTTATAAAACCAGATTTTGCATGAATAATCACAAACCTCTATTTTAATCTAAATTTTCTTCCCAAATATCATAATAAATTCGGTGGTAATCCTCTACATATAATCACGATTTCAGACTATATGGATTCTCCCTACAATACATATAAATTCTCTTCCAAAACATATAATTCTTCAATTAAAACATATAATTTTCATTCCTAGACTAACATGGAATATATATTAACTTGGAAATCAGCAAGATAGATACTTTCTTGGGATTCAAAGGTTTGATTTGTTGATAAAAAATATATGGTTGGGTTCCTCATCATGCGATCTACGTTTTGGTGGTGGTGGAGATGCAATCGGGTGAGTTCTAGGCCTTGGATTTCTTGGAAACTCTTCACCTTCTTCTCTAATCTCTTCACCTTCTTATCTAATGTATGGGCTTAGGTTTTGTGTTTGTTAAACCTAAGATACAACTCCAAATAATTACTATATACTAAAAAAATTCGTGGGTTTAATTACCCAAAAATACAAAATGTCTAAAATACCCTCCGGTTGTCAATTAGGCTTAAAAATGCCCCGAGACCCAAACTGAATTCCCGGGTACACTATTCTGACCATCTCGACCCTTCCGGATACTTTGGCGCACTCAAAACTACCAAACAGATGATTTATAATTTATTCACTTTTATAATAATAATTTAGTCCTGACATGACACAAGCGCGCCCCGAATTAAATTTCCATAATTGTCATTTTATTCACTCGTGACAATTTTAATAAAATCAATATCATATATTACTTTACTCATCTAGTAATATTCAACAAATTTTCAATAATTACTAACTCACATCACGCTAGTAAATATTAAAAAAATAAATTTTCGGATTAATTTTAAATTAATATCTCAATTAAATTTAATAAAACCCCAATTTTAAAAGCCATAAAAATGAGGGGTATTACATCTATTAGAGTTCGTGAAGGATTTCTAGTTTAATGATTAATATCATCTATGAAAAGGAAATATGATAGTAGGATATTTGAACCGTATACGAATAGTGGTGTTATCAGTGAGTTGGAAGTCACAATACGGTTTACTTTGGACAACAGACAATTTAGTAAATGATTTCATGTTTGTTTTTATCAATGTCTCTTATTATTATTATTATTATTATTATTATTATTATTATTATTATTATTATTATTATTATTATTATTATTATTATTATTATTATTATTATTATTATTATTATTATTATTATCTGGGTTGTGAAGGCCCAAACTATGAAGGCTCGCCATTTTACTCAATTAGGTCATATCGGGGACTTTGGTTCTAGGGCAAGCTAGTGGTGCATAAAGATGAAGATTTGTGAAGAACAGTTTTGACTGAGGATCATAAGTCCTAATTTATGGTGCATCTGGGAAGTGACAAGATGTACCAAGATGTTAAGGAATGCATTAACATATCATGGAGTTTGTATCTAATTGCACCAAATTCCAGATGGAGAAAGTAAATTATCAGTGACCATTAGGTACCTTACCACCGCTTGAGATTCCCATGTGGAAGTAGAAGATAATTTTTATAGATTTTACTATGGGACTCTCGACGTCACAATGAGCGCACCATGTCATTTGGGTTATTGTTGATAAATTGAGTAAAGGGGTGAATTTTATCTCGCTATGGCTAACTATACAACATAGAAGTACCTCTAACTCTTTATTTAAAATATAATGTGACTACATGGGGTTTCATTGGCTATAATCTCTAATAGGGACCATACTTTCATAGCTCACTTCTGGCATTGTTTTGTAGGAGGAAATGAGTGTAAATATTAATTTAAGTACATTTTACCACCCACATACGGATGGGAAGATAGAGAAAAGTAAGCAAATTATAGAAATAAGGTAAGAGAATGTATATTAGACTTTAAGAGAAGTTGGGAGAAGTATCCGACATTAATTGAGTACTCCTACAATAATAGTCATCACTAGACTATAAGTATGGTACCTTTTAAGGATTTATATGGACTTCCTTATTGCTTATCATTCTGTTGGATGGAGATCGAGGAGAACAAGTTATTTGGACCAAATTACATTCAGAACATCTCACAGAAGGTGTCTCTTATTAGATATCACATGAGGACTGTCCATATTAGGCAAAATAGTTACGCTGATAAGCCTAAACACTAATGGGAGTTTTTAGTTGGTGATCAAGTACTTCTGTAGGTGTCTTCTGCAAAGGGAATTATAGGATTATGTAAGAAGATGAAGTTATCACCCTTATATGTGGGTCCTATTATGATTATTGATCGGGTAGGCCTAGTAGCATCTCACATTGCCCAGTTATTTATAGCAGGTTCATGATGTCTTTCATGTGTCGCTGCCAGAGAAATTTCTAAGGGATGGTTTGACCTCTCATTATTTATATTTAAGGAGGTTGTGCTTCATTCATATTCAATTTATGATGAGAAACCCTTTCATATTCTACACTGTAGAGATCAGTTTTTTTGCTTAAATTTCATTCCTTTGTTGCATATCTAGTGGAGTCACCATAAGGAGGTAGAGTCTACTTGGGAGCGGGATAGTAAGATACGAGAGAAGAATCCAGAGCTATTTAGAGAAAGTGTGCTTTGTATTCCAAGGAGGGAATTCTTTGTTAGAGCCAAAGAATGCGATACCCTAGGAATTTTAAATAAATAATTTCAATGGGTAAAGTACTAAAATAAATAAGTTTAAATGGGAAATTGAGATTCACGTATTAACCTAATGGGAAAAATAAAAAAGTGAAGTTAGTGTTATATTTCGCTATTGTATGTATGTGTTAATGAATTATTTGAATTGTAATCGTTATGTACTAAATAAGTTTATAAAATTAATCATGTGTTAAATAATTAATTTGGTTTCGCTTACATTAAAATGTATTAATCTATAACATGGTGTTAATTCTTATTTAATTGAACTTGAGATAAGGTTTTGTTTGGGATTGGACTTTTAGGGCCTTTTAGGATCCCAAATAAGGTTAATGATAGTTTGATTACGCACCCATAGGTTTTGGTGACCATTGCTTAAGTTTACACAAATATGGAATGGGTTTGGATGTCCATACACCCATATAAAACTAGGGTTAAGCTATAAGTTGAAAATATATATATATTAATAACTTAACATTTGCCTTTTGTTATAGGGACGAAAGAGGGATCTTGATTAGAAGACGAGGTTGAAGACAAGCAAGGAAAACAATTGAAATCCAAATATAGGAATCACCTTTTTCACATATCAACCACTCCCCTTTTAAGGCAGGAACTATGTTCTAATCCCATTTGAACCCATATAAAAATAGTAGAATTCCTATTTGAGTAAGATTAATATAAAATTAATTTCGTCAAAATGTATAATTCATTTGGTTGAAATCTATTTGGTATCATATTGTGTAAATTGGAGCCTCAATATATGAATTCCATAACTGGACAAAAATTTGAACTTATCTTTTTAAATGTTTGGAAAATGGTATGTAAATGCATAGAGTTACCATAAATTAGTGTAAGATTTCAGGAAATGAAGATTTATGTTAAATTATATTGCTTTGTGACATTGTTTTATCATCTCTTAACTTCGCATGTTCAAATTTATGTCAGGTTGTGAAATTCAGTTAGTTGATTACATTGTAAATCATTCTAATAGATGAATTCGTATTAAACTGATTATAATCCATGTTTTGGGATCTAAGTTATTCATTGTGTACTATGCCCAATTATGTTGTTAGTTTTAGTGGAATTTACGTATTCTTGATTTTGATTATTAGAATTTTTTTATGTACCTAAACAATTTTCAAAATGTTATGGTTTGAGTATAATTGATTTCAGATGGGTTTTTTGTGGAGTTATGCTAAAAAAATAGAATAGAAAATGAAAAAGAAATTCGGGGGCCCTAGACCCAAATCAATCCAGGTAAGGGTCAAATTGATCCGACTATAAGAGTTGAGAAAATGTTAGGTTTTGATATTTGGGTGATTTGTTCACTTCTAGGTTGGTTCAAGGTGATTTCGAATAATGTCAATTATTATTCGATTTTATTAACGCAAAGTTAAGTCTTAGAAATGTGTAACAAACTAAAATGTTAAGACAATTTAATTAAAGGGTATTTTTGGGTATTCCTTATGGTGTTGATAATTTACCAAATGAGATTAATGTTGGAACACCCCAAAAATGCTAATTAGGAAGAATAGTTGAATTATTTTGTTATGGATTTGTTAAATAACCCTATGAGATGGTAGAGTATGTTTGGGATAGTAATAAATGACAAGGATTTTTTATGTACTTGAGGTGATTAAGTGGTGTTGGTGTCTGCATATTTGGTTTGTTTATGTTGAGTATGTCATGTGTATTTGGATGGATGTTGTATTTGAATTATTTATGTGCGTGAACGTACCACGAGTGGGTGTGTAATCTGCAGGTGAATATACTAGTCAGGGATTTGGTGGGAATGCGTGTACGGATATGTACTTCGCACAGTGATGATGACATTGGTTGCACATATTTTTATTATCTCAATCCTACATTCTTATTATAGTCTTCATCTCCAAGGTTGGGAAAATAAATATAATATCCTTTTATGAAGGCGTTGGTATGTTGTTACACTATTGGTGTGATGACTAGTGATTCCCTAATGTTGTGTAGTTAGAGCATTTAGAAGATAGGACCTTATAGTAGTAAAGAAGTGTCAAGACATGACATATCCCCCTAGGCGTAAGAGTAGGCAAGCGTATGATAATTTATGTTTGGGTTTTGAGGATGCCCTATGACTGATGTTGGGTCACAAGGCCCCAAAATTTAAAATTCTTTTAAATTAATATGATGGTTCAAATAAAGTTCCCAACTAAAAACTCAATTCAAAATTAATTAAGTTAAACTACAGATTTTAATTTCTTCCAAATTAAAATGAAGTTAAACTTAAAGTGAAATTAAACTACTCAACAAATTAATTTCCACTTAAACAAAATTAACTTAACCCAAGTCCTAAAAAATTTGTCGAATAATAAAATATCAATTTTTCAATATAGGCCAAACTAAATTTTATCAAATTAAATTTTGGACTTGAATTAAAATTAAACTTACCCGAATTATTAAATAGCACCAATTAAACAGTAATTGTGATTTTTTTAAACCAAATTTTATCTTTTTAAACCAATGCATACATCTAAGTATTTTTGCAAGATAAAATAAAAATCACAACCACTACATGATGATGTACGAGGAAAACCCCAATGGAAAAAATCTCGGACGACCTTTGCCTAACAAATTCAGTAGATATGGTTTTATAGTTATAAGACAAAAGACTTAATACACTCGACTTGACTCCCTTCAAGCCCCGACGCTTCTTCTTACAAATACCTCCGTCTAGCAAATAATCACGATGTCCATCGCAGTCTTGGTATCCACCAATCGAAGCACAACAACCGTCAACCACACATGGTTCCTTTCACCATGTGACAAAGCTACAGTAAACACAAGTTCCTATCCTTTTTGGGAAGAGAATAAACCCAAACTTCTCTTATTATCGGTGTAGAGAAAAAACGGTGCCAAAAATCTCCAAGCAAAGATATATATATAAAGAACTTCGATTAAACAAATATGGGTGATGTGTTTTAGAAGAATTTAAACCATGGAAATCAAATACAAAAAGGGAATTTTCTTAAAGTTTTTTTTTTCTCTCAATAGCTCTCAAAAGTGAGGTGAAAAGTCTATGAAAAACTGATGTCCCGAATTGAATAAAAACTGTCAAAAAGTAGTGGTAAAAATTGGAGGGAAAAATAAAAACTACCAAAAACTGACGCAATCTCATTCGAGCGACGTTTCTCGTTCGAACGACATCGTTCAAACCATTTCTAATGAAAATTTAGAGTTTAAAGGACTATTGTTGTTTGATATCTTGTTCAACAAGCTCGTTTGACCGACTTCGTTCGAACCAAACTTCTAACGAGAAAACAAAAAAATGGAAATGAACCTCGTTAGTAATGTCGTTCGAACGACTGGGAATCTCGTTCGAACGAGACCCAGTTTCGTTTGAACGACTTTTCAAAGAATCAAAACTTTAATCTTAAGCCCAAAACTTTTATAAAACAAGTCTAAACCGTCTAAAATGATTTTCTGAGAAAATTAGAAGTCGTTAAGACAAAAATTTATAAAATGTACACCCATAAAATATTTTCCAAGTTCCTACATATATAATAGTTCATTCATACATTTGGAGACTTGGAATCCAATTGTTGTTGATACAGAAATATGGCAACAGACTCGGCAGGGATGAAACTTTAAATCTTGTCCGCTACGTCTTCAACTTCTTCAAACATCATAGGGTTGACAGGAACAAACTTCTATCCTATGACTCAAATGGTTTTGTCCAGAATTAAGCCAAAACTACATATGGACTCAATTGGAAATTTGTTACCTTACAAATCTCCCCCTTTGGCTATTCCGGGACAAAACCTAACCAAAAATCCTAAAGGGTCATCAAGCTCATCTAGACACAACTTTCCACCCAAAATAAAAATATACAGACGCTATGACTCGACCTAAGGATAAATTGCTTTGCCTCTTTAAAGATGCTGTTAAAAGGAATTTCCTGCACACTTAAGCACATAGGGAATATGAAAAATATAAAACTTAATTCTCTCCCTTAATTAATTCTCCCCTTTTATCTAACAATAATCTACCTAGTGAGACCACGACTCCCCCTAAGTTAGATAAGTTAGATCTCCCAAACTAAAGGTTTAGATACCTTTCTCCCCCTTTTTCTTTAAGAATAGACAAGGATAAAGAATTAAAATTAACTTACTTCTCCTTCAATTAAATCAAATACCATTTATCCCCTTAAAGTCTAAGCAAGGAATATAAATAAGGAAAAAAAAATTAAACATGTAATGGTGACTAAGGTGATAAGAACAATTTAGCATATGGGCAACAATGAAGTACAACTAATCCATACAAATATTAATGGATACCTACTATAATGCTACAACAAAAAGATACCACTTAAAATGTATTGCACTAATCATGGGATATCAACCAAAATTCACAACAATATCGATATCAATTATGATATCAAAGCATATATGGACTAGCTAGCATGGCAAAGACTCGAAAAAAAAATACCATATATATATATACACACAATGAATATCACTAATGCACACGCACATATACATGGGTATAAACACCACACACGACACAAAATACATTAAGATTTTCACACTCGTATGGAAAAAAATGTGTTCAAATACACGTGGTAAACGGAAGTGTAGGGGAGTGAACTAGTAATAATTAAATTATGACCCAATCACTTAAAACATGTTCACGGAGTTCTCATTTGATTTCAAAACTTTATCACATTTAGATATAGTCTCATGTGACAATATAAATTGAACTCAATGAACAAACATACACAATGCACACAACCCTAGAATTTTAATAATTCTACAAACCAATAGAGTCATGACAATAAAAGCATAACTAGGGTACAAAGTCATTGTGCAAACCCATTGATACATCCAACCAAACTCCTCATAATTTTATTTTTCTTTTTCTTTTGAACATATTAACTAAACTAAATCGGCCTTGGCTAATTTTTCTTTTATAATGCCATGTTTTTTTTAAGGCCAAAAATTCAATTGTGGCTTTTCACGCAAAGTAATTTTGTCTTTCGTAACCCGATTCCATTGATAAATAACTACAACACCGGATAAATATTTTTCTAATTTTTTACATCAGGAAGACGGTTATTATATACACAAATCCTCCAAAGTCATAGTAACATGTAGATGACTAAGTCGATAGGAGAACATCTCACTTAGCTCAAATAAACATGTGAAGTTTAAATTTCAAATGAGCTCGTGCATGTGTGAATCGAGGCACATAAAAATAGAATCCATTAAGCAACACAAACTACTCCATGCAAGCATGACAAAGAATATTTTAATGATTGAAAATCTTGACCAAAATTCCTAGCCACGTGGAAGTGAAAATGGAAAGGATTCAAACACAAGTATATGCCACATAAAGTGTGTCAAAACTAAAAAACACACAAAAAAAAATCATTTTGAGCTTTTCAAAAAAATTTCACCAAACAAGAAAAAAATTCAACTCAAAAGAAAAACAAAGAAAATCTTTTTGTATTTTTCTCAATAAGATACCACTTGATAAGACATAAATAAATAAAAATAAATACACAAATCATAATTCTAGCATATTATTAATCATGGAGCATAGACTAGAAAATGACAAACATACATACAATTAGCATAAATATATCATGAAGCACAAAAATGCTAAAGTATGTAAACAAAACTAATGCATTTAACCTTTCGATTTAGCATGGGAGGTTTCACGTGATAGCAAATGAGAATCATAATCCCTATTTTGTAAAGTTACCAAGTCGGATCTCCTAACCCAAATAAGTGAAGAGTGATAATCTCGGGATTGGGTGACCTCAGCTACCTTGGTGACTTTACTCTTGGATTTCCTACAATCCTTTTTGAGATCAATACAAAATTTTCTAAGATGACCATTTCGACCACAATGTGATCAAGTAAAGAACCGGAGAAAAGTAGTACCTAAGGATTGACATTTGGAAATGTTCCTAGGTGATTCTCTCAACATAATGATTTTCGCTTTATTAGCGAAAGAATTATAAGAATCGAAGCCTAAACCACAAATGTCATTTTTGACTTGGACGGTTCCTAATATTTTGTCTAATTTAGTGGGCCTACATTAAAAATCAAATTTAACCTTTTTAGAGTCTCTCAGTTTTTCTTCTAATTCTAAGATCATATACTCTAGCAAAACCTTTATCTCTTCAAAGATGAGAAGCTCTTTCTTCATTATTTCCATCAAACCTCTAAGTCAATCTCTCTTGCCTTCAATATACTCAAGCTTCTCTCGAAGATCTCTCACACGTGTCCTAAGGTCTTCCACTAAATCACTCTCATCAATGACCTTGGCACACTCTCTCAAACTAGGTTCTAACTTCAAATTAGCCCTTTTTAATTTAATAGATTCGACATACATTTCTTGAAAAGCTTCTTGAAGTTCACTTACAACAACCTCTTCTTCATTTTCACTCTCTCTTTCATATCCACTTTCACAACCATAACAATATGGGATTCATAAACTTTGGCCTCACAAGTGTCATGTGTTATAATGTCATCATCGAATGAGTTCTCACTATCACTTACATGACTTGCTATGTACGTGGTAAAATAGCGCTCAATAGCGGAATTGGGTCCCTTTTCCTTATCACTATCACTAAGGGTAGCATTGTATGAAATTGGTTGCTTGCCCTCTCTCTTTAGTTTAGTGGGAAATTCAAAAGCCCTATGGATATACCCTTCACAACCAAAACAACAATTTGACTCATCCCTATTTAGATCTTCATTTTTCCTTTTAGGGAATTTTTTGGCTTTGTCATACTTAGATTTATCAACTTACTTGAAGTCATTTTTAAGATTATTTTTGTTAAACAAATAATTTTTTTAAATTTTCTAGCAAACATAGCCATATCTTCCGAGTCAAAATCACTCTCATCATCCGAAACTTATTTTTCCTCTTTTCGGGCTTTTAAGGCGATGCCCTAATCGTTCTTCTTTTCGGTCTTAAAGGAAAATATGTCGAGTTCATAGGTTTGTAAGTCACCTACGAGCTCTTCTAGTTTCATAGAGGATAAAAGTGGGTAAAGAATTTAACACACTCACTTTAGGAATAAATCTATCGGGTAGGGACCTTAAAATTTTCTTTACTACTCAGTCGTCGGGAATTTTTTCTCCCAAATTAAAAGATGAATTTACAATATCGAAAAGTCGAGTATAAATTCATCAATAGTTTCATTTTCAAGTATATTTATGGTCTCAAATTGAGAGGCGAGGTTTTGGAGATTAGAAGCACTTACGACACTAGTTCCCTCATGGGTGAGTTGTAAAATATCCCACGCTTGTTTAGCGGTTTCACACATCATGATACGTCAGAATTCATCTGGTGTGATCGCACTAAACAAAGCATTCAAGCCCTGGAAATTAAAAATTGCTAATTTCAGTTCATTCTCAATCCATCTCTCTACGGGTTTGGGGACACGTTCATTTTTTACTAAACATGTAGGTGAGGACCATCCGATAACGACAGACATCCAAACCCTCTCATCTATGGACTTTAGTGCCTACTTGATACGCGCTTTCCAGTACGCGTAATTAGAACCATCAAAAACTGGAAATTTTGAATACGTGAAAAATTCCATTTTAAGCTAAATACAAAAATGACCTAAACGAAATAACTTAGCATTTATAGCTCTGATACCACTAGTTGGGTTAGAAGTCCCCAAAATTTAAAATTCCTTTAAATTAATGTGATGGTTCAAATAAAGTTCCCAACTAAAAACTCAATTCAAAATTAATTCAGTTAAACTACAGATTTTAATTTCTTCAAAATTAAAATGAAGTTAAACTTAAAGTGAAATTAAGCTACTCAACAAATTAATTTCCACTTAAACAAAATTAACTGAACCCAAGTCCTAAAAAAATTTCCTAACAATAAAATATTTAATTTTTCAATATTTGCCAAACTAAATCTTATCAAATTAAATTCTGGACTTGAATTAAAATTAAACTTACTCGAATTGTTAAATAGCACCAATTAAACACTAAATGTGATTTTTTAAAACCAAATTTTAGCTTTTTAATCCTATGCATACATCTAAGTATTTTTACAAGATAAAATAAAAATCACAACCATTACACGATGATGTACGAGGCAAACCCACTGGAAAATACCTCGGATGGACTTTGCCTAACAAATTCACTAGATATGGTTTTACAACTACAAGGCAAAAGACTTACTACACTCGACTTGACTCCTTTCAAGCCCCGACGCTTCTTCTTACAAATATCTTCGTCTAGAAAATAACCACGACATCCATCGCAGTCTTGTTGTCCACCAATCGAAGCACAACAACCATCAACCACACATGGTGCCTTTCACCATGTGAGAAAGCCGTAGCAAACATAAGTTCTTCTCCTTTGTGGGTAGAGAATAAACCCAAACTTCTCTTCTTGTTGGTGTAGAGAAAACTCAGTGCCAAAACTCTCCAAGAATATATATATATATAGATATAAAGAATTTGGATTAAACAAACATGGGTGATGCGTTTTAGAAGAATTTAAACCATGGAAATAAAATACACAAATGGACTTTTCATAAAAATGTTTTTATCTTTCAATAGCTCTCAAAAGTGAGGTGAAAGGTCTATGAAAAACTGTTGTCCCGAATTGGATAAAAAGTATCAAAAAGTAGTGGGAAAAATTGGAGTGAAAAATAAAAAACTTCCAAAAACTGACGCAATCTTGTTCGAAAGACCTTTCTCGTTCGAACGACATAGTTCGAACCACTTCTAATAAAAATTCAGAGTTTAAAGGACAAATGTTGTTTGATATCTCGTTCAACGAGCTCGTTTGAACGATTTCATTCGAACCAAACTTCTAACGAGAAAACAAGAAAATGGAAATGAACCTTATTTGTAATGTCATTCGAACGACTAGGAATCTCGTTCGAACGAGACCCAGTTTTGTTCGAACGACTTTTCAAAAAATCCAAAATTTAATCTTTAAGCCCAAAACTTTTAGAAAACAAGTCTAAAATGTCTAAAAGGATATTCTGAGAAACATAAAAGTCGTTAAGATAAAACCTTAGAAATTTACACCCATAAAATATTTTCCAAGTTCCTACACATATAATAGTGAATTAATACATTTGGAGACTTGGAATCCAATTGTTGTTGACGTAGAAACATGGCAGTAAGCTCGGTATGGATGAAACTTTAAATCTTGGATGCTACATCTTCAACTTCTTCAAACATCATAGGCTTGATAGGAACAAACTTCTATCCTATGACTCAATTGATTTTGTTAGGAATTAAGCTAAAACTACATATGGACTCAGTTAAAAATTTGTGTCCTTACAATTAATGTGAAACATCAAGAGTTCCAATGTGATACATTTTGATGGATATGTTATATGAACCATTTACCTGTGATAGTTATATGGATGTCATAGGTAGAATTATATCTTTCGGGTGTAACTTCATAATAAAGTTGGAATATTATAATAGTATAATATAATGGATGTAAGGATGATGTACTCATATTGGGTTTCGATAATCACCATAACTAATTCATCGTAGGAACGACATGAATTTATTATTGTTATACAATTCCTTTGATAGGGATCATATAAGAAGTCTTTATTGTGTTCCTTGCCCTCTTGCCTTTAAACATTTCAGGTCAAAGGTATCATCACCTCCAAGGTTCAGCTTCTATTGGCATTGGCTCTCTTTCCAATCATTCTATTTAGCCATTAACATTGTAGATGTCGGGGTTGTATACTCTATTGTGATCTTGCTAACCCCATACTGGCATAAGGGAAAAGGGGGTGCAAAGATCTATTGCACGTATATAGGTGTACCCGAAGATGCGAGAGTTCTTGTCTCTTAATATCTATTTTCTCTCTGAGGTTGCATTTGTAATTATGCTCTTGGAAGATTTTAGACACCATATCCAGTTTGGTTGGGCGCCCCTATTCGGCCTAAGCATGTTCTTCGCATGAGATATTTTTGGTTGTTGAGACTCTCCAGTTTAGCTTACATAGAAACAAACAAAATGGTTCGATTTAGGCATTTAGGGAATACCCTAAGGTAGGTTGAGGCCTATGAATGTTCTTGAGATTATTGGAGTGTATTCGAGAACCGAGTTATAAGTGGAGAAGGTATTTGTTACCAGGCTTATTCTTTATTACTCCTTATCTATATACTCATTATCACATTATACATTTAATTACTCTTATTTTATTTTAGAACATGTTGAGAGACCTTAGTTTGAAAATTCCTAAAAAACATAGATATGTGTTTAGGTAAAAAAGATGTTAGTGGGAGGTGTAGGAACGTTATTAATGGGTGTGGCCACACACGGATGCATGTGTGTGAATATGTATACAACTAACGAGAGGCCTCTAGTGTGTGTATGAGTGCGATACATATTGGCTTGAATAAAAGAAGGTCGTTAATGTGTGTCTGCATGACGAAAGGTCATTAGTGTGTGCATCTATAACGAAAGGCTATTAGAGTGCACAGTTGTTATATATGACATAAAAAGTTTAGGTGTTATGGATATACGTGAGAAGTTACGATTTGAGATAGTTTCGATATCTCATTTATAGTGAGAGGTAAATTTGAGAGATGGAATCATCTTTATATATCAATATATCGATAGATATATTTCAATGGCTTGTGCTCACAAGAAGGAATCGATAATGCGCCTATGTAGTTTGGTCAACATTGTTCCACAAGTAATGGGTTCCAACGCGAAGTGTGTGAACTTGACTTAAGAGGGAGTGTGGATGTGTTTGACATCTTTTATTGTGCCTGGAAGATACAAGGTTGGGGATTTATGTTAGAGATGTCATTTTTATATCTAAGAGGTTGAGCCTAATGTAGTGCCATAATAGGATTGGACAAAAAGTTGCTGACAAGTATATTTATGTCCCATATCGAAAGACCAAAATCCCGAAGGTGTCATAGGGCCTCAGACTGGTTTAAAATGATGAGGATCTCCATTTTGTAGGGGGTGTGTTGGACTAAAGATTCTAAAGATAATATGATAAGAGACATATTATAAAGATTTGGATAACAAGTGTAGCTTCGTATTTTTCCGACGTACACAAAGTGTCCTAGGATAAAATCTTACATAGTTCTAATGGGTGGTTGTATTTATAAGTATGGACTTCAGAATACCGGGTATAAACTGTATCAGATTATGGTATTTAAGAAGCCTAGTCTTTTTTATAGCATTTCCATTATGAGTCTAAAAATACATAATAAAATATAGGTTTTTGATAAGTATTCCAGGAAAACCCGGCTCAGTTGGTGCAACCATTGAGATAAGAATGTTTTCTCATAAGTTGTGAGGATTATTCCTACTTTTTATTTTGGCTTTCGTAAGGAGTCTGGAGTTGCCCTGTTCACATATAGTTTCCAGAAAACGGGTTTAAATGTAGGGAAAAGGTGTTTTCTTCTTGTATTTATGTGTAGCTGTTTCGATTAATATTTCTAGTGTGAGAATATAATATGCAGCATAATAGTCAGAAATTCTAAAAAAAGATTAAGTTTTAATATATAAATCTTGTAAAGTGCATACCCGGTCCCCTGGTGGAGGTCGGGTTATATTACTATAAATATATGTACGTTTCTAAGTCCCAATATTTATATAAGACATAGACCACGCTCTTCTTAAGAATATTTACCCTTATAGAATAAGTCAACCTTTTATGGTGGAATGTTACCTTTGATGTGGCACTTTCAAACAAAGCTATGTTTGGAGAGACTCGGACTTACGGAGTGTGTGGAAAGGTACTAATCTCTTTTGGAGGAAGATATTTTTTTCAGATAGTCAAAAATTTGCTCATAATGCTTAGCTTGGTATTCTAGGGATCGAAGAATATTTAGAAAATCGAATCAGTATTGTGTTTTGAGGTGTCTTTTCCAATGAGGTGGGACCCTTATTTATAGGGCTAGATTTTGGATTTTTAGCCATGCGATTAAAACTCTATTTAAATGCCCGGTTAAATATTTTATCCCATTGAAGATTTTTTGGTGGATTTCGCTCCACATGTCCTTGAAAAATCAACCATGCAGTCAATGTTAGGAAAATCTTGGTCGTAAGTGGACTAGTACGCAATGCTAGGTGGATTGTTAATCGCACAGTTAAAATCTTGACACGTGTTTATTTTACAGGTGAGCTTGGGCTTTAGGGATTTGGGGTTTAAAATTTTCTAATAATGGGATTGCTCATATGGTTAAGCAAAATTGAGTTTTCCTATTACCGTAGTCAGGATTATTAGGAAATTGTTTAGTGTGATTTCAGAAGGTCATGAAAACGAAGCATGATGAAAGATCAAGGTGTCGACACCAATATATTAATCTTTATCTTGTTTTAATTTACGGGAGTTTATGTATGGTCAATGTTAGTGACATTATTGGATTTATTTATTTATATCCGCCGAGGAATTATTATGATCTTGCAGTTAAGACTCTTGCTGGTTATTATTTAGTTGAGTTGATGGTTTGAATATATTAAGTTATATATCACTGTCTTAATGGATTCTTGATTGCTTAGAATTTCATTTAATTGTTATATAGCCTTTATGGATTATACTTGGGATTAACCATCCTATTTATGTAAAATAGGGGGTCCCACAATTTTTGCCTATTTCATTCTCAGACTATGAAACTATGTTCTCATATAACAATATTGATTGATGAAATAAAATTCCTTAATATATCATTGAGTGTCTTCGATGAAGAGGTACTCCAAAGATGAAGATGTATAACTTGGATGAATACTTGTCATGACTTGTAAAGAAATTTCAATCAATTTTAGGAAACAATAAGGTGAACACGACAAGAATGAATGGGAAGAAAATTAATTGTAGAAGGAGGATGATAAAATTTTACAACCAAAGCCTACCAAGGAATGAAAATAGTGTTCAATGAGCTCATTCTTGATATCCAACATACATTTATGATTAAAAGATTCTTTAAATGCCCTAAAATAAGGCAGGAAATCAGAACAATAAGAATAAGTTCTTTGATGATCATATACCAAGGATAATAGCCAAACGACATGTAATTGTAAAAATCTCAAGGTAAATTCTTAAGAGCTTTCTTAGGTTAGACGCATGTATAAGTTCATGGAAAATAAAATACCAAATGAGAGGGTCGTTATTACCCTAATATTTGATTAAATTTTGGATAATAACCTTGCTAATGGTCTGTTAAAATTTAAACATGCAGCCTCCAATATCAACAGATTCAAGAGCTTGAACTTGAGGACTCAAGTGTAAAATTAAGCCACGAAAAGTAAGATTTTCATATAGACCACAATGTCCTATGCTTAGAGAGAGAAACACAATCTAAAGATATTGACTAAAAAAATCATTAATTTCACTGACCAAAATATGGTTGGAGATTGCATTTCTCACCATGATACATTAATGCTTACTCATTGCATTGCAAACTAATAATCAATAGGCTATTAATTCAACAAGGCATTTATTCTGAAGTTATCTATAATAATATTTTTATAATGTTCCATCTGTAAAAGGATGACATAAATGATAGGAGTGTTTCACTCTTTACACTAATCTTTTTGATAAGTAAATGATTTATAAAAAGAAAAATCCACCGAAGGGAGCGAAATACCATATACAGAAAGTATACCCAAAACATAAAAAAAACAAGAGAACATAAGTCTCCACTCAATAAAAAAGAACTATTCTACCCCTATAATTCTTCCACGGAGTTCATGACGAAAGAAACAGACAAAATGTGATTATTCTTATGTTAGATTAAAAGGGTTCTTAAAAAAATGTACTGAAATCTCGATGACTCTACCTCCTTCCCTTCGAAGCACCTCTTATTTCTATCTTGCCACACAGTCCAAGAAATACAATGCGATACCATCTTCTAGACTTTCCTTTCACCCTTCCAACCATTTGGGATTCATCATGTCTTCACCCCCTCATGCACCAACTCCGATATAACCCACACAACTCGACAAATGGATAGGAATATGTCCCACAACTGCCTCGTGACCTGACAATGCAGAAGTAAATGGTTAGTCATCTTCTCTTCCATCTTACACAACCAACACTGAGTGGCCACCCATTTCCCATCTTCTTTAAACATGCTATCATTAATACAGTCTATCTCGCAGTAATCCATATGAAGACTAAAACCATTAGAGGCTCCTTTTCCCTCCACACTTCCTTCCATGAGAAATAAATTCTCTTAGAAACCCTCAGCACGGAGTAAAGTTCTTAACCATCAAACTACTTTTTTGCCACTCACCCATTTCAAAACATCCTCCCCTCCAACCAATTAAAGATGATGTCCACCTAATCCAATTCCCAGTCCCCAAGTTGTTTTCTAAATTTTGGGTTCCACATTATGCGCTCCCCATAAATTAATATATGATCCACCACCAATCCCTCCTTATCCCTTCCTAAATGTCATATCGCTAGGAAAAGCTACCCCAACAAGCCATCCTTCCCCCATCTATCCTTCCAAAATCTAATTTTGTTCCCTTTCCCTAATTGGATGGCCGTATGTTGAGCAAATTTCTCCCAACCTTGCGCAATGGTTTCCCAAAACCACATTCTGTGAGTGAACCTGCCCACTCGAGGAACCTGATCCGAAGCGAGAGACTCCATTGTTGGACACCACTACTTTCCTCCATAGTCTGCTTTCTTCTCTATTAAATCTTCACAACCACTTTCCCAGCAATGATCTATTGAAATGACCTAAGCTCCTCACTCCATCCCCTTTTCCTAATCATCTTTTAAACCTCCTTCTAACTCATTAGATAGTATTTAAATCCTTCATCTATCCCTCTCCACAAGAAATCCATCATCATATTTTCCAAACACTTTCTGACTGAGTCCAAAAGAGGTAAATTCGACATGAAGTAAGTTGGGAAACTGGAGAACATGCATTTGATTAATGTTAGTCTCCCCCTTATAAAGAAAGTCATTCTTTTATCGAGCCAAACTACCTTCTGACCCTCTCCAAGTTCGTGTTCCATATAGATATAGACTTGAACTTGGCCCCTAGCAATAGGCCCAGATACATAAAGGGTAATGATCCCACAATGCAATCTAACACCCTATCCAAATCACCCACATACTTCACTCCCCTAATCGGAATAATCTCGTATTTCCGCACATTGATATATAAAACCAACATAACCTCGAAGTAAAGCAATAATAACCTCAGAGATCGCACCTGCTCCACGGTCACATGATAAAATATATCCAAATTCTGATCCACTTACATCACCTTTCCCCAAAACCCATACTTTTTAGTAGTTATAAAAGTAATCTCCAGTTTTCACGATCATAAGCCTTCTCGATATCAAGCTTACATATAACACCTAACTCTCCACTGCTTATTCGTGCCTCAAGACACTCATTCTCCACTAACACTACATCTAAAATTTATCTCCCACCCATAAAAGGGATTTGCATCTCTGAAGTTAGAGTATCCATCACCCTTTAAAGTCTGATATATAACACCTTGGAGAGAAGTTTATACACACTCCTATTTAAATTGATTGGTTGATAATTCCTCACATCCACTGGCCCCATTTCTTGGGGATCGGTGTTATAAAAGTCACATTCAAACTTTTCAGGAAATATCCCCTGTCATAGAACTCGTGGAAGAAGGCCATCACCTCCCCTCTCACAACTAGATAGCAATGCTAAAAGAAGGGCATAGTGAACCCAATGCTTCAACGTTGGATTGTAAAACTCATACAGACTTATCATATGATTTATTTGAAACGGCCCTTTAGTGTGTACTTTAGGTAAAAACAACTTTGTTCCAATTTTTAGTTAAAACCAATTTTAACTTCTTTAACCCTAAACATCCATCTAAGTGATTAAATCCATTTGATGAATAAAGCATCCAGTAAAAGAAACAATTTCAGGAAAAAATCCCCGAAGGGAAAAACCTTTTTATTTCACTATAATTTGTAAGAAAACGGCTTACACGGATTACAATGAAATAAGTGCGACATACGAAATACCCGCAGGTGTCAGTTTCGATGTCTCGGTTGGAACTTTCCCTTTCCAAGAGGTCAGCAGTGAAGAAGAGAAACGGCTTCTCCATAAGATACTTTGTAAGGTCTCCTTCTACAATATCATGTAGCTCTTCGGTTGTAGAGTGCTCCTCACAAAGTGCAACACGGTGTAGTGAATGAATTATCTTCTGATAAACACGTTCAAGATCACTTAACTTTGGAATTGAGTAATACGATCTTAAATAAACATCAAAAGAAGAAAAACTTGTATGGGAATGAGTTTTTCCAAACTGTTCTGCCTTTTTGAAACGTTTGCAGATACGTTTTTATTTATAATTGAGTTACACAGAGTCTAAGAAATTGAAAACACGAAAATCGAGGCGGTAGGTCGTTCTAGCGAGATGAGATCTCGTTCGCGCAACATGTCAATGTCGTTTGAATGATTCACTATTTCATTCGAGCGAGCTACAGTAAAAAATAATATTTTTTCTTTAAAATTTTAATTATCGAATTTTCTTTAAACTGTTTGCAACTTGGAAATATGTTTAAAACATAAAAAGATTTAATTACCAAACATTTAAATCACCCATCATTTAATCAATATACAAATTACCCAACTACTCACAAGTATTCATACCTGAGTGATCTTAAACATATGCAACACGTCTTGACTTGTAATCTTCTTGAAATATTTGATTGCACATTCTTGGACTTGATCTTTATCATAGGCTTTCTTAATTTATTTTGTCCAGAACTTAGCCAATTAAAACAAATGAATATGCAAAGAATTATGTTCTTACAAATCTTCCCCTTTGGCTATTTTGGAACAAAACTAAACAGAACTATATGCCATAAACAAATACATGTCCTATCCCAAAACACAAAAATATAAAAGTACAGGACATAGTGAGACTGAATAAATGGCAAGCATCTGAATCTGATTCTGTCTCTGAATGGCAATAATCTAAATCTCTGAATCTGATTCTATCTCTTAATGTGATGTATTAATAGATATCTGAATCTGAATTTCTGAAAAATATACCTACACATATGAGACATAAACAGATTCCCAAGTGAAGTATGGAGGAATAAAACGAATATAAACTCATAATAAATACTCCCCCTACATCACATATCTCTCCCCCTTTTTGCCCGGAATAGACAAAAGATAGGAAAAACACACCACATCTAGCAATAAAATATGAGAATGAATCGGCATGGCTAGATAAAATCAGTATGATAGTGGAAAAAAAAGAATAGCAGTAACAGAATAATAATGCATGAATCACCAAAACTACAAAATAGAATGTACATCCATGTCATAAAGCTAAGATAGATACAACTGATCGAAAGAGTACATCATATCAGAGAGAATAAAAAATACATCAGGAATATGGATGTCTTAGATACAATAAAAAAAAATACAACTAAGCATCGGAAGAATCATGATCATCATCAGCATCAACAGTGTATGTGGAAGAAATATGATCGAGTCCAGATGACAGGAGCCTCTCTGCTGCTCTCTCTGTCTAATCTTATCAAAAAATGCTGTCATCCTGGACTCAGCACGAACATGTGCTTCGGCCTCATCATCAAATCTAGCCGTGATAGAATCATACATCCTGGACTGGGTAGTTACCTGTGCCTGTAAAGAAGAAACCTCCTCCTCAATAGGACGTGTAGGTGCAGTAGTGGAGGGTGGTGGCAGAGAAGTAGTAAATGTGCTTGGACCAGTGTGATCAGAGGCCTGACAAGGATCAACATCAGGGAAGGCTCCCTCTGGGGTTGGAGCTCTTGCTCTCGCTGCCTGTGGCAAATGACTCTCAGAACAAGTGAAAGTATTATGATCAATAATACCAGGCGTAGAGAGATGCAAATCACCCTCTAAAATAGGGACACCAGTAGTAGTGCAAATGGTGGAAATGAGAATCCCATATGGAAGAGCAGGGAGGACAGGGATGGAATCATGGACAGTGACAGAAGATATGACTCGAAATATGATGGTCGGAAGATCGATGTCAGACCCAATCTGTGTATGATTTATCCGAGGATAAATGGATGCTGACACAAACCTATTGAGTACACGGAAGGCAGGGTAAAGCTGGCGATGATACATCATAGATCCTGCCTGGGGAATCTCCTAGAAATAATGACGCAAAATATCATCATAAGTAGGTCCATCACCGGTATAACGAGGATACACAGCATCTGGGACACGAGGAAGGTGAAGAAAAGTTGCTATGAGATCTGCAGTGACGAGAACAGGAATGCCACGTACAGTAGAAAAGATCCCCTCAGCGTGGGAAAGGGTGCGAAGGAAAAAATCTTGGACAATGTTCGGATAAATAGCCCCATGAACCTCAAACATATAATCCCAACCGCTAGGAGATAACCAACGAGGAATACCTAACTCAGGAAACTCAGCATAACAAAACACCCTCTCTGAAATAACTGACCGAATTTGGAGACCTAATGAGCAGTAGTAATCATACTCAACATGAGTGGCCAACCTCATTGGTGAGTATGGGCGCCAACTAGCCTGAGCTCTCTGAGCTCGACAGAGGGCGGTGCCTCATCGAGTCGCTCGAAAGGGGCACCACGACGTCTAGGTGGCATGACTAGAATGTGTAATGTGAGATGTGAAAAAAATAAAGTACCGTCACTAAAGAACACACGCACACCTAAGCACCTATCTTCGTACAATCATCCAACCGAACCACCGCGAACACCGGCCACAATCACAGTCAAAATCAAAAACAGTAACAAGATTTTTTTAAATAAATGATTTAAAAAATAGTGTTACCTCGAAATTGCCGAAAAAAAGGAACTGTCGCCAGAGAACAAAAGCTGGAGTATTGGGATGAGCTCGAAAACACTGGAGAGAAGGCAACAATGGTTGTACCACACTCTGGAGAACCAATATCTGGGTAAACACTCGCCGAAGAAATGAAGCTGGGGTAATGAGATAGTCGCCCGAACAAATCTCCTGGTGACAAACACGCCGGAGACATAAATATGGAGACCCTGGATTGGCAGTTACTGGTTGAAAACAGAAGTCAGAATAAAGCTGGCGATGTTGGAACTGTGAGGAGAGGAAAATCTAGAACAACGAAGATTTAAAGGCTAAAAAACGGTGGGATTTTTGAAAAAAATTGGTGCTGCTGTCGCTTGGGAAAAAGATATGTGAGAACGATAGGAGAGAAGAGAGAACGACTGCTAAAAAGAAACCCTGATCTCGCGAGAAGTCGTTCGAACGACTTGAAGATGTCGCTCGAACGATTTGGAAGTTTCTTGAACGACGTGTTCGCGCGACATGTGATGTCGTTCAAAAGAGATTTTGAAAATTTCCAGAAACACCCCCAAAACATTCAAAATCTGCCCAGTGAAAAAATTATCCAAAAACAGTACCTGGAACACAGAAACAGACTGTATAGTAGAAAACAATCTAAAAAGAGACAAATGGGGATTACATGTTAACATGGTACTAATGTGCTCAATTATGAAAGTGGACTGATTGGGAGTGAACTACAACAGATGAGTCATCATTTCAATACGTCGAATCGATCAAAGAGTTCTTATTAATAGCAAAGAATCATCAAACTTCATCAAAGACATGTGTGATAAAATAAGTGTGAGTTTGATGCACTAAACTTAATCAACATGCATACAAGTTCGGATTGTTGACGATTCTACGAACAATAGCGTCATGATACCATGTTTCAACATAGGATTCGTGGTGCAAACCCGTTTAAATTAATTTCCAACCAAACTCCCTTAATATATGAATTTTTCAAGATTTTTAGAAATATCTATCAATCTCTACTTAGAGAAAGTCCTATTGGCCCCAATTGTGGCATTTATTTCTTTTTATTGCCTTGATTTTCTTTTGGGCTCTTTTAAATGGTGGGTTTTATGACGAGTCAATTTTATACTCTCGCAGCCCTTTCCCGTGAACACTCAACATATTTTCAATACCAATTCTCACAGAAAACGGTTCTTACAAGCACACCTCCTCCTTAAGTTTACTTACGCATAGATGACAAAATTGAGATAAGAAAGTCTCACCAAACTCAAATATGCAAGAGAAGTCAAACATTCATATAAACTCGTGCATGTGCGCAAGGATGGCATATAAGCAAAGTCGAGTCAAAATGCATATCAACATTGAAACAACCCCATAGTGCAAAGGTTAAATATCATTCTAGGCATCAATAATAATGACCAAAAGTCCTAGCCACATGAAAAATGAAAGAAGGGGGGAATCAAGCACACTAATATCCCATATCAATCACGTAACCTCACGACTAAAAAAAACAAAAATATTTTTGTACTTTCAAAAGTTTTTTATAAAAAGAAAAATCTTTTTGTATTTTTCGAAAAGACTCAAATAAATAACAAAAACAAGAAACATGCCATAACACTGGCCAAATATAACGCAAGATGTAAATACTAGTGTATGACAAATCAACGAACAACATCAATTAAAAGAAGAAAGATGAGGAGAACTATGATCATTGATGCGAGAATCACAGAGCTTTATACCTAACGCTTCTAAATCCGACTTTCTAACCCAAGTAGGTGTAAACCGACGAGTAGGGGCATTGGGAACCGGAATGGGTCTAGACTTTCTAGGAGTGTTCTTAAGATCGTAGTCAAATTGTCTAAGGTGACCTCTCCTACCACAATGAGTGCAGGTGTAGATATGGTGAGGAGTGTGTCCTATAGGTCGATTATACCTCACGTTCCTAGGTGGCTCTCTCCAAAAGTTCCTAGGCAACACTCTTGTTTGCATGGTTTTGGCTTTGGGAGCAGGTGCGACATGATTATTAATACCAATACCTCTCCGATTATCTTTGATTTCGATTGTGCCTAAGAGTTTGTCTAACTTTTCAGACCTAGCCTCCAAATCAAACTTAACTTTACTCGAATCTCTTAGTTTTTCTTCAAGCTCACCTATCCTTGACTCAAGTAAACGCATAGAATTTTCAAAACTTTAGAATTTCCTTTTTCATAGTCTCCATCAATCCCCGAAGACTATCTCTCTCACCCTCGACATATTCTAGCTTCTCTCGAATTTTCTTTTCTTGTGCCCTAAGATCCTCAATTAAAGAATTGTAATTATTTATTTCTATGGCATGTTCTTTCAACACAGCTCTTCGGTTGTAGAGTTCTCCTCACAAAGTGCAACACGGTGTAGTGAATGAATTATCTTCCGGTAAACACGTTCAAGATCACTTAACTTTGGAATTGAGTAATACGATCTTGAATAAACACCGCAAGATGAAAAACTTGTATGGGAATGAGTTTTTCGAAACTGTTTTGTCTTTCTGAAACATTTGCAGATACGTTTTTATTCATAACTGAGCTGCACAGAGTCCAAGAAAATGAAAACATGAAAATTGAGGCGGCTGGCCATTCGAGCGAGATGAGATCTCATTCGCGCGACATGTTAATGTCGTTTGAACGATTCACTATTTCGTTCGAGCGAGTTATAGTAAAAAAATAATATTTTTTCTTTAAAATTTTAATCCTCGAATTTTCTTTAAACTGCTTGCAACTCAGAAATATTTTTAAAACATAAAAAGATTTAATTCCCGAACATTTAAATCACCCAGCATTTAATCAATATACAAATTACCCAACTACTCACAAGTATTCATACCCGAGTGATCTTAAATATATGCAACACGTCTTGACTTGTAATCTTCTTAAAAGATTTGATTGCACATTCTTGGACTTGAACTTTGTCGTAGGCTTTCTTAATTTATTTTGTCCGAAATTAAGCCTATTAAAACAAATGAATATGCTAGGAGTTATGTTCTTACAAATTCTACGGTGGTCATAGGTATGTTTTTCCCTCTTCTTTTCTATTCTTAAGTAATCTTTGCGTATTGTTCATTTTTTGGAAGTGTAGTATAATTTATATAATCTACTCTGTATCAATTGCTTTCGCATCCAACAATTATGAATAATGGACATAAACACAACTGTCAGCAGATGTCACCAAACATTGAAAATATAAAATAAACTGGCAAAGGGGAAAACCTAGTATGGATGATACTGATCTAATCCCTGATCTCGTTTGCCTCGTCAATAATTAATGAACCTATTAATTATCTTAGGGTGTGTTTGTTTGCAAACATGAAAAATGCGTGAAAATAGTTCATTTGGGTGAGTAGTTGGAAAATGAGTGAAAAAACATATGAGTTTTTTGTCTTACTTTTTCTATTTTTCATGGAAATCAATTCTTTGTTGGTTGGATAATAAATATTTTCCACTAAAAATGAGGTTTGAGATGGACACTTGTAATGTAGATGAGTGTTGTTCTTACACGAAGTATTCACAATTAAGGTAATACAAAAGCAAAATGTGAGTTAAAACAACTTTTTCCATGACAATTTTTTCATATCAATCAAACACTCCCTTAGTTAATACCAATGTTTTCTTTAATGATTTTATACGCCCAATAACCAAAGGGTCTTAGAAACTCATGTTCTTTATTGATTTAACTTCACAGAATTGTGATAGACCAAAAATTGCGATTTATAGTGTAAGCTTTGTAGGCGGATAAGAGAGTGAGATAATTATTATGAGACTTCAATTTTCATGTTTATAAAATCAATCATTTCTTTTCAGTTATATTTGTGCAAGTCAAGGCTTCAAGTGTTCTCATCCAAATTTGATGAGTAGCCAAATATTCTGAAAAAAACATGACAACGGTAAGTGATTTTGAAATATATTCGGGGCAGGGAAGAATTCGAAAGATGGTTATGAACATTCCAAACACGCTGTATTGGGAGTGGGGTGGGGTGGGTCCCAAGTAAACTATTCTATAGACATCCCTAAACATAAAATTATATATTTAGTTTTACTACACACATACAAATCTATAGTTGAATCTTACGAAATTTATGTTAGAAACCATATTAACAAGGGAAGGTGTTTAAAAAAAAATAAAAAATAAAAATATATTCCTTCATGATAAATAAAAATTAGTGGCTATTGAACTCATAACCCTTGACCCGGTAATCAAGGTTATTTTTTTTTGCTTTTGACATGTTATCATCTCTCTTCTCAATTAAGGGAAAAAAGAGAAAGAAATAAGTCTTCCTTTCATCACTTAATTTTAAAGGCTAAGCCTTCTTTTAGACTGAAAAACTTGCTAACATGAATTTATACTGAAATCTCTTTTCTCAAAACATGGAATACTTATTATTTTCTCAATTCAAAATTATTTTCGGTGATTATTGTTTGATTATTCACCAATCACTTGTCTTAGGTTGTATGTTTGTAGTCATACTAATTATCACGTGTATGAAACTAACCATCAATACTTCCCACTGTAAAATTTTATGATCCTTCATAATGTTAATTTCCTAATGAAAATGTTAGAACATTATCCTAAATGAGATTATATTTTAGTTAGGTACTTTAATAAGGTGGTTAGAGATGAGTTATGTTAAAACGTGTTAGGAGATATGACACAGATTCAGGCAAGGGATATAAGCATTATTGTATTTTATGCTCATAGTTAGAAAAGATAAATCTTAACACAATCATTCTTAATAAATCAAAGATTTTTATTTTGTCACCAAAGTACCACATCATTCTAATTCTTTAATAGTAGAAATGGTAACAAGTATAATAATAATGGTTTTTAGGAAACTTGCACAGTCATGTTTTCTCCAAAATGGATCGGTGGAAATAAAGCTGTCTCATGCTTCTTTGTAGAGTGTGCTACAGTGGAATAATGCAACTTCTCAAATAAATCCAATTTAATTAACTCAAATTTTAGTTAAACCCTAATACATGCATCTAGGTGATTTGATAACATAAAATCAATGAGCATGCAAAGGAAACGAATTTTAGGAAAAATCCCCTAGGGCACTTCACTATAATTTGTAAGCAACTTTCATGGATCAGTATGAAATAGATTTTGACACACGAATACCCGCATGCATTGGTTGGTGTCATGAGCAATGAATTACGCACAACAATCCACAAGAACTGCAGTCCTAATCTCCAGCCCAGGAATACCGCAACACTCCCTATGATCCTCAGTCCAAATTAGCAAAGAATCTTCATACAACAAGATCATCAATGACATGCAGTCATATGATGTAGTTTTACTCTCTCTATAAGAGTAATATCATCAAGATCATATTTTGGTTTGAAAAAAAAATTCACATATGCTATTGGGATATTGTGAATTGAAAACAAAAGGAGAAAACCTTTAAATGTGAGAAGACAAAATTCGTACTATTGTTTGCAGAAATCGTAGACAATTTTTGAACAGGTCTTCTCATGAAAAACAAAGTTGGAGAGTCCTATTTATAAAAGACTTAAGGTGGAGGCTCATTCAAACGAGATTAGATGTTGTTTGAATGAAATCCAACGGTAAGCCATGTCGTTTGAACGTCAGTAATATTAAATATTTTTCTTTTCTTTTTTCGGTAAGTGCATCGCCTTAAAAACTCCAAAAATTATATTTTTGACGAAAAACATTAAAAACTCTGCTCCAACAAATATTTTGTGAAAAATATCCCAATACCTTATGTGAAATGCTAAGGTACTTAAACACAACCTTACCAAAATTATTCTCACGTAGACTTCTTTGATAAAAAACTTTGATATTCGGATCCGTCTTGATGCTTTAATGATATTGAATAATTCTTTGACAGTTGTAGCAGTATACGACATACTCTAATGTAAAGAGGACTTATAAATATGTCCTTACAAATCTCCCCCTATGTCTATGCTGGTACAAAATAAAAATAATCTGAATTATCAACTCAAATGCTTATACAAATCTAATACCCTCCCATGAATCCAAAAAGTGACAAGGTATTCGAAATGCAAGTCTTTAATCTTTTCTTCAAAAATCTTCATCAGTCTTCAAAGCTTCAAGATTTTCTCATCAGGGTGTGCAACATAATGATCTTCAATTATACCTACACACATGAGGCAAAGAAAATACCTTGGTGACGCATCGAGTTTGAAATGATATAAAAATAAATCAATCAATATAATCAGATCTCCCCCATAATGCAAAACTCCCCTGTAATTCGTTCTCCCCCTTTTTATTTGACCGAAATAGACAAGAAAACGAATAAACAAGATAAACATGGAGTTGTCATGATTAAACAACAGAAATATGGATCAAACTACGCGCATGTAGACGAAATACTCAAAGGATCCACAAACTATTTTTGATTTTTCATTTTTTAAATAGAAAAAATTTACAAAATCACACCATGAATAACATTAAGATAACCAAATCGTGGAAATGGAATGAATGTGCACGAACATATTCAATAGGTAAATCAGCTCAATCAAGCATTTGTGCACGATGCATAACTGTACTCCTATCGTATGAACATAAAAAATATCCCCGGGTGTAAAATTATTGAATTTAGATGATATCGACTAAATTAAATCAACAAATCAAAGCCTAAGTGATTTTCACACCAATAACGTCCAAAACTATTTAGTGCCGTTTTGAGAAATTTTTAAAGTATGTGCAAACCCATTGATTTATATCCCACCAAACGCCCTCATATATAATATTGGAATTTTTATTTTTAATTAGGTACTAAATTCTCAACTTAGAGAAAACCCGTTGGCCGAAATTTTGGCATATTTTCTTTATTGCACACATGCACGAATTCGTTTAATTATTGTTCTTGTCTATCACATGTTGGTTGTGTAATAAAGGAAATAATGAGTCAAACATGTAGGACGTATCAACTATTGACATATCAATGACTACAAACATTATAAACCGTATGGATGACATGACATATTGTCTCAAAACCCTATCAAATAGACACATGGATAAATGAAATGAAATTGTGAATCAATCATCCTAAATGTTCATTCATATACGGTGTGAAACAAAATACAAAACTCTTTTTGTCTTTTTCAATTTTTAAAACAAAATAAAAAACTTTTTGAACTTTTCCAAAAAAAAATTCAAAAAAATAAAAACCACAAATACAAACATGATACACACTAGCAATAGGCAAAATATCGGCATGAGCAACATTTTATGCTAGCAAATAGCAAATCACACAAATAATCATTAATCTAAGCAGGTGTGATTAAATAAGCAATGCTATATTAGTAATTAAGCATAAATACTAAAAGTAACTGCATATAAACTATCAGAGGCAGCCCAACAATGCCAAAAACATAAGCCTATGAACCCAGGGTACTGAAACAGATAAATGATGCAAACCAAAGTGGTCGTTCAGATGAGGATTAACGTCGCTTGAACAAAAATGCATGTCGTTAGAATGACAGTTTCGCGCGACTTTAGAAGTCACTTGAATGAAAACTCATCTAGCTCGAATGAGAAAAGTAAATTTTCATAGTTTGCCCAGAATGTTAACCAATGTTTCCTAGTGAATTTTTTTCCAGAAACTAATACCTAGAAGGTGCTGACCGAAGAAAAAGAGTGTTAAAACAGTAGCTAAACTAATAAAATAATGTAAGCTACAACTAGTGAGTCATAACACTACTTACAATATAATATGTTGCACAACTAACGTATAACAAATATCAAACACAATCAACCAAACGATATAACACGTATTAAATCACGGGCAATCAAAGGAGAGTCATGAACAGTTAGACCATAAGCCTCTAAATACGATTTCCTAACCCAAATAGATTTGTAATGATAAGTGGGTGTTTCAGGAATCGAATTTACTTTTAAATTAAACTTCGTAGGTCTATTTAAAAGTTTGTAACAGATACGCCTAAGATGACCTTGCTTACTGCAACGTGTTCTAGTGTAAATTCTGCGGTGAATGTTACCTAAAGGTGGTCCTCTCCTCAACTTCCTAGGTGGCGCTCTCCTCAAATTCCCAGGTTGTTCTCTCCTAATGATCCTAGGTGGATCTGTCCTAACGATCTTAGGTGGATCTTGCTTAACAACCCTAGGAGGCTCTCTCACACGAGTGGGATTGTCTTTGGGAATGGGTGTAACACTATCATCGAAGCCTATGCCACCCCCATGCTTTTTGATTTGGACATTGCCTAAAATTTTATCTAGCTTTTTCGACCAAGACTCCAAATCAATCTCTCTTGATTCTCTCAAACTCTTTTCTAGATCACTTATCCTTGACTTAAATTTCAATCTATAATCCTCAAACTCAGGAAGCTCCTTTTTCATAGCCTCCATCACCCCTCAAAGACTATCTCTCTCTCCTTTGACGTATTCAAGATTCTCTCTCAAAATCACGTGCCCTTAGATCTTCAACTAATACATCATTATTTTTTAAGGCACGCACTTTCAATTGAGCTTTTAATTTCAAATTTTCTCTTTTTATTTTCAAAGCTATAGCATAAAGTTCATTGAAAGCCGTTTGCAAGTTACGCTCATCTACACTTCCATCCTCACTCTCATCACCCTCACTATAAAAACTAATCCCTCGGGTGGGAAGCTCTCGCCTAGAAGCATAAAAAACTTCTTCTTTCGAATCACTAAGGGTAGGAACATGAGATGTCGTTCTATTCAATTTCCACGTTAAATTTGTGGGACACTCATCTATCGTGTGGCCAACACCCCCACAACCCAAATAGCTCTCTGAATCGTTTTCAATGGAATATTTAAAATAAGAGTTCGTGTGAATTTTCCAATTAGATTTTTAAAAGGTTGACATCGAAAATCATCAAAATCACCAAAAGCCATATTTAAGAAAATCAATTCTAAAACTAGTTTTGAAAAAATCATGATGACAACAAAATAACTAAGTGTAACCCGCTCTAATACGAATTTGTAGAGTGTGCTACAATGGAATAATGCAACTTTTCAAATAAATCCAATTTTACTTAACCCAAATTTTAGTTAAACCCCAACACATGCATTTAGGTGATTTGATAACATAAAATCAATAAGCATGCAAAGGAAAGTAATTTCAAGAAACCTCCTCTGAGGGCAAAACCTTTTATTTCACTATAATTTGTAAGCAACTTACACGAATTACAATGAAATAGATTTTGACACACGAATACCCGTAGGCATCGATCGGTATCGTCAACAATGAATTACGTTCAACAATCTGCAAGAACCGCAGTCCTAATCTCCAGCCCAGGAATACCACAACACTCCCCATTAACCTCAGTACAAATCAGCAAAGAATCTTCACGCAGCAAGTTCCTCAATAACACGTAGTCATATGATGTAGATTTACCCTCGCTATAAGAGCAATATCAGCAAGATCCTATTTTGGGTTCCAAAACAATTCACATATGCTATTGGGATTTTGTGAATTGAAAACAAAAGGATAAAACCTTTAAATATGAGAAGACAAAATTTGAACCGCTGTTTGCAGAAACCGTAGATAATTTTTGCACAAGTCTTTTCATGAAAAATGGAGTTGGAGAGTTCTATTTATAAAAGACTCAAGGTAGCGACTCGTTCAAACGATATTGATGTCGTTTGAATGAAATCCAATATCATTTTACACTTCCCGCGATAAGCCATGTCGTTTGAATGACATAGGCTGTCGTTTGAATGACAGTAAAATTAAATATTTTCCTTTTTCTTTTTCTCGGTAAATGCACCGCCTCAAAAACTCCAAAAATTATATTTTTGATTGAAAACATTAAAAACTCCACTCTAACACTTAGAAAAATATTTTGTGAAAAATATCCCAATATCCTAAGTGAAATGCTAAGGTACTTAAACACAACCTTTCCAAAATTAATCTCGCGGAGAATTGTTTGATGAAGAACTTTGATATTTGGATCCGTCTTGGTGCTTGAATGATCTTGGATAATTCTTCGACGATTGTAGCGGTATACGACATGCTCTAATGTAAATAGGACTTATAAAATATGTCCTTACAAACTTCTCTCTTGAACAATCATTATTTAAAAACTATATCTTCTTCTTGATATCCTCTCTCTATATCAAGTTAGTTTCCCTAATCTATCAACAAAATGGTTTCTCTTTTCATAGAATTTTCTCTTGGATAACCTATAATCAAGGTCGAGAGGGGAATGCGTGAAAGTCAATTTTTCGGTATCAAGTGAGTATATTTTGCAATTATTTCTTATAATAGTGTTCAATGAATTCTTGAATTAAGATATATAGTTCAAATATATGTATCAATTTGAGATATTCTATCTTTTGGTTGTTACTTTGGTGTTGCAAATTCGCATATAGCAATTTTGTCTAGATTATTCCCAAATCTTAAACTTTATTGGTCAAAGTCAAACTAGAGTATATGATGATTGATTGGGTTCTATATTTAACATGTTATGTTTTTTTATTCAGATAAAACCTCTGGTGAAGCCGAAAAAAGATATAATGATTATTAGACTTGTTCAATATGCATGTGATGAATTTTTCCCACAAGGTAAGTATCGGACATTGGTTCTTTTAGATCATCTCATGTTTTTAAAAATCAAATATTCATCGTTGGATAGTAGTTAAAGAATGTGAAAAAATATCACATGTTTGATAGAGTGCTTATTATAAAGAATTAAGTACAATTCTAATAAGAAGTTGGAGCACTTCTAATTTTAATACATATTCTTAGTTAAACGTCATTTTATAAATGTCATTGACTATCTAACATAACATGTTAGAATCAGGGTTTACAAGGACATCCCCTTTAGTAAACTTCAATATTATATATTTTGATTACTATTTTTTGTATATATTCTTCATGAAAAGGGTCAAATGGAATTTCCTGATTGTTTCTTTATCTCACATTGGAATAAAAAAATTCAAAGACTTAATTGAATTTTTGGGCTTCTAAACATTGTCTAGTAAATTAAAAATTGAACTTACTTTTCTAAATTCAAGGTTTATACTTAAACTAGTGGTTGAAGTACTTCATTTCATTGTTACTTTATCTTGTAAGAAGTTGTGTACGTAACTGAATTAATGTCCAAGTCTAATTTTGTGAGGTTTTATACTGAATTGAGTATGGGTCATTATTTTTAAAACTAGTTATGATGTTGTAAGGACACAAGTCTTCGATTGAGTCTTAATGTAGTGTTGTCTCAATTCTGAACAAAAACATTTGAGTTATAGGATAGTGTTCAAGTGTATCCATCCAAGCCTTTGACGTGTTAGTTGAAGATGTAGTGGTCAAGATTATAAAGCTTCATCATACGCCGGGTTTAGTGTGCCTTGTTTCTACGTCAACAACATTGGTTCCAATGCTCCTAAGGTATGAATGCAATTTATGTATATATATAGGAGCTTGGAAATTTATTGAGTGTATTTTATAATTTTCTTATAAAATAGTTTTAACGTATTTGTTTTACTCAGAAAATATTTTTTAGAACTTTTCATAAAAAGTTTTGGGCTTAAAAAGAATGTTGCATTTGCTAGCATGTCGTTCGAACGAACTGGAATCTCATTCGAATGAGATTCCCAGGTCGTTCTAACGAGTTTTCCTTTTTCTCACTGGAACATCGTTAGTAAAGTCGTTCGAACGAAAATGTCGCTCGAATGACTTTGGCGGGAACAGTTTTTTTGGCAGTTTTAGTAGTTTTTTTCATGTTCCCATTACTTTTTCCCCACTAACATTTTGAGAGATTTAACTAGTGCGGGAGCAACATTTTTTAGGAGACTTTTTCATAACCTTTTCTTCACTTAGAGTTTTTGAGAGCAAATTCTTCCAAGAAAAAGTCCCCTTGATTTTTGTTAAATTGTTTTAATCCTTAGAACAAAATCAAGGTTTATAAACCCGTAGTTTGTTTAATCCAATTCTCTCTCTCTCTCTCTCTATATATATATATATATATATATATATATATATCTTGCTTGGAGTTTGTTTGGCACCGAGTTTTACTCTACCATTTGAAGAGTTGTTTGGGTTTACTTCTACATCCCATAAAGAAGAAAACGTGTTTGTTGTTGCGGCGTTCCCACTCGGAGAAAGGCTTCGAGTGCGGGTTGACGGTTGTTCCAAAGGCCTCATTGGTGGATTCCAAGGTTCCGATGGACTCCGACATTGTCGAATAGGTGGGGGTAGTTTCAAGAAGACGCGTTAGGGACTTGGACGGAGTTAAGTCGAGTTGTGTAAGTCATCTGTCTTGTAATCATAAAACCATACTTAATGGACTTAAGGCTAGGGCCGTCCGAGGTTTTTTTCCCTTTGTGAGTTTTTCCTCGTACATCGCGGTGTAGTGGTTGTTTACTTATTTTATCTTTTGCTATATCACATTAGATGCATGCATAGGTAAAAAGATAAAATTGGTATATTTAATTTGGGTAAATATTAATTTAATTCAAGTCATTAATTTTATCGGATAAAATTTGGTTTGGCCTAAATTTGCAAAGTGAATATTTTTTGTTAGGCGAATTTCTAGGACTCGGGATTAAATTGATTTTGGGGCTTAAAGTAAAAATTCTCAAATTTGATTTTTAGTTTAATTTTAATTTTGAGAAAATTAAAATTTGGTTTACTTTAGTTAATTTGTGAAGAAATTTATTCTTGTTTATTTTGTTGTTTAGTTGAAACATCTCTGCCCCGCATTTAAAGGAAAATGATTTTTATAGTGAAAGGTTTTTAAAATTGGGGGTCCTATCGATTTGTCAGATGTTTAATTGCTCAATGTAATTTCTATAGAAGGATTGTTGGTACGATTTTGTCGATGACATTTTTTGGAAAGTTTACGTTGTTATTGATTTCTTTTCCTTATTACTGTTATATGATGATTTCCAAAATTAAATGCATATTTTTAGTAATTTTTTAGTTTAATGCGAGGATATTGGTTTTGTTTAATATTAGGGAGTCCTTGAAATTTGATTAAAACGTATACTTATATTCGACATGTTTAGGTTAAGTTAAAGTTTAGAGATCACGAGTTCATATATAATCATTTTTCCCATGGGTGATTTAGACTTTGCGCATTCGCATTATGGTATGGATTTATAATTCCCATAACTACAACTCTCTTTTGTAATTTTTATTGCTATTTTAGAGGTATGGATTTAGACTTCCCAAGGGTGATATCATATTTGAGAGTTTCCTGGTATGGAGACAAAATCTAACATTAAAATGTTATCAAGTTATAGGTAGCGAAATGGAGCTTGAAGAATTATCGTTTTTTCATTTACAACTTTGTAGCTGGGTGTTTACTAGTAACTATTTATATCTATTCTACGAAACTCTCAAAGATGATATCTCTATTAAATATATGAAAGGTACGTGAATTAATATTTCATAAGGTTTATTTGATTATTGTATTAATATTGGGTACTTGAGTGAAAATATGTGAGAATGGTGTTTTATACTCAACTAAAGAAAACTGCTTCCCAATTATATGGGATCATCTACTTGAATCATATTTTTCATTCCATTATTTTTTGCATTTTATGTAACTATGAATTGTGTCATTTATGCTTAAATTGGCTATGTTTTATGACGATGATTTGTACTAAAGTAAAATCGATGATTTTTTATTCAAGATATGCTGTCATTTTAACTACCAATTCACATGTATTATTTGAGGTGGGGGAGTAGATAATATATACATGATACTATCGTTTAAGGATACGAAAAGATAAGATGATGGTAATGAAGATCATCTAAAAGTGAGGGAGTAATTAAGAAATTCAGATATGTTTACTCAACTTCGGGGAAGTTGTTTGTAGCTTGTATTGTTCTAATGATACATTTAAATAATCATCCCCCGGTATAAGGTTAATTTCTTTGTAGTTACTTGTAGAATCAAAGTTTTGGGATTACTTTGAAGCTATATTTTGGGATTAATCTCCCCCTCTCTTTGGCAAAAAAATTAATCAACAATTGGGGTGGATATTTTTGTTTTTATTTTTGTGCACATAGTTTGTATTTGAATAAATCTTAAGACGCTGCATAAATATTATTTTGGGTTCTTTTATGGGTCGATTCTTTTTGTGATATGGATTCAATTTGTGATTATCAAGGTCGGACGCCTTATTTCCATCCATCACCCTCAAAACCAGCACTATCTCCTCCTCCGTGAATAAGTCATCTAACATGTCGGAATGCATCCCTAAAAAAACTAGCACTATCTCCTCCTCAGTGAATAAGTCATCTAACACATCAGAATCCATCGCTAAAATGTTACCCATTTGTATCCCACCTAGATTGGATCTCTACGCTTCCTCCTCTGTATACAAGATCTTATAAAATTAATATATATCCCCCATAGCTAAACTTCCTCAATAAGCTCCTCCTCATCCACTACAATCTTCCCAATATGGTTAAAGAGATAATGACAGTTTACCACTTTATGGACAAATTTAGTATTCTTATCCCCTTCCTTCAACTTCAATGCCCTCGATTATGACCTTCTACTAATATCTTCCAGAATAAGCCTCTTACATACCTCTACTTTTCTATCCTCCCTCGACTGCTTCTCTTCCCCCGAAAGTTCGCCCGTTCATTCCTTCTCATCAAGCTTTAGATATTCCTCACATTTCCTAAAACCTCTTTTTTCCACCATTTGATGTCTCTCTTTAGAAGAGATAGTTTTGCGCTAAGATATAACCTGCATTGCCCTCCACTAAATACCCTGACCACCACTCATTTACCCTATCTGCAAAGTCTACTTCTTTTAGCCACATATTTATTAATCTGAAGGGGGTACTCCCTCCTCTCCACCCCCCACAGTCTAACAAAATCATAGTATGATCCGAGGTAACCCTGTGCAAGCAAGAATTAATTGCCTCCCAAAAGTTCTCCTCCTACCCTTAATATAGTGTAAACCGATCTAACCGAGACAATTAGGGGATGTTTATGTTACTGGACCAAGTGAACACCCACCCTCTAATGGTAGGTTCATTAATTCCATCTCATTGATGAAGTAAAAAAAGTACTGAATATAAAAGTTTTCTCTCCCTCCACCACTGATTTTCGAAGGGAAGTGGACAATGTCAAAATCACCTCCCGTACACCATGGAACCCCCCACCCCCACCCACTCCTCATTCCCATAAGCTCTTACCACATCCTCCATCTAATTGAATCCTCCATCGTGCCATACACCCTAGAGAGGATCCAAGAGAACCCATCATCCACATTATTAAACAAGTAGGATATCGAGTTTTTAACCATAAAGGACTCTACATTTTCCACCGCCCTGGAATTCCACATAATTATCACCCCACTCCAGGAGCCCACAATGTCCAAGATACACCACTTAATAGACTTCCCTCACCAGATGGACCTAGACATATTTCTATCCATGTTACCTAACTTTGATTCCTGTAATCACACAACATTATGTCTCCACCTAAAAATAATTCCCATAACTAATTCTCTTTTCTTGCCGACGATGTCAAAAATGGGGTAAACCATGCCATCGGAGCTATATTCAACCATCATAAAGTGTAAAGAGCATAGACAAATAAAAGTAGAGAGATAAACACAAGATATGGAGTGGTTAGTCTATAAAATGAGCTTAAGTCCACTTTGGTGCCCTCAATATCATTATTTATCAACATTAGTACAAGAGATCGATGTCTTTAGAGGCATACAAGAGAGATAGAGAGGTCAATTCATGTACATACATGCTCTTTGCTGAGCTGGATGCACCATGTATAGCAAGGATGTAGAGGGGTCGCAGACTATAGTGACCATGGCTGAACTGAATGAGCTCTTAGAGAGAGAAAGTGGGTTGAGAGTTTGGAAGAGCTTTGCTGCCAAACATGTCCTCCTAGAGGAGGAAGTAGGCACTTCTATTTATAGAAGTCAAGGGAAGGGGTCACGTTCATATAACATATCGCATATGGATAAGTAATGTCAAGAGGGAATATTTCTATAAGGGGACATCTGGCAAGTGGCATACAGAGGTGGCTAAGTCCGTGACAAGGTATGCGTTACTGGTGATGAAGGTTGTCATGGCCTGTTAGAGATAAGGTCGCAGCCCCTTAGGATGTTGGAATAGGGTGCTTGTCGCGCCCTGTTTGAGCCCCAAGCAGCGGCACTATATAGGTACACTCCGAGACCATGGTACCAGTATTGGGAATATCAATCACCCCCAAGCCACATTACCAAGAGGTTACGAATTGGTGTTGCAGTTGTGTTTATGCCCAAATACTGTGATGTCAAGTCGGTCTACTAAACTTCTGTATGGGACGCGGGGCACGACCATTAAATTGCAATGCTTAAACTTCTCGCGCCCTCTTATATAAATGATTAGATGTTGTTACCTCATTACCTTTGCAAAATCTTTGAAAGCATTATCCCCAGGTGATTCGGGCGATTTGCAGGCAAGCTTCCAGGCAATTTAAGGTAGTTTTCAGGCGACCATCTTCCTATCTAGGTTGGTATTTCGATTGTTATCTTCTATTTTCTCATTTTCCCTTCAAACTCATGCTTATTTGCTGAGTTCATTTACTGATCATTCATTATTGCCCATTCAATTCCTTAAACCCATGTATCTACTAGTGTTTTTCTCCCTTTTCACTTTCGCCCATTTTCTAGGTTTAATTCGATCTTCCAAACCTATAGCTAGGGTTTTGTTTACTTAAACTATATAAATCATGATTTTTAGGTTTTTTTTTTTTTTTGGGGGGGTGGGGGGGCTTGAATTGATCTGTAAAAGCCTAAGGTTTAGGGTTATGATTGGGTTAGCTATTTGGCACGCATTTCTAGGACTTTGGGAATTAAAAAGTTGGGTAGTTGCTATGTAGGGAATTTTTACTTGTGTTAGGGTATAGGTCTGGAACCCAATTTTGATTGGTTTTGCGAAAAGAATATGAACGGTCTGTTCCAGGCGTCCTTGGCCAAAAAGCCAGGGTTTTGAGGTATTGATCCTTGAAAGTCTAAAGATTCAGACGTTTACCTGTTTAATCCCCTGGTCGCGGCCCATTATGAGTTTTTCATGGATGTCTATGGCAAGAAACATTAAATCATTTTCTGTTTTGGCTTGAAGTTATTGACTTCTTTTTTCCATTGATGCGACATTGATTTCAACCTTTACAAACTTGTCCTTTTTCCATTTTTCTAAATTCTTTGTATAATTTTGCGGCCTCTTAAATGTCGGTTGCGGTACTCTAAACCTGTCAAAAAACACAATAACCTATTAACACGACACGATCTGACACAAAATTATAAGTTAATGGGTTTACCTTTATTGGGTTTTGGTCATTAACGGTTTAACATGATAGACCCATTAACACTAATGGTCTGGGTTTGGAAATTTACTTGTGCACATTTTTATCCGTTTTTACCCGTTAACACAAATGGTTATTACAGGTTCATCCAACATGTAGACAATAAGAATAACCATGAAACCCTATTATTTCGAAATCCTTTAAGAGAAACGGATACTATAGGGTCACCCAAACTATACCCAATAAAAATAACCATTAAAACTCATTATTTTTAAACTAATAAAGACAAACGTGTAGTATAGGTTCACTCAAACCATTACCCGTTTAGACCCAAACTGATTCGTTAATATTAGTGGGTGCTAACGATTCAGATTGTGTACCCGTTAATATTAACGAATCATATTTGGGTATTATCATTAGACTCCTTAGTCTTAACGGGTCGCGTATGGGTTAAGGATGTTTTGACCCATCAACCAATAACCTGATCCATACACGACCCGACATCACCCCTTGATAGGTCTACCACACTCTAACTACCGAGCCCTTTTGATATTACAGGTCCTTATCGTGGCTCTATGCATTGGAAACTTGGGAATATGATCGAGCGCGAACTGTAGCATCGTGTAATACGCAAATCGTTGTTATCGATTCGACGACTCAATGAAAAAACCTAAATTACAACTACACTTGACAAGCAAGCACATCGGTAAGTCGGGTATCGTAAGAAATCCACAAGGAGTGATTAAATTTTAGATTTTAATTATTTTGCAACTTCAAAAATAAAAGGGTTAAAAGTGATAGGGTGTTATGGTGTAAAAGTAAAAAGTAAAAGAAGTTAAGTCTAAATGAGAGAGTCAGGATCGCGTACCCGCCATGGGCTAAACGACTAATAATTAGAATTTCAATTCGGAAGCTATTTAACAAACATAATCCATTAAGCATAAATATCACACAATAAGTAATTTAACCCAAAGTTGCAAGATTAAACATTTAACGGAAAATGGTCACACACGGATTAATTTCGGATTATCACTATAAACACTAACGCTGCATGACAAAGAATTTAAATGCATAATAATTCGACTTTAATAACTGAGGTTTCATTTAAACGCAATTTTACGCGAAACCTAACTTTCGGAGCTCAAAACTCAACAAAGGCGGAAACACAACCCCGACCCTATTTACCTAGCGACAAGGCATGTTACTAAACTAATTTACACTAATGAACTAAGAATGCAATAAATAAACATAATAAACTAATTAACAAAACATGTAAATCGAATTAAAAAAGCAATAAATCTAGAAATACAACTATATTAATAAAGGAGAAGATGAATAGTTCAACTTGCAACACCCAAAGGGGTCACAACTAAAGAGATATGAAGAAGAGCTCTCAATTATGAAGCCCTAACCTAAATTATCTGTTAAAACTGAGTATATCGTTTATTACAACAAAAATCCTATATATAGAAAGTTGGAAAAGAAATAAAGAAGAAAGAAATGAAAAGGAAGAAAGCTGTCAAAAATACAGGGGATCGATCGATTGACCCTGGAGTCGACCGATCGATGGTTCAGAATGAAGCCCACTGTCTCAATCGATTTCAAAATTGCTTAGGGGTCGATCGATCGACCCTTTTGGTCGATCGATCGATCAAGCAGGTCTGCATCAAGTTTCCCCTGTTTTGGTTGGTTTGAAATCCTCTTCCGCTAAAATTGCCGTAACTTCTTCGTTAGGGATCGAATTCGCACACCGACACCGTTCATGAACACATGAAGCTTTCAATGAGGGATACAACTTCTGTGAGATGTTGGTCCAGTTTACCAAACTATAAAATGATCAAAATGCCCTTTTGCATGCTGATGTGTGCAGAACTTCACCGAAATGCGTCCGAACTTCATACTAAGTATCCAAATACCTATAAAAGATCAATTAACCCCTGCAAAGCATGTATATATAGAAATACGAGGTTATCTGGTTAACGAGCATAATTATAGGGATTAAGATACTCGAGGGGGCTAATAACGCGTAGGTTTACGGGTGAAATACATAATATTCGCGTCGTATCACACCCCATAACTTACACATTGCTACCCTAGCAATGAAATAGGATACAATAAGAACTACAAGTAAACCAAAATCAAGAGATAGTACAAAATGGGAAAAATAGATAAAGGACACTTTCAGAGCGAATGATTGCATTTAGCATATGCAATAAGCCGTTAAACCCCTAGGTTACCCCAGTGGACGTGTGTCGTCTCGTGAGGGTTTTCAGGGATGAAACCCACCAACATCATATAGTTTCCTCAAAATATGCCCAACCCAACATGCGACGAACTCAACAACAACGAAAAAGATTTCAAACATGTTATTAGCATCTTGAACGAATTCAAGCTAAAGCCCGTTGTTATTAACAGGTTGAATGCACCTCATAGAATTGAAACCTTAAAAGTGGGAGGGAGGCGAGCACATGCATGGTATGATTTAGTAAAAACTTAAATAAATTGGATAAGCATAAAAGCATGCATATAATCAATCCTCACCGGATATTACACTCAACAAATGGATTCACTATAAAAATGGAGGTAATACACGGGACATGCGGGCATAAAGAGTAAATATAAATGCAAACTAGGCCGCACACATGTCACAAATAAAGAATGCTATATATGAAATTAAAAACTGTAATCTCAATGAAAGATATCGCTCATTAAAGGAGGCAAAATGTATTTTCACAGATGATCAAAACTATTATGACTTTTATAATAAATGCACCCTAAGATCACATAGAACTTTATAGGGTTGTAATGTAGGTTTGGGGTTAAGGTAAAAAATGAAAGGTATATATATATACGGATTCAAAGTGTTCGGGGATGAAAACTCGAGATAATGGAAAATTATGGGCAATTTCAAAGTTGAAAAATAATTTCCATAACAAGCATTAAATATGACAATAGGAGAGTAACAAGGATTATTGAACTATATATAAAACATATATACAAACTTTCTCTTTTCTCATTTTTTTTCTTCTTTTTCTCATGTTTTCCTTTTTTTTTTCTTTTTCACTACACTTTCTTCACCATTCTCACTATTTTCATATGCTTAAATTGCAACCATACTACAATAATATCATTCAATACCAAGAAACATTCCAAAAAAAGCCATGGAAGGTAATATGTATGGTTTAAAACACTAATGTGGAGTTGGATATGGAATTTTGGGTTATGAAACAAAAGGCTTTATTAAGGCTCAAAGGTGTTGACGAGGGGAAACTATATAAGGTGAGGTTTAGGCCAATATGGGTGATATAACAAAGATTGCCTATGACCATTTTATAAAGTTTACGCAATTATCGAGTCAAAATAGTATATGAAAATCATGCTCAAGTAACACATTTCAAGATATAAACTCAATTAATGAATGATCAATAAAAGAATAGAGAGATTGCCTACGAATTCAACGTTTTCAAAGAGGAAAGAAAAAGTGTATACACTCACAAATGATGAAAAGCACAAATCTCATTTGGTGTAAGTATATACAATGCAACAAAAGATTATCGAGCTATAAAAATCTTAAACTAAATCAATAAGACAAGAAAAGCACATGTGCTCATGGGATAAAGTTTAATTCATGAAGTTATTCATAATATCAATGATTTGAGGACTAAAGTCTAATAACTTCTAAAATCGAGAACATGCATCAATGAGTTGTCTAATGGATAGGGAAATTATCGAAAACAAAGGCAAAATGCCTAACAAAAGAAAAAAAGAAAAAAAAATATTTTTCAATTTTTAACAAAGAACATGCTTAGTAACTTACATGTGATAAAATCCATGGACAAAACAAAGAAATGGATAAAAGATCCCACACCCCCTAACTTAAATGTTGCATTGTCCTCAATGCGCATTAAGAACATAACACAAAGAGAGGAAAAGAACGAAATTACCCAAAATTGGAGCGATCTCCAATAAGCGCAAGTTCAAACGGATCTACAAAACAAGTTAGTACTCAGCATAACGAAAAGAAATAATAAAAGGTTTAACTAATTACAATAGACTAAATCAAAAAGAAAGAAAAACTAAAGATAAAACTAAAATAAAAAACTAACTATATACAACCTACTATTTGGACTTCACACTAACTATACACTAGAATTCTAAATAATTGAGGATCCACCCAAAATATGAATTGTCTTTGAGGGATAAGCGGTGGACCCTCCATGGCATGCGTGCCTCCCAAAAAATAGGAATTTCCGTTTGAAAAATAGAAGGCACATGTAAGGCGTAAGAAATGAACCATCATCAATTAAAAGTTTGAAAGGGATAATGGGGGGTATGGATTTTAAGGGAGACAAGACTACATTAATCTCTGAAAAATTAAAATCACATTTCCAAGGTTCTTCAATTGGAAGGGGGGTGGGACTAATACTAGTGAATAGCCCATGAGATGAAATATCTCGAAATAACATTCCTGTTCAAGAATCGGGTCAAACTCCTCAAGATTTTCAACTGATTCTTGTGATAAATTTAACAGTTCGAGAATAGTTGGGAATAAATGAAGTGAAGGACAATTGACAGTGCTTGGATCACTCTCAATTATTTCTTCCTCAAAAAGGGGTGTAGGTGAAACATAAGTTTCAACCTCAGCCGGGATTTTTGAAGAAGAAATGATCTCACCAAGTTAGACATTTTTATTTATCCAAGCATCATAAATCGCAACCTCATCGTTCAATTCCTTATTCCCACAACGCAAAGTTCCATCCTAAGACAATGAGGGATTACCTATAACTTCTTGATTTTCACATGCAAGACGCTCATACTCAAGAAATTGTAGGCATTCTCGCATTGTTTTGGGAGTGTAACTTTGAGAACTATTAGCATAATAATTAAATTTATCTAGAGAGTTATGGTGAGATATTTCAAAAAAAGCTAATTCAACAAAAGAAACAAGAGATAAAATTTCAATTTATCGAAATAATCTAGCACAAGTAAAAAAGAAATGATAAAATAAAGAATACAAAGATGAATATAAGAAATATTACGAAATAGTAAATCAACTACAATGTAATACACACTCCCCGACAACGGCGCTATTTTTGATCAAGCGCGAACCGTGCGTTGTTTAATACGTAAATCGATGTTATCGGTTTGGCGACTCACTGCAAAAAACCTAAACTACAACTACACTTGACAAACAAGCACAACGGTAAGTCGGGTATCGTAAGAAATCCACATGAAGTGATGATATTTTAGATTTTAATTATTTTTCTACTTCAAAAATAAAAGTGTAAAAGGTGATAGGGTGTTATGGTGGAAAAGGGAAAAGTAAAAGAAGTTAAGTCTAATCGAGAATTAATAAAAATGAGAATCGGGATCGCGTACCCTCCATGGGCTAAAAAACTAATAATTAGAACTTCGGTTCGAAAGCTATTTAACTGACATAATCAATTAAGCATAAACATCACACAATAAGGAATTTAACCAAAAGTTACAAGATTAAACATTTAACGAAAAATGGTCACACACGGATTAAATTCGAATTATCACTATAAACACTAACGTTGCATGGCAAAGAAAGTTAAATGCATAATAATTCAACTTTAATATGCGAGGTTTCAATTAAACGCAATTTTACATGAAACCCAACTTTCGAAGCTCAAAACCCAACAATGGTGGAACCACAACCCCGACCTTATTTAACTAGTGACAAGGCATGTTACTAAACTAATTTACACTAATTAACTAGGAAATAAATAAACAAACATAATAAACTAATTAACAAAACATGTAAATCGAATTAACAAAGCAATAGATTAAGAAATGCAACTATATTAATGAAGAAGAAGATGAATAGTTCAACTTACAACACCCAAAGGGGCCACAACCAAAGAGAGATGAAGAAGAACTCTCAACCCCCCAACCCTAACCTAAATTATCTATTAAAACCGAGTATATCATTTATTACAACAAAAATCCTATATATAGTAAGTTGGAAAAGAAATAAAGAAGAAAGAAATGAAAAGGAAGAAAGATGTAAAAAATACAGGGGATCAATCGATCGACCCTGGAGTCGATCAATCGATCGATGGTTCAGAATAAATCCCACTATCTCCATCACTTTAAAAATTACTGAGGGGTTGATCGATCGACCCTTTTGGTCGATCGATCGATCAAGGAGGTCTGCATTAAGTTTCCCCTGTTTTGGTTGGTTTAAAATCCTTTTATGCTAAAATTGTCGTAACTTCTTTGTTAAGAATGAGTTTCGAGCACCATTCACGGCCACGTGAAGCTTGGAATGAGAGATACAACTTTCGTGTATATGTTATGCCAGTTGCCCAAACTATGAAATGACCAAAATGCCATTGCACGTGCGTAAGTGTACAAAACTTCACCAGAATGCTTCTGAACTTCATACTAAGCATCCAAATACCTATAAAAGCTCAATTAACCCCTGAAAAGCATGTATATATAGAAATTCGAGGTTGCCTAGTTAACGATCATAAATATAGGAATTAAGATTCCTGAGGGGGCTAATAACGCATAGGTTAACGAGTGAAATATGCAATATTTACGCCATATTAGAATATCTGGAAGACTTATGGAAGAGGAACTTTGGTGTTCCTCCTCCAGCTGTGTTATATATCAAACCATTGAAGCCTAAAGGGCCTTTTAAGTTAAAGGATTGCCCAACTTTTGGTCAGGTAGATTCTAATTCCATAGCTTCTTCTAACTGTAAGGATTCAAATAAGGTAGCGGAGGGTGTTTACATGGAAGAGGACACTTGCTCAATGAACGACCAACCCCCAAATACTATGGATGTTGCGCCCCTTAACATGACTGCTTCATAGGTATGGAATACTGAGGTAAGGACTTTTGAACATGATCAGGAAGTGACAAGGGAGCCTACAGCCCTCCACTATCCTTTCACCATGAGTGAAGAGTAGCTGGCTTGTTTGGCTAAAGCCTATGAGTTCCTAGAGGGAATGGTCTACACATTGCCTTCTGTGGAGCAGAGGTAATGCTTCGCAGTCCAAAATAATGGAGTTTGTGTCCCATTCCACGCCTTCCTCCTGGGGCTACGACTTCCTACCCAGTTCTGGTGAGGAAATTTTTGAAGGTTATGAACTTGGCCCCAACCCAAGTTGACCCCAATGGATGGAGAGACATCCTTGTTTCCTTAGTTGTCTATAAGGAGTAGCTTGGGAAATACATAATGTCTGTGGAGTTCTTTGAATTTTATAGGACTAAAGAGAACTCAGTTAAAACCCATGGTACTTCTACATAGGGCTACAAAGTGGTTATCGATATCTGATGAGGAGTAGGCATTCCAGTATTAAAAATTATGAGGGAAAATTCTTTTACCTCTTTGGAGATTACGGGAGGTGCACCCAGATACGAGTGAGTGGGAAAAAGTGCATTGACTCCAGTGACTTGGGGTCGGCCCCCAAAGAAGGTACATGATAGACACGGCCTCAGTTTACTCTAGCTTAACATAAATTTATAACTCTTGTAGCCTTTAATTCTCTTCATTTATTATGTTCATATCCTTCACTAATCTCCTTACTGTTTGCTTAGGACTAACCTTTTCTTCTAGGAAAAGGGAGAGAATTGCGACCACGATCTCAGTTAGTGATGCAAGGAAAAATTTCCCAGATATTGTGACAGTATGATGACTGTACAAACTTGGATATTATACCTCCTGTCAGGCTCTAATGAAGGTTGTGAAAGGTACTTAAATTTGAAATATTTTTGCAGCTACCACTTTAACTTGTATTGAATGATGATTTTGTATTTCTCCTTCTTTAGGTACCATTGCGAAAGGAGAGCCAATGATGAATATGGACAGAGATCTACTGCTTTCTAGCTAGAAAAGTTAGAAAAGACTGTCCAACCACTAAACCAAGCTTTGTATAAGAGGAGAAAGAAAAGGAATAGGGCAACCAAAGATGTTTCCCCTAATAATGAAAATGAGATTGTTTCTCCAACTGAAAAGAAGGCAGCCCATACTGGTGACACAACCATTATGCCATAAGTGGAGGGGTAGATTTAGACCATTTACTGTTTAATGATGATATTGGGGCTAGTCTGGGTGTAGCTGGTCTTACTTCCTTTTTAGGGGGAATGATCATGGACCTTTTAGTCCCATATATGACACTACCTCTGGTTCCCTCTATGGAGTGTTATTCCAGTTAATGCCAACCTTCCCACACCTCACAGTAAGGAAAAAAGTTATTAAAGGACATTTGTGGCCATGTCTGAGGTAGCCTTACCGTAGATCTCATTAGGACACAACTGCCATCGTAGTCCTAAGTATTAGGAGGGCTGCAAAAGACTTTGATCTGAATCATTTGGTGGATGAGAATCTGAAGGACTTTGAAGAATAGTCCTTGCATAACCTTCTGAGATTAAGCTCTTAATTATTTCCTTTTGACAGATATTTGTGTGTTTTATGCTAACACTTTAAATTTTATTCTCCTAGGATACAGATTGCCATGGACCAAAGGGCCAAGTATGAGGGTTTATATAAGCTCTACATGGCTACTGAGGAAGGCCACATATTCCAACTGGAGGGTTCTAAGTCATCATCTTTTGAAGCTCGAATAGTATTTATGAAAATTGCACTTCAATATTACAAGATGGATGTTGATTTAAAAGTGGAGGCAGCAGCTAAGGCCCAAAATGAAGCTGAATAAAATTTTAAGCAGGTTGTGAAGGTAATGAAGATTTTTAAAGCTAAGAGGTTAGAGTCTTCCAAGCCGGAGCCTATGAAGATAAGCTCCCCCAGCTTAAAAAGAAATCCAAGGCCTGATCCAAAGCCATGATGTGGAAATAAACAAGCTCAATGATGATCATGATGCAGCCATCCAGCAAAGGTATGTTGACTATGTCGCAAACTTGAATAAAGTAGCTGAAGATATTGTGGCTAGTTTTAAGACTTCCCAGGTTTTTTATGTCCTCCAAAATAAGTCCTATATCCACATATCTAAGAAAATGAGGCATAGGGTGGCCAAAAATTATCCAGTAGACAAAGATAATGTTTAGGCCTGGAGGTTCAATGACCCTGAGCACATGCTTGTGCTGAGATGCTAAAGGCTGCAAATGAGCTAGACAAAAAATAAAAGGAAAAACCTGTAGCAACTGAGGTTGATGAGGGAATTAAGACTACTTCAGAAGAAGAAGAAGAAGATGATGAAGAAGAGGAAGCATCCTCTTGAATTTTGTAATTTCCTTTTTATCTTTGTACTTTCCATTTCCAAATCTTTTATTCTGAATTTGTGCTTTGTTGAAACAACATAAGCCCTCCGCAGCCTTTTAAGTTTTTAACCATTTTGATTTTTAATATAATTCCGTAGCCTTATATTTGACGGGCTCTCTCCTTCGGGTGACAAAGTAACAAAAATATTAGTAAAAGGTACCGTAACCTATCTTGGAAAGTTTACCGATCCTTAAGGCAATTGTGTAGTTGGATTTTGTATGTTGAATCATCGATTTTTTAATCAAGTGATCTAGACTTTTGAAATTTATCGAGATCCATAGGTTATAAATTTGTTACGGGGGTTTGAAAGCATTTCACGGCATCTTCAGTCTAGAATAATGCCAATCTTTATTCCTTAAATATGATAATCACGCCAAAAATACAAAGATTGGATAAATTACATCATTGGGCATGCGACCGATTGGTATGCAACACACCAGGCCGCATTCAGCAAGGTATAGAAGTGGGTTCTCCAAAAATTGGTCCAAAATTTGGATTTCCCCCCCAAGAATAGGATATGAAAGGTCTTCTGGGAGCTAATTGTGACAACCCGAATAATTAAATATCGGGTAACTACTCCTTTATTCAAATTAATAAAAAATGTCAAGTTGGTTCAATTCATAGCATCACTGTCGAAAACATTTTAAACAATTACTAGCCACCTAATATTTAAAAAGTGAGTTGCCAAATTTTATTAAATTAAATTAACATGCAACCAATTAAATTATAAGTTAACTATACCACATCCATATCACAATCACATTAGAATAATAATGGAATAAATAAAATGAGTCTAAAGTAACACTCCCCTGAATAATCAAAATACTGAATAAATTCCAATACAAAGTCGGAATAAATAAACCAACATCTGAAATGAAACTGAAAGTCTGAGAATGCTATCTCTAAATGGAAATGGGCGACATGCCCTAACAGATGAGTAACCCTAAATAGAATCAAGTGCAGAATGTGGAGGCGTCTAATGCCGAGATCCTCTAACTTCCACACCAATTACATCACGTCAATGTAATGGAACTCCTATGCATGGCATCCTTGTGGTTGGGTAACTAAAAGGTTTTAAAAAAAAAATAGATTTGGAAGCAAACGGGTCAGAGCCCGAGTTGAAAACAATTTAAAAAGTATAGCAAGTGTTCAATTGCATTAAATAGTAAATATTATACAGATGTTAGTTGCGTACTCTCCTATGAGTTTCTCACCTCTCAACAAATGTGCAAGCTTAACGTATAACCTTAATCCATCCTAGTTATGCGACTATCTAACTAGTCCGTACTAACCCCTGCTATCATATTCTAATATAAGGTGTCTACTCGTATTACACGAACAAGTTATATTTATATCTCACATTCACCTTCATCAACTTACTTATCACAAGTGTTATTTAAATTCTCATATTCGCAGTCCATTCAAATATCTTAGTTATTGACATTTACTATGCAACAGTGAACCTGTCACAAGTATATAAATAAATAACTCTCAATACATATATATATATATATATATATATATATATATATATATATATATATATATATATATATATCACACCCTGAGGCTAAGCTGTGGTGCTCGCATACTTTGCTATCAAATCCATGTACATCACGTACGTTAGGATCACGCGTTCCGAATCACTTAGGAACCGTCTGAAATCAAATCACACGTATTGGAGGCAAACATAGTTCACATACTCATGGGTCACGCACATACCAACGCTCCCATGGTCATCAGACTTATCAACTCACAGATAAGTCATTCACAGTACTATGTCTGTAAGGTACCAATATAAATCCCCCTGTAGGCACACAAAGATCTGATGGTCCTTTTTCGAAAGTCGACCTCCCGTGATAGCAAGTATGATAGGTATGTCATACACATAAGAAGTCCATATACTAGGCATTCACACAACCTAAGTAATCATATATCAACGTAGGTATTCACATATTCCATCTTATAAATCTCATACGTAGTAAGTTTATCCCGAACATTCTACGTAATATATATTTAGCTTGATAACTCTCTCGTCGTATCAATTTGAGTACCTAAACCTATGCCAAAAGGTTACAAGGTTTCCTATTAGTTTCTAATGTTATCTTAGTAACTTAACGACCCTCCTTCACTGTTCTTATCCTTACATCATCATTCGTTCCCATTATAGTTTCAATTCGAACAATTTCTTACCTCACTCGGTAGACCCTCGTAAGTAATGGCATTTAATTCCATAAGGTAAACTATTTTTCGGGGATCAACTAAGACCCTATTGACCTTAACTAAGTCCCACAATAGAATATTAATCACCCTAAGAATCATTATGGGTTTGGGATTTATATTAACTTTAAAGGGGAAAAACTATCCAAAATCAATAGGGGTCGATAGATCGAAGGCAATGGTTGATCGATCGACATTCTTGAGTTGAGCGATCGATCAAGCAGGTGTTTGCCCAGAAATTCTTTAAACAGTTACGGGTTATCCAAATTTACACCCCAAATCTTCCATTACAACGTTCCAAACTCCCAACTAAGTATACTACTCATTACACCAACATGTTTCCACAATCCCTAACATTTTAGAATCATTAAACAACCATGAATTAAGAGTTTCTTGGATCAAAAGCGATAATTATTTCCCCTAAACCTAGTTCTGCAAAATTTATCCAAGAACATCAAATTTCTCAACATTATTTTGTCAATTTGTACAATGGATTATGATTTCATTGTCTCTACATACCAGAAGTTCATCTATATGCAAAACCTACCCATATTCAATGTTTAATTCTCCCAATTTATAAAATTCTCAATTTTCCTAGTCTAGTATACAATTATAAACTACATGGATAATATATATTTGGTGAATCATTACAAGTTCAATCACTTGCCTGGGAGTGAAGATTCTGGTCCTTTGAAGACGATAAAGGTTGGTTCTTTTTCTTTTTCCCATCACAATTCCAGCGATAGTGGAGGTGTGGTGGTTATGGCCTTGGAAACCCTTGGAACTTCTGCACTCTTCTCATGTTCCCAACTATTTGGTTTTGACAGATAATGATCCTAAGGTTGGCTGATAAACAAAGCCTAATTTTCGTAGGTCACTATTCATTAAAAAATAAAATGACTAAAATACCCTCCCGAGTTGCCGGTTAGGCCTAAAAATGTCCCGGGACCCAAACTAAACCCCCGGCTAGTGTTTTCTGACTATTTCGACCCTTACGAATGCGTTGGCGCACTCAAAATTATCATACGGATGATACAAATATGATTTACTTACAATTTCATTTAAATTGATTCCTGACGCGACTGATAGGCGCGTGCCAACTTAATTTTCGAATTACCGTATTTGTAACTCGCGACAATATTAATAAATTCAATAATGTCATATTACCATAATCATTCAGTAATATTCAACATTATCATCATAGTCAAATACTAACTCTCGTCTCGCTAGTTATTTAAATCCGAGTAAATTTCCAATTAATTAACCCAAATTGCTTTAGTTAGTACCCTAATTAAAAACAATTTCAATGAATTAATCTCATAATTAAAAGCCATAAAATCAGGGGGTATTACATACTTCCCCCTTAATAACAGAATTTCATCCCAAAATTTTAAAAAGTAAGGAATACCTGGAAAAATTTGGTATCCTCTTATATCAAAATAAAGTTCAAAGTGAGGCTCAATCGCTACAGCCCCCGCTTCACAACAAGCTTGTTGAACACTCTCGACACATTATCGGTTATAGGGTCACACCTCACTAAATGCACCTCACCTTGTGTTCTTACTAAACAATATTCGAATAAGAATATCGTACACATCATTGGCTGCATTATTTCAATATTATTTGGAGTTCGCTCCTCACCTCGTATCAACTCCCGCATTTATCTAAACGCAAAACTCCCATCCTGGGAGAAACCATAGAACATCTGACTACACTTGTCCGTTCTTCGAATCTGTATTCCCGACGGTGTAACTTTTCACAAAAGGAAAAACCCACCTAAGACGGTTTGTGGTTATCCCATTATATTCCTCGGACTCTAACTTCTGACTGATCTAAAACTCTGATAATCCTCCTACCTCTAAACATTCAGAGAGCGGATAGTAAAGTTTATCCACACAAAACCTCAGTAAGCACATTGTCCACTATAAATAGGTACGGATGCTTTCACACAACTCTACCATTATGTAATATCCTCACCCCATTACCATATTATACTCCCCTTACTAGCTATACCCGTTGTGTAAATGAAATGATCGTAATGAGTCCAAAATTACATTCATACTGTTCCACCAGTCGTCAATCACCTTGCACCTACTCCTTAAGCTATAGGTGAGACACCCTTATCAAAACGAAATGTTATCCCCACTACTTCCTGATACCCCATGTTGAAGGTGGATTTCAAGGATCTCATCCTAGTTCAGAAAAATATCGGGTCACACTATTTAATAACGTAACTTACTCACGGGTAATTAATTTACTTTTTTATTGGTCATCTTGTTCCACACATTCGAAGGAACTCGTGACTCATCTAGAGGTTGGCAACCCATCGAAGAAATTTACCAACTTGACTATTCCATTACTGGAATTGTCGGCTTGATACAAAATTTTCTGGCTGCTAATCTTACTCCTCTTCTTCCGTAGGCAAATACCAAAAGTTTTGACCCGTGCACTTTTCGCCATGATGTGCACTTCTGGACTCTATATACCTTATTGACATCATCATTCTATTTACGCGCAAGTCATTCTCAACATTCGATTGGGTATAACTCCTCTACAAATTGTTCATAATAGTTAAATATTTGTCTTCTCAAGGGATACCCCATTTTTAAATGATTTCCCACTGCCTTTCAACCAAGTTCGAACGTGTTAATCTGATAGCACATGAATATTTAGATTGTCATCCTTCTCACGACACTTAATTCACTCTACCACTTCCCTTTTGTCATATTAGTCCTACAAGCATAAATTTCACCTATTTATTTCCATGTCCCTTCTTCCGGTGATTCTGACACCAACAAACCAAGGTGTTTACACCCTATAAATCATGCAAACGGGTTTAAACATCATATACGCTCACACATAAGCCTAATTCTTTATTGCCCCTGTATTCGCAACGTGGCTATACCACTTGGTCTTTCTCAATCACTCCATAAATCAAAATTCTAAATCCTCCTTATCATTAATCCATTCTTTAACCCGTCGTAATAAAACAAAATTTTTATTACTTCCTCACCACACAACTGGCTCTACTGGCTTTATATCGTAATTTAGCTTTCAACTTACAGTTATAACTAGATATTTATATAACTATTGAGGTACCAAACTCATGGATGAATGGACAAACATCTCCCTACTACCAACCTTATGCTAAGTTTCATGCGTGGTATGTCTCGCAAAGCGAAATCCAAATAAGGAACCCCCCGATACACTACTTCCTAGCATTATCGATCATCGGAATCCATTAGGCCCTCAGTCCATAACATGTACCCCTATATTCCCATCTCTTGAAAACAAAGTTACATCTCCTTCTGCAATTACATTTAAACAAGGAACTTCTTTCGAAAGACACTATCCCTTAACATTGATGGTAATCAAATTCCACAAACATCATGCAAATATAATCGGGGCCCTCAAAATCCCGTCCCCAGACATACAACTATGAGTATTAACTTCCACATCTCTAAAGGGTGATATAACAATGCACTCTTCCTATTACCCACGTCCTGAGTGTTAATTATAATAACTAGCAAATTTTTCTGCTAGACAGTAAACCAAATACACTCTGAATCAATATTAATAAAGTCACTACACATACCCAGATCAACCATGTGAGACCATTATACCTTTCAAAGTCTCAATATTATATATATACGTATATATAAGTATATAAATGTGAGCCCGACCCTCTCGCAGATGGGGTCTTGCCAGAACAAAACATTTTACACCAAGGTAGTAACCCCGATAGACTTGCAGTATCCACACACTATCGGTTTAATCATTATTATAAAACCATAATTAGGAAAATATCATACTTATATAACACATCACTAAAACGAGTAATTTCAATAAAGTATGTACCACTATTGATACACCCATTCATCCTCCACAGATAACACTAAAGGTAACCCCACTATACCAGGGAAAATATTCATATAAATAATAACATTGCCGATATACGCACTAAACTCGTCTCAAATGCAAATCTAACAATAATAAAATGTAGTGACTCGTTCGTGTCACATAAAATATGCCTCATCCCATAAGGGAAAAACTCATACTTTTACCTTGCCAATCGCCCTGGCTACTTAAATGGTTCTTGGACTTAACACGCATGTCCGAACCAAACCGAAAATTACATTAATTATTGCTCTTGCTAGGCCCCATAGCCTTATCCCTTTGCTTACTTCGAGAAATTTTAAAACATGGGGTTTTAATCTCCCAAAAATGACTCTACACCTAATCCACTTATCTTCGGTCATATTGACCATGTTAGGGTTGTCCTTCTCTCGGACTTTAATAGTCTCGACTCTGATGGCTACCTCCGTTGTTCCCTTCGCTTTGTTGGCCCTAAGGAACATGTTACTGCCTTCAACAACCCTTATTGAATTCACCATCGCTCGGTAAAAATTCAGCTATCAGAATCATTTAAATGGGTCCCCTGATGGGTCTTCCCCTTTGTGGTTCTTCACCAACACCATTTCCCCTAGTCTTACTCTCTAGCTAAATTCTTCGATTCTAGTAGCTCTCCGCACTAGGAAGTGTTAACATCCATATTGACAAAACACAACATTCTTACCATCTACTTTGACCGTCCAAGAAGAATTCACCATAAAGGCTACCATTTCTCTTTATGAGTTAATTTCCCACTCTAAAATCCTCTTCTCCAAGGTACCTGCTTCATCCGGTGCAAGATTCGCTAATTAATTAAATTTCCTTTCACAAAAGGGACCTCTGTCTGGCCCTCTGGTGTGAGTTCAAAACAATGTTCGTACCTTATCCTGAACATCTAATGATGGAGCTTACGGTTATACTGTACTTAAGATCGTTCGAGGGACACAACATTCCACTTATAAATGTGGTGGTTGACTCTTACCTTTAGCACCTTGCTCCGATGGGCCAAGAAACATTCTTTCCCAAAATTTTCACTTTCGATTAACCACACTCCGACACATGCCCAAGCCTTTTGGATATTTTATCTTTGTTGGCTAACACGTGCCATCTCCGCATTTCTAGAATTTTCACTGCTGGTTCTCTTCAAAGTTTCGTCGAAATCTCTCCCATTCCAACCTTGTTGGGTGGGTGAGTCTAATTTGACCCCACTTTCTACTATAGTGGTATCTGGAAGTCATATGTTGTGCCTTAGGCGTCTTTAACATCCTAGGGTGACCTCAACTACGGTCATCATTCTTAAATATACCCTACAATCTCAACTGAGCTTTGCCTCCTGCTGTCCGCCCAACTTCCCTTGCCTGACATACTGCATGGTTCAGCACATGAACACACCCGAGTACAAATAAGATTCACTATCACATACTTTATAGCAGGAGAATGAATTATCACTAAAGGAATCAACAATCCTAGACATAGGGATCTATATCAAAGAAAGTTACGTCGGAAGCATAATAAACCGCACAGATCCTAAAGGACACTAGAACCTGATGCTCTCATACCACTTGTGACACCCCGACTAATAAAATACTGGGTAGATACTTCTTTATTCAAATTAATACAAAATGTCAAGTTGGTTCAATTCATAGCATCACCGTTGAAAGCATTCTGAACAATTACAAGACATCAAATATTTAAAAAGTGAGTTGCCAAATTTTATTAAATTAAATTAAAATGCAATCAATTAAATTATAAGCTAACTATAACACATCCATATCACAATCACAATATAATAATAATAATGGAATAAATAAAATGACTCTGAAGTAACACTCCCCTGAATAATCCAAATACTTAATAAATCCCAATACAAAGTCTGAATAAATAAACCAACATCTGAAATAAAACTAAAAGTCTAAGAATGATATCTCTAAATGGAAATGGGCGACATGCCCTAATAGATGAGTAACCCTTAATAGAATCAAGTGCACAATGTGGAGGCTGTGACATCCAGACTAATTAAATACCGGGTAGCTACTCCTTTATTAAATCAATACAAAATGCCAAGTTGGTTCAGTTAATAGCATCACTGTCGAAAACATTTTAATGGTTACTAACCACCTAGTATTTAAAAATTGAGTTGCCAAATTTTAAATTAAATCTGATTAACATGCAATAAATGAATTATAGAAATGTAGCACAACCATTCACGATAAAGTCTCAATAGAGTAACCAACAAATAATAATGAGTTTGGAGGAAATACTCCTCACAACAATCCCAATATGGAAATAAATAAAACAAGACTGCATCCTGAATTAATTACAAACCAAAGTCTGAATAACTAAAATATAAAATGTCACTAAAGGAAATGGGCGACATGCCCTACAAATGATAAAACTGAATATGGAGTCAAGACAAAAGAAGCGTCTACTAGCAAAGCCCTGTAACTTCCACAACAACTACAGCTCGTCACCTGAATGGAAATCCTATGCATGGTGTCCTTGTGGCTGGGCACCTAAAAGGTTTTTACAAAAATAGATTTGAAAGAAAACGGGTCAGAGCCCGAAAGTGGAGAGTATTTTAAAAACAGCAAGTGCTTTAATAACATTAAAACAATGAATGCAAAATACATGTTAGGACGTGCTCTCACATGAAATGCTCACCTCTCGACTAATTGCGCACTCCTAACGTACCATACCCATACACGTGATATTCATATCTAACTAAACCGACATAAGTTCTAACCTTTCTACTCGATTCATAATATAAATTCCCAACGTCATCATTTAAATAGGTAGCCTTACTTACACTCGGATTGTCAATTATTAGCAAAACATTTCACAGCAGGTTATCCCTTTTTATCTTTATCAAGACATTACTACAATTATACTCGCAATTAAACATAACAATTCCTTTTCATTTAACCGTATTATTCACTTCATAAATATACAATATAAGCACCCCGAGGCTAAGCTGTGGTGCACACATACTCTGCTATTCATCCCGGTACATCACGTACATAAGGATTACAAATTTCGAATCTCTCAGGAATTGTTAGAATAAGCACCACACACAAAAATGGAGGCGAACATAATTCAACATATCCATGGTCACGTACATACCTACGCTCCATAGTCAGCTGACTTATTAACTCACAAATAAGTCATTCTCTTCAACTATGTCCTCGAGGTACCAATCTAAATCCGGGCACACAAAGATTAGATGGCCCTAAGAGAACGTAAACCTCCCGTGATAGCAAGTATGGTAGGTATGTCAAACACATAAAACCATATACATATACTAAGCATGCACACATCTTAGTAATTACCATAATTTATTAGTGGTATACTTCTCATTCTTATACCAACTTATAATGTTACGCAATTCACATATCCCCGATTAATACTAACATTTAAATCGTCAATTCTTCTCACATCGTAATTAGTCACTCACGTCCTAATCCACAATTTTCATTTGGTTCAAATCATTCTTCTATATTTTACTCCTCAATATATACCGAATATCCCAACTATCTCAATTAGTCATCAAGGTAATGTTATCTCTACAATTAAACAAGGTTACGGGACACTAGAAATCAAACCAGGCCAAAAAGGCCAATCTGTCAACTCGTTAGAAGTCTCGTTCGAACGAGAGTTCGTTCGAACGAAATGGGCATCTAACGAGATCTCGTTCAAACAAAAGGCATCGAACGAACATCCCACTCGTTAGAAGTCAAACTGTCACCTCGTTAGAAGCTCGTTCGAACGAGCTCTTTCGAACGACCTGGGCAGGTCTTCTAACGAGATGCCAGTTTCGAGCCCAGAATTTTCATATCTCGTTTTTCTCTATTTTCTTCACCTCTAATCCCATATAAAAATTGTCCCAACAGTATTTTAAGGTTTCTAATCCACACTAAACATTCGTAGGTCATCACTTTACATTTATATAGGGCCAAATCTTCCTAAACATCATCTAATTATCATAACTCCCCAATTTTCCCCAAACCTTAAGAACATGAACCCTAGAAATTTAAAGTCTTCAATTTCCATATATAAATCCATTTTTGTAACATAAAAAGTAGTAATTCTTTTAGTCTAATCACCCAATAAAAATTCTACATGCAAGCCTATATCATAATCTGAATTTATAACTCCAAATTATATGGGTTTTTACAAGTCTCCCAATACAATGCAATTATGTCAATTACTAAGCATGGAAGAAGCATTCACTTGAAATTAACGTAATTAAACCACTTGCCTTAGATATTTCTCTGAATTTGGTGTTGGTGAATGGGTTGATTCTCCCCTTTCTTTATGGATTTCCTCCCAAGGTTAAAGATGGTGGTTTTCTCTTTGGGAACCTCTTCTAACTTCTCTCCCACTTCTTCCTATAACTCCCGTATCCCTTTAGTTGGTTAAGTGCTGGTAATGGCTTAGTGGGTTACAAAATAATCTAATATTAAGTCCCAAAATTCGTTGGTTATTATTCCCAAAATTTCAAAATTACCAAAATACCCTTTTAAGTTGCCGGTATGGCCCGAAAATGCCCCGGGACCCAAACTAAACCCCCGGCTAGTGTTTTCTGACTATTTCGACCCTTCCGAACACGTTGGCGCACTCAAAATAACTATACGATTGATAAAACTAAAATTCACTTTTTAATTCAAATAATTACATTCCTGACGCGACTGTCACGTGCGTCCCAACTAAATTTTCCAAATTGCCGTATTTCAATCTCGTGACAATTTCAATAGTTTCAATATTCATATATTGCCATATATACACATGATAATCAAATACCAACACACACCTTGTTAGTATTTTATCCGGATTAATTCTCAATTAATTCACATTTAATTTAATTAATCCCATAAATAAATATCACAAAAATACGGGGTATTACATACTTCCCCCCTAATAACAGAATTTCGTCTCGAAATTCGGAACTAAAAAGTACCTGGTAAAAACAACTCTGGATAACGTTCGCGCATTTCATCCTCGCGCTCCCATGTGGACTCCTCGGCATTATGATGTCGCCACTGAACACGTACTAACGGAACTATCTTTGATCGCAGTTTCCGCTCACTTCGGTCCAAAATAGCAATCGGCCCCTCCTCGTAGGAGCTATCGGGCTGGAGATCGATGTCCTCCAAAGCAATGTGAGAATGAGCCAAATCATCTCTAAGATATTTCCTTAGCGAGGAAATATGAAACACATCATGAATCCTGTGTAAATGCTCCGGTAACCCAAGTCTATATGCAACAGACCCAATCCGCTCGATGATAGGAAACGGTCCCACGTATCTCGGTGCCAACTTCCCCTTCTTCCCAAATCGCATAATCCCCTTCATAGGAGATACTCTAAGTAAAACCTGGTCCCCCACTTGGAACTCCCTGAAGAACCTCTTCGCATCAGCATAGCTCTTCTGTCGATCTTGAGCTACCCGAATGCGACTCCGTATCAATTCTATCCTCGCCGAAGTATCCTGAATCACTTTCGGCCCAAGTAGTTTGTTGTCCCCCACCTCCAACCAACATGCTGGGGAACGACAAGGTCTACCGTACAATGCCTCAAATGGAGCCATGCCAATGGTGAACTGGTAGGAGTTGTTGTAAGCAAACTCCACCAGTGGAAGATACTGCTCGCATCCACCCCCGAAATCAATGATGCACATACACAATATGTCCTCCAACATCTGATTTGTACGCTCGGTTTGCCCATCAGTCTGCGGATGGTAAGCCGTACTCAATCGCAATTCCGTGCCCATGGCCTCCTGAAAACTCTCCCAAAACCGTGAAACGAATATCTTGTCTCTGTCAGACACGATATTTAGGGGCACACCGTGAAGTCTCACTATTTCTGTAATAAAAAGCTGGGCATACTGTCCCGTAGTGTAGTCGATCCTTACGGGTAGAAAATGAGCGACTTTGGTCAACCTGTCCACAATTACCCAAATGGAGTCGTGACCTCTTTGTGACGTAGGCAACCCCGTGATAAAGTCCATGGATATGCTCTCCCACATCCACATCGAGAACTCTAATGGATGTAGAAGTCCTGCAGGTCTCTAATGATCCACTTTTACCAGCTGACAAGTGGTGCATTTAGAAACAAACACGGCAATATCTCTCTTCATCCCGTTCCACCAATACTGTCGTCTCATGTCTTGGTACATTTTGTCCCCACCGGGATGTACCGCGAACCGTGAGCCGTGCGACTCTGCTATCACCTCGTGTCGCAATTCCTCCCCTTCGGAACTACCAGTATTCCATTGAAGCGTAATCCCCCGTCTGAGCTAACGGTATAGGACTCGGCTCCCTCTGCCAGTAATCGAACTATCTTCTCCTGACAGAACGAGTCATTTGCCTGTGCCTTTACCACCTTCGTGACAATCTGCGGTGTAATAGTCATCACAGACATGAACGATCGGGCCACTGCATCCTGGTGTCCCAATTCTTTCCACTTTGCCTTCCACCCCCCTGCCACTTTATTTACTGGCCTACGGATCAATGCGTCTGCTACCACGTTAGCCTTACCCGGGTGATATTGGATATCAAACTGATAATCCTTCACAAACTTAAGTCACCTTCGCTGCCACATATTCAACTCCTTCCGCGTGAATAGGTACTGTAGGGACTTGTGATCTGTGAACAATCGAAACTTCTCCCCCAAAAGGTAATGTCTCCAAATCCGAAGGGCAAATACCACTGCCGCTAACTCCAAGTCATGGGTGGGGTAATTCTTCTCGTGAGGCTTAAGCTTACGGGAAGCATAAGCTATGGCCTGACTCTCCTGCTGCAATACACCTCCAAGTCCTTATAAGGACGCGTCGGTGTAAACTAGATGCTCAACTCCCGGTCTCGGCAATGCTAACACAGGTGATGAGGTCAACTTGTCCTTCAACTCATCGAATGACAACTGACAGGCATCACTCCAAATTAACGACACACCTTTTCGAGTCAGATGTGTCAACGGACCCGCTATCTTGGAGAAACCCCGAATAAACCTCCTGTAGTATCCTGCTAGACCCAAGAAACTACGGATCTCATTCAGTGTCGTGGGTTGTCCCCACTCCCTCACCGCGGATACCTTCCCCGGATCAACAGATATCCCCCGGTCGGAAATAATATGCCCCAAAAATTGAACCTCCTTCAGCCAAAACCCGCACTTCTCATACTTTGCATACAGTTCGTTCTGACGTAGCGTCTGCAAAACCTGCCTCAAATGCTCGGCGTGCTCCTCCTCTGTCTGTGAGTAAACCAGTATATCATCAATGAAGACAATGACAGACTGATCTAGAAACTCTCTGAACACTCTATTCATCAAGTCCATAAATACGGCTGGAGCATTGGTCAAACCAAAATGCATAACCCGAAACTCGTAGGAACCATATCTCGTTAAGAAAGCAGTCTTCGAGACGTCCTCTTCCCTGATACGCAACTGATGGTATCCCCATCATAAATCAATCTTTGAGAAGAAAGCAGCTCCTCTCAGCTGGTCGAATAAGTCATCGATTCGGGGCAACGGATACTTATTCCGTATCGTGACTTTATTCAACTCCCGATAATCTACACACAACTTCAACGATCCATTCCTCTTCTTTACAAATAACACAGGGGCACCCCACGGTGAAGTACTCCTCCGGATAAACCCCTGACCCCACAACTGCTCAATCTGATCCCATAACTCTCTCATCTCAACTGGAGCCATACGGTAAGGTGCACGGGCAATAGGCCGAGTGCTCGGCATCAAATCAATCACAAAATCTATCTCCCTACTCGAAGGTAGTCCAGGTATATCCTGAAATACCTCGGCGAACTCACTAACAATGGGTATCGAATCAAGTGGTATCACCACTTACTTAGAGGTCTCCTCCTCTATGTAGTACAAATGAGTGGACGATCCTCCCTCAGGGCGAGGCATCGCCACTAAAAACATTTCCTGCCCGGGAATGGCAAAGATAATACTCCTACTAAAATAGTCAATCATGGCTCGGTAAGCTGCGGGCCAATCCATACCAATAATAACATCATGCTCATGTATATCAAAGACTAACATGTCTGCAGGAAATACCAAACTACCAATCTCTACCCCCACTCCCCGGCATATAAAGAAAAATGAACCATTCCCCAGTGGTGAGTCTACCTACGTTACCGTGCTCAATACTGTGGTTAATAACCCTAAGGTCTTCGCATAATATGTAGCTATAAAACAATGCATTGTCCCAGTAACAAATAAAATTCGACCCAAAAGTCCCATGGATAGGAAAACATACCCCAAATTGCGGGTGGTGCCTGCGGAGCGGATGCCTGTGGGAAGTTATAGACTCATCCGCACTGTAGCTGTCTCTACTGAACTGAGGCTGTTGGAAAGGGTGGTGGAGCTGGCTGTTGTGGTTTATTACTAGCACCTTCCTGTTGTGGGGCCCTGTTCTTCTCTGGACAATCCTTACGCATATGGCCATGCGTGCCACACACAAAACATCGGCCTCTGAAGTTACTCCCCCTCTGACCCTGCTGCTGTCGGTGTCGGCCTTGCTGACTTGGGAATTTATTCCTCTTTCGAAACTGTTTCATTTTACCACGTTGTTGACTAGTCTCACTTTTTCCCTGGTCTTACTGGCCTTGATGGGAAATTTGTGGAAAAACTTTGTCAGGGTGAGGACAATCCATCCACTTGTGACCCGGTTGTACACATTTATAGCAGAGTTTCGAAATTCTTCGCTGGTCGGATTGTAGTTTATCCCCAGTCTGATTCGGATAAGATTTGCGTTCGTGATCGTCCATTCCACAACTGAAACACCTCTTTGTGGTTTCATTCTGAACCTGACTTCGTTGGCCCTGACACTTTTGCCCCTGTACATAAATCTCGTTACTTCTGGAACTGACTCTATCTTGGTTGTTTTGTTGTCGCAGATTCGGTGTCTTCGCACATTTGTCAGCTTTAGTCACATGCATTTGGTTAACCTCTCTAGGTCTTTTGCCTCCGTTAAGTTGTATGCTGCGTTCTTGGTATCGTAAAACTGCAGTGGTGACAGCTTGTGCCACGATACCTTCTAACTCGGCGGTTGATATTATTCCTGGGGATACCTGGGGTGTGATTCGATCTTGCTCGTTGACTCCTCTAACTGTTTTAGCTAGTTCTTCTTGACGATCCATCTGAAAATTTAAGTAATTTTGGATGAGTTCATCATTCAAATAAACAAGTCGCAGAAGTATGAATTTTCCAGTATATAGAGATAAACACAACATTCCTAGTATTAGGGATCTATATCAAAGAAAGCTCCGCGGAAACGTAACAAGCCGTACTGATCCTAAAGGACACTAGAACCAGATGCTCTGATACCACCTGTGACACCCCAACTAATTAAATACCGGGTAGCTACTCCTTTATTAAATCAATACAAAATGCCAAGTTGGTTCAGTTAATAGCATCACTGTCGAAAACATTTTAATGATTACTAACCACCTAGTATTTAAAAATTGAGTTGCCAAATTTTAAAATAAATCTGATTAACATGCAATAAATGAATTATAGAAATGTAGCACAACCATTCACAATAAAGTCTCAATAGAGTAACCAACAAATAATAATGAGTTTGGAGGAAATACTCCTCACAACAATCCCAATATGGAAATAAATAAAACAAGACTGCATCCTGAATTAATTACAAACCAAAGTCTGAATAACTAAAATATAAAATGTCTCTAAAGGAAATGGACGACATGCCCTACAAATGATAAAACTGAATATGGAGTCAAGACAAAAGAAGCGTCTACTAGCAAAGCCCTGTAACTTCCACAACAGCTACTGCTCGTCACCTGAATGGAAATCCTATGCATGGTGTCCTTGTGGCTGGGCACCTAAAAGGTTTTTACAAAAATAGATTTGAAAGAAAACGGGTCAGAGCCCGAAAGTGGAGAGTATTTTAAAAACAGCAAGTGCTTTAATAACATTAAAACAATGAATGCAAAATACATGTTAGGACGTGCTCTCACATGAAATGCTCACCTCTCGACTAATTGCGCACTCCTAACGTACCATACCCATACACGTGATATTCATATCTAACTAAACCGACATAAGTTCTAACCTTTCTACTCGATTCATAATATAAATTCCCAACGTCATCATTTAAATAGGTAGCCTTACTTACACTCGGATTGTCAATTATTAGCAAAACATTTCACAGCAGGTTATCCCTTTTTATCTTTATCAAGACATTACTACAATTATACTCGCAATTAAACATAACAATTCCTTTTCATTTAACCGTATTATTCACTTCATAAATATACAATATAAGCACCCCGAGGCTAAGTTGTAGTGCACACATACTCTGCTATCCATCCCGGTACATCACGTACATAAGGATTACAAATTCCGAATCTCTCAGGAATTGTTAGAATAAGCACCACACACAAAAATGGAGGCGAACATAATTCAACATATCCATGGTCACGTACATACCTACGCTCCATAATCAGCTGACTTATTAACTCACAAATAAGTCATTCTCTTGAACTATGTCCTCGAGGTACCAATCTAAATCCGAGCACACAAAGATTAGATGGCCCTAAGCGAACGTAAACCTCCCGTGATAGCAAGTATGGTAGGTATGTCATACACATAAAACCATATACATATACTAAGCATGCACACATCTTAGTAATTACCATAATTTATTCATGGTATACTTCTCATTCTTATACCAACTTATAATGTTACGCAATTCACATATCCCCGCTTAATACTAACATTTAAATCGTCAATTCTTCTCACATCGTAATTAGTCACTCACGTCCTAATCCACAATTTTCATTTGGTTCAATTCATTCTTCTATATTTTACTCCTAAATATATCCCGAATATCCCAACTATCTCAATTAGACATCAAGGTAATGTTATCTCTACAATTAAACAAGGTTACGGGACATTAGAAATCAAACCAGGCCAAAAAGGCCAATCTGTCAACTCGTTAGAAGTCTCGTTCGAACGAGGTCGTTCGAACGAGAGTTCGTTCGAACGAAATGGGCATCTAACGAGATCTTGTTCGAAAAAAAGGCATCGAACGAACATCCCACTCGTTAGAAGTCAAGTTGTCACCTCGTTAGAAGCTCGTTCGAACGAGCTCGTTCGAACGACCTGGGCAGGTCTTCTAACGAGATGCCAGTTTCGAGCCCAGAATTTTCCTATCTCGTTTTTCTCTATTTTCTTCACCTCTAATCCCATACAAAAATCGTCCCAACAGTATTTTAAGGTTTCTAATCCACACTAAACATTCGTAGGTCATCACTTTACATTTGTATAGGGCCAAATCTTCCTAAACATCATCTAATTATCATAACTCCCCAATTTTCCCCAAACCTTAAGAACATGAACCCTAGAAATTTAAAGTCTTCAATTTCCATATATAAATCCATTTTTGTAACATAAAAAGTAGTAATTCTTTTAGTCCAATCACCCAACAAAAATTTTACATGTAAACCTATATCATAATCTGAATTTATAACTCCAAATTACATGGGTGTTTACAAGTCTCCCAATACAATGCAATTATATCAATTACTAAGCATGGAAGAAGCATTCACTTGAAATTAACGTAATTAAACCACTTGCCTTAGATAGTTCTCTGAATTTGGTGTTGGTGAATAGTTGATTCTCCCCTTTCTCTATGGATTTCCTCCCAAGGTTGAAGATGGTGGTTTTCTCTTTGGGAACCTCTTCTAACTTCTCTCCCACTTCTTCCTATAACTCCCGTTGCCCTTTAGTTGGTTAAGTGCTGGTAATGGCTTAGTGGGTTACAAAATAACCTAATATTAAGTCCCAAAATTCGTTTGTTATTATTCCCAAAATTTCAAAATTACCAAAATACCCTTTTAAGTTGCCGGTATGGCCCGAAAATGCCCCGGGACCCAAACTAAACCCCCGGCTAGTGTTTTTTGACTATTTCGACCCTTCCGAACACGTTGGCGCACTCAAAATAACCATATGGTTGATAAAACTAAAATTCACTTTTTAATTCAAATAATTACATTCCTGATGCGACTGTCACGTGCGTCCCAACTAAATTTTCCAAATTACCGTATTTCAATTCGCGATAATTTCAATAGTTTCAATATTCATATATTGCCATATATACACATTATAATCAAATACCAACTCACACCTCGTTAGTATTTTATCCGGATTAATTCTCAATTAATTCACATTTAATTTTATTAATCCCATAAATAAATATCACAAAAATACGGGGTATTACAGAGGCGTCTAATGTCGAGATCATGTAACTTTCATAGCAGCTACAGCACGTCAATGTAATGGAACTCCTATGCTTGGCGTCCCTGTGGTTGGGCACTAAAAGGTTTTTACAAAAAAATAGATTTCGAAGCAAACGGGTCCGAGCCCGAGTTGAAAACAGTTTAAAAAGTATAGCAAGTGTTTAATTGCATTAAACAGTAAATATTATACACATGCTCGTTGCATACTCTCACATGAGTTTCTCATCTCTCAACTAACGTGCACACTTAATGTATACCCTTAATCCATCCTAGTTATGCCACTATCTAACTAGTCCGTACTAACCCCTTCTATCACATTCTAATATAAGGTGTTTACTCGTATTACACGAACAAGTTATGTTTATATCTCACATTCACCTTCATTAAATTACTTATCACAAGTGTTATTTAAATTCTCATATTTGCAGTCCATTCAAATACCTTAGTTATTCACATCTACTAAGTAACAGTGAACCAGTCACAAGTATATAAATAAATCACTCTCAATACATATATACATATATGGCACCCCGGGGCTAAGCTGCAGTGCTCGCATACTCTGCTATCAAATCCATGTACATCACGTACGTAAGGGTCATGCATTCTGAATCACTCAGGAACAGTCTGAAAACAAATCACACGTATTGGAGGCGAACATAGTTCACATACCCATGGGTCACGCACATACCTACGCTCCCATGGTCAGCTGAATTATCGACTCATAGATAAGTCATTCATGGTACTATGTCCCTAAGGTACCAATCTAAATCCCCCTGTAGGAACACAAAGATCAGATGCTCCTTTTTCAAAAGTCGACCTCCCGTGATAGCAAGTATTGTAGGTATATCATACAAATAATAAATCCATACACTAGGCATTCACACAACCTAAGTAATCATATATCAACATAGGTATTCACACATTCCATCTTATAAATCTCATACCTAGTAAGTTTATCCCGAACATTCTACGTAATATATATTTAGCTTGATAACTCTCTCGTCGTATCAATTTGAGTACCTAAACCTGTCCCAAAAGGTTACGAGGTCTCCTATTAGTTTATAATGTTATCTTAGTAACTTAAATTCCCTCCATCAATGTTCTTATCCTCACATCATCATTCATTCCCATTATAGTTTCAATTCGAACGATTTCTAACCGTACCTCACTCGGTAGACCCTCGTAAGTAATAGCATTCAATTCCATAAGGTAAACCGTTTTTCGGGCATAAACTAAGACCCTACTGACCTTAACTAAGTCCCACAATAGAATATTAATCACCCTAAGAATCATTATGGTTTTGGGATTTATATTAAACTTTAAAGGGGAAAAACTATCCAAAATCAGGAGGGGTCGATCGATCGAAGGCAATGGTCGATCGATCGACATTCTTGAGTCGATCCATCGATCAAGTACGTGTTTGCAAATAAATTCTTTAAATAGTTACGGGTTCTACAAATTTACATCCTAAATATTCCATTACAACGTCCCAAACTCCCAACTAAGTATACTACTCATTACACCAACATGTTTCCACAATCCCTAACGTTATAGAATCGTTAAACCACCATGAATTAAGAATTTCTAGGAACCTAAGTCATAATTATTTCCCCTAAACCTAGTTCTTCAATATTTCTCCAAGAACATCAAATTTCTAAACATTAATTCATGAATTTGTACACATGGATTATGATTTCATTGTCTCTACATACCAGAAGTTCATTTACATGCAAAACCTACCCATATTTAATGTTTAATTCTCCCAATTTATAAAATTCTCAATTTTCCAAGTCTAGTATACAATTATAAACTACATGGATAATATATATTTGGTGAATCATTTCAAGTTAAGTGACTTACCTGGGAGTGAAGATTCTGATCCTTTGAAAACGATAAAGGTTGGTTCTCTTTCTTTTTCCGATCACAATTCCGGCGATAGTGGAGGTGTGTGGTGGTTATGGCCTTGGAAACCCTTGGAACTTCTCCTCTCTTCTCAAGTTGCCCACTATTTGGTTTTGACAGATAATAGCCCTAAGGTTGGCTGATAAACAAAGCCTAATTTCGTTGGTCACTATTCATTAAAAATTAAAATGACTAAAATACCCTCCTGGATTATCGATTAAGCCTAAAAATGTCCCGGGACCAAAACTAAACCCCCGACTATTGTTTTCTGACTACTTCAACCCATTCGAACGTGTTGGCACACTCAAAATGACCATACGGATGATAAAAATATGATTTACTTACAATTTCATTTAAATTGATTCCTGACGCGACTGCCACATGCTTCCCAACTTAATTTTCGAATTGCCGTATTTATAACTCGCGATAATATTAGTAAATTCAATAATCACATATTACCATAATCAATCAGTAGTATTCAACATTATCATCATAGTCAAATACTAACTCTCGTCTCGCTAGTTATTTAAATCCGAATAAATTTCCAACTAATTATCCCAAATTAATTTAATTAGTACCATAATTAAAAACAATTTCAATTAATTAATCTCATAATTAAAAGCCATAAAATTATGGGGTATTAGAATAATCTTAAGACATAAAATTCCTTATTTACGAAATAACATAAGTTTGGTAACCAAAATCCCACCACATAAAAAATAAAGTGACATAAGATGCCTAAAATCATAGAGAAAGATTAAAAGGGAGCATCCCTAGTTACTAACCTTTGTGTGGCCAAGGCTCGTTGAGCTTTTCAGCATAAACTAGGTACGATAACATCATTGGGGGTATGAAAACTTGTTCTAACTCCATCAAAAAACGATTTGAAAACTCCCCTTAAGGGGTTTATAGGTAAGCTACAGGTCTAATAACTAAAATCGCACCCATGGGATAATGGCCCGGAGGCCCCCATGGATGAGATAAGGAATTATGGACCCGATTGAAGAGGAAACTTGGTAAAACATCATTTTCACAAACTTCATGAAAATGATGATGTTGAAAATTGGGTCAATAAGAAATAACCAAGCCATCATAGCTATTCTCAATCATCCTAAAGTGTTAAGAGCATAGAAAAATAAAAGTAGAACGATAACCAAATATATGGAGTGGTTCGTCTATAAAAGGAGCTTACATCCACTTTGGTTCCCTTATTCTCATTATTTACCAGCATTAGTACAAGAGTTCATTGCCTTTTGAGGCGTACAAGAGAGATAGAGAGGCAACGATTGTACATACATGCTTTTTACGGAGCTAGATGCGGCATGTAGAGAAAGGTTGTAGAGGGGCTGCAAACTGTAATGGCTCAGGTGACCGGGTTGACCTTAGTGAGCTCTTAGAGAGAGAAAGTGAGTGGGGAGTTTGGCAAAGATTCTCTACTAAAAATGTCCTCTTAAAAGAGGAGGTAGGCACTTCTATTTATAAAATTCAATGGAAAGGGTCACATGCATAAAATATGTGACATATGGATAAATGATGTCAAGAGGGAATCTTTCTAAAAGGTGGAAATCTAAAGAGTGGCATGCTGAGGTGGCTAAGTCTGTGGCAAGGTATGTACTGCTGGTGAGGAAGGAGATCGTAACCTACTAGAGACAAGACTGTAGCCCCTTAGGGTGCTGGAATAAAGTTGTTGATATGGCGTGTTTGAGCCCCAAGCAGCGATACTATAGAGGTACACTCCACGACCATAGTACCAGTATTGGCCATATCATTTGGTATCATTCAAACCCCTAACATCTTATGGTAATAGTCATAGCTTCACTGGACATAGTGTAAAGTCTCCCTTTCTCCCCCCCATCAGTTCCATTTTACCCCTCCTTTTCTCTTCTATATTTTCTAACAACAACAAAGCATCCATCTCGTTCCCTTCGTATGTTACTCCTACACACTTGATAAATCCATTTATCATCTCATCTACCTAATGCTCTCCACCTTCCCCCACTTACCATCTGTTGATCTCCCCTTCTTCTTCCACTCTCTAAAAATCAACCTCATCTTTCGGAGTTCTAATCCCACTACTCACCCACCCCTAAGATGCTTAAAGTATGTTTACATTTATGACATATAATTTTAAAGTAAGAAGAAGGAATAACACATTTCTCTTAAGAAAACCTTCAATATCCCTAGGCATTTCAAACTAAAATCCATCGACATGTGAATTATTCATGAGATTAGGAAAGTTATTGGGGTACCTTGTTACATAACGAAATAGAAAAATTAATCTCGGCCAGATTTTGGCCTTGAGAAATGTTCAGGATTTGAGCAGCACTATAGAGGTTTAAAATTTTCCAATAATACTTCGATCTCATAACCAATTCATTTTCAATTCTTTTGATTGTTGTCAACTCTTTTCTTGTCTTAAAATAAATATTGGTAAGAAGTTTGGAATGATTAATGAACAAAAGACACGATATAAACTAAAAAATATGTAGCCTCGAAATCCATACTAATAGTGTCAAGTGTGCAATGATACATTCTAGTTACACATTTCAGTTTCTAATCATTAGTCTCGGTGTGCAAAAGTTGGCCCAAGAAGTGCTAAGATTCCATTCTTAAAACAATTTGTTAATTTCAATTTTCAATAACGGTATTCGTGTTCATTTTGGAATGAGAATCACGTTTGTAAGAATTTCTTATATATTTTTTTAAATATATTAAATGAGTGTCAATCAATTGGATGCAGTAGGAATTCTGGTCAAATAGGTTCGCCCTTATCACGAAAGAACATAATTTCGATTCTAGTATAATTGAACAATCCACAACCAAGATAGGGAGCTGACATCCTATCAGTAAAGTTGTTAGTACAATCCTTCTAGTCTATATTAACTACAGGAACTTATCAGATGGTTGAGGAACTTGTCTGATAATTGAAAGGGGATTGTGCTTCTTCATAGAGAATGTATTGAATAGGACCATAGGTGAGATTCTAACCTAGGAGGTGACTAGATTAGACTCTCATAATTATTGGTTTGATTATTGTGGGTGTGTGATTCAATTTTATTTGGATCTAAATCTCCACAAATTGGAACATTGATGCATAAGCAAGTCTGAGATCAATATTTGAAGGAATCCGCGTCTATATGATATCAATAAAACCTAACTAAATGGATCAACAATGGTTAAAATGATCTTACAAAGGTTTTAATGAATATTGATGGTGGAGTTTAATGGAAAGGCAGATTAGATGGATCTCAAAAGAATTCAATGGCATTTTTTGTTATCCCCGAAGTGAAGACAGAGAGAGAGAGAGAGAGAGAGAGAGAGAGAGAGAGAAAGATGAAGTGAAAGGCAAAGTAAAAAGGTTCAACTGCAATTGAATTCTCATGTTCACAAACACAAAGTTATTCATTTGCGGACATGAATTCTTCTCTAACGTGAAGCCTATCCTTTGCGAGTTGCGGATAAAGCTAGTAAAAAAAATTCAAAACAAGGGAAAACATCGAAAATGTAGTGTAATAATGTAATATAAGGTCCATTAATTCCAACACATTAATTAATGATATAAATACTCAACTCAAAAAATCCTTTTCCCATTATTTTGGGTCGACTACATGAATCATGTTTTTTTATTCCATTATGTTCATTGTTATATCTTCGGTTAAACAACATGATATCATGTACTTTTTTTACAATATCCCACCAAGTCAATTTAGGCCTACCACTACCCCTTGCATTACTCTCAATACTAACTAAATCACTTTTTCCATATGGGGGCATCCATTGGTCTACGCTTGATGTGTTTGAACCATCTAAGCCGATTTTCTCTTAATTTATCTTCTATAGGAACAACTTTTACAGTTTCATGAATTTGTTCATTTCTTATTTTATCTTTTCGATTTTTACTATAAATGCATCTTAGCATTTGCATCTCTACCACACTCATTTTCTGCACATTTTATTTCTTGGTTTCCTAACACCCTGTCCCATATAGCACGATGGGTTTAATGGCCATCCTATATAATTTTCCTTTTGACTTGAAAAGTATACCTATCACATGATAGACATCATTTCTCCACTTAACAAATCCTTCTTAAATTCTACGAGTAATATCATCACTAATATCTCTATCTTTTTGGATAATCGAGCCTAAATAATAAAAATTATCATTTTTAGGTATCTCTTGACCCTCTAATTACACCATATCCCTGTTTATCCTCATATTACTACTAAAATTTCACTCAATATATTTTATTTTAGACCTGCTTATTTTAAATCCTCTTGTTTCTAGAGTTTCTCTCCATAATTCCAATCCAACATTAATCCCCATCTTAGTCCCATTTACTAAAATAATATCATATATAAATATCAGACACAACGGCACCTCATCTTGTATTTGTCTAGTTAACTTATCCATAGCATTATAAAAGAGATAAGGACTTAGTGTTAAACCTTAGTGCAAACCTATAGTAATTGGAAATCCACTACTTTTTCTAAGTGATGTTCTTACTATAGTCATGGCCCCATCATGCATATCTTTGATTACATCATTATATCTACGAGTCACTCCTTTTTTAATGTATAATCCACCATATTATATCTCTTGGTATCCTATTTTATGCCTTCTTCAAATATATAAAAGTCATATAAAGGTACTTCCTTTTCACCCTATGTCTCTCCATTAATTTCCTCAATAAGTAAATTATTTCCATTATTGACCTCCCAGGCATAAATCCAAATTAGTTCTCAGATTCTGTTATTTTTAACTTCAATTCTTGTTTAATCACTCTCTCCCAAAGTTTCATTATATGACTCATTAAATTAATACCACTATAATTTGAACAACTTTGTATACCCCCTTTATTATTATAATTAGGTACTAAAACACTCTTTCTTCATTCATCGGGCATCATATTAGTCATTATAATTCTATTAAATAATCTTTTAAGCCAAGACACTCCCTCCTCCCCTAAGCTCTCTCCCTAGATAACCTTATAGTCTTTACATGTTAATTGGTCTCCTTTCCTAGCATGGAAAAGTCTATTTGGATATCATGCTTTCCAATTTTATTAGTCATTAAATGTTCAAGCCTCTTTTTAAAACATGTGTTGACTAGCAAAAAATCATAATCCATTGCAAAATCTAAGTTAGACTCTCCATCGTCATTTATATCTCTAAAATCATATCCTCTATGCACTATCTCATATCCTACATGATCTTCTCCTACGTGTCCATTAAAATCTCCCCTATATAGATTTTCTCATTTATGGGTATTTCTTGAATTAGTTCATTTATTTATTCAGAAAATTTTACTTTAGTTCTCTCATCTAATCTGACATGAGGTGCGTAAGAACAAAAAATATTAATTATATTTTTACCTAATACCAGTTTTACAAGTATAAGTCTATCAAGTTTCCCAATAATGATTACGATATTATCCTTAAGGTTCTTATCTATCATTCCTACCCCATTCCTATTTTTTTTTTGTTTTCATGTATAATATAATTTAAACGCCGTATTTTCCATTTCTCTAGCTTTCTCACCAACCCATTTAGTTTCTTGTAAACAATATATCTTAACTTTTCTTCTTATCATGGTATCCACTAACTCCATACCTTTCCCTATCATAGTTCCTATGTTTCAAGTCTCTAACCTAAGCGTACTATCATGGACTAGATTTTTTACCCGCACAAATCTAAATTGTTGCAAGAACCCTCGTCCATTTCTTATTTCACCCGAGCACCGATGCGACATCCCTTTCCTTTTTTGAGACACTCCGTGGTTGGCACAATGCATAACTTAAGGGAAATGCCCTAGTATTAGCGCGTTTATTCATAGGATTAATGTCCATAAGGATCCGACATAGTTTTATGCTAGTTGTCAGCTACCTAGTGCAACCATCCTCGTTTATCCGTGCTTGGGACTTGAAATGTCCAAAAAATTAACAAGTTAAGCACGAGACACGTGGAGTTTAATTAATGATATAAATATACTTTGAATATCATAATCAAGATTTAAGGTTATACCACATACACCAAAATAAAAAAAGAATAAGCTTATGAAGACTTTAAGCATTTTCAATGATAATTACATAAGGTAAAATGAATATAAGTCATGTGAAGAAAAAATGTGAACACGTTTGAGTATTGAACAATGAAATAAAACTAAAGTTCAATAAAAAAAAAGTATTCTTCTAGAAATTTTATAATGATATTTATCATGAAAAACTTCCATTTTCCTTGAAAATATAAAATTTTCAACTCACACTTTTTTCTTCATTAAACAAAATATTTTATATTGAAATATTTTTTACACCGCTTTGTCAATTAATTTTGCAAGTGGGGAGTTTTACACTTTACCAAAGTGCGGGGAACTTATTTATAATTTTTAACGGTAAGCATCCTACTATCCTCATGTTGTAGTCCAAACCATTTTAACATTCGTGATTTTGAATGAATTGGCATAAATATTTTCAAAAATAACCATGAAAAATTCTCACATGCACAAGGTAAATATGACACGTGATTTTTCAGGGCAAAACCATTTTGAGACACCATAAAGCATGAATCAAATTTCTTTGTTTAAAATTTTCAAACGAATAATTTCTAAAGGCTGTTTGGTAGTCTTAAGGGCATTAAGTTATCACATATACTTTATATTACTGAATCTTATATAATTCTAAGACTTTCAAGCTCAAAATGTCAATTTTAAGATTATATAAGAGAAACCGAAAGAAATATACAATATTACATACAAGAGTCCATACATTAACTTAGCATATGATCCAACTAACCTATGGGCACATAAGTGTATATAAAAAACTAGAAAAGTTAATAAAAGCACAATAAAAGGAATAGAATGAGACGAGTAACAAGATAGGCGTTCTAATAATTCTAGGAGCGTAGAGTATCTAGTAGAGGTTGAGGGAACTAAGTTAGTAACGATTTTGATCTCCATATCTATACTTTTAATCATATTTTTCTATTCCACATATGACTCATAAGAGACATCTTGGGTTTAGGTCAGACATTAGATGATTTTTTGTATATTTTTTCTTCTTGTAATGAACATGTCAAACATATTTTCCTTGCTTTCCTTCTAATTATTCCCAACAAAACTCCTATTCTCCCTAGAATTACGAAACACAAGGTTTGATTGAAAAAATGGTAAAAGTTTCTAAAATGAGAAATCTTGTGACAATTATCACACTTAAACGCTTTAGGTTTAGAAATATGTGCATGATTATTAGGAATAATGTTTTCAAAAAGTCTAACTTTCTTAAACTTAAAACAAAAACCTTAAAATTGGAACTTTTTATGACAATAGGAACAACATTATCAATTCTAGTTTTTCCCTTTTTGGAAAGACTGATTTTTATTTATAAGACTAGAAGAATAGCATTCTTATTTCCTAATGTACAAACCCGCCCTTTTGGAGATGATTAAATTTCATAATTAAGTATTAATTGGAAATTTGGAGAATTTCTCGAAATAGTGATTTTTGGGATTTTTGAGGATTTAATAATTTTCGATGGGTATTGTAATTACTTTTGGGACTAAATAGGTCGAGGTATTTTAATTATATGTCGCCGAGGAGTAAAGCGACAAAAGAGGTAAGATTTCAATGAGAAAACCCGCATTTATTTATTATGGGTTAGAATAGTGATTTGCAAAGTATCTCGGATGGAAATTTTGACTGCACCACGAGTCTCGGAATGTCCGAGATAGTCGAAAAAGAGTGTCCGATTGTCGAAATTGAGTCCCGGGTAATTTTGGAATTAAATAGGCTCGTTATTGAGTAAACGAGTCGTTTTTGGATTTTAAGGGGGTTAAGCCCTTTTATCCTTATAAAAGGAGGGAGAGAGGGAGAAAAGAGATGAGAAAAGAGAAAGAGGAGAGAGAAGAGAGAGAGGAGGAAGAAAAGAGGAAAAAGGGGAGATTCCGGCCGTCCTCTGCGGGATTCGGCTCGAGGACGTCAGATTTTATCCATGAGGCAAGTGTTCACTTGCTTTATTTATTTTTAAGCATAAATAAATCATATCATTGTTGGTATAACAAACCCTAATGATTTTTGGGTTGGGTTTTCGTGGGTAAAACGGGTTTTCGGGAGATAAAATGAATAAACCCCTAAAATTTGATTATTGGAGAAACTTAGAAATTAATCTAAATTAATTGGTGGTTTAGGGTTCTAGGATGTTTAGAACCCTTTATATATGTGTAGTTGTAGTTGATTGAAGTTGTAGGCCGTTGGTTGAGGCAAAAAAAGCTTGGGAGAAGCTTTAATGGCCGAAAGAGCTTCTCGGAGAAGAAGCTGCCCGACATGATCGATCGATCGATCATGGGGGCTCGATCGATCGAGCCATCGATGGATCGACGGCCAAGGGTCGATCGATCGACCCCTGCTGAAAATAGGCAATTTTCTTAGGGTGAATTGGATGGGGTGAATTCCAGTTCAAATTGGTTCGAGGTCATTTATGTGATGACATAAGGAGTATTTTAGGATTATATGGTCCACAAATTAAGAGAAATTAGGAGGCTTAAGTGGGTGTTTTAAAGGTATAACCCTTAAACTATATTTTCGAGGAAAATAGAATAGTTAATAAGCTAAGATGTTGGGGTACTTAAAATAGGGTGGGGTTCCCTAAATGATGTTATGGACAAGAGGTAGCCCCTGGGTTCATGGGAATGAAATCCAAAACCCATTTAATCGGAAATTACTCGGGTGAGATAATTCTCGGGATATTTTAAGTGGGCATTTAGACCCATATAATTATGCGTATAGACAGCATAATTATACCGTTTACTATTCGGTATATCCTATGAGATAACCAAGATGAAATTTGAAGATATTCAATAAATCCTTAAGGGGATTAAGGTGTGCATTATTTGTTAAAGTGGGGAATATTTTGGGTTTAGTAACATGCTAAAATAAATGCATGATTATGATTCCTTGAGGGAATCTTTGGGATCATTGGTAATCGCTAGATGCTATAGGCCATTATGGCCGTTTGTATATCCCAGGAGGAATATATGGTATTTATATACACTAGGTGATTAAAGTATATGTATGGTTTGAGATAAATGATTTTGAAAATATAAAAATGAATATTTTCAAAATGGTAAAGAAATGTTTTTCATAATTGATAAAATATGGATTACACACCTCCCTAAATCGCTATCATAAGGGAAGTTGTGCGCGTTGTGGTGAAGCCCCCTGGCTATTGAGCAGGGTGGATATAGTCCCTAGGCCATATGGCCGTTATTTGTACTGTGCTGGTTAGGTGATTCTGGGTGTGGTCATGACTATCTTGCAGGCATATGGCCGCTTCCCGACGTTGGTAGGTTCCCAAGTTGTCTTGTTTGATAGGCCCTGGAAGATGATAGCCATTTAGGGGCGCGTCTAGTGGGGAAACCCGGAGGGGCGGTCTTAGATTAATTAAAGGGATTCATGATAATGGATTGGCTTTAATTACATTTCCTGGATATAAAAAGGGAAATGGGTTATATGTTTGGCTTCGGTAACACTCCCGGATGGAAGAAGGGATGTGGAAGCATATGATATGGTAAAAGCATTTTTATGATAATAAAAATGGCTTTTAAATACATTTCCTGAGTATAAAAAGGGAAATGGGATAATTGGGGAAAAAAAGGGAAAGCATTTTTATGTTAATAAAATTGGCTTTTAAAAAGATATATGTTTTGGTAAAGCAATTCATGCTACTGAATTTGATTTAAATACATTTCCCGGATATAAGAAGGGAAATAGAAAGTTTTGATATGAGTATAGAATACACCTCAGTCCGGGAGGTAGATCCAAATGTGTATTATAAAGATGAAATTAAAATTGGTAAGTCTCAGTCCGGGTGACATTATCCGGATGTATATGGTAAAACGTATATATATAATGAATGTGACTTGTATATATATATATATATATATATATATATATATATATATATGTGTATATATATATATGTATATATATATATGTATATATATATATGTATATATATATATATATATATATAAGTATATATTTATACTTTAGATGTGTGCTACGGGCCTAATGGATACCCTGCCAAGTAGTAGTGTATCGGGGGGGGGGGGTCCTTGTTTGGATTTTGCTTTGCGAGACACCCCACGCACGAACTTAGTGCAGTGTTGAGAATGGAGGGAAGTTTAGCCCTTAGCACTTCGACTATCTAGGGTAGATAATAGATGGGTAAATTGGACTAATTAGGCAGGGATAGCTTGACTAGGGCATGTTGTTATGATGCATTAGGTGTGCAATACTAGAGGAGAGGTGAGGGGTATCTCATGGGAGTGCGATACCAATTTAAATATGAGATAAAACTATTTTTTTTAAATAAAACATTTATGCACTTGCAAAATATTTTCAAATTCGGGCTTTGACCCGTTTATCTACTTTTCCTCTCTTGCTGTATATTATATATATATATATATATATATATATAGGTGTCCAGACATAGGGACGCCTGGATGGCATTTCTTTCGAGTCAGACGTCTGCTGCAGCAGTTGTGGATGCTTGAGGGTTCTCGGTAGATGCTTCTTTCCTTATACTCTAAATAGGAGGTATTATACAAACATTTTATTTATTCTCTGCACGTTATTCGATGTGGTTGTATAATTTGAACCGAGTGTTCGGTTATTTTATTTCATCACATTTTCCTTTCAGTTTCATTTACGCATTTAACTGTGTGTATGATTTATATATAATTGTTTACAAAGAGTAGTTAAATAAAAGTTTTTAACGCTCGCCTAATTGGATATTAGTAATTAAATGGATTTTCGACAGTGATGCTAAGGATGATCCATATGTGACTCCTGTTTTAATTTGATATAGGAGTGATCGCCCGGTATCCCATTAGGTGGGTTGTTACAGATGGTATTAGAGCATCAGGTTCTAGTGTCCTTAGGAATATGTGTGGACATACTACTCTTTCAGCGTTGCTCTTGATTTGTTATAGAGACCCAGGATTAGGATTGTCGATTTCTCTTGTGAGACTCCGTTCTACTGCTATAGCACCATAGCGTAAGATTATAGTAATCCTTTGCGTGCTCGTACTAGGATCGCGTGTCGATCGAAGAAGGACAACCAAGGAAGGCCTCGGGGAGGATAGCAGGAGGCGAAGCTTAGCTGGGGCAACTGGTAGAAGTCGGGGGATTAGGACCGCCGTAGAGGTCACTCCCCTTATGGCAATTATTAAGGATTGTTGCAACGACTACTAAAGTATAGTAGTTATGAGCATCCAAGTACTACTATGGTAGAAAGTGGTACTCAAGTTGAACTACCCCGTGGAGATAAGGGTTTCTAAAAGGGTCTTTGATAAGGACCATATATTAAAGTTGGGGTTGTGCAAAGTGATCATGGCACGACCTAATGGACGCAGATGGCTCGGGAGCTTTGGCTTAGAGCAGGGTATGGAAATACCCAGATGTGAAAATTTAAGGAAGATTCTCACTTGTAGGGAAAATGTGGGTGTGTTTAGGTGCCCCTGAGTGGACATCCACATGGGGAGATTTGTTGAAACTGGTAGTGTACTTTCCTTTTAACGAAGAGGTTAAGAGGATTATTAAGGTGATTGTAAGGAGTGAGCTTATAGATCCAGATGGCGTTAACAACTAGATCATGGTCAGGAAGGCCAGTGATGAAAATAGTAAGGACAAGTGCGGAGCCACAACATTTAGTCCTTTCCCGGTAGGAGTAAAGGACAAGGTTAGGGTGCCCAGATGGGGCTTAGAGTAAGAAATTCTAGTAAGAGGTGTGTCTAAATGAAGTTGTGGTGTTGGTTGGCCCTAGACTCGTGTGTGTAAATTGAGTAGTGTTAGTCTCGATAACATAATAATGTAGGCTTATGTGTTTTTCGCGGTAGCGGAATTTAATTTTCTTTCACTCGTCATAGAGGCGGGTGTTTATATTTTGTATACATACGTATGATGTTATTGATTGATCGGAGCGATAGCAGGCTAATGATGGCAAGACTATCATGTCCGCAGTTCCTGGAGGGAACAGATTGTGGTTGCGGTGTCTCACCTGGATACAGGTTGAGTACACCTTTGATATTATGGATTGATGGAACCTCGATGAGAAGAGGTTTCATTATTTTGATGTGAGTGTGTGGCGAACTTATAGATATAATTTAAGGCCAACAAGATTCTTGTTGAGCTGTAAGATTAAGCTCAGTGCTTGTTTGCGCAAGGACTTAGAATTTGTGCGAGTGCGGGGTGGTGTGACTCCTAGATAGAGTCGGGAGTTCAGACCATATTTTGTTGAGTGAGGGGATAGGGTATCCCCGTTACATGTTTGAAATAACGGAACTCCATGACCGACGAAGTCAAGTGTCAATGTGTGGAGGGGTTCCTTGTTTGGATTTCTCTTTGCGAGATGCTCCACACATGACTCTTAATGGCGTCGGGCGCGGAGAGATGTTATGGGATGCAAGGATGTTGGTTTGGTGAAAAGTCTTATAGTGTGGATGAACCACTATAGACTATGAGCCCTGTGATGGCGGTATGCTTATGGAAATATTGTGCTATAGAAAAGCACAAAAAGGGGTCCTCTCACCATAAGTAGTTAGGTGGAGTAGGACTTAGAGAAATTGATTTGAGGATTTTGACCAGGCCTTAATAAAAAGACAAACTTTAAGGAAATATGATTTGGTATGATGTTCGTAGTGCTCCTACAGAGATTGGGCACTTCGATTAGTTAGGTTTCCTTTCGTATGGGCGGAAGGATAGAGTAGCGATGCGTTCGTAGGTTAGCATATGTAGGATTTAGGACATCCCGCTGGTGTGCCTTAGGTCGCTATATCTCGATGACCGACGACGTGAGGGAGTAGTGAAACGGGAGGGTTCCTTATCTGGATTTCGCTCTGCGAGACGTCCCACGCACGAAACCGAGCAAATGTCGGAAGTCGAGAGAGGCCTTGGACACTAGGGATATACTTAGGATTATACTAGTTTCGCGTAGGTAGGGAAACGCTTAGATCGTAGCATTTTTAGGATGTAGGTTAGATATAGTTAGTGGCGCCGAGGTTAGGCGAATGAAGTTCGTCCATAGTTGAGTATTACACCGAGGAAAGGAGACCCTTATTGGGAGAGAGTGTTACGTGTCAGACGTTAACTACTGATGTGCAGATGTGCACAGGTTAGAGAGGTGTATGGGTACCTTGGTGAGATAGTTTTATATACCGCCCGAAATAGGATGGGTGTAGTATATAAGGTTGAAAATCATGTCGAGAGGCATCATAGAGGATGGGTATTAAGTGACGTATTAGAGTCACTTTACGATCGTGGTAGTCGTATAACATATGGTTGGGAACCATTGGGTTAGTATCTTTCCCTTGAGGATTTAGAATTTGTAGTGATCCTAGTTAGACGGTGTAGGTTATATCTGAATTTCGAGGATGAAATTTCATTGTAAGGGGGGGAGTATGTAACAACCCGCCCTTTTGGAGATGATTAAATTTCATAATTAAGTATTAATTGGAAATTTGGAGAATTTCTCAAAATGGTGATTTTTGGGATTTTCGAGGATTTAATGATTTTCAATGGGTATTGTAATTACTTTTGGGACTAAATAGGTCGAGGTATTTTAATTATATGTCGCCGAGGAGTAAAGCGACAAAAGAGGTAAGATTTCAATGAGAAAACCCGCATTTATTTATTATGGGTTAGAATAGTGATTTGCGATTAAGTACCTTGAATGGAAATTTCGACTTCACCATGAGTCTCGGAATGTCCGAGATAGTCGGAAAAGAGTGTCTGATTATTGAAATTGAGTTCCGGGTAATTTTGGAGTTAAATAGGCTCGTAATTGAGTAAACGAGTCGTTTTTGGATTTTAAGGGGGTTAAACCCTTTTCTCCTTATAAAAGGAGGGAGAGAGGGAGAAAAGAGAAAGAAGAGAGAGAAGAGAAAGAGGAGGAAGAAAAGAGGAAAAAGGGGAGATTCCGGCCAGCCTCCGCGGGATTCGGCTCGAGGACGTCGGATTTTATCCATGAGGCAAGTGTTTACTTGCTTTATTTATTTTTAAGCATAAATATCTCATATCATTATTGGTATAACAAACCCTAATGATTTTTGGGTTGGGTTTTCGTGGGTAAAATGGGTTTTTGGGAGATAAAACGAATAAACCCCTAAAATTTGATTATTGGAGAAACTTAGAAATTAATCTAAATTAATTGGTGGTTTAGGGTTCTAGGATGTTTAGAACCCTTTATATATGTGTAGTTGTAGTTGATTGAAGTTGTAGGCCGTTGGTTGAGGCGACAAAAGCTTGGGAGAAGCTTTAATGGACGAAACAGCTTCTCGAAGAAGAAGCTGCATGACATGATCGATCGATCGATCATGGGGGCTCGATCGATCGAGCCATCGATGGATCGATGGGCAAGGGTCGATCGATCGACCCCTGCTGAAAATAGGCAATTTTCTTAGGGTGAATTGGATGGGGTGAATTCCAATTCAAATTGATTCGAGGTCATTTATGTGATGACATAAGGGGTATTTTAGGATTATATGGTCCACAAATTAAGAGAAATTCGGAGGCTTAAGTGGGGGTTTTAAAGCTATAACCCTTAAACTATATTTTCGAGGAAAATAGAATAGTTAATAAGCTAAGATGTTGGGGTCCATAAAATAGGGTGGGGTTCCCTAAATTATGTTATGGACAAGAGGTAGCCCCTGGGTTCATGGGAATGAAATCCATAACCCATTTAATCGGAAATCGCTAGGGTGAGATAATCCCCGGGATGTTTTAAGTGGGCATTTAGGCCCATATAATTATGCGTATAGAAAGCATAATTATATCGTTTACTGTTGGGTATATTCTATGAGATAACCAAGATGAAATTTGGAGATATTCAATAAATCCTTAAAGGGGATTAAGGTGTGCATTATTTGTTAAAGTGGGGAATATTTTTGGTTTAGTAACATGCTAAAATAAATGCATGATTATGATTCCTTGAGGGAATCTTTGGGATCATTGGTAATTGCTAGATGCTATAGGCCATTATGGCCGTTTGTATATCCCAGGAGGAATATATGGTATTTATATATACTAGGTGATTAAAGTATATGTATGGTTTGAGATAAATTATTTTGAAAATATAAAAATGAATATTTTCAAAATGGTGAAGAAATGTTTTTCATATTTGATAAAATATGGATTACACACCTCCCTAAATCGCTATCATAAGGGAAGTTGTGCGCGTTGTGGTGAAGCCCCCTGGCTATTGAGCAGGGTGGATATAGTCCCTAGGCCATATGGCCGTTATTTGTGCTGCGCTGGTTTGGTGATTCTGGGTGTGGTCATGACTATCCCGCAGGCATATGGCCGGTTCCCGACGTTGGTAGGTTCCCAGGTTGTCTTGTTTGATAGGCCCTGGAAGATGATAGCCATTTAGGGGCGCATCTAGTGGGGAAACCCGGAGGGGCGGTCTTAGATTTATTAAAGCAATTCATGATAATGGATTGGCTTTAATTACATTTCCTGGATATAAAAAGGGAAATGGGTTATATGTTTGGCTTCGGTAACACTCCCAGATGGAAGAAGGGATGTGGAAGCATATGATATGGTAAAAGCATTTTTATGATAATAAAAATGGCTTTTAAATACATTTCCTGAGTATAAAAAGGGAAATGGGATAATTGGGAAAAAAAAGGAAAGCATTTTTATGTTAATAAAATTGGCTTTTAAAAAGATATATGTTTTGGTAAAGCAATTCATGCTAATGAATTGGCTTTAAATACATTTCCCGGATATAAGAAGGGAAATAGAAAGTTTTGATATGAGTATAGAATACACCTCAGTCCGGGAGGTAGATCCGGATGTGTATTATGAAGATGAAATTAAAATTGGTAAGCCTCCGTCCGGGTGACATTATCCGGATGTATATGGTAAAACGTATATATATAATGAATGTGACTTGTATATATATATATATATATATAAGTATATATTTATACTTTAGATGTGTTCTACGGGCCTAATGGATACCATGCCAAGTAGTAGTGTATCGGGGGGGTTCCTTGTTTGGATTTTGCTTTGCGAGACACCCCATGTACGAACTTAGTGCAGTGTTGAGAATGGAGGGAAGTTTTGCCCTTAGCACTTGGACTATCTAGGGTAGATAGTAGATGGGAAAATTGGACTAGTTAGGCAGGGATAGCTTGACTAGGGTATGTTGTTAGGATGCATTAGGTGTGCACTACTAGAGGAGAGGTGAGGGGTATCTCATGGGAGTGCGATACCAATTTAAATATGAGATAAAACTATTTTTTTTAAATAAAGCATTTATGCACTTGCAAAATATTTTCAAATTTGGGCTCTGACCCGTTTATCTACTTTTCCTCTCTTGCTGTATATTATATATATATATATATATTGGTGTCCAGACACATGGACGCCTGGATGGCATTCCTTTCGAGTCAGACGTCTGCTGCAGCAGCTGTGGATGATTGCGGGTTCTCGGTAGACGCTTCTTTCATTGTACTCTAGATATGAGGTATTGTACAAACATTCGGACCAATGGTCCAACTGTTTTTATTTATTCTCTGCACGTTATTCGATGTGGTTGTATAATTTGAACCGAGTGTTCGGTTATTTTATTTCATCTCATTTTCCTTTCAGTTTCATTTACACATTTAACTCTGTGTATGATTTATTTATAATTGTTTAAATAGAGTAGTTAAATAAAAGTTTTTAATGCTCGCCTTATAGGATATTAGTAATTAAATGGATTTTTAACAGTGATGCTAAGGATGATCAATATGTGACTCCTGTTTTAATTTGATATAGGAGTGATCGCACGGTATCCCATTAGGCGGGTTGTTACACCTAAGGTTTTGAATACTTTTAGAATAGGATTAATTAACGGTGATCCATTTGACGGTGATGATTTGAAATGATAATTTATCCTCTATTAATTTCTTATTTGTTAGAATCCAAGTATTTAACAAGTTTTCCAGCCTTTTTAAAAGGTTGTCATTGGATTCATAACAAATTTGAAACTCCCTTTTCAAATTATCCAAAGAGATGATCGAATCATCAATGTTTTTTTTAATGTGAACACACATTCATCCTTAACAATAGGTAAGTTCTTATCTTCTACTAGTTCATCAATAAATTTTAAGAAGTCGTTTAAGCATAAATTGAGGGTTTTAAGTTTAAGATAAAGAGAATGTCCATGAGATTTCGTAACTTGAAAGAATTCATTTTCTTTATTTAAATATTTTAGATCATGGGAAAAATTGGTTCACATTTTCCAGGGTTTTAATTCTTTAAAGTAAAGAATCCTATTAAATATAAAAGTCGAAACATATATGATATTCGTTCTTCTTCAAAGCCTTATTCTTTTTACAGAAATGTTTCATTTTCGTAAAAACCTTCACATTTGTTTTTAATAGGACTTCGTCTTTTAGAACAAGCTTATCATAAGACCTACATAAACCATCTTATTAACTATCACTATTTTTTATATAAATATTTTTAATGTCAAATATGTAATGATTCAAAAAATTAGAGGGGGTTACAAGTCAGGTAAATTCATGACTATCTTGACAACCAAGTAAGTCATTAATATGGTTACAAATATACTTCAAGGTGATTAAACCTACAAAAATGAGGTTCATCTCAAATACCACTTGAGAGTAAATGTACTCAAATCCGAAATGGAGTGAGGGTAGTAGAATTAAAATTACCTTTGTTATAAAGGAAATCTTATTTTAATTCCTTTGGGGAATAAATAAAACAGTTTGGCCTTCTCAATTGATCGTGTCCACCCAAAGTAGAAAGCACAAAATTTATCAAATATCAAATCTATTTAAAGTGGTGCGAAATGTGTGAGTGAGTGAAAAGCATATTTTTTTGCATTTAAACTTAAAAATTCCTCTTGTCATTGTGAAGACAAATTTACTAATGAAATAGCTGAAACCAGAACAAAGGTCTGTAAAAATTAATTTCTGAATTCTATGGAGAAACGTATGCATGCTTGCAGAAGCTTATGTGTTTAGAACGGTTATAGTTGCCTACGATTTACAAGATTTGATATTGAAATTTTACTCTAAGGTTCTCACATACATTATTAAGAGAGAATGCAATCCTATTTTATAGGATTCATCATATTTAGAGCAATTTGAAAGGTTAAATGATATGGGTCAACATCTATATTGGGAGATTAATATATCCTCTGATGATTTGTATTTTTTAATATAAAGGATCTTCCTAATAGGATTTAAGATGGTATTGGATTCGATTGCATAAGGTATCCTAACCCTTATAAAAAAAATTCTTTTTTCTTTTTAAAGTAGTTTGATCTTTCGGGGTAAAAGTATGTCCCTCCCCTTTATAATCCACTAGGTAAGGGGATTTTCCTTCCCCTACCCCCATAATTGTGATAAAATTTATGGTGGTTCATCTCTTTTTGTAAGGACAAATTTTCGATGGAGTTAATTTGCATGTATTTTGGATTATTCTGTGTTTGGACAAAACCTTTGAGTCATGGGAAAGGAGTTGAGTCTGTTGAGATTTAAATCCTATGACATGTTTGAATGATGATGTATAATCCAAGATATCATGTTCACATCATCATGCTGAGTTTTCATCTTCATTTTTCGAGGATCTCTCCGGCATGAATGTACATATATTTTTTTTATACTTGGAATGTTATTACTGGGTGTTGGTTTATAAATATGATTTTGATAGATTTTCGACTCTTTTTAAATGTTATTTAGAAAATTCGTTGAGTCATTATAATGACATTTATAATGTCTCTCGAATGAACCTCGACGTCTCATGAGAACTGATCCAGCTAGCTTTGAACGCCATATTTTTATATTCCTTTGGATTCTCATTTGATATTTCTTTTAATGTTAGTTCCAAAAAATTCTATGGAGTCATTTGAACGACTCATCGAGGTTTTTCTTTTTTTGATATTTTCTTCAAGTTTTCATGCTTATCTCGATTTTGGAAAGCCTATCATAAATAAGAGTGCAAATCAAGAATTTTTTATTGGAGGTTTTAACCTAGTTTTTAAGTTCCCAAACTCTTTTAAAAATCTCTGAGAGTTTATGCGATCATTCATGATTGATTTTTTCAAACCCAAACCTTATTTACATCCAATTGTTGAAAGAACCAAATATTCATCATATATATGCTTAGATATCAAGTTTGTGGGCACCATTGGTTTATTCTCTACATCTTGTTAAGAATTGTTTCATGTAGTGGATTCCATTCCTGGTTTGTTTACATACGGTGGACTTCGTGTGTGATGGTTACTGAGCTTGTATTGGTGGATACTAAAGCAGGTGCGAACTCACACATTACGGTACTGCATAAGTGGACTCTTATGTGAACTATGGGGGAGTGGTTCAAGACTGAAGAAATCCAAGGATTTTGAGGGCATCGAGTATATGTGTAATTCTATTATATGTTTTATGTAATTCCTTACCATAGTGAATTGTGTTGGCTAGGTCGCCTGAGGTTATTTCCATTTCGGTTTTCCTCATACATCAAGAGTTGTGGTTTGATTTACTTAGGTTATCCAACAATGTCCGAGATGCATGGTTAGGTTAACACTACACCACAAAGTGAGAATGTTCACAGAAAGTGGGTTACAAAACATGACCATGACAAGGTGGTGATGGCTCAGGACCGTGACCAGAGCTAAAAGAACGTGATAAAGTTCATGACAAAGTAAAAAGGTGACATTAAATGGATGTGGTAATGACCATAAATCGTGACCACAAGGGAACATATGTGGTCTGTTAGCACACCCACTACTAAATGGGCACCAAAACTCCCGCTAAAGTGGGTCATGACCCTAGACCGTTATCACAGTCATGATAAATATTGGGGTTTCAATTGAGATGGGTAGTGATCATGATCCCTGGCCATTTTGAAATTATCATGGGAGATAGTCTCGGTCATGTTTCGTGATCCTATGACGTGACCATTTATTTTTTACATGTCACCAGCCTATTCGCGTGACTAGACCATGATAAGTAAAACAATATATGGTGACTTCCTGGGTCACGGCCCAGGTTCGTGACCACACCCTCTACATATAAAAACCCCCAATATTTATTTCCATTTCATGCACACTCTAAACCTTAATCCACACACATGTGGCAGTTCCTCTCACTCCTTCTCTTGCTCCAGCCACCACCATTATCTCTCTCAGGTATGTATGACTGTATTTTGTGTTATATGTGTGTGTATGGGTATATCTTGCGTGCGTATAAGTGTGTATGTATTTTGTTATATGTGTTTGTATTTTGTAATTTTTTTTATTGAAAGATGTATTAAATTAGTGCGTGTGTGTGTGTGTATTCAAATCCGTGTGCGTGTATGTAAGTGTGTTTTTTGTTAATCGTGTGTGTATTTCAGAATATACACATTTATTTGTGCGTATTTTGGTATACATGTGTGTATTTCAGGAATTACACATTTATGTGTGCATATTTTTTTATATGTACATGTGTGTGTATTTCAACTACTATATATCAAACAAATTAATGGTAAACGACACGATAACACGATATGATAATACGATGACACAACACGAAATTGACCAAATAAATTACTTTTGTGTTGTGAGTATGAATTAGTGGGTTAGAGAAAGGGTGAGATATGGATTACACACATTCGCACAAGTATAACACACACACACACACACACACACACACACACACATGCCCGTAATGTATAACACACACACACACACAGGCACACATGTATAACAAAATTACACAAGCATACATGTATAATACACATGCGCATATGTATAACACATACACACGCGCACATGTATAACAAAAACACACATACACTAAAGACATATATAACACATACACATACACGCACATTATTAACACATACACATATACTAAGATGTATAACACATGCACATATATGCACAAGTATAACACAAACACATATGCACACACACAGAGACACATATATACTTACATGTGTTTTCTTCTCGTTTCATGTGTGCATGCAATTGGATAACAATAATTGAAGTTCAACTAATTATATGTACTTTGTTTATTCACGTTACTTTACTTATCTTTTCTTTTATGTAACGTAGCCTTATTAGTGTGACTGTTGTAACTATGTAAATGTGTATAACATGTATAATCCAACTTATACATATATTTGATTGATTGTTATAACTACGTAAATGTGCATAACGTGTATAATTCAACTTGTACATATTTTTAGTTAACTTTTATAACATACACTTTCTAGATGATTTCTTTTATGTAACATAAGCGCACATGTATAATGCGTACATTTGGTGGACATATAGTAATTATAGGATTAATTTAAATAAAATAACCATAATTTGGACTTGTTGATATTGTGCAGGTGAATAATATGGATAATAATGTTTGGTTGACTGTTATGGTTGTGTTCATCCCCTCTTTAGGTAATTGTTATTTGGGTGAACAAAAATTGGTTGAAGGGGTTGCACATTTGGTGGATATTATTAATTTTATAATTAATTTAAATAAAATTAGGACTTGCTGATGTTAGTAGGGTGAATGAAAATAGGTGGAAAGACATATAGCAATGTTAGGATTAAATAAAATAAGATAAACTTAAATTAGATCGATTGAAAATCAATAACTAGTTAATGACTAAATAGAGCCAATATTTATAGGACTCATATTCACACCCTTATATATTTTTCTCATGAAAAATACGGCATGATGATAAACACTGGCAATAATATTACGAACGGTTGAAATTGGACGCACTTATAAATCTTTTATTAGTGCGTTCCATACAGATGGTACTCCTAATTACAAGTATGGGAATTAGAAGATTGAACTGTTTAACTAACTCGCAAATCATGGAGTTTATCTCTTAAAAGCTTACCTGTTCAATCGTTATCTATTTTCCCTACCAGAAATTTGGGATCAGGAAGTAGAGAATATATTTTTCCAAAATAGTCTCGACGTTGCCCTGGCGTTACTTACACAATTAGAGAAGGATGAAATAAGCATATACCCATTATGGATACAACTACGTAAAGAGAGAATTGATCAAGACTGTAATGTCTCGCGACATATGCACATTAAATTGAATCTTGCCAATAATTTGATGAAGAAAGGATTCTAAGTTCATATCATGGATATCTATACATCAATCATAGATACGCTTCCTCTTAGTCGGCCACGTGAAAAAATCCATAGATTTTTAAAAAGTAATACTAAATGGATGGAGATCATACACATTGAACATATTTTAAAGTCATATTATAAGAAGGTATATACACATATATAATGTAACTTGATTAGTTAGTTGTAAACATGTTAGTGTAATGAATTCGTTGCTAATTTTTTATTATTGTAGGTAATGTCGAGCAACAATGGAGATAATGTACCAAATAATGACGGGATAACTTTTGGATTCTTATATCATGCAACCCTACCTGGATTCTCATAAGCAGAGGGTGAACAATACTCTTCTCCACCAACGGTTAACTTTACCACTCCATCTACAAGTAGGAAATAAACTCTTTTTAATCCAACACCCTCACCCCACTATTGACACCTCCCGAGAAAATGAGAAGGATCCCATTGGGTTCTCCCTTCTTAAAAATAAACTACTGGCACTAAAAATGATGTCCAGATCGTTAAATCCATTTTTTTGTTGCTTGCAAAAATTCATGTGGGAGTCGAGGCAACAAATAACTGGAACAAAGTTGATTAAGCCATCAAGAATGACATTTTTGAACAACTTGGTAAGAGTTTGTAATTCCATGATCGTTTAAAGAAAAGGTTATTTTCTAGGTTGCTGAACAAATAAGAACATAACGAAGGAACCTTCAGCAGAGACATTTCCTGAATGGGACATCAAGCTCCAATTTTTTGGTTATGAAAGATAGAGTTCATCTGAATGTTGAAATTCTAATTGATCAATGAAGCAACATTTTAGACAATGAGGTGATGGACTAAAAGTTGGTCCAGAGTGAAAAAATAAACAAAACAAAGTGAAGAAAGTTGGTGTCTATAGGAATCATATGAAGATTCGAGGAGTGAATGTTTAGAAAGGAAAAAAGGTGGTCCAAATGCTGGTAAAACACCTAATCGAGGCAACTTGTATGTGCAAGTCTGATGGGACACCGATAATAAATTCCCACCACACAAGGTTCTGACTCTCATGAGTATAACCAGTTATATATATATATATATATATATATATATATATATATATATATATATATATATATATATATATATATACATGTGTGTGTGTGTGTGTGTTATTTGAAATAATATTAAAATCATAAGACCAAATATAATTTCACGCTATAGGAATCGATTAAATCCGTTAGTAGTCTATCTGCTTCGAGGCCTTATGGTGACATTGAAGTTGATGCCCTGACCTGGATGTTTGGAGAGGATAAAAGAAGGAGAACGATAGGTTTCGGGTCACATATATTTGAAACTAAATTACAACACATTGCACCTCTCGTGGACGATCTCTCTTCAGTGAAAAATTGCATCTTGAGCCCAGAGGAAAATCATTCCAAGATAGATAGGGATGTGAAAGAGATTAAAAATAACCTGGGAGTATTGGTGATTGAAATCGAGCACTTTGTGTCCTTATTTACTCAAGGTTTTTGTCCCCACATGCCTACTAAAGGTTACACCTATCCTCATTCTGAAGGTTTCCCCTATCCACCGTCTCAAGGTTTTCGCTCCCAAATGCCGTCTCCTGTAACATTCCCCTCCCTGGTGCCTCCTCCATATTTCCCTCCCAAATACCTCCTCTTGCTACGATCCCTGGATCATCATCATCCACTCATGGTGACTGTCGCGAGTAGTTGGCCAGTTTATTTGTTGGTAAGGATTAGGCAATGAAGAATGTTTAATTTGAGAACAAGTTCTAATATATCAATTATTTAAGTTTGTGGGTTATTTTTTGACAATTTTAATTTATGCAACATGAATTTAAGTTTAAGTTGTTTAATTTGAGTTATTTCAAGTTTGTCACATTTGTGTTGAATAATTTGAATGAAATGTGAATTTTAACATGACTTAAATTTTAACATACTAATATGGTTGAATTAAATTAGAAGATAATTTAATGAATTTCCCACAATACAAAAAGTGGATGGGGGAAAGTAATCGAATATCAGATAATCATGTAAAAGTTGTTCAAGAATTAGTTAAATATGTAGATAGAAATCTTAAAAGTGAATAGATTATGTGTCCGTACACCAGTTGTATGAATGAAAAATATAAATCTTTAGAATACATTGACTTGCATTTAGTAGAGTGGGGAATTTGGCTAGACTATAAGATATGTACATACCATGGTGAAAAAAGTGTACCTTATATTCTGATGGAATTATCAACACCCGATCGTGTAACGGAACCCTAAGTGGTATATGATTCTCTAATAGATCATCCTTTAACCTAACTAATTGATGATGCTTATGGCATCCACCACCATCTAAACCACCAACCTATGGATACAGATAATGTGCATTATGAAAAGTCAGTGAATAAGTTGATACTGAATTATCAGAAGAAGAGGAATACATACTATTGGAATTAAGTAGCTAGAGCGTTGTATATAGATTATGATGAAGATCACTCGATGTTATATGAAATAATTAGTTTCCATAATATGAAAAGTTAATTTCATTTTTCAGTTAATAGCATAATCGTAATTCTTTAGTGGGTTAAAGACAATCTCCCAAACGAGAATACGTTACCATACAATTATTCTAGGATGTAGAAGAGCTTGAAGGGTTTTGGTTTTAAATAAAACTATATTCATGCATGAAAGTATGATTGCACATTGTACTGCAATGAGCACGAAGAGAAGTACGAGTGTCTTGTATACAATGGGTCAAGATATGTGTGTTATAAGAGTGGAAAAGCAAGACTGGAAAATATCACAAGTCCTCGCAAGTTCCATAAAAGTTTTTGGAGTATTTCCCCTGGGGCCACAACTAAAATAATTTTTCACTGTACCATGGATGACGGAGGCTATAACATATCATGCTCGATACGAGGTGGGTGGGAATCTTATGCGGCATCCGGTTGATTCACTCATCTGACAACTTTTAAACACACGACATCCTGAATTTATAAAGGAACCATATAATGTTCGCCTTGCATTATAAACTAATAGGTTTAACTTTTTTGGTAATTTAATAACTAATAAAAGTTATTGGGCAATTTTCATGGAGCCTTCAAGTGTTCGTCCAACATTGTGCATGAGAAAGGAGTTCAAATTATTATTCTTAATGAAACCCTCACTGAAGGCTCCCGACAAAGATATTGTTATTTTCTTAGCCCCATTAAGTAAATAACTTAAAGAGTTATATGATAAAGGCGTGAGGATGTTTGACGCTCATAAGGGCGAAGAGTTTACACGTAATACACGACCTTTCTGCTTATGGTAACTTGTTTGGCTACAATGTCCGTGGTTCTGATGGATATCGCGTATGTTGGGAGGAAACTGAAGCCACTTGGCTACGTCATAGTGATAAGATGAGTTATACAAATCATCGTATATTTCTGTTGACCAGTTAACCTTTTAGGAATGGCAAGTCTAATTCCTTGCCCGTCGATCACGAGTATAGGATGGAACCTCCTCGGCTTTCTGGTCAGTAAATCGAGAAAAAGGCAAAGGATAAAATTTGGGGGAATACATATATAGGAAAACACCTTCAGTTTGTAAACTTGAAGTGTAAAGCTAGAGAGGATACAAACGACCCTAGTAAAATGAAGGCATGATCCAGACAATTAATATTTTTAGGCTTTTCATATTTGAAAGATCATCATGTAAGGCATGTAATTGATGTGATTCACAAGGAAAATAATGTTACGAAACATCTTATAGGAATATGTCTGGGTGGATCTTATTTAAAAGATAAAGAACGGGCGCATCTCAATCTACCGAAGATGAAAATAAAGAAGAAATTATGGTTAAAAAATTATCTTACAACAAGAATTTCTACCACCCAGCTGCTTTAACTTTGACAACTAGTGAGAAAAAGATCCTCTTAGACTTGTTGTTAAATTTAAAGACTCCGACGGGTTATTTCGAAAATTTAGATAGAATAGTAAAGTACCAAACAAATGACCTGAAATAGTGCAAGTCTCACAATTGGAACACCACCATTTAATTAATCCATATTTTGTTTAGGCATTTATTTTTTTAGCATAACGATCTCCACCAAAAAATTATGAAAATAAATTTGTGCTTTGCCCTACTTTGTGCAAAAGTGGTAAATAAAAATCACATTAAAACTGAGACAATTTGTGTATTAGAGAAATATTTACCTTAATCATTCTTCGATATTAGCATCCACCTTCTTGTTCATTTATGCGACGAGGCTTTATTCTGTTGTCTTGTCTGGTTTAATTGGATGTATAAAACCTTCAAAGATACGCAGTATATTCGAGGTTTAATTGCTGAAGAATATGTAATTGTGAAATCGTCGTTATACGCACGAGAACATATGCCAGAACAAGATCCGAGGAGGTTCAATCCTCATGGAGAATGAGTGATCCAGGAACCTGATGAGTTTGAGAATGAATTGCCTTTTGAAAACCCAAAATAATTAATACTCACTAGTCTATAATACTAGCAATCAACTCTTTATGTTTTCAAATCACAAGATGAAGCTGGAGATTGGAGAGAATAAGTAATTACATAATTAACTGAATCATTCTTGTTTGATCATATATATTCTCTATATTATGATCTAAACTTTACAATTTACCTTTAGTAAGTATGAGAAATAAATTGTCTAAAATTAGAGGAAAAAATGCACAGCGAATGATTTTAGTGCATGGCTATCAGAAGATGTAATTTCCACCTCTTATGTGTGTGGTTATTTATATATGTGTTGTAAAAATATGCCCTAATAAAAATTCATTAATAAATGTTTATTCTAAAAATAGTTTATGTCTCTTCAAGGATTGCATGCCTAACCAAAGGTCCCATATTTCGTGCGAATGAATCTAAAAAATTCCTCACCAACGGTTCCAAATTTGTCTCATGTCCATGTGAGGAAAAGATTTTGACACAAAATAATGGAATTTCAATTTCTTCCTTGACTACCTGTGTTGCTAGAAAAAGTAATAAAAATCCAAAATATAGATTGCTAACCTATTATAGATTTCTCCAACAAATTCTGGAACTCAATTATTTAGATTTTGCAAAAATCCTATTCTATTGTGACTGGGTGAAGGTGGAGGACACTATGAATAATTGTAAAGTTAATCTTAACTTAAAACTTATCATGGTAGATTTAACTAATATGAAGAATAAAAATTACATAGTCAACGAGCCTTTTATTTATGCCTTCCAGAACATAAATAGGGTATTCTTCTCAAAGTGCATAAATGATGGCAGTTGGTCTATTATTGTGCATGAACCAAAGTATATGACTACTCAAGAAGAAGCATTAAAAGCTCCAAAAGAGTTCTAGTATGATATTGATGACAACCCTAATTTGAAGAAACTTTTAATTGATTTGGAGAAATATTGAGTATTAAATCATTAATTTACCCTTGACAATCCTATTTTTATTATATTATTATATTGGCCCTTGACAAACCTATTTATATCCAAATTGTATCCTATAATGATATTGGCACTATACTAGAAATTTGGTTTGATTTATGAATATTTAGTTTGATTTAAGAATGTTTAATTTGAATTATAAATATTATTTTGAATTATGATAGTTTAGTATGATTTTTGAATTAACTAGGATGGCATGGTGCTTTATTTTTAATTGTCAACTCCACGGTGTTAAATTGGTTTGACTATATTTTTCTTGTCCTTCTTAACAAACATTATACAAAACTGGTATCCACGTCTCTGCATTAATTTTGAAATTTTTGTTGGTTATTAGGTTAGGCAACTCGGATTGTCCCCACATGTGAGTGGTATTCTAGTTTAGATAGATTAGTCACAAGTCATCCTTACATATAAGATAATTAGTGAAGTGGCTAATGGTGATTATATTTTTCTTTGTTACTTACAAAAATTGAAAATAGTGATGTTATTTTCTTCATTTCATTATTTTAAAGTAATATGCTAAGATAACGGGTCAATTTGATGTGAGTATTATAACGTTGTTACAATATTGTTGAATTATGTATGAATTGGTTAGTAAACAGAGGGTTTTTTGGGGAGCTGCGTAAGAATAATTTTTTTTTATTAAATGGAGATGCTCACGAACCTAATTTGTGATCGTGAGAAGTTATTTATTTATTTAAAAAAAATTAAGGGCCACGAATTAGGGTCATGACCAAATTTGAACATTGTCCCACACTGATCACGGATTTGGGCCGTGACCATGGATTCAATATAATCCCACACTAGTCACGAATATGGTCCGTGACCATGAGGTCACATATTAAGTCCCTAGCCACCGAGCTAATATTATGTCATAGGAGAGACCGTGACTCCCATTTAGGTCATGGAAGAGGTTTTTGGCCACTATTTTTGGTCACAGATAAAATGGTCTAGATCAAGGTCCATGACCCGTGGCCTTAGTCATGACCGAGGTCCGTGACCATCTCCGGTTTATGGTGTAGTGTAAGATAAAATGGGTTAATTTTTTTATCATAACAATTGAATCAAAATTGGTGCAACGCTTTAATTTGGGTTAATCATTTAATTGAACTTAAAATTGAGAAAATTTTAAAAATAGTGGTTTTCTTAGTTTTGTACCCTTTGTCATATTATAGAAACCCTTGCACAAAGATATCAGACTTTCTAGTAGTATCAAAGCGTCAACACTAAGTTATCGTGTTGATCAGTTAATTCGTATTGTATTAGGGTTATTTGGGTGTTTGTCTCTCTCTTGTTGTTTGTGTGTCTCTCTTGACGGATCACCATAATGAGAAGTTGTCTGGAGTGTTAGCAATGAAGAAAATTTTGAAATTTTAAAGGAGTTTAATGAGCTTCATAATCTTTCTAAAAAATTAACTCGTTTGAATTTGAAGTTTGCAAAAAAAGTTAAATTTCTTGAAAAATAATTTTTTTGCTTAAAAGATGAAATCGAATTTTTACAAAATTTTCAAATTCAAATAGGTATCCTCTGTGAGAAGCACGAGGTCATGAAACGTGATTTTCAAAACTTACAAGTGTCCAATAAATAGAGTGATGATAAAGTCCGTGTTTTTGACGAAGAATTAGAGGCCTTTAAGAAATTTGAGACTTGGGTAGAAGATCATGCCATAAAAGATAATGATAAATTGGTAAACGTTTTAAAGGCACGTGAGAATACTCCTAGGGATAAGTTTGCTTACATTGAGCGGGAGCGAGATAAGCTTCTATAAATAATTGAAAATATTAAGGAGCCAATGAATGTTAAAGAGTCTAATTTTTGGCTTGAGTCTAGAATTTTGAAGTTATCAGATGATCTAAGAGACTCAAGTAGTGATGGTGTTGATGTAAAAAATTAGATCGCTCTAATTATTCAATCACAGATAAATAAAATGAGACAGAGATTTTTAAAGGGGTTCAGCCTTATAAGAATGGCCTACGTCCACTGTTATGTTATTGCTGAGTGTTTTGGGAATTCTTGATTACAAGTTCTTTCAAGAAATTCCGGTCTCCTTGAATGAGGGTGATACAAGGTATTTATAGCCCCTAGGCTGTACATGAAAGGGTGATACATTAAATGATATACATATGAAAGGGTAACTCATTTAATGCTCTTCAAGCGTGTTCGTCAAGATGATAAGCATTCAATGAATAGTTGAACTGTTGATTATCTGGCAATGAATGATGTGGTCGAGATGCAGCTCGAACCGCCTTAGTTGCTCATCGTCCAATAGTTCCTCGGAGCACTGGAGTTCCTCGGAGGACAAGAGTTCCTCGGAGGGCTGGTGTTCCTCGGAAGACTGGTGTTGATCGGAGTGAGTATGTTGGTCGGGGGAATGATCTTCCTTGTTGCTATTGTGCCACGTAGATTGACACGTGTCTTCTTATTATTCGTCCACATTAGCATACTAATTTTGGTATCAACAGAAGCCTCCAATGTTTCATATTTCGAACTTTGAGGAGTATGGAACATTCTTTCTCGGTATATGGAAATATTAAATGACCTTCCTGGGTTTTAGGAGCCTTTTCTTCGTATTTGAATTTCCTTCCAAATTCGCAGAATCCGCTTTTTTTGCATTTTTATAAGCGCTTCGATCTTCGTGCACTTTTTGTCCTTTTAGCCGCCGGTAGCGTAATAGTTTCCTTTTTGTAATCATTTATTTCGCCGTTTCCCAAGGCAAAGTATTTAAGCTACAGAGGCAATCCCATCGTCTTCTACCTTTTCAATTTCTGCTTTCGAGTTTTCTATAGCTTTTCTCTCTCCTGTGCGTTCATCCCTTTCTTCGTTTGTTTGTCAACAGATCTCCTTTTTCCTGTAAGATTTTCTTCCTTCTTCTTCATTTCTTTTTGTTCACCATGGTTTATATTATCGAATCTCTTGAGAAGTTCCGTTCTGACTTTTCTATTCCTTCTTGGGTAACTTTGGAGAGTCTTTCTGAACCTTCAACTTATTTTAATTTGGCTGAGGGACATTGGTTCCCTAGCCTCTTTATTGCTGAATGTGGATTTTCTTTTCCACCAAACCCTTTGTGTTTAGAGTTCTGTCAGTATTTCGATGTTGTCCCTGCGAAAATAGCCCCCTACACATGGAGAATAGTTAATGGGGTGTATAGGTTAAATCAGACTCATGGAACTCGTATAGGAATTCCTGAGATTATGTACTGTTATAGATGGGCTGTTTTAGACAATGTTTTTTATTTAAAAACTAGGTTTTTGAATAGGACCTTAGTAGTCAACCTCCCTGATGCCAACAGGGATTATTTTGAACACGGGGTAGTCATAAAAAATTGGCAACATGCTCCTTTGGTTGGAGATGAAGTGTATGAAGGTCCCAGATGCCCCCCATATGGCAATGGGATAGGTTATTTTCATTTCTGAAATTATGATTACATTATGTTTGATAAAATGTATGACTGATATTTCACTATGTATTTGTTTGCAGTTGACAACAAGAGAAAAACTCCAAAAGAAACAGAAGTTAATATCAAGCATTTAAAACATATCTGGAGTTTGCATCATAAGGTTGCAGACGAGCACGTCAGGTCTGCTTCATACTTTCTGCAGTACAGGAGCTATACATCCTCCTTTACTGCTCGTCCTGTGGTTAGCATTAGTGAACCATTGCCAGCTTCTGAAGATTCTTCACCAGACTCTCACATTCTTTTAAGTCAGAAGATGGGCAAGAGAAGAGTTCCTGCTCTCTTTCAAGAAACCTCCTCTGCTGGAGATGGAAAGAGAAATAAAGCTGATGTCCCAAAGGGGACAAAGAAAGTGGATGCTGCCCCTTCTGCTGCTCCTCAGAAGGCTGCCGAGAAGCCCCCAGTGGCTCCGAGCAAGAAGAATGCACCTGTGGAAGTGGTCCCAACCAAAAGTTCTTTGGTTGAAACTGCTGAAGTGCCACTGAGGATATTGAAAAAATCCTCCTCGGTCACTTTGACTGAGACCATTCCCCAGCTTCAAGCTAGTGGAGCTGGTGTTCCAACCATTATTCCCCCGAGTTCTGCGATGAGCTCGGTAAAGACTTGGACTATTCCTGAAGTCCAAGGGATAGAAGAAAACATGTCTAGGGATATGCTGACATCCCTAGCTACTCGTCACATTGCTTCAGTAAGTTTCCCTTATCTTGAATTTTTCTTTCTTTACATCAATTCATGTATCTCGGCATTGACTTATCGTTACCTTCTTTTTCAGCTTATGAGTTGCTTTAACACCATAGTGAAGAAAGATGAAGCACTCAAGGCTTCTAGCTCCTCGTCTGGAGTGGAGGATGCTTTTATGGGTTTAGCCCAATCTCTGAAGGAATCCCGTCAAAAATACGACGAGGATAAGGGTGAATGGGAGAAGAAGTTGACTGCGTCTGAGACAGAAAAAGTGCAGTTGGGAAAGAAGGTGAAGGACTTGGAGAGAGAGAATAAAAAATACGTCGAGAAGCTCACTACCTTCGGGGAGCCTGAAAATAAGCTGAAATCAGCTGAGGAAGAGCTGACCCTTCTGCGTGAAGTAAATCGTCAGAAGGAGGAGGTGGAGGCCAAGTTGAAAGCCTCCGAGGATCTTCTATCCGAGAAGCTCTCCTCGGAGAAAATGAAAAGAAAGATGGCAATAAAGAAGTCTTTCAACACAGGTTGGGGCAAAGGGTGGAACAAGGGAGTAGCTTCCATGATAACTCAGGTGCAGTATGGAAGTTTGAAATACTTTCGAGATGGCTGGGTTGCTGCTTTGCAAGAATTGAAGGTGAGCGAGGACTCCGAGTTATTTCAACAGCATCTCCCTGGTCCTCCTCCAGCCATCGAGGATGAAGAAGAGGACGAAGCTACCTCAGAAGAATCTTCACTGGTAGTGGGTGATCTCATCCTTACCCAGCCTTCTGACGAGGAGCTTTCATCTCTGCCAGCTCCTCCAGAACAAGTTCCAGCTCCCGCCGACCAACTCATTATTTCCACCGAGCAACCAAGCTCCTCGTCCCAGCCTCCCGAGAAAGTCTTCGGAGACAAGGAAAAAGTGTGAAGTTGTTCGGTATTCTCTTTCTGTTTTTCTTTTACTTGTACTTTGTATTTCGAACGATGTACTCTTTTTGATGATATAATAAAATCACCTCTTTTGTTCCTCTGTGTTGTTGATGCTATGTCTGCTTTTTTATTAATTCTTGCCTTGATCTTCCTTTTGATGATTACTTTTTCCTTCTCTGTTAGTTTCTGGCCAGGATGGATCTGCTATCTGCTAATGATACAAAGTTGATGCAGCAATGCCACGAATATTATAAGGCTGGTCATACAGAATTGAGTGCATCTGAGGTTGCAGACATCCTCGGTCATGATGCTTCAGAGCAAGCAGTTGAAGCTTATCAGTACCTAAAGGGCTTACTTGACCGTGCTGTAGCCAATAACGTGGCCTACTATGAAATGATTGAAGATCTGCAAGGTACGCTTGATGAACTTCAACCGCAATATAAAGAATCATCTGCTTTGTTACATGAGGGGTATGAGAAGAGGTATTAACAGATTTCTGCCGAGACAGACCACAAAAAGATCCTTGCTGGGTACGATGTCAGGGAGAGAACCCTAAAGGGTGAAGTTGAGGCTTGCAGACAGATTGCCGAGCTGCTGGAGCAAGAGAACAACAATTTGCAGAAAGAGTTGGCACAGTATAAGTCTGCAGCTTCATCTTCCACTGCCTTGGTACCGGTCACCGATGAAGGATTCTCATTCTTAGAGGTTGAGAATGCCAAATTAAGGCAAGAGTTGGATACCTTGAGAAGGTCTGGTACTTCTGCTGCTGCTCGGGGACGAGGGAGAGGTTCTCGTGGTCGAGGAAGAATTGCTCAGAACGTCGTCGAGGAACCAAGTTCTCGACCTGCTCGGGGAGGATCAAGAGCTCTTAGTCGTAATGTTGAAGAAGCTCGTACTCGATCAACATTGGAAACTCAAGCGTTCCAATTGAATGCGAAAGATCGGGCTTTGTCTGAAATGTCCAAGAAAATCCTAACTTTGGAGGATCAACTTACCGCGACGAAGTCTGCTTTAGAGAATAAGGACATTTTTGCCAAAAACCTTCACGAGCAGTTGGAGAGACTAACTTTCCAATTCCATAAATAGCCCAGGGAATTTTGGATGGCTGAGTACAACGAGGCACTATTCCATTGAGATGCTCGTATCCAGAATGCCAATAATGAGGGCTATAAACAAGGCTGGTTGAATGCCTTATGCGTGTTGAAACTTGAACAGGGACATTACTTGTGGGACTATTATGATCCTGGGGTACTTGACTTGCCTGTGACACCGTTCAATTTGGATAAGGAATGGATCCCAGCTCGTGCCATTCCTCGAAGCTTAATTGCACAATACCTCGGTGACTACAGTCTTCATTCTCAGATCGAGGTATCTCGTCCCGAGCATCTATTGGACACACCTTCAATAATGAATGTCAGAATGCTGAAGGACTTGAATTTTATTAACTCTCCTCAGACTTTAAATGATCCACCTGCTGGCGAGGAACCTATTTCAAAAGATGAGGGAAAGAAACCAATAGAGTAGGGATCTCGATGTAATAGTTAGTATACATTTTCATATCAATGTAATAAACTTGTGTAATTTATTTTGAATTTAATGAAAGACTTTCATTTTTGTTTGCAAATCTGTATTGCTATTCTTTTGTACTTGTCAAACATGTTATATTTGTGCTTTCATAACAATATTGTGTGGTTCATCGACCAACTTAGTAATAGAAAGTTACAAGTATTAGTAATGTTGTTCGATAACTTAATAATAAAGTAATGAGTATAAAAATGTTTAAAATTTTTCCAACCAATCAAGGTTGTTAAATTGTGCTCGTCGACCAATTATAGTTAGTGAGAGTTTTTATCCTCGACTAACCATACTTGGTAATTTTCTTTCATAAAATGTGTCCGACCAACCAAGGTCGATAAATTATCCTCGTCGACCAACTACAGTTAGTGGGTTTTGATCCCCGACCAACCATACTTGGTTCAGTTTGGAATATTTTGTATTTTCTGGAATAGTTTTACCTTCCGACCAACATAAGTTGGCATATTTTAGGAATGTCGACGTTGTTCTCGCTCTTTTACCAACCAAAGTTGATCTGAGTTCGAACTATCATGTCCACTAGTTCTTTTACCAACCGGAGTTGGTCACGCTAGTGTATGCCTCCTAACCAAAGGAGTATAGTTTGTTCTTGCCCTTTTACCAACCGGAGTTGGTCGTGGGTGAACTATCAGTGTCCACTAGTTATTTTACCAACCGGAGTTGGTCACGCTAGTGTATGCCTCCTAACCAAAGGAGTATAGTTTGTTCTCGCCCTTTTACCAACCGGAGTTAGTCGTGGGTTTTAACTATTAGTGTCCACAAGTTATTTTACCAACCGGAGTTGGTCACGCTAGTGTACGCCTCCTAACCAAAGGAGTATAGTTTGTTCTCGCCCTTTTACCAACCGGAGTTGGTCGTGGGTTTGAACTATCAGTGTCCACTAGTTATTTTACCAACCGGAGTTGGTCACGCTAGTGTACGCTTCCTAACCAAAGGAGTATAGTTTGTTCTCGCCCTTTTACCAACCGGAGTTGGTCGTGGGTTTGAACTATCGTCTTCTTTTTGCTGTCGAGCAGCGTAGTGTACAACACTAGTATTCCCCGAAAAACTTTCAAACAAAGGAGAGAAAAATGGTGAAACATCATCATTTTATTCATATTGATGGAACTGCTTTACATTTTACATCACTGATAATACTTGCGTATGTGTTCAACATTCCAAGCATTCTTGAATTCCTCTCCTTCTAGAGTTGCTATTCGGTAAGTTCCTGGTCGAACAACTTCTGTAACTCGGTAAGGTCCATGCCAGTTTGCTTCCAATTTATTGTGCTTCTGAATGACCTTCTTTAGCACGTAATTTCCTTCTTTTAAATCGCATTTCTTCACCCTCTTGTTGTAGAACAGAGCTGTTCGTTGTTGATAAGAAGCATTCCTGATGGCTGCCTCTTCTCTAACCTCCTCGAGCATATCCAAATCTAATCTTCTCATCAGGTCACTGACTAGGGAATTGAAATTCAGCACTCTGTGTGTTGGAAGACCCAACTCGGCAGGTATTACAGCCTCACTTCCAAATGCCAGCATATATGGTGATTCTCCAGTTGCTGCTCGGGGAGTTGTTCGATAAGCCCATAATACTGACTGTAGCTCATTAATCCAATTAGCTTTAGCTTTACTTAGCCTCTTCTTCAAACCATTTAGTAATGTTCTGTTCATCACTTCAGTCTGTCCATTGCTTTGAGGATGGCCTGGTGCTGAATGAGTCTTCAAAATGTTTGATTGTCGACAATAGGCAGCAAATTCCTCGTTATCGAATTGTGTTCCATGGTCTGTGATGAAAGCATGAGGGAGACCATATCGGCAGATTATATTCTTCCAAATGAACTGGTATACCTTCTCGTACGTCATATCAATAAGTGGCTCAGCTTCTACCCACTTAGTAAAATAGTCCACTGCCACGACGAGGTACCTGAATCTTCCTCGGGTCGTTGGCAGTGGTCCAACTAGATCAATTCCCCACATGGCAAATGGCCAAGGGGAAGTTATGGGTGTCAACAATGCTTGTGGAGTACGTCGGATGGAAGAAAATCGATGGCATTTATCACATTTTTTGGCGTAGGCTATACAATCAGCCCTCATCGTCGGCCAGTAGTATCCTTGAGTCATCACCCTTTACAAAAGTGTCCGACCTGCTACATGGGCTCCACAGGACCCTTCATGAATCTCTTCAATCAATTCTTTCACCTCGGAGGGATGTACACATCTTTGCAAACCTGCCATAATTCCTCGTCTATACAAAATACCATTAGTTAGTACATACCGAGCAGCTTTATACTTCAATTTTTTGGCAGCGAGCTTATCTTCCGGTAATTCTCCTTCTTCAACATATGCCCTGATGGGATCCATCCAAGATGGCCCTAAATCAAGGGTGATAATATTCATCGTCAGGTCTTCATCTATGCTCCGACTTTATAATACTTCAATTGGTATTGTTCTTCGCAGCTCGGTACGAGTAGCTGATGCTAGTCGGGCCAGTGCGTCTGCTCGTGCATTCTCCATTCTTGGTATTCTGTTCAACTGAATCGCATTAAATTCTGCCAATAACTCCATTACCTTGGCGTGATATTTGACCATTAATTCTCCTTTAACTGCATATGTTCCCATCATCTGATTCACAATCAATTGAGAATCACTGAATACCATCACTTGTTGCGCTTCCATAATCTTTGCTAAATTAAGACCTGCTATCATGGCCTCATACTCAGCCTCATTATTGGAGGCTTTGAATTGGAATCGCAAGGCATATTCCATGTCAATCTCGTCTGGGGTGTTCAAAACTATTCCTTCCCCACAACCTGCTGTGCAAGATGAGCCATCTACATATAATCTCCATATGGGTAACCCGTCTTCAAATTTCTTATCTGATAGAGTTCCTCGGTGAAATAGTTGCTGCCTCCTTTCATCCTCCCCTGATATTTTTCGCTCTTCGTCGACCATCTCTTCTCGCTCTTTTACCAACCGGAGTTGGTCTGAGTTCGAATTTGATGATCCTTCTACATCCATAAGCTCTTTTACCAATCGGAGTTGGTCTGAGCTTATGTCTGTTGATTTTTTAATATCCACTCGTCCTTTTACCAACCGGAGTTGGTCTAGGCTCGTGTTTGTTGATCCTGTAACATCCACAGGTTGATCAGCGAGCAACTTTTGCTCCTCTGGGGTATCAGGATAAGTAAATTCTGCTATAAAATCTGCTACGGCCTGCCCTTTTAGTGAGGATCTGGGTTCATACATAATAACATATTCACCGAGCTCTATTGCCCAATACATCAGTCTCCCAGAATTTTTTGGCTTATGAAGGGCTTGTCTTAATGGCATGTCGGTGTACACAATGATGGTATGGGCCTGGAAATATGGCCTCATTCTTCTACTTGCTTCAATTAATTCCAATGCTAATTTTTCCAACTTTGGGTACCTGATCTCTGCACCTCGGAAAGCCTTACTTGTGAAATAAATTGGCTTTTGAATTCCATTCTCCAATCTGATCAATGCCGAGCTTACTGCATTCTCTGATACTGCCAAGTATAAGTACAACTTTTCTCCCATTATTGGCCTGGACAATAGTGGAGGTGCTCCCAAATATTTTTTCAAGTCTTTAAAGGCTTTTTCACATTCCTCATTCCACTCGAAAGTTTTTCGAAGTGTTTTGAAGAATGGAAGGCATCTATCAGTTGCTCGGGATACAAATCTGTTGAGCGCTGCAATTCGTCCTGTAAGACTCTGCACCTCTTTCTTCGTCGTTGGAGATCGCAACCCTAAAAGAGCTTTGATCTTTTCTGGATTCGCCTCAATGCCTCGCTGGTTGACGATGTATCCGAGGAACATTCCTTCTCGTACTCCAAATGTACACTTCGTCAGGTTGAGCTTCATTTGGTATTTATCCAGTTGATCAAAGGTCTGAGCTAAGTCAACTAGATGATCAGCAGCTTTCTTGCTCTTTGTTAGCATATCATCGACATAGACTTCCATGTTGCAACTGATTTGTTCGGTGAAAACCTTGTTCATCAGCCGCTGGTATGTCGCTCCTGCATTTTTCAAACCAAAAGGCATAACATTATAGCAATAAGTTCCCCTAGGGGTAATAACAGAAGTACTTTCCCTGTCTTCAGGTTTCATTTTGATCTGGTTGTAGCCAGAGTAAGCATCCATGAAGCTGAGCAGCTCGTGTCCCGAGGTAGCATCCACTAGTTGATCAATTCTGGGCAATGGAAAATGATCCTTTGGGCATGCCTTGTTGAGATCGGTGAAATCAACACACATTCTCCATTTATTGTTTTTCTTTTTTACCATCACCACGTTTGCTAACCAGTCTGGATACTTCACGTCTTCAATGAATTGGGCTTTCTGGAGCTTGTCGACCTCCTCTTGAATAGCTTGATTCTTCTCGGGGCTAAATACCCTTCTTCTCTGCTTTACAGGCTTGATCTCCTTATTCACATTGAGCTCATGACATAAGAAGTTTGGATCTATTCCTGGCATGTCTTCATGACTCCACGCAAAAGTTTTCTTCCTATTTCTCAAGAAAGTTATCAACTCCTATTTTATTGAAGCATCTAACGACGAACCTATCTGAGTTGTTCGTTCAGGGTGTTCATCGTCCATAATAACATTTTCTGTAGATTCCACCACCTGTCCTTTTACAAGTTGGGATTCATCTCGAGGATCCAGTGTTTCAATTTCTGTACCTTCATCCACCTGGTAGGTAGTAGTCTTTTTCCTCGACTCTTCAAGATCCTCTTGCTCGGCAGATGAATAATAGCATTCCCGAGCTACTTTTTGATCACCTTTTACAACTCCTACTCCAAAATTTGTTGGGAATTTTAAGCATTGATGTACCGTAGATGGAGCTGCTTCGAACTTATTCAAACCAACTCTTCCCATGATGATGTTGTAGGCTGACTGCACATTCTTATCCATCACAAAGAAGCATATTCTCTCTGTTCCACAGGCAGGCCAAGTTCCAATGTATATATCCAGCTTGATCGTCCCAAGTGGAAAAAATTTCTCGCCAGCAAAACCCAGAAGAGGTCTGTGATAAGGTTCCAATTGAGATAATTTTAAATTCAAGCTGTCAAAGCATGAATAGTACATGATGTCTGCCGAACTACCATTGTCTACCAGCACCCTTGAAATCACTACTTCTTTCATCCTCATTTTGATTACCAAAGGGTCGTCGTGAGGGTAAAGAACACCTGCCAGGTCGTTTTTTGAAAAGCCAATAACTGGCTTCTCTTTGTTTACCTCCCTCGGACGATCCTCCTCGGCCAAATTTATTTGGTGAATGTACGAGCAAGCTTGTGCCTCTCCGAGGTAAGCTTTTCTTTCTGCAGTAAGATCTCCTCCTCCTGCATCTCCTCCTATAATAACATTACAATCAAATGACCCAAAACGTATGGAAAATACCTCTCGTTCTGGCTGCCTTGGTTTCTTCATCCTCGGCATCATCTTCATGGTCTCTCTTCTTTTTCTCATCTGCTCGACGAGGAGATCTAGATCTCTCTCTAGTTCGATCATTATTTCTTCTTTCACTCCCCGATCAACATACTTTGCTAGTTTTCCTCTTTGGATGAGTGTTTCAATCTCGTTATGAAGAGCTATGCAATTTTTAGTCATATGGACATGATCCTTATGGAACTCGCAATATTTATCCCTGTTCCTCGCATCAGGGTCTGACCTCAGTTTCTTTGGCCACTTTACCTCCTCGCTATTCTTGATTTCTTCCAAGACATGATTAATACCCATTTTCAAGGGAGTATAATTATCGAATTTCTTCAGGACTTCCCATGACGACTTATTATTTCTGGAACTCTTGTCACCGCCATTGCCCTTATGCTCTTTATTCTTAGATTTGTCGACTTCCACCTTGGTGTCTTTATCCATATTCTTTTTTGCAGCCATAGCCTCCTCGGCATTCATGATTTTGGCCGCTTTTGCCATCAACTCTGACATAGTTTTAGGTGGATCTTTTGCCAAAGTGTAATACAACTTATTAGGCAACAACCCACTCATCAAGGCGGTGATTGCTGTCTTTTCCTCATAATCTATGACTTCCAGCTTCTCGTTATTGAAACGAGTTATGTAATCTCTAGTGCTCTCACCAGATTTTTGTCTAACACTTAACAAGTGTGCTACTCGTTTTACTGGCTTTGCTCCAAAATAGAAATTGCCGATGAACAACTCGATCAATTGAAAGAAAGTTGAAATCTTACCCCGAGGAAGATTATTGTACCATATCTGGGCAGATCCAGTAAGAGTTCCCGAGAATGCCCTACATCTCATCTCGTCGGGAACAGCATAGATGTCGGCAGCAGCTTGATATTGCTCTATGTGAAGAATAAGATCTGTCTTTCCATCGTATTTGGGGGTCACCACAGGGGCTTTAAACTTTGACGGTGTAGGAAAATCCACAATGGCCTGGACAAAAGGTGTCCCTTGAACAAAAGTTCGTTGTAGGGGATTCTTCGCCTTAGCCATTTCTCCCAATCTATCCTCCAGCCGCTGAAGGGATCCTTTCCACGCTTCATTTCCTTCCTCGGGTCTATTGGTTCGAGCAATTGATCGTTCTGAAGTAGCCTCCTGAGATCTATCTTGATGAGCAACTGGTCGTGATTGTGCTGATCCTTCTCTTAGATCTGATGGTTGTCAAAAACTCCTCGACATGGTCTTAGGTGGACTCCTATTCCTCCTAGGGCCTAATCGACTGAAAGGAGATGCCCTGCTCAATCTTTCCATGGCACTGGTCCTCTCTGGAGAGAGAGTAATACGTTGATCAGTATCTGTGGCCCTTATAGATGAAGTTTGCCCAGGTTGATAAGAGAAGTCATCTGATTCCTCATTACGATAGGGCTCAGTACGCCTGGATCGTGAAGAAAGTAAATTAGTTTGCCTCTGACCACTTCGATGTCCTGAATGTGCAGGTGCGCCGCCATGAAGGGTTTGTATGAGTTGTCGCATTGTCTCCTGCATGGCGGTTTGTCCTTGAGCCAGATTCGTCATAATCCCGGCCAGATCTGGAGGTGCAGAGGGATTTGGAGGATTTCCAGCATTTCCAGCATTTCGATTACTGGATTCCGGATTATCTTCCATTGATGATGAATGATTCTTGGTGAAAAACAATAACAACAGTCATTTCCCACAGACGGCGCCAATCTGTTAATGTAAAAAATTAGATCGCTCTAATTATTCAATCACAGATAAATAAAATGAGACAGAGATTTTTAAAGTGGTTCAGCCTTATAAGAATGGCCTACGTCCACTGTTATGTTATTGTTGAGTGTTTTGGGAATTCCTGATTACAAGTTCTTTCAAGAAATTCCGGTCTCATTGAATGAGGGTGATACAAGGTATTTATAGCCTCTAGGCTGTACATGAAAGGGTGATACATTAAATGATATACATATGAAAGGGTAACTCATTTAATGCTCTTCAAGCGTGTTCGTCAAGATGATAAGCATTCAATGAATAGTTGAACTGTTGATTATCTGGCAATCAATGCTGTGGTCGAGATGCAGCTCGAACCGCCTTAGTTGCTCATCGTCCAATAGTTCCTCGGAGCATTGGAGTTCCTCGGAAGACTGGTGTTGATCGGAGTGAGTATGTTGGTCGGGGGAATGATCTTCCTCGTTGCTATTGTGCCACGTATATTGACATGTGTCTTCTTATTATTCGTCCACATTAGCATACTAATTTTGGTATCAATAGATGGTATTAGCTTCGATAATTTCAATTCTTCTGCCGCTAAAGCCAAAACCAACATTGGTTTTAGAGTGTCAACCACTTCCAAGGACATTAGATAAGGTCAACCCATATGTAACATTCCTCGTATTTACACATGTTCGCATTGTGGTAGGAAAGGTCACATTTGGGCATTTTGTTATGATCTTAAAAGAGATCCTAGGAATTCTAGATCTAGTGTCATTATGGTTCTGAAAACCCAAGTCATTAAGTATTCATTTATTTGGGTTAGGAAATCAGTTTTGAGGCATTGAATGTTAGAGTGGTTAATTCCCGCATGCTTATACATGATACTTTTCATGCTAAATCTAATGGTTGATTATGTTCTCATGTTTTCATACATTATCTTTTGTACTTCATCATTATATGTGTTTACTAGTTGTATGTTGTTCGAGTCTTTTGTATTTTGATTTTCTCTTTTGACTCTTCTTCTGAAAAAAAAATATAAAAATATTTTGTTTGTCTTTTGAGTGTTGTTTTCATATGGTGTCTTTTGAAAAATGTTTAAAAACTAAAAAAGATTTTGATTTATGTGTAGTTTAGTTTTACACATTTTGTGTGGCATAGTGGTCTGTTTCAACCCACTTCCTTACTTATTTCCGTGTTTCAACAACATTTGATTATGATTTCAATTCTTAGATTGTTCTCAACCATGATTGCATGGAATTGTTTTAATTTTACTTGCTTAATGGATCTACTTGTCATATGCCTTCACACACACATTTACGAGCTCATTTGGATTTTAACGTCATATGTTACATGAGCTAATTGAGATATTTTCTCAATCTTATCATTATACATATATATTTAATTGGGGGATTTGTGCATGTAAGAACCATTACATGTGAGTTTGATATTTTATTAAAAATATGAGAAAAGGCTATGAAAGGAGAAATCTTCCTCGCATGAAAGGCCACCGTTAGCAAGAGCCCAAAAATTTAAGAGAAAAAAAATATAATTGTAAATCCCAATTTATTTTATTGATTCTTGAAAAGATTAATATCTTCAAATAATGAGAGTGAACAATTGATATATCTAAAATTTAGAGGATTTTATAAGTTGAATATCAATGGATTTTCACAATGAGTCCTAGTTAATTCATGTTTGACACTATTGATTTGAGAATATTCAATATTTTATAGTCTAATTTTATATTTTGAGGGTTTGTACATTTTTTACTTATAGTATCTATCACCGTGATGCTAAATCTTTGTTTGATAAAGTTAATGCAGTCAAATAGAACTCTTTGGACATTTTTGAGTGATTGAGTCATAATTCTTTTGTTTTTAGTTAACGCCCCTTCACATCATTTACCACATTTGTTTATATATATATATATATATATATATGATATTGTTTTGTTTTGAGTTTTTGCATTTGAATTTAATCTATGTATGCCCTATGTTCTGGTTGAGTTTCAAGTGGTCTCAAATTGGTATGCTATATGATTCTATTGTTACCTATCCTATTTGGAAGAGTTTCACCCGTTGGAAGTTCATCGAATACTCATTAGAATAAACCAAGTTGTTTGTTCGAACAAGACTGCAACTCGCTAGAACAAAACTAGTGTTTTTGCTCGAACAAAGTGCCATTTTTGTTCGAAAGAACCTCGCCTCTTCAAAAACCATGATTTCTATAAAAAAGGACTTTTGTAGAATTATTTTCATAGAACTTTTGGCGAAAAAAAATTTCCATACCTATTTCAAAAGTCCTACAAGTTTTGTTTCAAGAGAAACACTTTTTGTTTACCAAATCTTCATCCTAAGAATGATTTGTGGAGTCTATCAAACCTTAGTTCCTTACACAACATTAAATCCTTGTACAGTGCTTCTCTAATGTTGAATATTGCATATATTGGATCTCTAGTGATGAAGAAGAAAGGATCTTGTATCCTGAGGTTGATCAGTGGATACCGAGGGAAGAGCCGCTTCATGTGGATGGTGCTGGATTTTGTCGTATCTATTGAAGATTTGAATATCATTATCACATTGTACTTAGTGGATCTCTAAGAAGTATGTAAATCATTATGTGTCTGTTAATTGTTAATCAGTGATGATGAAAAGGTTTTTCCCGTAAGGTGTTTTTCCTCAAACTTCTTCTTCTGTTTGGTTTGATCTTTACTCTGACATTTTAGATTTTGAATTTATCTTGCATTCTCACTTAAATCTAGTCAAGAAAAAATTTGGCTAAAAATTGAATCTTTGTGTGCGTGTGACCTAATATACAAGTGGATTCATATAACCCACACTTTCAGCCATATCAAAGAAATTCCTCGCTACAATGATGACCTGCAAAGCGCACCTGACAATGCTAAAAGCAATTTTGCACAAGATCTTTCTCAAACATCTTCTTGGTTTTTGTATCAAGTACAATCTTCTTAGTTTTTATATCAAGTACAACTTTATGGTTGGCTTAGATCTTGAAGTGAATACTTGACTGCATAAGGGTGTGACACCTAACATATTAGCTTTTAAACACTTTCAAATCAAAAAACTATATAGTTAAGTGTTCCATACTCTTCCAAACCAAGGGTGAGAGATTCGAAGAAATTTTTTCCTGATAAAAACATTTCAATTATTTGAGAGAACATTTTTCACTCCTCTTTTTTTGAGTTCTTCAAGACATTGTTTTTGGGTTTTTATAAGAGAAAACCTTAGATATTTATTTACTAACCGTTATGTTTAAAAAAATTTCTTTTTAAACTATTTTGTTCATGAGTAAATGTTTTCTTTTCCTTGGCTTGAAATTTCATTTTTATATTTAGAGTACAATAACCTAGTAATACACTGACATAAACTTTTAGGTATCCTTCAAAATCCTTGTTGTAGATTTTTTGGTTTCTTAAAGGTTCCTTTCTTGGAACAAATTTCTTCGACTTTAAAAAAGAAAGTTATGGGGGAGATTTGATGACATTAGTCACATAATAAAATCGGTCACTTGTTAGTGACTTCGCGCTGATGTGACTTAGTGATTCAGGGCATAGAGGATTGACCATGGAGTGGAGAGATTTAGCTCGGTAGTGACTTAGTGCTAAGAACTTAGTGATAGTACGAGCGCAATAGTTTATAACTCCTTTAGAGACGCGAGAGTTGATAATTAGACCTATGGGTATAGGGACAATGTGTTGGAACTTTGCGAAAATTTACTACTTTTGAGCACTTTAGAAGTAGCGTAGACAATTTCTCCCCAAGTTTTGGGTGTTTAACGATGGATTTGAACTATAGTGGATAGTGATAGTAATTCTTAGTATTCGTTGTACCCGAACGTTGATGATTTCGGGTAAGTGCCATCTGAGAGGGAGTCTGGCCTAAATATAAATGTCTATGTGAACACGTGTTGTAATGTGTGGTATGATAGGTACATAAGAATGTATGGTGTTGTTATATATTATCCCGGTAAGTAGGGATGTTTACTGACGTGATTCAGGGCCAATAGGCTTATTTTCGAGCAAGGAGATATAGCACGGGGTTCATTTCACGTGAGGAAACTAGTGATAGTAAGGGCGCAGTATTATATGTTGTCTTTTGTAGCATAAGAGTGGGCATGTATGCTTTTATGAAAATAGACGGGTATTTGGGGGTACGTGCTATGGACTAGGGGCCGAACGAATCTCGACGATCGACAATGTTAGGTAGTAGTGTATCAGGGGGTTCCTTATTTGGATTTCGCATTTGCGAGACGTCCCACCCATGAAGCTTAACACAACGTTGGAAGTGGGGAGATGTTTGGTCATTAGTACATGGGTTGAGTACCTTGGTTATGACTGTGAGATCTATGTTATATTATAATTTTAAACTGGAAAAAGCCGGGCCTTATTTGTACGGTTGAGCACGGGTACAAGGTGTATGGGCGCCCAGGTTAACTAATTTAATTTCAAAATAATTATCGATGACAAAAAGGAGAGATGGCTGTTATGATCTTAAGGGTAGGTAACTTGGGAGCTAGTTGAGGTTTGGAGTACTAGGCTTAACTTAATTTCGAGGACAAAATTCCTTTGTAAGGTGGGAAGTATGTAACACCCCAAAATTTTGAGGACTTTGAATTTATTTATTTTGGGAGAAATAGAAATCATATTTATTTGGAGATATTGAAATTTATGATTTGGAGAATTTATTTTAATCAAAGGATTTATTTAATTTGGAAAATTAAGATTTATTATTTGGATTATTTTTATGTCGCATTTTGAGGTTAAAAATTGGAGAAGGTTATAAAGTATTTCATATGTCAATTATGGGTGAACGGTTGAGTCCAGATGGGTCGAGAAAGACAGAAAGTGTACTCGGGGGTGATAAACGGGTCACGAGGTATTTTTGGGAATAACCTGGCTCACACGGGGGGGTTTGGGCCAATTTAATTAGGCCCGTGGGATTTGGAGATAAAAACCTAGGTTTGGGAGTTATGGGCAGCCATAACACATTTGAGAAAATCTAAGAACATAGAGGGGCAAAGAGGGAGGACTCTTGTGAGCCAAAGAGGAAGAACAAGAGAGATGTTCTACATCACACAACAATCTCTACACCAAAGGATTAATCAGACTCTAAGAATCCTACGGAAAGTGGTTAAACTCTCTTTCAAATTAATTGTTGTCTTCAATTCATATCATGGTAGGTGTTAAACTAATGATTTTGGGTTGGGATTGACACATAAATTGGGTTTTCAATTTATGGGATTTTATGAGAAAATTCTGTTTTAGTGGTGATCATTATTCCGTATGTATTAATTGGGGGAATTAATGGATATTAGAACAATTGATGTACTATAAAGGATTTAGGAGAAACCAGTTTAAATATGAAAATTTGGTTGCTGAGTGTGGGAATGATGAGACTGGAAATGGTTGAGTGGGATTTATTGAAAAGGGTTTACAATATGAAGTTCTGGGTTCAAAAAGGGCTTGGGAACTGTACATGGCATCAGACTGATGTTGAAATAGAGGAGAGAGAAAGTCCACGGGTCGTTCGAAAGACCTTGGCTATGGTTCGAACAACGCTGACTATCGTACAAATGTCATGACACGTTGTTCGAACGATGGGCACTTCCGGTGGCTTTTACTGTTTGGGTTGAACTTTAATTTGGGGATAAATTTCGTACAGTAAGTCCTTATGATTAAGTGTTGGGTTTGTTTGAGGACTTTAAGGGGATAAACAGTATGGGTGGCCTTTGAAGTATATGTGAGAGAGACATTAAGATTAGAATTAATTAATAAGTGTGAGTCAAACTTATTAAAGAGGAATTTGGGCATTTAATTCCGAATATTAATATATGGGACAAGTGAGCGAGTCCCGGTATATTGGTAGAGTGAATCCAAGGTATTAAATTAATTATTGAGAGAAGTAGATTAATTTGGAGTCGGCATATAGACTTGGGTAATATTAAGATATGGGTTAAGTGAGTGAGTCCGGGTATATTAGTTGAGTGACACTAATGCATATAAATTAATTAATTAACGAGTAAATTAATTAGATTATAGTCGGAGCATAGACTCAGGAAGTTAATAAATTAATTAATGAGAAAATTAATTAAATTAGAGTCTAACCTTTGACTCGGGGAAATATAGGCTAGTGCTACGAATTTTTCTGCACGGTAAAGCCGGGATTTAAAATTATAGATGTACGGTGTGTGATAATATATATATATATATATATATATATATATATATATATATGGTGTGATTATAAATGTCAGTGATTAGATATTTATTTAATTTATATACTTTAGTTATATCAAGGGAGGTTGCGCGATGTGGGTGAATCCCCTAGCTTGAGGAGTAGGGAGAGTATGTCCCCAGGTCATAGTGTCCAATTTCAGAGGTGGGTCGTTGAGATGATGTCCTCATACTCGGGGGAATATGACCGCCTACATTAAGTTTATTATTTACGTTCCGATTCGTCGGACCATAGTTGTGTGACAACCCGCAATCCGAGATAAGGGGTGGCCAGCCCGATACTCAAACGTAACAGGAATCATAGATGGATATCATTCTCAGCATCACAAATATAAACTAAGTATACGGGAAAACCACCCAATAAATCAGAAAACGGGTTGCCAAAAAGTGTAAAATTTTTAAAAAATGCGGTTATGAAAATTTAAACTAAACAACCCAATCTGACAAGCAAGTGGAATTCCAAGAGAGTATATACAATACAACTAAAACGAATGTATACAAATGGACCGAATAAGCTGTCGGTCCACAGCTACATATAATGAAGTACAACAATTTAATTAAATAAGTACCAATGTTTGGGCCACACGCCCGAGTGAAAAGACCCGATCATATCTAGAATAACAAGAATGAAAGCGTCTAATACAACGTCCTGTAATAACCCGCAAAATCTTACAGCTCGCAAAAGTGAAGGAAATTTGGGAAAGTCAAGTCGGGCGTCCTTGCGGTGGAGCACCTGAGCGGATACAATCATATAGACAACAAGAAAAGTAAACCGGTCAGGGTCGGGTTCTATATAATTACCAGAAGAAATAAAAAGCATGATAGAAATGAATAGTTATGCGTGAATGATAAGGATGATAATATGGCATGCTATCTACAGTTACAATTAAGGATTAAAAGTAAAGCACTTTAATTTAAAACCTTTACTCATCAATACAATTTCCATTTCCTTCTTACATTCCTCATTAGGAATAAAAACCATTTATTCGGTTTAATCAAGAAGTTATAATTTCCTTTCATTAATTAAAACTTCCCATTTTATCTTTCAATTCCTTATTAGGAATATCATTTACATCAAGTGCTCTTTATGGCACATATATCATTCCCGTGCTCTTTATGGCACATATCATACGCTCTTTGTGGCGTTTAACAACCATCAAGTCCAACTTGATGAAAATATAATTATATTCATATACATATAACGATATCTAAGACCGTCCGTCCGGGTTTCCCCACTGTGCGCACCCCTAAATGACCATCATCTTCGAGGGCCTAACATAAGACAACCTGGGCACCTATCGAATTTCGTCGGGAAGCGGCCATGTGCCTGCGGGGTAGTCAAGACCACACCCAGAATCTCCTACCCATCGCAGAAAAATACATATATATAAAAGCGCTCACATGGCCTAGGACTATATCCACCCTGCATTCATTAGCTAGGGGGCTTCACCTCACGAACGAACTTCCCTTATGATGTCATTTAGAGAGGTGTGTAACAGTAAATTAACATTTACATTTATCATCATATTCATTACCAATATCCATTTCCATTACCCAAGTGATTAGTTCTTTTTATTTGCACCTATCATTATTAAACAACCAGGTTCATTTTATGCGAACCTAATTCCCATCGAATATTGTCATTAATATTCCACAAAGTATAAGTCCCGACTAAATCTCCAAATAATTATTATGATTCTACGAATCCCCAAGGTTCATGTAATCTCAGTAAGCCCCTAAAGTCTCCAAGCATGGGCTCTCAAACTCCTAACTTCTACAAATTCAATAAAAGAAGTAATGCCTTAGCATTACTTTGAACCTCCCCGGAATGAACCCCAGATGAACCCATTTCTAGTCTAGGGTAACGACCAAATCAACTAATACTCTAGGACTTTAAGTTTACTTCTTTCAAGAAGGTTCCTAGATCCTAAGCTTGAGGAAAAAGATCAAAATTTAAAAAGGAAAATGACTCAAAACTGCATGAACCGAATCGATTCGCCCCAAGGGCCAAATCGATTCGCCCTTAAAGAGAATCGGTTCGGAAGACAAAACCAACCTTTTGCATACAACTGAATCGATTCAGCCTTAACCCGAATCGATTCGGGTACATAGACCTGGGAACTGCATCTATGCGAATCGATTCGCCCAAGGGGCCGAATCGATTGGCCCTACGGAATAACCAAGTTTGGCTATGGAGTTATAAACTCCAAATTTTCCTTAAACCCAAAACCAATCTAAACCAAGATCATCTGTCACCACCAATACATAATAAAGGCCTCTAACTACCATTATGTACAAAAACTATCATCCAAATTCATCTCCAAGGGTTAATACCCAATTAATCTAACAAAACCCTAAAATGATTAAACACAACAAATTCACAACTAATCATACTAATTAATCCACTTAAATCATATTGTAGCAAGTAAGTTACTTGCCTTAATCATGAAAATGCAGATTTGGTGAAGATGCAAGCACAATCCAAGCTCAAATCTCTCTTTTTCTCCAAAGCTTTCTTATTTCTCTCTTTCTCTCTAAGTTAACAATTTGGTCTTAAGAGGAATAGTAAGTCTTAGCAAGATTAAATCGGGCCATAAGTCTAAAATGCCCAACTCTAATAACCAATACGCGATAAAATAATACGCGACTACACTATTAAGCTATAACCAGTCAAAAGTGCCCGAAATGCCAAAATACAATATGGCACTTATTTTGACTGTCTCGCACCTACCGGGACTAACTACACCCTCCAAATTATCATTTGGGAATTTTATAACTCATTTTACTTCCGGTTTCATATTAAGCCAAAATGTCATTTTATATCTTATGACACTATAAATCCCCACATGGATATCTTTACCTACTCATCAGGTAATCATACAACGTTTCAGTAAATATTAACCTTTCCCATATTATATTAATATCTACTCAACATCCATCATTTTATAATTAATTACTACACATAGTAAATAAATATAAAGTAGGCTACCAAACGTGAGGGTTGTTACAAGTTGTCTCGGAACTCCAGGTAGGACTGAGTAGCCTAGGTTCATAGCACTTTAGAGAATACATGCGATGAGGTATTACTCGGGAGGATGGATTATATATATATTCAACATATGTGTGAATGTTGTAATATAGTGTTATGTATATAATGAGAGAAATAATTATATACAGGTAATCTAATACATGGAGAAAAATTGAATTTATTTTATAACTATTGTGAATGTTATATAGACTTAAAGGAAAGATGATTATTTAAGTTAAAGTGATAAATAACTTATAAATCATATTTTAAACATACACGGGTTAGAGTAGTGTGTCAAAGAAGAATTTTGTCAAGAGCTAATTACGGGGTAGAGGACTAGGTGGGATATAAAGAAAGCGTTAGGTGTGCACATTAGTTGAGGCGTGAGTTTGTCCTCAAGAGAGTGCGACACTGGCTTAAATATAAAGAGAATTCATGCATTTTAAATTTATTACAATTTAATCACTTGATAAATATTTTCAAAATTTTTTGGGTTCTAACCCTTGCTATCAAATATTTTCAAAACCTTTTAGGTGTCCAGCCATATGGACGCCAGGCTTGAACTCATTCTAGGGCCTCGCAGCTGCAACATGTGTGGATGTTGCAGGATTTGGATAGACGAATCTATTTTTCTATTCCTAGAGTAGGGATTCATATCAATCTATCTCGAGCATGTTGCTTAGAGTCTTATTTAGTTTCTTTTCAAATTGTATGGGATTTATTAATCTCTGTTAGTTTGGTTTGGTTTTGGATTTTGTCGATGGTTTATTCGGCAAGACTTTTATTATTCTATGTGATGATTAATTCTATCAGCATTGGATGTTTTATTTTAATTCTGCATTTTTGTCTTGGTTTAATAAAGATAAAATTTGGCACCAGCTTTTTTAATACTAGGTGGTTAGTAAGATGTAATTTTTTTTTACAATGATGTTAAGAATGAACCAAATGATATTCCTATTTTGATTTGATATAGGACTGATCACCCGGTATTTTAGGTGGGTTGTCACAACCTCTCGTGTTGTGCTTATTTTACTCTTTTCGCATTTTTTTAGAACGTTTGTTTTAAATAGGAAGATAAAATTTACGATTTTACAATCTAATAAAATATTCCATCATATAGACTTTGGGAATTTTAAACTCTTGGATAATAATAAATTAGTAAACTTTTTTCTTGAATTATGGAAATAAAATTTCATTTGGGTAGCTACCATCGGGAAGCACTCTCAATTAATATCAGAGCGGGTTTCCATGTTTATGTGTAGTAACCTAGGTTTAGATCCTTTTTGTGTGCAATGTATGGAAGTTCATCCCTTCGACGTCCTCTAATTGATGTTTGCAATTATTCTGATTGGAAATGTCATATGACAACTTACTTGATGTCTATGGATGATCAAATATGGAATAGTGAGCTTTATGGATGGACTTATCCCATAGTTATTATCTATGATGTCCAAGTATACAAGAAAAGATCTAGTTGGGACGATAATGAATTAAAGTAGAATGGATGGAATATGAAGATACTTAACGCAATTTTTAATTGCATATGCCAGAGTGAATTTACACATATATCCACTTGCATGACATTTAAGGAGATATGGGAAAGTTTCCAAATGACGTATGAAGGCACTTCCACCATAAGCACTCCAAGATTAAACTAATTACCACCCATTTTGAACTTCTTACCATGAAGGCGAACGAAGCTTTGATGAGTTCTTTGCCGAGCTTAACGACATAGTGACCTCCAAGTTTGTTTTGGGAAGACTGTTAAATAGGATATAATTATTGATAAAATCCTACGGTCTTTCCCTATTAGGTTATGTGGAAAAGTGGATGTTATTGATGAGATCATAGCTTTGGTTTCGAAGATAATGCGTGTAGAAGAATCGATTGCTTCTCTCCAAACCTATGAGGAAAATTTTTCTTATCCCCAAGGAATGTGCCTAAAGGAGGAAAATCTATCTTCCATGACTAAGAATGCATCTCCTAATTTTACTCCCCGTGATGTTAGTCAGGATGATATGGAATTTCTCACTAAATTTACTAAGAATAGGAAAAAATGTTTTTAATCAAAAGGCCCTCTTGAGAATTACCCGTCTAGATTTGAAAATGGTCAAGAATGTGTAGATAAGGGATTTGAATCTCCAAAACCCATCACGTGTTTTTCATGTGGTGGTCGAGGTCATATTTCGAAGCAATGACCCTCGAATTTGAGTCGTGGTGTGGTAAGACTGCTTATCAAGACACTTTTAGTGACTATGACTCAGACTCTGAAGATGACTCATAAGAATGAAATTATTCCACTGAAGAAGCTAATTGACCTAGGGTTTATAGATAAAAACACCAATTTTTAATTTTTCACATCTTTAATAAATTTTGCACCTCTAAAACCATAAGTTTGATATGAAATAATGTTGTGAATTTTAGTCTTGACCGAAGCATTCATCTAGGTGATTATAAGCTAGAATAAAATAACTAAACCACAATATGGAGATATATGAGGAAAATCCACAATCAAAGAAAGCCTCGTGCGGCCCAGCCACACAAGTCCACTACAATATAGGCAGTTTTACAAGACTAGTTTAGACTTACTCATAGACTCAATGCCTTCAAGCCTTGACAAGCTTTCTTAGTCCTTGTAACCTTCTTTATAATCACTGTTGTATGCCTTGCAACAACCACATAATGTAGGCGCCTTCCTATATCTAAGTATTCCACTGATCTTACTTGTCTCGTGACTAGTTTATCCACTGCTCAATTAAAACTTGATGTCAATCAATATGTACAGAAAACCACTTTGATGTAAAACCGTAGATATAAAAATGACATATGTATGTATGATTCTTGGATCTCAAAACATGGGTGCAAAGTAGGTCTTTTTTTAAGACTTTCCCTTAAAATAAACACATAAACATAGGTAGATTTTTACACAAGTTTGGGAGCTTAAAATCATGGAAAAGCCTCTCTAACATTTGTTGCTCCCCACTCCTATTTATAGGAGGTTTGTTAAAAATGAGATAAGGATAATAAATCAATTGATAAATCCGGGATAAAATAAAAATTCACGTGCTTGTTTGAATGAAGCATATCTCATTCGAATGAAGTGTAGCGCCTCGTTCGAACACATATCTAATGACATTTCCAACAAGATTCTAGAGCGCCCAATGTTTGTCAAAACTAATCTCATTCGAAATCTCGTTCGAAGCTATTATAACGAGGTACTTCATCTCATTCAAATGATAAGCCATTATCATTCTAATAACCTTACGGAAATCATATTTCTCTTCTAAAAAGTATTTAAAAGGGTAAAATCATTTTTAAACAATTTAAAAACAATTTTATAAAAATCCTTAAACCCAAAACAAAATCCAAAGATTAAACATAAATATGTATTCATACCTCATTGATATCCCTTGGATGCTCGAGATGAAACTCGGCTTGAAACATGATGTTTCTTTATCTTAGATGCTAAAGTCTTCAATCACACATCCCATTCTTGAAGGACGAACAACTCAAGTCCTAACAACCTATGACTCAAACAAGTTTTGCCCAAACACGAAATAAAGCCAACACTTATAATTGAATCGACTGATATTATTTCATTACAAATCTACCACTTTGGCTATTCTGGGGAAAAAAATTCAACACCTATTGGGCTATCAAGCTCACTAAGACTCAATTCCTAAGCCAAAAGGAAAAAGTTACAAATGCTTGACCGATATAAATTTGAGTAACTCATCTCTTTTGAAAACCTTTTCTGCATTAGTACTAATATGCACACTTAAACACACCTTCAAATGGAAAGAGAATATAACGATATATAAATTGTATATGAAAAATAATCCCCCTTTATCAAACCATCTCTACCTAAGAAAGGACGTCTCCCATACAAAAAGAGTTATATGTCATTTCTTCCACTTTTTATTTAGGAATAAACAAAGAATAAGATGCATAATAATAAAACATTTATCCCCAATAAAATCAAATCTCCCCCCAAGTGAAGCATGGTTAATCATAAAGGAAAAATAAATATATCATTCCATGTTGTGAAGAAAGTCATGCAATGATAAACAGTTCGACAATACAAGAATAAATCAACCAAGCTACGAACAAATGATATCAACTAAAATGCAAGAATTTAAGTATAAGATACCAATATGATCATAAATCATGCCAGTATAAATCAAAGATTTAGCGTAAGGCACATATGGATTTATTAAAAACTCAAAGACTCAAAACTCCAAACTCCAAACATATATAAACTCCAAACTCAAAACTCCAAACATATATATATATATATATATATATATATATATATATATATATATATATATATATATATATATATATATATATATATGTGTGTGTGTGTGTGTGTGTATGTGTGTGTCTGTGTGTGTGTGTGTTTAACCACACATGTAACAAGAAAGCACATACACATATATAGGTATAAACGACCACAAAAGACACAAACACATAAGTTTTACAGACTCTCATGGTATTAATTTGTCTAAACATGGTGGTACGAAGTGAAGGTATGTGAACTAGAACCAAGAGAAAATAACCCAATCATTCAAATATGTCCAAGTAGATCTAGTTGACAACAATAATTTATCAACATTAGACTTAGCCTTATATGTCAAATGAAGAACTCGAAAGGATAAACAAACACAATGCAGTCTTGCCTAGAAATACCAAAAGTCCACTTGAAGATTACTATCCTCCTCCCCATCTTCTTCTTCTTCTTCATCGATCCTATCCTCACTTTCGTGGTAACCTAAAGACTGGACCTCGAAAGCATCATGCACATGATCATATTCAATGGGGGAAGTCATTTAATTTAAGCTCATATGACTGGCCATGAATGAACAGTGTTGTTATCATCAATAGATGAATTAACATTCTCTTTCGACTCACTATCACTAAGGGTGGTATTGTATATCTTCGGTTTCTTACTCTCTTTCTTTAGTCCAGCGGGACACTCACGAGCATAATGCCCAAAACCTTGGGATTCAAAACACTTGTCCTGATCATCCAACTTCTTAGGACCATCCCTATTCTTACTATCATTGTCACCAAAGTTCTTAGGTTTCTTTTCTAAACTCTTCTCAATGTTCTCTGGGGGCTTTGAGAAGAGGATCAGACCCCATATTTATTAATAATAGGGAGAAAAAAAGCCTTTCTATGGGGGCTTATATTCAAGAGATAGAAATATTAAAATCCTTAATAAATGATTTAAAAAATCTAGATGATGGACCCTAGTAAGGCCTCACTTTAAAAGTTATCACAATGTCACTATGAATCTCTTGAATGATAGAGTAGGACTTCATATAGAAATTCTCACAAGTAGCCTGATCCTGGAACACCAAATCCGCCAATATGTGTATGAAGGAAGAATCTTTCATATAATAGTTCGAATGTTTTTTATACGACTATTAAACCACCACCACATGATAAGATTTCACAAAGATCTATTATGAACTTCAATTCCCATTAGATTATCAAAATGGTTCCACACTTTATGTGCAATGTCTCTATGGAGAAATAAGTGATCGTCACCTTCCTCTTTAGGAGAATAACAACATATACATATAGACACAATGGGGATATGAATGCTCTTGATATTGTTATCAAGTGGGAGAGCATTATAAAGAATACACCACATAAAAATTGAAACTTTGGGAAGAATCCTAGAGTCCTAAATCATGGAGAATGAGAATTGAAATCAAGAGTTTTTTCGAATATAATCCCATACTATTTTAAGAGAGAATCTAGGTCGGATTCAATTTTGATCCACCGAGAACAAATTCTTGTCAATAACATCTCCAACCAATTACATATGCTTTAATGTGATACTAGAAAATGAGGGCACAAATGAGCAAGTTTTTTTATATTTGGAATGCATAAAATTGGCTTATAGAGAATTGTTTTGTAATAATTGAATCCAAATTTTGCATGCGTAGGCATCACAAATTTCAGATAAATTTCGAAGACCAAGACCTACTTCATTCTTAGGACGATTAATCACTTCCCATGAAACCCAATGGTGCTTCTGAGAGTCTTTAATGTTCCCCTAGAAACAATTAGAGCATATTTTATGAAAATCTTTGAAAAAAGATTTTGTAAGATTTAATGCAGAGAATATATGAAATCCCATTGATTGTAACACTATTTTATTTAAAACAAATATACCTGCGTGATTAATAGAGGCAGTACTCCACCCTTTGATCCTGTCAACAGCCTTTGAAGTAATACCATTAAAGAAATGTTTTTTTCTTCCCACTAATAGAGGCACACCCAAGTAGGTTAGCGAAATATTAGATTTTTTAAACCTAGTTGTCTCCAATATAAGTTTGCACTATCACTGATTACAATTAGCTGAGAATTGTACACTGCTTTTTTTAATGTTTACTTGTTGCACCGAGTGATTTTCATAAAATGATAAGCAGTGCAAGAATTTTCGAATAGTTTTAACTAAACCATTGAGAAACACGATAATGCCATCCACAAATGATAAATAGGAGATTATGGGACATCCGGCTGGAGTCAAATAATGATGTATATTAGCTGTAGACGTGAGGTTCTGAATTCCACGATTTAAGTCTTTAGCTGAGAGGACAAATAGAGCTTGAGTAGAGGATCCCCTTAGCACACACCACAAACAGATTTAAAAAAACCACAAGTTTTCCCATTAAATGCGATAGAATACCAACAATTTGAAATAATTCGCAATATCATATCTATCCAAATTTCTGACAAACCATAAGCTCGAAGCAGTTTGAGAATGAATATATATGAAATAAAATCGTAGGCCTTCATCATATCTAGTTTGATCACCACGTTTAATCCTCTAGAATTTTTGTTAAGTTGTGACATTAATTCTTGAGCAAGGAGAATGTTGTCCGTGCTTGATCTTCCTTTATAAAACCTGCTTGAGAATTAGAAACAATTTTTGGAAGCAATGAACTAATTCGGTTTGCTAAGATCTTTGAAATAATTTTATTCAAAAAATTCCATAGACTAATAGGCCTTAACCTGAGCAAGTTTTTGGATGATCCACATTCGGAATAAGCATTATATTTGTGGAAGTTCAATTTTTGCAATATCATTACCAACAAAAAGGGATTGGATGTCATTAACAATATCTTTAGCATTGATATTCCAACAAGTTTGATAGAAAAAACAATTGAATTTATCTGGCCCCGCTGCATTATCTTTATCCATAGAAAAAATAACATCTTTGATTTCTTCTTCATTAGGAACTAAGGAGAGAACTTGATTATCCTCACCACTAATCAACTTTGGAATGTGTTAAAAAAACATTGTTCTCCTCATTACACATCGATTGTTCCCCAAGTAAAGCTTGAAAATAAGAGACTATTTATTTTTCCACTTCATTGGATCGACTAACCGTAACACCATCTTCTATTTGAATTCGTTGTATAAGAAGTTTGTTTTTCCTTTTTTTAATCACTGAGTGGAAAGTTTTGGAATTGTAGTCTCCATCCTTTGCCCATTTTACCCGAGGTTTTTCCTTCCAATATACATATTCAATTTTAAGCTCATTATTAAATATATCTTTGGCAAGATACTAAGTTTCCCTATTTTGGGGAGAGGAATTAATATCAAATATAGCTTCCTTAAGAATAACACCTTCTTCATCTTTTTGAACCCTGGAAAAAATATTTGAAAAAACATTCGTATTCCACTCTTTAAGCTTAGCATTCACATTCCTCAGTTTTGTAGCAAAGAAAGCCATGGGAGATTCCGAATAATCACAATTCCAAGCATTTTCAACATTTTCCAAAAAATAATGGTGAGAAACCCACCTGTTTTAAAAATGGAATGGCTTATGGACAATTTCACTTTTGAATATTAATTTCAAAACAAATGGAGCATGATTAGAATTTGATCGATGAAGATGCTAAACTAATGAAGAAAATTGTTGATTAAACCAGCCATCATTACCAAACATATGATCAAGCCGAGCCCAAATAGTAGATTCACCATCTCTATTATTGGACCATGTGAAATTGGAACCTAAAAAAGGTCATTATTGTAATCCAGTGTTAGTCATGGTGGAGTTAAAGTCAATTATAGCCTTCATATCAACTAAATTACTCCCTAATTTTTTTTCTTGTTTAGCCACAATGTTGAAGTCGCCTCCTATTACCCGAGACTCAAAACCAAGAGTGGCAGAAGAATTAATTTCACCCCAATGCAACTGCATATCCTTTTTGTTACAATTCGCGTACACACGGGATACTAAATAGGAGCTAGGAGACTGTGGAAATTTAACTGGTATTGTTAATACTTGATCTATGTCTCTAACTATATCAACAATATAATTAAAGTTCCAAAATATCAAAATTTTGCCTCCAGCATTAATTAAACCACCAGAAAAACCAATCTTCCTCAACAGAGAATTAATATTTCCTTCGTTAATTTTCGGTTCCTAAATTGCAGTCTTACAAATTTTAAATTTATTAATAATTCTCTTTAGTCTTTAAATTGATGAGACATTCCCCACTCCTTTGATATTCCAAAATATAAGGCTAATCATCTAAAATTGAATTAAGTTAAGCTTGAGTATTTTTAGTAGCAGACCTGGTTATTATAAACGAGATCGAGTGAAACTTATTTTTATTCTTTCGCTTGTTGCCTTTTGTTGATCTGTTGTCTACCACCCGAGGAATTGAACTCTCGGTATTATCCTCCTGATTTGTTCCTTTCATATTAAATTTATTGTTCAGCCAGGTATGCTTCTACTGCAGTTCAAAGGAGAATTCTTTGAGTTCTTCAATAGAATATTGCTGCATGAGAACATTGTCCATTTCATCCATGGTATTCCATAAAGGTAGTAAGCTTGCATGGTTTGATGTTGTGGAGGAGGATTTCAAAGGAGCATCAGAAATGGAAGAAGAGTGGGTGAGGTTTGGTTTCATAATGGTACTGAGTTTTGGCATTTGAATCATTTCTCCTTCTTCAATATTAGCGACTTACATAAGAGCAGTAAATGAATTATGAATAGGAATTTCCCCTTCTTTATCACTATTGTCAGATTCTTCCATAATACTTGGAACTAGATGTGATTATTTGTTGGAGGAGTAAATGGAAGTCCCAATTTTAGAGGTTGACGCTAAGCCATATGGTGTTATTTCATGAGCCCTAAAATCTACATAAGTTAGAGGTGTGAAGTCTTTAGGATCCTGTTGACACGTAAACTTCATTTTACTATCAGCAGTTGGAAGAACCAACTTTTTAGCATCATTTGACGGTGGGATTTCATTAATAATAATACCCACTTGCGATTTTTGTTTTTCTTGCCAGTTGGTTGCCACTTTTCGAGCCTTAAACTTCTCATTCTCTGTAACAACATGTGACTTCTCAACCTGGGAATTCTGACAGTCACTAGAAACTGGCAGTTTAGGGCTAGCTGTAGACCCTAAAACTTCACACTCTCATGTAGTATGTCTAGTTTTCATACGGGATCCACAAAACTTTGGAACGTTCTCATGTTGGATTCTTTGCCAAAAGTCTTTTTCTCCATCAACAATCCAAATATGATATGGAAATTATCTTTAAACATCCATTTCTACACATAATCGTGATTGGCTAGGTCTTGTGACAAAAAATATTGACTCATCCATTTTTAATGGGTTACCAATCCTTCGACATATAGCGAAGAGAGCAGATTTATCAAAGAGGTGAACTAGTAAATGTGGGAGGCTAACCCAAATTGAAAAAATGGGGCAATCATACCCAGGTATAAAATCTAAGGTTCATTTAATGACTTTTGTAGGGGCTTTATATATATATAAATGTTCTCGCAACCATAAACGCATGAAATCTTTTGCACAGAACAACTTAATTAAGATATGTTGATCATCAATCAAACCAAATGTAAATGAAGCTTTCAATGAAAAATCGTGAAAAGCCTTACGTATTGTTTCTGTGGGGTGGGGCCAAATAATAATCTTCCAATAAGTGAATATTTGTATGGTGAAGCTAATTGCTTAGTTTCTTCACTTGAAAACTCAACAAATGGTTCTCCTTTGAAAGTGGTTGACAGTTTAGGTATAACTGACAAGGTAGGTGAGGAATCTGTTAGTAGGGAGGCAAGACTTTTGGCAAGTTTTCTATCAAGATCTGGAGGTTTTAGGGTTGGTGGTCCATCCGCCATAATAAGAGAGATATAGAGATAGAGAGAGGACTTGTCATATATAAACTTATGAAATTTCTTGAACTTCTTAGCAAATGTAGCTATCTTTTCAATATCAAGCTCACTGTCACTATCAAAACCCAACACGTACTCTTCTTAAGCTTTTAGAACAATGCCCTTATTTTCATTTTTCCTTAGAGGACACATGTTCATCTTATAGTTTTGAATATGGGTGGAAGTGGTATGGATTTTTACCATACCATACCATTTTGGTCTGAAAAAAATGGTTTGGGTTTTATATTTTAAAATACCAAAAATCGAATTGACCAAAACTAAAAGTACAACAAAATATTTTGTTGATTTCAGTGTCTTAACATAAAAATTCGACTAACGACATTACTGTAACGAATTTATTGTACCAGATTTAACGTACTAAATTTACCATACTAAAATATCGTAAACAATTTATCGCATTTTGCCGTACCAATTTCTCGACTTAAAAAACCAAATATTTATGTGCTCTAAAAAAATTAAAAGAATTTATCACCGCCCTTGATTTTAAGCACAAATATAAACAATTCATTTCCTCCATATAAAACCTACCTTAAGTCATTAACCCTAAGCCTCTTCCCTCTTACTCATACTGACAAGCGGAAGTGGCCCAACATATTTCTTTTCTCTCTGTTGAGCCAGTACACACTCTCTCTCCCAGTATGTAACTATCTCCTCTCTCTCTCTCTCTCTCTCTCTCTATATATATATATATATATATATATATATATATATATATATATATATATATATATATATATATATTCTCTATATTATGTATTTCCCCTCTTCTGAATCTCCATGATATCTCAAAGACATGCACACACATAAATAGAGATGACATATAACTCACATATAATGAAGCTTGAGGTATATAATGAGGTTTTTGTAGGCTTAAGGAATGAAATGGCATGGAGACCAACGATCCAGGTTTTGATTATGCATTTAGTCTCTCTTTAATCGACTCTCTATGAGGTAACTTTATCTTTACCGTATCTTTCTTTCATATCATTCATTATTACATATGACCTATATGTGTGTTATCTATTTGGATTTTGATTCTAGTGTTTTATTAGGAACTTTCTTGAATGTATCTTTCCACAAAATTAGTTTTTTAATGTTTGGATATCTCTCTCCTAAATAAAGGACAATGTATATAGGAAGCTAATTGATGAGTTTATTTTACATCAAATATGGTTGAATAATTATGTTAAAGAAAATTTTGAAGGTATGCATTGGACGTGAATGTGGAAAGGGAAGAATATTTCATACGCACAACTTTGCTTCGTGAATACGACTTAATTTTATAAGACATGCATTGAGATTAACTTATAATTTTAGATTATTTTTTCTTATCATAAATCTAGCATTCATTTGTTGTTTTGTACATTCCTAGATCATGTATTGAAAAGATTATGTTTGACTGCAATTTGTAAACAGATTGTTTATTGATTATACAAATTTGTTGTCTTTAAGTTTTCAAATGTCATCATCCAATTTATATATTATATTCAAGTTTCAACGAATGCATATTGAAATCATATTACCATAACTTGTACCAGATTTACCGAATGCATAAAACCTACTTGTAATTTTAGTATTTGTCAAGAAAAAAATTACTGAATCCAAAATTACCAAAAAAACTAAAATACTAGCCAGATTGGTTTTGGTTTCCGTTTTGGTGTACCAGCCGATAAATTGGTTACAACGAGTTTTACCATTCACACTATGGTTTTGATATTGGTAAAGGGTTGTTATCGACCAAACTGTACCACTTCCACCCCCGGTTTGAAGACCAAATACAAGTTCTTGGACTCTCATAGTATCGAATCCTCCTAGGGAATATAGGACCGTGAATTTAGCATTAAATCTTTTGAGTAATGACCTTAAGAATTTTTGCACATCTTTAAACTCGAGGATCGACTCACTTAAGTAAAAAGAAGAATTGATAATATCTGATAACTTGGCATAGAACTCATAAAAAGACTCATTCTCTAACATCGTAATCATCTCAAAGCTAGTCTTCACATTTTATAACTTGGAAACCCTAACAATGTATGTTTCCTCGTGTGTGAATCATAAAATATCCCAAGAAGCGTTAGCACTCTTGCAAGTCATAATGCATCTAAACTCTTCAGTTGTCACAATGCAAAAAAAAGCGTTCACACTCCTGGAATTTAAAGTTGAGGCATTCTTTTCAGCCGTTGTCAAAGAGGTATATGCTTTAGGATTACCATCTTCAGTGAGAGGAGACCACCAAAACCCAATCATGTTCCAAACGTTCTCATCTATTGATTTTAAGAGAAATTTCATCTGAGCCTTCCAATCAGGATAGTTTGACCTGTCAAATAATGGAGGTTGGCCAATGGAACTACCATCTTAGTTAAAATACATCTAAATCTGAAATAAGTAGTAAAAAGGGATCTAACACAGTAAACTAGTGTAACCCGCTCTGATACAAATCTAAAGAAGCTAAGCACCCTAGGGTTTGTAGAGAAAAACACTAATTTTTCATTTTTCACAACTTTAATAAAATTTTCACCTTTAAAACCACAAGTGTTGTGTGAAATAGTTTTGCCAATTTTAGTCTTGACCTAAGAATTTATCTAGGTGAGTATAAAGAAGAATACAATAAGTAAACCAAAACACTATGATGTAAGAGGAAAACCCACAACAAAAAATCTCGACGATCTAGCCACACAAGTACACTACGATATGGGCAGTGTTATAAGACCAATTTAGACTTACTCACAGACTCTGCTCCTTCAATCCTTGATACGATTCCTTAATTATTTTAACCTTCTTCGTTGTCACAGTTAGATGCCTTCTAACAGCCACGCAATGCAGCGCGTTTCTACTTCTCGATATCCCACCGATCTTACTTGTCTCGTGGACGATCCATCCATCGCTCAACACAAACATAATGTCCACCATAGGAAATGCTCACAGTCTATAGAGCAAACCATCATGATTTAAAATCGGATATCTCAATACAACATATGTATGTATGATTCTTGGATCTCAAAATGTGGGTGTAAACTAGGGTTTTGGTTTCAAAGATTTCCTCTCAAGACAAACACATAAACATGGAGAGATTTTTAAATAAGTTTGGTAAGTTAAAAATCTTGGAAAAGTATCTCTAAAATATTTTACTCCGTACTCCTATTTATAGTGTTTTTAAAAAAAAATGAGATAATGATGAAAAATCAATTGTTAAATGTTGAATAGAGTAAACATTCCCTCACTTATTCTAGTGAAGTACATCTCCTTCGAACGGAGTGTAGCATCTCATTCGAACATCTATCCAACAATATTTCTAACGAGATTTGAGATCGAACAATGTTTGCCAAAACTGATCTCATTCAAAGTTATTTTAATGAGGTACTACATCTCGTTCGAACAAAAAGCCAGTGTTGTTCTAACGACCTTGCAAAAAATGTACTTTTCTTCCAAAAAATATTTAAAGGGGTAAAATAATTTTTAAACAATTTAGAGATAATTTTATAAAAATCCTTACACCCAAAACAAAATCCAGAGATTAATTATAAACATGTATTGATACATCATTAATATCTCTTGGAATTTGGAAACCCGACTTCAAATATGATGTTACTTTATCTTGGCCACTAGAATCTTCAATTACTCATCACAGGCTTAAAGGACAGATAACTCAAGTCCAAACAACCTATGACTCAAACAAGTTTTGTCCAAATACATAATAAAGCTAATACTTACAAATGGACTCGATTCAGAAATTTATCCTTATGTCCTTTTTTATAGCAAGAGAAATTTGATGTGTTGGATGATTTAAAGGATTTGAAGTTCCACATATGTCTAGTGAAGAAATGATTATTTTGAACCCCTCTTTGAAAACTATTGAGGAGGAAGAAGAAAATGATAAAATGGAAACGATTCATTAATATGTTATGCTCTGTAAGGAATCCATAAACCTTGAAAGTCATAACATGAAAATATCCACCATGCTATCCAATGCCAAGAACCAAATGGTTATGGCGAGTGAAAGTAGTGTGAGTTTTTTTATGATCTACATATGATGTGTGGTGAACCACATATTGAAGGAAGTACCAATGACTATCTTCAACTTGAGATTGAGTTCTTTAAGATGTCCTTATATGAGAATGAAAACTCGAGAATAGCACTTGATAACTAAACCACTTTACTTGAGGTCGAACTACTGTCACCGTCCACTTTTATGATACCAAAACATCCCTATCCATTTTCCATCTTTTATTAGTGAATCTTCAACCAACATTGTATTTAAATAAAACCAAAAGAAGTTTATGTTTATGTGTTCCTTTTGTAACAAGGAAGGACATTTGAAATAGTTTTTCTTTAGACTTAGTAAACAACAACTCAAGAGCCCTATCGATCCAGTTCCATAAGTTAGGACACCTTAAGGATTTTTGTGTTTTACTTTAACCCTCGTTGCCTTAAAGTGGTTTAGAGAAGGGTAGAAATGTCGGTAGGAAAGGGAAGAAGAAGGTAGAATCCCCTCAAAATGTTTCCAAATGGATGGGAAAAGGAAAACTAGTTGATCATCCCGTAATTCCCTAAGTGGTTTCTAAATCCAATTATTTAAAGTTTGAACCGAGTTTGATTAAGAAATACATTGTTGATAGAGCCAAATTAGAAACCCTAGGAGTATGATCTAAGGTAATTTCTTAGTCTTCTTTTGAGAAGAAATATGATTCTTTTAGTTTACATGTCTTAAAGTGTTTGGTTTTTGTCTTTTTGATAGGAATCTTATTCTTTATCTTTTTTATTCTTCAGATATGTTTTTTTTGTTCATGCCTTTAGATTTTATCCTTGTGCAATATTGTTCTTATAAACCTATGAGGTATTATTTTATCCCATGTGCTTAAATGCGAACCTACATACTTAATTATTGTACTAACGGTTTTATTTATGCCGTTTACACTCCATGGTTAAAATTTTATGCCTTGAAATTCCTTGAAAACTTGAGCTTTCTATTTTAGAGTATTTTTCATAACTCATCCACTTTACATCGCATTATAACTTGAGCAATTTCCATGCAAAATATAATAGAGGGATTTGTTTTCTACTTCTACCTGAATTAAAAGTTTATGTGACATTTCGTTGAAAGGATGTCATTCTAAATCCTTTTTGTGAATGAGAGTTTGAAATATTATGGTTGGAATTGGAAAATATATATTTTTCAAAATCACGAGTCTTGATGTAGTAAGGACTGCAACTTTGGGATTATGAGAACTACCTTTGAAAAATTGAAAATAGTTCCCCACCCTTAGTAGTGAATGAGCGAAATCTGACGCATGCAAAATTTTATTAAAAAATGATGTCTCAAACATTTTCATCTATCCAAAAATTGAGTAATATCAAGGTATGAGACCTAAAAGGTTTTAACAATAAATCCCTATTTAAGGGAGGAAAAATAGTGGGAGTTGAAAATTTATTTATTTTCCAAGAAAAATGAGGGTTTCTCTTTATTGAACAAAGTTAAAAAAAAATTCAAAAGTGAGTTTCAACATTAATCTTCTTTCTTTGATTTTTCGAATTATTGCTCATTTGATTCACTTATCTATCACAAGCTATATCTATGAATCACTATATCTTTTATATGGATTCAATTTTACCTTAGACCTTTGAATTCTAAATCGTTATTTGTATAGATTATTTGACATAACCAAGAACCGTTGTGTGATCTTTTAAAGTTTGTTTAATCATTCTAAATGGTATTTTTGGTATCAAAATGTTCCTACGTAGAGCTAAGAAATCATGTGTTTACGTTTCCTTTTTTAATATACTTTGTTCTACATATTTATTTTTTCTGGAAAAAACAGCGACTTAATTGTCGTTGGTTCTTCGCTATAGTGAAGCAGTAGTGGCTAAATTGCCCAAATATGGGATATAAAACATTTTACCCGCTATATCTCTCAAAACCCTCTTGCACCTCTACAACCCTCCTACCTTCCTCCCAACTTAGCATCTTCGAAGTTATTTTAGGTGTTCTTTACATCTTTTTAAGGGGTTTATCTTCACCTAAGAAAGTTTATCTATCCTAGATTTTCATATTTACATTTTTTAGAGTTAGGTCTCGGTGTTAATAACTTTGATGGATTTTAATCAAATATTTTCTATTAATTTTTAGTTTATCTTGAGTTAATGTCGATTCTCTTGAGTAGCTTTTAATGTGTATATCTTTCTTTAATTTTTTTTGTGGGTTTGCTACTCTTATGTTTATATGTGTTAGAGTTTATGAGTATTTGATACCTTTTATCATTTATAAGACTTTTTCTCATACCTTTAGTATAGGATCCTTGGTTTATACTTATAACATTTCTCACTAGATTTATATGCTTTTTATATTGAAGTATATGTTTTCAGGCTATAGTCTATGGCTCTGAAATCTTACTTATGTGTCATGCCTTCCTCCAACCGTTCCAAATAATATGAGCTCTTCTTTACACACTATGGTCATTGGGAGAGATCAATTGATTTGGATTCTTTCTTAGACACTCGTGTACCCATTTTTATGAGAGAACGAAATTGGAGTTTAATCTAAAAATAGACTATGTTATCCCAACATGGTGAGAAATTTTATTCGTCTCTTGTGTATGGAAATGATCACTTAGTCATTAAAGTTTTATCTACCTAAGTGAGGGGAGTACATTGTAATATGTGCCAAGTGGATAAAAAACCACTACAAGTTCTCCATAGAAAATTCCCCGAGTTTCCCAATAACCTAATTATGGGTTTACAATATCAACTTAAGATGATTTCCTTTTTGAGTGACAACCATTTCCAATTTTTAATACATATAGTTTTCCTCAAGATTTTATTGCTAAGGATTTTTATATTTTGAATATGGTTGTGTCCTCATATTGTTATCCTACATATCACCCTCGCAATGTTTCACTCAAATATGCACAATTTTTGTATGCCATTGGACAGGGTGTGGATTCTGTTTTTGTCTTAGTCTTAGACTCGATCTTTGCTCATATGAAGGACGACAAGAAAACTCGTAATTTTCTCTTCAATGGTTTGATCGTGCATTTACTTCTGGAATTTAGTGTTCCGATTCTTCCAGGTGAAGTTAAGGAAAATCTGGAATCTGCATTGACCATCCAATTCTATTATCGGTCTATTGATTCGCTTGGCGACTATTATGGTACACCGACACCAGCTCATTTTATTTCTCAACTAGCTCCTCATAATGTCTCTCATCACATGCACAAGCATATGCCCATTGACTGAAGATGAGTTAGATATCACTGTTTCTCGGTTATCTACTCAATTATGTTTAAGTTTGAAATTTGTCTTTCAGGACTCTAGGAATTAATTTTTTCCTTTTGTTCAATGAGTTTTTCTTTCTATGGTGACTTTCACCGAACCTTTGATACTCACGAGTAAACTATCAAGGATGCCTTGCAAGATGTTCACAATGAGATTATTGAATTTTTTGCTATAAAGACGTTGAATTTGAAGAATTGATATACATTGTCTTCTATTTTGGGCTTGTTTGTTTATTTAAGAGTTGGATTTGGATTTGTATTGATCACATTTATTGTAATCCATGTAACTCTTAAACTTTTTAATGCTTATCACTTTTTAGCGTTATTTATATCTTTGCATTATATTTTATCTCTCCTTGTATAGTTAAAATTATCGATCTTAGGCCCATTATTCTTTTGATTATATCATTCCTATACTTTATTTTAATTGTTCATTATTTATGTGTCTCTTTTCTATTATTTGGTTTGATTAGCATGTTTTACTCTCTAAAAATGTCTTAAGAACTTAATCCCGTTATGTTCTTAGTTATTTCCTTTGTCGATTTTCGTGACAAAAATAGGGAGGAGTTCGTAGATAGGGAAGGATAAAGTTATCCAATCCTATTAGTTTGCTTAGAGTTATTTGTTGCTATATCATGTTTATTGAGAGGAATTGTATATTTGAGGGGGGGGGGGGGGGTATTTTAGATATATATGATACTCACATGTTCCTATTATTGTATTCACTTGTTCATCGTTATTATATTTTCTTGTCTTGTTTCTTCACGCTGGTATGTTGATGAGTTTGCTAGTGTGTGACCGAAAAATATTATGAAAGAGATTCTTTTGAATCCACGAAGACAATTGAGTATTTTGTAGTGAATAGTTACTTGCTAAATGTAATTTTTTTTTAATATATATTTGCCCTTGTCCAGCCTAGCCGTAAAATGGTAGATTTCCTTCATTTTATTGCTACTTTTCCTTTTATATTTTTTCTTGGAAGTCGAAAAATGGAGAGATTGTAAATGTATAGTATACTAAATATGCTCCATAAAATAGATTTTCTAAATTTCTTGCAAAAATATTTTTGAGTCTTTGTCGAAGGGATCACCGAAAAATTTCATCAACAACCCGGATTCACTCAATGTCGGATCTCAAGTACACCACTCATAAAACGTATAAGACTTAGTGGACTTATATTCCAACCATGGTTAAATTGTTTTTATAATTAACTTTTTATTTATTTTAACCTTGGTTGTATAAATTTGTCAAATACACAATGCAATATATAAAAAAAACCTATTTTACAAATAATTGCATCTTTTTGTATAATTTAAGTACGAGTGTTCTTAGTTGGGAGAATCATACTTAAGGTTTTGCCAAAAAATTATTTCTAAACTTTCATTAAGGCAAAACTAGACAAATTCCCCGGATATTCTCACGAGATGTTTTTTTCCCAGCTATGCTCCAACAAAAGTGCTTCGCTGGACTATTTGTGTTCCGTACAAAATCTTTGGTCTTTCGCGCGACCTTATTTTTCATTTCAGCTTTTCCACATCAAATAAATTCCTTTCCGCAACTATTCTCCTTCAAAGAGCTCTTGATAGTGCTAAAAGCATATTTACACAAGATCTTTCTTTAAGATCTTCTTGGTTTTTGTATCAAGTACAACTTTACTTAGACTTTGAAGTGATTACTTGACTCCATAAGGGTGTGACAATTGGCCTGTTCGCTTTTAAAAAATTTTAAATCAAAAGGCTATATATTTAAGTGTTCCATACTCTTACAAACCAAGAGTGAGAAATTTAAAAAATTCTTTGGCTGACCATAACATTTCATATAATTGAGAGCACATTTTTTCACTCCTCTTCTTTTCAATTCTTCAAGACATTATTGTTAGGTCTTTTCTTTGAGAAAACCTTAGATATTTATTTACTCACCTTTGTGTTAGAAAATATTTCCTTTTAAAATTTTTTTTTGTGACGAAATCTTTTCTCTTCCTTAGCTTGAAATATTCGTTTTGAGATATAGGGCACCATAACCTTATAATACACCAACACAACTTTTTAGGATTTCCTCAAAATACTTGGTGTAGATTTTTTGGTTGCATTCCATTCTTGGAACAAGTGGCTTCAATTTTAAATAAGAAATTTTTAACGGGAGATTTGACGGCATTGGTCGCGGACCAAAACCGATGGCCCTTGTGCATTGTACTTCAGTGGTCTCCACTCTCCTTAGAGAATATGATGTGAAAGAGTATCTAGTCAGTCATAGCATTGTGGTTATAATTATTTGTCTTTTAGTTGTAATATATTTACTATAGTGCATTTTTCATTCTTATCGACACAAGGTTTTTCTTATTAGTGTATTTTTCCCTTGTACATCCGTTCTTGTGCTTATTTAACTGATTATGCATTTTTTAGAACCGTTGTCTTAAATAAGAAGATAAAATTTTGGATTCTGAAATCTAGTAAAATATTTTGTCACGTATACCTTTGGATCGTTAAACTTAACTCAACTCAACAAAGCCTTTTCCCATTTTTTTGGGGTTAGCTACATGAATTCTATTTTTTCATTCCATTCTATCCAGCACAATATCTTCAGTTAAACCACATACTATCGTGTCCTTTTTTTATAATATCCCGCCAAGTTATTTTAGGCTTACCTCTACCCCTTATGTTACCATCAATAATAACTAAATCACTCTTTCTTACAGGATCATTCATTGGTCTATGCTTAACGTGTCCAAACCATCTAGGCCGATTTTTTTTCTCAATTTATCTTGGTCTATGCTACACTTTTGAATTGTTAAACCCTTGATAATAATAAATTAGTAAACCTTTTACTTTAATTGGGGTAATTAACTTTTATATAGTAGACTCTCATGCTTAAACCCCCTCTTCCAAGACAACTTCTCTATTTTTCCTCTTCACTTCCCAAAACTTTCTTCCCACTCAACCTTTCTCAGCTTAGGTTTAGGTTAAAATGATTATAGAAGCCAAGTTTTAAGTTGTTATTTTTGTATCAATTTTCTTCATTTAACTTAACCCTAATTTTCCATGGGATTATGAACCTCCAACTCATTCCAAACATGCCTGAATTTACCATAATGGTCAACCCAATCCTTGGGTGAATCCTCCTACTATTTTAAACCTTATTTGGGCTCCCAAAAGTCCACAAAATTCCAATCCAAAATCTAATTTTATCTCAAGTTCAATTAAGAAAATTAGCACAATGATACAAAATAATTTATTTTAACTTAAGTTGTGTCAAATTAATTTATTAAACATATTATTAAATTTATTAATTCATTTGGCACGTGAGGATTATAATTTTAAAAAATAACTGACATATACATATAAGAACCAAAGCTAACACTAATTTAATTATTTTTTTAATAATATTAACATGGAAATCTCAATTTTCAATTTAAACTTATTTAAATTATTTGTTTTCAAACCCTAGGATATTATAACAATGATATTCTCATTGCAATCTTTAACTTCATTACAAAGTTCCTAATACTCATGATCATAATACTTTATTTTCTCCTACGATTTATTTGCTAACATAATTTAGTCATGCATCTTATTTAAGTGCGAGCACTAGTGTTGATAAAGGATTTAGTGAGATACTTGAAGATATTAACAAAAATGGTCAAACTTTTCTCGAACGATTCATAGGACACATCGTCGAAACTTTAGAGAAAAATCAAAAGAACAATAATCCATTTCCTATTTCAAAAGAACACAAATTTCCTAGAATAGTAAGATTATAAGTGGGATCAAATTTTCCTTCCTATATTTTAAAGGAAGATGAGGATATTTATGTCTTCTATTGATCGTGGGTAATGATAACTTATATGATTGACTAAGGCTCTCTAGGAAACTATAATACTAAAATTATTGGCTCAAAAATATACCCAAGATGAGGGTGTTTATTGTTTTTTTAATAAAAATAATAAAACATTAAGAATTTATTTATCTATATTGAAATGAGGAGAAACAAAATATATGTAAGAAATTAATAAACAATAATTATAAGAGAGAGTTAGACAAACATGATGACCAATATTTTATGTCTCTTGATATTGTCTACATCCACACTCGAGATGGGACTCAAGGACTTCATTATTTGTGGTTCACTTAGGTAGAACAAAAAACTTACAAGGAATCATAATACCTCAAAACCTCTATTAGTAATAGAACTATTTTATTACTAATAAAAGCATAAAAGGGAATCTTAAGGACACTACGGATGTTCAGTGCTTTACAATTGACTTATTTGAAGAGAACAACATCCAATCAAATTGAAATCAAGTTTTTCAATTTCAAAATCCAATCCAAACTAAATCCACAATGCAATCCATTGCAATCCAGTTAAGATTGGGTGGATCATTTTTGATATTGTTATTCCTCTAATTTATGCATTACTAAATCATAATTGGATGGCTCTGGATTCAATTCAATACAACAAATTCAATCCAATCCAATAAATTCAAAATAATAAAATCAAATGTTGGTCATTTAACGCTAATATAGATGAAAAGATATACGAGACTAGAAAGTAATAAAATAATATAACAGATAAAATTATGACATGTATTTTATATCATAGTTTATATATAATCAATTTGGATCAGTTTTATCGGCTCTTACATTTATAAAATTTAAACATACCCAATTAAGATAAACTTTTTAAAAACCAAATCCAATACAAATTAATTTGGGTCGGTATTCTAATTGGATTGGATCTATTTGGAATGAATTTGATCGGTTTTATTGGTTTGGTTTGGATCTTGCATAACCCTAAAGGACATTACCTCGTTTCTTGACTTATCTTATTTTCATAGTAGACAAGAACATATAATGAATGTTTACATTATAATACGAATGTAAAACTAATGTTTTTGAGAAATAAATCAAACAAACTTTTATTAAATTAAATATCTGTTTTTCTATGTAGTATATATTCCTTTGAATGATGAACTAATGATTAAAAGTGTGCAAGTGAGGTCGTGATATATTCTCTTTATTTTTGTTTTTAAATATCTAAAATTTTCATCATAGATGTTGTAATTTATTTTTTCATTTGGATGTTGTTTGTAAGATATTGTGCGTGAAGAAATGTATTTGGGTGAAGTATAATATATAGTCGTTGGGAGTTGTTGGAAAAATTATTTTTGTGCCTTTAAAACTACTGAATGTTATAAGCTGAAACTTCCCCATATAGTTGACTATAATCTTAGTCTAATATGTTCTATATTGTCAAATATATCTTAATTTAACTACTATAAATCTAAGGATATTCGTTCTAATTAGAGTTAGTATGAGATTGGCTGATATGGTCACCCGTAGTGTGGTTTAATCAACTATATTAATTCTTGTTGTTAAATTTACATTAAAACCTATTTTAATGATATAAACAATATTTTGATTGTGTATGTGTATGTGTGTTTCAGATAATAGATAGATCATGTCTAGAAAGTGTTATACATTTACATCACTCCTAAACTACCCAACTATGTTATGATACTTTGTATCTTGACAATATGTGTTTAATAAATCACTTGGTATTGAAAAGGCATTGCGTGTCTTTCTTAAATGATTGATATTGTGATTATTCTCTATTTGATTTCATAACAGAGCTTTGAATATTTTTAAGTGATTGTTGAAGTTGTTTTTAAAACTACTTGAAGGTTTAATCTTCTTGTTGTCTAGTTTCAGTTGCATGGATGTGTTACAAGATTTCCATATGATGTTTCGCACCATCAATTGATAATATTTCTCAAGAACATTCGAGAAGATATTGAAGTGTGTAATTTTTAGTTTAGTTGTTTACATAAATTTAAATATTCTTTTGAAATATATTGGTTTCGTAGGTATAATTCTTGAGGATGAGGAGTCGACTTCTCATGTCTTATACTTGTTTTTCCAATAAATTCTTACCACTATGGGATTGTTATGTCTTCCAGGAGTTAAGATTATAAATAAACCTGTTTTTATCCACGTGCGATGCGCAGGCTCTTTGTATCTCTTGTTGGGTAGAATATATTGCATGCATTACTACTTTGTTACTATATGTGGCTCTAATAAATTACAATTAAAAAGAATGCTTGATAAGAAAGGTTTAAATACAATTTTGAAATATATTGTGTTTCAAACTTTAATTAGAAGAACCTTAAATATTTTTTTTGATTTTATGGATTGAAATTTATCACCATAGTTTTAGTTTATTATTAATAGACACAAAATATATGACATATTTAATAACAATTAGGTGCACTCTCTCACCAGGAAGAACCATGATTATTCCATTTGATATTCCTAACTCATATATTGAAGATTTTTTTGGGAAGAATTTTAGAGACTTGTGGGGTTAATAAATGATTTTTTTACAATACGTGAATAAGTGATTTGGATAGTATGTAAAATTAATCAGACACTTTATCAGATAAAGACTAAGAAGAATAAATCAATAGATAACTTCTTAATTTTGGTGAATCTTAGATCTGGGTACCATATTCAAGAACCTAACTATGTCTCGGAATAGCATAAATAGAAAGGGTCATTTAGAGAAGTTTCTTGCAAAAAGAAAGAGAGAGAGAGAGGGGGCGGTAACTTAATGATTCCATTTTTAATATTTTTGGGGAAAAGGATCAGGAAATGACATTTGTGAAATGGATGGGCTCAAGATATACTTGATTTCATTTGTACGAACGAAGAGTAGAAGGTAAAGAGATCATTTTCAAACTGAATTGAAAGAGTCTTATGAAGCCATAAATATAAAAACTTATTGGTTCCAAGGATATTATTATGGGTTTCTTTTCGGGTTGGAGTTTAGAAAGATTCTCTTTGGAGCTATTGAATTATATGACCTGCATTTATAAAGGTGACACGTGGAAAATTATGGATTGCAGAATTCATTTTTAAGTATAGATATTAGAATTCAAACTTGGGTTGGATGTAATGCCTATTTAATTGATGATTTCACTGATTAATGCATCTTAGAATCATTAAAAAAGTCTGCTTATTTCTGTACGTATTAGTTTTGTAACATTTGATTGAAGATTTGTCATATTATACATATGTTCAATTTTAGCCTTTAAGCTTATTTTAATAACTATAAAAGTAACTGACTATATTAACATGCATATTGTAAATATGTGTCACTTTGAATATTAGCCAATCTGATTTCATGGAGTTATGAAACTATTTAGGTGCTACCAAGATCATTACCATAATTTTCCCCATCATCACAATATGAAAATACTATATTCTAGCTTCCATTTTACCATACACCACATATAGACACACAAATTGTATTTTACACTAATTGAAATTTCGTAAAACCTTACGGCCTTGTTTGGGTGCGCAAATTGTTTGATTATGTAAATTGCTTAATTTTGAATTAGTGAATTGTAAATTAGTTGATTTGAAATGAGTTTATGTCCATTTTAACGCAATGTTTGGTAATCTGAAATTGATGTTAAGGTTCTATGAAGAAAAAAATAAAAAAAATTATGAGAGCAGGAGGAGGAGGGGGAGGGGGAAGAGAAGGAAAGGGAGAAAGGAACATACCCTTTATATGAGTCCTCTTTCAAATGGATGTTGTTTATACCAAAATTCACCCACCTATGTGGACCAATTAGAAGTATACATGCGCCATCCACTGTGGCAATAATCCTAGTTAGCAAGGAATAACAGCCGATCAAGGCTTGGAATGCTGACCAACATTCTGAATGCCGACCAATAGCAAGAAGACCTCCCAATATGGTTAAACAAAGCGTTAACAATCATATACGTTATGAATAATATGTACTGATGTAAATGCCTAATTTATAAAGTCATTCCATCCTTTAACATTACAACCCTTGATCACCCTATAGGGTTATAAATACATTGTACTCCCTACAACAAAAGGGACCGAAATATAATCCAACTAGCAATAATAGACAATGGACGTAGTACTTTCCATTCCACCGAACCACTTTAAAAATCTTACTTGTTTATTTTATTTACTTGTTTATCTGTGATCAAGTTATTAGATCTATTCTATTTTTTTGCATCAACAGATTGGCGTTGTCTGTGGGAACTTCTTTCTAAATGTTTTCACTCATTCATTTATCAATCATGACTGATATTCCTGAGTTAAGTACCAGGAATGATGGCATCCCTCATGTTCTTTCTGCTCCACCAACTAATAATGATTTTATTGGAATCTTAGCTAGTCTCACTAAAGGATAAGAGGTTATGCAAGATACTATGAGGCAGTTAGTGCAAACCTTGCAAGACACGTCACCTTTCTTATCTGCTCGTGGAAATATGCCACCACCGCCTCCAAAAAGAAGTAGATAGAGACAATCCAGGACTACTAGATATACTTACTATCTCCCAAGAGTAAGTTCCTCGCTCAAAACATCGGAGTCCTATGATAATTAGACTTTTACTCCTGAAAGATTGAGTGCCTTAGAATGACTAAGTCAAGCATCTCCCTTTGATCATTTGTGACCCTCGGGAATAAAAATGTTCCCAGGGCATTGTCGAGAAATACTCGACGACCTACTGATCAACTTGAAGGCTTATCCTAATCTAGATCAGATGACCGATGAACTGCTCGTACTAAGCAGCATTCATAAGAGGAGAGTTTAGCACAAACAGTTGGTCGAAATGAAAAAGCTACAACACAGAGATCCGACGTTAGCAATAATGTGTGGAAGGGCTCCATCTAGCGATTGGGAGAATTGGCTAAGGCTAAGAACCTTTTATAGAGAATCTTTGTGAAGGGATCTCCTTTCGTACAAGTTATTATAGATTTTCTCATACTTTCAAAGTTTAAATCTCCTGTAGTTACTCCCAAATACAATGGGAAAACTGATCACGTCCTTCATATAGAGAAGTATCAGGCAGTATCTAACATCTATGCCGTCCCTGACGAAATGAGATGCAATTCATTCTTAGAGACAATTATAGGACCTTCTCAGATGTGGTATAACAGTCTTCCTCGGGGGCAGATTTTTAGTTTTCATTAGCTTGCTGAGCTATTCATTAGTAACTTTTGCTTTGGAGCTAAACCAGTGAAACGAGTAGATCATTTGCTCAGGGTAAGGCATAAAGTGGGAGAAAGTACACGAGATTACATCACTCACTTAAATAATGAGAAGTTGGAAGTCATTGATCACGAGGAAAAAATACCCATTACTGCCCTCATGAGTGGGTTTCTCCTCGAGAAGCTCTACTACACACTTGCTAAAGATGATGACAGAGTTGATGGCAAAGGTAACCAAAATCATGTACACTGAGGAGGCAATGGAAGCCAAGAAAAATTTAGAAGTAAAGGCTGAAGGTGAAACTGATAAAAAGGAGCACAAAGATCCTAATGACCACAAGGAATAAAAAAAAGGGAATATGGACCGACTTAAAAGTGGGAATTCACCATATTTTAGGGGAGATAAAGCACATCAAGTATGTACGTTGGCCTAAAAAGATAATAACACCTTCTGCCTAGAGGGACAAGTCCAAATACTGTGAATTTCACAGGGATCATGGACATATGACGAATCGTTGTGTTGCTCTTCAAAAAGATATTGAAGCACTCAACCGAAGATAAAAGCTATACACATTTTTTTATCGACAGAATAATAGTGGAACTCGATAATGGTCAAAGTCTCCATGCAAACCAAAAGACGAGAAGAAGAGAGGTAATGAAGATGATCAAGAGGATGATCCCGACCTACCTAATAAGCTTAGATAACTAGAATGCGAGGTATTCACGCTCAGCTTTAGATATTTTATTGTCAAATGATTACAGGTGGAGATGCAGGAGGAGGGGATCATACTTCTGAAAGGAAAGCTTACCTCAATGAGTTTCAAGCTTGTTCCTATATCCAGAAGATTAACTTAGCCGAAGAAGATCGGCCAATAAAGATTAAAAAAGACAAGTTGGTGATTAGTTTTTCTAAAAATGACCTTTTAGGAGTGCTATACCCCCATGATGATCCTTTAGTAATCAAAGTCAGAAGGGAAGATAAGATTGTTTCCAGAGTGTTGGTTAATAATGTCAGCTCGGTGGATATCATGTTTTACCCCTGCTTTAATAATCTAAATTGAAGCTTAGCCAATTAGAACCTTATCATAGGCATGTAATAAGTTTTTCTAGCGAAAAGGTATTTCCACTAAGGAAAATTAAATTAGAGGTGTTGATTGGTACATGGCCAGCAAGTCGAAAAGAAAAGATACATTTATTTGTAATGGACAAAAAGGTTCATTATGCCTATAATATGATCATGGGAAGAGTAGGACTGAAGAAATTTGAAGCTGTGTTATCTATAGTTCATCAGTGTTTGAAGTTCCCGACCAACTTTGGGGAAGGCGTGGTAAAAGGTGAGCAGAAAGTATCTCGGGATGCTACTACTCATTTGCCGAGTAAGAAGACCTGACATAAATAAAAATAAAAAACACCACTTATCAAGTGGACACCTCTGAAACTAATAGAGAATCTTAGGTTGAACCCATAGATCCAAGAGAAGAAACAGAATTGGTGAAAGGTCAACTAATGGAAGAAACATAGAGCATTATATTAGATGATGATAATCCATAGCGGACTACTCAAATAGGAACAACACTGGATCCTGTTCTTGAATAGGAGGTGGTGACTTTCCTAAGACAAAGAAAGAAGGTGTTTTCATGGAGTCACGAAGATATGCCTGGGATTAATCCTAACTTTCTTTGCAATGAGCTCAACGTTCGCAGAGACGCCAAGACTGTGAAGCAAAGGAGTGGGGTGTTCAGCCTCGAGAAGAAATAAGCTATTCAAGATTAAGTTGAGAAGCTTTCGAAAGCTTCATTCATTGATGATGTGAAATACCCAGACTAGTTGGCCAACGTCATTATGGTTAAGAAGAAAAATAGCAAGTGGAGAATGTATGTGAATTTCACGGACTTAAATAAGGTGTGACCAAAGGACCATTCCCCTTTGCCACGAATTGATCAACTCGTTGATGCTACATCGGGACACGAGCTGCTAAGTTTCATGGATGCATACTCTAGTCATAACCATATTAAAATAAAGCCTGGAGACATGGAAAACACTTATTTTATTACTCCCCAAGGAACTTATTGCTATAATGTTATGCCATTTGGTTTGAAAAATGCAGATGCTACTTACCAGAGATTGGTGAATAAAGTCTTTGAGGAGAAAATAGGCAAGAATATGGAAGTATATGTAGATGACATGCTACGAAGAGAAAAAAATCATCTGACCATATTGTCGACCTCAGCCAAACCTTTGATCAGCTGGAGAAGCACCAAATGAAGTTAAATCCGACCAAGTGCGTATTTCGTGTAAATGACGGAATGTTCCTTAGGTATATAGTAAAACAGAGGGGAATTGAAGAAAATCCAGATAAAATCAAGGCGTTGATTGAAATGCAGTCCCCTACTTGTAAAAAAGATGTACAAAAGCTAACTGGGCGAGTAGTAACTTTGAACAGATTTGTGTCCTGAGCTACTGACAGGTGCCTGCCATTCTTTAAAGTGATTAGAAAGATCTTTGATAGAATGAAGAATGTGAAAAAGCTTTTCTAGAGTGGAAAAAGTATTTGGGATCACCCCCACTACTCTCCCGGCCAATTTTGGGAGAAAAGTTATATTTGTACTCAGCTGTTTCTGAGTCAGGTGTAAGTTCTACCTTGATCCAGGTAGAATATGGAGTTAAAAGCCAGTTTACTACACGAGCAAAGCTATTAGAGGAGCAGAAATTAAATATCGACGCCTGGAAAAGATGGCATTGGCATTGGCATTGATTGAGGCATCTAGATGGATGAAGCCCTATTTTCAAGCCCATATAATTATGGTGTACACTGATATGGCTCTTAGGAAAGCCTTATGCAAATCATAAATGTCTGGGAGATTGATGTATTGGGAAGTAGTATTGGGGGAGTATGATATTCTATATGAAACATGGTCTTCCTTAAAACCCAGGCTATGGAAGATTTCATTACCGAAATCACTTATCCAGAGGTTCCTGATTAACAGGGAATTCAGGCAAAGCAAGATCTAAGAAGGGATAGTCCAACTAGGGCTATTGCCGACCAACATCCTAAATAACCCACAACAGAGGGAGGATCAAGAGAAATAATTACCGACCTACCAGAATCTTCCACCAGAGCACATGAGATGTCCAAGAAGTATGAAAAAGAGAGGATACAAACATTCCATCATGGGATTTTAACAGACCAATCATTTGATAATAATATTCCCGTATGGACCTTGTATGTTGATGGATCTGTGACACCCCACCCAATTAAATACCGGGTGATCAGTCCTTTATTAAAATTAAAATAGAATGTTCGGTTGGTTCATTCTTTGCATCACTGTCGAAAACATTTAACCTTATTAATCACCTAATAAATAATTAAACTAGTGTCAAAACTTTTTCCATTTTAAGTTATACCCAAATAATCCATTAATAAATTCCAATTATTATGACACAAACCATTTACCACACACATGAATAACATAAAAACTGGATATGAATCAACTGTCGAAATAAAAAGACTGGATAAAAACATTCCAGTTCAATGTCTCAAACCATAAACTAATATATTGAATCAAACTAAATACTAAATAGGAAAATGAAGGAAGTACAATCTCTCCAATAAAATAACTGAGGATGGGCAACACATGCCCTAAATAAAATGTCTAGAAAGAACTGAATGAAATGAGAGTGAAGGAATCTAAGCGCGAGTACCTTCAGCTACCACAACTGCTACAATACGTCTGAAGAAGCTGGATCCCCCGGATGGTGATTTTCTCAATTAAAATCAAAGTTAATAATTTCCTTTTTATTTAAACTCACAAGATGATGCAGAAGCGATATAAAGGTGATGGTTCAACTTTCAAAAAATTAACATAAACAGAAGTGAATAATTAATGAAACATACCAAATTAATTATTACTCACTTAAACCGTTTAAGTCCAATTAATTAGATCCAAGTCCTAGAATTTGCCTAAGTCATAATTTTCAATTATCCAAAGTTAGGCGAAACCAATTTTAGCAAATGATTTGAATAAATCAAATTTACCCAATATTTAATTTAGTTCCAAATCAAATGAGTGTGATAATTAAACCAACTTTTATCTTGAATTTATTCTAAGCATGCGTTCTAAATTATTATGCAAGATAAAATAAACAATATCACACTACGCCGAGATGTACGAGGAAAAACCCAAGACGGGAAACAACCTCGGACGGCCCTAGCCACAAGTCCACTAGATATGGAATTACAATTACAAGACAAAAGACTTACATCCTCGACTCAAACCCTCTCAAGCCTTGTTGCTCCTTCTCGTAGAAACCTCTTCCTAGCGAACAACCTCGGAACACCACCGCGGTCTCGGAATCCACCGATGGGACTTTATATGGTCACCGTCACCCAAGCATGGAGCCTTTCTCCGTGTGGGTAGAATCTCAACAAAAAGTCTTCTTTGTGATGGGGTGTAGAAGCAAACCCGAAACGTCTCTTCTTGAATTCGGTAGAGAAACCGGTGCCAAAAACTCCAAGTAAAGATATGTATATATAGAGCTTGGATAAACAACTATTGGGTGTAAACTAGAGTGTGTATGAATTTTTTCTTTAAGAACTAACACTCAAAACATGAACATTTTCCCTAAGCAATTTTGCTCTCAAACTCTCCTTTAGAGATGGAAATGAATTGGAAAAGTTAATTGGAAAAATGTGTTTCCCGCACATATTAAGTCTTGAAAAAGTTGGTTAAAAACCAAGTGGGGAAAGTGGGAGAAAACTGCCAAAAACTGCTCAAAACTGTTCCCGCCCTGGCATCTCGTTCGAACGAACTTGACTCTCGTTCGAACGAGACTTCTAACGAGCGAGCAGCCTGGGCTCGTTAGAATCTCGTTAGATACCTCGTTAGAACGAAAAACTCGTTCGAACGACATATCGAACGACTGACCAGTTTAGGGTCGTTGGCAAACTCGTTCGAACGAAAACTGGTTCGAACGAAAAACTCGTTCGAACGAAACTTGGTTCGAACGAAAAAAACTCGTTCGAACGACATTTCTAACGAACGGCCAGAAAGTTTGTAAAATTCGATTTTGGCCCAGAAACTCCTATATACTTATTTTAAAGTTCTAATTGATTCTTTCTGAAAATAAAAAGCAGTTTTTTATTACCCCTAACACCCAATACATATTGTTCCAAGCTCCTATATAAATATAATTACATTCATACCTTGGGAGCATGGAACCTTAGTTGATTACGTAGAAACGAGGCACACAAACCGGCATTTTGATGAAGCTTTATATTCTTTGCCGCTACGTCTTCAACACACACATAACCCACTATGAATAAATGTTTTTGTCCGAAATTGAGCCAAAACTATATATGGACTCAATTGGAAATTTGTGTCCTTACAACGTCAAACAGTCTAATGGTGTCCCTGTGGATAGACACCTGATATAAATAGTACAAGAGAAGAAAATTTGCAAGAGATGGGTCAGAGCTCGAGTTGTAGAAATATCTTATCAAGTATTTAAAATTTACGTTAAGGCAAGTATTATGTGCATTATAGCTTTTCTTACTCTCACATGAGATTCTCACCTCTCAACTATTGTGCACGCCTAATGTACATCTAGTCCAATATAGCTATCCTAATCTCATTTAACTAGATTCTGGACTTACACCACTAACTATGTCTCAAAGTAGTATCCAACATTCCCAAATACTTGTATATATACTAATACGGCACCCCTAGACTCAACTACAGTCCCGCATTCCCAAATAATTGTATATATAATCATCACTCCATAATATATATACTAATATGGCACCCCTAGACTCAACTACAGTTCGTGCATACTATGCTATCGAGTCCTGGTACATCGCGTACTTAAATAAGGATAATCGATTCAAAAATCTCCCACGAACCATAAAATCAAACACACATATTGGAGGCAAACATAGTCCTAAGCCTTTGGGGCTACGCACATACCTATGCACCAACGTTCTCACAAATGGAAATCCAATCGACGTACTATCATCTGAGGTGCCAAATCTAAAATCCCCCCGAAGGCTCATCAGGATAAGACTGCCCTCTATCGTTTTCAAAACCTCTCGTGATAGCAAGTAGCTAGGTCTATCATTACGCATAATCAAACATACTCTAGGTATTCATACCACCCATTAATATAATTAGGTATACACACAACCCGAACATAGGTTCATATATAGTATTTGTTTCTCTAAAACTTTTGGTATACTATAGCTTACGATTTATTCTCTCTATTGCACCTTATGCAACATGATTCAACCATGTGAGTCTCTCCTAGTAGTTTACCCAAGTCCCTCACTATTAATCCATGGCAATATTTATCGTAGAAAAATCCCTCTCTTTAGAATTATCTAAGACATATCGTTTGAATCCAAGTCGGGAAAAATTCTTAGTTCTGAAATCTCGTTAGAAGTGTCTAGATTTTCGTTTGAACGAGGTCGTTCGAATGGGGTCGTTCGAACAAACTTTGGATGAACTTAAATCTGAATTTTTGCTGTTAATATCATTCGAACGAGATCGTTCGAATGACTTCCCGAGATCGTTCGAACGAATTCTACCCGTTTCGTCCCTAACCTCCAAAAAGTCCATTTTCACCATTTTTAAACCCCCAATCCTCTACAGAGTTTACCCAATCACCAATACAGCTATACTAATTGATAAACCATCATGTATACTCAATTTCTAACCTCCTAATATCCTCAAATTATAATCAATCAATAATAAATTTCAAAATTCCCAATTAATCTATAAGAAACCCTAGTTCTTTAATTTCATGCACAATCATCAAATCAATCTTAGATTTGTTCATCATATTACATTAAAATTTCGGGATTCACATTCTACATGCATAGCACTACACCAAAATGGTCAAATTGGCACTCTTCAACCGGACAACCTTGTCACGATCAATGACCATGACAAAAAGACACACGTTTTTTATCACGGTCATTGACCGTGATAAGGCCGTGACAAAGGTTTGTCACGTTTTTTTATCACGGTCATTGACCGTGATAAGTCCGTGACAAAGGTTTGTCATGGTCATTAACCGTGACAAGGTCGTGACAATTATTGTTGTCACATCTTTGTCACGGTCAACGATCGTGACAAACGTTATAAACTTGTCACAGTCAAAGACCGTGACATGTGCATGACAAGTCTGTCAGTAAAAAAACCCTTCCCTCTTCTTTTTTCCCACCGATTTCTATTCCCTCCATTTCTCTCTCTCTCTCTCTGTGTGTGTGTGTGTGTGTACGATTTTGGTACGTTTTCTATCTCTATTTCTCTTCCATTTGTATATATGTATGTGTATATGTGCCTGTGTGTATAGATGTGTGTGTGTGTGTGTGTGTGGTGGATTGATGGGGAAGGGTTAGGGGTGGGAGTGGGGAGGGTGTGTATATGTGCATGTGTGTGTGTGTGTGTATATGCGTGTGTGTGTATATGTGCATGTGTGTGTGTGTGTGTATATGCGTGTGTGTGTATATGTGCATGTGTGTGCATGTGTGTTTATGTGTGCATGTGTGTGGTGGGCAGTGACAGTGGGCGGGAAGGGGCAGGGCTGGGGGTGGGGGACAGGGGGTGGGGGGTGGGTGTGGGGCTATGTCTGTGTGTGTGTATATATGCGTGTGTGTGGTAGGAGTAAGGGGGTGGGCCAGGGAAAAATGGGGCGGGGGTGGTGCTTGTTAATTTTTCTAATTAAATTTTGATTGGTTTATTAGATATTGACCCTCATATGAAAGTAGTGCCCCTTGTAAAAGAATTGATTGATTAAATATTTATTGGTTATTAATTTTTTTAGTAAATTAATAATTAGTGCCCCTTTCATATGCGAGTAGGATTGACCCTCATTGTAAATTAGTAAATTAATAATTGTATACTTTAATTGTTAGTTTAATTGATGAAATGAATTAATTGAGTAGTTGAATTAGAAGGAGTACGGGATACACAATTGTTGTTGCTATTGCGGTTGGATTATAGTGGATTGATGTTCGATTGGTTAATTTTATAAGTGGCATGACGACTGGATTATTGTCCATATGGGGGTGGGATTTTTCAACTTTTTTTTAAAATGACTTTATATCATGAATAATATATATAGTATGATAATTAAATGAAACATAGTTGAAATTTCATATAGTGCGCATAGATACTAGCCTTTTAGTTCTTATATTTACGCATTCAATATCCCTTAGACCTGTTCGAGAGTCATTACCCCAGTAATGAGATCTCTCGAATTGTCCCCTTTGGACAGTTTGGGACTGCATAATTTATGTATAATAATATTCTTAGTGGCTTAAAGTTTTGTTACTTTTGGAGGAAGTTCTGTAGTCGTATCCTAATGTTCTCTGGGTACATACTAGATTGACAAGTTTGAGTGTTATTTCAATTGATCAATTGAAATAACACTCACATTTGCCTATTTACGTCGTGTACTTGGAAAACTATAAGGATATGTTGTCGAATTTTTCCTAAATCGTAACAATGTGCATGAACTGTTAAGTATATTACAGAAATATGCGGTCTTGAATGGGATAGGACCACTCACCTTTTAGAGGAGGTGGAGGAAATAGGAATTTCTATTATAAATTGAATTTGAATTTGAAATTTAAATCGAATATAAATAAGACATTATTAAATGAAACATACTATAAATCTAAGTTTTGTTTATACTAATCCAAGAATACGATTCTTACCTTTAATAGGTGATTAGTTGTAGTAGCTGTGATGGGATATCCTAAATACAAAGAGTGGATGGGTGAGACAAATAGAATGGGGATGTGTTTCACAGAGGTGCTATTGAATTTGTGAAATACACAAAGAGATGTCATAATGATGTGTGATAGGTGTAAGAATGGTAAGGTGTTTGAGTGGAAAACAGTTGAACTACATTTGTTAAGATGGGGTATGCAAGATATTTATCGATTTTGGAGTTTTCACGGGGAATTAAAAGTTTCTTTTGTCCCCGAACAACCTTCATATCAACCTTCAACAAGTAGGATAGATGTATAAGGGGATGACGTAGATCATAATATGTTAGAGGATTTAGTTGATGATGCTTACGGAGTTTATGAAGTGGAGGAGAATGAGGTTATTGATGATGTACAAGGTTCAGGTGCTCGTGAAAATATCATGATAAACCTTGATGATTACTTCCAAAGTTTAAAATTTAAGGCGACCCAACCATTATACTCTGGCTATGAGAAAGATAAAACAACTTTACATGTCATGGTTGGTTTACACAGTTTGAAGATGCAGTACGATTTGTCTGGCAATAACGTGACATGAATTCTAAATTGGGTGAAGGAATTACTACCCAAGGAGAATAAGCTTCCAAAAAGCTATCCTGTTATGAAGAAAAGTTTGAAAGGTTTAGGAATGAAGTATAAATCATTCATGGTTATGTGTATGACTTCATACTATACCCAAAGGAGTATGAAAATCTCAATCGTTGTCCGATTTGCGATGAACCTAGATATGTCCAATCTACTGGCAAGGAAGGCACAAGCTCAAAAGTGCCTCAAAAATTGTTGAAATATTTTCCCATTGGGCCTAGATTAAAGCAATTTTTCACAGTACCATGGATAGCGGAGGCAATGACTTGGCATGCTAGGGCAGAAGTAGGGGTAATCTCATGCATCATCCTATTAATTCTACAGCTTGGAGGATGATGAATTATAATTATCCCGATTTTGCTCGAGAACAGCGCAACATTCATTTGGCTATATCAACAGATGGTTTCAATCCACTTGGAAATTCAAGCTATAATCAGAGTCTATGGCCAGTGATCCTATCCCCACTCAACCTCCCTCCTTTATAGTGTATGAGACCTGAATTTTCGATATTGTCTTTGTTAACACCTGGGCCAAAGGCACGAAGTGATGACATCGACATCTACCTGGCTCCTTTGGTTGAAGAATTAGATGAGTTATGGGAAGATAGTGTGCAAGAATTTGACTCGTTTAGAAAAGAAGAGTTTATGCTAAAAGCTATGTTGATGTGGGCAATTCATGATTTTCCAGCTTATGGCACATTATCCGATTGTGTAGTACATGGTTATTTGGGGTGTCCAATTTGTGAAGAGGAGACTGAATCTCTTTGTCTATCTGCTAGCTTAAAAAATGTGTACCATTACCATAGGAGGTTTTTACCCCCGGCTCATAGTTTCAGATTTGAGAAAGGTTCTATTTTTTTATCGGGCGGGGTTGAACATCGGCTACCGTCGAGACAACTTTCAGGTTTAAAAATTGGAAGTAAATATTCTGATTGTGGCACTCATATGCCAAGTAAGAATCCCAAATTTAAGAATGTCAAGCATAAGAAGACCCCAACTAGTAATGAAACTGAGACAAGAAAGTCATGGTCAAGGAGGTCAATTTAATTTGACTTGCCTTATTGGAAGAATAACCCGGTGCATCATGTATTGGATGTGATGCATGGCGAGAAGAACCTCGTTGAACATATTGTGGGCACTTGCCTTGGGGGAATCGTTCAAAGGATGGAGAAAATGCACGAAAAGACCTTAAATCGTTGAAACTTAATCCATAACTATGGTTAAAAGAAGATGCTTTAGACACAATATATAATTTGAAGGGTCCATCTAATTTTTCCTCCAACTTTAAAGGATTGGGAATTATGCTACTCATGATTTACATAAGTGTAAATCCCACGATTGGCACGTGATCATGCAATTGGTTCCTCTATTGTTTAAGCACTGTTTCTCCAAGAACAAGGATTTGCGGAGGGCTATTATGCAAATTAGTATTACCTTCTCACTTTTGTGTGAGAAGGTAGTCAATCGAGAACACATAGTGTCCGCAAAATTGGCGGTAACCGAAGCGATTTGTGTGTCGGAGAAGTAGTTTCCCCCAACATTATTTGACATAAGTGTTCACTTGTTTGTACACCTACGCGATGAGGCACTTCTTTGCAGTCCAGTTAGATATCAGTGGACGTATTCGTTTGAAAGATTGATGAAAGTTTTTAAAGATTACGTCAAGAATACACGATACATTGCAGGCTCAATTGTAGAGGAATACATCACTGTGGAGTCATTAATCTATACTCAAGAATATATGCCTGACTCGACCAACGTTGATGACACTGATGAGTTCGTCGATGATGGTCGTCATGTGATGGGAAAATGAGTGAAATTGATGAGTTTGTAACATGAATAAGTAGCTCGTTATCTATTTGACACACATGAAGATGTCGAGGAATGGAAAAGGTAAGTTTAAATTATTTTAGATTATTTTATACATGATTAATTTTGTAATATGTAGAAAATATGAAGCTTGTGAGACAAATAAAAGACGAAAAATAATGGTACAATCAGACAGCGAATTTAGGTTGTGGTTGTCACAAGAGGTAATTATAATGAAAATGGTCATTATATACCGTTACATTACACTCAAAATTTACAACTAACCTAATTAATTCACTTATATTCTCAACTCCTAAAGACGGGTGATGTGACATCAAGGCTTGCACATCTAGCCACTGGACCCTTGTTTATGGCACAAGAGTACAAAAAATATCGATCGAACGGTTACATATTCGGCGCAAGGGTGTATGAGAAAAGTACAAATGTATAGAACTCGGGCATTTCATACAAGGCTCTTACTTTCTTTCGAGTGAGCACAAAACATAAAAGCCTCGTTGAAGCTGAAATGACTTACTATGGTGTAATTCGAAATATATTTGAATTGGATTATATAAGCTTCAAAGAGGTTGTATTTTATTGTGACTGGGTAAGAGTTCAGAATAAAAATGCTTATAAAGTTGATCCTGACACCAGTTTGATCATGGTTGACTTGTCCAAGTTAAAGAGTAACGATCACGTGAGCGATGAGCCTTTTGTTTGTTCATTTCAAAAGGTCAACCAAGTGTTTTCCTCTGAGTATATCAACAACAAGCCGTGAAAAATTTTCCTACATGCGCCAAAGCATCTAAATAGTAGTGTGGATGACTTGGCTTCTCCTACCGAATATCAGTCCATTTTTTATGATGACCCTAATTTGAAACAATTTTTCAATTTGTAATAAATATTCCAATTTGTACTTTATCAATCCATTTTAATGCTTTTAATTGATTTGCAATTTATCATTTTCACTCTTGTGTAGTGTGCGTGTGTGTGGGCAGTAGGGGTGGGGGTGGGGATATTTCAAATTTTTAGTAATTCTACATATTATGAGTTAGATGTTGTTGTTTTGGAATTCAGAATTGAGGTGTTAAACAGCAATAATTCATTTGGATTTGTTGTAATTTTACATATTTGTATGTCTTCTAATTCATTTATATTCTTCTGATTGATTTGGATTTGTACTAATAACAACATTTTTTTTACAGAAAATGCATCCTCCAGGTATTAAGGTGACGATGATGATGCTGATTATGATGATGTCGTATGGGCTCGGTGGTAGTGGCGAGGGATCCTCGGCCCCTAGGCTCACCAACTATGGCAAATTGGGGATGGCCGTCAAGAATAAGATAGGGATATTATCGAGATCCCTCGAGTTGGTAAAGACGATCATTGGCCCGGGGTACAGTAGTTGGAGGGAGGTGCCAAATGAGCTCAAGTTAGCTATTTGGGCGACACTATAGGTAATGTATTTATGTTTATATTTATATTTATATTTATATTTATATTTATATTTATATTTATATTTATATTTATATTTATATTTATATTTATATTTATATTTATATTTATATTTATATTTATATTTATATTTATATTTATATTTCAATTTCAATTTCAATTTCAATTTCAATTTCAATTTCAATTTCAATTTCAATTTCAATTTATTCGTAACTAAGATTGTATTTGTTGGACAAGAATAATTCAGCCTGGCCCCAAAACTATGCGATTCCGTCTTGGAGCAGTTGAGGGAGAAACACAAGATGTGGAAGAAAAATTTGCGAAGCGGTACTTTGGGAAGACCCGAGACTCCATTATCCGAATGCGTGACTCCGTCCCGTCAAAGGAGCCGATCTCATTGACACAATGGAAAAAGTTCATTGACAATGAGATCGGGGAGCAATAATTGGCATCTCGCCAATTGGGGAGGGAAAAAGACGGACGTGTACTACTCCGGTCGAAAATCTTATTTTTCTATAATTACATAAATATGTTATTCTGCATTATTTTATTTCAGTGGACGGGGAGTGGCCCTGGGGGTTGGCCACATAGGCTCGATGCTTATGTGGTTATTCAAACGAAGAAGGGGAAGGATAAGGAGGTGTCCCCGATTGTCGTATCCATGATTGTAAGTAATCCGACAGTTTACTTTTTGTTAATAATGTTATAATTTTTTATTTACTTATTCAACTAATCATGTGCTTTTTGTTGTTTCAGGCAAAGATTAAGGGCATGCATGAGTCGCAGTCTGATGCCAACAAGACATCTTTGTCCTCAAACGCACTCAACCAAGTGCTTGGCACAGATCACAAGGGGGTGGGATCACGGGTGTTCAAATCTAGGATCATCGGATTGGAGAGAAGAAACACCGGGTAGGCTCGAACAGTGGACTTGCATGATGCGAAACTGTCCTGTTTGGAGGTGACGTTCAAAAGATATGTTCTCATTTATGAAGCGTTCGTTGGGCATAAAGCGTAAGGATAAAGGGAAGGATATGGTGGTGAAGGAGGAGGTGGAGGAGGATGAGGACGTGGACCTCGCTGCTTCATCACCGACACGTGCGGACTCTGATGATCCAGTCCACGATCCAAGATATGTTCTCATTTATGAATCGTTCATTGGGAGGAAAACGTAAGGGCAAAGGGAAGGAGGAGGATGTGGAGGAGGACGAGGACGTGGACCTCGCAGCTTCATCGCCGACACGTGTGTACTCTGATGATCCAATCCCCTATTTGGCTCCCTTCGACCGACTAATGACGACACTTGGTTGGCCGAGCATGTTTATACAGGACATATTTGATGGCCAATGGATAGGGAGGGGGTTGACGGAGGCGAATACCGTACAGGGTATGCTAGTTCATGGACGTGTGCTTTAAGCCATCTAGAACAAGGTGATCGTCATGCACGTGATACCCGGGAAGGAGAACTCCCCATTGTGGTTGTGCAAATAATGCGGCACGATTAATATTCAAGGGTGTATCAATTCGAATATCATGTGGCCTATCCACCTCCTCAAACCTACCCCAGACATGTAGTGATATTATTTGAATTGAATTATTATATGTTGCTACATTTGAATTATAGTTGGATTATATCATGATGCATATTGTTTTGAATGTATATTTGCATTATCTTTATTTTATTTGGATATATGATGTTTGAAGAGGTACAACGTTGCTATAACATGTACAAATATATTACTAGGCAGTGGCAATGGCCATACTGCCCAGTAGATTTTTTTTAATTCTGTCCAGAATTGTCACGGTCATTGACCGTGATAATTTTATAAAGGTTGTCATGGGTTTGTCACGGTCTTTGACTATGAAAAATATTGTCAAGGTCAAAGACCGTGACATGACCGTGACAAGTCTAATGAACTTATCACGATCAATGACCGTAACGAGTCCATGATAAACATTGTCACCCCCAGCCTTGTCATGATCATTGACCTTGACAAGTTGTCCTTTTCACGGTCAATGACCGTGATAAGTCGACAGATTTGGTGTAGTGTATATGATTTAAATTCCCTAAATCCACCCAATTCAATTCTAAATCAGGATTTTAATCCGTATTCTTACATGAACACATTTATTTCTAAAAGGAAGTAAGTATTAAACACTTGCCTTGATTATGATGCTCTGATCCTCTGATTTAGGTGGTATGGGGTGTTCCTTATTCTCCGATCTACACGGTGGTGGTTCTGGTGTTGCAAGGTAATGGTTATAGGCCTTAATTCCTTGGGTTTGTTTCTCCCTCACCCTTTGTGGCTCTCCCTTGAAACTTGTTGTAACACCCCGTATTTTTGTACATTTAATATTTAATTAATTCGGGAATTTTAAATTACTTGTGTACTGTAATTTTAATTGAATTAATTATGGCAAAATATATATTTAAATATTAATCGGGGAGTGAATGGTTAATGTTTAGGGAAATTTATTTACTAAGTGAATAGTAATAATTTAATTACATCATTTCGAGTATTAATGACAAGGTATACACTTATCCCAGCCGGGAGTCGGTATAGACTAAATTGGGTGTGAGGTAAGGATTTTTATAAATTAATTCGGATGCCAATTCTGAGTGCGCGGTTGAGTCCAGATGGGTCGAAATAGTCAGAAAAGAGTACCCGGGTGTAGTAATTGGGTCTCTGGGTATTTTTGGGCATAGCCGGGCCCACACGGGGTGAGTTGGGCCACTTTAATTAAGCCCATTAGGCTAAAAACGGGATGGAGGGTTTTGAACCTAATTGGGAGATTAAAGAATGGCAACTAACATAACTCTAAACCTAGGGTTTGAGAGGGGATTTGGGGGAAAGCAAATCAAGAACAAATTAGAGGTTTTTGGAGCCAAATTGAGGGACAACAACAACGAATCAGACACTACAAACACTTTGAGGCAAGTGGTTAACTGTTTTGATTCTTAAAGTGTGATAATCAATTCATATCATAGTGATGTGTAAACCAAAATTCATTTTGGGGATAAATGGGTACAAAAAGGGGGTTTTGATAATGGAACCATTGAATGAAATTTAAGGTAAGAATTAGTTGTGATATATAATTCTGAGTATGATTATCTGGTTTGAATGAGAAAAATCAAAATATAAAAGGATGGAATTTGAATTTGAAATTGAGATTATACCCTAGAAATTTGTGTTCTTGGGTGGGTCAAGATTCATAGTGTTAATGATGTTAAAAGGTTTAGATGATATTTTTAGTTCATGAGAAATGTTATGAGATGATGAATAGACTGATTTGAGGTTGGTTTTGAGGAAAGAAACCTTGAAATTTCGTTAGTGGTGGAATTCAGCAAGGTAGGAGCGCTGGCACGAAGGGATCGATCGATCGATCGGGGGCATCGATCGATCGACGATGGGAAATTCTGGGCAATTCGGCCTGGATAAGATATAAGGGGAAAATTAATTATAAATTAATTTCCATAATTTAAATTGTGATAATTAAAATATGAAGCACCTATTCCTAGTAATTTTGGGAAAGAGTAATTGGGACTAGAATGAATTTATGTGGGACATTTAATGGATAAATTTGAGAGACTTTATTCCAAAATAGTGAGGTACGGATCAAGTGAGTGAATCCGGGTATATTGGTAAAGCGACCCAAGGTAGTGAATTAAGTTTGGAGATAAACTAAGTAAGTTAGAGTCGGGATATAGACTCAGGAAATATTAAGATACGGGCCAAGTAAGTGATTCTGGGGATAATGGTTGGGTGACACCAAGTTATTAAATTAATAAATGCGTTAATTAATTTAATAAGAGTCGGATTGTAGACTCGGGTAATATTAAATTAATAAGTGTATTAATTAATTTAATTAGAGTCGGTTTGTAGACTCGGGTAGGGTTAAATTAATAAGGGTGTTAATTAATTTAATTAAAGTCGGTTTGTAGACTCGGGTATGATTAAATTAATGGGTGGGATAATTAGTTTAATTAGAATCGGATTGTAGACTCGTGAAGAGTACTTATTAATTAATGTGATAATTAATTATATTAGAGTCGGACCACAGACTCGAAACTTGGGTTAATTAATTAATGTGTAAATTAATTGTATTAGAGTCGAACCATAGACTCGGATTGGTATTAAATTAATATGTGTGTTAATTAATTTAATTAGAGTCGGGGAGGTATTAAATGAAAATGTGTGTTAATTAATTTAAGGAGAGTCGGACCATAGACTCGGGGAAAGTATTATATTAATTGAGGTGTGAATTAATTATATTAGAGTCGGACCATAGACTCGGGAAGAGGATAAGTTATTAAGTGAGAAAATTAATTACATTGAGTCGGGCCACAGACTCAGGAAATTACAGGCAGTGTATGGGATTTTGAGTACACGGTAAGAACCGGGGTTCATAATATATATATATATATATATATATATATATATATATATATATGGGTAGTGATAGTATATATATATGTGTATATATTGTGTGTGATAGTAAATATCAGTGACTAGATATTTATTCAATTTAAATACTCTAATGCTATCAAGGGACGTTGCGCGATGTGGGTGAATCCCCTAGCTTGAGGAGTAGGGCGAGTATATCCCCAGGTCATAGCGTCCGGTATATATGGGTGAGGGATTTGTCTCACTTTCAGGGAAGGAATATGACCGCCTCCACTTCGTTTATATTTTGGTCCAAGTTGGTGAGCGATTCTAACTTGGGGAAACTAGGTTTTGTGAGCACACCTAGTGAGGTAGCATTTTAGAGGGAATCATCCGGTGAGGGTATACTCGGAAGGATGGATACACGTATAATATATGTGTGGATGTTAGTAAAGGTACGTATAATATGGTAGTAAATATTATATGTAGGTGATAATACAGTGTGTGATGTACTTACCTTATATAACTCGGGTTACAGTTATATGCTGTTAATTAATGAGAAATTAATTTAGTTATTCATTTGCTGGAATAATACAATGTGTGATGTATTTACTTTATATAACTTGTGAGACGATTATAGGCTATTATTTAAGAGGAATTAATTAAGTTAATTGTGAAACAACTTATAATTCAAGAATCATTATACTCGGGTTAGAGTAGTATGGCAAGGGAAGGTTATACCAGGACTAGTTGGACGGGGTAGTACAACTAGGTGGGGTTAAGATAACCGGTAGGTGTGCACAATAGTGGAGGGGTGAGAATGTCCACAAGGGAGTGCGACACTAACTTAAATATGAAGCACATTCATGCATTTTAAATTACTGCAGTTAATTCACTTGCTAAATATTTTCAAAATGTTTTGGGTTCTAACCCTTGCTATAAAACTATTTTCAAAACCTTTTAGGTGTCCAGCCTCAGGGACGCCAGGATTGATATTCTATTCCAGGGACACGGAGCTGCGGCATATGTGGATGCTAGCAGGAGTTTGGATTAGACGCATCATTCATTCATTCCTAGAGTAGGAATCTTTTATTAGTCTCAGTTTCATTTAGGGCTTGTCGCCCAGACTTCTCGATACAGTTTTCAGGTGTATTTCATTCAGGTGTTGAATAATTGTATTGGATTATTTATTTGGTGGCCGGTGATTTATTCGGCAAGTTGTGTAATTAATATTCTATTTACTTTCATTCAGTTGTGTGAATGGTTTATATTTCTATTCCGCATGTATTGTTTTGTTTAATTAAAAAGTTAAAATTGGCACCAGTTTTTGGATTACTAGGTGGTTAGTAAGTTTGAAAAAGTTTTTGACAGTGATGCTAAGGATGATCCAACTGTGATTCCTGTTTTAATTTGATATAGGACTGATCACCTGGTATTTTATTAGGCGGGGTGTCACAGATGGTATCAGAGCATCATGTTCTAGTGTCCTTAGGATCTGTGCGGCTTTTCACGTTTCAGCTTAGCAATCTTTGATATAGATCCCTATCATAGGATTGTTGTATTCTCATACGTATGCGCATATACGTTCTTCTGCGAAATTTATATTTGAGAGTGAACTCATATAATTCGGTTCTCATTCCAGATGACGTCCATGAGAGAGCAGATAGGGCTACAAGGGGAGATGAAACGGGGGAGGCTCGTAAGGAGCAAGAGTTACCGCAGCAACGGTCAGGGATGATTTCTGGAAGCTTAGGTAACTGAAATAGTGGCACAGGCAGTTGGAGAAACGGTGGTCACAATGGCAGGGTACTTTCCACGGGATCCGCCACAAGTGTTAGTGGCGTCGGATGTTTAGACTCACGCAGGGTAGTCGGGGAGGAAACAAGAATGAGAGGTTATTTTAATGGGAACCCACCAGAGTTGCGAGGGGGTTCAGGTGTAGTACTAGCGTGTCAAGGAAGAGAGGTATCCAGCGTCACCTACGCATGGGAGATTGCGATGGGGTGCGAAAGTAAATGCTAACCACTTTTAATTAGTGGGAGCGGTGCTACAGTGGTGGGAGTCGATCACCACAGTTGAGGAAAGGGACACACTAGCTACTACAGAGTTTTGGGTGCGTTTCGACCGCAAGTATTTTTCCTTCAGTGGTCGAGACCGAAATGAGGAGAATATTTTGTGAGGAGACTCAAAGGGAGACCGTTCAGTGGCCGATTACGAGGAAGATTTCACTTGTTGGCAAAATTTTTACCGGATGATGGTAAGCGAGGAAAAGAGAAAGAAAGCAAAGTTATGAATGGGTTAGTCTGGAGAATCAGACAATATTTTATTGATAATTCCGCATTAGTAGATTATACTGATGTCATTAACACAACACTCCGGCACTGTCGGGAATATCGCTTCCACGCGAAAGGAAGCAGGAAGGGAGTGGGGATTAGCCAGTCGGATGAGGCAGAAAGGAACAATACCAGTGGGGTATCCCAACAGCAGACTAGGGGAGATCAGGGGCAGGATTTTTGGCAAGGAAATCATGCCAAACGACCTAGAACTGGAGGCTATCGGCGGGATGGCCAGGAATTTCAACAAGGTTGGCATGGAAGGGATCAGTGGCAAGGTGAACATATTAGAAAGTGTTTCGTTTGTGGGAAAAGCGAGACACATGAAGAGATATTGCCTTAAGTGAGGCAGGGGTCAACTACAGGACGAGGTCCTGGATGTACATCCACTAAAGCAAGTCGCGGGCGCATTCGGGCAGGGTGAAGCTCCTCCGGAACTCGAGAACCAGCCGTTGCAGCGGGGGTATAGAGTTAATTATTTTTGCCCTAGGGGCATGGGGTATATTGTTGAGTGACAAAGAGGATGTCACAGTATAAGACTTATTTTTTTTCTAGAGTTCGCAGGTGAGTCGAACTTAGTGGGTGCGTTGGCGGTAGCAGCCATAGCATGTGGGAAAACTTTCCGTAGGGTAGCGGAATTCCTTAGTGTTCTTCATGGGAGAGTGGAGGCGTACACTGAGTGATTGGTTGAATTATGCGAGGAATTTCTACTTTCGAGAATTATGGGAGTAGGGTTGATAATACTTTTCAAACATCGGTTGGATAGCGATGGAATTTAACTATAGTGGATAGTGGAGTTAAATTTTGGTGTCCGCGACACCAGGGTATGGTTGGTACTAGGTATCACCGGAGAGGGCGTATAGCCTATATATATGTGGATATATATGTTGTATTGTGTGGTGCGATGGCACATAGAGAGGTTTTGTGTTCTCACATTTTATCCCGGTAAGTGGGGATGTTTACTGAAGTGAATCAGGGTGGTTAAATTGATTTTCGAGCAAAGAGAGATAGCTCGGGGTTTATTTTGCGCAAGGACTAGTGATAGTAAGGGCGCGGTATTATGTTGTCTTTGGTAGCATAAGGGTAAGCGTATATTCTTTTGTGTTGAGAGATAAGTATTTATGGGGAGATAGTTGGACGTAGCAGGGGTTGAGTACCCGGGCAGTAATTATATATATATATATATATATATATATATATATATATATGTGTGTGTGTGTGTGTGTGTGTGTGTGTGTGATATGACCACGGGTTCGAAGTTATATTACGGGTTACGACTAGCATAGTCGGGTAACTTTCGTGCGGTAGAGTGTGGGGATAGGGTGTATGGGCATCCGGGTTAATTAAGGCAAAATTTTTGTGTGGTTAAGTATGGGAATAGGGTGTATGGGCGCCCTGGTTAATTTTAAATGCATACTTGTGCAACGTGGTTAGAAACAGATGAGATAGATATAGCGGGCTTGGAGGCACATGACTAGTGAGAAAGATATGAATATCGGAACACTAGGTTTATCTTAGTTTCGAGGGTGAAATTCCTTTGTAAGGGGGGGAGTATGTAACACCCCGTATTTTTGTACATTTAATATTTAATTAATTCAGGAATTTTAAATTACTTGTGTACTGTAATTTTAATTGAATTAATTATGGCAATATATATATTTAAATATTAATCGGGGAGTGAATGGTTAATGTTTAGGGAAATTTATTTACTAAGTGAATAGTAATAATTTAATTATGTCATTTTGAGTATTAATGACAAGGTATACACTAATCCCAGCCGGGAGTCGGTATAGACTAAATTGGGTGTGAGATAAGGATTTTTATAAATTAATTCGGATGCCAATTCTGAGTGCGCGGTTGAGTCCGGATGGGTCGAAATAGTCAGAAAAGAGTACCCGGGTGTAGTAATTGGGTCTCGGGGTATTTTTGGGCATAGCCGGGCCCACACGGGGTGAGGTGGGCCACTTTAATTAAGCCCATTAGGCTAAAAACGGGATGGAGGGTTTTTAACCTAATTGGGAGATTAAAGAATGGCAGCCACCATAACTCTAAACCTAGGGTTTGAGAGGGGATTTGGGGGAAAGCAAATCAAGAACAAATTGGAGGTTTTTGGAGCCAAATTGAGGGACAGCAACAACGGATCAGACACTACAAACACTTTGAGGCAAGTGGTTAATTGTTTTGATTCTTAAAGTGTGATAATCAATTCATATCATAGTGATGTGTAAACCAAAATTCGTTTTGGGGATAAATGGGTACAAAAAGGGGGTTTTGATAATGGAACCATTGAATGAAATTTAAGGTAAGAATTAGTTGTGATATATAATTCTGAGTATGATTATCTGGTTTGAATGAGAAAAATCGGAATATAAAAGGATGGAATTTGAATTTGAAATTGAGATTATACCCTAGAAATTTGTGTTCTTGGGTGGGTCAAGATTCATAGTGTTAATGATGTTAAAAGGTTTAGATGATATTTTTAGTTCATGAGAAATGTTATGAGATGATGAATAGACTGATTTGAGGTTGGTTTTGAGGAAAGAAACCTTGAAATTTCGTTAGTGGTGGAATTCAGCAAGGTAGGAGCGCTGGCACGAAGGGATCGATCGATCGATCGGGGGCATCGATCGATCGACGATGGGAAATTCTGGGCAATTCGGCCTGGATAAGATATAAGGGGAAAATTAATTATAAATTAATTTCCATAATGTAAATTGTGATAATTAAAATATGAAGCACCTATTCCTAGTAATTTTGGGAAAGAGTAATTGGGACTAGAATGAATTTATGTGGGACATTTAATGGATAAATTTGAGAGAATTTATTCCAAAATAGTGAGGTACAGATCAAGTGAGTGAATCCGGGTATATTGGTAAAGCGACCCAAGGTAGTGAATTAAGTTTGGAGATAAACTAAGTAATTTAGAGTCGGGATATAGACTCGGGAAATATTAAGATACGGGCCAAGTAAGTGAGTCCGGGGATAATGGTTGGGTGACACCAAGTTATTAAATTAATAAATGCGTTAATTAATTTAATAAGAGTCGGATTGTAGACTCGGGTAATATTAAATTAATAAGTGTATTAATTAATTTAATTAGAGTCGGTTTGTAGACTCGGGTAGGGTTAAATTAATAAGGGTGTTAATTAATTTAATTAAAGTCGGTTTGTAGACTCGGGTATGATTAAATTAATGGGTGGGATAATTAGTTTAATTAGAATCGGATTGTAGACTAGTGAAGAGTACTTATTAATTAATGTGATAATTAATTATATTAGAGTCGGACCACAGACTCGGAACTTGGGTTAATTAATTAATGTGTAAATTAATTGTATTAGAGTCGAACCACAGACTCGGATTGGTATTAAATTAATATGTGTGTTAATTAATTTAATTAGAGTCGGGCGATAGACTCGGGGAGGTATTAAATTAAAATGTGTGTTAATTAATTTAAGGAGAGTCGGACCATAGACTCGGGGAAAGTATTATATTAATTGAGGTGTGAATTAATTATATTAGAGTCGGACCATAGACTCGGGAAGAGGATAAGTTATTAAGTGAGAAAATTAATTACATTGAGTTGGGCCACAGACTCAGGAAATTACAGGCAGTGTATGGGATTTTGAGTACACGGTAAAAATCGGGGTTCATAATATATATATACGGGCAGTGATAGTATATATATTGTTTGTGATAGTAAATATCAGTGACTAGATATTTATTCAATTTAAATACTCTAATGCTATCAAGGGACGTTGCGCGATGTGGGTGTATCCCCTACCTTGAGGAGTAGGGCGAGTATATCCCCAGGTCAGAGCGTCCGGTATATATGGGTGAGGGATTTGTCTCACTTTTAGGGAAGGAATATGACCGCCTCCACTTCGTTTATATTTTGGTCCAAGTTGGTGAGCGATTCTAACTTGGGGAAACTAGGTTTTGTGAGCACACCTAGTGAGGTAGCATTTTAGAGGGAATCATCCGGTGAGGGTATACTCAGAAGGATGGATACACGTATAATATATGTGTAGATGTTAGTAAAGGTACGTATAATATGGTAGTAAATATTATATGTAGGTGATAATACAGTGTGTGATGTACTTACCTTATATAACTCGGGTTACAGTTATATGCTGTTAATTAATGAGAAATTAATTAAGTTATTCATTTGCTGGAATAATACAGTGTGTGATGTATTTACTTTATATAACTTGTGAGACGGTTATAGGCTATTATTTAAGAGGAATTATTTAAGTTAATTGTGAAACAACTTATAATTCAAGATTCATTATACTCGGGTTAGAGTAGTATGGCAAGGGAAGGTTATACCAGGATTAGTTGGATGGGGTAGTACAACTAGGTGGGGTTAAGATAATCGGTAGGTGCGCACAATAGTGGAGGGGTGAGAATGTCCACAAGGGAGTGCGACACTAACTTAAATATGAAGCGCATTCATGCATTTTAAATTACTGCAGTTAATTCACTTGCTAAATATTTTCAAAATGTTTTGGGTTCTAACACTTGCTATAAAACTATTTTCAAAACCTTTTAGGTGTCCAGCCACAGGGACGCCAGGATTGATATTCTATTCCAGGGACACGGAGCTGCGGCATATGTGGATGCTAGCAGGAGTTTGGATTAGACGCATCATTCATTCATTCCTAGAGTAGGAATCTTTTATTAGTCTCATTTTTATTTAGGATGATCCAACTGGGATTCCTGTTTTAATTTGGTATAGGACTGATCACCAGGTATTTTATTAGGCGGGGTGTCACACTTGTGAATAAAAATCCTAATTGGACTCATGTAGCAGATCTATTCTATCTCTATTTTTCGTGCATATTAATTACCTAAAAATTGAAATTAGCAAAATGCCCTCTCGGGATGTCGGTTTGGCCTAAAACTGTCCCGGGATGCAAACTAAACCCTCGGGTAGACTTTTTTTACTATCTCGACCCTTAGGGACACGTTAGCGTACTCAAAATGACTATCCGGAACACTTATAAATAATTTACTTCCTGATTCCTTTAAATTAGTCCTGACACGACTCACACGCGCATCCAGACTTAATTTTTGTAACTGTCGACAGTTATACTAATATCATAATCATATATTAGTTTATTCACTCAGTAATATTCAACATAATACACATCAATAAATACTAACCTTTAACTCGCTAGCTAATATTTATTTTAATTCAGATTAATCTTAATTAATTATCAAATTAAATTCAATTCATCCTATATTTAAAAATCATAAAAATACGGAGTGTTACGGGATCCTCTTGCCCAATCGAAAGTGGACCAGGTATAATACTCAACACTCCCAATGGGATAGATATTGAATATGCTCTACAATTCTAGTTTCAAGCCTCAAATATTGAAGCAGAGTATGAAGCTCTCATTTTGGGCCTAAGTTTGAGTCAATTGCTGAATGCCGAGAAAGTTGTGGTGCACAGTGATTCGCAATTCGTGGTGAATCAAATACTGAGTTTGTATGGAGCCAAGGGAGAAATAATGACAAGGTACCTATCCAAAGCATTAGAGGTTATAGAAGAGTTTCCAATTGTTCGGATGAGAAGAATTCCAATATTGGAGAACTCCCGAGAAAACGCACTTGCTCGGCTGGCATCAACAACTAAAATTGAGCTCTGAGGAACTATTCCCATTGAAATTCTAGTTAATAGGAGTATTAATGAAGACTTGATGATTAATTTCATCACAATGGACATGGGTCCATCTTGGATGGATCCCATCAGAGCTTATATTGAAGATGGAGTCTTGCCAACAGACTAAATCGAGGCCAAAAAGTTTAAGTATAAAGCAGCAAGATATGTGCTTGACAAAGGGGTACTTTACAAGAGAGGATTGACATCTAGTGTTCAGTTTTGTATTCACCCAACCGAGGTTTAAGACTTGATAGAGGAAGTCCGTGAAGGATATTATGGAGCTCATGTAGCAGGTAGATCATTATTGCATCATATTAATACACATGGATATTATTAGCTAACTATGAGAGAAGATTACAAAGCCTGTGCCAGGAAATGTGACAAGTGCCAAAGGTATTCCATCATTCGTAGAACTCTACAAGATTCTTTGACTCCAATCACTTCACCTTGGCCATTTGCTATATGGGGGATAAACTTGGTCTGGCCAATGTCGACCACCTGAGGAAGATTTAAATACTTGGTCGTAGCTATGGACTACTTCACCAAATGGGTCGAAGCAGAACCATTGATAGACATGCCCTATGAGAATGTTTACCAGTTCATCTGGAAAAACATTATTTGTAGATATGGTCTTCCTCATGCTTTCCTTACAAACCATGGCACACAGTTTGATAATGAAGAATTTGCTGCCTATTGTGTCTAATCAAACATTCAAAAACTTCATTCTGCTCAAAGCAATGGGCAAACTAAAGTAATAAATATGACTCTGCTCAATGGAATGGAGAAAATACTTGATGATGCCAAGGGGAACTGGATTAAAAACTACATTTCGTTCTATGAGCGTACCAAATAACTTCGAGGAGTACTTAAAGGGAATCCCCATACATGCTGGCGTTTGGAACTGAAGCAATGATACCAGTTGAATTGGGCCTGCCAAATCATAGAGTGTTAAACTTTAATTCTCCTGTTAGTGATTTAATATAAAGATCAGATTTGGATATGCTGGAAGAAGTACACGAAGACACAACCTTGAGAAATGTTGCTTATTAGTAGAGAACAACACATCTTTGTAATAAAAGGATGAACCCGACCAACTTGAAGGAATGATATTATGTTCTCAAGAAGGTAATCTAGAATAACAACAAACTTGAAGCCAATTGGCATGGCCCATACCATATTTTAGCAGTTGTCCGACCAGGACCTACAAAATTGAGACTTTGGAAGGGGAAGAGTTCAAAAATCCTTGGCATGCTAAACATCTTAGAAAATACTACCAGTAATGTAATGAAATAAATTGTAATCATATGACATTTCAGTATTAATAAAATGATGATTTCCTCCATTTTTAAAAAAAAAATTGGAGTACTAATGTTATTCACTACATACTTGATGCACTTTTTTCAAAAGTTATTCACAAATACTGGTCCTTTAAAACATTTTAAAAGTTGTTCAAAAATACTGGTAAGAAATATGGGTCCTTTGAAATAACAACCACATAGTTTATTGAAGCTCAAAACAACAACCACATAGTTGATTACTGGTCTTTCGCAACAACAACCACATAGTTGGTCAGAGTTCAGAACGACACCTATATAGTTGAATGGTCGTTATAAGTAAGAGTTGATCGGCATCAAATAAAAACCCAAGTAATATAGGATCTCAAGTCCTCAAGAAACTTGGTCAATACAGTTAAGGATAAAATAATAGATTTTATCAAACTGGGCAACATAAAGGAAGAACATTGTGAAGATTCTTATATTCAAATGTAGACACATATTCCACATACGCCTGGCCACCACTGGTAACTAATGCAATACCTAAAAATTTAGGTGCATTAGTAGAACCTATGGAAATACATGTGTAACTAGTATTAAACTGTGATTTTAATCTAAGTATACTGGTAGAACCTATGATGATTATCTCATTGGTAATTGGTACTAAACTTGGGTAAGAAAATGTATCAATAGAACTAATGAAGCAAAGAAGCCATTCCCACCCAAAGATTGACAATATAAGTTAATAAAATATTTCATTCATTTAATTGATCATTACATGATATCACTTATAACTGAATTACAGGAATAAAACTACTCTACGGTACGCCTCCCCTCTGCTTTAGGGGAGCTCGACACTAGCTCCATGCCCGCTGGAGGGTCATCTAATTTGTAAGGGATTTGATAAAATTAAATTCTTGAAGCATCATTTTATTACTACTGGTCAGGGCCTCTTCTAGATGAGGAGGACGAACTGTCTCTAACTCATCATGAAGGCCATAAGCCTCTAACTATTTTAAGATCAAGCATTTGGGAATAGTGTTGACAAGTATCCAACTAACGTCCAATTTGAAAGGTAGATCTAGACAATCCTAAAAATCAGGATCATACCCGTTCCAAAGTTTACTATTCTGCTCCACCTTAATAATTGTCAAGCAGTTGGTTCAACCCCACTTGTAACCTTCACGTTGGGCTTGCTTAAATCGTTCATCAAAATGGCCAAGGGCCTCGTTATATCCCTCTATACAAAATTCCCTAAGATTTTTATGAAATTGGAAAGTTAATCTCTCAACCTGATGATGCAGTTTCTTCAATACTCCATATTTAGCTTAAAATTGAGAAGATTGAGTAGAAAGTTGCTCGGCTTGAGGGTGGAGTTTCTTGGACATATTAGTAATGGCCAAATTCTTTGCTTATAATTGTGTAGACTGGTTAATAAGTGTTTGCTAAATACTATCCTCATCTATAATAGCTTGGTCAAGTTTAACTTTTTCTCGGTAGGAAGAAGTAGGCTTAGTTTCCTTTAATGCTTCCACTTCTTCCCTTAGTCTGGCATTTTCAGTCTCCAAGAAAGAAACCCCATCATCATCATCAGCAGCAACAACAAGAGTAGACGAAATCTTCAATGAGTTCAGTTCATCACTCAAACTGTTATTCTCTTCTTCCAATAACTTGGCGATGGCCCTAGCCTCCTCTATTTCACATTTAAGTAGAAATTCTTGCCTCTTGAAGAAAGATGCATGCTTTTTTAACTTCTGCTCAAAACCCCAACCTTCACTCAGAGCTTTGTACTTCTATTCGTAGTCAGCATGCAAAAGAGCTTTAGCCTCCTTGTGATCTTCTTAAAGCTCTTTTATCATTTCAAAGTACGTAACATTATTGGCTACCGCCTGATGTTAAGTATATGTAAGCTTCTTTAGGTTGATCAGAGACATCATCCCCGAGCAAGTTGGATAGGTCTTCCATGAATAAAGTCATATGACCAACATTAAAGAGATCGTTACATCTTCTGAGTAGCTCAGAGATACATAATAAAGCATTTGAAACAGAGGAAGACAAGTGCAAAGAAATATTCATTTTCATTTATGAAAATCAAGTTACAAGTACATTGATATGGAGCAAAAAGAAAAAAATAAAGGTAAAAATAAAAGTTGCTCGCCAAACAAGTCTACACCTTCTTTTTGTTAGAAGTGGCCCAAGTTTAGGAAGGGGCAGAGATAGGTGCACTGACTTGTGGAGTACCTTACTCAGAATAAGGGAGATTAAAAACCCAACTGCTGCTGCTTGTTGTTGGTCGGTAGACTCTAAGTCAAGAGTAGAATCCTATGATCCTCCATTATCCTCAATCTCCTCATCCAAATTGGGAGGAGAACCAGGATCATGCCTAAGGAAAAACTCAGGGTACTTGGGTGTGCCAACCTCCATGAGTGATGCCGACAAGCCAACCTTGAAGAATTTTTTCCTCACAAATTCAATCTGAGCACATGTAAAGATGATAGCCTTATCCTAGCCTCTGTTGAACGTAAACTCCTTAGCCTTCAATCTCCTAGCCTTTTTAGCAGCCAAAATCTTTTGTAGCTAAACAACCTACCCCCGAGCACCTGTAGCCTCATTCTTAGTAGTGGTTATGAAAAAGTTGTCAAACAAGTGAATATGAAAAAAATGTTAACTCTTACCAAAGAAAGGCTTTGAGGAGCCCTTTTAGAGATTTTAGAGCTGGGAATTACAGAAGCAGGACCCTTATGGTCTGGAAGAGTTCCAGACTTTATTAATTGCCTGTCTAAACCAGGGCTAATAGCCACTAGAGATCCATCATCTAACAAATTGACTAAGTCTCGTTGGTTGGCACCAGAAGTAGTTCCCTCAGCCAGCCTAAGAGGAAGACCCTGATTCGAGCGCTTGGCATGGGCTTCATCATTATTCTTGGCTGGGGGATTTTTCCCAGTCTCATCCTCATTGCTGACCCCACCAGCAGCAGATTTTGTGGAGCCAACTATAGTAATATCTTCCATAATGTTGAGGAATTTTCTCTTCACCATGGCAGTGGAAAAAGGTAAATCTTATTCAAGTGAAAATGCAGGACCTGTAGCAGCTTCACCACTGCCCAATACGGTGGAAGAAAAAGTGGATACTAGGTCTTGATCAAGATCAATCACCAAGGAGGGATCAACAGAAGTTGGGCGAGAAACAAAGGAAGTAATCGAGTTTTTATACTCCAATAGATATGATGCCGACCTAATGCGCTCCTCTCTAATTTTTTGGTGAATACCCCAAAGAAACTTCATCTTGGTAAGATTGATATCACTTTCTTTGGTACACTGTTTCTTCTGATCAACTGCAATTAAGAGAAAACAAATACAGTTAGTATTGTAACTAATGCAATTATCAAGAAAACTTATACAATAGTGTTGCAACCTATCCCATGGCCATATTGAGGGCATCTAGTCCCCTAGTATACTGCATTCCCTATCATGGGTGCATATTGCCATTTCTTGGCAATCACTCCATGATTAAAATAGTGTATGTTGGAGTATGGGAGATTAACTACTAAAGCCCTATTTACAGCCTTAGTTTTTAAATAATAAGTTCTATCACTGGTGACCCATTTATAGCAAAACATAATCTCTCGGATGCGTATATGGGTCCCACGGAGCTTATTCAATCTATAAACCCCATTTACAACTCTCCAAGTGTTGGGGGCTATTCTAGTAGGTACAACGTCAAAATATTAATAAAATTCAAGACAAAAAGGGTTTGGGGAAAATTAAACCCACATTCAGAAATGAAAAGAGAAGGGAACCAATAACCCTCAAATAAAGAAAAAAGATCTATAGGTGAATCTGGGAGCCCTAAATCAGCCCACGAAGGAATATTCCATTCGTTCCAAAATTCATTTAGAGAAACTACTGAATAAACCATGATTGAAGATGAAGAAAATAAGAAAGAGAAAGGATTCGTACAAACACTCAAGGATTTATCAAGAACTAAAGGACAGAAAGAACGATCGCATGAAAAGCTCAAGAGATAGCAGCAAAAACCAGAAAGTTTGAGGTAGAAGACAACCGGGATTTTACCGCCTTTATAGATTGCCTTGAAAATTGGCAAAATTAATGATTAAAGGGAAAACGACGATTGAATTTGGCAGCTAAGCTAAAAAAGACATATTTTCCCAAAAAACGATTTGTTATAGTTACAGGTAATTGCAAAAATGAAATTTGTGTTATACGTTATCATCCAAGTTGATAATTTACAAGTGAGGGAAGTCGACAGCCGACCAAGTATCAGAAAGGTTGCCCGATTAACTGTTAGAACTTAATGTTCCATACTTTCACAAAAATCATCAAACACGAAACACTGGGGGCTTCTGTTGATACCAAAATTCACCCACCAACGTGGACCAATTAGATGTAGACATGTGTCATCCACTGTGGCAATAATCCTAGTCAGCAAGGAGTAATCGTTGATCAAGGCTTGGAATGCCGACTAACGTTTTGAATGCCGACCAATAGTAGGAAGACCGACCAACATGGTTAAACAAAGTGTCAACAGTCACATACATTATGAAGAATATATACTTATGTAAATCCCTAATTTATAAAGGCATTCCATCCTTTAACATTCCAATCCTTGATCCCCCTAGAGGGCTATAAATATAGTGTACTCTCTACAGCAAAATGGACCAGAATGCAATCCAACTAGCAATACAAGACAGTGAACGTAAACCTTTCCTTTCATCCAAAACTACTTTAAAAATCTTATTTGTTTATTTTATTTACTTATTTATCTGTGATCAAATTTTTAGATCTATTCTAGTTTTTTTCATCAACAAATGCATTTCACATTTTTTGTGAAACGATCCAATTTTAGATTTTACACATGAGCTGAAATGGGGTAATTAATGCATCATTTTATTAATGAAACCAAACACAATTAATGGGTCAATTTGTAAATGAACCAATTCATTAATGAGACAATTTACAATTTTGGGACAACCAAATAAGACCTAATTTTGTCTAACATAAATCCTAGCCCTAAATACCCAAACACCACCACCACATATATGGATTTATCTGTTTCTCTATCTCTCTCTCTCTCTCTCCACCATCGAGAGAAATATAAATAGGGTCAAAGTAAAGGAAAAGTATAGTACTTGTGAGGGAGAATTGGTGGATCAATGGCATCATGTTCACACTATTCCTGCAATATTAAGGGGATGGGGGTTGTCTTCGACGAGGATGATGATGACGATCGTAGGGGTTGGGACTTGTTATGAAAATGAAATTTTAATTTATTTAAAACATTAAGGATCACAAGAATTTCCTTTCCAATCTTACACTAAAAATGTTGTGGTTCTTTGTAAAAGGTCTATGAGGTAGAATTACATAATGTCAAATTTTTATTTTAAATTAAACCATTAATAAATATACAAATCTTATTTGTGTTACGCACCCATCGAACCTTTTCCCTTTTTTACAACTTATCTTCCACCTCGCGATACTAAATTGCAAGTTGTCATTATCAATTAGTTTCATGTGGTATTCGTACTTATTATAAGAATATTAGCAATGTGAGGATAACTCTTAATTTGATACATTTAAACCTTCGGAGTATATCGGATAAATAAAGAGATAGGAAAGTTAAAGAATAAACATGGGGAAGGAAACATAAGTTTAGGTCTAATTCTTTGTAAACTTTTAAACCATACTATCGTTAGGTGCATATATGGTGAATAGAATATTAATAACCCATCCTAGATGTTATATGTAGCCTTAGTTTAAAGTTTCTCTATGAGTGATGGTAAACATGTTAGTTTCACTTAAAGAAAATGTTCCATCACATTAAAAGTGTGGTAAAAAAATTTAAAAGTGATAGTAAAAAACCTCGAATTCCATTGAACACGAATTTATCTCACTACGACTTACTGCAAAATAAGGACGGTCTTGACTTGAGTAGTTCGATAGTTGACTTCAACATATCTATTATTATTATTATTTTTATTCTTATAATGTTAAATCAATTATACATATTCTATGTTAGAACTAAATGTGCGTAATATTTAATAGCAATATTGTTTATGATGGCACATAGTCAACATCGCAAAAATTTGGCAAAGAAAACATGACCAGATTGAGTGAAAACAAGTGCGGGTAAATTTTTTGGATGTAAATAAAAAATAAATCATAGTTAACTCACATACGTATATGAGGTATGGCAATGATCACAATACGATTCGTTCTTTAAGAACTTCATAGGAATAATTAAGCAAAACATGCATAGATTCGCACTACCTTCCTAAGATTATGATTGAAAAATAGGAAAATATATAGCAAGATGGGTTTCATAAATTTTCAATCATCTCAACACTATCTGTCCGCAAAAGAACAAAAAAAGTATTTTTTGGGTTTTTATGATTTTAATAAAGAAAACAAAATCTTTTTGTTTTTTCTTAAAATATTTCAAAGAAATTTTTTTTTTATATTTTTCAAAAAATATATAACAAAAATAAATAAAACAAAACAAAAGTACATATGTACATATCTAATCAAAGATATAAATCATCACGCATTAAAAAATAACCCAAGACTAGAATAAAAATCTCACCACTAGGAAAATAATCAACAATAAACACACCTACTCTATATAGAGAATAAAGTAACTCACTTGTCACGAGAAAACTCTTTACCTACTAGAGGTCCCAAATGATGTTTTTCCTAGGAACATAGTTAGAAAAATCATGTCTATCAACCAATTGTGCAACCAAGTCAAATTTTCTAACTACAAATAGATCTAATAATGGGAGAATGGGGTTTAGTAATAAGTTTGGTTCTATCTCTAAAAGGTACCATAGCCTTAGAATTTAAAGATACAAACTTCATATCTTTTTTGAACTCATTGACTTTTCTAGAAAAGCTCCTAATCCGTTGACCTAGTTCGTTCAACTTCAAATTTCATCTAGTGTAATGATTGGAGGCATCTTAGACACTCTCCTAAAATCAAAGCAAAAATATTTAAGGTGATCCTCCAAATGGCAATAGGTGAAAACGTAGAGTTGTGGGGTGTTCACATTCTTTATCATAGTATTGTCCCTATGTGGGGAATGCGTAGGAGTCTTATTTGATCTTTTGACAAAAATGTTATCCTTTGTATAAGTAGACCCGTTTGAATGGTTGTAGCTAAATCCAGTCCATAAAGGATTGGGATGGCGAGAAGAATATTCCTTAACTTATCATATCTCCCTCCAAGGTTGACCTTTACCATCTTTGACTCCTTAAGATCATTCTTCATCCTAGGGTTCTCATATTCTAGCAAGATTCGAGTTCAGCAAGACTCAAGAAGAGTCCTCTTTATGCTAGCGACCCTTGCATGAAAAATCTCATGCGCCATATTTCTTTTTATTATGCTTCTCAATAAGAGTGGCTTTATGATACTTCAATTAGATCATAAGTTCCTCACCTTTATTCATGGCACAAATATCCTTCTCACACTTCTTGATATTAGGAGTAATATTTTCATTTACCTTCTCCATTTTCGAGAGACATATCATAAATCTTGGAGTAAGACTTTTCAATGTCAATATATCTCTTTCTCTATCTTCACTAAAATCTTCATTTTTACCCTCAAACCTATCGGAATGCCACTCTAGGACACCATCTTCAACCTTATCTTAACTAAGGTAAGACTTAGGAATAAACACATCCTTGATCGCTGTGAATGTAGAAATACTGTAACACCCCGCCTAATTAAATATCGGGTGATTAGTCCCATACCCAATTAAATTAGAATATACAGTTGGTTCATTCTTAGCATCACTGTCGAAAACATTTTCCTCTCACCTAATACTCAATTAAGCTGGTGTTAAAAACTTTCCAATTTTAATTTAATAAAATTTCATTTTACCATTTCGAACAATTCCACACATTCCATTCCACAACAACATAACTAAATAAATATCATAATAGAATTTAAATGCAACTAAAATAAAACTTTTCCAGTAAATATATCTCAATACATAAATCCCAACAATAGTAAATGTAACACAACGACACGAGTATAAAATCCTGACTCAGATAGAAGAGAAATATCTAAAATCCTCTTGGGCGACATGCCCTAAATGAAAGATCCCTACAGAGTATGAATCAAATAAATGAAGGCGTCTAAACAATACTCCATAGCTTCATAGCTTGTCAACCATTATAATCATCTATGGCTGGTGTACCCCGTAATTTTGATTGACTTTTAAAATGAGTTAAATTAAAAGTTAATGGGATTATTTGGAATTAATTATACACTAATTAATTGGGATTAATACATAATTTATATTACTTTTGGGTAATGAAATATATGATTCCGAATATTACTTAGTGATATTTAAGTAATATATCAATATGATGTTATTTATATTGCCATGAGTTACTTATACTGTAATAATGAAACTTAAGTCGGGACGGGGTATGAGACGTGTCGGGACTAATTTAAATAAATAAAAGGAAACATTATTTTATATCAACCAAATGGTCGTTTTAAGTGCGCCATTCGGTCCACAAGGGTCGAAATAGTCAGAAAAGTCTATTCGGGTGTTGGATTTGGGTCTCGGGTCACTTTGGAGATGAAAAGACATCCCGAAGGGGCATTTTAGTCATTTTAATTAGGAGATGAATAATAATTTTGGGATTTGTCTTGTTATAAAGGTGATGGATTAGAGGAACTTATGGTCATTTCATTTTATCACAAAACACTTGAGAGGTCTTAGTGTGAGAGAAAATGAAGAGTTTCTTGGGAGGAGAAAAGGTAGCTTAGGAAGGAGGAGAGACTTTTGGGGCAAGTCAAAGCGGATTAACCACCTTCTACCACCAACATCACCATCGAAAAGTCATCAAAAAATGAGGAAAGGATTCTACACCATCATCACCAAAGGTTCAGACCTACATAATTAAGGCAAGTGTAATTCTTGCTTTATTTTATTACTTACAATATCCATGCTAGATAGGTTAAGTAAGAAGTATGAACTTGCATGACTTAAGGATGAACTATAGAGTTTTGGGAATTTGTTCTTGATATGAAAATTTGATAGAATAAATCTCTTTCTGTTTAAATGATTTAATCCACGAATTTTGGGTTTCAAATGATAGAAGAAGTCTGAATTAATATGATTTTTGGAGAAATAAGAAACTATGAGAACTCTGGGAGTAATAGGATTTAATCCAAACTATTTGATGATTTTAGTTTGTTTTATTATTAGAAACTGATCATATATCTTGCTATATCAATTGAGATTAATTAGGAGAAGTTTTGGATTGATTTGTGTATTTTGAGAGAAACATTATTGTAATCCTTATTTTGGAAATGTAAGAATTATTGGATTTTATATACTTAAATTGTGGAAATTTAGATGCTCTATACTCATTCTTGAGGGTTTAGTTTAGTTTTATCGTAATAGCATGTCGCGTGTCTTTTTCGGGCGTGCGGGGTGTTACAAGTGGTTTCAGAGCATCATGTTCTAGTGTTCTTTAGGGTCTGTACGACTTACTATGCTTCAGCTTAGTATTATTTTATGTAGAGCCCTATCATTAGGATTGTTGCATTTCAAAGTGATTATCGGCATGGATTGATAAGAGGCCAAGGTTGACCATTATAACCAGTGTATTGTCTTTGAGAAGAGAGAGAATAAGTAGACTTTTATATAAATAGATAAAAACCTATTGGGAAGTTATATACTAGAGACTAAGGACCTGAGGAGTTTCGATGACCGACTATTTTAGGGAGTAGTGTATCGGGGGGTTCCTTGTTTGGATTTCTCTTTGCGAGACACCCCACACATGAAACTAACAAACGTTGGGAGTCAAAGTAAGTTGGGTCTTTAGGATATGACTTTATAACATTTGCTATTATATATGTATTACTCAGAGAGTTATGAGTTGTAGCATGATTTGAGGCTAATGGAGTCGCCAAATGTGAATGTGGAAATCATGGTGATACGGATTATATTATAAGTAGTCAGTTAATTAAAGGTAACCTTACAGAGGAATCACATTCATTTAGATCTTATGATGGAATGTACACACATTGGGTGTATGGGCGCCCTGGATGGTTGGATTGTAGTATTTTCCATAATTGTGACACAATAAGTATTACTTATCTTGATTCCATAATTGTGATATGAATTATATTATAAGTAGTCAGTTTAAAGGCATTGCTTATCTTGAATGAATGAATGATCTTGCTCTTTTTCTATATTTGATTTCATAATAAATCTTTAGTACATTTTAGGTATTTATTTCAGTTGTTCTTAAAACTCATTGCAGGTGTAATCTTCTCGTTATCTATTGTCAGTGCATGGATGTGTCACAAGCTTTCCTTGTAACTTTTCTTCCCATGACTAATGAATATTGCTCAAGAACATTCAAGAAGATATTGAAGTATGGAATTTTCAATTAAGTTATTTTCATCAATTTATATATTCTTCTAAAATCTCTTGGTTTCATAGATATAATTCTCGATTTTGAGAGTTGGCTTCCCATGACTTGTACTTAGTTTCCAATCAATTCTTTCCCCTTTGGGCTTGTTGCGTCTGCCAAAACTTGAGAATATAAAAATATTTCAAATCTGGGTGGGTTCCAATTTTTTTTGTTGATGATATCTTCGATTAATGGTTTATAGAACAATTAAAAATGTTTCATATTTATGTACTTATTAGGTTTGTAACTTTTGATTGATAATTTGTTATATTATAAATGTGTTTAATTTTAACATGTAAACTTATCTCAATAACCATAGAAGTAGTTGAATATAGTAAGATGAATATTGTAAATGCGTGTTGTTTTGAATATTGTCCAATCAATCTCACGGAGTTACAAAATTATGTAAGCTCTATTAAAGAACTGCAATAATCTAGCTCCATTATCACAATATCAGAGAACACTACATTTTAACTTTCTTTTGACTATGCGCGACATGTAGACACCGTGATTATACTTCCACTAATTATAATTTCATAACACCTTAATTTTATCAAACACAAACCTTGACCATGAATACCCAAACCACCACCACTATTATGTGTTCCTCATTGACTCTCTATGTCTCTATGTTCTATTTCTCTCTTTCACATACACAAAATATATATATATATATATATATATATATATTTACTCAACTCAACTCAACAAAGCCTTTTTCCAATTATTTTTGGTCGGCTATATGAATCCTATTTTATTTACTCCATTATGTTCAGTGCAATATCATCAGCTAAACCACATCATATCATGTCCTTTTTTACAATATCCCACCAAGTCAATTTAGGCCTACCTCTAACCATTGCATTACCATTAATATTAACTTAATCACTCTTCCTTACAAGGGCATCCATTGGTCTACACTTGACGTGTCCAAATAATCTAAGACGATTTTCTCACAATTTATCTTCTATAAGAGATACTTTTACCATTTCACAAATTTGTTCATTCCTCATTTTATCCTTTTGAGTTTTGCCACAAATCCATCTTAGCATTTGCATCTCCGCCACACTCATTTTTTATATATTTTATTTTTTGGTTTCCCAACACTCTGTCCCATATAACATGGCGGGTATAATGGATGTCCTATAAAATTTTCCTACTAACTTTAAAGGTATACTCCTATCACACAATACGTCGGTATCAGTTCTCAATTTAACCAGGAAGCTTTAATCCTATGAGTAACATCATCTATAATATCTCCATCATTTTGGATAATCAAGCGTAAATAATAAAAAATAATAATTTTTACGTATCTATTGATCCTCGAATTTCACCACATCCCAATTTGTCCTCCGTTCACTACTAAAATTGCACTCCACATATTTTATTTTAGTCTTGCTTATTTTAAATCCTCTTATCTCTAGAGTTTCTCTCCATATTTCTAATCTAGAACTAATTCCCGTCTTAGTCTCATCCACTAAAATAATATCATCTATAAATAGCATACACCACAACACCTCATCTTGTATTTTTTCACTCACCTCATCCATAACAAGAGCAAAGAGATAATGACTTAGTGTTAAACCTTAGTGCAGACCTACAGTAATTGGGAATTCACTACTTTCTCCAGTTGATGTTCTTACTATAGTAATGGCCCCATCATATATATCCTTAATCACATCAATATAACTACGACTCACTCCTTTTTTTATGTAGAACCCACCATGTGATATCTCTTGGTATCCTATTGTTAGAGCTTTAGACCATTACCATGCTTTATGTAATAATTTTAGTTATGGATTTACTACTTAAATAAAATCCGTTTTCCCTATTTTAATGAGAACCATGTATGGAAATAATGTTTTTATTATTTTATATATTTCTGGTGTCTTATATTCTACTTAATAGGTGTTCTGGTGTGTAGAGTATGGCTTATGCATAGAGGATCATATCATCAATTGTTGTGGAATATAAGTTTTATCATTCACAGTCTTAGATGAAAGTGGACACACCATCAGTAGGGTTATAGCACAATAGTTTAGTAGGTCTATCTTCATTACGAAAAATAGTATAGTTCAAACTTATTATGCTAGTACACTTTGTGTGTATTGCATGGGACCACTTTGAGGTCATTGCCTTTATACTAGTTTTATAAGACAATGTACAGCTAGTGATTATTACATTTGCTTAAGGCTCTTAATCTGGATATGATTGATGGATACATGCATTAGTTATTTATTGCTTTAACCTCTTGGGCGAGATTCATTATTAGATCAATAATCTTGAAACATTGGGTAATTGTGATTAATCTGTAGTGAAAGTATTTGATAGATGAAATCCACGTCTCGGTATAGAGACTAGTGATACCCCCTTGAGATGCTTATCAGTTTTGTATGTGTTAAGCCAGCTATGATTATGTATCTGACACTACAAATAAGTTAAGTTGGACCGCTCAAGGACTTAAAGAAGTTAATCAAATAAATTATCAATAATTTATTTTATTAATAGGTATTAGTGACCTTAATATGGAAAATTATGTAATTAATAATAAGGAGCTCAAAATATAATTTTAAGTTAAGGAATGGAGATGCAATTATAATTATGTAGTGGTATTAGTTATAATTAATGGACTGGAATTAGAATTCGAGTTAGATTAGGTTTTCTCAGGCCCATTAGTGAGTCACTCTCCCTCCCTCCCTGCCTCCTTCTCTCTCTCTCTCTCTCACACACACACACACACACACACACGCATATATATATATATATATATATACATATATATATATATATATATATATATATATATGCGTGTGTGTGTGTGTGTGTGTGTGTGTGTGTGTGTATATATATAGGGGAACTTAAATAAGGTCAGAGGGAGAGAGAAAGTAGCGTTCCTGAAAGGGAGATATGGTTCTTCCATTGGCGAATGAATGGCATTATGTTCCTTCGCAATCTCTTGGCAATATCTTGGCACCATAGACTTAATACAAAAATCATATCGATTTAAAATAAAGCATATCTGGAGAGAGAAAAATGCAGTGGTAGATATATTTACTACAAGGGTGTAACACCCCGCTTAAAATAATAATGGGTGGCCAGCCCTATACTATATTAAATCAGGAATTTCAGATGGTCCAGTCTCAACATCAACTATCGGTACTATATAATATAGGACTAACTACCCGATATCATATAAGCGAGATGTTAAATAAATTAAAACATGCCACATAACACAACCCAACACTACAAAATTTCTAATAAATAAGAGAGATGCAAGAAAGAACTATAAGAAATGAAAGGTATCACTATACATGAATATGCCATAAATAAATAAACCCGAATAAGCTGTCGGGTCACAGCAAATACAATAACTGAAGGGAATAAATATAAACATGTAAGTAAATATCCCTTGGGTACAAACCCGATATACAACATGAATCCTACCTAGAATTTTAAAGAAGTAGGAAGCGGCTACATGAAACATCCCGCAACAGTCCGCACCTGTCACGGCTCCCGAGACTCTGGATAGAAGGTCATCCGGCACCCATGCGGTAGGATACCTGTGGAAATATATATATGTATATACAAGAAGGAGGGAGAAGTAAACGGGTCAGAGCCCCGAATGTGTAAAATATTTAGCAAGTGTGTTAACCGTGCATAATAAATACCGGTGTACTTAATTTCATAAATAAGTGAGACCGCACTCTCGTGGAATCCCAACTCACCTCTCATCTAAAGGCGCGCACCTATTCGCGTCCTCAAATTTTTTTAGTTAAATTACCCCCATTGATTTTAGGACGACCTAACTTATTAGGCCTAGCCTATATCCACGAGAACTACCTTCCCGTCATAATCTAAGGATCCACCCGTGCTAATCCTATTAGATTATGATTACACAATTATGCCATAAAAGGCTTAATGAATTCTGATTAATAATCTCATGAATTATAATTATCATAATTCTTAAAACATTACCCCTATACATATACATATATATATACATACCTATATAGGCTAAAAACGTAAGAATTAATATACTTAATAATATGCACATGGAATATTGGCAAGACTTCTCTCTAATCCCAAAATTGTACTACGTTTCGTGCGTGGGGAGTCTCGCAAAGCGAAATCCAAACAAGGAACCGCCCCATTACACTACTCCTGACAAGGTCAAGACCAGAGATCCGAGATGCCACCTATGGAATTACTTCTCTCAAATCTCGACATGGCACTACGTTTCGTGCGTGAGGTGTCTCGCAAAGCGAAATCCAAACAAGGAACCACCTCGTTACACTACTCCTGGGCAATGTCGATCCTAGAGATCCATAATCCTCAACCTACAAGTAAATAGTACCATTATTACTAACTATAACTACTAAAGAAAGAAAGAAGAAAAGAAAAGAAAGAAAACAAATAAGATAAAATTAAAGAACCTCCAATAATATCCTTGGGATGATGTAACCGAATAATACCTTATGTGTGATACATCAACCCCCATCAATCTAGTACACCATGATCATCTAAGATGTACTTCATAAAAGTCCATATCCTTTCATCTATAGGATATATATATATGAATATATATATATATATATAGGTATTTATTTCTAACCGTATATATATCATCATCAATCCAATAGCCAAGTGTACATACTACATATGATGTACAAGGCCATGCACATAATATACCCGGCTATATATATCGTCGATAAACTGCATCAGTGCTATCATCTTCCCAGTGCCCGGCTCACGTAGCAATACTGGGGCCACCATGGTGGGACTAAACGACACCCATCTCGTGGTAAACACACGCACACGACGTCCCGGGAAGCGGTCATAGTTCCAACCGGCAATGAGACGAAACATACCCACCACGTCTCATCCCAAAAATATATATCTATATGTATAATAATCACAAGGGACGACTATGACCTGGGGAATATCCACACCCTGCATTTTATGCCAGGATGCTCACCCTCTACGCGCGCAACTTCCCAATGATAGCATGAGCGGGGTATGCTTAACCAATTAAGTATATGTATTATTCACATGCACAATATATATACATCCATATGATCCAATTATAGGATCAAATAATAAACCACCATATACGGTTTAAGTATCCATACCATGTATGTTCATAACATAAATATATCCATACATTTATATACATACGGATATATATATCAACACATATACACATATCCTTATATCTATATATGATAAACTAATTCTCGTTCATATGTATAAGATATATATATACCTGGCTATAAGTATACATAGTCCTCGATATGCAAGCCGTCACCACAATTCCTTTAATATACCTCGATACGTGAATATAATCCCATACTTGAAACATATTCGATCATTTTCCTACGATGAATAGTCTCCCAAACCATATGTATATATCTATACCTATATATATTCAACATTAGGGCTATCACCCAAGAGTTTGCGTAGGAATCCTTCACTACACATATCACCTATATCTCCGAGTACATTAAAGAATCTAGTAATCATTTGACTATCGGTATACATATAACTAATAGTCTATCAGCCTCAAGCTCATTCTTTCAATCATCAAATAATCTCATTTCCCTCGATTTCGACTATGGTTCAATCACTTTTGTGAATACCCTAGTCTGAGACCTCTCTAAGAGATTCCTAGCCTCACATCACATCTACACCTACTTTTAATCTACAATTAGGATTCTCAATCCCAAAGGGTTTCCCCAAAATCTCTATACATAACTCCAAATACATATATGGATATATTTCTCCCAAATTACCCTAAGGAGTCCCCAAAATTCTAATGTGTGAGAAACCCCTTAAGTGTCTCCAAGAACATATCTCCTTCATCATAAGAGAAGGCCCCAAATCAAATAAACCCAACCAGAAAGGGTTTGAATTCACTATGGAGAAAATACCTCAAAATGCCCTGTTTCCGAATCGATTCGGCCCTGTTCCGAATCGATTCGGACTAGCGAATTGATTCGATCTCCAAGGCAAATCGATTCGGGTCCAAAGACCTGGGCTTCTGCAATAGGCCGAATCGATTCGTCTTGGGGTCCGAATCGATTCGGTCAATGCAGACTTGCCAATTTTACCAAACCGAATCGATTCGCTTGAGGGGGCGAATCGATTCGGACCTGCAATTTTTGAAGGGTTCATCTGTTTCTTCAAAACCCACGAATTTTAAACCCTAAATTTCTCATTCCAACCCCCAATCCTTCATCAAATCATGATTTTAAGCCCATTAACCAACCCAAAGTTGATCCCAAACATTTCTATGTCATTAATTCTCAATTTAAACATTGATTTCAAGATTTAAACCTAAAATCTAGGTTTTGACATTAATACCCAAAAACCATTTCTTTACCCCACAATTTATGAAATGAAATACACAAATAGCTATTTAGCAAGATTAAACACTTGCCTCAGATTTGTAGAGGTTGGATCGTCCTCGATGTCGCGGTTGGATCGGAAATCCCAAGCTTTTCTTCCTCTCTCTCTTCTTTTCCTTCTTCTTCTTCTTTCCCTTTTCTTTCTCTCTTTTCTCAAATGAGAAGGCTTCATCCGTAAGCCTTAAATCCTTTAAAACAACAAACCCAGTTTTAAATGTTAATACACACTTTAAATGACTCGTTGACTCCAATTCAAGTCAAAACAACTTAAAAACATTCCGGAGCCGAAATAAGACCCAATGACAGTCATTTTGACTATCTCGACCCTTCCGGGATCGATGGTACCCTCAAAAATATCATCCGGAATACTTTGAAACGTCCTCTATTTTTGGACTTAAATTCCCAAATTTTAAAATTCTCCAATTTAATTAAATTTAATTTTCCCAAAATTAAATTTCTCAGCCTCCAAAGTCGTGGGGTGTTACAATCTTCCCCCCTTACAAGAATTTCGTCCGCGAAATTTAAGACATGCCTAGGACCTCAATATCATCTAGTCCTTACATCAATCCTCAAGATCACTATGCCGATCCTTTCTAGTTCTCACGTCGAACCATATAGCCTTGAAAACAAACTAACTACTCAGGGCGCCCATACACCCCGTACCTGAGTCTCCACTCGTAGAATTTTAATCAGGCTCCATTAGCCTCAAAATTGTAAGATAACCCTCGGTAATATAATCTATAACAATATACTAAATATATAAAAGTTTGAAAATTTCCACTGGTTGAACTCTCCTCAATTCCTGACGCTAGCCACTTTCGTGCGGGGGAGGTCTCGCAAGCGAAATCCAAACAAGGAACCCTCCCAATACACTACTGCGTAGCTAGGTCGGGGATTGAGATTAGTTGAACCAGGGTTAAGGTTTTATAAAAAGATTTTCTCATATTTTAGATATTGCCCGAGGGCCTATACAATAATACAATATAAATATTTTCCGCGTCTTTCGACACGCCAAACAAACACCTTATGTTTAAGACACAAGGCCTCAACAAATACAATACTCTAGCCAATATCTAGTTCTCAAAACTAGCACAACTATGAGCTAAATTATCCGCTCAACATACCCCTACTAAACTTTAAATCTCTCAACTCTAAAACTTCTTTACATACGTTAACGTCTTTCCACAATATAAGTCTCCCCTCTTAGGCGCACTATAATCAAATGCCCTACCTACCCATAAGACAATAGTCTTATAGTCACTATTCAGCGAACCTTAACATTCCTCACCTCCGGAATTCATTATTATAACTCTCGACGTTCCCGGTATCGCACAAAGTATGACTTAAACCCAAAGAAAGGTATTCTACCTTATACTTCCATAATCTAATGGTTTCACCTCATCCAAGGATCTCAATTCAAGACCCTCTACGTCTTCCAGGACAATCACTACTCCTAAACCTATTTCTCCATAAGAGAAACATCTTCCTCAAAATCCTTCCTAACCATATTGAAGGGCAAGGCGCGATTGCAACTGTCGGAAACTCCTTCAGTTCTACACAACGAAACTTAGTCTCCAAAGGCATTCTCCCTCATCTTAGAAGGCTATACTCCTAATATTGGGACAACTACACCAACCTCACCTCGGTAAAAGTCACCAACATTAGGTTTCCTAACTAAGGTTAACAGATTCTCAATCTAGACCTCCCAAGGACTACACTACATGTCTCTCCTGGGACTTACCTCACTAAGACCAAGATTCGCCATTCGAGTAAATTTCCTTTCTTACTCAACTGCCGATAAATCACCTCGAACCACTGCTAGAAATCTCCTCAATAACTCCTCCAAAACCGGGGAAGACAAATACCCCCGATTGAAGCGTACCCAAAATATACTATGGGTATTGTACTTCTAATCCTATCCTTTCCTAGACGACAAAAATCTAGGCGACGTCTGAAACGAAACAAAAGCAACTGTTATCAGAACGTCAATCAAGTGAATATACTTCACAGAAGAAAACAACGCAGTGAACACAACAGTCCTATTTTTAGGGCTTTATGTCAAGAACGTTAACGGAAGAATGCAGAAACTCGCACAGATCTTAAGGACTCTAGAACCTGATGCTCTGATACCATCTGTAACACCCCTCTTAAAATAATAACGGGTGGCTAGCCCTATACTATATTAAATCAGGAATTTCAGATGGTCCAGTCTCAACATCAACTATCGGTACTATATAATATAGGACTAACTACCCGATATCATATAAGCGAGATGTTAAATAAATTAAAACATGCCACATAACACAACCCAACACTACAAAATTTCTAATAAATAAGAGAGATGCAAGAAAGAACTATAAGAAATGAAAGGTATCACTATACATGAATATGCCATAAATAAATAAACCCGAATAAGTTGTCGGGTCACAGCAAATACAATAACTGAAGGGAATAAATATAAACATGTAAGTAAATATCCCTTGGGTACAAACCCGATATACAACATGAATCCTACCTAGAATTTTAAAGAAGTAGGAAGCGGCTACATGAAACATCCCGCAACAGTCCGCACCTGTCACGGCTCCCGAGACTGTGGATAGAAGGTCATCCGGCACCCATGCGGTAGGATACCTGTGGAAATATATATATGTATATACAAGAAGGAGGGAGAAGTAAACGGGTCAGAGCCCCGAATGTGTAAAATATTTAGCAAGTGTGTTAACCGTGCATAATAAATACCGGTGTACTTAATTTCATAAATAAGTGAGATCGCACTCTCGTGGAATCCCAACTCACCTCTCATCTAAAGGCGCGCACCTATTCGCGTCCTCAAATTTTTTTAGTTAAATTACCCCCATTGATTTTAGGACGACCTAACTTATTAGGCCTAGCCTATATCCACGAGAACTACCTTCCCGTCATAATCTAAGGATCCACCCGTGCTAATCCTATTAGATTATGATTACACAATTATGCCATAAAAGGCCTAATGAATTCCGATTAATAATCTCATGAATTATAATTATCATAATTCTTAAAACATTACCCCTATACATATACATATATATATACATACCTATATAGGCTAAAAACGTAAGAATTAATATACTTAATAATATGCACATGGAATATTGGCAAGACTTCTCTCTAATCCCAAAATTGTACTACGTTTCGTGCGTGGGGAGTCTCGCAAAGCGAAATCAAAACAAGGAACCGCCCCGTTACACTACTCCTGACAAGGTCAAGACCAGAGATCCGAGATGCCACCTATGGAATTACTTCTCTCAAATCTCGACATGGCACTGCGTTTCGTGCGTGAGGTGTCTCGCAAAGCGAAATCCAAACAAGGAACCACCTCGTTACACTACTCCTGGGCAATGTCGATCCTAGAGATCCATAATCCTCAACCTACAAGTAAATAGTACCATTATTACTAACTATAACTACTAAAGAAAGAAAGAAGAAAAGAAAAGAAAGAAAACAAATAAGATAAAATTAAAGAACCTCCAATAATATCCTTGGGATGATGTAACCGAATAATACCTTATGTGTGATACATCAACCCCCATCAATCTAGTACACCATGATCATCTAAGATGTACTTCATAAAAGTCCATATCCTTTCATCTATAGGATATATATATGAATATATATATATAGGTATTTATTTCTAACCGTATATATATCACCATCAATCCAATAGCCAAGTGTACATACTACATATGATGTACAAGGCCATGCACATCATATACTCGGCTATATATATCGCCGATAAACTGCATCAGTGCTATCATCTTCCCAGTGCCCGGCTCACGTAGCAATACTGGGGCCACCATGGTGGGACTAAACGACACCCATCTCGTGGTAAACACACGCACACGACGTCCCGGGAAGCGGTCATAGTTCCAACCGGCAATGAGACGAAACATACCCACCACGTCTCATCCCAAAAATATATATCTATATGTATAATAATCACAAGGGACGACTATGACCTGGGGAATATCCACACCCTGCATTTTATGCCAGGATGCTCACCCTCTACGCGCGCAACTTCCCAATGATAGCATGAGCGGGGTATGCTTAACCAATTAAGTATATGTATTATTCACATGCACAATATATATACATCCATATGATCCAATTATAGGATCAAATAATAAACCACCATATACGGTTTAAGTATCCATACCATGTATGTTCATAACATAAATATATCCATACATTTATATACATACGGATATATATATCAACACATATACACATATCCTTATATCTATATATGATAAACTAATTCTCGTTCATATGTATAAGATATATATATACCTGGCTATAAGTATACATAGTCCTCGATATGCAAGCCGTCACCACAATTCCTTTAATATACCTCGATACGTGAATATAATCCCATACTTGAAACATATTCGATCATTTTCCTACGATGAATAGTCTCCCAAACCATATGTATATATCTATACCTATATATATTCAACATTAGGGCTATCACCCAAGAGTTTGCGTAGGAATCCTTCACTACACATATCACCTATATCTCCGAGTACATTAAAGAATCTAGTAATCATTTGACTATCGGTATACATATAACTAATAGTCTATCAGCCTCAAGCTCATTCTTTCAATCATCAAATAATCTCATTTCCCTCGATTTCGACTATGGTTCAATCACTTTTGTGAATACCCTAGTCTGAGACCTCTCTAAGAGATTCCTAGCCTCACATCACATCTACACCTACTTTTAATCTACAATTAGGATTCTCAATCCCAAAGGGTTTCCCCAAAATCTCTATACATAACTCCAAATACATATATGGATATATTTCTCCCAAATTACCCTAAGGAGTCCCCAAAATTCTAATGTGTGAGAAACCCCTTAAGTGTCTCCAAGAACATATCTCCTTCATCATAAGAGAAGGCCCCAAATCAAATAAACCCAACCAGAAAGGGTTTGAATTCACTATGGAGAAAATACCTCAAAATGCCCTGTTTCCGAATCGATTCGGCCCTGTTCCGAATCGATTCGGACTAGCGAATTGATTCGGCCTCCAAGGCAAATCGATTCGGGTCCAAAGACCTGGGCTTCTGCAATAGGCCGAATCGATTCGGCTTGGGGTCCGAATCGATTCGGTCAATGCAGACTTGCCAATTTTACCAAACCGAATCGATTCGCTTGAGGGGGCGAATCGATTCGGACCTGTAATTTTTGAAGGGTTCATCTGTTTCTTCAAAACCCACGAATTTTAAACCCTAAATTTCTCATTCCAACCCCCAATCCTTCATCAAATCATGATTTTAAGCCCATTAACCAACCCAAAGTTGATCCCAAACATTTCTATGTCATTAATTCTCAATTTAAACATTGATTTCAAGATTTAAACCTAAAATCTAGGTTTTGACATTAATACCCAAAAACCATTTCTTTACCCCACAATTTATGAAATGAAATACACAAATAGCTATTTAGCAAGATTAAACACTGGCCTCAGATTTGTAGAGGTTGGATCGTCCTCGATGTCGCGGTTGGACCGGAAATCCCAAGCTTTTCTTCCTCTCTCTCTTCTTTTCCTTCTTCTTCTTCTTTCCCTTTTCTTTCTCTCTTTTCTCAAATGAGAAGGCTTCATCCGTAAGCCTTAAATCCTTTAAAACAACAAACCCAGTTTTAAATGTTAATACACACTTTAAATGACTCGTTGACTCCAATTCAAGTCAAAACAACTTAAAAACATTCCGGAGCCGAAATAAGACCCAATGACAGTCATTTTGACTATCTCGACCCTTCCGGGATCGATGGTACCCTCAAAAATATCATCCGGAATACTTTGAAACGTCCTCTATTTTTGGACTTAAATTCCCAAATTTTAAAATTCTCCAATTTAATTAAATTTAATTTTCCCAAAATTAAATTTCTCAGTCTCCAAAGTCGTGGGGTGTTACAAAGGGCAGCCTCTCAAAATTGAAATACAAATTATTGGAGATTTTGCTCTCTTCCTCAAATGATCAAAGGCCAGCTTAATATGGGCAGACATCAAATTCCTCAAATTAGGACTAGGGTCAAAAAATAAATGTAATGGGGATAACATAAATCCCCAATTTTTTATTCATTTGAAGTTTTCTTCAAATTATAATGGGGATATAATAAATTACCGAATTTTCAGTTTTTTGGCTAGAGTAACGGGCCCATCCTCTAGTCATAGGTTAGTAGGGACTTGTTGAGCTACGGAGAGGCTTTTTCTCTATTTTTTATATAAATAAAATTTATGGGGGTACCGTCCCTCTTTGGAAAAAAAATGGCATTATGTTCCCACTGTTCTTGCAATATTAGGGGAAGGAAGTTGTCCCTGACAATGATGATGATGGAGATGATAGGGTTTATTTTTTTATAAAAATGAATTTTTAATTTATTTAAAAAAATTAAGGGGTAAACAAAAATTTTCACTTCAACATTACATTAAAAATGTTGTGGTTCTTAGTATTTTTATGGCACGGTGGTAGGGCTAAAATTTTGTGGCGCTTTTTGTAAAAGGTGTATGAGGTAAAGATATAGAATCTCAAAATTTATTTTAAAATAAATGACTAATGAATGTACAAATCTTCATAATTTGTATTTCTTTCCCACTACACCTTTTCCCTTTCTTACAAATATTCCACCACATCATACTGTACTACTCTAAAAGCATCCACATATTGGAGTAGATGTCCCAGGGTCTATTGATCATGTGTATAAATCAAACTACAAAACAAATTCACATACGTAAAGTCCAAAAAGGTGGGACTAGGGTTTACCTTCGAGATCTCTCTAGTTTGATCTCGTCTCAATATGAACGGATTTGATGACGATTCATCTAGAATAAAGGCTCGATGCACCTCTTGATCTTCTACCATATTCCCGATATGAACAGTCACGAGTAGAGTGTGGGCTCTTCCTTAGTGACCACCTTCTCTTTCCACTTTTTCTCCCCACTTCCCCTCTTGTTCACCATGTGAATCTGGGATTTTTCTCAAGGGTGACAGCTGACTTGAGGTAAAAAGTGCATTAGGTGGTGTAATACCTGAGTAGTATCAAAGCTTAGATGATCGTTACGATCCGTTAAAAGTATATATTGTCTCATATACCCTATATAACTTAATCAAATTCAAAAACACTCTAACTAAGTTGAAACTACACATGAAACTGTAGAACTTTTTTAATTTCCTAAGTACTCCAACGTTATAAAATGACAAAAATACCCCTACAAACTTTGGAAGAAGCATAACTTGAACTCTATTTCATATCAAGACCCAAACGTTATATCAAATAGGACCTTTAGGTCTTTACTAATTTAATTTTATAATTCTAACCCTTAATCTTTCATAAAATTACACTAATTCCCCTTAAACATGAAAATTTATCACATAAAATACAAAATTAATATGAAACCTCTTCCTTAGGGACCAAAGTTAAAACTAACATGTTTATACTTTTCCCCTGCCAGCAAAAATCCATATCGATAGAAAATGCCAAGTTTTAAATGGATAATACCATCGTCACATGTAAAAATCTTGTGCCTAAACATTATCTTCTTAAAACAAGGAAGAATACATCTCTATTATTCACCAATCAAATGTCCCTAGTCCATACTAAAAAAACCCAAGAATTCCATCCCTAAAACTCACCCGTTTAGGAGAACCAAACTTTCTTTTTTTTAAATCCAAACTGGTAACCTATGATTTTATGTATCATTTTTTATTTTTATTGTCCAAAATATTTTATGCACTATCACAAAGCACAACCCTATCAAAGAACCCAGGCTTTTATGTATAGAATGGCATGTATATGAAGAAACACTAAAAAACACCGTTAAAGCTTGAGCTTTAATGGTGAAATTACATTCCTTAACTTTGGACCTATTTCAAAGTGCAGAATAAGTTCTTTATGAGCCCAGGAGCTCAAGTGTAAGTGCCATTTTTGAAAGAAAATAAGTTTTGAACTCCAATTTGTCAAAGGTGTTTTCGAAGTTTAGAAACTTCAAATTCAAATTTCTCTTTAATCAGGATAATTCAATCCTTCAAACCAAAGACAAACTCTTCCTTAGGATAACATAAACCCAACCATAAGCTTAAAAGCCATTGCCATACTCTATAACTCCATGAATGTTCGATCAAAAATTTTAGAATAAATATGGTAGTTGAAACTTAATCATTTCTGAACCTCAATGCATGATACCTATATATTTGGATTGCTGGTGAAAAATTAGGTTGGATTTGTTCTAGAATCATCTTAAATGGTTTAAGAAATTAGAAGATATAATGAGGTAAAAGTTTTGTCAAAATCTAAGTCAATTGTCCAGAGGTTGAATATAAACTTTTCAACTTGAAACCTTGACCAAGTGTGGCCAATCAAAATTTCCAGATTTTTTTTCCAATTTTTTTTTTATTTTTTCTTGTCAAAATGGTATAAGGTAAGGCAGTGTTTGGTCACCCCTACCTCAAATTATAGAAAACCAACGTTTTAATTTAAAAGTATTTTTATAAAATTACAAGTTGACCCCTCTTATTTGTTTTTTGTTTTGAATTTTGTCCCCAACTTGTTTCACATATTCTTTGAAAAAATTTAAGCCAAAAAGTCTTCTACACCATTTTCCAAATATGATCTTAGCCCCTACATTTTAAACTCTAAACAATAATTACAAATTATCCCCTATACTTGAAGGAATACAGTTTTCTTCATTTTCTTTCCATTCAATCTTATCCCCAACAGTATACACTTACAACTATGTTGATTGACAGATAACCAAGCACCTAATCCTACTGATCCCGACTCCAGTAAATTCTAAACACATTCTCCATAACTGCCAAATAGGTTTTGTCCTTTCAATAGTAATTTTAGCATACTTGATATAAATATTACTTATATAACACTGTAATAGCCACAAATTACTCTTAGTATATGCATGTTATGATACAACCATAATACAAATGTTGATAAATATCATTGGTATTTGAATATGGATCACTTGAATCAATTTAAACCCTTGCCATATAATAACTAATTTCATGAGGATATTTCAACTATTGAATCAATTTACCCATGTAGTTATGTGCTAAATGTCTTTGTTATAAGCATCAGTATAACTAGGGAGTAGAATGTTGTGTTATTACATAAAATTTTTCTACTTGGATTATAGGTCTCAGATGTTTGAGAGCCTGGATTTATTGTTACATAAGTATGAGTGCCACTCTAGTTAGTGTTCCTTGTTGTTTATTTCCCCCAAAGGTTTTGGGTTGATATTATTATTTGGTTATACTATTTATCCGTGATTTTTCTATAACAATTAGTAAACTGATAATTAAATGATTATCCTTTTAACAATCCTTAACTTTCTTTTTATAAGAACTATTTCTTGCGCTTTATTCAGTAAACAGTTAAATCCAAACACACTCAAACCTCTATATACATATAAATGTTATAGAACTGGTTAAAATCTACTTATAGTGTTTATTCCTTTTTACCTCCGGATGTACCAAGATAAGGAAGACATGCCCCCTCAATTTTTGTGACATGCATGGATCATATGTATGCTTATATATCTATATGGAAGGAGTTTAAGGAAGATGGAAGCAAAGAATGGCGTTTCTCATTGACCTACATCATTTTTTAGTTTGGGATAAAATGTAACACGTATAATTCATCCCTGTAGTGGTAATACAATATATTTAATATGATATTAGTTGTCGATGAATAAAGTTATGTTTTACACCTTGACTTTAGTTTCATCGATTTGTTATTATCTTGTACATTCATACCAAAAATAGGGTGTGACAATTTGGTATCAGAGTGCGATTTTAAAATGCACCAGGTTAGATTTCTATATGAAAATAATAGAGGATATTAGCTACTTTACATTTTTGTAACTTATTTACTTTCATCACACACTAAATATTTTTTGCAGCATGAATATTCGGGATTCGTAGCTTTTTAGTTTCAACATAGTTTCAACCAATAGATGGGAAGATACCCTGAAAGAATAGGACTTTCTTAAACTCAGTTCATGGTTCGAGGTGTAGATGATGATTGGAGGAACTCCAGTGTTGTCGTAAAACATCTACTATTAACCAACTACATCTCTAGTGAGGATCAAGTTATGAGGAAGATGCGAGAATATATCGATGGCCACATTATTCTCCAAGAAGATATCAGTCTTCCCTAGAACGATATTTATTCTCCACTCCCGTTCCAAATTGAAGCCACTCCTAATGGAGATCTTTTTATCAATGTTTCCTCTGACTCCTCCAGTAGCTCAATTGACGATGATCCATCCGAACCTATTGACTTTGATTTTGTTCCTGACTCTGACCCATCTGAAACTGACGCTATTATTCCAGAATGAAGGAAAAATAAGAGGCATCCTCCTATTAGTAATATAACTAATAAGTAGTTGGTAGATATGGTGGTAATGCTATAAACATATGTAGATTTTAAGCTAATAGTGTGTTGTATAAAAGTCAGCATGCCTAGTATATGTTTAGGTTTATGGTATGATAGTATGAAAACGTAATATGTACTACTAGCTATAACGATATTTAGTATAATACAACTTATGTAAAGTTGCTTCTATATGTTCTTTGCCAAAAATCTTATTCTTATGTATTTTATTTATGTAAATGTTATATTATGCTTTAGGATGGTTAACACTTGCACTCCTTCCATCGGATACCGAACTGGGCAGACTCGCACTAAAGGAATTATAAAATTCAGGAATTAACATCTCTCGCTAAGCAGCAACAAGCACTAACTCCACACTCGTTTCAAGAGGAAGATACAGATAAAACATGTCAAATTAATGCTCTTAAGGAATTTATGAGGCAATGAACCCCTCCATTTCATGGAAAGTTGGGAGCTAGTGAGCTAAGAAATAGATACGCCAAATTATGAAGATATTCAAAGGGGTAGGAATTTCAACCAATCTTCGAGTAATTTTATCATCCTATATGCTTGAATGTGAAGACGATTCCAAGTGGCAAGCTATAGCCTAAGGTTGTAATGTAACCACCATAACCTGTAAGTAGTTTGGAGATATCTTCTTCAAAAAGTAATTTTTTGAGATCCAAATAGACCACTTAACCTCGGATATTCTAAAATCAAAGCAAGCTAACATTCCCATAGCCCAGTATGAAGCCAAGTTTATCGAATTATCCCATTATGCAAGAGAGTATGTGAGCACCGAAGCCAAGAAATGTAAACATTTTGAGAGAGGATTACACCCAAATATTAAAACATTTTTCATACCTTTATAAATCTCAGAATTTTTCCAACTCATTGAAGTCGCCTTAATTATTGAACGTAATCCCGTTTCGGGTGAATATGTGTTATTGCCCAATATCATTAATAGTAACAACCATGTTACAACAACCTGACCTAGACCTTGAGTATAACCTTATCCCAACCCTACTAGACAAATTTATTCCCGACTTTACCATATCCCTACCTATCTAGTAATTCGATGCCGTAAGTGTCAAGAGGTAGGACACATATGTCCGCTATGTCATAAGTTATACCCCCAGTGATAAGAAACCAACCTGGTAATTATTTAAGACCCATATGAATAGTTCCTTCCTATAATCAGTGCATGCCCTATAACGGTGGTAGAAAGCCCGAGTGAGTCCCTAACCGTGGGAAGAATTATGCTAAAATTGCTTATATGGTATTTGAACGATGCAGTAGAAGGTAAGATACTCTTTTATAATTATCCCAATCATGTCTTATTTGATTATGGATCAACTCACTCATTCACTGGTCTTAAACTAACTGAAGTTTTGCAAATTTTACCAAAATCATTGGACACTCTCTTAGAAATAGAATTACCTACCAGTGAGGTTTGTACACCTGCTCAAAAGTATGACAAGTGTAAAATTCATCTAGGTATAGGTACACTCTTTGTAAATTTAATAATCTTAGATATACGTGGATTCAATATTATTATTGGAATGGATGTGTTCTCAAAGTACCACGCTTATATCGATTGTTATTTATAAAAAGTATACTTTCGAGACCAAAATAACCACGCTTTTGTGTTCCAAGGAGCCGATGATTCGAAACCTTCAACTTCCCAAATCCAAAGTATCAATAACCCTTTGTTTTTTAAGATCATAGAACAGTTTGGTGATATTTTTTTAGAAAATTGCCTAGAATACCACACTCCCGAGAAATTGAGTTTACTATCAATCTTTTTTTGCATAATTACCTTATTCTGACACCTCTATATCGAATGGTCCCTCTATAACTTCGTGAACTTTGTATTTAACTAGGTAATATACTTAAAAAGGGTTTTATTTGCCTTAGTTCATCTACCTAGGGAGCACCCATTTTGTTCATGAAAAATAGTGATGGAAGTTGTTGATTGTGTGTGGAAAACTGTAGATTGAATTCAGTACCAATTAAAAATTGGTATAACTTACCTAGAATTGGAGATTTTTTTTATCAAATTATGGTTGCAAGGATCTTTTCAAAGATAGACTTGAAATTTGGCTACCATTAGTTACGAGTGAGATAAGAGGATATTCCAAAAACTTCATTTTAAACATGTTATGGACATTTCAAATTTATTGTGATGTCTTTTGGATTAAGCAATTCCCCTGCAGCTTTTATCGACCTAATGCATTGGATATTCCAACCTTTTCTTGATCAGTTTGTTATTTTATTTATTGATGATATTCTCATTTACTCCCAGAATCCTGAGGAACATGCCCAACATTTAAAGATAGTATTAGGAATCGTGAGGAACCACTAGTTGTATGATAAAAAGAGCAAATGTGAATTCTCGATGAAGGAAGAGAAAATTTTAGGACATGTCATTTTTGTAAATAGAATCTTATTCAACCCAGCAAAGATCACAACCATTTTAGAATGGAAAAATCAAACCGTTGTCACCAATATTAAAAGTTTTCTTGGGTTGTTGGTTACTACCGACTTTTTGTGCAAGGATTTTCCAAAATTTCTCTTCCATTGATGAAGCTAACTAGGAAGTAAATACCATTTATATGAACTTTCGAGCGTGAGAAAACATTCCAAACTTTAGAAGATAAGTTGACCACTTCCCCATCCTAATCATTCCTTCTACTAACGTAAGCTACGACGTATACACGATGCCTTATTGTAAGATTTAGGTTATATACTGATGCAAAAAGGACATATAATTGAGTATGGATCTCATCAACTCAAGATGCATAAACGTAATTATCTTATGCACGATCTTGAGTTAGCCGTTGTAGTTTTTTCTTCGAAAATATGGCATTGTTATCTTTATGGTGAAGAATTTTAAGTATTTTAAGATCACAAAATCTTGAAATACATCCTCTCCCCAAAAGACTTGAATTTGAGACAGAGACATTGGATCGAATTTTTGGAAGATTACAGATTCAAGTTACGCTACCATCCAAGAAAAGGGAAATGTTATAGCTAATGCCTTAAGCCATAACCCCATTAGAAGACTTAATAACCTGGTTTCTTATGATATTATTGCTACCATGGAGTAATATAATCTTCAGCCAAACCCTACTTTTTCAAAATTCACCAATATCGTAGTTTACCCATGATTGAGGAAGAATATTTTAGAACAATCAAGAACAAAGAGTTGTCATACGAGAAGCAGTCATGTCTGTAATTTAAAAAATAATTGCACATGGCTGATGATTTGTTCTTATAAGAAGAGGTATTATAACAAGAATATCATTCTAAATTTATGATACATCTCGGATGCTCTAAAATGTATCATTTACTGAAGTAACGATTTTGGTGGACAAATATGAGGAACGACATAGAAGACTATGTTAAGAGATATCTCACTTGTCACAAAGTAACGATAGAACACCGGTGTCCTGACGAACCCCTCCAACCTCTTCCAATCCCTGAGAGAAAATGGGATCAAATCACAATGGACTTGTCAATGGATTGCCTTGTACGTACCAAGGATACAAATATATTTGGGCGATAGTAGACTAAGTAACCAAGTCTGCCCATTTTCTCCGAGTGAAGATTGTTAATTCTTTCCAAAAACATAGAAAACTTTACATCCGAAAAATTATTCGATTACATGGGATTGCTTTATCCATAGTATTATACTGAGATTCTCATTTTGTGGGTAGATTTTTTCAAATAATAAAAACTCCAATGGGTACTAAACTTCATTTCAATGTAGCATTTCACCCTCAGACCGATGGACCATCTGAACGTACAATCGAAACATTGGAAGATATGTTAAGAGCCCGTGCGTTAGATATGCTCAATAATTTGAGTTACCACTTGTCTTTAATTGAGTTTTCATATAGCAACAGGTATCAATCAAGTATCAAAGACACCCCATTTGAAGCATTGTGTGGAACAACATGTCGTTCACCAATATGTTGGATCGAATCGAGAAATATCAAGAAATTTGGTCCTGAAATAATTCTAAAAACTACGAAAAATATACAACAAATTGGAGAAAGTCTAAATATGTCCCATGATCACCATAAGAGTTACGTTAATGATCTCATGAAGCCCTTAGAGTTCTATGTGTCCAATCAAGTATTCGTGAAAGTTTCAACCCAAAAAGGAATTTTACGATTCGGAAAGAAATGGAAGTTAGAGCCAAGATACATTGGACCCCTTGGCATTACTAAACGTGTTGTCTCAATGGCCTATGAATTAAATTTACCTCCAATATTCATAATGTATTACACATTTCCTAATGTATTACCCCTTGGAATTTTACGATTCGGAAAGAAATGGAAGTTAGCGCCAAGATACATTGGACCCCTTGGCATTACTAAACGTGTTGTCTCAATGGCCAATGAATTAAATTTACCTCCAATATTCATAATGTATTACACATTTCCTAGTTATGTCAATACACTACGGATTCGACACATATGATTACGTGGCACAAAATCTCTATTCGACCAAATCATGAATTTGAAGTGCATCATATTTAAATTCTACACAGTTAGGTAAAATTTCTTAGATAGAAGGAAATTCCTTTAGTAAAGGTACTCTAGGAACACCAAAATAATCAAGAAGCCGTCTGGGAACCAGAACAAACATGGAAAAATAATATCTTGAGCTTTTGCAGGTAAATTCAAGGACGAATGTTTATTAGGTAGATAGACTGTAATACCCGAGTAGGATCAAACCCTAATATGATCCAGTTACGATCCGTTAAAAAGTATATATCGTCTCATATCCCCTCATAACTTAGCCAAATTAAAAAAATCAAGTAAGTTGAAACTACACATGAAACCCTATGTGACACCCCGCCTAATAAAATACTGGGTGATCAGTCCTATACCAAATTAAAACAGGAATCCCAGTTGGTTCATCCTTAGCATCACCGTCGAAAACCTTTTTAAAACTTACTAACACCCTAGAATTCCGAAAAGCTGGTGCCAAATTTTATCTTGTTAATTAAACCAAACAGTACATGCGAAAATAAATATAATCCATTCACACAACTGAATTAATTGAACTAAACAAATAATAAAACGACATGCTGAATAAACCATCGGCCACCAAAATAAATAGTCCAATACAAATATTAAACACCTAAATAAAAATCTGAAAACTTAATTGAACTGATAAATGATTCCTACTCTAGGAATGAAAGAACGATGCGTTTAATCCAAGCTCCTGCTAGCATCCACATATGCCGCAGCTCTGTGTCCCTGGAATAGAATATCAATCCTGACGTCCCTGTGGCTGGACACCTAAAAGGTTTTGAAAATAGTTTTATAGCAAGGGTTAAAACCCAAAACATTTTGAAAATATTTAGCAAGTGAATTAACTGCAGTAATTTAAAATATAAGAATGCGCTCCATATTTAAGTTAGTGTCGCACTCTCTTGGGGACATTCTCACCCCTTCACCAAAGTGCACACCTAACGATTTCTGTAACCCCACCTAGTTGTACTACCCCGTCCAACTAATCCTTGTAATCCCCCTTTGCCTTTCCACTCTAAACCGAGTATTATTATCCATGGGTTATAAGTTATCTCACTAATTAACTATATTAATTTCCTTTAAATAATAACATATAACGGTGACACAAGTTATATAAAACAATTCCATCACACACTGTATTATTACCCGCATATAATATTTACTACCATTATATACGTACCTTTACCACAACATCAACACACACACACACACACACACACACACACATATATATATATATATATATATATATATATCCATCCATCCGAGTATACCCTCACCGGATGATTCCCTCTAAAATGCTATCTCACTAGGTGTGCTAACATAACCTAGTTCCCCAAGTTGGAATCTCTCACCAACCTGGCCCAATATATAAACATAGTGGAGGCGATCATATTCCTTTCTTGAAAGTGAGATAAATCCCTCACCCATATACCGGACGCTATGACTTGGGGATATACTCGCCCTACTCCTCAAGCTAGGGGATTCACCGACATCGCACAACCTCCCTTGATAGCACTAGAGTATATAAATTAAATAAATATCTAGTCAGTGATATTTAATAGCACACACAATAGATATAGGTATATATATACTATCACTACACCGTATATATATAATATAAACCTCGGCTTTACCATGTACTCAAAATCCCGTAACACAAGCCTGTAATTTCCTAAGTCTGTGGCCCGACTCAACTTAATTAATTTTCTCACTTATTAATTCACACGTCAATTAATATATTATTTTCCCGAGTCCGTGGCCCGACTCTTATATAAGTACTTTGCACATTGATTTATTTAATATTTACCCGAGTCTCTGATTCGACTCTAATTTAATTCATTTACACCTTAATTTATTAATATTAATCCGAGTTTATAGTCCAACTCTACTTAAATTAATTTACACATTAATTAATTACCAATCCGAGTCTATGGTCGGACTCTAAATTAAATTAATTTACACATTAATTAATTACCAATCCGAGTCTATGGTCCGACTCTAATTTAATTAATTTACACATTAATTAATTTAACACTTGGTGTCGCCTAACCATTATACCCGGACTTGCTCACTTGGCCCGTACCATCGTTAATACCCCATTCTATATTTCGCCCCATAACTAATTAATTACACCTCGATTCCTTTAATAATGTAGTGTCACTCAACTACAATACCTGAATATTTTCCCTTGGTCCAAAACCAATACTCACAAATAAATTCCCGAAATTGAATCCTCCCGTGAGATACAATTTTCACCCTCCTAAACCCAATTATATCCCCTTATAATGGTTAAGGAATATGAGTCACATAAGCATTTATCACTAAAAAAAAGTAGGGGATTAAATTCTAAATTAATTTCCCTTACATATATAAACAAGCCGAATTGCCAAAATTCTGGGACCTTCGATTGATCGATCCCCTGGGTCGATCGATCGATCGAACATGGATTCGTCTTCTCCGACTTACTGTTTTAGCCATTGGTGAACCCTTAATCTTTTGTTTCTTCCCCAAACCTTTACCCAAATCACAACCAACATATTCTCCACACAAGAAAAGGTTCTGAACATCCTAGAGACCTTAATCGATCATCAAATTTATACATAACCTGTAGTATATATGATTTGGGTTTTTCATCCGGGTCTCGTTCTACCAAATTTGACCAAACCATTTTCAGTTCATTTAATCACTAATAAATATTGTAATCCACTCTACAATTCTATCTTAATAGTCCCAAATCATAATTTAACCTCCATTGAGTCATTAAATCCGTCCATTACTCTAAATTCAGAAAACCCAATTTTAATTACGGTTACACACCCAAAATTAATTTTCATATACACATACTATAATATGAATTGTTTATCACTTATTTTAAGAATTAAGACAGTAAACCACTTGCCTGGAATGATTCGTAGAGTCTGATCCGTTTGTTCAGTGAAGGTGTTGATGAAGAACACCCCAATCCGTCCCTTAATTTGACTCCAAAAGACCCCCAATTAGCATCTTGATTTGTCTCTTCTGTGTTTCTCTCAAACCCTAGGTTTAGAGTTGTATTAACTGCCATTCACACTTCCCCCAATTACGATTAAAACCCTTAATCCCGTTTTAGGCCATACAGGCCTAATTAAAATGGCCCAAATCACCCCATGTGGGCCCGGCTATGCCCAAAAATACCCTGAGACCCAATTACAACCCCGGATCACTCTTTTCTGACTATCTCGACCCATCCGGACTCAACCGCGCACTCAAAATTGTTATCCAAAATACTTTATAATGCTCTCAAATTTTGACCTCAAAATGTGACACACTTTAATTCGAACAATTAAACTTAAAAGTCGCCAATTATAATTAATTCTGCCCACTTAAATAAATTCTCCAAATCATAAATTTAAGTTTCTCCAATTTCAATATTTTTATAACTTCTAAAATAATGAAATATTAAACCCTCAAAATTACGGGGTGTTATATACTTCCCCCCTTACAAAGGAATTTCGTCATCAAAATTAAGATAAGCCTAGTTCTATAAGCTTCAAATATCACTCTCTAGTCATGTGCCTCTAAGCTCGCTATATCTATCTCTCCGGCTTCTAACTATAAAGTACACAAATATGCATTTTAATTAACTAGGGAACCCATACACCCATACCCGTGCTTGACCGCACAAAAGTTGCCTTAATTAACCCGGGTGCCCATACACCCTATCCTCGTGCTTTATCGCACGAAATTACCCGACTATACTAGCCGTAACCCGTAATATAACTTCCAACCCGTAGTGATATCACATATATAAATAATAATACTCGGGGTACCCAACTCATGTACTAACGACCGAACATCTCCCCCACTTCCAACGTTGCGCTAAGTTTCATGCGTGGGACGTCTCACAAGCGAAATCCAAAAAAGGACCCCCCCCCCCTGATATACTACTACCTAACATTGTCGGTCGTTGAGATCTGTTAGACCCTCAGTCCATAGTACATACCCCCAAATACTTGTCTATTAACACGAAATCATACACACCTTTTCTTATGCAACAAAAGACAACATAAAATACCGCGCCCTTACTATCACTAGTTCTTGCGCAAAATAAACCCCGAGCTATCTCTCTCTGCTCGAAACTAAATCTAACCACCCTGATTCACTTCAGTAACCACCCCTACTTACCGGGATAAATATGAGAACACAAGACCTCATTATGTGTCTATCTCACCATACAATAAAACATATATATATATATATATATATATATATATATATATATATATATACACACACACACATCCATCCCTCCGAGTATACCCTCACCGGATGATTCCCTCTAAAATGTTATCTCACTAGGTGTGCTCACATAACCTAGTTCCCCAAGTTGGAATCGCTCACCAACCTGGACCAAAATATAAACTTAGTGGAGGCGGTCATATTCCTTCACTGAAAGTGAGATAAATCCCTCACCGAAATACCGGACTCTATGACCTGAGGATATACTCGCCCTACTCCTCAAGCTAGGGGATTCACCCACATCGCGCAACCTCCCTTGATAGCACTAGAGTATATAAATTAAATAAATATCTAGTCACTGATATTTAATAATACACACAGTAGATACACGTATATATATACTATCACTACACCGTATATATATAATATAAACCCTGGCTTTACCGTGTACTCAAAATTCCATAACACTAGCCTGTAATTTCTTGAGTCTGCGGCTCGACTCAACTTAATTAATATTCTCACTTATTAATTCACACGTCAATTAATATAATATTTCTCCGAGTCCATGTCCCGACTCTTATATAAGTACTTTGCACATTGATTTATATAATATTTACCCGAGTCTCTGATTCGACTCTAATTTAATTAATTTACACCTTAATTAATTAATACTAATCCGATTCTATAGTCCGACTCTACTTAAATTAATTTACACATTAATTAATTACCAATCCGAGTCTATGGTCCGACTTTAAATTAAATTAATTTACACATTAATTAATTACCAATCCGAGTCTATGGTCCGACTCTAATTTAATTAATTTACACATTAATTAATTTAGCACTTGGTGTCACCCAACCATTATACTCGGACTCGCTCACTTGGCCTGTACCATTGTTAATACCTAGTTCTATATTTCGCCCCATAACTAATTAATTACACCTCGATTCCTTTAATAATGTAGTGCCACTCAACTACTCAAATATTTTCCCTCGGTCCAAAATCAATACTCACAAATAAATTTCCGAAATTGAATCCTCCCGTGACATACAATTTTCACCCTCCTAAACCCAATTATATCCCCTTATAATTGTTAAGGAATATGTGTCACATATGCATTTATCACTAAATAAAAGTAGGTGATTAAATTCTAAATTAATTTCCCTTACATATATAAACAGGCTGAATTGCCAAAATTCTGGGACCTTCGATCGATCGATCCCCTGGGTCGATCGATCGATCGAATAGGGATTCGTCTTCTCCAGCTTGCTGTTTCAGCCATTGATGAACCCTTAAGCTTTTGTTTCTTCCCCAAACCATTACCAAAATCACAGCCAACATATTCTCCACACAATAAAGGGTTTTAAACATCCTAGAGACCTTAATCCATCATCAAATTTATACATAACCTTTAGTATATCCGATTTGGGTTTTTCATCCGGGTCTCGTTCTACCGAATTTGACCAAACCATTTTCAGTCCATTTAATCACTCATACATATTGTAATCCACTCTACAATTCAATCTTAATAGTCCCAAATCATAATTTAACCTCCATTAAGTCATTAAATCCGTCCATTACTCTAAATTCAGAAAACCCAATTTTAATTATGGTTACACACCCAAAGTTAATTTTCATATACACATACTATAATATGAATTGTTTATCACTTATTTTAAGAATTAAGACAGTAAACCACTTGCCTGGAATGATTCGTAGAGTTTGATCCGTTTGTTCAGTGAAGGTGTTGATGAAGAACACCCAAATCCGTCCCTTAATTTGACTCCAAAAGACCCCCAATTAGCATCTTGATTTGTCTCTTCTGTGTCTCTCTCAAACCCTAGGTTTAGAGTTGTATTAACTTCCGTTCACACTTCCCCCAATTAGGATTAAAACCCTTATCCCCGTTTTAGGCCATACATGCCTAATTAAAATGGCCCAAATCACCCCGTGTGGGCCCGACTATGCCCAAAAATACCCCGAGACCCAATTACTACCCCCGGGCAATCTTTTCTAACTATCTCGATCCATCCGAAGTGAACCGCGCACTCAGAATTGTCATCCGAAATACTTTATAATGCTCTCAAATTTTGACCTCAAAATGCGACACACTTTAATTCGAACAATTAAACTTCAAAGTCGCCAATTATAATTAATTCGGCCCACTTATATAAATTCTCCAAATCATAAATTTAAGTTTCAAAATTTAAATATTTTTATAACTCCTAAAATAATTTAATATTAAATCCTCAAAATTATGGGGTGTTACATACTTTCCCCCTTACAAAGGTATTTCGTCCTCGAAATTAAGATAAGCCTAGTGCTCCAAGCTTCAAATATCACTCTCTAGTCATGTGCCTCTAAGCTCGCTATATCTATATCTCCCACTTCTAACTATAAATTACACAAATATGCATTTTAATTAAATAGGGCGCCCATACACCCTTACCCGTGCTTGACCGCACAAAAATTGCCTTAATTAACTCGGGTTCCCATACATCCTATCCCCGTGTTTTACTGCACGAAAGTTACCCGAATATACTAGTCGTGTCTCGTAATATAACTTCCAACCCGTAGTGATATCACATATATAAATAATAACACCCGGGGTACCCAACCCATGTACTAACGAACGAACATCTCCCCCACTTCCAACGTTGCGCTAAGTTTCATGCGTGGGACGTCTCGCAAGCGAAATCCAAACAAGGAACCCCCCCGATACACTCTTACCTAACATTGTCGATCATTGAGATCTGTTAGACCCTCAGTCCATAGTACATACCCCCAAATACTTTTCTATTAACACAAAAACATACACGCCTACTCTTATGCTACAAAAGACAACATAAAATACCGCGCCCTTACTATCACTAGTTCTTGTGCAAAATAAACCCCGAGTTATCTCCCTCTGCTCGAAACTAAATCTAACCACCCTGATTCACTTCAGTAACCACCCCTACTTACCAGGATAAATATGAGAACACAAGACCTCATTATGTGTCTATCGCACCATACAATACAACATATACGTATATACACATCCATCCCTTCGAGTATACCCTCACCGGATGATTCCCTCTAAAATGCTATCTCACTAGGTGTGCTCACATAACCTAGTTCCCTAAGTTGGAATCCCTCACCAACCTGGCCAAAAATATAAACGTTGTGGAGGCGGTTATATTCCTTCCCCGGAAGTGAGATAAATCCCTCGCCGATATACTGGACGCTATGACCTGGGGATATACTCGCCCTACTCCTCAAGATAGGGGATTCACCCACATCGCTCAACCTCCCTTGATAGCACTAGAGTATACAAATTAAATAAATATCTAGTCACTGATATTTAATAGCACACACAATAGATACACGTATATATATACTATCACTACACTGTATATATATATAATATGAACCCCGGCTTTACCGTGTACTCAAAATCCCGTAACACTAGCCTGTAATTTTCTGAGTCTGTGGCCCGACTCAACTTAATTAATTTTCTCACTTATTAATTGAAACGTTAATTAATATATTATTTCCCCGAGTCCATGTCCTGACTCTTATATAAGTACTTTTCACATTGATTTATATAATATTTACCCGAGTCTCTCATTCGACTCTAATTTAATTAATTTACACCTTAATTAATTAATACTGATCCGAGTCTATAGTTCGACTCTACTTAAATTAATTTTCGGATTAATTAATTACCAATCCGAGTCTATGGTCCGACTCTAATTTAATTAATTTACACATTAATTAATTTAGTTCTTGGTGTCTCCCAACCATTATACCCGGACTCGCTCACTTGGCCCGTACCATCGTTAATACCAAATTCTATATTTCTCCCCATAACTAATTAATTATACATCGATTCCTTTAATAATGTAGTTCCACTCAACTACGATACCCGAATATTTTTCCTCGGTCCAAAATCAATACTCACAAATAAATTCTCGAAATTGAATCCTCCCGTGACATACAATTTTCACCCTCTAAACCCAATTATATCCCCTTATAATTGTTAAGGAATGTGTGTCACATATGCATTTATCACTAAATAAAAGTAAGGGATTAAATTGTAAATCAATTTCCCTTACATATATATATAGGCTGAATTGCCAAAATTCTGGGACCTTCGATCGATCGAACAGGGATTCGTCTTCTCCGGCTTGTTGTTTCAGCCATTGATGAATCCTTAAGCTTTTGTTTCTTCCCCAAACCTTTACCCAAATAACAGCCAACATATTCTCCACACAAGAAAAGGTTCTAAACATCCTAGAGACCTTAATCCATCATCAAATTTATACATAACCTTTAGTATATCCGATTTGGGTTTTTCATCCGGGTCTCGTTCTAACGATTTGACCTAAGCATTTTCAGTCCATTTAGTCACTAATACATACTGTAATCCACTCTGCAATTCAATCTTAACAGTCCCAAATCATAAATTAACCTCCATTGAGTAATTAAATCCGTCCATTACTCTAAATTCAGAAAACCCAATTTTACTTATGGTTACACACCCAAAACGAATTTTCATATACAGATATTATAATATGAATTGGTTATCACTTATTTTAATAATCAAAACAGTTAACCACTTGCCTGGAATGATTCGTACAGTCTGATCCGTTGGTGCAGTGAAGGTGTTGATGAAGAACACCCCAATCCGTCCCTTAATTTGTCTCCAAAAGACCCCCAATTGGCTTCTTGATTTGTCTCTTCTGTGTCTCTCTCAAACCCTAGGTTTAGAGTTGTATTAACTGTCGTTCACACTTCCCCCAATTAGGATTAAAACCCTTAATCCCGTTTTAGGCCATACGGGCCTAATTAAAATGGCCCAAATCACCCTGTGTGGGCCCGATTATGCTAAAAAATACCCGAGACTCAATTACTACCCCCGAGCACTCTTTTCGGACTATCTCGACCCATCCGGACTCAACTGCGCACTCAGAATTGTTATCTGAAATACTTTATAACGCTCTCAAATTTTGACCTCAAAATGCGACACACTTTAATTCGAACAATTAAACTTAAAAGTCGCCAATTATAATTAATTCGGCCCACTTAAATAAATTCTCCAAATCATAAATTTAAGTTTCTCGAATTTAAATATTTTTATAACTCCCAAAATAATTAATATTAAATCCTCAAAATTATGGGGTGTTACACCCTACAACTTTATTTAATTAACTACGTAACCCCTAAGGTTATAAATTGGCCAAAATACCCTTATAAATATTGGAAGAAACATAACTTGATCTATATTTCACCTCAAGACCCAAACCTTATATCAAATTGAACCTTTAGAGCTCAACTAAATTAATTTTAAAATCCTAACCCTTAAAATTTCACAAATGCCTCTTAAACATCAAAAGTCATTGCCATACTATGTAATTCCACGAATGTTTAGTCAAAATTTCTAAAAAAACATAGTAATTGAAATTCGATCAATTTTGAACCTCAATCCATGAAATTTATACATTCGGATTACTCATAGAAAATTAGGTTGGATTAGTTGAGGAATCATCTTAAATGGTTTAGCAAATCAGAAGATATTTGAGGTTAAAGTTTTATAATAAAATAAGTCAACTATCAAGAGGTTGAAAATGAACTTTTCAACCATAAACCTTGACCAAGCGCGTGGCGAGTCAAAATGTTTTGATTTTTTCCCCTAAGTTTTTATTAAAATTTTCTCATCAAATTGGTACAAGGTAAGTAGTGTTTGGTTAACCCTAGTTCTAATTACAGAATACCAAGTTTTTGGTTTAAATTTTTTTCCCAAAATTATAAATTGACCCCACGTGTTTTTTTTGTTTTGAATTTTGATCCTAACTTTTTTCCAATTAAAGATAAAAAGTCACCACACCATTTTCCAATTTCACCCATAAACTTTAAAGAATATAGTTTTTCATTTTTGTTTCCAATACAATTTTATCCCCAATAGTATACACTTACAACTATGATGATTGATAGATAATCAAGCACCTGACCTTCCCGATCTAGACTCCATTAAGTTCTAAACACATTATATATGGCTAATAAGTAGATTTTATCCTTTTAATAGTAATTCTAACATACTTGATATAACGGTTATTGATATCATAATGTGATAGCCACAAATTAGTCTTAGTATGTGCATGTTATGATAATGCAATGCTCCATATTTGCTAAATATCATTGAAATTTGAATATATCATTTGGATCAATTTAAACCCTTCTCATCTAATAACTGATTTCATGAGATTGTTGTAATTATTGAATCAATTCACCCATGCAATCATGTTCTAAATGTTTTTATTATAAGTATCAGTATAACTAGGGAGTAGACTGTCGTGTTATCCCATGGAATTTTTCTAATTGGCCTATAGGTCTCAGATGTTTGAGAGTCTGGATTTATTGCTACCTACGTATGATTGCCACTCAAGTTATTGTGCCTAGCTATTTACTTTCTCCAAAGGTTTTAGGTTGATATTATTGTTATACTGATTATGCTTGATTTTTCTGTACCAATTAGTAAACAGATAATTATGGTATTATCCGTTTAAAACCCTTGACTTTCTTTTTATTAGAACTATTGCTTATGCTTTATTCTGTAAATAGTTAAATCCATACACACTCAAACCTCTATATACATATAATTGTTATAGAATGGGTTCAAATCTACTTAGCATACTTTTGTTGATTCATTTTTATTTTTAGATGTTCCCGGGGAAGGAAGACCTACCCCATCCTTTTTGTTATATGCATGGATCATATGTATGCTTTTATAAGTACATGAAAGGAGATTAAGAAAGATGGAAGCAAAGAATGGCATTTCTCGATGACCTACATCATTTTTCAATTTTGGGATAAATGTAACACGTATAATTCACCCCTATGGTGGTAGAACAATATATGTAATACGATATTATTTATCGCTACAAAGAATAAAGTTATGTTTTCTACCTTAACTTTAGTTTCATTGCTTTGTTACTATCTTGTACATTCATGTCAAAAATATGGTGTGATAGGCGCATATATATATATGGTGTGGTAGGCAAATATTAATAATCTTTATATCAAGACGTGGATTCCATGCATAAAAGACTTTTTTCATACATTAATCACCATTACCGAATGGATGGAGATTATTAATCTAGTAATGAATCTTAAATGATTGGTTATAGCAATAAATAACTAGTGTATGTGTGCATCAATCATATTTTCAAATTATAATCCTTAAGTAAACCTAATAATCTTGAGGTGTACATTATCTTATAAAATCAATATAAAGAAATTGATCTCAAAGTGGTCCCGTTCAATACACAAAAAGTGTACTAGCACAATAAGTTAAAACTATATTATTTCCAATAATCATGATATATCTACTGAAATATTGTGCTATAGCCCTATTAATGGTGTTTCTAGTTCCATCTAAGACTATGAACGATAAAACTGATATTCCATAAGAACTGGTGATCTGATACTCTGTGCGTAAGCCGTACTCTACACATCAGAACACCTACTAAGAAGAATAAAAGACAACAACAATATATAAATAATTCAAGCATTATGTCCGTAATCATTCTTATTAAACTAGGAAAAACTTGGTTTTAATGTACCGATCTAATGCTACAATGTGAGGGTAACTCTTAATTTTAAGAATTAAAACCTTCTCAATATATCACATAAATTAAGAGATATGATAGTTATAGATTCTTTAATATGGGGATTTTTTTTTAAAATCAAATAGAATAAATATACCACCCTTTATGCTGTCTTTGCAGTGTGAGAATATCATTCACTTAAGGTAATAAAAAAATTTATGGCATACATAAAATAATCTAATTGTTTTCTTTAACTGGACAAAAACTTGATATGCATGCCGTAAATAATACCGGATGGAAAACTATTATTCGTTTTATACATGGCGTTTATGTCCATTTTTTTATGTCACCCCACTTTCTACTGTAATACTTTATTTATACTGAAGCTATCAGTATCCAATAACCATCCTAATCCTTCGGTTAAGTTGCACAACTTTGATTTTAAAATTTATATCTAATGAGCACACTTCAAACATTCTATCCGGATAAGAATATCTTAATCTTATCAAAATTAAATGAACAACAATGGTCTAAAATCACTGCATAAAATCTCAAATATGGAAATGACATCTAGGTTAACATCTCATCGATAAGAAGACAGCCTAAGGTCATCCACACTAAGAGATAAAAGTATTTTCATTTTCATTGTTTCTTCATACAATGGGTAAGATACAATGCATTTTCTCATGTTCAAATGTGTATCCAATGTATAAATTTACATTATGGATAGGCAGTGTGAAAATGGATGTGGCATTACGTCCCCATGTGTCATCAGACATACAAGGGGGAAATTGGAAGGGGACATGGAAAGTGATTGTCTCTCAGTTCGTGGCTTTCCCCCAAGATTGGGTTATCGATTCAAGGTTTGACTTGTTGGATTTCCTTTGATGCCATGTCCATTTTGAGTCGTACACTCCATGTTTTAGTCGTAAGTGTGCTTTTTTGCAATAAGGGGTTCAGCTGGTTTTTTCGGAGTCGCCAATTTATTTTATATAAAAAACACAAAGATGCAGGTTATCCTTTTCGGACTAATCATAAGGCATGTTTCAATCTGCAGTTAGTCTAGAGATTCTTGTTGTGTGGGTTCAGGAATCGGGTTACAAATGGTGAAGGTATTAGGCGCCCCACTTATTCTGTATTCTTTTTCTATTATATGTTTATTATCACTCTTGACATTATTTATTTATTTTATATTTGGTTTAGGGACCTTAGATTAAGAATCCCTTAAACATAGATAGGAGCTTTGCTGAAAAAATGATATTAAGTGAGCGGTGTATGAACGCCACTTGAACCGGTACAGGTACATAAGGGTGCTTAAGTATGACTCCATGCTTGTATAACGGGTGGTCGCTAGAATGTTTGTAAGTGTGTGAGAGAACTCAACTTTAAGATAGTTTGATATATCTTTATAGGATGAGGAGAGGTAGAAAGGTAATAGGAGATATGGGTAATTTTATATTATGACAACATATAGGGAGATATATTATCAAGGCTTGTGCTAATGAGAAGGCTCGGTATTGTGCCTATGTACCCAAGGAATCTTGGAATCGAAGCCTACGTAGTTTAATTTGTTCACATGTTTTGGCATAAAGTGTGTGATAGTGTAGGGATGTGTGAGAGATCACGGATTTGAGATACTTGGATATCTCGTTTGATGTGTGAGGCATAAAATATTATTATATTTTATTAAGGACTTAAAACACAACCTTACAAAGTTAAACTTGCGAAGGCTTGAATGTTGAAGAACTTGATATTCAAAATTGTCTTGATTTATGTGTGATCTTAAATAATCTTCGACATTTGTAGTGGTATACGACATACTCAATTAGTAATGGACATTTATAAAATTATGTCCTTACAATTCTCCTCACCGAGATGCACCCACTTCCCATCCGCTATATCTTGTCTATCAAATAACTAAAATGAGATATCAAACCATCTCAAAGTGATATGTACCAAACATATTCATACATATAAGCGTGAAAATACGCATACATCTATTATACACCTGAACTACATATGTGTTTGATCTCACGCCCACACGATTATATTGGTGCAGTACCTAAAACTTCTTATAAGCTCGAGCCTCGATAATATATCTCATGATATATTATCCCGCACCGAGAGTAGCACAAAGACCTCGTTCTTGTCCAACCTAATACGTGCCAGTCGTCCGCGTAGTCACAGGGCTCCCAGTTTGAGAATAGGACCCAAATTTGAAAATAGGCACACTTATGCTTAAAAATGTGTCGTGAGTGGCCAAAACCAAACAACAGGCCCCAAATGGCACTACGAGTGGCATGAACACCTCATGCATATTTAACGTAACACATAACATCCATTCGTGTATTCGCGGGATACCTAATTTGATACTAGGACCCACATTTCAAAATTGGCACACTTAGGCTTGAAAATGTGCTGGGAGTGGGCGCTAATAACCACTCGCGGAACACCTCGTGCATCTCCAACGTAATACGTAGCAACTAATCGTGTAGTCACGGGACTCTTAGTTTTAATTGCTTAATAACTTTGGTAAGGATATTTTTCATCAAACATATTTTGCTAAGTGCTAAGGAGAATTTTCAAAAAAATAAAATAAAATTATTTACGTGCTGGCTCGTTCGAGCGACAGTGTCTGTCATTCAAGTGACATAGCCATGTCACGCGTTCGAGTGTCGAACGAGATCCCTATTTCATTCGAGCAACGTGCCGCTTTATATTTTCTATAAAAAGGCTTTTCCAACTTATATTTCAAAAAGAAGACCTATGATTTTAAATAGAGACGAAGCTGCTTTGGCAGAATTCTTTGTCTTATATCACTTTTAGGTTTTTAAACCTTTTTATTTTCAATTCATAAGATCCCAATAGTTTATGTGAATTATTTTGGAATCCAAGAACAAAACTTTATTATTGTTCATCTATGTGGAGTGCGTCTCTACACCTGAAGACTTAGGTCATTGAGGTTCTTTGCTAAGGCACGAACCGCGGTTCGTGGGGGTTCACTGCGTGGAATCAATTGCTAACTTTAGGTTGCATGTCCATGTAGGTTTGCTAAAGTAAACTTATTGCAGATTTTATTATGATTGTAAATTGCGATTTGATTCATAGTGAAATAAAAGGTCTCTTCCTTCGGGGATTTTTCCTGAAATCTGTCAGTTAGTATATTTTTGTTTATGATGGTTTGATACACACACGCACGTAGTTGCTTGTTTAGGAGCTAATTTTGTTTAGTTTAAAATTGTCTCTAATTAAATAAGTTTGTAATTAGAATTTGCGATTTAGTTTGAATCAATATTGCACACGGTGCATCGCCACTCTTTACAAATTGATATCAGAGAAGTTTACTTAGATTTATCGAGTATTCCTAGTTTTCGCAAAATTTGTGTGATATTGAATTTTTTTTGAAAAATCATATTTAAAAAAAATGTTACAATGCTTCCAAGGGAAAACTTATATAATCGGTTGCCAATTTTTTATGGGTCTAATTATGTTTACTAGAAAGCCCTCATGAGATCTCATTTAAAAGCAATCGATGAGAGAGTTTGGTTAACTTGTGAAAGAGGCTGGACTCCTCCCACTGTCACCGCGAATAATGTCACAAATTTGAAACCTGGGTCAGATTGGACTGATGATGATTTTAGGTGGATCACTTTTAATTCATATGGGCTTAGTGAAACTTGAAGACACATCACTCCTGACAAGTTTTGACGTATAATGACATGAACCACATCTAAAGAAGCGTGGGATATTTTACAACTCACCCATGAAGGCACTAACGCGGTCAAAGAATCTAAAATTCAAAATTTAACTACTCAATTTGAAACGATTACCATGACTGAGATTGAGTGTTTTGATGACATTCATGCAGGTTTGTCTGACATTATCAAAACTACTTTCAATCTTGGTGAGCCTATACCTGATGCACGAGTGGTTAAAAAGATTTTAAGATCACTGCCAAAATGTTTTATCACTAAAATGATCGTTTTAATTACCTTAGGTAATTTGGGAAATTTAAAATTTAAAGAGGTGGTAGGAGACCTCCAGGCATATGAGATTGACATGTTTCCTTGACACTGTCAAGCTTAAGGATAAAGGGATATCACTTAGAGTCCAGTCTAAGAAGAAAAATAAAGTGAGTTTTTGTGAGTTTGAGTCTGAGGACAAGTCTGATTTTGATATGGCCATGTTTGCAAAGAATTTTAAAAAGTTTCTCAAGTTTTCAAAACAAAATTCTTCCAATAAAAGTTTTTTGAGAAAAAGAAAGACAAGGCCAAAAAAAACAGTGAGAAAGATAAAGAGGGTAAGGGATATTTAAAAAAAATGACATGTTTTAAGTGTGGGGTCAAAGGGTATAAATCGTTTGAGTATCCCACAAGACTTAAGAGAGAGTGCAAGAAAGTTGTTATGCCAGTCACCCTTAGTGATAGTGAGGATGATGTGAAAGATTCTGGGGATGAATCTCCATAAGAAAAGTTTGTTGCTTTTTCGGCTAGTCACATGAGCATACCCATTTTATCCCACGAAGATAAGGATACTTGTGCATGTGAGACCCCCGAGGATGATTTGAGTGTTTTTAGCGAGTCTGAGAGTGAGTGTGCTAGTGAGGTTGAAAGTGAGCTCCATATCGCATTTAGAGATTTGTACGCCGAGACTTTAAAGAATAAAAAATTTAATAGGGAGTTAAGTATTAGGGTGAGATATTTGAAGAGAAAGTTATAAAGTTTGAGGGAGTTTGAGGCAAAATCTAGTCAACTCGAGAAGTTGAAGATTTCTTTGAGTGAACAGTTGATAGCTTTAAGACAGGAAAAGAGTGAACTTATAACTCGCGTTCCATAAATAGAGATATCTTAAACACTCCATGGAGGTTAAAGTCACTTTAAAGAACACATCTAAGAAGGAGGGAAAGATGGGTCTCACTCCCATTTTGGGTAGAGGTGAGAGTTTAGGAATAAGTAATGACGGTGCATCCACTTCAAATGTTGCACCTGAGTCGGGTCCTGCTTTAGTATTTAATTCATTTGGCTCTCAACCCAACCCACCTAGGCATCCCGTACCTGATAGGAGAACGCGTAGGAGATGTTTTGAGAGAGAGGTTCCTAGGCCTATTTATGTTTGTACACACTGCAAGAGGAGAGGACACCTTAGAGAGTTTTGTTTTAAGTTGGGTCATGTGTCACGTTTCGCTACTACATGTGTTCACACACGCATCCACATATGATGCTCCAGATGATTACATGAGAGAGTTTGTACTTATTAGGGAGCAAGTAAAATTTTTGGTCAAGACTTCACATGATTTGATAGAGTTCTTTCACAAGATGTCACCACCTTTGGAAAACTCCACCGTACCTAACGGTTGAGGTTTAGACTTGTTTACTAGCATAGGTTGATTTCCATGATGATATATTTTACCTATTGCTAGTATGTATTTTTTCTGTATTAGATTTTTTTAAAAATACATAAATATTTTATTTTAATATTTTTTTTTGGAAAAAGTCAAAAGGTGTTTTGTATTTTGTTTTGCACCATATATGGATGGACATTTAGGATGACTGAGTCACAATTTCATTCCATATTCACATAATGATTTGATAGTGTTTTGATATGCGTCATCATTTCATTTTTGTTCTTTACAATGTTTTAGTCGTTGAGGCGTGATTAGTTATTACTACCTACATGTTTGACTCATAAGTTCCTTTAATGCACACTTGCACGAATTTGTTTGATTATTGTACTTTTTATCACATATTGGTCGGAGTGTTGTCACCTCAATTCTGTCTTTAAAATGAACCATATGCGATAAAACTTGACAATGGTAGTAGTGCACGTAAAAACCGTTTATCGTGAGTAATTTAATTGCAACAAAATATGATGAGTGATTCACCGAAAAGGGCTGCGAGAGTAAAAAACTAACTCGTCGTGAAAGCCACTGTTTAAAAGAGGTCGAAATTTTTTTAAGGTAATAAAAAGATAAATATGCCAAAAAGGGGCCACCTCAAAAGAAAAATATAATGATTATTATTTATGAGGGAGTTTGGATGGAAAGAAATGAAAAGCGGGTTTGCTCGTCCTGACAGCGTCTTGAAAAAGCATTCATAGTTTTAGACGTTATTGGTGTGGGAATCACTTTTGACTTTAATGTGTTGATGGATTGAGTCGATGCCATGTAAATTCAACATTTTAAACACCTAAGTACGATTTTGAGATTCATTCGATTGGAGGACACATATTCATCATGCACATATGTTATGTTTGATTGCATTGATTTACCTATCGAATATTTTCACACCCATTCATTATGTATCCATGATTTGGTTATCTTAGTGTAAATTCATGGTGTGTGTTTTTTCAGTAAAATTTGTTTTTGGAATTTTTTGAAAAATTAAAAAATCAAAAATAACTTGTGGAAGCTTTTGAGTTCTCTTTTCATGAGCGTAATTTGATCCATATTTGCTATGCATTTTTTATTGTGACAATTCCATGTTTATTTTGTTTATTCGTTTCCTTGTCTATTTCGAACAAATAAAAAGTGGTAGAATGAATTATGGGGGAGTTTTTACATTATGGGGGAGATTTGATTATTAATTGATTTATTCTTATATCATTTCAAACTCGATGCGTCACGAAGGTATTTTCTTTGTCTCGTGTTTATGGGTACAAAATTAAAGATTAGTATGTTGCACACCCTGATGAGAAAAGCATAAAGATTTGAAGTTGAAGTTTTTGAGGAAAAGTTTTGGTCTTGCATGTTTAGTACCTTTTTAGTTTTTAGTTCATGGGAAGGTATTAGATTTGTATAGGCTTTATGTTTTGATAATTCAGATGTTTTTATTTTATACCGGCATAGACATAGGGGGAGATTTGTAAGGACATAATTTTATAAATATCCGTTATCAATTGAGTATGTCATATACTGCTACAAATGTCAAAGAATGTTCAAGATCACATACGCATCAAGATGATTCCTAATATCAAGTTCTTCAACATTCAAGCCTCCGCAAGTTTAACTTTGGTAAGGTTGTGTTTTAAGTCCTTAATAATTCACTTAGATTGTTGGGATATTTTTCATCAAATATTTTCTAAGTGTTAGAGCAGAGTTTTTATGTTTTTCGTCAAAAATATTTTTCTGAGTGCTAAGGAGAATTTTCAGAAATAAAAAAAATATTTATGCGCTGGCTCATTCGAGCGACCAGTGCCCTCCTTTGGCTAAGAGCCCCGTTTCGTTCCAGCGACGCGCCGCCTTATATTTTCTACAAAAAGTCTTTTCCAACTTTGATTTCAATAAGAAGACTTGAGATTTAAATAGAGATGAAACTGTTTTGGCATAATTCTTTGTCTTATCACTATTAGGTTTTTAACCCTTTTTATTTTCAATTCACAAGATCCCAATAGTTTGTGTGAATTGTTTTGGAACCCAACAACAAAACTTTGTTATTGTTCATCTTTGTGGAGTGCATGTCTACACTTGAAGATTGAGGTCGTTGAGGTTCGTTGCTAGTGGATCTTTGCTAAAGATTGGACTGTGGTTCGTGTGGGTTCACTGCGTGGAATCCATTGCTGACTCTAGGTTGCGTATCTATGTTGGTTTGCTGAGGAATACTTACTGCAGATTTCATTGTGAATGTAAATTTCTATTTAATTCATAGTGAAATAAAAGGTTTGGCCTTTCGGGGATTTTTCCTAAAATCTGTGAGTTAGCATATTTATGTTTATATTGGTTTGATGCACACACATGCAGTTACATGTTTAGGAGCTAATTTTGTTTAGTTTAAAATTGACTCTAAATAAATAAGTTTCTAATTAGAATTCACAAATTTAGTTTGAATAAGTATTGCACACGGCGCATCGCCACTCTTTACAACAATATATCAAAAGACATATTATCGAGGCTCAAGCTCACGAGAAGACTCAACATAGTGCCTACATACCCAAGAATTCTTAGGATCAAAGACTATGTAATTCGGGTTGTTCATATATTCCAACGTGTTTTGTGTGAAAGTGTAGGAGTTGGATTAAGAGGGTGTAATACCCCGTATTTTTTAACGTGTTTTATTTAAATTATGGGTTTGGGATTAATTAATTAAACGGAGTAAATTTATTTATAATTAATCTGGATGTAATTAACTAATTACTAGCGTGATGAGAGTTAGTATTTATTGGTTATAATTATGTCGAATATTACTTAGGGAGTACAGTAATATATGATTATAAAATATTAAAGTTGTCGTGAGTGAAAAAATACGACAGTTACGAAAATTAACTCGGGACGCGCGTGTCAGTCGTATCGAGACTAATTTAATGAAATAAAAAGTGAATTAATTCTAAGTTTCTCGTATGGTCATTTCGAGTGCGCCAATGTGTCTGGGGCCGAGATAGTCAGAAAAGTGTACCGGGGGTTTAGTTTGGATCTCGGGATGATTTTAGGCCTAACCGACATTTGGAGAGGGCATTTTGGTAATTTCTATTTTTGGATTTTAATTAACTACGAAAATTAGAGAAGTATATCAGGTGTTAGAGGTTGTCTTCTAGGGTGAGACCCTTCATATTTCACAAAGGCCATTAGAGGAGGAAGGTGAGGAGCTCCCTAAGGCTAGAGACATCGTAGTTGCACCGGTTTCACCACAAATGCCGTCGGAGTATAGATCGGAGGAAGGAGAACACAACCACATCATCAAATCTTAGAGATTCAGACTCATATTCTTGAGGAAAATATATATCTTGTTGTTCTTAAGTTGATAATTCACCCATGTTAGAGTAGGAAGAATAATCGCATGTTTTCATGAAGATTTTTATGTTTTGGAAGAATAAATTCACATGGTTAGGGAGAAATATATGTAGGTTCAATTCCTTATCAGGTGTAGAGTATAAACCATGAATTTATAATGTTATCAGAGGAAGAAATCTGGAAAAATATTGAAGTACTTGAAAAATTATGCAGAATTAGGGTTTGAGTTAATAATCTTGAATTGCCCCATTGAATGATGATTCCTTAAGGATTTATTGTAGTTTTTACATTAGAAATAGTTCTTGCCTATTACTATAACGTTTGTGATGTTTGGTTGGGAGATTGGGTTGATTTAATAGAGGTTTTGAGGTTAAATTTGATTGAAACCCGTAGGCTTAAATCTGCAGAATCTAGGCAATATCTGATCGATCGATCAATCGACCCTCCCCTTCAATCGATCGACCCCTTCTGGAATTTGAAACTTGTTCCCTTTTTAATGATTAGCCCAACTCCGCTTTGGGGGAACCCTTGTACATAACTTATTCACCCTGATGGGACTTGGGAAGGACCAGTAGGTTTGCAGTTACGGTACGAGTAGTGTGACTTTATGTGAGAATTAACGGTAGGGTCATGAGGGTATAAAATGGGTTATGATCGGGTGTGTGATAGGTTGGACGTTGTGCAAGTTAATGACGACTTAGGAAAGTGGGTTATTGATAATACACCTACTGATATTATGTTATGATACACTTCGGGGGTCAAGAAGTATTCGGGAACTTGCGGTAATTGAGAATATTAAAGAATGAATTTATTATACGTAGGACTCGGGCGCTACGTGCCACGATTGTTTAAACATGTTTGGTTCGTGGGTGTAACTATATGAATAATGTAATTTCATATATATGAGTGTATGTATATATATATATATTGTATGTGAATATCTGTGTGTAATCATACCTGCGCTACTTGCTATCGCGGAGGTTTATGAGTCAGGACAATCTTATCTTGATGTGACCTTTATGGGGGATACTCACTTATTCCCTAGAACATATCATCCTTGGTACAGGTTATTTGAGAGTGATAGTCAGGCGGTCCTAAGAGACGTGAGGGTACGTGTTGACCTTTTAGTGACTTGGAACTATGCTTCGCCTCCAATATGTGTATTTTGTGTTAATACAGTTTAAGAGTGGATCCGAACTAGTATTTCCCTCATTTGTATGAGAGGCAAAGGAACTTGATGGCAGAGTATGCCAGCACCATAGATTTTCTATGGGGTGCCCGATTAGTTTATATATTATATGCGTGATGAATATATATACTTGTGATTCATCTACTATGCTTGTAAGTAGATAAAATTAAATAATTGATATTACATAAATTAAGTTGTTGAGAGCATAAGGCTGTATTGAGATATACATAGCTGGCTTGGTAAAGTCCTAAGAGAATAAAGTTATAGTGTATAAATTATGGTTATGAGATCACGTGAATCAGGATTAATGCGGAAAAATTGGATTAGACTAGTTAACTGGGTTAACCTCATCTAGAGTAATTCAGTAGTACGTTAGGTGTGCACATTAGATGAGAGGTGAGAATTCTCAAGTGAGTGTCGAGGCACTAACATGTATGTAATATCAACTGGTAAGCATTTTATATACTTGCTAAACTGTTTTAAAAGCTATTTTATACTTGGGCTCTGACCCATTTCTTGTCATCTCCTCTTTATCTTGTATATATATATATATATATATATATATATATATATATATATATATATATATATATATATATATATATGTGTGTGTGTGTGTGTGTGTGTGTGTGTGTGTGTGTGTGTGTGTGTATTATAGGTACCCAGCCACAGGGGCGTCAGACTTAGATCTTTGGGACTTTGACGTGCTGCAGCTAGTGTGGGAGTCGCAGGTCATTGCATTAGACGGACTTCATCTTTGTCATCTCAGTTCTTCACTTAGTCATTTTAGATAAGGCATGTGTCGCCCATTTCTATTTTTATTTAGTTCAGAGTGACTTGTACTCTTTATTTATTTCAGTATTTAGTTTTAGTTGAGATTGTTTAATTATTACTTTGTCCTTTGATTTGGAATATTTTATTTGGGATGATTAATCTAGATTGTTTATTTCACTTGGATGGTTTGGTATTCAATATTATTATTTGTGTTTTTAAATATGGTTTCGTATATTAACTCATAACAATATGACTTAATTTATAAAATTAAATGTTTTGACACTTAGCTTAATTATTTATTAGGTGATAAATAAAGAATTGTTTTCGATAGTGATGCTAAGAATGAAGCAACCGGACACTTTGAGTTAATTTAACAAGGGACTAATCACTCGATATTTAATTAGATGGGGTGTCATAGAGGGGAGGGGTTGTGTATGGGGGGTCAGGATGAGAGTTGACACTAAAAACCATCGATAAAGATGTCCATGTCCATCGAGTGATCATTAACTCGAAGGTGTTGTTGAACCTTCGGGCTAGTTTGGAGGTGTATGGGGAAAGGGTTTAATGTATTTAGTATTTGAGTGAACCAGAAGACACTTATTGAGATCTAAGTATACCTTATCGACATGGCTCGATGGTGTCGTACCCCGAGCTGGTTACTCCATTATTTGGATTGGGAACAAATGCATCCCTAATAATACGCCAATAGATCTATTATAAGGCTTTGGCTTTATGAGTTGAATTAGGTATAGTGCCTACATAAACAAGGAGACTTGGGTTCATAGTTAATGCATTTTCGACAAACGGGGCATATTTACGGGTGTAGGCGACAGAATACTGGGTATAGAATATATATTATTACGATATTTATGGAGCCGAGTCCTTAATGTAGAGTTTACGTTGTGATGGATTGATATATTTATATGTCAAATTATGTCTAATTAGAGGTCAAAGTTTAACGAGTATTTGATATGAAAATACATATTCAAAGTGCCTCCGTGGGCATCGGCTTTGTTCCTTTAGAGAAGCGATGGGAGTAGCCAGATTTGAGACTTCGGCTTGGTGCAAAAGTTTGGACTGAATCGGCTCACAGACATTACTCATTATGATTTGAAAAGTATTTTTTAATGTTTTGTGTAAGGACATAGTCCTTCACACTTAGTATGTCGTATACCGCTACAAGTTTGTCGAAGCATTGGAAAGCGCAGAACTATAATCGACGATCCGAATTTCAAGTCATCTTCAACAATCATGCCCAACAAGGACGGCTTTGGTAAATATGGTCAAGTTCCATTTACGTTTTACAATAAAAGTGTTGGGATTTTTTATAAAAATTAAAATATTTTTCCTTTGATGAAAAATGATTTTTGAATTATTTTTAATGGATTTTTATCTTTTCAAAAATATTTTTATCATAAAAGATTTTTTATAACTGTTCTCAGATTAGTAAGAGTGTTGATTTTCAAGTCTCCAAATGTTTTAAAACTATGTAAAATGAATCTCTAGATTTGTGCCCGGTCATTCAAACGAGATCCTATCTCGTTCGAATGAGACCAAAAGTCGTTCGAACGACATAATAGTTCGTTTGAACGATAAGACTTTTTACCTGACACGTTACCGCCTTAAAAGTTTTCATAAATAAGATGTCACGGTTTTATATTTCGTGTGGACAAAATACTTTTTTCATCAGAAAATGTTTTTGAGAGTTAACCTTTTCTCCAACAAAATTTTGAGGGTTCAAATTTGTTTTCACAAATACCATAGAGTGTTTTTGTGTGAGTTGTTTTGTGGAACCCAAACCATACTTTGCCTAAAGTTCAACCTTTGTGAGAAGAACTCTACAATTGGAGAGTTGAGAGCTATTGTGGAGGGAGATCCTACAAGGAATCACAACTGCATTTCTGGGATGCATGTCCAAATTGGTACGGCTGCGAGTGAGCCACTGTGGAGTTCTAGCTGAAGCTTTGAGGGTTTGACATAGACATCGTTCATTACGCTTGAGGGAAGTTGTATTTAAGTCAAAGGCCGTGTAACCATGTCAAAGTTCTAGAATATAAAAGGATTTGTCATTAGGGGATTTTTTCCTAAATTACTCTGTCACTTGCTTGCCTATTTTTATTTACACTTGCACGTACATGGGTTGATTTTAATTTGAATTTGGTATTGTTAAATCTGAGTTTCCTAATTAAATAAGTGATTTAGTGAATTAAATCAATTGGTATCACACCGCGTTTACAAACTGGTATCAGAGAAGGTTTCACTATTTTACTATGAATTCCTATTTTTCGCAAAAAAAATTATGATATCAAGTCTTTTAAACTTTGATGGATCACTTATATAATCGGGTACCTATGTTTCACAACAATAATTTTGCCTATTGGAAAGCTCGCATGAAATTTTCTTTAAAAGCTATAGGTGAGCGCATTTGGTTGTTGGCTGAAAATGGTTGGTCTCCTCCCACCATTACTATTGAGAACATCACTTCTTTAAAACCTATGTCAAACTGGGCTGAGGACGATTTTAAATTGTCAAATTTTAATTCTCGAGGTTTGAGTGCTATATCTAAAGTCGTCACTCCTAACGAGTTCCGCCGAATTATGACGTGCACCACGTCTAAAGAGGTATGGGATATTTTAACATTGACATGTGAGGGTACCACCACTGTTAAAGAATCTAAGTTGCAAAACACTGACACCCAATTTGAGACACTCTCTATGTCAGAGTCTGAGACTTTTGACGAGTTTTATGCACGTTTGTCGGACATAGTCAACATTAGATTTAATTTTGGTGGGGCAATCGATAACACTCAGGTTGTGAAAAAGATTTTGAGATCTCTTCTAAAACGTTTTATTCCAAAAATCACTGTTTTAAACTCTATAGGGAATTTGAGCACACTTAAGTTACAAGAGTTTGTAGGTGATCTTCAGACTTACGAGTTAGATATGTTTCCCCAAACTATTAAGCCTAAGGGGGTTGCACTTAGGACACAGTCGAGATCCAGTGAGGATAAAAAAGAGAGAGAAAAAAGAAGGAGAGTGTATGTGAATCTGATGACAACTCTAACACGGCCCTGCTTTCCAAAATTTTTTAAAAATTTATCCAGTTTTCAAAACAAACAAATCCAAATAAATTTTTTTTGGAGAAATACAAAAAGAAAGACAAGGCCAAAGAAAGCGGTGAGAAAGAAAAAGAGAGTGAGGAGAACCTGGATAAGATAATATGTTTTGAGTATGATGGGAAAGGTCACAAGTCATTTGAGTGTCCCACTAGACTTAGGAGAGAGGGCAAGAAAGTTTCCATGCCCACTACCATAAGCTATAGTGAGGGAGAAGAGAAAGAGGAGGAGGATGAGTCTGAAAAAGGTTTAGGATAAGGGATGACTGTTACTAGTCGTGTGAACACCTCCACTTTGTCCCATAATGATAGCATCCACGAGTGCGTCGACGATGAGTCGAATAAAGATGAGAGTGAGGGAGAGAACATAATGAAAGTGAGCTCTGAAAAGCTTTTAGAGAGTTATTTACCGAGACCATGAAAACCAAAAGGTCGAAGAGGGATCTAGGTCTTCGGATTTATGAGTTGGAGGAAGAGAATGATGAGCTAAAAAAGGAAAAATGTGACTTGACCAACACGGTGTCTAATCTAACGACACGTGTATCCTATCTCGAGGATGATCTCGAATGAGCATGGGAGGTCCAAGTCTCTTTAGAGAATGCATCTGAGAAGGTTGATAAGATGGTTCCCTATACCCTCTTGAATGATAGTGTGTATGTTGGAAAAGTTCATGACGGTACATCCACTACTTTTAATGCACCCGAGCCTATTTCCACTTTGGTGAGTTATTCTCATGGGTGTCCGTCTAGGAAAACTCATCCCAAAATTTTTAATAAATTACTTCCTAGACCGATTTATGTTCGTTCCCATTACAAGAATAGAGGACACTTTAAAGAGTTTTGTTCTAAGTTGGGTTTCGTGCCACATCATGCCACTTCACATGTTCACGCACATGCACTCACTCATGATACTTTGCTTGCACACAATGATAGATATTTTTCACATATTCTCGATAAAGTAAAGTTTTTGGTCAAGACTACACATGATCTAATGGTGTTGGTTTAAAAGATGTCGCCATCTTTGGAAAACTCCACCACACTTTTCGGTTGAGGTCGAGACACGTTTGCTAGCATAGGGTGATTTACGTTATGACACTTTTGCCTATTGCTAGCATATACCATATGTTTTATATTTTTTGTTTGTTTTTTCCATTTTTGGTACCATTTTGGCACTGTTTAGCAATGTCCGCCCTGTCCAGGTACTGTTTCTGAGAAATTTTCCTAGTGGTAGAAACTGCATAACATTTTGTGTAATCTGGAAAGTTTATGTTTTCTCCTTCTAACGAGATTGCATCTCATTCGAACGAGATCGCCTATCGTTCGAATAACATGGCATCTCGTTCGAACGACCCCTGGAATTTTTTCTTTTTTTAAAAAAAAATTGAAAAATCCAAGAAGTTTTTTGTATTTTGTTTGCACGTTATATGAATGCACACTTAGGATGACCAAGTCACAACCTCATGCCATATCCATGTGACTGTTTGATAGTGTTTTGAGACAATATATTGTATCATTCACGTGCTTTACAAAGTTTGGAGTCTTTGAGATAATATAGTGTTACTACCTACATGATTGACTCATTTTGTCCTTTATTGCACACATGCACAGATTTGTTTGACATTTGTTCTTGTCAAATCACATGTTGGTTAGGTGTTTTCATCTCAATTATGTCTATTAAAGCGAACCAAATGCGATAAAACAAGATATTAAAATGTGTGCATGTTTTTACCGTTTTTCGTAAGTTTGTGTGAATTTTAAAAATGGTGAAGGGCTACAAAAGGTACACATCTGTCCTTTGCGATTAAGCCGCCATTTAAATTGGACCTAAAAAATTGAGAAATTTTAATTATCCGGGGTCCAAAGAGGTTTATAAGATCCCGTACAAAATTGCATGGAAATAAAAAGAAATATATGTCAATTATGGGCCTTAGGTTTATTCACCGATTCTCCAATGTTTGAGAATTTAGTTCACCTCGAAAAGAAAATATATATGAGGGATTTTGGTTGGAGATTTAAAACGGCTTTGCACGTCCTTAAAAAATCTTTAAAAAGCATGAAATCATTTTGGACGTTATTGGTGTGAAAATCATGTGACTTTGATTTGTTGATTTTCATTTAAGACGGTGTCATCTAAATTCAATAATTTTACACCAAAGGACTATTTTTTATGTTCATTAGTTAGGAGTACACTTATGCATCTTTCACATATGATATGATTGAGTTGCTTTTCCTATCGAATTTGTTCACACCCATTCATTCCGTTTCCATGATTTGGTCATCTTAGTAAAAATTCATGGTGTGTGATTTTTTTTTTGTTTTATAAAAATTTGAAAATTTTAAAAATAGTTTGTTTGATTTGTTTCACGTGTCACCCCATTTTTCATTGACTTAATTTATTCATTTCCTATCTATTTCAAACAAATAAAAAAGGGGGAGAACGAATTATGATATTATGGGGGAGTTTTTAAGTATGGGGGAAATTTGATTATGCTTTCATGTTTATGATTTATATCATTTCAAACTCCATACATCACGAGGTTTTTGCTTTGTCTCATGTGTGTAGGTAAAATTTAAGATTCTTTGGATTGCACACCCTGATGAGAAAAGCATAGAGATTTGAAAAGTTGATTGTTGAAGACATGTTTGAAAAGTTTAAAGACTTGTTCATTTTTATCTTTCCATTTTGAGTTTATGGGAGCGTAGATTTGTATAGGTTATTTTTGAGTTTGATAATTCAGATTATTTTTATTTTATACCGGCATAGACATAGGGGGAGATTTGTAAGGACATAGTCCGTCACACTTATTATGTCGTATACCGCTACAAATTTGTTCAAGCATTGGAAAGCGCCCATCTACAATCGACGATCCGAATTTCAAGTCATCTTCAACTATCATGCCCAATAAGGACGACTTTGGTAAATATGGTAAAGTTCCATTTACATTTTACATTAAAAGTTTTGGGATTTCTTATGAAAATTAAAATATTTTTCCTTTTATGAAAAATGATTTTTGAATTATTTTAAATGGATTTTTATCTTTACAAAAATATTTTTATCATAAAAGCTTTTTGATAATTGTTCTCAGATTCATAAGAGTGTTGGTTTCTAAGTCTCCAAATGTTTTAAAACTCTGTAAAATGAATCTCGAGATTTGTGCCTAGTTTTTCAAACGAGATCCTATCTCGTTCGAATGAGATCGAAAGTCGTTCGAACGACATGACACGTCACCACCTTCAAAGTTTTTGTAAATAAGGTGTCAGGGTTCTGTATTTCGTGTGGAGAAATTTTTTTTATGATCTGAATACATTTTTGAGAGTTTACCTTTTCTCCAACACAATTTTGAGGGTTCAAATTTGTTTTCACAAATCCCATAGAGTTTTTTTTTGTGAGTTATTTTGTGGAACCCAAATCATACTTTGCCTAAAGTTCAACCTTTGTGAGAAGAAATCTACAACTGGAGAGCTGAGAGATACTGTGGAGGGATATCCTATAAAGAATCAAGACTGCGTGACTGGGCTGCGTGTCCAAATTGGTACGACTGCGAGTGAGCCACTGCTGAGTTCTAGCTGAAGATTTGAGGGTTTGACATAGACATCGTGCATTACGTTTGAGGGAAGTTGTATGTAAGTCAAAGGTCGTGTAACCATGTCAAAGTTCTAGAATATAAAAGGTTTTGCCCTGAGGGAATTTTTTCCTGAATTACTCTGTCACTTTCTTGCTTATTTTTATTTACACTTACACGCACATAGGATTATTTTAATTTGAATTTGGTTTTGTTAAATCTGAGTTTCCTAATTAAATAAGTGATTTTGCAAATTAAATCAATTGGTATCACACCGCGTTTACATTTTGTAATGGTCGTTATGGCCTTTCATTAGCCTTATATTAACATGTGAGGATGTCAAGACAATTAAGAGAGGTAATTGTTTAGAAACCGGGATTTAAAATTTGAACATTGTAAAGTGCATACCCAGTCCCCTAAACGGGGGTCAGGCAAAAAGAGATACGCATATATGGACAGTTTATCACAATATATATGGGTATTAGACCCCAAAATGAATGTAGAGAATTTTTACTATATAGGGGTGTTTAACTTGTGTTTACATCCTCGAATTCATCTCCTCTCCACGTCGAGGGGGGGGGGGGGGGGGGGGAGGGGGTGAAGGTCTCATTGCTTCTTATGAACCTCGGTTTGAAGGTTGTCAATCTTGGAAGTGAGTTGGGATCGGACCGTCATCAAATCTAGCTACAGCTTTGGTACTTGGTCGACATTCTCCATGGAAAGTGGATGAAGGTGAACTCCAAACTTGGAGGAAGTAGCGAAGGAACTGACGGAGCCTAGGGGAGGTCGACGGATGGCCGAAGTCAATATGGAGCTAGGCCAACGATCGGGTATGAAATCGACCTGAGAAGGGGAAAAATTCGAATTTATTTTTGAAAAAGAAGTGGGCAAACTGTTATTGAATGAGAGAAAAATATTTTTGACATCTTTTTGGAGAAAATGAGGACAAAATGTTTTTGGGAAAAAGGGAGGAAAAATATTTTCGGTATAAGGAAGGAAAAAATATTTTAGAGTTTTTGATAAAAGAACGGCAAATATTTTTGAAACTTTTGGTAAAGAGAAAAAAACAAGAAAAAGGGTCTCAACATGATTATTTATTATTATGTTCTCACTTGTATTAGGTTTACCTAAATGCAAATAGAAATGTTGGACGGGACTCGAGCTTTGAAAAATTAGTTTTGGAAAATATGTAAAAATACGGTTGGACTTTTTGCCAGACTCATGGAAAGGGTTTTATTTTAAAAAAGAAAAAATTTCAAAAAACTTTGGGCGGCATGCCGACCCATCATTTCGACAGAGTTTCGGGTTAAAACTGGCAAACTAAAAATGTGTGCCCTAGGTTTGACGCCTATATGAGGGTATGGAGTTGTTGGGTTAATTGGAAGGGTTCCACCCTTTGGTGTGACTTCCACGATATATATATTGCTTTTGTGAGCAATCAGTATGTGTGGAGAAGCCATTTGATATGCATAAGTGTACGTTAATTGTCTCACTATATACCTCATGGAGATAGTACGTGTGAGAGAAAATTCTATATACTCGACGTATGTGAATGAGTTTCCTACGATATACCACCTGTCATGACTTCGATAAAGTGGTACGTTGGGAGGTAACCATTCGATATATGTCAATGGTACTAGGAAAATGGAAGGTAAGATTCATATCACTTAGGCTAACTGCGACCGATCGGAGAAGTGCCCATCATGAAGTGGCCCCTAGTTATGGTACAAAATTTGGTCAATAGCCATGCTCTTTGGTGATGTAGTGTGAAAAATGCATGATTCTTGATTACTATATTATGGAAGGAGTTTCTTTATTTGGTATGATGAGAATTATACTAATAGGGGAGAATGTAAAAGTATAAAAAGTAAATCTAACATGGACAATAAAGATTATACTAAGCATGGATATCTGAGAATGAGTAATGTGTGAATATCTACAAGTGAGTGTGTGGTAGTGAACTTAAGCATGGATCAACTAAAAGTGGTGTATGACAAGTGTGAGTGAGCATGGATATATACAGGTGTGATAAGTGGAAGTGTGTGTTAGTGACACCTAAGCTTGGATATTCTAAGTGGTGTGTGCAATATATGAAAATTAGTATTCCTATGTGTAAGTAGTGTGAAGTGTACATGGAGAGTACCTACAAGTGTGTGAGTGAGTAGTGATATATGCATGAGGTATATATGTACAAGAAATAATAGAGGAGAAAAAAGGGAACATACAGGTAGGTGAAAACACACACAAGAAGAAAATAATAATATCCATGCAAACAAATTATATCCCTCTTAAGAAAATTTGTCCCCAACAGAGTCTCCACTGTGGCTTTCCCCAAATTCATCTCCTCTCCTGGGGGTGAGAGTGAAGGTCTCATGCCCTCTATGCTATCCAAGAGCACTTTGGCCGTCGTCAGTGTGGGGTGAGTGTAAAGAGATGGAGTCTCCAGCCTATTTTGCACAAAATAGGAAAAATAACATGTCGCCGCCTCGAGAGAGCGACATCAAAGACAAATTAATGCTTACGAAACCAATAGTTCAAAGGTTCGGGGGCTAAGCTAAGGAATAGAAAGGTGTTAGGAACCCATCCCGCCCTTTTGGTCTCTCATGGGATTGTGTTACTATTTTCCTTTATTTCTCCATGAAGTGTGTGTGCGTGTATATATGTAAATGGAGATCGAAATCGCCCAACCCATACCATGGAAAAGACAGAGTGAGGTCATCCATATGAATGTTTACAAAATAATATTTTGAAAATACGATGTACGCGTTTATCTAAATATTGATCGCTATGATGAAACGATAATATATGTTGGATAAAATTCTAATAATGGTCACAAATATAATGTATATTAAAATAATGTATTGATGAAATGATAAAAATGGGAAAATTGGAAAAATTAGAAAATTGGAATCGACTCTCGAGTTTTAGCCCGAAACGTCCAAGTAGCCTATAAAGGAAACAAAGTCCATGTAGTTCTCCTGCGGCGCAATGGTGGGGTTTATATCATAGATTCAGACATAATTCTATTGAGAAAATGTGTTTTAGTTTTGAGAAATTGTGATGGATAATCCCACTGGAATTTATAGGTGTAACCCTGTTTTCATTTATTTTGTTTTTTATAAAAAATAAAGTTTGTGCAATATAACCAATAAAAATGTGAGATGTTATTATGTATGAACTAAATTAAAAGCTATATTATGAATTCATGTAATTATTGCAAAAATAAGAAATTTAAAGAGAGAGGGAAGGATTTTGGACCTTCTTTGAAAAATTGAAGGTTGATCTTAATCTTGGATGAACTCCCCTGTGAATGTTGGATGTGAGAGAATGAGATTTTACCAAATTGGGTATGAAAAAGATGGGAATGTAAGATGGAAAGGAATTCAGTGAGGTCAAGAACTTTATTTATAAGGTAAGGGGTGCCGATTGTCATAGCCCTAGTCTTTCTTATCGGCAGGTAATCCAAGGCACACTGCCAATTGGCAGGGAAACGGGCGTGCCAATCTATAGTCTCGTGCATATTTTTTTCAAAAAATGATCATAGAATGTAATCCATTGTGCCAAATTATGAACGGGGCATACGATTCGAAAGGTAAGTTAAATATCTTCAATATTCCTTTAGGGAGCTCCCAGGTGCAGGAGTTAACTTTGGGTCAAACTGTGCTCAAAATTGCTCGTCGATTTTTTAAAGGGGAGATCATCGGATGGAAATGGATCGTTCGTCCGAATGGTAAGTCAGAATCTTGCATGGGTCAGACCGTTGGAAAGGTTATGTGAGTTAATTTTTATTCCAAAGAGCTTAGCTCGGTTTGAAAAGTTGACTTTGGTCAATGGGGGCCCGGAAGCACCTGGTGACCTTTCAAAGTAAAATAGGTCTTTTGTTTGTACCGTAAGGCTGATTTGTGCATGAGGTAGACCGTTGGTAAGGGTATTCAGTGCCCTACGATGATTCATTCTGTCTCGATTGAGCTAAAGAGTTAAATTTGGTCAAATGGAGTTCGAGAGCGCGTGGTGGCCTGTGAATCAATTTTTGGGGGTAAAAGATATCGTTCATCCGAATGACTATGCCGATTTGCGGATGGGGAAAAATGTTGGAAAGGGGATTCAGATCCCTTCGAAGATTCAAAGAGATTTTCCTCTGATGATAAAGTTAACTAGATCCAAACGATGCTCAAGAGTGCCCGATGGCCTCTAGGTCGGTACTCAGAGTATGACCTAGGGTTTATAGTGAAATGAGGAGGTTCTAGGAACCTAAGGAGAGACTTAGGGGGTCCTAGAATGTGGTGTCTATAGAGCCCCTCGACGGGTGATCTTAGATTAGAACAATTGAAAGTCGTCGAATAAACACAACATGATGTTTTGGGAAGAGGTCAATTTTGCGGACCTAAAGGGACGAGGATGGCTGATTCTAAGGGTCGAGGACGATTCTGAGGACCTAAGGAAATAATGAGGATAGATGATTTTGTGGGCCGAAGTAAATTCTGAGGACCTAGGGTAGGGAGAGAACAATTCTTCAGGTCAAATCCAATCCTGAGGGCTTAAGGTAAGGAGAGACCGATTCTAAGTGTCGAATCTAATTATGAGGGCTTAAGTAGAAGCGGCCAATTTTGAGGGTCGAAACTAATTTTGAGGGCCTTAATGGGAGTGAACAATTCTGAGGGTCAAAGCCAATTATGAGGTCTTAAGTTATATAAACAAAATCTACAGGTCGAAGCCAATTCTGAGGGCTTAGGGTAGGGAGTGACTAATTCTGCGGGTCGAAGCCAATTATGAGGGATGAAGTGGGAGCGACCATTTTGACAGTCGAAGCCAATTCTAAGGGCTGATGCGGGGGTGACCAATTCTGCGGGTTGAAGCAATTATGAGGTATTAAGTAGGAGTGACAAATTCTAAGGGTTGAGGTAAATTCTGAGGACATTAAGTAGAGGTGACCAATTTTGAGTGTCAGAGTGAATTCTGAGGGCTTAAGTAGAGGTGACCAATTCTGCAGGTCGAAGCCAATTCTGAGGGCTTGAGTAGAGATGACTAATTCTACGGGTCGAAGCCAATTATGAGGGTTTAAGTAAAAGAGACCAATTCTGCGCGTCGAAGCCAATTCTGAGGGAATTAGGTATATGTGACCAGTTCTGAGGGCTTAAGTTGTATTTTTCTATTGGAGACTCCACTAGGGAAAAGGTATTAATCTGAGGATTGGATGTATCCTTATTGGGGAATTATTCGTCAATTTTTGTGGTGTCCTTTGGAAACATTGCTAGGGAGATATCCAATTGATTTTGGGCATTAGTTTTCCACTGGGGAAGTAAATGTATCGATGGGTAAGTAAGTGTGGTATTAAATGATTTTATTGGTGAAAAAAGGTTCTAAAATTCATTTGGTAATTTAAGGAATTTTCTCGGGATTTTTTTGGCATTTTGGGGGAATTTTGTACAAAATTTAAGGGAGTGCGCCGATCGGTAGGGCGTAGGAGGTGCCAAACGGTAGTGGCACGATCTTTTGGTCTTCCTCAAGCAGGTGAAGTGACAGTGTTGATTGGTATTTTGCTGGGAGCTGCCGATCGGCATGCCCCTTAGCCTCCAATAAAAATGGGTTAGATTTCCTCATTTTTCACAGCTTCCAGATTTTCTCTCTTCTGCTCTTTCTTTTTGCAAACTATTATAGCGTTCCAAAACTAAGAAATGCTTGATTTTTCAAATAGTGAAGTCCACACGACGTGGTTGAATATCGATGATTGGGAAAACTTGGAGTGGCGGTCCAGGGTGCCCTTAGTGCTGGGTAGTGAGAATGCTATCGACTCGTTCGAGCCAGTTGCGAATAAGCGAGCACTTTTGCATGAGACGGTGTGCCATCGATCCTCTAGGGTGGTGAAACCTAGTGTCTATGTAAGTGTTAATGACCAGTGGTATTCTTTTCTTCTTTCTTGGTGATATTTCCATATTTCATGAATTTTGACAAGGGTTTTTTCTTTTGGTTTTGACAGACTTATATCTATACGTTGAACCTATGTTCTCGAGGGACAAAGAGGCTCAATTAGACCTATCAATGGGTCGTGTATGGTCATATTCATGTCATTTTTTATCGTGTTCGGGTCTTATTCGGTTCGTGTTTAAACAGGTAACTTTTTTATCGTGTGAAAAAATCATATCCAAACCCCACCTGTTATGTTATCGTGTAGTGTCGTGTTCACTCGTTAATACCCACTAAGATAATGAATTATTTTTAATTGTGTACAAGTTGACATATTATCTCATTTTTAACCCAAATAAACCTATTAATTCATTGATATTACTAAATCTCTCATTTAGTAAGTGCATTATAATTAAATTAATATTATCCTACATAAATTGTTTATAAGTTCCAAAACTATATCTTATTTACTTAAATTAATGGGTCATAACGGGTTTTATCGGATATTAACGGGTGAAGGGATTCAACCCTAACCCGACCTGTTAACTATTGTGTCTTATTGGGTTGGCACTGATATGACCCGAACCCATTAAGAATCCACCCATTAACTTATAACTTTGTGTCAGTTCATGTCATGTTATCCTGGCGTGCCTCATTTGTCCAGGTCTAGGCTCAATGAATTATGTGATCACCTTCCACCAGTGGTGCGCTGGGTGGTGTCATCAGTTGGCTTTGGCCGTTTGGCGTCTGTCGTAGACGAGATGCCTCGTTCGACGATTTTCCTTTGCGCTTTGGGGGAGAGTTGGTGTGATACCACCCACACCATGCATTTTGGATTTGGGAGATGATGGTGACTGCCATTGATGTGCAATAGCTGTCGGGGCTGGATTATAAGGGGGCCCAGATAGAGGCGGACCGGACTTTATGGGTGACGCTGGCGGCAGTGGAGGCGACGTTAAGTGATGTGGAGAGGATAGTCTCTGGGGACTCTATATGTCTATCTCTTTTGAGGGAGGTGTTATTGAGTTGACTGATCAATGAGACTGACGGGCTCTAGGTATGGCAGATGGTCTGTTTATTTATTCTATTATTGTTATGAGGGTTTTAGTGACGACGAGTGGCGACGTCATCCACTTGTGTTTTTTTTCCATTTTTAGGGTATTTTCGAATATCCCTCTCTTTAAATTGGTGATCCTGACTTTGGCGACCCTTTATTTTTCTTTGGAGGCATTCAGCTAGTGTTGCCGGCAGACCTTTAATGGTGCAACATATCTCTTAGAGGTATTCTTTATTTTGTGAATTTTTTTTATGCATTTACATTTTCCTTTGTGTAATTTATTCTTTTGATTGATGACTCTTGTACTTTGCAGACGTGGCTTTATGAGGTGATTGTAATTAATCCTCAATTTATTGCTTTTAAGGATGAGTCTGTTCGGGGATTGGTGGAAGTCCAATCGGCAGTCGAGGCGGCCCCTCTCTTTAGGGACGGAGCGTCAGTTTTTTAATGGCCTGGAGAGCGATCGGGTAAATATTCTTTCCCTTTGAGACCATTTTTCCTTGATTATCTTTTTAGATATTTATTTTTCGTCGGGGATCTTGCAGGTGACCTTCTGTCCCTAGGGGACGGCCATCCAGCACACGGGGGTGTCCGGGGGGAATGCACAACTGCGTCGTCTACTGGCGCACGAGTTCAACTACTCCTGGTATCTAGGGGAATGAGTAGTCCGATAGGTGGTGAAGGACTAGGTGATGGTTCAACTTGCGAGGCCCTAGATATATATGAGGCGATAAAGGGAGATGTCAAATAAGGCAAGGGTTGTAGTGATGGTCAACGAGCCTAATTCGTCATATATGGACAAGGTGGCGACTTATGATTAATTGGATTTCGTGTCGAGTTGACTGATGCCTCCTAAGCATATATGATGGTATGCCTTTTCCCCCTGGGCTTGAGTCGGCCAGTGGAGACTGCCTAACAGAGGGTCAGTGCGTATGCTACATTGTACCAATGCGATGGACGCAGAGGAGATGGGAATGACGGAGGATGTTCTTCAGCCATCGGTATACCTTTCATTTCTTTGCCTTTTGATTTTCTGATTTATTTCCTTACCCTAGAATAACTTATTTTCTCTTTACTATTTTTCTTGCTGCACATTCGGGTGTCGACCACCTGGTTGAGGGATATTCGAGATTCGATAGCTTGAGTGACTGCTCATATTCGGGAGTCGATCCCAGTTACTTATTTATTAGTCTCGTCTGCCTTATTTGGGGAGGGGTCTGGTTCGAAGAGTGGAGGCTCTTCATCTTATCTCCAGAGAAATCGCGTACACCGCGGGGACAGAGGGTCTTAGAGAGAGAGGGAAAGAGAAGAGAGAAAAGGTGTGAGAGAGAGACAGATTTTTAGTGGTTCGGGTAGGGTCCCATTGTTTTTTGTTTTCGTGCAAGGCAATATGTAATAAAGCAATATATATGCAATGAAATGGGATTTAAATTTTTTGTTTCTTTAGTGACTTAATGTACATGCATTTTTTTACTTTGTTGTTGAGACCATAAAAATGTTTTAAAATGATTTGAGAGAAAATTTATTTCAAAATAGGATGAGTAAAACTATATGGAAAAGGAAATTTTGAATTCCTTATAATAGAAATTATTTTTATTGATTTTTGACAGAAAAAGAAACATGCCACTTTCCAAGAATGGGGGTTACAGGTTGGCATACCCCTTGTCTTGCCTATCAGCATGTCAGTCAAGACCAATCACCCCAAGGTTTTTATTGCACTTTCTTCATTTACGTGGTCCTTAGTGGGGCAGGGTTTCCTCTGGATTTTGCAGAACCTTTGTCTTTGGCTAAGTTTTTCAAGTATAAAAAGGGGGTAATGATGGAGTATTTTCTTCACCCATCCACTTTTCCTTTATTTTGCATACTTTTTTATTCTTGTCTCATCATTCTGCAAAATGGATCTCCCCGAAAGTGTTGAATTCGCCTCTTACCTCAATAACTTAGAGGCTATGTGCTCATATATTGTAGACTACAATGCTTTCAACATGCGTCAGGTTTCACTATGGCACAACCGACCTATTGAATGGAACATGTTGATGGCGACAGTAGAATTTTGGTACCCCGAGGACCATGTCTTTCGTGTTGGCTTGGACGAAGTCTCTAAAACTTATGAAGACTTCTATGCCATGTTAGAGATATATACCATTGTTATGGAGGCCATACTTGAATTTTATAGATCTCCTCGGGAGCTATTAGCAAGATTATCCATATCTCACCCTCACTGGCTCAGTCATTGGTTACGGGAGGAATAATATCTCTTCCAGTTGTGGTACATTCTGTGCCTATGAAGGATTTTGGTGATGCGGGCTATGCTAGAGCCTTTATTCTTGGCTTAATTTCAAAATTACTGTTGGTGATTGGGGAAATTTTGGTGGACCCACAACTCGCATCCATTGCTTCAAGGATGTCATACCATCGCAGTCCTGTGGCACTGATACTGGGAAAGACTCTGAATGGTCTAGATTCCTGGAGGGAAGGCCATTCTGACTTCCTGAGGGGTAGCCCCATTATGTTGTTCATGTGGTTATCGGAGAGATTACATATGGCGATCCCTCCTAAGTATTCCTTGGCAGTTGTCCCAAACTTATTTTCTCGCTACTTTATCAGTGTGGGCCAGGATATCGAGAGCTGGGAGAACTAGTTTACGGATCACGAGGCTTAAGGTTTTCATTGGTCAGTGCCTTGGTGGGGGGAGTTGCTGTCCATTCTAAAACTGGGGGGAATACCAGTATGTTCAATCGGTTAGCCTCCGACAGACTTCTTTTTACTTTCACTGGCAACAATTGTGCTAATTTTTCTAGGAGCAGATTGTGCCACCCGAACACCAATTTTTTTCTTGTGCAGGATTTGATGGAGCGCATGCACATGCGGCTGGGCTCCTTGTGGGATAATCTTCGATCGTTGACATATCCTTCCCAATCAGTTGGCTGAGTCTGACATGTTTTTGGAGATTTCATGAAGTGGTTGTGGAGGTGAGTAGTTGCCAAGATGCTGGCTGTGGAGACCAAGCAAAGGTTGTTCACCATATTTGACACCATGGTGGGAGGTGTTGTTGTTTTCACTAGGCTTGTTTGGTCTTACCATTCCATGGAGCGCCTGTGCTATTCTATTCAGGCAGGGGATATTTGGGGACCTGAGGATGTAGATAATGATGGGGCCGGTTCTTCTGGCAGCTGTGGGTAAAATCCTTGTGGAATTTATTTATGAAGCCTTTGTTATGTGTTTGGTCTTGTATGGGAATAAATTTGGGAAAGTTGTTTAGGAGTAGTGTGGCTTATTTTTGTTTTATTTTTAGGAAAATAAGGTTATGCTGGTGGGGGAAGTTGATTGACTTCCTATACCGGTGTAATTGTTACGAAATTTTTTATCATTGAAATAAAGAAAATTTTAATTATATTGTTGTGATTCTTGATGAGTTTTGTATTTGAATTATCAATACCAATTGCTAAGGCAAACACAATCCTTTTGTTCATGTAAATGATAAAATGAACCATCATTCTCGAGGATAAGAAAAGAATATCATTTTGTGAAAAAGAAGGGGACGACACTCATATAAAGCGTATGAGCTACCTACATACATTTAGAGGTTTTGAAAATTTTACGACTTTCATTTTTTAAAGTAAAAAGATTTTTAGGGGATCAGGCCCCACATAGTTTTGAGTAGAGGAAATGATGATTTTTTTAGAATAGATGAGAATAATCATAGCGTGCCGAGATTTGGACTAAGGGTAGAATTTCTTGAGACGGACCAAGTTGACTAGACGAGCCATCTCTTCCCCATCGAGGTCGGTGAGCATAAAGCGCCGCCAGATAGGATTTTCATTACAATGTAGGGTCCACTCCAATTGGGATTGAATTTCCCTTTGATGTCCCAGATGGGTTTTATGATTTCTTTAATGGCTAAGTCCCCTTATTAAACACCACGGTGATTGACTCTCTTATTGAGTGAAAGTGCTATTCGACGATGGTATCCTTGTATAGGATATAGAGCCTTCAGTCTCCTTTTGTCCAAGAGTGAAAACTCGTCAAGATGGTTTTGATGACAGTCTTCCTTGTTGACTTTTCTTTCAAGCATGACACGTAATGAAGGAATTTCTAGCTCCACAGGTAGGACTTCTTCCATGTCGTATACCAAAGAGTAAGGGGTATCCCTAGTAGAGGTTCATACTGAAGTGTGGTAGCCCCCAAGGGCGTAAGGGATCAGATCGACCCAATGTCGATAGCTTTCAATCATCTTGACGATGATGGATTTGAGGTTTTTATTAGCGGCTTCGAATGATCGATTGGTTTAAGGTCAGTAAGGAGAAGATTTGTGTCTTTGAATCTTATACTCGTCGACCACTTATGTAACTTCTGCCTCAAAATATAACCCGTTGTTCGACACTAGCTCATGCGGGACCCCATATTGGAAGAAGATATTTTTTCAAATGAACTTGGCCACCTTTTTGGCATTCAAAACTACATATGACTCGGCTTCAACCCATTTAGTGAAGTAATCAATGGTAGCCAAGATGAATTCATGCCCGTTGGAGGCATTGGGCATAACTTTCCCTATGATGTCGATGCCCCATGTGGAAAACGGCTGGGGAGAGGTCATGTTGTACAATTCTCGCGGAGACAAGTGCTTGCGATTGGAAAATTGAAGGTATTTGAGGCATCTCCGAACATAAGCGGTGCAATCCTGAACCATGGTAGTCCAATAGTAACCTTGTCAGGTGATTTTCTTAGCAAGCATATGGCCATTCATGTGGGGTCTAAAATCCCCACATCATCTCTTCAATGTCAGCCCATTCGATGTAATGTAAATAGTTTCCATCGAAGTTTCTCTTAAATAGTAGTTTATCGCAGACAGTGTGCTCGGCATCCAGTTTGTGGAGGGTTGCTCAGTCTTTATTGTTAGAATCTTGGAGATACCTACCATGCTTTAGAGGCACCAAATATCATACTACCAACAGTTGGCTATATCAGGATCTTCTTATGTGATGAGCTCAATATGGTAGCAGTGAGTAGGTTTATCTTGATTTTGGACTAGGAGTGAGTCATTATTATTCCTTCGGGCATATCAACCATGGAGTCTAAGATAACAAGGGCATCGGCTAGGTTATTCTTTGCTCGGGGTAGGTAGTGGAAAGTGATATCCTAGAATTAGGAGGCCAACTCTTCTAAGTGGGCATATAAGGGTAAGAGTTTCTCATCCTTGACTTTCCATCTTCTAAGTACTTGAATGATGATGAGGGCCAAATACCCATAGACATATAGGCATCAGATTCCTTTCTTGAGAGCGACTTTGAGGCGTATCATGCATGCCTCGTATTCGGTCATGTTATTGATGCAGGGAAAATCTATTTTGATTGCAGTGGCAGTGTGAGAATCACAAGGGGCAATTAAGAGTATCCCAATGCAATAACCTCTCTTGCTGGCGTCATCGTCAAAGAACATTTTCCATCAGAGGTCTTCCTGGGAGGCAGAAAGGATATTCTCATCAGAAATTCGAAGATCCATACATCAGTTTCTTCCATAGGGTGGTCAGCGAGGTAGTCAGATATCACTACATCAAAAAGTCTAAATTGTCACCTTTGAGCCAGCCTACCTTGTCAAGGTCATTAAACGTGACAAAAAATACTTGTTTTTTGTCACGGTCAATGACCGTGACAAGTTCATGACAAGGGTTTGTCATGCTCAATGACCATAACAAGGTTGTGACAGCTGTGCTTATCATGGACTTATCATGGTCAAAGACCTTGATAGGTCAATGAAAACTCTTTTAACTAAATACCCTAGTCCCCTATTTTTCCCCACCGTTTTCCTTTCCCACCATTTTTCTCTCCCTACTGCGTGACGGTTCTCTCTCTCTCTCTCTCTCTCTCTCTCTCTCTCTCTCTCTCTCTACGTTTTAGGTTATTTTTTTATCTTTCTCTCTTTCCTTTGTATATGTGTATGTGTGGGGGGTGGGGATTACGTGTGCATGTAGGTGTGTGTGTGTGTGTGTGTGCGTGGGTCTGCATGTGTAGGTGTGTGGAGGTGGTAGGGCAGTGGGGGGTGGCAGTGGGGTTAGGGGGTGTAGGTGGGGGGGGGGGGGGTCTGAGTGGGCAGGTAGGGGGGTAGTGTGTGTAGGTGTGGGGGGGTACGGAGGGGGGGATTAATGAGAGTCAAAATTAGGGGTTTGATTTAGGAGTGAAGAAAGTTAGGGTTTGGGGTCAAGTTAGGGTCAAGTCAAAATTAATGTGTCATAGAATGGCGTTGTAGAAAGTGTGTGAATTATTGCATGGATTGATCGTAATGAGTAAATAGACGATCGACGTGTTCCAGCCTTATAATATGAATTGAATTGGTATTGCTATTGAATTTGAAGTGTATTGAATTGAAATTGAAATTCAATTTCAATTGAATTGAATTGGTATAAATTGGTATAAATTGAAATTGAATTTGAATTGGTATTGATATTGGTGTAAATTAATATAAATTGAAATTGAATTTGAATTGTATTGATATTGGTACAAATTGGTATAAATTGAAATTGAATTTGAATTGGTATATATTGGTATAAATTGGCATAAGTTTTAGTTCTTATGCTTATTTTAAATTAAATGAAACATACATTAAATTACATAATTAAATGAAATCTCTCGAATTGTGATAAGACATAATTAAATGAAATCTCTCGAATTGTGATAAGACATAATTAAATGAAACATACTTTAAATTACATATAGTGTGCATCGATACTGGACTTCTAGTTCTTATGCGTACGCATTCAATAGCCTATAGACCTGTTCGAGAGTCATTAACCCTATAATGAGATCTCTAGAGTTGTCCCATTTGGACAGTTTGGGACTGCATAGTTTCTATACAATAATATTCTTAGTCGCATAAATTTGTTAATTTTGGGTGAAGTTTTGAAGTTATATCTTAATGTTCTATGGGTACATTCTAGATGATACGATGTTAAGTGTTATTTCAATTGATAATAACACTGACACTTGCGAATCTATGTCGCGTACTTGGAGAACTATGAGGATATGTTGCCAAATGTTTCTCAAATTGGAACAATGTGCATGAGATGTTAAGTATATTATAGAAATATATGGTCTTGGATGGGATAGGACTACTCACCCTTTAGAGGAGATGGAGGAAATAGGATTTAATATTATAAATTGAATTTTAATTTCAATTTCAAACTATGTAAGGACATTTTGTCCATTGTCAATATGTATGTCGTACGTCGTTGCACCATTGAAGAAACTCAAGATCGCATCTACATCAACGGATCCGAATATCAAAGCATCTTCAACATCATAACCTCTACGAGAATGAACTTGGTAAAGTTTTGTTTTTAAGTCCCTTAAAGTTTCATACTTAGCATTGGGAAATTTTTATGAAATGTTTTTTATAAAAATAAGAAGTAATTTTTTTCATGAAAAATGAGGCTTTCAAAAGTTTTTTTATTTTCTAGTAAACCGAACCGGTCCGCCTATTTTAAAAAAGAACCGATCCACCCCCGGACCGATCCGCCTCCATACCGGACCGATCCGCTATACATCAGTAAACCCCGAATCAAAACCGAAACGAAGAGCCCCTTTGAAAAAATGAACCGATCCGAGGTCGGACCGATCCGCCTGGGATAAAATCGAACAGTTTTGTGAGTGTTTTTACCACCGACTCATATTTCTTATTTACATACCTATTTCGGTGATGAATTTTCTAAGTCTTTGAGAAAACGTTTTTAAGAGTTCAAACACAACAAGACTTCGGTTTTTGATGTGCCAAACATCTTTTTGATTCACACACCAAAAACCCAATTACTTTTGTGAATCTTTTGGAACCCTAGAACAAAAGCTTTGCTATTGTTCAATCTTTGTGGGGATATCTTTACAACCAAGGGTTGCGTGTCATTGATGAGGGAGTCTCTACAAAGTGTTATGGTTGCATGTCATGGAGGAGAGCTGCGGTTCTTCCTTTGTTGTTTGGGCTGCGAGTCCTTGGAGGGTGCTGCGTGTATTTTCTTGCTGAGTTCAAGACTACATGTCTTTGTGGGTTAGCCGCGCGTTGATCCATTGCATATTTCTCTATGTAATTGTAAGTTGCGATTTATATATTCATAGTGAAATAAAGGTTTTACCCGAAAGGTTTTTTTTCCTGAAATATGTGTCTCAACATATTTTTTGTGTTGCATGCGGTATTTTTTATGGGTTGATTTAGATGCATGTTTAGGGGATGTATTTATTTGATTTAAAAGTAGACTCTAATTAAACAAGGGTTCTTAGAAACTTGCGAATTTAATTTAATCAATTATCACACAGTCGCACTCTTCAAATTGGTATCAGATCAGGTTACGCTAATTTATCGCATATTCCTATTTTCCGCAAAATTGTGTCATACTGATTTTTTTTTAAATCAGTTTTGTGAAAATTCGCATTTTTTCCTATGGAGCACTTATATAATCATATGCCTATTTTTGACGGGTTTAATTATGCCTACTGGAAAGCTCGTATGAAATCGATTTTAAAATTTATTGACGAGCGTGTTTGGTTGCTTTGCGAAAATAGTTGGACTCCTCCCATGGTCACTGTTAATAACATCACCACTTTAAAATCCGTGTCAGCCTGAACTGAAGATGATTTTAAATTGTCCAATTTTAATTCCCGTGGTCTGAGTGCTATTTCTAGAGCTGTCTCTCCTGATGAGTTTCGCCGAATTATGACGTGCACCACATCTAAAGAGGCTTGGGATGTTTTGAAATTGACACATGAGGGTACGAACGCCGTTAAAGAATCAAATTTACAAAATTTGGCCACCAAATTTGAAACTATCACCATTTTCGAGTCTTAATGCTTTGATATTTTTATGCTCGTTTGTCAGACATTGTTAACACATGTTTTAATTTGGGTGAGGTGATTGATAACTCGTGTGTCGTTAAAAAGATTTTGAGATCTCTCCCAAAATTCTTTATTCCTAAAGTCACTGTTTTGAACTCTTTGGGAAATTTGAAATCACTTGAGTTGGAAGTACTTGTAGGAGATCTTCAAACATATGAGATTGACATGTTTCCCAAAATCATTAAGGCTAAGGATAATGTCATTGCTTTAAAGACTCATTTTAAGAAAAAGAAAGAAAAAGTTTGTGAGTCCGATTCTGAGGGAGATTTTGATTTTAATGATATGGCCTTGTTTGCAAAAAATTTTAAAAAAATTCTCAACATGAACAGAAATAATTCTTCCAATAAAAAGAATTTTTTTGAGAAAAATAAAAAGAAAGGAAAGTCCAAGGAAAGTGGTGAGAGACAAAAAGAGAATGACTCCGATGAGGAGTGTGAGGAAGATTTTGAGAACGTCACTTGTTTTGAATGTGGGGGTAAGGGACATAAGTCGTTTGAGTGTCCTACGTGGCTTAGAAAGAAAGGAAAGAATGTAGCTATGCCCGCCACACTTAGTGATAGTAGTGAAGGTGAGGGTTATGAGACTAGTAGTGAGAAGTTTGTAGCTTTTTCTAGTCGTGTGAGCACACCCACCTTGTCCCACAGTAGTGCACACGAATGCGATAGTGATGATTTGAGCGCTTCAAGTGAGGGAGAAAGTGAGAGTGAAAGTGGAGATGAAAGTGAGCTCCAAAAAGCTTTAAGAGATTTGTACACCGAGACCTTGAAAACAAAGAAGTATAATAGGGATTTAGGTCGTCGGGTTTTAGATTTGGAGAAAGATAAGGAGGTTTTGATAAAGGATAAGTGTGATTTGACCGACACGTTGTCTAGTCTGACGACACGGGTATCCCAACTCGAGAGTGATCTCGAACATGCCAGGGAGGTCAAACTCAATTTTGTGAACGCACCTAAGAAGGTAGAAAAGTTGGTTCATAAGGGTAAAGGTGAGAAGTTAGGAATAAGTCATGACGGTGCTTCTACTTACTAATTAGCACCCGAGCCGGTTCCCAATTTAATGTTTGATTCACGTGACTCGCACCCTAACCCACCTAGGCGTCCCATTCCTATTAGGAGAGTGTGTCCTAGAGTTTGTTAGAGAGGTTTTACTAGGCCTATTTATGTTTGCTCTCATTGCAAAAGAAGAGGACATCTTAGGGAATTTTTCTTTAAGTTGGGGTATATGTCACGTTTTGCTTCTACACGTGTTTCTGGCACACATGCACCCACACATGATACTTTACATGCTCTCGGAGACTACACGAGAGAGTTTGCACATTTAGGTGAGCAAGTTAAGTTTTTAGTCAAAACTTCAAAGGAATTGATGGAGGTTTTTCATAAGTTGTCACCATCTTTGGAAAATCCCACCGCACCTAATGATTGAGGTTTGACTTGTTTACTAGCATAGGATGTTTTTCATGATGACAATGTTTGCCTATTGCTAGTATGTATCATTTTTGTACAATTTTTTTTTAAAAATTTTGAAAAATGCAAAAAGATTTTCTATTTTTTTAGTGTCCGTTCATATTTTTTTTGGTCAAATTTGAAAATCCAAAAAGATTTTTGTATTTGGTTTGCACCTTTTATGGATAAACACTTCGGATGACCGAGTCACAACATCATTCCATTTTTTTCATGTGACTATTTGATAGTGTTTTGAGACAATAGGTCAACTCATCCTTGTGCTTTATAATGTTTGGAGTCATTAAGATGTAATCAAGTGTTACTTCCTATATGTTTGAATCATGATTTGTTTTATTGCACATGTGCAAGAATTTGTTTGATTATTGTGCTTGTCTTATCACATGTTGGTTGGGTGTTTTACTTCAATCCTGTCCTTAAAACGAACCAAGCGCGATAAATTTTGATAAGGAAATTGTGCATATAAAAACAATTTTGTGAGTTTGTGTGTTTTGTTTGAAAAACGGGGAAGGACTGCGAAAGGTTCATTTTGCCTTTGCAAATATTAAGCCACCGTTAAATTGGACCTAAAAAATGGAGGAATTTTACTATCCCGGGTCCAAAGAGGTTTAAAAGAGCCCGAAAAATTAAAGGCAATAAAAAGATATTCATGCTATTTATGGGCCATTTAGGTTTTTGCACCAATTTTCCAAAGTTTGAGAATTTAGATTACTTCTAAAAAGGAAAATATATATGAGGGTGTTTGGTTGGAGATTTTATAACGGGTTTGCACGTCCTTCAAAATCTTAAAAATGCACTAAATAGTTTTGGACGTTATTGGTGTGGAAATCATTTAGACTTTGATTTGTTGATTTGCATAAGACGATGTCATTTAAATTCAACAATTTTTACACCTAAGGATACTTTTGATGTTCATTCGTTATGAGTACACATATGCATCGTGCACATATGATTGATTGATTTAATTTACCTATCGAATGTGTTCACACCCATTCATTCCATTTCCATGACTTGGTTGTTTGAGTCTAAATCCATGGTGTGATTTTTGTAGCATTTTTTTCAAATGTATCTTATCTTTGTATGAAAAATTAGAAAATCAAAAATAGTTTATGCATTTGTTTTTTAGCATCTCCTTGCAAGAGCACGTTTTCCATATTGTTTGATGCCTTGTTTTGTGTACCGTGACATCATAAAAAGGGGATTTTGAATTTTGTCTATTTGGGGACATCATAAAAAGGGGGAGAAAGAATTATCATATTATGAGGGAGTTTAAAATTTGGGGAGTTTTTTTACGTTTAGCTTATGATTTTATCATAAATTGGTATCTATGTTTATCTCATTTCAAACTCGATATGTCACGTGGTATTTTATTTATCTCATGTGTGTAGGTATGAAGATTGAAGATCAATATGTTTCACACCCTGATGAGAAAAGCTTTGAGAATTGATGATTGTTGAAGATTGAAGAACAAACGATGAAGATTTAAACATTTGTATCTTTCCATCTTTAGGGTTCATGGGAGGGTAGATTTGTATAGGTCATTAGTTGATAATTCGGATTTTTTATGTATGTACCGGCATAGACATAGGGGGAGATTTGTAAGGACATTTTGTCCATTGTCAATATGTATGTCGTACGTCGTTACACCGTTGAAGAAACTCAAGATCGCATCTACATCAACGGAATATCAAAGCATCTTTCACATCATAACCTCTGCGAGAATGAACTTGGTAAAGTTTTATTTTTAAGTCCCTTAAAGTTTCATACTTAGTATTGGGAAATTTTTATGAAATGTTTTTTATAAAAATAAGAAGTAATTTTTTCAAGCAAAATGAGGATTTTAAAAGTTTTTTTATTTTCTGGTAAATCGGACCGGTCCTCCTATTTTAAAAAGAACCGATCCGCCCCCGGACCGATTCGCCTCCATACCGGGCCGATCCGTTGTACACCAGTAAACCCCGAATCGAAACCGAAACGAAGAGCTCCTTTGAAAAAATGAACCGATTCGAGGTCGGACCGATCCGCCTCCATACCGGACCGGTCCGCCTGGGATAAAATCGAACAGTTCCGTGAGTGTTTTTACCATCGACTCATATTTCTTATTTATATACCTATATGAATTTTCTAAGTCTTTGAGAAAACGTTTTTAAGAGTTCAAACACAACAAGACTTCGATTTTTGATGTGCCAACCATCTTTTTGATTCACACACAAAAATCCCAATTAATTTTGTGAATCTTTTGGAACCCAAGCTTTGCTATTGTTCAATCTTTGTGGGGAGATCTTTGCAACCGAGGGTTGCATGCCATTGCTGAGGGAGTCTCTACAAAGTGTTATGGCTGCGTGTCATTGAGGAGAGCTGCAGTTCTTCCTTTGTTGTTTGGGCTGCGAGTCCTTGGAGGGTGCTGCGTGTATTCTCTTGTTGAGTTCAAGACTGCGTGTCTTTGTGAGTAAGCTGCGCGTTGATCCATTCCAGATTTCTCTATGTAATTGTAAGTTGCGATTTATATATTCATAGTGAAATAAAGGTTTTACCCGAAAGGGTTTTTTTCCTAAAATCTGTGTCTCAGCATATTTTCTGTGTTGCATACGGTATTTTTTATGGGTTGATTTAGATGCATGTTTAGGGGCTGTATTTATTTGATTTAAAAGTGGACTCTAATTAAACAAGGGTTCTTGGAAACTTGCGAATTTAATTTAATCAAATATCACACAGTCGCACTCTTCAAACTAAAATTGAATTTGAATTTGAATGCACGAATAAATTTACATTAAGTCAACTTATTGTATAACACTTGCTTCGGGGGGTGCATGCTTGCATGTATTCTCATTTTCATATAGTATTCTCATTCAATAGGTGATTGTATATACTAATGGGAAGTAAATGTTCCCACTTTTGTTTATACTAATCCACGAATATATGCTTCTTACCCATAATAGGTGATTGTTTGTAGTAGATGTGATGGGATATCCTAAATACAAAGAGTGGATGGGTGAGATAAATAGATTAGGGGATGTGTTTCGCATAGGTGATAATGAATTTGTGAAATATGCAAAGAGATGTCATAATGATGAAGAGTTTTCATGTCATGTGCTAGGTGTAAGAATGGTAAGGTGTTTGAGTGAAAAATAGTTGAACTACATTTTTCAAGATGGGGTATGTAACATAGTTATCGAATTTTGTTTTTTCACGGGGAACGGAAAGTTCCTTTTATTCCCGAGCAACCTTCACAACAACCTTCAATAAGTAGGATAGATGTACAAGGGGAGGATGAAAGTGTAGATCATAATATGCTAGAGGATTTAGTTGATAATGCGCATAGAGTTCATGAAGTGGGAGAGAATGAGTTCACTGACTATGTACAAGGTTCAAGTGCTCATGAAGATACTGGGATAAACCTTGATGATGACTACCAAAGTTTAAAATTTAAGGCGACCGAGCCATTATACTCTTGCTATGAGAAAGATCAAACAACTTTACATGCCATGGTTAGTTTGCATAGTTTGAAGACCCAATATGGTTTCTCTGGCAATAGCGTGACAGGAATTTTGAATTAGGATTTTAATCAATTTAAGCATTAATTCAAAGTCCATAACTCGGGAGTGTGTGTTCGGGGAGGGGGGGGGTAGTCTGCATGTGTGTAAATGGAATTTGGTATTGGGTATTGGTATAAATTGGTATTGGTATAAATTGATATTGGTATAAATTGAAATTGATATCGTATGTATTATTATCATCACATTTGAGCATTAATTCATAGATCATATACATGTTTGTACTAATAATAATAATTTTTGCAGGAAAAGTCTTCGTCCTAATGCGGAAGCGGAGGCGAGTATGGCTCCTAGGCCAGTAGGTCCCCAAAATGGGGCAAATTTGGGTCCGTCGTTGAGAATAAGACGACATTATTAACTAGATCGCTAGAGTTGTTGAAGGTGATTGTTGGCCTGGGGTACACTGATTGGAGGGCCGTGCCGAATGAGCTCAAAATTAGCATCTGGGGGGCACTACATGTAGTGTATCTATATTTATATTTATATTGATAGTTAAATTTATATTTATATTTATAAGCAACTAACACTTACTTTCTTTTTGGTTTGTATTTTTTTGACAGGAACAAATTGGCCTGCCCACACATGCCCATGAATCCACGTTGGAATAGTTGAGGGATCAATATAAGACATGGAAGAAGAATATGATTGCACAGTACTTTGGGAAGACCCGAGATTCCATTTTGAGAGTATGTGGCATTGTCCCCTCGAAGGGGCCGATCTCATTGGCACAGTGGCAAAATTTGTTGACAATGAGATTAATGAGAGACAATTGGCATATCGCCAATTAGGGAGGGAAAAACGGGTGAAAAGGTTGGATGTGCACTACTCCGGGAGGACATCTTACGCCGAGGTGGAGCACATGATGGCAAGTTTTTATTTTTCTGTAGTTTTAGTTTTATGTTATTGTAATTTAGAATTACTTTGCATTATTTACTAATTCTGTATTATTTTATTTCAGGAGACAGGGAGTGGACCTAGGGGTAGGCCACATAGTATCGATGCCTATGTGGAAATTCAAACTAAGAAGGGAAAGGACAAAAAGGTGGCCCCGAGCGTGGCAGCCACGATTGTAAGTTATAAATGTTAATTTTTTTTTAATTTTGTTATAATTTTTTTATTTAATCAATTAATTAATTGTTTACTTTTTGTCGTTAAAGGAAAGGCCTAAGAAAGTGAATGAGTCACAGTCTGATGCCAACAAAGCCTCTTTGGCTACGGAAGCACTCAACCAAGTGCTCAGGACGGATTGTAAGAGTAGGAATAGGGGAGATCTCGTGCATGGCGAAGTCTAGGATCATTATAATGTTGACAAGCAACACCAAGTTGGCACTTAAGGTTGACACCCATGATGATAATCTATCAAGGTTGGACGTGACAATCCTAGATATGTACAACTTCATGAAAGGTCAGTTGAGGAAGGAGAAGGAGAAAGATAAGGGGAAGGGGAAAGAGAAAGATAAGGAGTTAGAGGTAGATAAGGACGTCACTGCTTCATCGCTAACACGCATGGACTCGTCGCCATATGATCCATTTCCCATCCTGACTCCCGTCTATTGGCCTATGTCAACAATCGATTGGCAGAGCATGTTTCTACTCGACATATATTATGGGAAGTGGATAGCGAGGGGGTTGAAGGGCACTTCCTTTCCCTCGGGTATACTGTTTTATGGACATCCCCTCCAAGAAATTAAGGCAAGGGTACTCGTCACGCATGTAGTTACCAGAAAGGATAACTCACCTTTGTGATTGCGTCAACAAAGCGGCATTCAAAGAATTGATGGGGTTGTCACTGGATATATCGTTTGGCCTTCCTTCCTTCCCCAACCTGCTCAAGACCCTAAGCCATGACATTATTTCTATCTTTTTTATTTGGATATTAGATATTTCTATTTTTTTGTTGGTTTTGTATTTGTATTTTATTTTGAAATGGATTATATATGCCATGATTTGGTACATGTTGATTTGGTACATTATTTCTATTTTATTTGGATATATGCTATTTGGACAAGTATAATTTTGCTATAACAAGTATAAATATGTGGCAGTGGCCATACTTCCCTATAATTTTTTTTAAATGCAGGCCAGAATTGTCACAGTAAAAAATCATGAAAAGTCCATGACAAAGAAACTTGTCACGACCTTTGACCATGACAGTTCTTTTACGTTTTGTCACGGTCTTTGACCTTGAAAAAACTTGTCAAGGTCAAAGACCGTGATAGGACCGTGACAAATTAAATTAACTTGTCATGATCTTCGACTGTGACAAGTCCGTAATAAAGGCAGTTGTCACCCCCAGACTTGTCACAGTCAAAGACCCTTACAAGTTTGACTTGTAGCGGTTTTAGACCTTGACAAGTCGACAGTTGTGGTGTAGTGGATGGCTCTTCCTTTCATGGATTTTTGCGTGACACACACAATATCAAATTACTAACAACATCAACCATGATGCCATTCAGCTAGACATGGAAGGATTCTCGAGAAGGTAGTTAATTGGGTCCATTCGGGACACAAGTTTGATGGGAAAAATGAGCATGTAGTGCCGTAATTTTTGGGTGACACAGACAAGGGCGACACATGCTTTTTCCAAGGAAGTCTATTTAACTTCGTTTCCCACCAACTTGTGACTCTCGTAGTAAATGGATATTTCTTTGAGAGACTCTTTAAGGTATTAGGATAGTAAAGCCCCAACTTCAAAATCTATTACAGTCAGGTATAAGAGTAGGGGAAGACCAGGCTGTGGCGATATGAGTACCGGAGGTTAGGTTAGATATTGCTTGATTCGATCAAAGTCTCCATGGAAAGATTCATTTTAAACCTTAGTTGAATCCTTTTGGAGGAGTTTGAAGATGGTTGCACAAATAGAAATTAACTGAATAATGAACCAACTAATATATCATAATTTTCCAAGGAATCCTCGAACTTCCTTCTCCGTTATTGGTGGTAGCATTTCGAGTATATCTTTTAGTTTGGTAGGATATGCTTCAATCCCCTTTTCACTAACCATGAATCCCAAGATCTTTCCTTTGGTAACTCCAAAGACACATTTCTGTGGGTTAAATCACATCTGGTGTTGCAGTAGTCACTCGAAGAACTTTCGAAGAGAAGGAACATGACCTTCCCTACTATTAGACTTAATAATCATATCATCTACATAGTCCTTGACTTATTTTTATATCACATCATACAAGATGGTCGTGGCAGTCCTTTGGTAGGTTGCCCCTACATTTTTTAGACCAAATGGCATAACTATGTAACAGAAGGTTCCTCAAGGGGTGACAAATGCATTTTTCTCTTGATGATAGGGGTGAATCTTGATTTAATTATATCCAAACAAACCATCAACAAATGACTTGATAGAGTGGCTAGTTGTATTGTTCACAATCATGTCGATATTGGGTAGCGGGTAATCATCCTTTGGAGAGGCCTTGTTCAAGTCTCAGTAGTTAACCCACATGCGAACCTTTATTATGAATTTTGACATGGGTACAATATTAGCTATCCATGTGGGATATTCGATCACACGAATGAAACCTACGTTTAGCTATTTGATAACTTTTTCCTTAACCTTGAGCGACCATTCGATGCAGAGCTTTCTCAGTTTCTGTTCGACTGGTTTGCATTCTAGGAGCATTGGAATTTCATGCTGAGATACATAGGGATCAATTTCTAGCACGTCATTGTAGGACCATGCAAAAACATTCACAAATTCCTTCAATAATTCTTTGAGTTACTCGCGCTCATGTTCTTCAAGGGTAGACCCTATCCTAATCTCGCATAATTGACTACTAGAACCTAGATTAGTAACAACAGTTTCATCTTCATTAACTTGAATGCGGCTATGTTGTTTGTTATTAACCTTATTAAGATTAGTTAAAAATTTCTCATTTCCAAAATCATCATCATCAAGAGTTTGATTAGAATCAAGACAATTAATGTAAGGCACAACAAGATACTCAAAATCTTTATTTATGTTACTATTGGGAAAAAGAGCATTGAGAACCTCGTCAAAGGAGATATTGATTACATCATAATAGGAAGGAACAACAAAAGAAGAGGAAATGTGATAAATATCTGGGTCAAGTTGTATATCAGCTGGTGGAATCGACATAATATTCCAATTGAGAAGAGGTTCATTAGCAGCTTTGATTAGGTGAGATGGATCCGATGATATAGAGCTTGAGTGGACTATACAACGTATCATCTCTAGTGCCTATAAGTTGAATTAATTCTCGGAGTCACTTCCCTCATAATCTTTGGTATCAGGTACAGTCTTCTCAATGAGAGATCGGACATAATACTGGAAACTTTTGGCCCATGAATAGCTATCTTGGAAAAAGATCTCCATTCCCAGTTTCATTTTCTTATCCGTATGATCATACCACGATTCGCGAAAGTCGCAAAAGGGAAAATCTTCACCCTCTCTGATGAATCTTTTGTTCAAGGAATATCTTGAGACAGTTATTTTCACTTACTCGCCTTCTCTTCAACCAAGGTTAGTGGAGCATTATGAGTTCTTCTACCGACAGTCGATCACCTAAATCGTAAGGAGGAAAATCTTTCTTAAATATTATGGGTTCCAGTATTCCCTGTTATCATTGTCCCAGCCCCAGTCCAGGCATAAAGTGCATGTTCTTGAACATCTGAATTATATTGACATTTCCATGAGGGCTATACTCCGGACAAACCCTGTCTTTGGAATCGTCCCCTGTTGGGAGAGGAGGCGGTTTGACTCGAAAGCCTGATAGAAGCATATAATTTGCCCCATGTCGTATCTCTTATACTGGATTACTAGTGCTTTCATTCTTAGTGTTATCATCATCTCTTAAGATGGTGATGACCTTCCCATTGGATAAGAACCTCTAATAAAGGGAAGAAGTAATACCCTTGATACTATGGACACATGGTCGTCCAAGAAATAAATTGAAATAATTCAGGATATCGATGACTTGGAATTTAGTAACAGGATTTATAGGGCCTGCCCATATTGTAAACTTTATGAATCCCATTACTTCCTTACGAGTATCATAAGCGTGCACTGCAGTAGAGGTTGGAGCAAAGTCTCTCACTTTTAATCCGAAGCAATTGAGAGTTCTCAATGGGCAAATATTAAGAGCTGGTCTGCTATCGATAAGAGAAAATGGGATGGTCTTTCCCATGACTTCGACAGAGATTGAGAGCATAGTTGTGGTTTGCTCCAATTTTAAGGATTTCTTCTTCGGATAAAGAAAGCATTCTAATAGAGGTTAGGGATCCGACCAGATTCACTGCTTCTTCTGGCACGATGGAAGGAGGGATAGTGGGTCTGGTAAGTAGTTTGATCAAGGCATTTTGATGTAGTTAGGAATACATAAAGAGTCCTCATAGAGTGATATTATCTTGGGTTTTCTTTAACTGGTCGAGTATCTTACTCTCCCTTATCAATCGATGATGGTTGCGGACTCAGAAACTTGGTAATGACTCCATAATCTAGTCAGATGGTTCATAGAATAGGGGAAAAATAGAAACCATGTTTCCTAATCTATCTCGAGTTGTTCAGCCACCTTGTTTATTTCTCCTTGTAACTCCTCAAACGATATAATTCCTCATATGCTGACTATTGGGCTAGTCTTTTCTGGGCTTTGCCCTTCATCTGAACTATCGAATTCATCCCCCCATCCAGTGGCAATGACATCATATTTCCATAAAATGTTAATATAATCCACAATCTCAATGACCTCTTCATATAGATCCTCCCATTCGATGGGGAGATGTATAAGCGAAGGGACCAAGTGCCCTTGTAGTTTTAAATCATCAAGTAGCTCAGACATGCGGTAAATTTCACTGTCCTCTCAAAATAAGTCTGCCATAATCTGGATAATAAAATCTAAACTGACTTCATCGGTAGATACCACCTAATTATCTGACTCTTAACCCCGTTTTTAAGCTTCCAAGACCAGTGTACTGAATCCCTGACAGTCAATGGTAATTTTTAAAGTTCTTTCAACACTGATAATTCTATATTTTTCCCTCCGGAGAAAGTACGAACTACAATACATGCTCTTGTAAGAAGTGATAGAGCCTGATCAGCAAAATAGGTAGGGTGAAGGAGAAAATATAGGCAAAGTTGGAGGAGTTTAAGGGAATATATGGGTATGATGGATGATTTACTAGGTACAATTTGGGTAGATGGATCAAATTCTGAGTCTTTTTTTAGGAAGATAGAATTAGTATTATTTGGGAATGGATTGTGGGTAATGTTTGGTTTAGGATTGGATGGTGGGGTGATGATACCCTATTCAATCAAACCTTGGATTACATTTCAAAGGTGGAAACATTGATCATTGGTATGTCCAGAACTTTGGGGAAAGTCACAATTGGCATATGGTTTGAATTTTTTGGGAAGTGGGTTTGGTAATGGACGAGGTTCCAATGGCTTGATAAGATTTCGGCTTAAAAGGTCTCGGTAAACTTTGGAGAGGGGAGCATGAAGCTCGATGTATTATTTTTTTACTAGGTTAGGGTGGCTTTATGGTGCCCATAAAGTGGTAGGTTGAGAGATGTTGTTGATGGTTTAAATTATAGTACTGGAAGGCTTCTCATACAATTTGGGGCTCAGAAATATGGGAAGTACTGTCCTCCCATTGTCGTTCGAACATAGGGTAAGAAGTTCTTCTTCACAATACTGACTTGATCCTCTTCGAAAGACTAGTTGGTCATGGTCGCTGCTTTCTCTCTCTACCTTGCTATGAATTTATTGAATGCTTCCCCAGGGTTCTATTTGAGCAGTTCTAAATTATGATGGGTAACCTCCAATTCTTCATTATAAATTCGCAGGCAACATCCTCCCAACTGCGGATTCTGGACTCCTCGAGAGATAAGAACCAGTGAAGATCCTTCAAAGTCTGTTGGAAATTTGTGTCATTATTTCCTCGGAGGCACCTAGGAGAGTCATGTCTTAGTGGTAACTTCAGAGATGAACAATTGGGGGTCCACTACCCCCGAACTTCTCAATGTTAGTAATCTTAAACTTTTTCGATAGCCTTGCTTTAGGATAGGGAGACATATGGGTGTAATCCATGTAATTGCTAGAGATTCATACTTGGTCGTACTTCTTGGTCAACATATTATGGTCATCCTTGACTTTTCCAACTCTTCCTCCTTTGAATAAATAATTATGGGTAGATTAGCCCCTGGTTGGGCAAGATTCGACATAGGGAGCTACGTTAGCAGCGGTCCATTAGCAGGAGGGGCACGAGGAGTGTGTTGATATTCCTCGGGGACCCAAATAGTATCGAGTTCGGGAAGACCCATAGCACAAGGGGAGAGGACATAGGATTCTTTAGCAATAGGGACTCAATTTCATTGCATCTAATAAACCTCAGTTTGAAGGTTGTCAATCCTGACAGTGAGTTGGGCTAGGACTGTCATCAAATCTGTCTGCACATTTGGTACTTGGTCGACATTCAGCATGGAAAGTGGATCAAGGTGAATTTCAAACTCGGAGGAAGTAGTTAAGGAACTGACGGATCCTCGGTGCGATTCAACAAAAGACCGAAGTCAATATGGAGCCACGCCAAGGATCGGGTATGCGATCGACCCGAGAAAGAGAAAAACTCGAATTTATTTTTAAAAAGGGGGAAAACTATTATTGACAGGGAGGAAAACTATTTTTGATATTATAAAAGAGGGGAAAACGTTTTTGACACTTTTGGTAAAGGGAAAAAATGAGAAAAAGGGTCTCAACATGATTAGTTATTATTATGTTTATTATGTTCTCACTTGTATTAGGTTTACCTAAATGAAAAAAGATATGTCGGATAGGACCCCAGCCTGGAAAAATTGGGTTTGAAAAATATGTAAAAATACGGTCGGACTTGTTTCCAAGCTCATAGATAGTCCCGTTTTAAAAAAGACAAAATCTCATGAAAATTTGGGCGGCATGCCGACCCGTCATTTCGATAGAGTTTCGAGTAAAAATCGAGAAACTAAATATGAGTGCCCTATATTTGACGCCTATATGAGGTTATGCAGTTGTTGGGTTAATAGGAAGGGTTCCCCTCTTTGGCGTGACTTCCACGATATACATATTGTTGTTGAGGTAAATCGGTACGTGTGGACAAGCCAATTGATATACATGAGTGTACATGAATTGGTTTACTATATACTTCATGGGGATAGTACGTGTGAGAGTGAATTCCATATACTCGATGTACGTGAACGAGTTCCCTGCGATATACCTCCCGTTATGACTTTGGTTAAGTGGTACGATGCGGGGGGGACCATTCTATATACGTCGAATGTATTTAGCAAATAGAAGGTGAAAGTCATATCGCTTAGGCTAACTGCAATCGGCCGAACCAACGTCAATCACGAAATGAGCCCCTAGTTACGGGACAAAATTTGGTTAATAGTCATGCTCTTTGGTGATGTAGTGTGAAAAATGCATGATTCTTTATTAGTATATTATGTAGATAGTATCTTTATTTGGAATGATGAGCATTATACTAATAGGGGAGAATGTACGAGTATAAAAAGTAAATCTAACATGGACAATGAAGATTACACTAAGCATGGATATGTGATAATGAGTGATGTGTGAATATCTACAAGTGAGTGTGTGGTAGTGAACCTAAGCCTATATTAACTACAAGTGGTGTGTGACAAGTATGAGTGATCATGGATATATAAAAGTGTGATAAGTGGAGGTGTGTGTTAGTGACACCTAAGCATGGATATTCTATGTGGTGTGTGCAATATGTGGATATAAGTGATCCAACGTGTAAGTAATGTGATGTGTACATGGAGAGTACCTACAAGTGTGTAGTGAGTAGTGATATAAGCATGAGGTATATATGTATAAGAAATAATAGAGGAGAAAAAAGGGAACATAGTGGTAGGTGCATATGAACACAAGCAGAAAACAATAACACCCATGCAAACAGAGTTTAGCCCTCTTAAAAAAATTTGTCCCCACCAAAGTCGCCATGGTGGCCATCCCCGGATTCATCTCCTCTCCCGAGGGGGGCGGGAAGGGGGTGAAGGTCTCTCACCTTCTCTACTCTCTAGGAGCGCTTCGACCGTCGTTGGTGTGGGGTAAATATAAAGAGATGGAGTCATCAACCTATTTTTCATAAAATAGGCAAAAGAACATGTCGCTGCCTCGAGAGAGCGGCATCAAAGACAAACTGATGCTTATGAAACAAATAGTTCAAAGGTTCTGGGGATAATTTACGAAATGGGAAGGTGTTAGGTACCCATCCCGCTCTTTCGGTCTCTCATGAGCTTATGTTACTATTTTTATTTATTTCTCCGTAAAGTGTGTGTGCGTGCATATATGTAAATGGAGATCATAATCTCCCAACTCATACCACGGAAAAGACAGAGTGAGGTCATCTGTACGAATGTTCCAAAAATAATATTTAGAAAATTCGATGTATGAGTTTATCGAAATATTGACCGCTATGATGAAACGATAATATATGTTGGACAAAATGCTAATAAGGGTCACGAATATAATTTAAATTAAAATAATGTGTAAATGAATATGAGAAAATGATATAATTGGAAAATTGGACTCAATTCTCGAGTTTTATCCCGAAACGCCTCCATAGCCTATAAAGGCATCAAAGTCCACGTAGTTCTCCTGTGGCATAGGGTTGGGGTTTATCCCATAGATTTGAACGGGATTTTATTATGCGTGTGTGTAGACAATGTGTTTTAGTTTTAAGAAATTATGATGGATAATCCCGTTGGAATTTATAGGTATAACCCTCTTTTTGTTTATTTTTTGGTTTTTTTATAAAAAATAAAGTATGTGAAATATGACTAATAAAAAGGTGAGATGTTAATGTTTATGAACTAAAGTAAAAGTTAGATTATGAATTTATGTAATTAATGTAAAAATAAGAAATTTAAAGAAAGAGAGAAGGATTTTGGACCTTCTTTGAAGAATTAAAGCTTAATCTTGATCTTTGATGAACTCCCTTAAATGTTGAGGTGAATGTTGGATGTGAGAGAATCAGATTTTGCCAAATTGGGTATGAAAAGGATGGTAATGTAAGATGGAAAGGAATTTCACATAAAAATTTCGGTGATTGCAAGAGAATGTTGTTGAGATCATTGATGTTGATGGATCTGAGGTGTGATTTAGGAGTGAGGTCATGACCTCTATTTATAGGGTAAAGGGGTGTCGATAGGCATAGCCCTAGCCTTGCCAATCGACAGGTAGCCCTAGGCACATTGTCGAAAGGTAGGGAAATAGACTTGCAAATTAGCAGTCTCTTGCAGATTTTTCAAAAAAATAGTCGTAGAACATAATCTGAATATCTCAATCATGCACCGAGAATAATGTTCGAAAGTTAATTCCGAGTCTTTTGGGTCGCTCCTATGTCTGGGGTTTGACTTTGGGTCAAATAGGGCTCGGAAGCATTCGTCGATCCTTTATATGGAAGATCATCGGACGGAAATGGATCGTTCATCCGAATGGTAAGTCATAATAGTACACAGGGTGGAGCATTGGAAAGGTTACGCGAGGTACTTCAACATTCCAAAGATCTTCGCTCAGTTAAAAAAGTTAACTTTAGTTAACTGGGGCCCGGAAGCTCCCAGTGACCTTTTGGATTAAAATGCAACCTACATTCGTACCGTAAGGATGATTCGCATACGACGCAGACCGTTGGAAAGGGTATTTAATTCCCTTCAAATATTCATTTAGTCTCATTCGAGATGAAGAGTTGACTTTATTCAAATGGAGCTAGAGAGCACCTGGTGGCCTCTGGATCAATTTTTGAGGGAAAATAGATCTTTCGTCTGAACGTTTATGCCGATTAGCATACGGGGCGTATTGTTGGAAAGGGGATTCAGAGTTCTTTGAATATTCAAAGAGTTTTTTCTCTAACGATAGAAGTGATCGGAGCCAAACGGGGCCCGAGAGCACCTGATGGCCTCTAGATCAGTACTCAGAGTATAACCTAGGTTTTGTAGTGAAATGGGGAGGTTCTAGGGAACTAAGGAGAGACTTAGGGGGTCCTATAATGTGGTGTCTACAACTTGAAATTTTGGCAGAGTTTCCTTACCCTTATAGAGTGAACCTAATTTATCCCCGGGGAGTGTCCCCACTTGTGGTCCCTGAGGTGGGTAGAGCTCCATTTATGTTGGGAAGAGCTTCATTTAGAATGCCGACATTCGTAGAGTGAGCCGAAAGTTTTTCCTTTATTTTTCTTTCGACGTTTTTCATAAGTATGAACCTATTTTGGGACCGAAGAAACTTTTTGAAAGTACGAACTTTACTGGGGGGAAAGAGGCATCTCCGACGTATGAACTTCTTCGGGCTTTTTAGGATAAGCTTGAATATCTTAGTTTCTCAGGGGAGAAGAACGTGAGAACACTAAATTAAATTCTGGTTTTCGTGCCCTTTTTTTGCTAGGTGGGGACCTCTATTTGTAGAGGTCTGGGTCAGGCCTTCTATTGATCTTCAGAAGAAGGAGGTCCATTGATTTGTAATATGCCATGTGTATGGTGGAAAAGAGATCCAGTAAGATTTTGTAATCATTACCTAGGGGATTATCGATCGATAGAAGGACTAGGGTGCCTTTTGTCGATTAGCAAGAGGTCCTAGCGGAGCCTTTTTATAATTTGGTTGGTTTATATTTTAACCCTTGTAACTTTTATTTTGTCGATATTTTTCTCCTCTTTTGGTATCTTTTTGGGTTGTTTACCTTTAGGACTTAGGTGGAGTCAAGTTTGTCGAGTGGAATGAAACAAGCCACTCCCAAATTGCAAATCGAGGTCTCCACATTGGCAATCGACTAAGAGTGTGTGTGAGAAGACATTCTTCGTCAAAATTGAAAGCTCCTAAAATGGTTTTGGCCATTTTGGTGAAGCATGGGTGCGTAAAATACGATATATAGAGAACCTTAGGGTTGATAGTGATATTTTTTGGAAAAGAGGGGTGGCTTTGATCGATCAATAGAAGATCTATTTGGGTTAATCTAGAGGTTTAAGCAACCGGCAGAATGATTGCTAACATTTATCCGAACGGGTAAAGGACTTAGACTCTAAAACCTATTTAATGCAACTTTAAATTTCCTTTTTTGGAAATACACTCTCACTCATTATCCACGATGCTTGTTCCTGAATTGACACTGCCACTTTCTTCGAATATTTATTGTGTACGTCTTACTTATGGTTCTATTTCATTTGTACCTAACATGGATAAAGGAAGCAACTCACGTTTCATGATGCTATATGTCCCATTCTTTATATTATTATCAGCTAGTATCATATTGGGGACGTTAATGTCTACTAGTGTACCCATTATCAGGATAGTGGCACGGGCTTCCACCTCACTTTCCTTAGGTTGAAGTACTCCATCTTCATTGGCATTTTGAGCCGACTGTTTCACGCTTTTAGTATTGTCGTTTAAATTTATAGTGGTCGTTGATAAGGAGGATCAGGTCATACATATCCATCAACATGGCTCTATTTTTGGCATGCTAGCTCCATCTTTAGACCCTTCTCTTTTTGTAAAAAATGTGAGTTTTTAATGTTACTTGTCTTTTAGTACGCCTTTTCTTGTGTATTGATCTTTAAATTTTGACTGAGTTTTTGCATTTTTACAAACTCTCAACTGGTATTTGTTGATTATTCCTAGCCATGGGAGATGTTGATGCGCTGGTCGTCGGCATATTTGTCTTTATGCCAATTGATTGTGGAGGTTGTGAGAGATGCTGACACTGTCTTAATGCGATGATAAACAGGCCTAGTCCTAATTTTGGGTGGTTTTCATATCCGACTAGAGTGTCTTCATTAGGTGTGAAGGCCGGGTTGACGAGTTCAGGTACTGTGGACGAGAGTTGTGCCAGTGGTTGTCTTAGAAAAAGGAATCAAACCTAGTAGCATGGTGGTGTAATATTTTTGGGTGATCTTTTGGGTGGGATTTGATGTAACCTACTGACAAGGTGTGTTCTTTCTGGTTTTTTGGTTGGGGTAAGACCCCATTTATGGAACGCGAAAAATCCTCAATATAATTTTTGTCGTGTATGGGGATTTTCATTACACATCCTTTTTATAAATAACAACAATCTTCTTTTCAATGACTAATGTCTCGTACTTTGTGTTTTCTTTTAATTTTCATATTTCTATGAATCAAAATAATGGATAGTGTATATATGGACAAAATGAGCCTAAGATCTTTTTATTATATTGGTGATGACGCATGTATACGTAAGTAATAATAAAAAATAATAAAATAAAAAGGGACGAGTAAACAAAAACAAAAGGGAGTCTAAGCTATTTTATTAAAATGGGGTGACACCAAATAATGAACACACACATATATATACACGGGAAAATTTTCCCCGTCTTTTTTAGATTTTTCTTTTTTCAGAGCGATGACTTTCAACCGCTTAATGGCGGACTTTTTGTCTGTATTAATGCTAGAGTGGTGAGGGAAGGAAGTTCTCATCTCTTTGCTTGATGGTCGGATAAAAAAGATTTTAAGGTAGCTTTAGAATTGGAGTGTCATCTCTTATCCAAGATAAGTTGCCATTTTTTGGGGAGCTCTTAGTGAGTCTTTCTACCGATGATTCATCCCGGGATGTGGGTGATTTTGAGGGATGGTGTTTGATGGTTATTTTTTTGGGGAAGAAGTGTATTATCCATTTTTGTCTTCTTTTGACTTTGGTTTTCATATCATTAGACTTTAGGTGACGTATCTAAATAACGATGACCCTCTGGGGTCCTAATATTCCTTTAAAGCACTCTATTTATCACTTGACGTTTTGTTCCTTTTGTACCGTGCTATTTTTTTTATAAGGTCATAATGACCATAATTAGGGTTTCCCCATGGCATGGGTTTTTCTGTGTGTTTATTTAGACCGAGCTTGAAGTGATAAGTCGATTTGCCTACATATCTCCGATTCAAAGACAACTGGTTGTCTATATTTAATATTTACGATAAAAATATAACGGAGAATCATTTCTACATAGTTCTCTCTTAAAAATGGTTATGATCTTAAAGCATTCCAGATTACTTAAAGCGCAAGGCTGGTGGCTCGAGTGGTCATTTTGATGTAGGGATGGGAATTTATATGGGCTTGCATAGTCTTCCCTTACCATTACAACCGATTTTTTTGGTGTTAAAACTCTGTCTTTTATTTTTTGTCGCTGGCAGGATTAAGGAAAAAATTTCTTCAATCGTTCATGATTAAAAGGTTAAAAAATGTGACTCCATCGAGACCAACTAAGGTAGCCATCCTTCTGGAGTTTTTTTTGGTGATAAGGTAGGGTCCTCCCTAGTTGGGTGTAAATTTACCTCCAGGAGTTTGGGAAGTTTCGAGATTCTTTTTAAATACTAGGTCATCCTCTTGAATGTTTTACTTCTTGACCCTTTCTTTGAACACTCGAGAGATGCATTACTGATAACCTTAATTGTGATGAGCAACTTTCAGTATCCTCTAGTCGAGCAGAGCTAACTCGTCATAGCACACTTGAAAACTTGTAGGTATGGTATCTCAAGTTTTAAGGGTAGGATTGCCTCAATTCCATAAACTAGGGAGTAGGGGTGACCCCTATTGAGTTTCTCTCTGAAGTGCGGTAGCCCCAAAGGGCATATGGGATATTGATTGACCAGTCACTATAAGTATTACTCATCTGTCTGATGATGTTTTTGACATTTTTATTTTCGGCTTCGACTGCTCCATTGGTTTACAGTCTATATGGAAATGACTTATAATGCACAATCCCATATTCGTGTAGTAGACTTGAGACCTATTTCTCAAAGAGTGACCCATTGTCAGATACCAGCTCATGGGGTACGCCGAAGTGAAAGATGATGTTTTGACTTATGAATTGGCCACTTTCTTAGCAATTAGCACCTCATAAGATTCGGCCTCGACCTATTTGGGGAAACAGTCAATGGCGACCAATACAAATTTATTCCCGATGGAAACTTTGGGAGTTACCTTCCTTATTATGTATATCCCCGGGTGGATAAAGCCCAAGATGAGGTTATGCAGTAAAGTTCTCGAGGATAAAGCCCAGTATGGTTGCATCTTTTTTATACCGAATTTTTCATTTAACTAATATTTTACTGATGACTAGGCTGGAATCTCCACTGGCTTTTAGGTCAGCAGACCTTATTTATAAGGTTATTTTGAGACATGTGATGCAAGCTTCGTACTTGGCCATGTTGTAGGTGCATTCATGAGTCAGGAATAATAAGGATAATTCCTATGAAAATTATCTTTTGTTGGAGGCCCCGCTGAAGTAAAGTTCCCAATTTTATCTATTATTTAGGGTAAAGAGATCTACAATGGGTAATTCTACCTTGATTTGTTCTTCTTTATCTTCCAGGGGTTTGATCTCCCTTTAGTGGCTTTTTACATAACACACGTGATCTCGAACTCGGATAGCATCAACAACCATTTGGCCATTTGTCTAGAGAGCCGGCTTTTCAACAAATCCATCTTGTAGATGGGTTATATGATAAAGGACATCATGTAATGTCATAGTTTGCGGGTGACCTATACAAGGGATACACAAGATTTTTCCAATTCATTGTATTTGATCTCATAGGAGACTAGCCTTTTGCTAACATAGTAGATGGAACATTCTTTTCGATGACTTTCTACATATTGGGCCAACATGACTACGGCAACCATCTGTGACACCCCGCCTAATTAAATACCGGGCGATCACTCCTTTATTAAATTAAATCAAGGTGAACAATTGGTTCATTCTCAGCATCACTGTCGATAAAAATAAATTTTCCAATTTAACACCCTAAATAATTAAGCTAAGTGTCAAAACCATTTTCATACATACTTTCCAATTTTATTTAAAGAAAAATATTTATTTATTTTATTAACAACATTCAATAAGTAAGAATCACACCACATTAAACCTGGAACACAAACCAATTAATTTAAAACATTCGTAAATCGAATGTCAACATGCGAAATATAAGGTCACCAATCCAAACTGAATAAAACCCATAGTAACAGTACTGGAAATAACATAAATACAAATGTCCCAACAATAAGGAAATAATGGAAAGGGCGACACATGCCCAATAAATGAGAATGCTAAAAGTGGAATCAATAAGGGAAGCCGTCTACGCAAGTAACCTGCAACTCCCACCTAAGCTGCAGCACGTTCCTTTCAAGGGATCCTAAGCAAGACGCCCCTGTGGCTGGGCACCTGAAATATATACATATATATACAAGAGAGAGAGAGAGAAAACGAAACGGGTCAGAGACCGAAAGTGTGTTTGATTTAAAATACGTTTAGCAAGTATTTAAATTGATACAGGCCAATGCAACAACATATTAAAGCGTCACTCTCTTGAGAAATACTCACCTCTCTTCTAATGTGCACACCTATCGCACTAACCTTCCCAACAGTTTATCTTAACATTTTATCATACTAACCTGCCCAAGAATTTAACTTGTCTTAGATTATACGTAAGATTTAAAATTCAACGATTCCATTTTGAAAAGAATGTTTCAATGAGTAACCGAAGTTCTCCATTTTAACTTTATAAAATCAATAAAGTTTTCTAGTAACATATTATACTTTCTCAAAACAAGTATTTAAATTTGAGTCATCAATCATGTCCTACTTATCAAATCACAGTAGGCAGTTTCAAATTCCCGAATCTCATATATATATTAACTACTCGTATAATATATATATCATAACAGCACCCCACATTAAAACTATGGTGCGAGCATACTTCTACTATCCAAACCCCATACCACTCATATCAAGGGGAATACAAATTCGGAATCACTCTCGAATTGTATTAACACATACACAAACAATATTGAGGCGAAGCGTAGATTCCAAGTCTCTAAGAGGATGGCACATACTCGCGTCTCTTAGGACCGTCTGAACTATCAATTCGATAGCCTGTACCAAGGATATCTATCTTCTAGGATACAAGTCAATATCCCCCATAAAGGTCCCATCGAGATAAAACTGTCCCAGCGCAGTAACCTCAAGGATAGCAAAAAGCGCGGTATGTTTTTCACATGTATGTAATATATGTACACACAATCATATAAATATATCACTTTTATTATATTAATATAGGTTCCTCACGTCACCCATGATTACAACATTTATCCTTAATTTCACATTATTAATAATACGTATAAGGTTTCATCTCTAACCTTAACTCGAAGGGTTTCCTCACTTATTACATGACACTCGTGGACTCTATCCTTCCAAGTAGAAAATTCAGTAATATAACGTTGTTCACTATCGTAGCTATTCGCCGTAATCCCTCATTTGAAATACGTAGTTTCATCGTTCAATATATAATTTCCCCAAAACTAAATTTCTCGTCTTATAATAAAGTTCCCAACACCTATTCATATATCCTACTGGTCTTCCCTACCTCCCAAGACATTTTAAGAAGAACACCCAAGAATTTATTTCACGATAAATTTAATTTAACTAATTAAATAAGGGAAATAGGAGGCTGCCAGGAGGGGTCGATCGATCGAGGTCTGGGGCTCGATCGATCGAACCTTCGATCGATCGAAGCTCTAGGCTCGATCGATCGATCAAGAAGGTCTGCGAAAATTCTGCAGAAATGCAGTTACTGGTTCAACCAAATTTCTTCATCCAAAACCATGTTTTTCCATTCTAGTCGTCCCAAAAATTCTACTACTATCATTATAACAATATACCAGATGTTTTCAACGTAAAGCATGTGTATATCTAACATTAAACATGGATAATTAACCCAAAATTCATCTAATCATCAAGAACCCTAGAGTTTTTCTTAATCAAGGTTCTAATCTGTTTTTACCAGAATTTCCTTCTAATATATCATCAAAATTTCATGGGTTATATTCCTCTACATGGCAAGGATTCCAGAATTTCATTATAATCAAAACTACATGCATTTTCCTAACACAAATTGGGTTTTCTTCCATAGTTTTCATCTCTAATAAATCCTAAACTAATATGAAGATTGCACCAACGAAAATAGCAATTTAAACACTTGCCTGGGATTTTCAGAAGTCCGGTTTTCAGATGAATCCGGTGTGGTTGCGTTCCTCTTCTCGCGATCTACGCGTTGGTGGTGGCTGCGGTGCAAACCGGTGACTTTTTGGCCTTGAATTGCCTTGGAGCTCTCTCCTCTCTTCTCCAATGGCCGTCACTTGTTTTATGAATATTCTAACCCTAAAAGGCTAACCTAAATGGCTGATATAGGTTGCTGAATTTCGTGGGTTTAATTACCCAAAAAGGTGAAATGACTAAATTGCCCTCCCGGGGTACCAATTAGGCCTAAAAACGCCCCGAGACCCAAACTAAACCCCCGGGTACACTTTTCTGACTATCTCGACCCTTCCGAACACGTTGGCGCACTCAAAATGACCATACGAACACCTTATAAAATATTCACTTTTTATTTAACAAAATTAGTCCCGACGTGACACGGGCACGTCCCGACTTAAATTTCCGAAATTGTCATTTAATTCAATCATGACCTTCAATATAACCAATATAATATATTACTTTGCTCATTAGTAATATTCAACAAATTTGCCATAATTACTAACTCTCGTCACGTTAATAATTATAACATAATTAATTTCCGAATTTTTATTAAATAATCACTCACATTAAATTTAATAAATCCCCAAATTAATATAGCATAAAAATACGGGGTATTACACCATCTTAGCTATAGTCATGCAGAGTAGGAGAAGTTATCCTGATTCAGGATGTACTAGAACTGATGGGTGAGTGAGGTACTCTTGTATCCTTTCGAATGATTCTTATCTTTGAGCATTCCATTCTTTAGGTGAGTGTTTCTTAAGTATTTAGAAAATGGGTTCACAGATGGTGGTAACATAGTTAATGTACCGACTTTTGAACTGTATTTCGCCCAGGAACCATCACACGTATTTTTCAACTTTGAGTGGTGTCATTTCCCGTATGGATTTTACCTTTGTGGGGGATAAATCAATTCCTTCTTTGCTAACGATGAAGTCGAGCACTTTCCCTTTAGCGATACCGAAGATAATTTTTTACAAATTTAGCCTCATTTTGAAGAGACATAATCGATGGGTGAGTGAGGTACTCTTGTATCATTCGAATGATTCTTAGCATTGAGCATTCCAATCTTTAATGAGTCTTTCTTAAGTATTTAAAAAATTTGTTCGCAGATGGTGGTAACATGTTTGATGTACCGACTTATGAACTGTATTTAGCCAAGGAACCATTGCACCTATTTTTCAACTTTGAGTGGTGTCATTTCCCATATGGAATTTACCTTCGCGGGGGCTACCTCCGTTTTGTCTTTAGTGATGATGAAGTCGAGCACTTTCCCTTTAGTGATTCCGAAGATAATTTTTTATAGATTTAACCTCTTTTTGAAGAGACATAACCTTTGGAAGAATTTCAAGAGTGCCAATACATGTCCTTATTTATCTTTAGATTTGATGATCATATTGTCTAGATAGACCTCTACTTCCTTGTGTATTAGATCGTGTAGTATGGGTTTGGATGTTCTTTGATTAGTAGCACATGTATTCTTAATACTGAAGGGCATGACTTTATAATAGTATCTTCCTCGGGGGGTGATGAACCTAGTTTTACCTTGGTGGTTAGAGTGCATTTTTATCTGTATCATGGGAACCCGTTTACGAATAACTTGAGAACATTACTAGTTATATTATCAACTAATAAGTTGATATGGGGTAGGGGTAAAGCATCTTTTGGGTAGGCCCGATTAAGATTATTATAGTCTATGCACAATCGAACTTTGTCACTAGTTTTGGGTATTATTATGATGTTTACTAGCCAAGTGGGATATCAGTGACTCAGATGAATCCGACACTGAATTGATTCTCTATTTCATCCTTTTACTTTCAATGATCATTTTGGTATCAGTTTACAAAGATTTTGCTTTAATGGTTTAATATCAGGGAGAGTAGGTATCTCATACATGGCGATAGTCGGGTTGATGTTGAGCATGTCAGCATAAGACCAAGAAAATTAATATATGAAGCTTGTGAGGAGATCTCAGTGCTCCTTTTGTCCGTTATCGTCTAGGGAGGACCCTATTTATAACTGTAGACACCCTATTTTGTTACCCCTTAACTCTCCTTAGGTCCCTAGTACCTCCCTTCATCACTATAAACCCAGGTCACGTCCCGAGTACTGACCTGGAAGCCATCGGGCACCCCCAGGCTCAATTTAACCCAAAAGTCAAACTCCTCGTCTCGACCGAGACTCAATGAATCTTTGAAGGGCACTGAATACCCTTTCCAACGGTCCGCCCCGTACGCAATTTTGACTTACCATGCGGACGAACGCGCCATTTGCGTCCGAAACCTGACCTAAAGGCCACCGGGAGCTCCCGGGCTCTATTTGACCTATGTCAACTCTTCATCTTGACCGAGGCTGAATGAATCTTCGAAGGGCACTGAATACCCTTTCCAACAGTCCATCCCATGTGTAATTCTGACTTTCCATGCGGACGAACGATCCGTTTGACTCTGGGAAGCCATCGAGTACTTCCTGGGCCTGGTTGACCAAAGTAAACTCCTTAAACTGGGTCAAACTCTTTGGAATGTCAAAATACATATCCTAACCTTTCCAACGGTATACCCCGTGCGCGATTCGGACTTACCATGCGGACGAACGCGCCGTTTACGTCCGCGTGATTCCCCGTCCAATGAACCGATAAATGATTCTGAGTCACATTTGACCCAAAGTTAACTCCCGAACTTAGGAGCGGTCCAAAGGACTTTCGAAGGTCTCTAAAATACCTTTCCAACGGTATGCCCCGTGCACGATTCTGACCAACGGTTTGCCCTCGGTGGCCAACTTTTTAAAAAAGCCTGAGGCGCACTGCCAAATGGCAGGTCCCAGACCCTGCCTATCGGCACCTGCCGATAGGCAGTGCCATGAGAGGGCCGATCGGTAGTCCCCTGGGGTTATAAAAGGAGGCCTTGGTCTCATTTGCCGGAAGAGCCCAGATCTGAGAGAAATCTCTCTATACGAATCCCAGAAACCTCTCTCGAAGGCAGCGTGATTTCAACTTCCAAATCCCTCTTTTACCTTCACTTTTCATCATCCTTTTCATCAAACTTGGTGAATTAACCACTCTCCATCATCATCCAAGCTCAAGGGATGCTCTCCAACATTCAAGATCAAGCTCAAGATCTTCAAGAAGGTCCAACTTTCTCAAACTCTCTCTCTTAAATTCTCTTGAATTCCCAATAACTTGTTTTCTTATTTAGCACTTTTATAATCTCATCTCACACATCCTAATATACTTTTTATTTAGTATTATTGCACATCTCTTATTTTCATATAAATAAAAACCTCAAAACAAGAAAAAGAGGGTTTGCTCATAAATTCCAAGTAGGGATTCTCACACTTTTTCCACATTTTTCTCACAACTAAAAACCCTTTTTCTACACACACACACACACTTACAAATAAGAGATCCGACATTTGGATTTATGGGATAAACCCCACCCCTTTGCTTTGTATGCGAACTACGTGGACTTTGATGCCTTTATAGGCTACGTAGGCGTCTCGGGGTAAAACCCGAGACTCGAGTCCTTTCTCTCACTTTTTCTCTCATTTCCTATTTTCTCTAAATCCATTTTTCTTATATTATAAATATCCTTAGTCTTAGTGACACATTACTCCATGTGCGTTATCGTTCCCTTATAGCGATCAACGTAGGGGTAACCGCGTAAATCTTATTTTTCTAATATTACTTTTATAATCTTCCTATGGATGACTCGCTTTATCTTTTCCATGATACAAGCTAAGGATTCCTACCTCCATTATATATATATACACATGCACACATCTCACGGGGGGAAACATAAAGGAAAATAGCAAATATCCATGAGAGACCGAAAGGGCGGAATGGGTGCCTAACACCTTCCCATTTCGTAACTAAGCCTCCGAACCCTTTTCGAATCATTTTGGTTTCGCATGCACCAGTATGTCTTTGGATGCCATCCTTCGGGGTGGCTTCCCCTTTTTCTTTTGTCTGTTTTGAGTAAAACAGACTGGCGACTCTGAATCTCTCTACATTTTTCACACCTCACAAAATCGACGTCGGCCGAAGTGCTCTCCCGAGAGGGGACGCGCGGGACCCGAATGATTCCTCCTCCCTCCGCGGCGGGGATCAGCGGGGATGGCCACAGTGATGACTCTTCTGGGGAATTTTTTTTTATTTTGAGGGCTTGACTCTATTTACATGGATGCTATATTTGTTTATGCTCCCCCCCCCCCCATATCTGCATTTTCCCCTTTCTCATATGTGTATCCCATGCTTATGCTTATGTTCACACACGTGTAGAAACATTCTCCATGTACACTTCACACCACTTACACCTAGGATCACGTATATCCCCATGTTGCACGCATCACCTATCCATACTTGGCGTACCTTTTGGGTTACTTGTACTTTGTTCCCGATTTGGCATAATCAAATAAAGGCATTCTCATCATAAGATACTAATAAGAGAATCATGCATGATTCACACAACATCACCAAAGATCATTGATATTGACCAAATTTTACCCAGTAACTGGAGGGTCACTTCGTGATGGGCGCAGGTCCGGCAGGTCGCAGTTAGCCTAAGCGATATGACTCTCACCTTCCATTGGCCAAGTACCTTTGACGTATATCGAACGGTTCCCCCGCATCGTACTGCTTGACCGAAGTCATGACGGGAGGTATATCGCAGGGAATTTGTTCACGTACGCCGATTATATCGAATTCGCTCTCACACGTACCGTCCTCACGAGGTATATGGTTAGGCAATTAACGTACACTCAGATATATCAAATGTCTTGTCCACACATACCGATTACCCGTAAGAGCAAGACGTATATCGTGGAAGTCACGCCAAAGGGGGGAACCCATGCCGATTCACCCAACCAACTGCATACCCGCATATAGGTGTCAAACCTAGGACACGCACTTTAGATTGCCGGTTTCAACCCAAAACTCTGCCGAAATTCCGGGTCGATCTTCATCCCAATTTTTGCGCATTTTTAAAATGGGACTCTGTCCACGAGCCTGGTTACAAGTCCCAAACTATAGCTTTGCATATATTAAAACCCCACTTTCCAGGCTTAGGTCTCGTCCGGCATTGCATTTAGGAGAATTAAATACAAGTGAGAACATAATAATCATGCTGAGTTCCGTCTCCAAAAACATTTCTCCCTTATCAAGAATCCAAAAAACATTTCTCCCTTTCTTATCAAAAATCCAAAAACATTTCTCCCTTCCTTATCAAAAATCCAAAAAACATTTCTCCCTTTCTTATCAAAAATCCAAAAACATTTCTCCCTTTTTATCAAAAATCCAAAAATAGTTCCTTCCCTTTTCTCAAAAATAAATCTCATCCTACGCCTTCTCAGGTTGACCGCATGCCCTTGGCCTGGCTCCCTATTGGCTTAGGTCTTCAGCCAAATCACCCCCGAGTTTTGTCCGTTCCTCTACTACTTCTTCCGAGTCCGAAATCCATCCATATTCCATGGAGAATGCGGATCAAGCACCAGTCATACAACCATATCTGCCGACAGTCCTAGCTCAGCTCATGGCCAAGATTGACAACCTCCAAGCTGAGGTCCGCGAAATGCAACGAAACCAAGGTCCTATTCCTCAAGAGCCCGAGGCCCTGTTCCCTCGTGCTATGGGTCCACCCGAGCCCATCTAAGTCCCAGAAGAATATCAGCACGCTCCGCGTGCCCCTCCTGTTAATGGGTTGCCGCCTGCCCAGCTTCCAATGCCAAACATTGCCCAGCCTATAGCTAACTTGCCTCTGGTTGCTGATCCAAAGGAGGAGGAGTTGAACAAATTCAAAGAGGATATCAAGATGCTCACTAAGAAGTTTGACCAAGTCAGGATCTCTGGGAATTACATGGACTACACCCATATGTCTCCTTATCCTAAAGCAAGGTTACCCGAGAAGTTCAAAATGCCAAATATCGAGAAATTTGGAGAGAGTGGTCCCCCGATTGTTCATCTTCGCAGTTATCATCATTCCATGACTCTACTAGGGGCTTTGAAAGAAGGGATGGCCCAATTGTTTCAGCAAACTTTGAAAGACAGTGCTCTCCGATGGTTTTTATCTCTTGAGGAATCCAGAATCCGTAGCTGAGAGGATGTAGCCCGAGAATTCATGTCGCAATACAAATACAACGAAGAGCTTGAGGTCACCCGTCGTGATTTAGAGTTGCTCAAATAGAACTCCGAAGAATCAGTCAGTAACTTTATAGACCGATGGAGGGAAAAATCGGCTACCATGACCAATCGGCCGTCTGAAGAAGAACAAGTCAGCATAGTGAAGAAGAATTTCTTGCCCCATGTCCGAGCAACCATGGGAGGACAGTACTACCCCCATTTTCGAGCTCTCAGAGAAGTAGGAGTAGAAATCGAAGAGGGTCTTGCCAAAACAGAAGTTGAACCAAAGAAGGTGTCCGGACAGTTCACCCCCAGAAAATATGACAAACCTGTCAGTGTCGCAGTCTCAACCATCAACAACATCTCTCAACCAACCACATCATGGGCACCGAAAAGTTGCCCTGCTCCCGTCCGAAGGGAATACACTGAGCTTCATGCTCCCCTCTCCAAAGTTTACCAAGCCCTGTTAAGCCGAAACCTTATAAAACCCCTGGATCCACGTCCATTACCCAATCGACTTCCTAGAAATTTCAAGACCGACGCTCATTGCGCCTTTCACCAAATAGCTGGCCATACCACCGATCAATTCTTCCACCTTCGAAACATAATCCAAGATCTCATTGACCGGGGTACCATCGCCGCACCAGCCAATCCTAAACCAAACACTACTCATAACCCACTCCCAAATCACACCAATGCCATCTTCTTGGAAGGAAACTCAGATTTCGATCCATAAACTCAAAACACACCCTTATACCCTTCTAAACCCCTTCAACTTTGCCCATATTTCCTCCTACACCCTACTAGCCCTGCTGATCAGGCGCTGTCACTCCTTACCAGAGCATGCATCACTGTCCGGACCTGTTCTGAAAGTGGAGGTATGGAATTCTCAGAGGTGTTAAACCAACTCCTAGAGTTCGGGCTGAAATTGCCCTCACAGATGATTATCGACTGCCAAAGGTTCAGTACGTTATTTTTGGAAGCACGGAAATGGGCCCGAGAATTAGATAGGTGGATGGTACCAACCGACGAAATCTGCTTAGATGATGTTGTCCGGATCATGACGGAAGCATTCAGGCAAACCAATAACATTTGCAGTATCACCGAGTTACTTGATGCTTTGACGCTGCAAGGGCACCTGGTCCCTTCACCCTTACACATCCCCACAGAATGGAAGACCTATATAAAGAAGCCGTTGAAGTTATGGAATGCATTGACTTCATAAGGGAAAATAGAATTGTTGCCACCGGATGGGTGGAAAAATTCAAAGTTTCAAATGAAGAACAAGCTTCAGGAGGAAATGGCCCAATAGCTGACTTATGTGGGATGATATCATTTGAGGAACTCCTCGAAGAAATAGATAAGGTGGCAGAACAACCTGATATTGATGAGGAAACTGGATTTAAGTTTTTCCCTTCTTCAGTAAATCACATGGCCAGATCTGGGAGACATTACCAAATTCCAAACTCGCTACCAACCAATGATAAGGGGAAGGGCGTTGAAAACCTTCCTATGTCAAAAATGACCCTCGAGGAGAGCAAGATCCTCGATCAATTGAAGAAAACTCAAGCTAACATCACTCTATGGGGGATTTTCATGTCTTCCCAGCTACACATAAACGCTTTAATCAAATTACTCACTCAAACCATAGTTCCTACCTCTACCACACCAGAAGAAGCGGTGAACCTGGTCGGATCCTTGACCTCTACCCGAATGCTATCCTTTTTCTGAAGAAGAAATCCCCAAAATTGGGCCAAATCACAATCATGCACTCAATATCTCCGTCGAAGTTATGGGGAAGGTTGTACCACTCTCTCTCATTGACAACGGATCCGCTTTGAATGTCTGCCCACTGAGAACCTTCAAATGTTTAGGTCTGAAAGAAAGTGACCTCGCTCCAACATCCGCTGCCGTGCGTGCCTACGATAATACCCGTCGTGAGGTGATGGGATCCATAAAACTTGTAATAGGGGTTGGACCTATAAACCCTGTCGTCGAATTCCAAGTCATCGATATCCCGGCCTGTTTTAACCTGTTGCTCGATCAAAGAGAGGGTTAGACTTCGTTCGAACTATCTCGGGAGATTCTTTAAATGGACGATTCATCAAGGAGGGCGAGGATTTCCCCTTTTGCGGTTTTCCAGAACCATGGTATGACCATACAGATAAGAAGATGAAGCCTAGAATGGAGATCTTCTTCGAAGATAGCTACCCATGGGCCGAAAGTTACCAATACCAGGTGCCACTGCTTATCAAAGATACTGAAGAAACTGAGGAAAGTGACTCTGAAGATTCCTTCAACCTGCAGACACTGGGGCTGACACTTTGCATGGTTCATTCAGGCACTACATCAAGGGACCCATCCCATCTGATTAAAGCTGCTGATACACCTCTCCTCAACTGGCATACTGCGCCAGTTCTACCTCGTGAAATCTCCCTCAACCCCAATGTTTACCCTGTTTTATCTACTATTGTCCATCCTTGCTCAAATGTAATCGAGACCTCTTTTGATGAGGTTCTCAATGTTGTTTTTCCTATCAATGAAATAAACGAAGATTTTGAGTATCTTGTTGTGCCTTACATTAATTGTGTGGATTTTAATCAAACTTTTGATGATAATGATTTTGCAAATGAACAATTCTTAACTGATCTAAATAAGGTTAATAATAAACAACATAACCGCGTTCAAGTTAATGAAGAAGAGATTGTCGTTATTAATCTCGGTTCTAGTAGCCAAATGCGCGAGATTAGGATAGGGGCCACCCTTGACGAGCATGAGCGCGCACAACTCGAAGAATTGCTAAAGGAGTTCGTGGATGTCTTCGCATGGTCCTACGACGACATGCCCGGTATTGATCCCAAAATAGCTCAGCACGAGATGCCCATTCTCCCAGATGCCAATCTAGTTAAACAAAAGTTGAGAAAGCTCCGCACTGAATGGTAGCTTAAGGTCAAAGAAGAGGTGATCAAACAGTTGAACGTGGGTTTCATTCGAGTAATCAAATATCCCACGTGGCTGGCCAACATTGTACCTGTACTAAAATCACGAGGAAAGGTTCGAATGTGTGTGGATTATCGAGATTTAAACAAAGCTTCTCCGAAGGATGATTATCCGCTACCCAATATTGACATGATCGTGGACAACACAGCCAGTCATGCTCTCAAGTTATTTGTCGACGGATTTGCCGGATACAACCAAATCAAGATGCATCCCGACCACCAAGAGAAAACTGCATTCATCACCCCATGGGGAACTTTTTGCTACACCGTTATGCCATTCGGTCTCAAGAATGCTGGGGCTACCTACCAAAGGGCTGCCACAACCATCCTGCACGATTCGATCCACAAAGAGATCGAGGTTTACCTGGATGATATGATTATTAAGTCCAAAACTAGATAAGGTCATGTTCCCGCTCTCCAAAAGTTCTTCGAACGACTGCGGCAGTATCAGATGAGACTTAATCCATAGAAGTGCGTCTTCGGCGTTATGAAGAGAAAACTCTTACATTCATGATCAGTGAGAAGGGGATAGAAGCAGATCCCGCCAAGCTGAAGGCCATACTTGAGATGCCACCTCCCCAAACAGAGAAGGAAGTCCGAGGCTTCCTGGGGAAATTACAATATGTCAGTCGGTTCATCAACCAGCTAACCTCCATCTATGAACCAATCTTTAAGCTCCTCCGAAAGGATTCAACCAAGGTTTGGAACGAGGCTTGCCAAGAAGATTTTGATTGAATCAAACAATACCTAACCCAAACTCCAGTTCTCATGCCACCACAGCCTGGTCTCCCTTTGCTCTTATACCTAACCATAATAGACACTGCAGCCGGGGCTTTGCTAGCCCAGTACCTCGAGGACTCCCGCAAAGAAAGAGCCATCTATTACGCCAGTCATAAGTTGGCCGGATACGAGGTCAACTACACTGCTTTGGAAAAAGCATGTATCGCACTTGTCTGGGTCACCCAAAAGTTGCGACATTACATGATCGCCTTCCCCATTAAACTAGTATCCCGAATGGATACCATCAAATACCTGCTTGATAAACCCTCCTTATCTAGCCGAATGGCCCGATGGTTGATGCTCCTAACCGAGTTTGATATCATGTACATCACACAGAAAGCCATTAAAGGAAGAGCCATCTCTGACTACCTCGCTGACTACCCTATAGAAGAAGCGGATGTCTGGATCTTCGAATTCCCAGATGAAAACATCCTCTGCACCATTCAAGACCGCCCCCGATGGAAAATGTTCTTCGACGGCGCTGCCAACAAAAAGGGATATGGCATTGGGATACTTCTGGTCGCCCCAGATGACTCCCACACTCCCATTAAATTGGATTTCCCTTGCACCAACAACATGACAGAATACGAGGCATGCACAGTGGGTCTCTAGGTCGCTCTCGAGAAAGGTAGTCGATACCTTAATATATACGGGGATTCTGCCCTTATCATCGGTCAAGTGCTTAGAAAGTGGAAGGTCAAGGACGAAAAGCTTCAACCCTTTCATGCCCAATTAGAAGAGTTGGCCTCCCAATTCCGAGATATCACCTTCCATTACCTACCCCGAGAAAAGAACAACCTAGCCGATGCTCTCGCTACTTTGGCTTCCATGGTCGACATGCCCGAGGAAATAACAATGGCCCCCTTCCTAGTTCAAAAATAAGAAAGACCAACCCATTGCTACCATATTGAGCTTGTCTCCATTGAAGATCCCGAACTAGCCGATTGCTGGTACTATGATATTTGGTGCCTCCTCAAACACGGTAGGTATCCCGAGGGTTCCAACAAGAACGACCGAGCGACCCTCCGAAGGCTGGCCGCTCAGTACATCATCAGCCATAAAGCACTACTCAAGAGGAATTTTGATGGAACTCATTTGCACTGTATTGCAGGGGCTGACATTGAAAAGATAATGCAGAAAATCCACAGCGGGGAATGCGGACCTCACACGAACGGTCACATGCTTGCCAAAAAGATCATCCGACAAGGCTACTACTGGACCACCATGGCCCAGGATTGCACCGCGTATGTTCAGAGGTGTCCTAAATGCTAACAGTTCTCCAATCTCCAACATCTACCTCCGCGGGAATTATACAACATGACTTCTCCCTGGCCGTTATCCACCTAGGGTATCGACATCATAGGCAAGGTTACACCAAAAGCATCAAACGGGCATGAGTTCATCCTGGTTGCCATCGATTACTTCACCAAATGGGTCGAAGCTGAGTCATACGCAGTATTAAATGCCAAGAAGGTGGCCAAATTCATCAAGAATAATATCATCTGCCGATATGGGGTCTCGCACGAGCTAGTGTCGGATAATGGTTTGCACTTTGAGGCAGAAGTAACAGAAATAGTCAGCGAATACGGGATTCAGAGACACAAATCTTCTCCCTACCGACCTCAGACCAATGGTGCAGTTGAGGATGCAAACAATAACCTCAAAGGCATCATCAGTAAGATGACCGAAAGTTGTAGGGATTGGGCCGACCGGATCCCCTACGCCCTCTGGGGCTATCGAACCTCAATTCGAACTTCTACTGGGGCTACCCCTTACTCCCTGGTTTACGGCATAGAGGCATTATTATCTATGGAGCTGGAAATACCCTCATTACATGTCATGCTCGAAAGCAAGGTTAGTGAAGGAGACTGGTGCCAAGGCCGTCTTGATGAGCTGACCATCCTAGATGAACGTAGATTAAAAGATCTTTACCACATACAAGGATACCATCACTGAATAGCGCGATCATTCAATAAGAGAGTCAAGGATTGCGGTGTCCGAGAGGGGGATTTAGCCCTCAAAGAGATAATCGAACCCATCTGGGACCCCAGAGGAAAGTTCAAACCCAATTGGAGCGGCCCTTACATTGTGAAGAAAATCTTATCTGGTGGTGCCGCCGTGATCACTGACCTAGATGGGGAAGAGATGGCTCATCCAGTCAATCTGGACTGTCTCAAGAAGTTCTACCCCTAGTCCAAAATCTCGGCGCGCTACGACTCTTCTCATCCCCCTTCTATTCTAAAAAAAAAAAAAAAACTCTCTCCATTTCCCTCTACCCAGAACTACGTGGGCCTGATCCTCTGCAAAAAATATTTTTAAACAGATAAGAACTTTTTCAAAAACCCCAGACGTACGTAGGCAGCTCATACTCCTCACATGAGCACGGCCCCTTCTTTTTCACAAAATACCATTCTTTTCTTACCCCCGAGAACGACAGTTCATTCTAAACATCTACTTGAACAAAAGGATTATGTATGCCTTAGCGATTGGTATAGATAATTCAAAATACAAAACTCATTGAAAGGCACATCTGGATGATCAGAAACTTATTTATTTCATTAATAAGAAACTACAGTACATGTTGCATAAAGAAAAAAGAACGGATAACTCCCTTCCCCCTACTACCATAAAAACCAGATAAAATCCCCCACATCTGTTACATAAATAAACTCTCCAGGAGTCCTACCCACAGCTACCCAAAGAGCCTGAACCCTCATCATCCACATCCTGAGGACCCCAAGTTTCTCCTGCCTGAATGGAGTGCCGTAAACACTCCATGGACCGATGAGCCTTAACCATCTTCAAAAAGAACACAACACCCCCTTCCATGGAGTCAGGTGAAACAAACCACCTCCGACTGGTCTCTACTATCAACATCTTGCTGACTACTTTCCTCCACAACCACTTCATATAATCTTTGGGGATAAGGAAAACCTTCCCAACAGACTGAGAGGGACGGGTCGACGGACGCCGATTTTCCCACAGAGATCCAAGCAACAGACGCAAGCGCTCAGTCAAATCTTCTACTGGAAAGAAATTTGAGGTCCGAGGGGGCACGACCTGCGCCCAGCCAAATAGGCGCAAAAGCCGCCAAGGGAAATAAAAAGAGGCCTGCCTGAGACTAGCCGGCCGCACATATGAATATTCTCCTAGCTCCAGAACAGGCTGCAACTGTCCCCACCAAGGCACTGACCAATACAGCCCACAAGCCTCATGCTCCACAAGCCAATTCTCCCAGTTCTCAACATAGGCCCATGCGGATGAAGTAGCACAAAAACAAGTTAGCTAAAGCCGATAAAGGATATTCTGGAGGAGTCGACAAGAAGAATCTTTCAGACAACCACATGAACAGCATCACAGGACTACCCCTCAAAAAGTCTGAACGGCCTTCTCTCCAAGCATCTAGGCCATTCAGAGTCTCTGCCAATATTACCGCCGCAGGATTGCGACGGTATGACATCCATGAGGTAATGGCTACAACTTGTGGGTCCACTTGCAATTCCCCAGTCACCAACAATAATTTTGAAACCAGGACCAGAACGGCTGCTCCAGCATAGCCAGTATCGCATACTTCCCGCGAACGCACGGACTGCAACACCGCTGGGAGGGAGATCATCCCTCTAGTAACCAAGGACCTGGCCACCGAAGGCGAGATATGAAGAAGCCCGACCAACAAATCCCTAGGAGAACGAGAAAATTCGGGTAAAGCCGCGGCAACACTAGGATTCATGCCCAGTATGGCAGAAAACTCCTTGTAGGTAGGACAAACTTCTTCCAACCCAAAGCGGAATACATGGTCTTCAGGGTACCAAAATTGTACTGCCGCTATGAGCATATTCCACTCAAAAGGTCGATTACGCCACAAGGAGACTCGACGCATGTTGAAAGCATCATAGTCGACACTATAAGAGCACATGGCTTCCAAGGCTTCGAGGTAGTTGACAAACTCAATGCTACCAGGGAGAGCCATCTTGTAAGACTAAAAGATGATGGGTGGGTATGAAGAATGTAAAAGGTGTGAGTAAAACACTCCACCCTTCTCCCTTTTTATACTTAAAATCCTCACAAGGGACATAATCCCTGTAGAAATCGAAAGGAACCCTACCCCACAAGGTACTAAAGGCTGAAGAGGGTACCAATCAAAGCTTTCAATTGATGGGATTGGACTGAACTGCCAATAGGCAGGCCAGGGTGCTTACCGATCGGCAACCCCCATTTTTGGAAATCTCCCTTTTTCCTCTTTTGTCAAAATCAGAAAAATAAAAAAATTGATATTCTCAACAGAATTTCAAAATCCCTTTTCCTCCTTATATAATTCCCTTTTTTAAATTTCCTCCATTCCTTCTTTGTCAAATCAAAAAACTCCATAAAAGTAAATTGATATTCCCAAAAGAATTTCAAGAATCTTGTTCCCTCCTTATGGGATTCCCCATTTTGAATAAAATAATTTTCCTTTGAAAGATTTCTAAAAATATTCCTTTTTTTACGGTCTCAGCAGCAAATTAAAAAGCGCATGCATTCATTTTACCATTAAAATAAAAGATAGTCAAAAAACCGCATTGCATTGCATATATATGTTTTCTGTGTTACATCATTTTTGCAGGAAATAAAGAAAAGCCAAAAACAACGGGACTCAGCCCGAACCCACATTTCACTCCCTCTCTCTCTCTCTCTCAAGAATTTCCATCCTGGCGACATGCTCTCTTTCCCCTACGGAGAGACGGCACGCCCCCACTACCCGAGCCAGAATCTCCCCCGGATGAGGTTGACGGCACCAAGCAAGAAGGAACAATGACAGTCTCCCGAATGTGGGCAGTTGCCGATGATATCCAATCCCTGATGTCCCTGAGCCAAGTGGTCGACACCCAGATTTGCTGCAAAGGAAAGGCAGAATCAGTATCAAGCAAAAGAAATCAAAAAAGAGAGGAAAAGGACCGAAAGGTTTATCGCAGGACGAAGGACATCCTCTGTCAAACTCAGCTCCTCCGGATCCATCGCAAGAGGACGATGCAGCATCGGCACTGTCCCTCCATCAGCCCGCCAGATGTTGTACGAAGGAGTGTGCAGCCGAATAAAAGGGACCTCCGAGGTCGCCACCGTCGCATGTGCCGACGGACCACCACCACTGTGGGAAGACCCCACCGCCCGACTCGAACCAGCAGGAGGGAAAGACAAAACGTCATGTATATTGGGCGCTATCAACCAGCTCGTCACAAAGTCCATATAATCATACGGCGCGGCCGTATCAGTATACAACGCATAGGACTTGCCAATCATCGCTGCGATCCTTTCATCCTCCAATAATTATCGCTCTCACCTCATAGAAGTAGGAGGCTGTGCGGGAGGCACCACCACCTCCTCCTCAGCAATCTGACGGATCACCCTCTCCCCGAGGTACCAGGAATGGCCGAACTCATGCGCCAACAAATGCCTCATCTGCGCGTTCACCCCAGTCACCCCCGTATCCTGAATGGCGGTCCCCCAAGGATAAAAGGTCACCTGAAAATCCCCAAGCAGACATAAGTCAATGCAAAATCAGAAGAGGAAAAAAAAACTAAGGCTGAAATGGAAAGAGTCTTACCCTACCACTGGTCAAGTCATTCAAGACCTGACGCATCGCCTCCAGGGAGAGAGATCCCTTCGACTATCGGTTGGCCTTACGCCATCGATACAAGCGATAGAAGTCCTCGGCAGTGTCGTCCTTCAGAGCAATCAGTGGGGTGTTGCACCCAATCACCTCATAAAACCACGTCTGAATTCACAAGCAATAAGAGACGCATAAGGAAAATGCGAATGCATGAAATGGAAATGCACAAAGTAAAGAATACCTCAAGGAGATATGTGGCTCTAGTAAAAGTCTGCCGGCAGCACCGGCTGAACGCATCCAGAGAAGAGTAAAGGATTGCCAAGGTCAGACTCCCCCAATCATAAAAAGGGATGTTCGAAAACATCCTCAAGTATGGCAGAAACCACAAATGGACGACGTCGCCGCTAGACGCCACCATGAAACCTCCCAGCACCAACAAAATGAACAACCGGGCCATCTGCCTCACTTTTAGCCCGTCCTCCACATCAACCACCCTGCTCAGCAAAACATCCTTCAGCAAGGACAACCGGATAGAATCTCCAGAGACTATCCTCCTCACATCACCGAGTGCCTCATACACTGCCTCTGGACTCACCTGCAAAGAGCAGTCCACCTCTATCTGCTCCCCGTCACAATCCAGCCCCAGCAGTTGCTGCACATCTATGGGAGTCACCGTCATCTCCCCGAAGCCAAAATGAAAAGTGTGGGTAGTGTCCCACCACCTCTCCCACAAGGCACACAAAACTGCTGTCAAATGAGGCGTCTCATCCAGCGCAGCCGCCAACCTCCCAAAACTCGCTGATGATACCATCCAGCACACCACGGGTGGAAGATGCTCCCAAACATCCCTAAGCCCCGTCGTCCCGCGGGCACGCATGTTCTTCAAAGAAATATCCGACTGGCGAAAGGAAAAATTCAGTCAAAGGTCAAAAAAAGGAAAAATCACCCAAAAAGGAAAGAATGCCAAAGGTCAGGTTACTTACATAACCACCGGGAATCACTCTCAAAGAGCGATGATGGGAGGACTCCCGCAGCAAGGTTCGCTCATCCGCAACCGGCTCGAATGCATCAAAGACATTCTCATTCCCCAAAACAAGGGGCACCCTATCCCTCCAATCCACATTCGCCCAGTCATCAACGGTCAACCACTCCCGGTGGACAGCGGTTCTCACAAAAGGGGCCATTTCTTGAAGATCGGAATGCTAGAACGATTCGCAGAGAGAAATCGCAGAAAGAGAGAAGGCAGGAAGATGTGAAAAATGAGGGGAATTCGCCCCCTTTATATAGGAGGCCAAACGCCATGCCGATCGGCAACCCACCTCACCATACCGATCGGCACTGTCTCCTCACCTTCCCGAGGTAGCCCAAAAGTCCGTGCCACTGCCGAATGGCACCTCTCAGTCTATGCCGACCGGCACCCCCTTTAAAATTTCGTGCAAAAATTCCCAGAAAATACTAGAAAACCTCGTAAAATTCCCGAAAAATTCCTAAAAATCCCAGGAAGGATTTAGAACATTTTCATCAAGGAAATTTCGCAGTCCTTCAGGCGACACACTATTTTTCCCAAAGGAGCCCTCAAAATCCAAGCGATTGACCTCTCAGGCAAGGCGCCCGGACCACCGAATCACCTCCTCATCAGACTTTACAACCATCGGCTATCCGGTGCGGTACAATATCACATGGTATTTTTTCCAGTAGAAATCAGAAGAACCACTCATCCCGAGCGATCTCTTCCAAAGGACAATCCAAATTTTCCCCGGCCCATTCATCATTCCTCAGCGGAATCTCAGATCCAAATTCTTACTCCCAGAGGAACCCCTCTTCCCTAGCGAAATTCTCTTACAGCACCCAAAATAGGTTGTTCTCCCCTGCGAGGTCTCCTAAAAAGCTTCCCCCAGCTAGCAGCTCCCCAGCTCAAATCGGAATCACAAAGCTCTTTCTCCAGCAGAATAAAAATACAATCTTTATCTACTCTTAGGTCAACATTGGCCCCGATCTTGGATTGTCACCTTAGTTAGGTCAGAATTGACCTCGGTCCTCGGTCGTCACCACTCTTGGGTCAAAATTGGCCCCGGTCTTGGATCGTCACCTTAGTTAGGTCAGAATTGATCTCGGTCCTCGGTCGTCATCACTCTTGGGTCATAATTGGCCCCGATCTTGTATCATCACCTTAGTTAGGTTAGAATTGACCTCGATTCTCGGTCGTCACAACTCTTGGGTTATAATTGGCCCCGGTCTTGGATCATCACCTTAGTTAGGTCATAATTGACCTCGGTCTTCGGTCATCATCACTCTTGGGTCAGAATTGGCCCCGGTCTTGGATCGTCACCTTAGTTAGAGCAGAATTGACCTCGGTCCTCGGTCGTCACCACTTTTGGGTCAGAATTGGCCCCGATCTTAGATCGTCACCTTAGTTAGGTCAGAATTGACCTCAGTCCTCGGTCGTCACCACTTTTGGGTCAGAATTGGCCCCGGTCTTGGATCGTCAACTTAGTTAGGTCAGAATTGACCTCGGTCCTCGATAGTCACCACTCTTGGGTAAGAATTGGCCCCGGTCTTGGATTGTCACCTTAGTTAGGTTAGAATTGACCTCGGTCCTCGGTCGTCACCACTCTTGGGTCAGAATTGACCCCGGTCTTGGATGGTCACCTGAATTAGGTCAGAATTGACCGCGGTCCTAGTTCGTCACCACTCTTAGGTCAGAACTGACCTCGACCCTTTGAATTGGTCATCCTCATCTCCTTAGGTCCTCAGAACTGACCTCGATCCTCTGAATTGATCATCCCCAACATACTTCTTAGGTCCTCATAATCGACCTCGACCCTCTGAATCGGTCATACTCCCTCAAAAGCATCATGCAGTGTCTAATTGACGGCTATTATTTATTCCAAACTCACCCATAGAGGGGCTCTATAGACACCCCATTATGTTACCCCTTAACTCTCCTTAGGTCCCTAGTACCTCCCTTCATCACTATAAACCCAGGTCACGTCCCGAGTACTGACCTGGAAGCCATCGGGTACCCCCCGGCTCAGTTTGACCCAAAAGTCAAACTCCTCGTCTCAACCGAGACTCAATGAATCTTCGAAGGTCACTGAATACCCTTTCCAACGGTCCACCCCGTGCGCGATTCTGACTTACCATACGGACGAACGCGCCATTTGCGTCCAAAACCTGACCTAGAGGCCATCGGGTGCTCCCGGGCTCTATTTGACCTATGTCAACTATTTAGCTTGACCGAGACTGAATGAATCTTCGAAGGTCACTGAATACCCTTTCCAACGGTCCATCCCGTGCGCAATTCTGACTTTCCATGCGGACGAACGATCCGTTTGACTCCGGGAAGCCACCGAGCGATTCTCAGACCCGATTGACCAAAGTCAACTCCCTAAACCGGGTCAAACTCTTTGGAATGTCGAAATACATCTCCCAACCTTTCCAACGGTATGCCCCATGCGCGATTCGGACTTACCATGCGGACGAACGCGTCGTTTGCGTCTGCGCGATTCCCCGTCCAATGGACCGACAAATGCTTCCGAGCCACATTTGACCCAAAGTCAACTCCCGAACTCGGAAGCAGTCCAAAGGACTTTCAAAGGTCTCTGAAATACCTTTCCAATGGTATGCCCCATGCGCAATTCTGACCAACGGTTTGCCCTCGGTGGCCAATTTTTTTAAAAAGCCTGAGGCGCACTGCCAAATGGCAGGTCCCAGATCCTGCCTATCGGCACCTGCCGATAGGCAGTGCCATAATAAGGCCGATCGGTAGTCCCCTGGGGTTATAAAAGGAGGCCTTAGCCTCATTTGCAGGAAGAGCCCAGATCTGAGAGAAATCTCTCTGAACGAATCCCAGAAGCCTCTCTCAAAGGCAGCGTGATTTCAACTTCCAAATCCCTCTTTTACCTTCACTTTTCATCATCCTTTTCATCAAACTTGGTGAATTAACCACTCTCCATCATCATCCAAGCTAAAGGGCTTCTCTCCAACATTCAAGATCAAGCTCAAGATTTTCAAGAAGGTCCAACTTTCTCAAACTCTCTCTCTTAAATTCTCTTGAATTCCCAATAACTTATTTTCTTATTTAGCACTTTTATAATCTCATCTCACACATCCTAATATACTTTTTATTTAGTATTATTTCACATCTCTTATTTTCATATAAATAAAAACCTCAAAACAAGAAAAAGAGGGTTTGCTCATAAATTCCAAGTAGGGATTCTCACACTTTTTCCACATTTTTCTCACAACTAAAACATCTTTTCTACACACACACACACACTTACAAATAAGAGATCCCACATTTGGATTTATGGGATAAACCCCACCCCTTTGCTTTGTATGCGAACTACGTGGACTTTGATGCCTTTATAGGCTACGTAGGCGTCTCGGGGTAAAACCCGAGACTCGAGTCCTTTCTCTCACTTTTTCTCTCATTTCCTATTTTCTCTAAATCCATTTTTCTTATATTATATATATCCTTAGTCTTAGTGACACATTACTCCATGTGCGTTATCGTTCCCTTATAGCGATCAACGTAGGGGTAACCGTGTAAATCTTATTTTTCTAATATTACTTTTATAATCTTCCTATGGATGACTCGCTTTATCTTTTCCATGATACAGGCTAAGGATTCCTACCTCCATTCTATATATATACACATGCACACATCTCATGGGGGGAAACATAAAGGAAAATAGCAAATATCCATGAGAGACCGAAAGGGAGGAATGGGTGCCTAACACCTTTCCATTTCGTAACTAAGCCTCCGAACCCTTTTCGAATCATTTTGGTTTCGCACGCACCAGTATGTCTTTGGATGCCATCCTTCGGGGTGGATTCCCCTTTTTCTTTTGTCTTTTTTGAGTAAAATAGACTGGCGACTCTGAATCTCTCTACATTTTTCAGACCTCACAAAATCGACGTCGGTCGAAGCGCTCTCCCGAGAGGGGACGCGCGGGACCCGAAGGATTCCTCCTCCCTCCGCGGCGGGGATCAGCGGGGATGGCCACAATAACTAATTAGGGTTTTGGAAAGTTCTTAAATTTATGGTTATTGTGTTATCTTTGTTCTGAGACATATGTAAATTTTGACTTTGGTCAAGTTTTTTCAGTGTTTTCAGTATTTTAAATCCGCAGAGTTACCATCATTAGGTGTGTGTTCTAATTGATTGTTGGATTCATAATCCTCACATATAACACACGCATGTAAATACTGGAAATAAATTTTTATTATGCCATCAAAGGGAGGCAAAACAATATTGATAATAGTAGAAAATCTGCTTTATTGAGGAAGACATTAGGAGAGGGGATCGGGGAGGACTCTTTTGCTAATAAGATAAACTCAAAGGGACTCCTAATCACAATAATCGGGGTGCATTTTACAGAAGTCAAGTTGTCTAGTACTGCGTATCCCGTGATATTGGTGACTAAGAGGGTTGGATTCTAGCGGGGACCTTTGGGGTAGTCTTTAAGGGATCTGGGACCTTGGCTTAGACTGCAGGCTAGGGAAGGTGGCGTTATTTTAGTCGGATTGCTTCTTCCTTAGAGTTTGTAAAGGGATATTTTGTTGGGTCAACCCTAGTATCAGTGTAGGAGAGTGCCTTGAAGTGGTCTTGTAATAGGAGATAGTGTATTTCTTCATTCCACTAATAATCCCAAAGGGGCTAGCAAGCCACATCCCGAGGCTCGACTAAAGGCAAGGTTTTAGTGGGTGGGGCTATTAAGTCTAGTACTCGAAGGTAGATATTGAGTTCAGGTATGCTAACTAATCGTCCCTTCTCAGTAATAATACCTAGGGTGGCCACATGGAGGCTTTTTACAGGAGTTGACAACATCGCTAAATGATAGGGCCAAAAAATTGCGTAACCTATGCGTTATTAGCCTCCTCGAGTATCTTAATCTCTATATTTATGCTCATTAACTAGACAACATCAGATTTCTATATATACATGATTTGCAGGAGTTAATTGAGCTTTTATAGGTATTTCGGTGCTTAGTAAGAAGTTCGGACGCATTTCGGCGAGTCTGCGTACAAATCCGCATGCGCAAGGGAAAATTAGACATTTCACACCTTGGGTATCTGGCCCAACATCTCATGGAAGTTGTAGCCATCTGGGCGAGCTTCACGTGTCCATAAACATTTTGTGAATGCAATGCATAACGAAGAAACTACGGGAATTTGGGCGGAAGTGAATTACAACAAAACCAAAGAAGAAGAAGGATTGCAAAAATAGGGGAGCGAATCAATCCTCCCCATTGGGAATTTATTCTCTTAGGGGGAAGTGTCAGTTATTTCAGTTATCGAATCGATTTGATTTGTTACGAATCGATTCATCTAATTGAAATATTTACAGAAACATTTGGCATTGAGATTTCTCCCTACCGAATCGATTCGTCCCTTGTTGAATCAATTCGCCCCAAACCAATCTTCGATGATATTTCATGCAGAATCAATTCGCACTTGGTCGAATCGATTCGGCTCTGGTGATTTTTTGTTCTTCTTTTTATTACAAGTTTGCCATTCTTGGGATTGTATATAAACCTTTTTCTCTCATTTGAGAGGGATAATTAGTTTTAGATAGTTTTTAGGGTTTTTAAGAGGAGGGAGATTTGCGTTTGGCTTATCTCTCCTAGGGTTTGCTCCATTTGAGCTGCGTAAGTTACTATTCATCTTCATCTCAATTAATATAGTTATTTTCCCTTCATTTCTTGCTTTGTTAATTAGATTTACATACTTTGTTAATTAGTTTATTGTGTTTATTTATTGCTTTCTTAGTTTAATTAATGTTAATTAGTTTTCTTCATGCCTAGCCCTTAGATAAATAGGGTCGGGGTTGTGTTCCCCTATTAAAGGGTCTCGAGCTCCGAAAGTTGGTTTTTGGATAAAATTGCGTTTAATTGAAACCTCGCATATCAAAAGCGGATTGTTATGCGTTTAACTTTCTATGCCACCCAACGTTAGTATTTAAAGCGACAGTACGAATTTAATCCACGTGTGACCATTTTCGATTAAATGTTTATCAAGCAACTTTGGGTTAAATTCCTTCTTGCGTGATGTTTGTGATTAATTAAAATACTGAGCTAAATAGCTTTCGAGCTTGAATTTTAATTATTGGTAGTTCGACCCGTGTGGTGCGAATGCGATCCCGATCCTCGTTTTAATTTTGCATAGTGTAACTTCTCTTTTTCTTTACTTCCTTTTTACCCCCAATCACCTTTTACACCTTTATGTTTGAATTTCTAAAGCAATTAAAATCTAAAATTCAATCACACCTTGTGGATTCTCGATACGCGACTTACCGCTATACTTGCCTCGCAAGTGCAATCGTAATTTAGGTTTTGTATTGAGTAGGAGAAATGAAAACAACGATTCTACTTTTCGCGCTTGATCAAAATGGCGCCGTTTCCGGGAAGTGTTTAATAGATTGTAGTTTCTTTATTATTTCATAATATTTCATTTATTTATATTTATATTCTTTATTTTATCCTTTCATTTTTACTCGTACAAGATTATTTCTAGAAATAGAAATTTTGACGCTTGTTGCTTAATTGAATTAGCTTATTCTGAATTGTCTCGCTATAACTCTTTAGATAACTCTTATTGTCCTCAAAATAGTTTTCCAAGTTATAATCCCAAAACAATGAGGGAATGTCTACAAATTCTTGAAGCTGAGCGCATTGAGCATGAAATTAAAGAGTATGTAAGTAACCTTTCATCGCCTTGGGAAGGTAAGTTGGAAAGCGGGGATTCCATTAGCTATGAGCAAAACGCAAAAGAAGATGTTATGTCTTCTTTTTGGTTTAACCATGATTCAATGATAAGGTAAATTATTGACCGATCCGAAAGTTCTCAAACTTGCTTTTTGGAGAATGATGCCATGCTTGATGAGATCATTTCTTTACAAAATTGGGTCAAGGTTGAAACTTGCGTTTCACCTCCACCCCTTTTTGATGAAGAAATAATTGAGAGTGATCCAAGCTTTAGCACTTTTGAATTTCAACATCTTATTAATTATTCCGATTGTATTGAGGTTGATGGTCCTTCTTTTCCTTTATTCCACACTATTCTAGAACCGTTAAATTTAGCACAATAATCGGTTGAAAGTCTTGAGGACTTTGACACGATTCTTAAACGGGAATGTTATTATGAGATGCTTCATCTCATGGGATATTCACTTGCACTAGCCCCACTTCCCCGAACCTTGGGGATGTGATTTCATTTTTCTCGAGATCAATGTGGTCTTATCCCCCTTAGCATTCAAATCCACCATCGTCCCTCTCAAAATTTTAATCGACGATGGTTCATTTCTTACGCCTTACACATGCCTTCCGTTGTTCAAACAGAATTCTTATTTTTCGGGGGGCATGCTTTCTAGGGATGTAAGGACATTTTTCTCATGTCCGAAATGTTTCATTTATTTATGTCGTACGCCGCTACATTTGGCACGTCACCTCACAATCTCACATGACGGCTTCTATCCGAATTTCGGGAATCAAGCATGCATTATCTCCACTAATATGTCCCTCATCTGCATCAACGACTTCACATTCATTGATTGTAGGCTCGTAATGCAAGTGGAACGCAAGAGAAGTCAAATTAGTGAAACAAGGCATAATAGGGATGTTCAAGGGCAAATTGGTAATTTTACAGCCACTGTCCGGAGGACCGGTCAACTGGAAAGTTGAAGAGCTTGACGCAACAAAGATACTAGAAGAAACGGCACCTCAATCCGAGCTACGGTAAACAAGTTATGGCCCGTTGAAAATGGAGATATGTTCATTGAAAATTCTGGGAATTTTTCGAAGTGTTTAAGCACCTGTTCCCAGCACACTTTCCCGAACCCAGCCCGAAACTGGTTCGGGGGGGCGAACCGGTTTGTAGGGATACCCGAACCGGTTCGGGGTACCTGTACGCTGGATAGAATTTCAGCAGTTTAAAATCGTGGGTCTCTTCATGTATTTTCCTATAAATACTAACTTCGGGAGAGTTGTTTTGCAAGACTTTGAAAGACGAATTTGAGAGTCCAAATACCTCTAGTCTTCATATTTTTGAGTCCCAAGACTCATGTTTTGATTCACACAATTCTTCCAATCCATTGTGAATCTTTTTGGTAACCCAAGAACATAACTTTGAGTTTGTTCAACCCTTGTGGAGAAGCCGTTTCTCTTCTCCATTGCAGCCCTACTGGAAAGGGATAATTCCATCCGCGACTACAGAATCCGATTGATGATAGGGGGAGAAATGGTATCTAATCCTATTATTATCGTATCTTCGTTTGGGGGAGATTTATCTTGGGGGGAGACGTCTTTCTAAGTAGGTCATGTGTTTAAAGGGAGAATTAATTTAGGGGGAGTAAGTAATTAATTGCATTTAATATTTTGATATTCCCTATGCATTTGATGGGAGAATTAATTTAGGGGGAGTAAGTAATTAATTGCATTTAATATTTTGATATTCCCTATGCATTTGATGAGTTTGCTTAAGTGTGCAGGAATTATTATAAAGCGGCATCTTTCTATGGCAAAGAGTTTAATCCTTGGGTTGAGTCAAGATTGGGCGGGTTATGTTTTGAGTCTAGTAGAGCTTGACGGCCCTTTAGGATTTTTGTTTGGTTTTTGTCCCGGAATAGCCAAAGGGGGAGATTTGTAAGGACACAAATTTCCAATTGAGTCCATATATAGTTTTGGCTCAATTCCGGATAAAAACATTTATTCATAGGATTTTATTTAATTGTAATATTCAAGACCTATGAAGTGTTTGTTGAAGATGTAGCGGCAAAGAGTATAAAGCATCATCAACATGCCGTAGTTTATGTGTCTCGTTTGTACGTCATCAACTTAGGTTCCATGCTCCCAAGGTATGAATGTATTTATATTTATATAGGAATTTGGAACAATGTTTATTTGGGTGTTAGGTTTAATAAAACCCTGTTTTATTTCAGAAATAATTTAAAAAGAACTTTATATTAATATATATATAAATGTTTCTGGGCCAAAATAGAATTTAACAAAAATTTCTGAAACTCGTTCGAAATTTCGTTCGAATGAGATTTTTCGTTCGAACCAAACTTCGTTCGAACGAGACTGCTTTCTAACCTAACTGGTCAGTCGTTAGATAAGTCGTTCGAACGACTTTCTCGTTCTAACGAGGTATCTAACAAGGTTCTAACGAGCCCAGGCTGGTCGCTCGTTAGAAACCTCGTTCGAACGACAGTCAAAGTCGTTCGAACGAGAATGCCAGGTGGGAACAGTTTTGAGCAGTTTTTTGGCAGTTTTCTCCCATGATCCCCACTTGTTTTTTAACCAACTTTTTCCAGCCTTATGAGGGACGGGAAACACATTTTTCCTTCTAACTTTTCCATCCTAATACATCTCCTAGAGAGAGTTTGAGAGATCATTCCAAAAAGGAAAATGTTCATGTTTTAAGTGTTCTTCAACTTAAAGAAAAAATCTTTAAACACTTAGTTTACACCCATTGTTGTTTATTCCAAGTTCCATATATAGATATCAATTGCTTGGAGTTATTTGGCACCGGGTTTCTCTACCGCATTCAAGAGACGTTTCGGGTTTGCTTCTACACCCCATCACAAAGAAGACTTTTGTTGAGATTCTACCCACAAGGAGAAAGGCTCCATGTTTGGGTGACGGTGTGCCTAATTGTCCCATCGGTGTATTCCGAGACCACGGTGGAGCTCCGTTGGTTATCCGCTAATTGGAGGTTGATACAAGAAGAAGCATCACGGCTTGAGAGGGTTCGAGTTTAGGAAGTAAGTCTTTTGTCTTGTATTTTGTAATATCATTTTTAGTGGATTTGAGGCTAGGGCCGTCCCGAGGTTTTTTTCCCGTTAGTGGGTTTTTCCTCGTACATCGCGGTGTTGTGTGACTTTGTTTATTTTATCTTGCTCATCATTTAGAACGCATGCTTTAGGTTTAATTCAAGATAAAATCGGGTTTGATTATCACACTCATTTAATTTGGTTTATTCAAGTCACTTGCATTAATTTGGTTTCGCCTAACTTTGTATAATTGTTAATCATGACTTAGGCAAATTCTAGGACTTGAATCATGCTTTAATTTGTTTTGTAAGATATTAAAACTCGGCCTTGTTATTTTGTTACAACCATCATCCTTACGCTTCCGCATCTATTTAAAAGGAAATTATATTTTAAATCTGTGTTTTGAAAAATCCGGGGATTCCGCGTTTTCACCGATACCCGAGGGTAATTCTTAGTCAACTTGTATTTTCATTGTAATCCGATTGTAAGCCGTTTTCTTACAAATTATAGTGAAAATAAATGGTTTTGCCCCTGAGGGGGATTTTTCCTTAATTGCATGTGTTTGAATGTTCTTGCGTAGATTATCAATTTATTCAATCACATACTGCTGCATGTTTAGGGTTTGTTTGTGTTAAAAGGGTTTTATATATAATTGATCATTTGAACGCGAGCACACACGTTCTTCAAATTGGTATCAGAGCAGGTTACGCTAATCTATCGCGTATTCCTTTTTCCGCAAAATTTTTCTAAGATATCAATTTTCTGAAAAAATTGATTTTTGAAAAAGTGCGTGTTCAAATGGAGAAGTCATATTATAAAATGCCTATTTTTGACGGGACAAATTATGCTTATTGGAAAGCCCGTATGAGGTCGGCTTTAAAATCCATTGATGAACGTGTCTGGATTTTGGTTGAACGAGGGTGGACTTCTCCCACCGTAACTGTTGATAATGTGACCAACTTGAAACCTGACACTTCTTGGACTGATGAAGAATTTAAATGGTCATCTTTTAATTCTAAGGGTCTAAGTGCTATTTCTGGGTCTGTCACACCTGATGAGTTCAAATGCATAATGACGTGCACCACGTCAAAGGAGGCATGGGATGTTTTGCAACTTTCCCATGAGAGTACGAACGCTGTTAAAGAATCTAAATTACAAAATTTGACCACCCAATTTCAGACTATCACCATGTCTGAGTCCGAATGCTTTGATGATTTTTATGCACGTTTGTCGGACATTGTTAACACATGTTTTAATTTGGGTGAGGTGATTGATAACACGCGTGTAGTTAAAAAGATTTTGAGATCTCTCCCAAAACGCTTTATTCCTAAAGTCACTGTTTTGAACTCTTTGGGAAATTTGAAATCACTTAAGTTGGAAGAACTTGTAGGAGATTTTCAAACCTATGAGATTGACATGTTTCCCAAAACCATTAAGGCTAAGGATAATGGCATTTCTTTAAAGACTCATTTTAGAAAAAAAGAGAATGACTCCGATGAGGAGTGTGAGGATGATTTTGAGAACGTCACTTGTTGTGAATGTGGGGGTAAGGGACATAAGTCATTTGAGTGTCCTACGTGGCTTAGAAAGAAAGGAAAGAAAGTATCCATGCCTGCCACACTTAGTGATAGTGAGGGTGATGAGACTAGTGGTGAGAAGTTTGTAGCTTTTTCTAGTCGTGTGAGCACACCCACCTTGTCCCTCAATAGTGCCCACGAATGTGATAGTGATGGTTTGAGCGCTTTAAGTGAGGGAGAAAGTGAGAGTGAAAGTGGAGATGAAAGTGAGCTCCAAAAAGCTTTTAGAGATTTGTACACCGAGACCTTGAAAACAAAGAAGTATAATAGGGATTTAGGTCATCGGGTTTTAGATTTGGAGAAAGAGAAGGAGGTTTTGAGAAAGGAGAAGTGTGATTTGACCGACACGCTGTCTAGTCTAACGACACGTGTATCCCAACTCGAGAGTGATCTCGAACGTGCCAGGGTGGTCAAAGTCAAGTTTGAGAACGCACCTAAGAAGATTGAAAAGGTGGTTCTTAAGGGTAAAGGTGAGAAGTTAGGAATAAGTCATGACGGTGCTTCTGCTTCCCGATTAGCACCCGAGCCGGCTCCCACTTTAGTGACAGTTTCACATGTGTCTCACCCTAACCCACCTAGGCGTCCCATTCCTATTAGGAAAGTGCGTCCTAGAGTTTTTGAGAGAGGTGTTCCTAGGCCTATTTATGTTTGCTCACATTGCAAGAGGAGAGGACACCTTAGGGAATTTTGCTTTAAGTTGGGGTATGTGTCACGTTTTGCTTCTACACGTGTTTCTGGCACACATGCTCCCACACATGATACTTTACATGCTCCCGGAGACTACATGAGAGAGTTTGCACATTTAGGTGAGCAAGTTAAGTTTTTAGTCAATACTTCACAAGAATTGATGGAGGTTTTTCATAAGCTGTCACCACCTTTGGAAAACCCCTCCGCACCTAATGATTGAGGTTTGACTTGTTTACTAGCATAGGGTGATTTTCATGACGTCATTGTTTGCCTATTGCTAGTATGTATCATTTTTGTATATATTCTTGTTTTCAAAATTTTTGAAAAATCCAAAAAGATTTTTGTTTTTTGTTTGCACCATTTATGGATGAACACTTAGGATGACCGAGTCACAACATCATTCCATTATTTTCATGTGACTATTTGATAGTGTTTTGAGATAATAGGTCAATTCATCCATGTGCTTTATAATGTTTGGAGTCATTAAGATGTAATTAAGTGTTACTTCCTACATGTTTGACTCATGTTTCCTTTATTGCACACATGCACGGATTTGTTTGATTATTGTGCTTGTCTTATCACATGTTGGTTGGGTGTTTTAACTTCAATCCTGTCCTTAAAATGAACCAAGCGCGATAATTTTTTATAAGGAAATTGTGCATATAAAAAACCGTTTTGTGAGGTTGTGTGCTTTGTTTGAAAAATGGGGAAGGGCTGCGAAAGGTTCTTTAGCCTTTGCGAATACTAAGCCACCGTTAAATTGGACCTAAAAAATGGAGGAATTTTATTATCCGAGGTCCAAAGAGGTTAAAAGAGCCCGAAAAAAATTGAAAGGCAATAAAAAAAATATTCATGCCAAAAAGGGGCCATTTAGGTTTTTGCACCAATTCTCCAAAGTTTGAGAATTTAGATTACCTCTAAAAGAATATATACATGAGGGAGTTTGGTTGGAGAATTTGAACGGGTTTGCACGTCCTTGAAATTCTTGAAAATGCGCTACATAGTTTTGGACGTTATTGGTGTGGAAATCATTTTGACTTTGATTTGTTGATTTGCATAAGACAATGTCATCTAAATTCAACAAATTTTTACACCTAAGGATACCTTTGATGTTCATTCGATAGGGGTACACATATGCATCGTGCACATATGATTGATTGAGTTGATTTACCTATCGAATGTGTTCACACCCATTCATTCCATTTTCATGACTTGGTTGTTTGAGTCTAAAGCCATGGTGTGATTTTTGTATCATATTTGTTCATATTGGTATCCTATCTTTGTATGAAAAATTTGAAAATTCAAAAATAGTTTGTGCTGTTTTGTGTACCGTGACACCCCGATTTTGCTATTTGATTTATTTCTCTCATTTGTCTATTTGGGGACATCATAAAAAGGGGGAGAAAGAATTATCATATTATGGGGGAGTTTTGAAATTTTGAGTTTGCTCATAATTTGGTATCTATATTTATCTCATTTCAAACTCGATATGTCACGTGGTATTTGCTTTGTCTCATGTGTGTAGGTATGAAGATTGAAGATCTATATGTTGCACACCCTGATGAGAAAAGATCTTTGATTCCTGAAGATTTGAAAAACAAACGATGAAGACTATTCATTTGTACCTTTTCCAGTTTTGGGTTCATGGGAGGGTAGATTTGTATAGGCAATTTCATATTTGATAATTTGAATTTTTATGTACGTACCGGCATAGACATAGGGGGAGATTTGTCAGGACATTTTTCTCATGTCCGAAATGTTTCATTTATTTATGTCGTACGCCGCTACATTTGGCACGTCACCTCACGATCTCACATGACGGCCTCTATCCAAATTTCGATAATCAAGCATGCATTATCTCCACTAATATGTCCCTCATCTGCATCAACGACTTCACGTTCCTTGATTGTAGGCTCGTAATGCAAGTGGAATGCAAGAGAAGTCAAATCAGTGAAACAAGGCATAATAGGGATGTTCAAGGGAAAATTGGTAATTTTACAGCCACCGTCCGGAGGACCGGTCAACTGGAAAGTTGAAGATCTTGCCGCAACAAATATACTAGAAGAAACAACACCTCAATCCGAGCTACGGTGAACAAGTTATGTCCCGTTGAAAATGGAGATATGTTCATTGAAAATTCTGGGAATTTTTCTAAGTGTTTAAGCACCTGTTCCCAGCACACTTTCCCAAACCCAGCCCGAAACCGGTTCGGGGGGGCGAACCGGTTCGCAGGGGTACCAGAACCGATTCGGGGTACCTGTACGCTGGATAGAATTTCAGCAGTTTAAAATCGTGGGTCTCTTCATGTATTTCCCTATAAATACCAACTTCGGGAGAGTTGTTTTGCAAGACTTTGAAAGACGAATTTGAGAGTCCAAATACCTCTAGTCTTCATATTTTTGAGTCCCAAGACTCATGTTTTGATTCACACAATTCTTCCAATCCTTTGTGAATCTTTTTGGTAACCCAAGAACACAACTTTGAGTTTGTTCAACCCTTGTGGAGAAGCCGTTTCTCTTCTCCATTGCAGCCCTACTGGAAAGGGAAAATTCCAGCCGCCGACATAGGAACCGACACCTGCGGGTATTTCTGTGTCACACACTTGTGGAGGAGACCGTTCTTCTTCTTCATTGCAACCCTACTGGAAAGGGATAATTCCAGCCGCGACTACAGAATTCGATACCCGAGGGTAATTCTTAGTCAACTTGTATTTTCATTGTAATCCGATTGTAAGCCGTTTTCTTACAAATTATAGTGAAAATAAATGGTTTTGCCCCTGAGGGGGATTTTTCCTTAATTGCATGTGTTTGAATGTTCTTGCGTAGATTATCAATTTATTCAATCACATACTGCTGCATGTTTAGGGTTTGTTTGTGTTAAAAGGGTTTTATATATAATTGATCATTTGAACGCGAGCACACACGTTCTTCAAATTGAGGATCCACCGTGGATCTTTCAAAGTTAAACCATATTTTGGGTGTATCCTAAAAACTTAAACTTCTAGTGTATAGTTAGTTAGAAGTCCATATAGTAGGTTGTAAATAGTTAGGTTTTTATTTTTTCTTTGTTTATTTTTTCTTTCCTTTTAATTTATTCTAGTGTAATTAGTTAAACTTTTTGTTATTGATTTTCGTTCTTCTTGGTACTAACTTGTTTTGTAGATTCAATGGACTTGTGCTTATTGGGGATCGCTCCAATTTTGGATAATATCATTCTTTTCCTATCTTTGTGTTGTGTTCTTAATGCGCATTTAGGACAATGCAACATTTAAGTTGGGGGTGTGGGATATTCTATATATTTCTTGTTTTGTCCATTGATTTTATCACGTGTTGTTACTAAGCATTCTTTTTGATAAAAATTGAAAATTTTGAAAAATATTTTCTTTCTTTTTTCTCTTTTGTTGGACATTTTGCCTTTAACCGATGATAAATTTCAATAATTTTCCCGATTCAATAGACAACTCAATGATGCATGTTCTCGATTTTAGAAGTTATTAGACTTTAGTCCTCAAATCATTGATATTATGAATAACTTCATGAATTAAACTTTATCCCATGAGCACATACACTTTTCTTAATTTATTGATTTGGTTTAAGATTTTTATAACTCAATAATCTTTTGTTGCATTGTATATACTTACATAAGTGAGATTCAAGACATAACTTCATTTTTCAATGTTATACACTATTCTTTCCTCTTTGAAATCATTGAATTCGTCGGTAATATCTCTATTCTTTCATTTGATCGTTCATTAATTGAGTTCATTCTTGAAATGTGTTACTTGAGCATGATTTTCATAAATTTGTTTTGACTCGATAATTACGTAAACTTTATGAAATGATCATAGGCCTTATTCGTTATATCACCCATATTGTCATTGACCTCACTTTATATGTTTTCCCTAGTCAACCCCTTTGAGTCGTAATATAGCCTTTCGTTTCATAATCCAAAATCCCATAACCAACTCCATATTGGAGTTATAAAACATACTCATTACCTTCCATACCTTTGTTTGGAATGATACTTGCGATTGAATGATGTTATTATCTCGTGGTTGAATTTAAACATGAAAAGAGTGAGAAGATTAAAGAAAAAAAATGTGGTGAAAAAGAAAAAGAAAAAAAAACAAAAGAAATTGAGAAAAATAAGAAAATAAAGAGAAATAGAAAGGTTGTATATGTTGTATTTAGTGTTCAATAATCCTTGTTACTCTCCTATTTAATATTTATTGCTTGTTACGGAATTTATTTTCCAATTTTGAAATTGCCCACTATTTACCATTATCCCGAGTTTTCATCCCCGAACACTTTGAATCCGTACATATACCTTTCATTTCATACTTTAACCCCAAACCTACATTACAACCTTATACAAGTCCTATGTTATCTTAGGGTGAATTTAATTTAAAAGTCAAAATAGTTTTGATAATCCGTGAAAATGCATTTTGCCTCTTTTAATGTGCGATATCTTTCATTGAGATTACAAGTTTTTCATTTCCTATATAGCATTCTTCATTTGTGACATATGCGCGACCTAGTTTCCATTTACATTTACTCTTTATGACCACATGTTTCGTGTGCTACCTCCCTGTTTTGAGTGAATTCATTTGATGAGTGTAATGACCGTGAGGATTGAATATATTCATGCTTTTATGTTTATCTGATTCATTTAAGTTTTTTCCAAATCATACTAAGGATTTTCTCTCCCCCTCCCACTTTTAAATTTTCAATTCGATGAGGTGAATTCAACCTGTCAATAACAATAGACTTTAGCTTGAATTCGTTCAATATGCTAATAACGCGTTTGAAATCTTTTTCGTTGTTGTTGAGTTTGTCGCATGTTGGGCAAGGCATATTTGAGTAAACCATATGATATTTTTGGGTTTCATTCCTGAAAACCCTCACGAGACGACACTCATCCACTAGGGTAACCTAGGAGTTTAACAGCTTATTGCATACACTAAATGCAATCGTTTTCCCGTGAAAGTGGCCTTATCCTTTTTTTTCCTATCTTGCACTTGTTTCCTATTTTTGGTTTTCTTGTAGTTCTTGTTGTTTCCTATTTCATTGCTAGGGACTAGAAATGTTTAAGTTAAGGGGTGTGATACGGTGAAAATTCACCCATTAACCTACGCATTATTAGCCACATCGGGTACCTTAATCTCAATATTTATGCTCATTAACCAGACAACCTAATATTTTTATATATAGATGCTTTATCGGGGTTAATTGAGTATTTGTAGGTATTTCGGTGCTTGGTAATAAGTTCAGATGCATTCCGGTGAGTCTCCGTACAAATACGCACACGCAAGGGAAATTTAGACATTTCAGAGCTTGGACATCTGGCCCAACATCTCACGAAAGTTGTATCCATATAGGCGGTCTTCGTGTGGCCATAAACGGTGCGTGAATCTAATCCATAATGAAGAATTTATGAGAATTTCGATGAAAAGGAATTACAACAAAACCAAAGCAGAAGAAGGATTGCAAAAATAGGGGAGCGAATCGATTCGCCCCATTGCGAATCGATTCGCTTTGGGGGAAGTGTCTGTTATTTCAGTTACCGAATCGATTCGATTTCCTAAGAATCGATTCGTCTAATTGAAATCTTTACATAAACATTTGGCATTGATATTTCTCCCTACCGAATCGATTCGGCCCTTGCCGAATCGATTATCCCTAACCCAATCTTCGAAGATATTTCATGCCGAATTGATTCCCTCTTGGATGAATCGATTCAGCTCTGTTGATCTTTTGCTCTTCTTTTTATTACAAGTTTTCCATTCTTGGGATTCTATATAAACCTTTTTCTCTCATTTGACAGCGATAATTAGTTTTAGATAGTTTTTAGGGTTTTTAATAGGAGGGGGTTTGCGTTTGGCTTATCGCTCCTAGGGTTTGCTCCATTTGAGTTGTGTAAGTTACTATTCATCTTTCTCTCAATTAATATAGTTGTTTTTCCTTCATTTCTTACTTTGTTAAATAGATTTACATGCTTTCTTAATTAGTTTATTGTGTTTATTTATTTATTTCTTAGTTTAATTAGTTTTATTCATGCCTAGTTAGATAAATAGGGTCGGGGTTGTGTTTCGCCATTAACGGTCCTCGAGCTCGAAAAGTTGGTTTCTGGGTAAAATTGCGTTTACTTGGAACCTCACGTATCAAAAGTGGATTATTATGCATTTAACTTTCTTTGTCACGCAACGTTAGTATTTAAAGTGACAATTCGAATTTAATCCGTGTGTGACCATTTTTTATTAAATTTATTATCAAGCAACTTTGGGTTAAATTCCTTATTGCGTGATGTTTATGATTAATTAAAATCGTCAATTAAATAGCTTTTGAGCTTGAATTCTAATTGTTGGTTGTTTGACCCGTTTGGTGAGAATGCGATCCCAATCCTTGCTTTAATTTTGCATAGTGTAACTTCTCTTTTTCTTTACTTCCTTTTTACCCCCAATCACCTTTTACACTTTTATTTTTGAAGTTCTAAAGCAATTAAAATCTAATATTCAATCACTCCCTATGGATTATCGATACCCGACTTAACGTTCTGACATGACGCTACTTTTTGTGCTTGATCCCTAAAAAGGCAATTTCATCAATACATAGTGTGGGAAGTCCTCATTCTAATTCGGGCATGGGGTTCTTTCAATCTTCCTCAGTTACTTGACGTTGAACTTGTTTTGGTTGACCTTATGGATCTTCCCATAGTCTACGTATAGTACTTCCTCATAGAGGATATCTATCCTTGGTTGCAAGGATTTCTTGGTTTCATCCCACCATGGTTCGGGGATTCCATGATAGGAAAAATCCTTTCCTTGGAGGTGAAAGTGACCATTCCACCCTTGGTGGAGGTGTTTGGGATCGGTGGTTGGAGTTTTTCCTTTAGGGATATATCCAAAACCAGATTTTCCCTTATGTTGTATGGCAATTGTGGCTTTGAGGGTTCCGTGTTAATGGCTTGGAGGGGAATGGTAGTAATGCTAGTGATTGTGGCCCAACCATCATCCCCTTGGACTTTAATGACTTCTATATCAAAAGGTAACCTAACTCATATGTGCAATGATGGAGGTAATGACCCAATGGGATGCATCCAAGCTCTCCCAAGTAAGAGGTTGAAGTTGGATAGGACATCAACTTCTTTAAACTCCACATTAAATTTGATGGGTCCTATTATGAGGGTGAGGATAATGGCCCCTAGGACCTCTCGACCAATGTTATCATATGCCCGAATGGTCGTAGAGGATGGTCTCAACTTAGAGGATGTGTCCTATACCTATGGTAGTATGGAGAAGGAATACATTGATGGTGGACCCACTATCTATCGATAGTAGGGGCATTATCAGTCCACGTGTCTCAGTGGTGATGTGCAGTGCAAATCGGTGATTGCATACCTACATACGGAGCTCCTCATCGAAGAAGCTAATGTGTTGTTTCATGGGGATGGAGCTAATGGTAGATAACATCTTAGCTTGATTTAGGTTTATGTGCATAGAATCTTGGGACATAAGATAGACAAGGGAGGCTCAGTGCTCTCAACATGTAGCTAATAGCTCCTATATTCTTATATTATTTAATGTCCACCAAAGTTTCTCCAAGATCTTATTATTTCTCGAGGAGATAGTGTGACAACTCTTTCAGGGGGCTTTCTCATTACTAGATGGGTTTAAAGAAGTGGAGTGTCGACCTGGCCTGGTGAGAAAGTCGACCATTTTATTTAGAAAAATCAGAGGTTCTTCCCGGGCTTCATATTAATCTTTATCTTGATGAAGTAGAAGATCAATTAAGGATGATGGGTCGTCAGCATGCAATGTTGGATTTAGGATCGTTACTTTGGTTTAATCCAAGCTAGGGGATAGATTTGGACTTTCGATAGCCTTGTTATGGATTTTAATTGGAGTAGAAGAAATGGAATCATCTATCCACCATATGGTTACATTAGAGCTCTGGGTAAATGTGAGGATTTCTGCCACTATTGCTAAGATTTGGACATATGTCGAGTCTGACATGTCAAATGATAGTTCCATGGATATGGTTGACCCCGACCAGTTGTCTTTATCAGAGGTTGTCTCCTAGTCTTCATCCTTGTTGGACGAGGTTTTAGGTTTTCTTAGGTATATTTGTTTTATGATTCTAGCGGTCTCATAAAAGATGTATCCATAGTAGTATATGCATTCTGCATATTCAGTCTCCCATGAAGATAGTTCTTGAATCAATTTAGATTGGACTAGTGCAATCATTATATATTGTATGTTTTTTAAATTTCCCTTATGAGTGGTCATGAAGAACAAGGTTCACTAGTTCCATCTCAGTAGTATATGAGTATCTCCTAGAGAAGGGCCTTTTGGTGGAGGATGACCTCAGTAGGTCATATCATCTTGGACCTCGGTTGTGCTCACTATGTGGGTAGCATCCATGTAAGTGTTCCCGTGATTTCCTCCTACATCGGTGAAGTGGTGGCTCCAAAGTGATACCCTAAGTTGAAGAGGTTAAATTCTAGTTGTAAGAAAATAAGGTCGAGATCACTGTTGGGATCAAAGGGATCTTTTATAGGTGGGATGACTTCGAGAGGGATTGAATTTCATTTGTATGGCCATGTAGATGGTGTTTTGTATTTCCAAGGGTGAGCCTCCCTATTCGATAGACTGAACGTTCTAATATATGTCAACTTTGGGGTTACTAAGTTCCCTCTTAATGTTAAAGAATTTGAGGGGTGCACCTTTATATAAGAGGCTTGGCTATAAACTATCTACAATGTAGCCTATTTTCTTCATGCGATAAGTCCAATGTTCATGATGTTAAAGTCGGTCAAGTTTTTCGGTGGTAGCTCTCTAATCGATCCTAAACTTGTAATATTGTATATTGGAAGCTTTGTAGAATGTGGGTCCTTGTTTCTGGAGTCTGAGTCCTTTGACTGGGGAGTAGTCGTATTATGTCATCGTTTCCCAAATTTGGGGGTCGAGGGCATACTCATCTATGGATCCTGGGGAGATATTACCCTCAGTCAACAAGAGGTGGTTAAGCAGTCAATAATGCCTTGTTCAGGTAAGCCGGTGTAGTAAACCTGGTTAGGCTCGAGTTCTGAAGGTTTTAGAGCAGGCTCTAATCATTCGAAGGCGATCTTTCTCACGATGATGTTTAGCATAGTATTTGGACCCATTAATCGATAAGGATTGATGGCATCTTCGAGCTTTATTCTCATTATGTGAATGGTAACTATGAGGAGATTCGTTAACTGAAGAATTGGCCTAGTCGATCATTCCTTGTTATCTCATATATCCAACATGGAAGAGAATTTAAGCGGACATGACCCATTAGTATTTATGGAGGAGGTTCCATGTGTCCTTCAAAAGGCTCATGTGTTGGGTGTATTCTATTAAACTAGGATTAATCCTAAATTTATCCATCCAAGTGTCATCCATTTTAGCGATGTGGGACCTAACTCTTTCTTCCTCTTCATACAATAGTTGGTGATAGGTTCAAAATTACCAAGTGATATGGTCATCTTCCTTGAGTTTCCTATATCGTTCACGCATCTGTGTCAGAGGTCTAAGATATCTGAGTGTATGCATTATGAGTCCCTCGGTTTAGTGATTAAAAGAAGTGGTGCCCCCATTTTTTCTTGTAGAGTTGACTAAAATTGTGTTGGATATAATGGACAATGGGGTAAATTATTGGCTCTTGAATCTGTGAGAGAGAACATATTTGCCTTAGAGGTGAATCTTTCCCATAAGGGCGATTGAATTGGTACTACAAAGCAAATATGATCGATGGATTGGAAAGCTTCATCATAAATCTCTTCCTATTCTGTTGAGTGATCTTCTTCTTTTGGAGAGGGAGTGAGGAGTTCTGTCACTTTTAAACGCATGGATTTCATGACCAATTGTAAGTCCAGGTTACAGTGGTTAGTTTGCAATAATTTTATGTCCATGATGAAGAATATCATATGATCGATGATGGGGTCGGTTTCTATGATGATTTTCATTACGAGTGATGCTGCGCATAGAGGGGTGACGGTTTGGATTTTGTAGTGTGTCCTTATCCGCGGTTTGTGATGAATGAATATTATCAAAGTGGATAAGTCGGTGTCTAGAATGGAAGCATCTGATAAGGCATTAGTACCAGGGTTGGGATGATATGATAGTGGGTTCTCAGTAACAAATGGTTTTGGCAGGATGAGGCTCTCGACATCAATGAGGTCTTGGATGCCAAATTTCAAAGCCTGTGAATTGGTGTTAATGTGTCTAGGTTCTTAATGGAACTCGCAATGGGCATCGAACTGCTTGTTCTTCTCTGGGAATGCTGAGGCTGGTCTAGGGTTGAGAGGTCTCAGACAAAAATCCATATTTAGGGCGACATATACTCGACTGCGGGAAGCCTTAAGATTAGTGAACTATCTGCGTGGATCTCTAAACTCTATGGGAGAAGTCATAACTTGGTAGTTTTGGGGAGGGAGTACTTGTTGGAAAGGTGCAATGGTGGATACCATATCTTAGGAAGCATTAAAAATTGAGAGTGTTCTTCATTATAGTATAACCACAAGCGTGGTGATGTGAGATGTTGAAGCCCCGAGTGAGTTCTTTCGAGAGGAGAACTGGTTTGTAGCTCGACGAGGTTCCTCCCTATATTTGGTAGTCCTAGCTGCCAAATTAATCTCAATCTTAAACATGATGTGGTATAGTTCTTTGAAGTCTAGGTTCCAGGTAAGACCAAGTTCATTTTATACTTTTTTCCATAGGTTCTCTATAATGATCTATATTTGGTCATTTTCAAGTGGGCAGATTACTATCTGATCGTCTTTTCCTTTCCAACGAGTGGCTAAGACGTCAACTGTATCTCCTTCCTCCTTTCTTAGCATACCTAAGTATTCATGGGTTATATCAAGTACCTCGGTGTATTTGCACTGCTTTAAAAAAAGCACAACATATATCGTCCTATATTTTGGAGGTCTCCTTATGTTTAAGTCCCATATACTAGGTGAGAGCTCCTCCCGATAGAGTGGAAAATAACATTCTCTCTAGAACCCCTAGGCCTACGTTTCGGACCTCCATATTAAGGTGGTAGTTTAATAAGTGGTCGATTGGGAAGCCTGGCCCTGTTTAGGTTTCGAAGATTGGCATCTTAAACTTCTTCGACAACTAAGCTATATGATACAGAGCCGTATTCTTGAGGTTAGTGATATCATCGGTGGTTTTAATCTTAATGATGGCTTACTGAAGGAGACGTAGTTCAAATTGTACTTTCATGATCTCCTTATTTGGAAGAGGTGGAATAACCTCGTCGGCTGGTAGAAGTGCTATAGATTCAGCTCATGGGGGCCTTGGAAGGAGGTGTGTGGATACTTTGGCTAATGCTATTAAGGTTCGAAGTATCCATATAATTAAAATTGTAATTAAAAGTGAGGGGCATCGACATTAGTAGAGGAAGCCAGTGCGAGGACTCGTGCATGCGGATCTTAGACATTATTTGTAACTAGTTTGACAGCCATCGTTCGTGGTGTTTTGATGTTAGAGATGTGAGGAGTATGTACATTATCTCTTATTCTGAGTGTAGCATTGGCCTATTTTAGGTGAACTTGTGCAAGTTTAGGGCCCAGATCTCAGACTGCATGGTATTCTAGGAGGCGCTTATGTTCAACGATGTCTCAAAATCTGATCCATCGCGGATGAAAACTAATCTTCTTCAATAGACATGGAGTGTACTATGGATAAAACTTAACAATCGTTGGTAGGGAGCTCGTTAATGAAGACTAATCGGCCACAGGATCGCAAACTTAGTCTTCTAGGGTAATAACTTAGTGTGATCTCTCTGTTAATGGTTGCAACAACAAAAAAAATAGTCGGGGCACTTTCGTTCAGATTTTAATGGACAAAGGACTGACAAAAGGACAATACACGGTGCAAAAGCACTCACATATGCATGATGTTTTTTATGCAATTATTTCATCTATTTTTAATCGCGTTTAGATAGTATTTTTTTTCTATTTGGTAGTATCTTCAAAGAATAGCTTTAATAGAGTCTTGTTGAATACTGGTGAACAGGGGTGAGCTCTCATTTTTTGTATAAGGAGTGAGGAAATACTAGACCACAATGTAGTATTTTCTTAAAATAATATATGTTAGGGGAATCCAACATAAGGGACCTCTGTTTAGGCGATGACTTGCAGGTTCATACTTTTTATCTTCTTTATATAAGGGGAAGACATTCAGTTTGGAATCTGAGGGGTTTTGGACCAGCCTCTGTCTGTCCAATAATATTTGAAAGTTTTCATCAGCGCAATTGACCCATAAGTATTTCTTTATTTTTTGTGCAATAGTGTGATACCCCCCAAAAAATCCATAAATAGATTGATCAGGTCAACATGAAAATCATGGGAATCATAATTTTGGTAACATTCTTAGCATAAGAAATAAATAGGAAATTGGTCACACCAAAAATCGAAAATGGTCACAGTAAATGGGACATGGTCCAAAACTGTGACCAAGGGGTCACGGTCCAAAACCATAAACCCTATCTATTTAATGTGATCAAATTAGTGACCAGGGTTTAGGGTAACCTCATTAAGCGGTTATTCATAGTCAAGAGCCATGACCGAAGGTGTCATGGTCCAAAATCGTGACTTTTGTGACATATTATGGCACTAAAATTCTAGCTCTTTTCGTCACACTAGTAGTCACGGTCCAAAACTGTGACCCACCTGTGACAATATACAGTGACCAGGATTTAAGGTGACTTCAATAAGGGACTAGTCACGGTAAAGAGTTGTGACCAAGGGGTCACGATCCAAAATCATGACTCCTCGTGACCTATTAAAGTACTAAAATTCCCGCTCTTTTGGTCACACTAGTGGTCACGATCCAAAATCATTACACCCAAACTATTTTAAAATGGCCATGTTCCATGGTCATGGTTCAGAACTGTGACTATTTCTTGAGCTTTCAATTGGTCACTAATGGGATCATGGTCGAGAATCGTGATCATGTTTAACTCATTAATTGGTCACAGAATGGGTCACGATTTTGGATCGTAACCCAATTTTAGGTATAGAAAAATCAGGACCCCACATTTTATTTCACCCTTACCCAAAAATCATAACTCTCTCTCGGCAAAATCAGAGACACTCTCTCCCTCTCCTTTCTTTTTCTGGCTACACTCTCTCTCTCTACTTTTATTTTCCAACAAAACCCCACAAGGTACATTTCAATTTTTAACGAAACCCAAACCCATTTGTTATATATATATATATATATATATGTGTGTGTGTGTGTGTGTGTGTGTGTGTGTGTGTACATTTCAATTTTAAACGAAACCCAAACCCATTTGTTTTATGTGTGTGTGTGTGTGTGTGTTGTAAAAAACGTGACTGTGTGATATCGATTTAAATTAATTCGCAACTTTCTAATTTGGCACACTTATTTAATTAAAGTCCATTTTTAAACAAACTTAAATTAGTCCCAAACCATTCAACTACGTGTGTGCATGTGTCAATCCGTAAATAAATAAAGCATGTGACACAAGGTTAAGGAAAAATCCCCCAAGGGGGCAAAGCCTTTTATTTTCACTATAATTTTGTAAAGAACGGTTACACGGATTACAATGAAAATAATAGTGACATATGAAATACCCTCAGGCGTCAGTTTCGACGTCTCGACTGAAATCTCCTGCAGGAACTCCAGGTGGTCAGAAATGAAGAAGAGAACAGCTTCTCCACAAGTTGTGAAACTTTATAAGGACTCCCTCCACAATAGCACACAGTTGTCGATTGTAGAGTTTTCCCCACAAAGAATAAACAAAGACAAAATATGTTCTTGGGTTCCACAAAACAATTCACATAAAAGTAATTGGGATTTTGTGAATTAAAAATAAAATATTTGAACCCTTAAAATTGTTAGAGATACTTTCTGCCAAAAGGTATTGAATTAAATCTAGGCAGATACACAAAAGTTTCAAAAGAATAAGACTCTTAAAAGTTGAAACTGTTCTCCCCGTTTAAAATAAAAGGCTGTTGTCCCTTTTATAAGGAAGTTGAGGCGGTCAAAGGATCAGGATGGAAGAAGCGTGTCAGGCAAAAAGAAAGGTCGCTCGAACGAGATCGTGTGTCGTTCAAACGACTACGCGCGACATCCACATGTCGTTCGAACGAGATGGTGATCTTGTTTGAACGATATTGGCGTCGAAACCGAGGTACGCTTACTGCCTTAGAAATTTTTGCAAATTTTTTTCAAAACTTTTTCAAAAACTAATGTTTTCTAAAACAGTAATGAAACCTTTTCAAAAACACATTTTTCTAAAACAGCAATAAAACCCTTTTTATAAAAAACATTTTTATATAAAATCTTTTTAAAATCCTTTTAAAAATATCCCAACACTCTTAATATGAAATGTATATGAAACTTTAAAACATTATCTTACCAAAGTTCATATTGTTGGGATTGAATGTTGAAGACAAATTGTAATTCGGATTCGTCTTTTGTAGATGCAATCCTCTCAATTCTTCGACGACTTATAGCGGTATAGGACATAATTAATTATGACAGACTTATTAAAAATATGTCCTTACAAATCTCCCCCTATGTTTATGCCGGTACATACAGAAAAACATCCGAATTATCAAATACCAAAATACCTATACAAATCTACCCTCCCATGAATCCCAAAATTGAAAAGGTAAAATTTGCAAGTTATCAAATTTTTCTTCAATATTAAAAATCTTTTCTCATCAGGGTGTGCAACATTATGATCTTGAATCTTTGTACCTACACACATGAGATAAAGAAAAAATCTTCGCGACGAATCGAGTTTGAAATGATATAAGAATAATCATTAATAAATCAAATCTCCCCCATAATGCAAAAACTCCCCATAATATGATAATTCTTTCTCCCCCTTTTTATGATGTCCCCAAATAGACAGATAAGAAGAAACAATCAAAACATGGAGTGTCACGACAAAATGCATAGGAAATAAAGATCAAGCTACGCGCATGCAAATGTATGTCCCCCAAAACATCCACAAACTATTTTTGGATTTTTCAATTTTTTTATACAAAAATAGGATACAAAAAATCACACCATGGAATTAAACTCAAACAACCAAGTCATGGAAATGGAATGTATGGGTGTGAACACATTCGATAGGTAAATAAACTCAATCAATCATATGTGCACGATGAATACGTGTACTCGTAACGAATGAGCATCAAATTTATCCTTAGGTGTAAAATTATTGAATTTAGATTACATCGACTACATCAAATCAACAAATCAAAGCCTAAGTGATTTTCACACCAATAACATCCAAAACTATTTGTGCTGTTTCGAGAATTTTTCAAAGGACGTGCAAACCGTTGAATTATTTTCACCCAAAACTCTCTCATATAAAATAATGCAATTTTTTATATCTAAAGAGGTACTAAATTCTCAACTTAGAGAAAACCTATTGGCCCAAATTTTTGGCATATTTCATCTTTTTATTACCTTAATTTTTTTTACTTTTTATTTTTTTTGTGCGGGCTCTTCTCAAACGGTGGATTTCACGACGTGATTATTAATCACTCGCAGCCCTTTGCCATATTCACTCATCATTTTTTCAAACTGAACTAATTCCCCACGGGCAAATGGATTTTACATGCACTACTTTTATTACTCTCGTATGATTTCACTTGGTTCATTTTAAGGACAAGATTGAGATGAAAACACTCGATCAAGATGTGATAGACAAGTACAATAATCAAACAAATCCATGCATGTGTGCAATAAAGGAAATCATGAGTCAAACATGTAGGAAGTAACACTTAATTACATCTTAATGACCCCATACATTATAAAGCACATGGATGAATTGACCTATTGTCTCAAAACACTATCAAATTGTCACATGGATAAATGGAATGAAATTGTGACTCGGTCATCCGAAGTGCCAATCCATAAACGGTGAAAACAAAATACAAAAATCTTTTTGGATTTTTCAAAAATTTTATCAAAATAAAATCTTTTTGTATTTTTCAAAATTTTTCAAAATAAAATATTTTTGTATTTTTTCAAAAGCAAAAATTTACACAAAAAGTACATGTCATCACACTAGCAAATATATATCATGAAACCATAACTAGTGTATGACAAACATCCAACACAATCAACCAAAAGATTTCACATGGGGTGAATCAAGTGCAAGCAAACGGGAATCGTGGAGAAATAAACCATAGGCCTCTAAATCCGATTTTCTAACCCAAATTGATGTGTAACGGAGTGTGGGGGTTTTGGGAATCGAATATATTCTTTTATTAACCTTCCTAGGTTCATTTAAAAGCTTGTAACAAAAGCTCCTAAGATGACCTTTCATGTCGCAATGTGTGCAAATGTAAATCGGGCGGTGTGTGTTACCTAAAGGTGGCCATGTCCTCAAATTTCTCGGTTGCTCTCTCCGAATTTGCCTAGGTGGGTCTCTCCTAATGATCCTAGGAGGTGTGATAAGCACCCGCACCCAAAAGTGTATATTTTATACCCCAAATAGATGCGTTTTAGCCTCTCGTTTTAATTAAAATTGGCCTTATGTCGTATTTTATTATTTTTCAGGTCAAACGGCAATCACAACATTAAATGTGTTAAATCAAGTTAATTGCGACACTAAAGCGGTTAAAAGTATCAAATGAAGAAATCAAAGGAGATCGCGAAGTCTGGAGTCCATTTATGAGCTTGCCAAATGAGTTCCGACAAATCAAAACCCTGTCCCGAACCAAGCCTAAACCGAGCCCAGTCTATCACCCGAGCCGGTGTGTGTTTTGTTTGTACTTTTATATTTTTATTTATATTTATATTTTTTTTAGATTTTTATTTTGAGTCTTTTTATTTTTAGAATTTGTTTTAGATTTATTTAGAATTTTCTAGGATTTATTTTCTATTTTCTTATTTCTTTCTTTTGATTTTGATTTTTATTAGTTTTTAATTTTTAATCTTTATTTTATTAGATTTTATTTATATATATATATATATATATATATATATATATTATTTTTTTTATTTTAGTTTTATTTTATTAGGATTATATAGTTTAGTTTTATAGAGTTTTATTTATTTATTTTTTTTAATTTTTATTTAGTTTGAGATGTTAGTTTTTTTAGTTTTATTAGATTTTACTTTATTTTATTTTATTCACTTTTAGTTTTATTTTTTAGGTAGTATTAATTTTTAGGGGTACAAATTAAACACACACACTAACTATTCCATACACACTCATACACCTCACCTAACACCTAGCCTACACCCAAACACACCCTTACACTACTATTCATCACCTTCAACCTCTCACCTCCATTTCAATCCCCACAAAACCCATTTCCCCCTCTCTCTCACACAACTCCATTTCAATCCAAACACCAACAAACCAAACCCGTCAACCAACTCCATACCCGCGGCCAAAACCTGCTCAAACCCGAGACCACCGTCGGTGACCCACCAGCGAGCTGCCCAACCCAGATGCCACCCCCATTCCGGCCAACTGAGCAAACTACGACCCTATTCACCCCATATCAGACCCAAACCAAACCCGAAAACAGCAGCCCGAAAACGCAACCCATGAACCCTTGGCCGCCCATGCCAAACCCATACCCAAACCTACCAACCACTTCCACTTCCATTTACGAAACCCAAATCCTATCAAAATCGAAAATACCCCATTTCGATCCACAAAAAAAATCCCTTGACTTGGCCATCTACAAATCCCACAAAATCTCTCAAAGAACAAGCCAAATCGTGGATTATAAAAGAAGGGCTTCTCATATACAAAAGGGGATGCTCCTCAGCACAAAACAAAGAGAATACACAGAGAGAGAACGTGAGAGACAGAAAAAGGAAAAAAAGAAAACAAATAGTTTTAGGTTTAGAAAAGTTTGTAGGTTCATTTTTTATTTTTAGTTTTGTAATCAAGTCAGATTTTGTGACGAGTTTGGGACGCGTGTTCATGCACACAGTTGACACAAGAAATTATTGCGTATCGTATTTCTTTCTCTTTCTCTTTAGTTTCTTGTTTGTTAACTGTGTTTCTGCTGAAATTTTAATCATGTATGGCTAAACACCTTATTCAAGGGGTGGGATGAAACGCGTATATTGAGTTGTTTCATTTGAATAATTGTTCGTTGATGCGTTCTAGGCTAATTAAATTAGAAAAAATCACACATTAATTTATGTAACGAGAGTTAATAAATTAATGGTAAAAATTAATATTTGATTTTTGGATTTCACTTAGAGATAAGTATTATTCTTAAATTTAAATATTAATTCTGTGTAGGCAATTCAAAGATTCATACAAACTTTAATAAATTAATCTTAGCGGATATTTTATTGAAATGAGTGTGAATCTTATTTTTTTTATGTTGTGATTATTCCGGATTTAATTGATGAAAAAGATAAAATTGAATTTAGAATTGTGACGAGAGTTAAATTTTAAATTCAATATTATTTCAAACTATTCAATTCAATAATTAGGACATTAAATTGACTTGACTACGCGGTGTAATCCCACCTATTGTTTCTTCTCATAAATTCTAAACTAGATTACTTTCTAAATTTTCATAGTCACTTTAGTTGCATACATTTTTGTTTCCTCCCGTGAAAATTGTTTTTAAAATATATATTGAAAAAGTTTTAAAAACACAAAAAGAATTTTAATAAAAATTGGAATTGCAAGTTTTCACGATAACCGTTTCAACACTAGAAATTGGATTGATACCCGAATTTGCCATGATACTGAATTTTTAACAAGTTTTGTAGGTAATTCCAGGAATTTTGATACTCGAAGTTTGACCGCAACAACATTAAAATTCCACATCCGAAGGAAGACACAAATAAAGAGTTGTCAAATGGCGCCGTTGCCGATTTCTTGAAGATTGAAGCCCGCGAAGATTTGTAATTTTCAATTTTTTTTTCTTTTTAGGAGTTATTCCTTCCTCTCCCTCCTTAGATTGGTTGCTTAGGATTATTGAGGTCTTGTAATTAATTTGGGTGCATTTTGACACCGATTTATTTTTGTAATATTTATTCCGAAAAAAAAGCAAAAAGGGAAACCGGACAAGGCAGAGAAAGGGCACCCAACGGCAAGGATTTTTGAAGCCTCTCTACTTTGGATTGGTAGGACTCCCGGGGATGACTGATGTGGGCGTAATTCCCCCCGGTCGACTCAACTCATTCTTCACCCCACGCGTGTAAAACCATGGGAGGTAAACTCTTTATCACTCGCGAATCTCCATTAAGCGAGTCATTTTTTGTGTGCTACTTGCTCCTATATGCTTTTTATTACTATATCGCACTTAAATTGGATGGTTTGATGAATAAATTTACCTAAGACCTATACCCGGTCATTGCAACGAGTTGGGATTTCATCACCCACTCCATCACATCTCCCTTTGCTTGTTACCCGTGCTCTCACTTAAATTAAAATCAATCAACTGGAAAACCAAGTAGGAAAAGGTGTTCATTAGGACCCTTTCGGAACGAGACCCTCGTAGGATACTCTAGTGAGTCCTTTCCACCCCTGCAAATCTTCATTCAACTATCTTAAGACTTTTGTCTAGGGAAACTGGGTTTTAAGTGAGGCCGCCCAGTAAAACGGCTTTGTTCTTTCCCCACCGTGGTACCGGATAGTTGTGTATTGTAATAGCTAGTGTGGTGAGCCTTAAATAGTAAGCCTCTTGTCTCTCGGGAAGAAAGTAGGAGCACACTTTTACCGGCGAGGCCTAAGATTCCGTGATTTTCTCGCCCGCGGATTACTTAAAATTGGCTACCCACTCACTTAACTTGAAGCTAATAATTTGGCTATGTGCTCGTTCGGACTTGTTTCATCTGTGTACGTGTCTAAATTGTTCCTTTACGTAGTCCAATTTTTGCTCCAACTGTCAGTTTTTCCACCGTTAGTCCATCGCCCTTTTTCCAGTTTTTTCTGCATTTAAAAAAAACTACAAAAATATTTTTTATTCTTCCTTCCTTATTTTCCAAAAATCCAAAAAGATTTTCTTCTTTTTCAAACAACCAAAAATCCCAAAAATATTTTTTCCTTGCTTTTATGCCACATTGTCAACGCATTGATCATCGATTAACACATTCCCCTAGTGCTCCATCTCAAAACTTCCTTTTAGGTGATCGTGTCCCTATCGTTGCCTTTCCTCCTCATTTTCCTGCTCCGTGTTCTTCTTCATCGGAGACGCCTAGTTCTACCACTTCCCCTCATTCCGTTACCCCACCCATCATGGCCGACGAACGCACTTTAAGGGACTACTTTGCCCCGATTACGGCCACTCCGCCTTCATGTATAGTCCTTCCGTCCACTCCGACCGTGCAATTTGAAATTCACCCCGTGACTATTTCTATGTTGCCGAGTTTTCATGGCCTTGAACGCGAGTCTCCTTATACTCACTTGCCAAAATTTATCACTGTGTGCGCTACTTTTAAAAATCAAAACTTATACGAAGAGAATGTTCGTATTAGGTTGTTTCCCTTTTCTATTCATGATAATGCATCCATGTGGCTCCATTCCTTGCCCCCGGATTCTATCCAAACTTGGGAACAACTTGTCAAGAAATTCATGTCTAAATTTTATCCCATGAAAAAAACAAATGAAATGCGCCAAGCAATTCACGATTTTAGACAAAAGCCTACCGAACAGTTTTGTGAAGCATGGGGCCGTTTTCAAGACTATATTAATAGTTGACCACATCACGGTCTCGAGAAAAGTTGCTTAGTCCATAGTTTTTACAATGGTCTTATCCCTTCTTCTCGCACCATGATTGAATCCATGCATAAAGGGAAGTTCATGCATTTAACTCCCACTGTCGCCAATAATTTTATCCTTGAATTAAGCGATAACTCCTAAGATTGGGAGGGTACCAATGCATTTTCAAGATCTGATCCTCCACGTGTAGGAAATACTGCTGAGGTAAAAAATGATCCTGATTTTACAACTTTGCTACACAGCTTACACTCTTTGACTAAAACCGTTGACGCTCTCAGTTGTACTATGCAACAAAATGTTACACTTTCTAAACAAGCAATGACTGTTAATGATTCTAGTCCTTCATCTTACAGTGTCTGCTTAAGTCAAGATCATTTAGCTCATTTGTGCCCCCTCTTGCAAGATGATCCCGAACCTACTATGGCCCAAGCATGTGCCTTTGATACCACTAGGAAACCCGTTCCCCCTTCGTTTACTTATAATCCTAACAATAGGAATCACCCCTATTTCTCTTATAAGTACAACCACAACTCTGCTCCTTCCCAACCACAACAACATGTTGGTGGTCCCCCTGGGTTTCCATGCAACCCACAAAGGCAACCTCTCCCTCGTGTCTCGCATCAGTCTGCTTCTTACCGTCAATCGCACTTTCCATCTTCCTTTGTCCCCCACGGAGGACATTCAAACAACAACAATCATCTTGTTCATGTTCCTGTTCCCCTTCCTTCATATGAGTATTCACAACCGCTTAATTCTCAGCGCGAGTTGGTTCCCTAACCCTCTTATTCCCCTCCTCCCAATTACTCCACCTCTTCTCTCGAGAATATCCTCACTCAGTTTATAACCACTCAGACTCAAGCCCTGCAACGGATTGAGCAGCGTTTCAACCAATTCGAGTCTGAACGAGAGAAAGGTCATTTTCCCAGTCAACCCGTTGCTAACCCTAAGGGGAATGGAAAAGACTCGGCCTACGAGGTTGGTTCCACTTCCAATCCACCCAATTACTAAGCGGATATGAAAGCAGTGTCAACTCTTCGCTCGGGAAAACTAGTTGATAATGGTGTTCATACTCCCACTGATGTCCCCCACCCGACCATCCGACCTTTAGAGCTTATCCCTAAGATTAACCCACCATCTCAATCCCCATCTCACACTAATTCCAATCCTCCTGAGCCCACATCTATTTATGTGCCCAAAACACCCTTCCCTCATCGGTTAGCTCCCACTAAGAAATCCCAGCAATGTGATGAGATCAAGAAAGTCTTTCAAAATGTTCACATTAACATTCCCTTCCTTACCGTGATTCAACAAGTGCCCTCGTATGCCAAATTTTTGAAGGACTTATGCACTGTTAAGCGTAGGGACAATGTTCCACGTGATGCTTTCCTCACTGAGCAAGCTACATCCCTTCTCCATACTAACGGTGTTGTGAAGTATAAAGACCCCGGTCGTCCAACTGTCTCTTGCATGTTAGGCGACAAGTTCACTACTAGTGTTTCACTTGATCTTGGGGCTAGTGTTAATTTGTTACCTTACTCCCTTTACCTTGAGTTAGGTTTACAACACATGAAACCTACACGAGTAACTCTTCAACTTGATGATCGTTTCGTGAAAATACCTAAAGGTATCATTGAAGATGTTTTAGTGAAAGTTTCAGACTTTTACTATCCTGTGGATTTCATCATCTTAGACACTCCTGCGCCCGACCCAACCAATACTCCTATCATATTGGGTCACCCCTTTCTGGCAACTGCCAACGACATCATCAATTGTCATGACGGGTCCATGAATCTCTCTTTTGGCAACATAACTGTAAAAGTCAATATATTCCACCTTATGCAAAGACTGACTGATATCGATTCTATTGATGAGGTATGTGTGATTAACTCCTTAGTTAATGAAATGTTGGACCAAACTTACCCTACCGATCCTCTCCAACAATGTTTGACTCATTTTGGATCCGACTTTAACATTGATTCCTCCATCTCTGAACTCAATTCCCTGCTAGATTTCACTCCATCGATGGCCACTTCCTCTTGGGATCCTCCCTTCGAGCCCCTCTATAATGATACTATTCACTCTCTGGATCACCCTATTCCACCTTCTGAACTCTTGGTCACATCAGTTTCCTCCGCTTTGTGCATCGAGAACTCTCCGGACTCTGTGTATGCATCTGAGTCCGATGTCACTCCTGCACAACCTACTAGTTTTGATCTTATGCCCTTACCTCTCAAGTTGAAATATCCTTTCTTAGGCCCCAACAATCATCACCCTGTCATCATTGCTTTTGATTTGACCCATGTGCAAGAAGATCAATTAGTCCACACCCTTACTCAGCATAGCACTGCTATCGGATGGACCATTTCAGACATTCACGGTGTGAACTCCAATGTTTTTAGTCATTGCATTCATTTAGAAGAGCACGTCAAAACTTCTCATGAACCCCAACATCGACTCAACCCTGCTATGAAAGATGTTGTGCGCACTGAGATTTCAAAATTGCTCGATGCTGGTATTATCTACCCTATCTCAGACAGTCAGTGGATCAGTCCCATTCATGTAGTAGAGAAAAAGTCTAGTGTCACTGTCATAAAAAATAGTGACAATGAGCTTGTTCCCACCCGTATGCAAACGGGCTGGCGTATTTGCATTGACTATCGCAAGTTAAATGTTGTCACTCGTAAGGACCATTTTCCACTTCCCTATATTGACCAAATGCTCGAACAGTTAGCTGGTCATGCGTATTAATGCTTCCTTGACGGCTATTAAGGATACAACCAAATTATAATTGCCCCTGAAGACCAAGAGAAAACTACCTTCACATGTCCCTTTGGCACTTTTGCCTACTCTCGCATGCCCTTTGGCCTTTGCAATGCACCTGCGACTTTTCAACGGTGTATGATTAGAATTTTTAGCAACAAGGTAGAACGTTTTCTTGAAATCTTTATGGATAATTTTTCTGTGTTTGGTTCTTCCTTCGAGCAACGCCTTTCTCACCTTACTATGGTCCTCCAACGTTGTTAAGAAAAGAAATTGGTCCTCAACTGGGAAAAATGTCATTGCATGGTCAAGAAGGGGATTGTTTTAGGTCACATAGTCTCTCGCAACGGTATTGAAGTAGATAAAGCAAAAGTTGACATAATTTCCTCGCTTCCCATTCCTAAGTTTGTTAAGGACATTCGCTCCTTCTTAGGACATGCGGGCTTCTACCTTCATTTCATCAAGGACTTTTCTAAAATCGCTCGACCTTTAACAACCCTTTTATCCAAAGTTGTTCCCTTTATCGTTGATGATGCATGTGTTGCTTCTTTTGAGCGCCTTAAGGCCGAGCTCACTTTTGCTCCTATCATTCAGCCTCCTAATTGGTCTTTACCATTTGAGATCATGTGTAACGCCTCTGATTTTTCTCTAGGTGTTGTACTTGGTCAGCAGGTTGACAAGCGCCAGCACGTCATTTATTATGCTAGCAGAACCCTCCATGATTCTCAACTTCATTACACGACTATCGAAAAGGAGTTGCTAGTTGTCGTATTCGCACTCAATAAGTTTCGATCTTATTTCATCGGTTCACCTATCATCGTTTACACTGACCACGCTGCCCTGAGGCACCTTCTTCAGAAGAAGGATTTTAAGCCACGTTTGATACGGTGGATTCTCTTGCTTCAAGAGTTTGACCTCGAAATTCGCGATAAGAAAGGGTGCGAAAATTTAGTTGCAGACCATCTCTCCCACCTCACTGTTATGTTTACATCTGATACTGTCCCTATTTCGGAAACATTTCTCGATGAGAAACTTTTTTCTATCTCCACTTCTCCTTGGTATGCTGATCTTGTTAATTTCCTTATTACCGACCAACTGCCCAATCATTGGTCGAAACAAGAGCGTTCTAAGTTCATGGCCCAGGTGAAATTTTACTCTGGGGTTGATCCCTTCCTTTTTAAGTATTGCTCTTATCAATTCATTCGCCGCTGTGTTCCTGATCATGAACAGTCAAATATACTTTCCTTTTGTCATGATGGTGCCTGTGGTGGCCACTTTAGCTCTAAGAAAACCGCGCCACTAAAATTTTGCAAAGTGGTTTCTACTGGCCCACTCTTTTTTGAGATGCCCACCACTACTTCCAAGCTTGTGCCAAATTCCAACAATCTGGGCGTATCTCTCGTCATCACATGATTCCCCTCACACCCATTATCATCATCCAAAATCTTCGATGTATGGGGCATTGATTTCATGGGTCCTTTCCCCTCATCACATGGATTACAATATATACTAGTTGCAGTTGATTATGTTTCCAAATGGATTAAATCCATAGCTTATAGCACCAATGACCATCGCATTGTGGTCATATTTCTTAAGGAATATGTCTTCACACGTTTTGGAACACCAAAAGCTATCACTAGTGATGGGGGTAAATATTTTTGTAATCGAGTCTTTGAACATCTCGTCAAAAAGTATGGTGTTACCCACAAAGTTGGTCTCTCTTACCACCCTCATACTAGTGGTCAAGTTGAAGTTTCCAACCGTGAAATCAAGCTAATCTTAGAAAACAGTTAATCCTAATAGGAAAGACTGGTCCTTACTCTTGAATGATGCTTTGTGGTCATATCGTACTGCTTTTAAGACTTCGATTGGCATGTCTCCTTATCGTTTAGTCTTTGGTAAACCATGCCACTTACCTATTGAGCTTGAACATCATGCTTATTGGGCCGTCAAACCCCTTAATTTTGATATCGACGAGGATGGCATTCATCGAAAGCTCCAACTTAATGAATTAGAGGAGATACGGAATGATGCCTACATTTTTTCAAAGAAATACAAGGATAAAATAAAGTGGATCCATGACCAAAGAATCCTCCGTAAAGAATTCCACCCTGGTCAAAAAGTGTTGCTATATAACTCCCGTCTTCATCTATTTCCCGAGAAGTTAAAAACCCGTTGGTCTGGACCCTTTGTTGTTGAATTTGTTACTCCCTATGGCGCCATCACAGTTCAAAATCCTAATGATGGTAGCCTATTTCAGGTCAACGGTCAACGACTGAAGCCTTTCTTAGAGCTCGGTCCCTGTCACAATGAAGAAATTAACCTTGTTGACCCCATTTATGAAGACTGACTGTTTAGTCTTGTTTGGGGGTGATACTTATCACCCCATTTTTCTGCCGCCTTCTGCTTTTCATAGTTCCTATCCTTAGGGTGAGATTGGTTTGGTCTGGCTGAAGACGTTAAACTTAGAGCTACCGGGAGGTATCCCGTTGTTCATTGTTTCTGGGTATGAGTCTTATCCTGTTTGGGGGTGGTGTTTCACACCACCCAATGATTTTCACATGCTTTATAGACTTGTACGTCTTTTTGTATCACATCTGTTCTTCAGGTTTTATCAATGCTCCAGAGTGCGGTACCTTTCACTAGTGGTTCATTATGGTACTATCTTTCCTCCATTGTTCTTTTCATTTTTATATATGGTTTTAAACATCGAGGACGATGTTCTCTTTTGTTTGGGGGTGGGAAATTTATCAAAATCGTACCTCTTTTGAAAATTTTCAAAAACAAGTGATTTTAAATTTTTTGTGCAGTTAAAAATAAATTTTTATGACATGAATTATCTATCATCCCTCTTTTAGAAATATCGGAATACCTGTGTTTAACCCAAAAACTTACGCTTTTAACCTTAAATTAATTAATACCTCTGAAAAGCGTACTTGCACTATGAATTCTCAAACTCGACAATTTGCACTATCACGTTTACAATCAAAAGTTAAAAAGTAAATATATTCTCAAGAAAGCCTTAAAAGATCACTAGTGGCGACTTAAACCCGTGAGATTTGAGGTTTTCACCTTTTTGAGGGTTTTTACGTAACTCCGAGTCACAAGTTGACTCAACTTTCTTTGGATACCGCATTTAGTCATTGCTGATCTCATCATTTTTTTCAAATTTGGCTTAATCACGGAGAATGACATTACTTTCGAATTGTAAGAAACATGTATCTTGTAGTTTGTCCCGAGCACTAAACCGATTTTGCCATACACTTACCATTTTCCTTATCACATTATCATTCACCCATTATCATTTCCATATTACCCTTATCCATATGTTCCAAATACCATCCATCATTGCCATCGCTTTTGAGGAAAAGAGTGTTTTGAAAATTTCCATGTAAATTGTCTTCATTTATGCTATGAAAAGAAGAATGTATCGCAATAAAAAAATGTAGAAAAAGAAACAGAATAAGAAGAAGAAAAAGAAAAAGAAATAAAAGAAAATAAAGATGCGATCATAAATTCGAAAAATGAAGACATTAGTAATTCTTGCGTCACACTCTTCCCAAAACATTTCCATCATATCGTTCATCTTCTTCATTTTTCCTTCATACCTTACATAAACCCCATTTTAACCCTTGGTAAAGTGTTCGGGAAAATGAGACGATTATATGGTGAATAACTCGACATTCTCGACATAGTGGTTAGCATTCCTTCGTGAGATCAGATTTTTTTTCATGTATATGTCCTTTCTTATAAAGTGTGTGAGATATTGTAACACCCCGCCCGCCCGGAGAGAGCGAACGGAGCGCTAATATCGATAAAACGAATCCACAAATAACAAGGTATAGAGCATCTAAATTCCACAACAACAAAAGAGAAACCACTAATCTCAAATTTCTTCAAATTAATACAACAAATCTCTCAAATTAAAATACAACATCTAACTCGAAATAAAATAAATCTCAATGCTCTATACATAAAAAATAATACAATTCTTCTCTCTCGAATATTCATTCCAAAATAATCTTCGCTAAAATCAAACTCTATAGCGCCCCAAAATCCGCGCTAACCTTCCACTAAAAGAAAATATGGAGAAGTACACAATACGACAGGAAGATGCTCAACAAATATATTAACGATGAATAAAGCGTAACAACACGAGTACGAATATTCAAACTAAAAGCAAATCTCAATAGCATTTATCAATAAATTCCTCAACAATACATCAATGGGCCACCAGGCCTCACCCCATCCACATATGCTTTATCAAGCCATAGCCGGGGAAGAAGGAATTTTGGTGGGTGCCCAACATTCGTGCCATATTAAAACCTCATAACAATGTGCTCAACAACAATTTAATGATGCCACATGAATCAAAATAATTCAACAATTATTTCTCCAGATTTCAAAGAATTTAACAATTAAAATATGAGTTCAATTAAACATGAAATCAACGGAATAACTCTCAAGAGGTTTAAAGGATTATATTGTGTAAAACCCCATACCTAAAAATTATCGCATCAATAGTCACGTAAAAATCGTCCTCAAAATCTGATCATACCATCACGTTCCTCTCGCAAAAATAATCAAATCATATTGTAGCCCCAACACGAGATAATCCCAAATAGTCCTATTTTAAAAACTCAAAAAAATAAGCTCCAAAAATTATTCGAATCTCCAATCCGACTTTAGATTTGGTTTCTACACGAAAAATCGAGTCAAGTATGTGTTTTGAGTTTTTCTCAAATCTCATTCGAATGCACTCAAAAAGAAGATCTAAACATTCCAAATTGGCTCGTCTCATTCCACTCGTTTTTGTCTCTTTGGATTTCATTTTTAACCTCTCTTTTTCATCTCTCTTTCCTTATAATCACCCATAATATTCCTTATATAGTCTCTCTCTCAAACCCTATCTTGGAGACTAAGCTAACGCATATTACAATGTTGCCCTTTAATTCAAAATTATCAACTTTACATATTTAAACCATTACAAAATGTCCAAAAGTCAATTAAATTTAAATGTTTGATTCGATTTCAAACCCAAATAAATTATATTACCCCTGATTAATAAAATAATAATATTACTAAAATCATATACCATATTCATAAATAAATCCCTCAAAATTACGGGGTATTACATACTTCCCCCCTTGAAAAGGAATTTCGTCCCCGAAATTCGACGAAACCTAATGCTCGAAATAAAATGCTACTCGATTCTATATCCCAAAAATCACACACTAAAGTCCTCAAATTAATTCTAAGCATCCTCACCACGATGCGTAACACGTCCTCAAAAATTTTCTATCTCGAAAGAAAACATATCTAACCCGCATGCTAGACCCAATTCCCAAAATCCAAGGATTGTCGTATACCTAAGCTCTGATACCATTCTGTAATACCCCGCCCGCCCGGAGAGAGCAAACGGAGCGCTACTATCGATAAAACGAATCCACAAATAACAAAGTATAAAGCATTTAAATTCCACAACAACAAAAGAGAAACCACTAATCTCAAATCTCTTCAAATTAATACAACAAATCTCTCAAATTAAAATACAACATCTAACTCGAAATAAAATAATATCAAAAATAATACAATTCTTCTCTCTCGAATATTCTTCCCAAAATAATCTTCGCTAAAATCAAACTCTATAGCGCCCCAAAATCCGCATTAACCTGCCACTAATAGAAAATATGGGGAAGTACACAATACGACAGGAAGATGCTCAACAAATATATTAACGATGAATAAAGCGTAACAACACGAGTACGAATATTCAAACTAAATGCAAATCTCAATAGCATTTATCAATAAATTCCTCAACAACACATCAATGGCTCATCATGGCTCACCCCATCCGCATATGCTTTATCAAGCCATAGCCCGGGAAGAAGGAATTTTGGCGGGTGCCCAACATCCGTGCCATATTAAAATCTCATGACAACGTGCTCAACAACAATTTAATGATGCCACATGAATCAAAATAATTCAACAATTATTTCTCCAGATTTCAAAGAATTTAACAATTCAAATATGAGTTCAATTAAACATGAAATCAACGGAATAACTCTCGAGAGGCTTAAAGGAGAATATTGTGTAAAACCCCATACCTCAAAATTATCGCATCAATCGTCACGTAAAAAACATCCTCAAAATCTGATCGTACCATCACGTTCCTCTCGCAAAAATAATCAAATCATGTTGTAGCCCCAACACGAGATAATCCCAAATAGTCCTATTTTAAAAACTCAGAAAAATCAGCTCCAAAAATTATTTGAATCGTCAATCTGACTTTAGATTTGGATTCTACACAAAAAATCGAGTCAAGTATGTGTTTTGAGTTTTTCTCAAATCTCATTCGAATGCACTCAAAAAGAAGATCTAAACATTCCCAATTGGCTCTTCTCATTCCACTCGTTTTTGTCTCTTTGGATTTCGTTTTTAACCTCTTTAATTTAAAATTGCCAACTTTACATATTTAAACCATTAAAAAATGTCCAAAAGTCAATTAAATTTAAATGTTTGATTCGATTTCAAACCCAAATGAATTATATTTCCCTCGATTAATAAAATAATAATATTACTAAAATCATATACCATATTCATAAATAAATCCCTCAAAATGATGGGGTATTACAGACATTTGAAATTGTTTATATTTACTCACCTCCTCACAAACTATAGAGATACACTTCCCCAATTCTCAGAGAGTTCGATTTAGAGAGATATATCCAGTGAGAATTGAAGTCAAAGCTTTGATTATATAAAGGCGATCTTGGAATTACTCGAATGATACTTGAGATTATTTCACGCTATACACGCTGAGTTTTAGGAAGGATTGTGCTTTCAGTATTAAGCAATTTTATATCTTATTTTGATAGTTGAATATAGTATTCCTTGACGTCCTTTTTAGTTGGGTTGTATAGCATTTCATCATCTACTCAGAGACTGCATTTAAATAAGTTTTTGAATTTTGTGGGTACATTCACTGCAAGCCCTCACGAGACACCACTCGTCCTGTAAGGCAACCTATAGATTTAACGGCTTGATGCACATGCTAAGTACAATCGCCAGAGCCTGCGAAAGTGGAACACTTTTGGATACTTATCTCTGTTTTCTCTCTAATTTTTGCTCGAGGACTAGCAATGTTCTGTTTGGGGGTGGTGTGATAAGCACCCAAAAGTGTTTATTTTAAACCCCGAATAGATGCATTTTAGCCTCTCGTTTTAATTAAAATTGGCCTTATGTCGTATTTTATTATTTTACAGGTCAAACGGCAGTCGCAACATCAAATGTACTAAATCAACTTAATTGCGACACTGAAGCGCTTAAAAGTATGAAATGAAAAAATCAAAGGAGATCGCGAAGTCTGGAGTCCAGAGTTTGCCCAATGAGTTCTGACGTCCCAAAAACCCTGGCTCGAACCAATCCTAAATCGAGCCAAGTCCATCACCCGAGCCAGTGTGTGTTTAGTTTGCACTTTTATATTTTTATTTTTTTTAGATTTTTATTTTGAGTCTTTTTATTTTTAGATTTTGTTTTAGATTTATTTAGAATTTTCTAGGATTTATTTTCTATTTTTTTATTTCTTTATTTTGATTTTGATTTTTATTAGTTTTTAATTTATAATCTTTATTTTATTAGGATTAATTTTTAAGAATTTATTTTTTAGTTTTATTTTATATATATATATTTATTTATTTATTTTGTTTTATTTTATTAGGATTATATTTTTTAGTTTTATAGTGTTTTATTTTATTTTTTATTTTCAATTTCTATTTAGTTTGAGATGTTAGTTTTTTTAGTTTTATTAGATTTTAGTTTTTATTTTATTTTATTCAATTTTAGTTTTATTTTTTAGGTAGTATTATTTTTTAGGGGTACAAATTAAACACACACACTAACTATTCCATACACCTCACCTAACACCTAGCCTACACCCAAACACACCCTTACACTACTATTCATCACCTTCTACCTCTCACCTCCATTTTAATCCCCACAAAACCCATTTCCCCCTCTCTCTCACACAACTCCATTTCAATCCAAACACCAACAAACCAAACTCGTCAACCAACTCCATACTCGTGGCCAAACCCAGCTCAAACCCGAGACCACCGTCGGCGACCCACCAGCGGGCTGCCCAACCCACCTGCCACTCCCATTCCGGCCCACTGAGCAAATCGCGACCCTATTCACCCCATATCAGACCCAAACCAAACCCAAATACAGGAGTCCAAAAACGCATCCCATGAACCCTTGGCCACCCCTGCCAAACCCATACCCAAACCTGCCAACCACTTCCACTTCCATTTACGAAACCCATAACCCATGAAAATCGAAAATACCCCATTTCGATTCACAAAAAAAATCCCTTGACTTGGCCATCTCCAAATCCCACAAAATCTCTCAAAGAACAAACCAAATCGTGGATTATAAAAGAAGGGCTTCTCATATACAAAAGGGGACTCTCATCAACACAAAAGAAAGAGAATACACAGAGAGAGAACGCGAGAGACAGAAAAAGAAAAAAAATGAGGGTAGAAAAATAGTCAGAAAAAAATATAGTTTTAGGTTTAGAAAAATTTGTAGGTTCATTTTTATTTTCAGTTTTGTAATCCAGACAGATTTTGTGACAAGTTTGGAACGCGTGTTCATGCACACAATTGACACAAGAAATTATTGCGTATCCTATTTCTTTCTCTTTCTCTTTAGTTTCTTGTTTGTTAATTGTGTTTGTGCTGAAATTTTAATCATGTCTAGCTAAACACCCTATTCAAGAGGTGGGATGAAACGCGTATATTGAGTTGTTTTATTTGAATAATTGTTCGTTGATGCGTTCTAGGCTAATTAAATTAGAACAAATCACACATTAATTTATGTAACGAGAGTTAATAAATTAATGGTAAAAATTAATATTTGATTTTTGGATTTCACTTAGAGATATGTATTATTCTTAAATTTAAATATTAATTATGTGTATGCAATTCAAAGATTCGTACAAAACTTTAATAAATTAATCTTAGCAGATATTTTGTTGAAATGAGTGTGAATCTTATTTTTTTTTTTATATTGTGATTATTCCGGATTTAATTGCTGAAAGGGATAAAATTGAATTTAGAATTGTGACGAGAGTTAAATTTTAAATTCAATATTATTTCGAACTATTCAATTGAATAATTAGGACATTAAATTGATTTGACTACGCGGTATAATCCCACCTCTTGTTTCTTATCATAAATTCTAAACTAAATTACTTTCTAAATTTTCATAGTCACTTTAGTTGCATACATTTTCGTTTCCTCCCTTGAAAATTGTTTTTAAAATATAAAAAATATATATATTGAAAAAGTTTTAAAAACACAAAAAGTTTTTAATAAAAATTGGAATTGCAAGTTTTCACGATAACCGTTTCAACGCTAGAAATTGGATTGATACCCGAATTTTCCACGATACTCAATTTTTAACAACTTTTGTAGGTAATTCCAGGAATTTTGATACTCGAATTTTGACCGCAGCGACATTCCAATTCCACGTCCGAAGGTAGACACAAATAAAGAGTTATTAAGGTTCTCTCACGATGTTCCTAGGGGGATCTTTCCTAACAAACTTAGGTGCCTCTTTCTTAACAATCCTAGGAGGCTCTCTCACACATGTGGGAATGGTTGCAACATATTTTTCAAGACCAATCCAGTTGGTTAGCAATGAAGAAGAGAAACGGCTTCTCCACAAGTTATGAACTTTATAAGGACTCCCTCCACAATAGCACGCAGCTGTCGGTTGTAGAGTTTTACCCACAAAGAATAAACAAAGACAAAATATGTTCTTGGGTTCCACAAAATAAATCACATAAAAGTAATTGGGATTTTGTGAATTAAAAACAAAATATTTAAACCCTTAAAATTGTTAGAGAAAAACTTTCTGCCAAAAGGTATTGAATTAAATCTAGGCAGATACACAAAAGTTTCAAAAGAATAAGACTCTTAAAAGTTGAAATTGTTCTCCCCATTTAAAACAAAAGGTTGTTGTCCCTTTTATAAGGAAGTTGAGGTGGTCAAAGGATCAGGATGGAAGCAGCGTGTCAGGCAAAAAGCAGGGTTGCTCGAACGAGAATCCCATCTCGCTCGAACGAGATCGCGTGTCATTCAAACGACTACGCGCGACATCCACATGTCGTCAGAACGAGATGGTGATATCGTTTGAACGAGATTGGCGTTGAAACCGAGGTACGTTTACTACCTTACTGCCTTAGAAATTTTTGCAAATTTTTTTCAAAAAATAATGTTTTCTAAAACAGTAATGAAACCTTTTCAAAAACACATTTTTCTAAAATAGCAATAAAACCCTTTTTATAAAAAACATTTATAAAAACATTTTTATATAAAATCTTTTTCAAACTCCTTTTAAAAATATCCCAACACTCTTAATATGAAATGTATATGAAACTTTAAAACATTATCTTACCAAAGTTCATATTGTTGGGCTTGAACGTTGAAGACAACTTGTAATTCGGATTCGTCTTTTGTAGATGCAATCTTCTCAATTCTTCGACGACTTATAGCGGTATACGCAATAATTAATTGTGACGGACTTATTAAAAATATGTCCTTAAAAGTGATGAGCGTGTGTGTGTCCAATTCAGTGTGTGTCTATGTGCGTGTGTGTGTGTTGTTAATAATTTTTGTTTTGTGTGTATGTTATTAATGTTTAATGGTTTATGCAATCCAAAGCATGAAATTACTATTTAATTAATGAGTTATATATACTGATTGTTGTTATGAAATTCAAGGTATGAAAATATATATATTGGTTGTTGTTCAAATTGATTAATGATTTTTGGGAAATTTCTCCGTTTTAGTGGGTATTGTTATGAAATTACTATTGAATTTATAATTAATCACATTTTCTACTATAACTATCTCTAACTAATTTTTCCATTGTACTATTTTTTTCAATTACTATGGAAATTTCTCCACTTCATTGTACTATTTTTTTCATATAACTAATTTTTAGCAATATTAGGCCTTTAAAGAAATATACTTTAGTTTAATCAAAGAAAGTAATTTTTTAGCAATATTAGGCCTTCAACTAATTTTTTAACATGATGAATCGGTTTTAATTATATGTTTTTATTCTTATAATGGGGGCCCATTATTATTGGTGATCATAGTTTTGAAGATTTTGGTCCAAGTGGGCAATTCATCATGTTTTTTACTACATAACAAGTGTGTGTGTGTGTGTGTGTGTGTGTGTGTGTGTGTGTGTGTGTGTGTGTGTGTGTGTGTGTGTGTGTGTGTGTGTGTTTAATTATGCTCATATGTTTTATATTGAGATATGGCCCTATTTATTGTTAGAAATTATTTATGAAACCCTTGATGTAGAATTGTATATGATATCTCATGTTCTATAATTATGTTCTTGGAAATCAATCAAGTAAACGATCTAAAAGGAGTATATTATAAACTTGTGTTGGATTGTTAGGTTGATGGTTGTTGTGGCTTATGTTGAATGATCATGGTTTGATACGCTGATGGATACTTGAAATGCTCACTCTATTAATTCTTCATAATAAAACTTTAATTAATTATTAGTCTTAACAACTACCCTATCTTAATGATTAAATGTTTAGAATATAGTCATTTGGTTAACTTTTTGTGGTTATGTTCACCCATTCCGTAAATGGTTGTGATTTGAGTGAACCCAAATTTGTGGAAGGGCTTGCACAATGGTGGACAAATAGTAATTTTAGGTTCAATTAAATTGAAATGAACTTAAATTGGAGTTGTTATGTCTGATTGATCGGATGGAAAACCATAATTTATTTAGGATTAAGTAGAGCCATAATTTGTTCAGGATTAAGTAGAGTCATAACTTGTGTACTCACCCTTACGACTCATATTCACACCTTTCTATATATTTTTTCGGAAAAATGAGTCACGGTTATTTTTTAGGAAAAATAAGTCACGATAGTAATTAATGGAAACAAGGGTATGAGAAGGTCCAATTTGATCGCACTAAAACATCTTTCATTAGTGCGTGAACTGAATGATTAAATTACCTTAATTATTGTGCCGACTCTTTACACAATAATAAAGGTACCCCCATAAGATGGCTCAAACATTCCCCTATCCTCCCTCTGTAACATTCCCCTCCTAAATGCCTCATGTTGGAACATTTCTCTACTAAAAGCCTCCTCTCAGAACATTCCCCTCACAAAAGCCTACATTTTGAACATTCCCCTAACAAATGCCTAGACCTAGAACAAATGTGCCTTGTGAGAATTAAAAAGTCAAGACTGTAAAATATTTCAAGTGCTTGAAAGTTACATAAAAGGTTTTGAAGTATATTCCATAAATATCACACAAACACCTCGTAAGGGACCAAGGTAAGACGTAGTAACTGGCGGTGTAGTCATGGAACTCTCGATTTGAGAATATTACCCAAAATTTCAAATAGTTAGACTTAGGATTGAAAATATGTCATTGAACAGCAAAAATGCAAAACATACCCCAAATGTCCACCCAAGAGGCACGAACACATCGCACGGGACCAATGTAACATGTAGCAACTGACCACATCGTCACGGGATTCCTGATTTGAGAATATAACCCGAACTTACAAATAGTTAGGCTTAGGCTTGAAAACTTATCGTTGAAGGGAAAAATGACTTAGGATTCGAAACTACTCATTGAAAGGCAAAAATGCAAAACAACCCCCAAATGACCCCATAAAAGACACAAACACCTTGGACAATACCAACGTAACATGTAGTAACTGACCAAGTAATCATAAGACTACGAGTTTGATAATATGAGCCAAACTTGCAAATATCTAGACATAGGCTTAAAAACATGTCATTGAGGGGCGAAAAAGTAACATAGACCCCAAATAGCCCCCTAAGAGGCATTAATACCTCTGTATAGAGCACCAACGTAACATGTAGCAACTGACCACGTAGTCATGGGACTCTCGATTTCAGAATATAACACAAACTTACAAATATTTAGATTAGGCTTTAAAACATGTCATTGAAGGCCAAAAATACAAAGAAGGAATCAAAACGGCCCCGCAAGAGACACAAACAGCTTATAGGGAACCAACGTAAACATAGTAAGTGACCGCGTATTCACGGGACTCCTTTTTTAGATATATGACCATAAATTACAAATAGTTAAACATAGGCATGAAAACATGTCGTTGAAGGGTGAAAATGCAAAATAGACCCTAAACGGGTCGCGAGAGGCACGAACACCTCAAATGGGACCAAGTAACATGTAGCAACTGACCGCGTAGTCACGGGACTCCCATTTTGATAATATAACCCAAACTTGAAAAGAATTACGATGGGGCTTGAAAACATGTCATTGAAGGGAAAAAATACAAAATAGTCCATAAATGGCCATACAAAAAGCACAAGCACCTCGCACAGGACCAATATAATACCTAGCAGTTGACCACGTAGTCACGGGACTCCCAGTTTGATAATATGACCCAAACTTGCAAATAGTTAGACTTAGGCTTAAAAATAAGCTGTTGAAGGGAGAAAATGCAAAATAATCCCCAAACGGACACGCATGAGGTACAAACACCACGCACGAGACAAACGTGGCACATAGCAACTGACCACATGGTATCGGGACTCACGGTTTAAGAATATGACCTAAACTTACAAATAGTTATACTTAAAATTGAAAACATGTTGTTGAAGGGCGCAAACACAAAATAGCTTCAAAACGGCTCCGCAAGAGGCACGAACACTTCTCACAATACCAATGTAACACGTAGCAACTGATTACGTAGTCACAAGACTCTCGGTTTGATAATGTGACCTAAACTTTCAAATAGTTAGACTTAGGCTTGTAAACGTGTTGTTGAAGGGAGAAAATGCAAAACAGCCCCTAAACGGCCCCGCAAGTGTCACGACACCTTGCACGGGACCAACGTAACATGTAGAAAATGACCATATAGTCACGAGGTTCAATAATATGATCCAAACTTGAAAATAGTTAGACTTAGACTTGAAAACATGTCATTAAAGGGCAAAAATGCAAAAGTCTCTAAACAGCCACGTAAGAGGCAACAACCCCTCGCATGACGTAACATGTAAAAACTGATTGCATAATCACGGGACTCCCTATTTGAGAGTATCATCCAAAATTACAAATAGTTAGACTTAGGTTTGAAAATACATCGTTGAAGGGAGAAAATGCAAAATAGCCCCCAAATGGCCACACAAGAGGCATGAACACCTCTCATGGCGCCAAAGAAACATGTAGCAACTGATCACGTACTTATGGGAGTCCATTCTTTTTATTATCATATAGAAAATTGAGAGAACACTCAATATTGGGAATTATCGTATAAGCCCCCATGTATACGACAATTCCCAATATAGAGTGTTCTCTCAATTTTCTATACTTTCAACACATTTGACATATATTTTCATAAATCAAAGGAGATACCCTAGATTCGAATTATGGGTTAGACTCCAACCTTGTTCATCTTACGAACAACGTGGACTTTGATGTCATTTTGACTATGTAAGTGTTCCAAAGTTATTTTTGGGATTTAAGTCCCTTGTTACTTACCACTTGGTTGTAACACCCCGTAATTTTGAGTATTTAATATTTAATTATTTTAGGAGTTATAAAAGTAATTAAATTGGAGAAACTTAAATTTATGATTTGGAGAAATTATTTGAGTGGAAAGAATTATTTATTTTGGCGACTTTTGAGTTTAATTGTCCGAATTAAATGTGTGTCGCATTTTGAGGTCAAATTTGGAAATGTCAAAAATTATTTCGAATGAAAATTCTGAGTGTGCGGTTGAGTCCGGATGGGTCGAGATAGTCAGAAAAGAGTACCCGAAAATAGCAATTGAGTCTCAGGGCATTTTTGGGCTAAACCGGGCCCAAAGGAGGGCATTCTGGCCTTTTTACATTTTAGGGTGAGGAGACCCACGAATTTTAGAACTCTAAGTCAGATTATAAGAGTTGGAGGCTAGGGTTATGGAGAAGAAAAATACACTATAGCCATTAGAGAGAAGAGAGAAACAATTCTAGGGCAAAAAGGAAGAAGTGGGAAGGATTCAAAGGAGACTTTCACCACAAACTCATTGGGAAGAAAGATTGAAGGAGAAAGATCATCAATCACCAACCACAATCACGAAATCAGACCTACTGGACATAAGGCAAGTGTTTATTGCAAATTAAATTCAAGTCATAATACCCATATGTAGGGAGTTTTAAGAATTAGCTGACTCTATTGAAAACCCTTGAATTAAATGTTTGAATTGATCACATGTTTGGGTAGGATTGCATGTAGAATGAATCCCTAAGTAAAGATAAAATGAAATTTGAATATATGTGATGATTAACATGGAATCTTTATGATTTCTTGGATGAAGAACATGAATCTTGAATAGTTTAGGGTTCAATTGATGAACACAAGATGTCAATCTGCCAGAATTTTTAACACAATGTTAAACGTATGCCATTTGAGTTGTACTTCTAATTAGAGTGTGAACCATACATGTCTGGAAATTTATTTCTCTTATCTATCCAATGAACTTGGAATCAGGTCAATCGGAGTTCTGTAGAGGGATTAATCGACGTTTTACTACAGGGTGTTTGATATGTCAACATATTAATCTGCCAGAATTTTGACGTGATTTAAACGTTTTTTATTTGAATTTTACTTCGAATTAGAGTTTTAACCATACATTACTAGAAAGGTATTTCTCTTAGCTATCCAATAAACTTGGAATCAGGTCAATCGGAGTTCTGTAGAGGGAGAAATCAAAATTTTACTACATGGTGTTTAATCTGCCAGAAAATTTGCGATTTTTCTTTTTAAGCCTCATATGTCTAAAATTTTATCGAGTAACTGTTTGGGACCTTGATGAAATATATTGATGGAATAATGATATGGAAGTAGGTCTATGATTGAGTGTTGGACTTTAATTTTGTGAGAGAGTTAAAATGGAGATTCATAGGCTTGATTGTGACGTAGTCTAATTCGAGATGATAAGAATATAATTACGGAAAAGTGTGAGCGAGCTTAAATTCGTTAGGTCAGTGGGTTAACAAGGGTAACTACTGAATTGATTTAACAAGGGGTAACTAGGACCCTTAGAGTTGTGTGAATACACGAATTAATACGAAAGTGAAATAAATTCGTAAAGAAAACAAGTACGGTGAATATTAGAGAGAAAAATATTACGTACAAGTATGAATAAATGGGTTGTGTAAATACCTACTGTTTTATAGGATTACTTGGGTTGTGAATGCCTATTGTGTGTTTCCTTGTGATAGGATTGGTAAGTTCGATGAGACAATCCGAACTATACTCGATGAGATATTCTAAGCTAGGTTCAAGGGGACATTCCGAACCATGTTTGAGGAGATATTTTGAACATTACTCGAGGAGACATTCCGAGCAAGGTTCGAGGAGACATTCTGAATCATTTGTCCTTAATGTGTGAAATAGGACCGATACTAGGATATGTTGTACTAGGTATATGTGTGTGTGAAAGATATACCGTCTGAATAACCTACTTATGTGTGATCGGAGTAAGATTAGGTGGGGTATACCTAATTATTACTTTCAATATATACTCAGGCGTAATAGTAGTAAGAACTATTAGTGCATAACTAAAAGTGTATAAACTACATATGGGTAAGAGTGGATGGAACATAAGTGGACAACTACAATATATATAAAATCTACTTGAGTATGATTAGTAGAGAAGGTAGGCAGTATTTACCTAAAATTTGATTAAGTATGAGAACTTGATTTTAAAGTATTAAACTAATCTTTGAGAGAGTAGATTAATTTAGAGTCGGAACATAGACTCAGAAAATATTAAGTTTCGGGTCAAGTGAGCGAGTCCGGGTATAATGGTTGGGAGACACCAAGTATTAGATTAATTGATGTGCTAATTAATTAAATTAGAGTCGGACTGTAGACTCGGGAAAGTATTAAATTAATTATTGTGTAATTAATTAAATTAGAGTCGGACCATAGACTCGGGAAAGTATTAAATTAATTAATGTGTAATTAATTAAATTAGAGTCGAACTATAGACTCCAAAAAGTATTAAATTAATTAATGTGTAATTAATTAAATTAGAGTTGGACCATAGACTCGGGAAGGTATTAAATTAATTAATGTGTAATTAATTAAATTAGAGTCGGACTATAGACTCGGGAAAGTATTAAATTAATTAATGTGTAATTAATTAAATTAGAGTCGGACTGTAGACTCGGGAAGGTAATAAATTAATTAATGTGTAAATTAATTAAACTAGAGTCGAATCATAGCCTCGGGCAATTATTATATAAATTAATGTGTAAAGTATTTATATTAGAGTCGGGCTATAGACTCGGGAAAAATATCATATTAATTAATGTGTGAATTAAATAAATTAGAGCCAGACCACAGACTCGGGACAATGATGATTTAATAAGTGAGAAAATTTATTTAGTTGAGTCAGGCCAGAGACTCAGGAAATTTCAGGCTAGTGTTACAGGTTGTGAGTGCATGGTGAAGCTGGGGTTTATTTTATATATATATATATATGTGTGTGTGTGTATATATTGTGTGTGCTATTAAATATCAGTGATTAGATATTTATTTAATTATACTCTAGTGCTATCAAGGGAGGTTGCGTGATGTGGGTGAATCCCCTAGCTTGAGGAGTAGGGTGAGTATATCCCCGGGTTATAGCATCCGGTATATGGGTGATGGGCTTATCTCACTTTCAATGAAGGAATATGACCGCCTCCACTTCATTTATGTTTTGGGCCAGGTTGGTGAGCGATCCCAACCTGGGTAACTAGGTTATGTGAGCACACCTAGTGAGATGGCACTTTAGAGGGAATCATCCGTTGAGGGTATACTCAGAAGGATGGACATACGTATGATATATGTGTGGATGTTTTAGTAAAGGTACGTATATAATGGTATTAAATATTATATGTGGTTAATAATACAGTGTGTGATGTACTTACTTTATATAACTTGTGTCACGGTTATATGCTATTATTTAAGAAGGAATTAATTGAGTTAATTGGTGAAATAACTTATAATTCTTGAATAATTATACTCGGGTTAGAGTAGTATGGCGAGGGGAGGTTATGCCAGAACTAGTTGGACGGGGTAGTACAACTAGGTGGGTGTTAAGATAACCGCTAGGTGTGCACATTAGTGGAGGGGTGAGAATGTCCACAAGGGAGTGCGACACTAACTTATATATGAAGCGCATTCATGCATTTTAAATTACTGCAGTTAATTCACTTGCTAAATATTTTTAAAATACTTTGGGTTCTAACCCTTGATATAAAACTATTTTCAAAACCTTTTAGGTGTCCAGCCACAGCGATGCCAAAATTGATATTCTATTCCAGAGACACGGAGCTGCGGCATATGTGGATGCGAGCAGGAGTTGGATTAGACGCATCATTCATTCATTCCTAGAGTAGGAATCATTTATCAGTTTCAGTTTTATTTAGGGCTTGTCACCCAGACTTCTCAGTACAGTTTTCAGATCTATTTATTCAGTTGTTGGATGATTGGATTATTTTCACTTTGGTGGTTGATGGTTTATTCAGAAAATTGCTTAAATAATTATTCAGTTGATTTAAATTCATTTGTGTGAATGGTTTGTATTTAACTCCATATGTACTATTTTGTTTAATTAAAAAGTTAAAATTTGGCACCAGTTTTTGGAATACTAGGTGGTTAGTAAGTTTTAAAAAGTTTTCGACAGTGATGCTAAGGATGAACCAACTGGGATTCCTGTTTTAATTTGGTATAGGACTGATCACCCGGTATTTTATTAGGCGGGGTGTCACATTGGGATATTTAAAAGTTTTGTTTACAGGCCTAATTGGACATGGAACATTTGAACCATTTCGAACATATTGTCATAACCGTGCGTCGCATTTTTTTTTTTGTATTGTATATATTCATGCAAGCATGATTTGTATTTTTTTGTACATATTCATGTAAGTATGCATTGTATTCTTTTACATATTCACAGAAACATACGTCAGTTAACTTGTGTTGCATTATTACATACTCACGCAAGCATGTGTTGGTTAACTTTTATTACATACTGGCTAAATATTTCTTTCTATTAATGTAAACAGGTTTGAAATATGTACTGGTTTTTTTGGAATGCAAAAAAATAAATTTATTTTTATATATTTTTTATTTGGTCTAAAATCGTGACCAGATATATGTTTTTATTTAAAATAAATTGTTGGCCACGGTCCAAAAATGTGACCAATAATTTATTTTAATTAAAATATATATTTGCTCAAGGTCCAAAATCGTGACCTAATCTTTTTTTAATTTAAATAAGTTATTGGTCACAGCTTTGGACCATGACCTATGTCCTCCCCTATAGGTCACAATTTTATATCGTGACCCCAGTGGTATGAGGGTCACGGCTTTAGACCGTGACCCGTATCCACTCCTATGGGTCACAGTTTTGGACTATGACCCCTGTGGTATATTGGTCACGGCTTTGCACCGTGACCCACGTCCTCCCCTATGGGACCCTATTTTGGAGCATAACCCCTGTTTTGTCACACTTAATATTGTCAAGGGTTTAGACCATGACCCATAGGGGTGGTCACGGGCCAAAATGATGACCATTGGCGATATATGGTGTGGTGTGTTTACATTTGGTTTTAGCAGTATGAGGTTGTCGATATCAATGAAGTCTTGGATGCCAATTTCAGAACCCATCAATTGTCGGTGATCTGTTCAGGTCCTTGATGGAACTCACAATGGTCATTCGATCATCAGTTCTTGTCTGGGAATACAGACGGTGGTCTAGGGTTGGGAGGTTCGAGGACAAAATCCATTTTTAGGGTGGCATACACTCGTTTGAAGAGAGCCTAAAGATTATTGAAATGTCTGGGTGGAGCTCTAACCTCTCTAGGAGGAGGCACAACTTGGTATTTTTAAGGAGGGAGTCCTTATTGGAAAGGTGCAGCGATGGATACCATGTCTTGGGAAGTATTGGAAACTAGGAGTGTTGTTTGTTTTGAACTAACCACAAACGTGGTGATGTGAGATGTTTAATCCCCAAGTGAGTATGTCAAATAGAAAATTAGTTTGTAGCTCGACATGGTTACTCCCTATATTTAATAGTCCTACCGGCCAGACTATCCTCAATCTCAAACCTTATATGGTTTAGTGCTTTGAAGTTTGGGATCTATATCTGGTCATTTTCAAGTGGGCAATTGACTATCTAACCATCTTTCTATTTCTAATTAGTGATGAAAGTACCAACTGTTTCTCCCTCTTCCTGCTTTATCATCTCTAAGTCTTTACAGATGATGCCAAGTTCGTCGTTGTATTCATACTACTTTAAAAAAAGCACGACATATTTTTTCCTAGGTTTTAGAGGTTCCTTTATGTTCAAATAACAAATACCATTTCAGGTCTCCTTTCTATACAATGGAAAAGAACATGCTCTCTGTTACCCCTAGGCCTATATTTCGGACTTGCATCAAAAGGTTATAATTGGATAAGTGGGGGTGGGTAGCCTGATCCTTTGTAGGTTTAGAAGACTATCATCTTGAATTTCTTGGACAATCGGGCTTTATGATGGAGAGACATCTTCTTGATATTAATGAGACATCAGTGGTTTGTATCTTGCTGATAACATCTTTAAGGAGACATAGTTCATATTAGACCTACGTGACATCCTCATTTAGATGTTAGGGAACAACTTCGTCAGTTGGTGGAGGTTCCATAGATTCGGCTTGCAGGGTGCCTTGGAAAGCGGTGTGTGGATACTCAAGCTACTGATGGTAGGGTTCGAAGTATCCATATGGGGACAATCTTACTTGAAAGCGAGGGGCACCAACATTAGCATGTGGAGCCGATGCTAAGACTGGTGCATGTGAATCGTGGGGATTATATGGTACTGCTTTGATTGCCATAGTAAGCGATGTTCTGATGTTGGGAATGGGAGGAGGAAGTACATTCTCTCCTATTTTGGGTGCAGGACTGGCCTATTATAGGAGGACTTATGCAAGGTTTAGGGCCCTGATCTCAGACTGCATGGTTTTCTAGGATGCGGTGATGTTCTAAGTTGTCTCAAAATGTATCCATCATTGATGGAAACTAATCTTCTATAGTAAACATGGAGTGTACTGCGAAAAACTTAATAATCGTGGGAAGGGAGCTTTCTAATGAAAACTAATCATTCATATGATGCGCGAACTCGGACTTCCAGGGTAAGAACTTAGTGCGATCTCTTTGTTGATGGTAGTAACTGTAGAAAATGTCGGGGCAATTTCATTCAGGTTTTTTAGGACAAAAGGACGAATAGAAGGACAATACATTGAGGAGAAAGACTTACACATGCATGGTGTTTTCTGATGCAATTATTTTATCTATTTTTAATCTTATTTGAAAAGTATTTTATTTTTTTTGTATTTTTTGTTTGGTAGTATCTTCAAAGGATGAGAACTTTAATAGAGTCCCGTTGGATTCTGGTGAACATAGGTGAGGTCTCTTTTTTTGTATGAGGAGCGAGGAAATACCATATTGCATTTCTAGTATTTTTTCCAAATAAAATATTTTAGGGGAATCCAACATAAGGGTCCTCTGATTTGGCAATGACTTGAGGATTAAAAATGTTTATCTTCCTTATTGAAGAGGAAGATATTCAACCTATAATCTGAGGGGTTTTGTATCAGCCTCTGGCCATCTAAAATTTTTTGAAAACTTTGGTCAACCTGATTGACTTGTGAGTATCTATTTTTTTGTGCAATATTTTGATAGCTCGAAAAATCCATAAATAGATTGATCAGGTTTACTATAAAAATCACAAAAATCTGAATTTTTTGTTACATTCTTAGCATAAGAAATAAACAGGTATCAAGAGAATAAGGAAAAAATAATAAAACATTGAATCAATAAAAAATCAACTCTAATACCAATCACCAACCAAATTACATAAATCATCTTTGAATGTAAATAGACTTATACAACCAAACTGAAAATAAAGGAGTAAAATAAAAGGATGAGATACACTTGCTCGACTCCTACAATCCTAGGAGTAAGAAATGGGATGTCGCGAATGCTCCTCCAACGATTCTGCATTTATATGAACTACCACAATAGGGACCTATAAAAGTAATTTTTAAAAGAACTACCACACCATAACTACACATCTTCCTATTGTATTTGAACAAATTTTAAGTTATTAGTTGCCCAACCCAACAACCTAAAATATCATGTGATTCTAAATCCCGAACCTATATGTTGACCATCTGATTAAAGCTTTACATCTTATTTCTTTAATATTTAGCTTCACGTATTTAGGTTTATCCTTTTCATTTTAAAAGATAAGTTGTGTTATAGTCTCAAACTTACGGTTCGCCTCACTAAATAACCAATATACTATTAATAGGCTTATATCTCAAGTCTATATACATTTGACTATCTCATAACAATAATACAATATACACATCTCTAGTATAATGTAATACAAAAGTTCTAAACATAAGTATGTAGGTGGTCATCCATATTATAAGTCACATACATCACTAGTATAACACACAAACCGGTACAACTATCTCTGGAACCACCACACAATAATAAAATATTGTAGGAGAAAGAATCTACTCACATATAATGTCCATTCAATGGTACAACCTTCAACTTGTACAAATAGATAAGCATCTATCATTCCCACACACAACGAAGGCCTACTCTTAATGCCTTCAGGGATCTCTCGCACGTACTAGATATAGTCTTAGGTCCTCCCAGACCTAAGACCTTAGCACGGTGAAGGGATAAATCACTACGTCTACCCATTATTCATAAAGCCTACCATGCCCAAGACTTTATGAAATAAATCTCCCTGAAGACCCTCTCGATCGCGGGTACCTAGACATGTGAACCAGGGGTAAAAATATGACTAAGGAAGAGACATTCTACTCATTGGGATACCAACATGGTCTATATTGTACATTCCCCTTCATGGAATCTATCCTAGTACGATATGCCAGGAGCACTCACACATGGTATACATTATACATAAAACACACAAGTATTCCCCCCACCCCCACTAACAGGATAAAGCATGCACATGTGTAACCCTCACAAACTAATTAAGGAAATCCACATATACATACTGAACCTATGCAATCATATCATACTAACATAGTTATCATGGAAAGGTATATCATATCTATAACCCTACAATTATCCCATAAAACATCAATCCTAAGCTCTCGGGTTCTCAACTCTAGGTGTAGACTCACCTTATCATACATTAAAAATCATACATCACTATATTCAATCTTGATTAGCACTAGTCTATTCTCCCGAGGGATTATGTCTAGGTATAATCACACATATATTTTAAATGAAACCACAGAACTTAATAACTACCTGACTCGAGGAAGTTATAACCTATACCTCATCTCACCCAAAGGATGTTCATCCAACTTGTACATCTCTATGATTCAAATTAATCACTATCAAGAATCCCAATCCTCTAACATATCAATTCCTAATCAACAAACCTATTCTACACCTAGGTTTAACCTCGAATGCCAAATCCTCTACTTAATCCCTTTAAATCAATGATTTTCACAATTATTTAAATTCCCCAAAAATCAATTCCCAACCATTTGAATCATAAGAATATATAAAAAGTATAGACCTATAAACCCTAGCCACTGACCTAAAATCCAAGATTCCAACCAATACCACAAAAGACCCCACCTAGGCCATACTTCTAACCACCGGTCAACCGAGGCCCTGGAACTGTCAAACGGTCAACACAGTGATGTCCTAATTTTCCCTTGTTACAAGATTCATCTTTTTAGTCCCAATTTTCATTTCTCAAACCTCCATTAATGAACCAAAAAACATCATCCAAGCACCCAGTCAACGTTCAATTGATATAAATACATTAAACAACCATTCGAACCTAATCCCATCATCAAATCCCAAATTTATCGCAAGATTCATTGAAGACCCAATTCAAAATCTAAGAACCCTAGTTTTATCCAATTCTTCAAATTTTAATGAATTGGTTCATGTAAAAAAAGGGTTTTAACAAATCTGAAATCATAATCATATCCTATATAGAACCTGCCTTATGGGTTGATTGAGAAATCAATCCCTAATTTCCCTAAATCTTCCTTTCCTCTTAGTGCTTTCTCTTTCCATCCCTTTTGATGATTCCCCGCTGTGATTATGATAAAATGAAATATTTACTGATGTAACACCACGTAATTTTATGCATTTAATAGTTAATTAATTTGGGAAAAATTTAAATTTCTAGTGTGTCGTAATTTATGGAATTAATTATGGAATTTTTATATAAATATTAATCGGGATAATAATTGGTTATTATTTATGGGAAATTAAATTTACGACGTAAATAGTAATATTTAATTACGTATTAAGAGTATTAATGATGTGGGGTTTACTTATCTCAACCGGGAGTCGGTTCGAGACTAAGTTTGGTGGGAGATAAGAAATTTTATAAACTTATCTGGATGCCAATTCTGAGTGCACGGTTGAGTCCGGAAGGGCCAAGATAGTCAGAATAGAGTACCGGGGGTAGTAAATGGGTCTCGGGGCATTTTTAGGCATAGCTGGGCCCACACGAGGGTATTTGGGTCACTTGGACTTGGCCATTAGGCTAAAAACGGGATTAAGCCTAATTACATAATTAAAGGGAAAAGGGGAACGGATGATTTCATTGTGGAAAACCTATAGTGGGAGAGAATACCCTAAGGAGCAGTTAAAGGCACTGGGAACCAATTTGGGAGACAAAGGAAAGAACAAAAGGGGATTTCATCATCAACCTTAAGAATCACAACTCCGGATCAGACCCTACGAAACCATAAGGCAAGTGGTTAACTTGTTATAGCATTTATTTGTATTACAATTCATATATGTGTGATGTGGGAATCAAAATTCGTTTTGGGGTAAAGAGGGTACAAAAATGGGGGTTTTGTAAATCAACCTCCTGATTTGAAATTCTTGTAGAAATTCAAGATATAATCGAAGATTTATGTGTACTGGTCAGATGTGAAAACCTAGATGAATTATGAACGAATTTGAGATGGTAATTTGGGGTTGAGACTAATTAAGGAATAACACGGGTTTTTCTCCAATTCAGAAAATAGGAGAGAACGGAAATTAAATGGGGTTTGGGGACTTTATGGGGGTTCCTTATGGTGTTCTTGGTGTATTATATTGATGAGAGGGCTTGGGTTAGACTGTAGAAGGAGTCGGAAATTTAAGGTTTTAGTCCATGGCAGAAACATTCTTTCGGAGAAGACGAAGACCTGTTCAATCGATCGATCGATGGTCGGGGATTTTTGGCAAGTCGGCCAATTTTAGTATATAAGGGAAATTTCCTTAAAATTCTGTTCCCACACCTTATTTAGTGAGGAATAAATATAGGACATAAACTCTTAACAATTATGAGGGAAAGTAATTGGGATTTGGATAGAATTTATGGGTGACACATTGTGGTTAATTTTGGAGAAATATATTCCAAAATATTAAAATTAGGATCAAGTGGGCGAGTCCGGGGATAGTGGTTGAGCGATACCAAAGTAATTAAATTAATGTGCAAATTAATTAATAATCTGAGTGGGACCATAAACTCAAGTTATGACGTATAGGCTAGTGTTACAGGTTTAGTACACGGTAAAGTCGGGATTATTTTATATATATATATATATATATATATATATAGGGTGTGCGATAGTATATATTTATGGTGTGTGCATTAATATCAGTGGCTAGATATTATTATTATATATACTCTAGTGCTATCAGGGGAAGATATGCATAGAGGGTGAATCCCCTAGATTGAGGAGTAGGGAGAGTATATCCCCAGGTCATATAGTCCATTATATGGGTGAGGGATATCTCACTTTCAGGGAAAGAATATGACCGCCTTCAATATTTATGTTATTAACCAAGTTAGTGAGCGGATTTGACTTGGGTTAACTAGGTTATGTGAATACACCTAGTGGGAGATCACTTTAGAGAATATACATTCGATGAGTTATTACTCGGGAGTATGGTTATTATCATATATTATTTATTATTCCAACATATGTGTGAATGTTGTAATGTGGTTATACCTATATAATGAGATAAATAATTATATATGCGTAAATTAATATAGGCCGTGAATTGTATTATATGTATAACGGGTGTGAAAGTTATATGAATTTAAAAAGGGGAATGATTAATTAAGTTAATGTTAATAATAATTTTGAAATCATAACTATTTCATACTTTGTTTATCTAGTGATAGGATAAATAACTAGGGGAATTAATTAAGGCGTTAGTCATGCACATTAGAGGAGGGGTGAGGATGTCCTCAAGGGAGTGCGACACTAACTAAAATATGAAGAGCATGCATATATATTTATTACTACAAGTTAATCATTTGCTAAATATTTTTCCTAATGTTTTGGGTTCTAACCCTTACTATAAATATTTTATAAAAACCTTTTAGGTGTCTACCCACAGGGATGTCAGACTTGACTCATTTCAGGGATCCGTTGCTGCAGCATATGTGGATGTTCTGGGAGTTTGATAGACGCCTCATTCTTTTCATTTCTAGTATAGAAATTTCCTATCAGTTGCTCGAGCATGTTGCTCACAGCTTTATTTAGTATTTATGTGAGAATTGTTGAGATTTATCATTATCTGTCTTTACTTTTAATGGATTTGAGGCGATGGTTTATTCGGTCAGTTTATTTAGATGTGAATGGTTGATTTCAGTTAATTTTGATTGTTTAAATTATTTCGTTTCCGCATGTGTATTTCATTAAATTAATGAAAAGATAAAACTTGGCACCAGTCTAATTTTCTCACTTAGGTGGTTAGTAATTAAAAAGGCGACAGTGATGCTAAGAATGAACCAACTGAGAACCCTGTTCTATTTTAATTTAGGACTGATTACCCGGGGTTAATTAGGCGGGGTGTCACAGATGGTATCAGAGCATCGGGCTCTAGTGTCCTTAGGATCTGTGCGACTTACTACGTTTCAGCGTAGCGTTCGGTTGTTATAGAGCCCTTTTATTAGGACTATTGATTCATTTTCTTCTTTTGAGATATCGTTTTTCTGCTATTAGATTTTTGTATAAATTGCGTACTTATACGATTCGATCTATTTTCAGATGCCATCGAAGACAGAGAGCATAGAGGACTGAGGCTAGGGATGAGTTAAGGGAGGCTCATCAGGAGCCACAGGTACCGCCACCACAACCCCCACCTGAGTTGATCTCCATTACTTAGGTGGAAGTGATGGTGGACCGGGCAGTTGAGACAGCAATGCAAGCTATGGAAGCCTATTTTCCACAGCCCCAGGAACCACCTCCAGTGGCACCAGCACGAGTTAGGGAGACCTTTCAGATGGGTCAACCACCAGAGTTTTGGGGTAGCACCGATGTAGTAGAGGCCTGTGATGGGAAGAAAAATATTCCGCGACACCTGCGTATGCTGGAGTGTACCGATGTACAGAAACAAATTCTTTCTACCTTCTGTCTATCGGGGGCAGCCTCACAGTGGTGGGAGTCAGTTACCATTGCTGGGGAGAGAGATTTGATGATGATATCCGAGTTCTGGGTACGGTTTGATCGCAAATACTTCCCACCAGTGGTAGAGGCGGAAATAAGAGTGAGTTAGTGCAGGGTGACCGTTCAGTGGTGGATTATGAGGAGGACTTAACCCGTTTGGCAAAATTTAAGCCAAATGAGGTGAACGACGAGGAGCGAAAGAAGTCGAGGTTCATGGATGGCATGTCATGGAGGATCAGGCAGCATTTGATTGGTAATCTAGCGTTGGTGATGTATACAGATGTCATCAATGCCACTCTTGTACATTACCAATGTCATCGCTTCCATACGAAGGGGAGCAAGAGGGTAGTGGAGCCGAGCCAGCAGGGCAAGGCAGTTATTAGTGGTGATACCAGTGGTACTCAGCAGCAGACTAGCAGTCAGCAAGGGAATCAAGATAAGAAATTTAAGCCTGGTGGGCTCCGACCAGGAGGAAAGGGATTTAGGCAGGGTCAGTCGGGCCCAAATCAGCAGCAACAGGTTCCTCAGGGCTGTCAGGGCCAAGGAAAAAATGGGGGAGTCCAGCAGGGCCAACCACGTCAGGACCAACATGGCCAACGATAGGGAGACGGTCATAGAAACTGTTTTGTTTGCGTCCAGACAGGAAAATTTAAGAGGGAGTGCTCGCAGAGAGGCAGAAGCTAGCAGTAGGGTGCCCAACAGAGGCAGTAGGGACAAATGCTGCCAGCAGCACCGGTTCCACCAGCCCCACAGCTGCAGGGGAAAATGCACTATGGTCGTGTGTATAACGTTTGGGATGTTCCCGATCCTCCAGCACAACAGGCGCCGCCAGCGGTTGAGGGTATATTTCTTCTCTATGGTCATGAGGGTAGGATACTTTTTGATACGGGAGCATATCATTCATTCATTAAATCTAAATTTGCTAAACTGGTTGGGTCACTAGAGACCGCGGGCAGTCTCCGTATGGGTGTAGAGTCGCTAGTAGGCAGCGGGTCATTGATTCACTCAATTTTTCAGGGGGTGGACATTTTGATTGGGAGATTGAGTTTAGAGACGAACCTCTTAGTGTTAGATATGGAGGGTTACAATGTCATACTAGGTATGAATTGGTTGGCAGGTTATCGAGCAACAGTAGATTGTTACGAGAGGACAATCGTGTTCTCCATTTTGGGATAGGAGATGTTCCTAATAGCGATGCCTCTACCTGAGGGAGGGTCACGCACACACTTATATTATATCAAGGAGGAGACCTCACAGGAGTTAGTAGTTTCATTGGATTCGATTCCGGTAGTGAGGGACTTCGGGGATTTGTTCCAGGAAATACCAGGGTTTCCACCCAGCAGGTAAATCGAGTTTGTAATCGATTTAGCTCTGGGGATGAGGCCGATTGCTTGAGCACCTTACTGTATGGCCCCTTCAGAGATGCGTGAACTGAGAGAGCAGATTCAGTAGCTCCTGGGTTAGGATTTCATTCGATAGAGTAGATCGTCGTGAGGTGCACCGGTATTGTTTATAAAGAAATGGGGTGGCTCACTTCGGTTGTGCGTGGACTACAGGGAGCTAAACAAGGTGACGATACGAAATACGTATCCGTCGCCTAGGATTGATGATTTATTTAACCAATTGAGAGGGGAGTCTTACTTCTCCAAGATTGATTTGAGGTCAAGGTATCATCAGTTGCGTATCCGAGAGGAGGATGTTCCTAAAACCGCTTTCCTGTCGCGGTATGTATATTACAAGTTCAGGGTGATGCCATTCGGGCTCACCAATGCGCCAGCAATGTTCATGGATCTCATGAATAGGGTTTTCAGAGAGTATCTCGACCAGTTTGTTATCGTTTTCATTGATGACATCTTGATCTAATCACGCACTGAGGGGGAGCACGCAGAGCATCTGTGTATGGTTCTACAGACACTGTGGGATCACCAGCTTTATGCCAAGTTCGGGAAATGGAGATTTTGGCTGCGGGAGGTACAGTTTCTTGGTCAAGTGGTGTCAGACTGGGGTATTGCTATGGATCCAAGTAAGGTATCGGCGGTGAAGGAGTGGGGGCATCCCATGACACCGACCGAGGTGCGCAGTTTTTTGGGATTGGTAGGTTATTATAGGAGGTTCATTAAGGGATTCTCAAAAATTACGGGCCCTTTGACGAATATGAATCGGAAGGGGGTACCTTTTTTTGGAGTGATTATTGTCAATTATCTTTCGACGAGCTAAAGGACAAGTTGACATCTGCACCCGTACTTAATTTTCCGAGGGGATGACTAGAGTATCGAGTTTACACCGATGTATCCTTATAGGGACTTGGGGGTGTGCTTCAGCAGGAGGAGAGGGATATAGTTATGCGTCCAGAAAGAGAAAGCCCCATGAGAGGAATTACCCCACTCAAGACCTAGAGCTAGCAGTGGTCATTTTTGTTTTGAGGATATGGAGACATTATCTGCTGGGAGAGCAGTTAACCTTATTCACGGATCACAAGTCACTTTAGTATCTCTTCACACAGAAGGATTTGAATATGAGAAAGAGGCGGTGGATAGAATTCGTGAAAGACTACCAGTTTGATATTCAGTATCATCCTCATAAGGCTAATGTGGTGGCAGACGCAATGATCCGGAGATCGACTGGGGAAATATCAGAGGTCTGGAAAGTAAAGTGGAGAGATCTTTAATACGAAGATGATGTAGCCAGGGCCTGCATGTCAGCAATATCCATTACATCGGAGATCATTATGCGAGTTGTGAGGGCTCAGGCGGAGGATCAGATCTGTCGGGATAGGGTACGCCAGTTGTTAGCTGAGGGAGCAGAGGGGTACTCGATCAGCTCGGAAGGAGGCCTACGCCTAAATGGGAGGTTAATTATGCCAGAGGATGGGGAGTTGAGGCAAGCTATTATGATAGCGTCCCATGGTTCAAGATTTATGATACATCCCGATAGGAATAAAATGTACCAGGATATGAGGAGGCAGTATTGGTGGGTATGAATGAAATGGGACATAGTAGAGTTTGTCTCGAAATGTACCACGTGTTAGCTCTTGAAAGTGGATCATTAGAGACCTTCAGGGATGCTACAACCACTAGACATTCCTGTGTGGAAGTGGGAGAGCATCTCCATGGATTTCATTACAGGGTTACCTACATCGCAGAGGGGTTACGACTCCTTATGGGTCATTATGGATCGGTTGACTAAGGTGGCCCATTTCCTGACGGTTTGCATAGACTTTGAGATGATGCGTTATGCGTAGCTATTCATAGCGGAGATCATTAAGCTTCAAGGGGTGCCGATAAATATTGTGTCTGACAGAGACAAAGTTTTTGTGGCCCATTTTTGGTAGAGCTTTCAGGAGGCCATGGGCACAGAGCTACATTAGAGTATAGCCTATCACCCACAGACCGATGGGAAGACTGAGAGGGTCAATCAGATGCTGGAAGACATGCTCAGGATGTGCATTTTAGACTTTGGGGGAGGATGGGAGAGATATCTTCCTTTGGTAGAGTTCACGTATAACAAATCTTAACAATTCACAATTGGCATGGAACCATTCGAGGCACTTTACAGGAGACCTTATTGTTCACCCGCCTGTTGGTCCAGGAGACATCTGCCAAGTTAGAACTGATTCGATGGCAGATTCGGATAGCTCAGGATAGGAAGAAGAGTTATACTGATACTTTGCGGAGACATGTGGAGTTAGAGGTTAGGGATCAGGTATTATTCTGGATGTCCCCTATGAAAGGGGTGATGAGGTTCGGCAAGAAGGGTAAACTATCACCAAGGTATGTGGGGCCCTTCCCTATTATTGAGAGGGTGGGACCGGTAGCATATAGACAGGGATTGCTAGAGCACCTTCAACGGATACACGACGTGTTCCATGTGGCATCGCTGAAGAAATATCGAAGGAGCGAGAGGGCCTTCTGGCACATTCCACTCGAGGAAATTGATTTACAACCAGACATCTCATATGAGGAGATATCGGTGGCTATTCTCGACCATAGTTAGCACAAGCTACGATCCAAGGTTGTTCCATTAGTTAGAGTGCAGTGGGGTCATCACAGCGTTGACCAATCTACCTGGGAGCGGGAGGAGGGTATGCAGGAACAATATCCAGAGTTATTCACCATAGGTACGACCTAATTTTGGGGACGAAATTCCTTTGTAAGGGGGGGAGTATATAACACCCCGTAATTTTATGAATTTAATAGTTAATTAATTCAGGAAAAATTTAAATTACTAGTGTGTCGTAATTTAATGGAATTAATTATAGAATTTTTATATAAATATTAATCGGGAGAATAATTGGTTATTATTTATGGAAAATTAAATTTACTATGTAAATAGTAATATTTAATGATGTCTTAAGAGTATTAATGACGTGGGGTTTACTTATCTCAACCGAGAGTCGATTCCAGACTAAGTTAGGTGGGAGATAAGAAATTTTATAAACTTATCTGGATGCCAATTCTGAGTGAACGATTGAGTCCGTAAGGGCCAAAATAGTCGGAATAGATTACCCGGGGGTAGGAAATGGGTCTCGGGGCATTTTTAGGCATAGCTGGGCCCACACGGGGGTATTTGGGTCACTTGGACTTGGCCATTAGGCTAAAAATGGGATTAAGCCTAATTATTTAATTAAAGGGAAAAGGGGAACGACTAATTTCATTGTGGAAAATCTTTAGTAGGAGAGAATGCCCTAAGGAGTAGTTAAATGCACTGGGAACCAATTTGGGAGACAAAGGAAAGAACAAAAGGGGATTTCATCATCAATCTTGAGTATCACAACTCCAGATCAGGCCCTACGACACCATAAGGCAAGTGTTTAACTTGTTTTAGCATCTATTTGTATTACAATTCATATTTGTGTGATGTGGGAATCAAAATTCGTTTTGGGATAAAGAGGGTACAAAAATGGGGGTTTTGTAAATCAACCTCCTGATTAGAAATTCTTGTAGAGATTCATGATATAATCTGAGATTTATATGTACTGGTCAAATGTGAAAACCTAGACGAATTATGAACGAATCTGAGATGATAATTTGGTGTTGAGACTAATTAACGAATGACATGGGTTTTTCCCCAATTCAGAAAATTGGAGAGAATTGAAATTAAACGGGGTATGGAAACTTTATGGGGGTTCCTTATGATGTTCTTGGTGTATTAAATTGATTAGAGGACTTGGGTTAGACTGTAGAAGGATTTGGAAATTTAAGGTTTTCTTCTATGGCAGAAACAAGCTTTCGGAGAAGATGAATACATGTTCGATCGATCGATCGATGGATGGGAGCGATCGATCGATGGTCAAGGATTTTTTTCCAGGTCGGCTAGTTTTAGTATATAAGGGAAATTTATATAAAATTATGTTCCCACACCTTATTTAGTGAGAAATAAATATAGGACATAAATTCTTAACAATTATGAGGGAAAGTAATTGGGATTTGGAGGGAATTTATGGGTGACACATTGTGGTTAATTTTTGAGAAATATATTGCAAAATATTAAAATTCGGATCAAGTGGGCGAGTCTGGGTATTGTGGTTGAGCGATACAAAAGTAATTAAATTAATTAATGTGCAAATTAATTAATAATCTGAGTGGGACCATAAAATCGAGTTATGACGTATAGGCTAGTGTTACAGGTTTAGTACACGGTAAAGCCGGGATTATTTTATATATATACGGTGTGCGATAGTGTATATATATGGTGTGTGTATTAATAACAGTGGCTAGATATTATTATTATATATACTCTAGTTCTATTAGGGGAGGTTGCGCGTAGAGGGTGAATCCCCTAGCTTGAGGAGTAGGGCGAGTATATCCCCAGGTCATAACGTCCATTATATAGGTGAGGGGCATCTCACTTTCAGGGAAGGAATATGATCGCCTCTAATATTTATGTTATTAACCAAGTTAGTGAGCGATTCTGACTTGGGGTAACTAGGTTATGTGAATACACCTAGTGGGATAGCACTTTAGAGAATATACATTCGGTGAGTTATTACTCGGGAGGATGGTTACTATCATTTATTATTTATTATTCCAACATATGTGTGAATGTTGTAATGTGGTTATACGTATATAATGAGATAAATAATTATATACGGGTAAATTAATACAGGACGTGAATTGTATTATATGTATAACGGGTGTGAAAGTTATATGAATTTAAAAAGGGGAATGATTAATTAAGTTAATGTTGATAATAACTTAGAAATCATAATTATTGGATACTCGGTTAGAGTAGGGTGGTTGCAAGGAGTTATATCATTTATCTAGTGATGGGATAAATAACTATGGGAATTAATTAAGGCGTTAGTCGTGCACATTAGAGAAGGGGTGAGGATGTCCTCAAGAGAGTGCGACACTAACTAAAATATGAAGAGCATGCATACATATTTATTACTACAAGTTAATCATTTGCTAAATATTTTTTCAAATATTTTGGGTTCTAACCCTTACTATAAATATTTTTTTAAAACCTTTTAGGAGTCCAGCCACAGGGACGCCATACTTGACTCATTCCAGGGATCCTTTGTTGCAGCATATGTGGATGTTGCGGGAGTTTGATAGGTGCCTCATTATTTTTATTTCTAGTATAGAAATTTCCTATCAGTTACTCGAGCATGTTGCTCATAGATTTATTTAGTATTTATGTCAGACTTGTTGAGATTTATCATTATCTGTCTTTACTTTTGTTGGATTTGAGTCGATGGTTTATTCAGTCAATTTATTTAGATGTGAATGGTTGATTTCAGTTAATTGTGATTGTTTAAATTATTTCGTTTCCGCATGTGTATTTCATTAAATTAATGAAAAGATAAAACTTGGCACCAGTCTAATTTTCTCACTTGGGTGGTTAGTAATTAAAAAGGCGACAGTGATGCTAAGAATGAACCAACTGAGAAACCTGTTCTAATTTAATTTAGGACTGATCACCCGGGGTTAATTAGGAGAGGTGTCACAACTGATCTCTTCAAACATTTTGATCTTAAAATTTTGTTTGGTCCCAAATGGGCCTCATTTAGAAGAGCCTAAAAATAACTCTAAATGATTTAAAACCATTCCTAAGACTTATACCAACCCAATAGGCTTTCAAACCATCATTTTATACTAAAAACAACATTGTACGCATCCATTAGCCTAATACAAAAATACAACAAACCAAATAACTAACAACTCAGTTATTTAATAGTATTTTGATACGATCCCGAGTATTAATTAATGTAATTAGTTAATCACTGTCTCTTAAGTTCCAATTTTAATCTAACTTAAATAACACACTACAATATAAATGGTGACATCTCTAGTCATAGCAAGCACAAATTATTAATTTTCAAATTTTAAATAACTAAAAAATAAGCATAAAAATATGAGGTATTACATTCTTCCCTCTTTAAATAAAGAATTTCATCCTTGAAGTTTGAATTCTTTATTTTCCTAGTCGAAAATCTTAGAATATCTCACCCGTAACGTTCTCACACTACTAAAACAAGAATCTTCTCATCCTATGACCTAGCATACATTATGGTTTTTGTTATCATGAATCACGTTTAGCTACATTCTTAACCAAACTAAGCTAATCGTTATAACACCAACTTGATAATCAAGGATTCCTTTTTATATACCCCTAAAGAAACACATCGTGTACATTAATGGTGGTAAGGTGCGGTCAACGACATCGGCCTTGCCATACTTAAACTTTCTAAAAGGAACTTTATTTAGTTACCTACCCCTATAAGAACTTGGACTCCATAATTCCCATGTCGGATGTCACTAAAATGCATGACCTCCCTCTTAAAGTAATGAATCAAGACTTCCCTCATCCTTCATTTCAGTTGCTTTTTCTGACCAAACTTCCCATTCTTAATTACATACACACTATCCTGCAAGGTATACTAGTCACAACCCGACACAAAAGGCTTACATAACTCACAACTCTAATCAACTTGATCAACCTACCTCTCATAACCCCAAATGATCCTTTATCCCCCTTAGAACCAGGAACCGTGTCATAATTAAATGAGTATGCTCTCTTAAATCAATACTCTTACTCATTTATGGAACGTAAAGTGAATCATTAAATGTGCATTTTGATCAAAGCCACCCTCTCTAACTTTGGGGACACTCTCAGCAAAACATTTTCCCCAAAATGCAACCCTCCCTTGTCGTCAATCGAAGAAATGACTTATTCCCAATACTATATACATACCTACTCTTGGTAAATTTCAACCTTGGTGCATAAATCACCCTTAGTCACAAATTTGGGTGTATTGGACACCATCAATGCACCACTCTCTCTTCAACGAGTTATCATCGCAATTTATAGTGAACTACCCCTTCATGCGATCAAAAACCCATTGATGATGCACTCGTGCCATATTTCGCTAAGATGTTGCCTTCAAGATATCCTCCTCTCCTTCTCATCAAGAATGATAACTCGTTCTTATTTTAATTATGAGGAGGAAACACTCTCCTCAACTGCCCCGATAGATTATAAATACATAACAGTAAACACTCGTCTCGTATCTTAACCTTATCCTAGTCCTGGCGTATCACACAACCGCTTAGTGAACCATTCCTCTTTTGGAACTCCTGTAAATTAATACCATCCCTAAATGCTCAACCGAATCAAAAAAGGTATGTTGTCCACTCCCACGACACATTTACTATCACTGACGAAGTCAATTCCATGAAATGCTCTCACGACGGATTTTCTGTTAATGCCATTTCTAAGGAAAACATAAATCTCTTACGTAGGTGATAACTCAGCACCTATCTAAGTAAAACTTCAAGGTCTTTGGACTATTGGTGGCACCTTCACGTGACCATAATCCCTATAATGTACTCAAATCCATACATATACAAGCATGCTACCATTTTTCTCGAGCCTAAGCATAACCGCCCAAAGAAATCCTCGCCCAAACACAATATGAAAATCCTACCCCTGGTAGTCGATATAAGAGTAAAACATAACTATGCACACAATCTCAATAGTAATACGATGATATCTCATCTAAAATCAATAAGGCAGCTGAAATCGGGTAAACTAGATCAACTGTAACGTCTCTATAATCATAATGTAAATTACCCTCCTCCCGACTGTGGGTAACCATAAATACATAGATCTTGAAGGAAAACTATGTGTCTCGTAATCATAGTATACACACTACAAATAAAAATGACAAATCCTTAATGATTATGACAAACTCATACACACAAGACATAAACGTACCCATAACCATTCCCCGAAGGAACTCCAAAAAAAAAATTATCACTAAGGAATCTAATAACTAGGTGGCCTCACGTTCCACAAGTGTGTCACCTTCCTCTAAAGGAACTATTAAAATGGCAGTCCCACTGACGGCCCTGCTGACCTTACCTCATTGATCGTATATTCTCAAATTTGTCTCATTTACCCTGCTCTCATAAGTTGTGGATCTACTGGCCATAATTCCCCTATCCCTACTAGCCAAAATAGATCCCATCATTTACTCTTTGAACCCATCTTGGGATCTTCTCCCATATGTCTTTCTTTCTACTAATGAGGTATCCCTACTCGGTTCCATGCTACACCGTCTCTATTTATTGGACTTACTTTTGCCTCATTCTTCCAAATCTTAGGGACTCTATCCTTATTTGTTATAATAATCCTAAAGATATAGGAGCGTAACTTCAACCATTCGAGCGTAAGTGATGAACAACGGGCTCTATCAACTCAACTAGCCTTTCTCATACTAGCAAATGTTGAAAACATCTCCCATCACCTTCGTATCAATTTCTCCCCATGCAAAAAGAGAAAGATAGTTAAATTCTACCTCATACTGACCACCACATGGTTGCACAAATTAGGTCTTTGAAAACTTACTTCTAATGCTATTACGGATGGTGAGTGAAAACATTTCCCCTTGAAGCACATGCTAAGCACTTGATAAAGGTCTCGCATCTAAAAGACCTTAACTCTCGACTGAAGTCGACCTCATGCGTGGGACGTCTCACAAGCGAAATCCAAATAAGAAACCCTCCCATAACACTTGGTCTGATCGAGTCGTTCATTGGGAAATAATGGTGTGAAACCCCCTAAACGTCCATCTTTATAGAGAATACAAACCGTAAACGGTAAATCTCTAAAGTAATAAAAGAACGCAATGCGAAAAGTGACAAACACGCTTAACATACCTAGGAAACTAGAACCTGGAATGCTCTGATACTAAATATAATAACCCAAAAAATCCATAAATAGATTGATCAGGTCTAACATAAAATTCACGGGAATCAAAAGTTTTGGTAACATTATTAGAATAAGAAATAAGCATGAATCAAAAGAGCGATGAAAAAAATAACAAAATGATGAATCCACACAAAACCAACTCTGATACCAATCACCAACCAAATAACAAAAATCATCTATGAATGTAAATAGACCAATACAACCAAACTGAAAATAAAGGAGTGTGATATAAGGATGATCTACACTTTCTCGACTCCTATAATCCTCACAGTAAGAAATGGAATGCTGCTAGAGACGCTTGTCTAACGATCATGCATTTACAGTGAAAAAGTACCACTTAAGTCGTTTAATTCAAGATTAAACTATATAAATGGTTCCGAACAGTTTATTGAAGAAACTATTTTCTTAAAACAAATTTTTAACACAAGATGTGTAAGACAGTATGAACGAGTTCTTTAAGGTATAGGTTTACCAGTTTTGAAAACGAAAACCTATAAGGGACTTAAATCAACACAGCCTCGATAAAGGGATGAGAGGAAGAGGAAGTATACAAGTACAATTTTAACGTGGTAAAACCCCACCCAATTGGGGAAACATCCACAGAGGTCTCTACACCACAAAAGTAAAAATCCACCAAAATAGAGTAACAATTTACAAACTATATACTAATAAAGACACATAATCAGACCTAATTCTAAGTTCATAAATGTACCAAATCCTCTGGATTTTTTTACTTTTCCCAAGGCTCTAATGTTGTTGATGTTCTCTTAGCTTTATAACTCCACTTCTTTTAGCTTTACATCGACTCAAAAGTCCAAGATCTCAATACCAACACTTTTCAATGTAGTTGTGTGAAGGTGTAAGTCGTGATGTTCTCAAAATCACATGCATGCAACTCACACATGCTTAATTACAAAAAGGATGCTAATCAAATTACAAACATATCACAAATATGTAAAGATTTCCAAAATCAGTTTAATCGAAACTATCGGACTTTGGATCTTTCAATATATCCATAGATCAAGAGGGAATCTTGCTATAATCACGAGCCAAGATCCTAAACACTTACTTATTTTGAAAATATACAAACTATTTCACAAAATGTGAAATATGTGAAAGTGAATCCCCAATCAAGATCTTAAATTAGATATGAGTCTGAATGTTCAAAGAAACTGAAATCAGAAACGGTTTTGTTGGTCTTAGGGTTTGAAAACATAACACTTGAAAATAGCCAACAAAACTATGATTTCTCGAAATAAGAAATCAAAACAAAGAGAGATAAACATGGAATGTATCACATAACATCAATCTCAGTTTTCTATGAGAGAAAATGGGATCAAACTGTTGTGATTAAGTCGAAAAAGAGATAAAGGACAGAAGAGGAATGATCTTCATAACTCTCAAACTAACACACTCTCAGAAATATTTTTTGGTGAGATTTGGTCGGAGTTTAGTTTAGGGTTTTCTTTTTCGCTCTTCTTTTTTTTCTCTCTCTCTCTCTCTTTTCTCTTCTCTTTATTTTCTCTCAAAAGTGAGGCAAGCAAAATATTGTAATCGCAACACTAAGGCATGTATTTATACTAAGCCATGCAAGCCTCTGGAATTTCGAAGAAAATGAATGGTCACGATTAAGCCTTAAGTGAACAAGGTAAATCTGATGGCTAACAATGCACCACAATTATAAAGCCTCCGATTGATTTAAACGAAAACACAAGGATCGGGTAAAAATGCATGTCGGCCATAGATTAAAATAATCCAATGATTCACAATAGAACATAGGAATGTGTGGGAAAGAAAACCCAAATCCAACTATTATGAGATTAACACGTGTAAGACTGTGATGTCTTGTAAAACGCATGTTTTTTAACTTTCAAAAATACAATTTGTACCCACACAATTATCAAGCGCATTTGATTTCTACCCAAGCAAGTTTTTAACAGCTTAATGAATTTACAAAACAGCCCACAAATTTTTAAAGCCAATTTTAAATTTTTAAAAATTGTTTAATAAATCTTAGAGATTATTTAAAATATCCCAAAAATTATGAAAAAATTATTTTAAAGGGATTTAACTCACACACCCTCATATTATGAAGAATGCAATATCATATGCAATACATAAATAATCCTAGGTATGGTGTTGGTGTTTATACCTTTGGACTATTAGAGGAAATCAAAATGAAGAGTCTCAAGGCTTGTTGGTTTGAAAAGGGTATGACTCAATTTTGTCACCATTTCCAAACTAGATAAGCACCTATATAATATAAACTCAACTGAGTCAAAGATAGAGGGTGCTTCAATCTCCCCCTTTGGAAATATGAGACAAAATCTCCTTTAAGTCATCTAGGACTCGTAGGGTTACAAAAGAATAAGAAAAACTTAGTCCTGTATAAAAATTCTATCTACCTAATATCCTAGAAATAGAAAATTACATAACTCAACTAGATACAGACCAATACCCTATCAAAATTCTGTTGCAAATGAAGGTACTGATTTCGGAAAATAAGATAACTAAGATAAAGCTTTTTAGTTGAGAATACACCAAAATGTCCAAGAGGACTCAAATTTCTGCCCCATTCTTTCTCAAATAGAAAAAGGGCAAAGTAAACAAGTAGGAAACAATAAATCATTGTTTTGCCATTACCATACCAATAGATTTGCATAAAGATTCAAGTCAAAGAAGGTCTAATGGTTTGGTAAATCGGTAAGCTAATTGCAATTAAGTACGTGGGTAAATAATTTCTAACTCCTTAGATTCAACTAACTCGCATATAAAATGATCTCTGATTTTAATATGTTTGGTACAAGAGTGTTGAACTGGATTTTTAGAAATATTAATCGTTCTTTTATTATGACAATAGAGATGTAACTTATCTTCAGTTATATCGTAATCTTTCATCATTTCTTTCAGCCAAAGTAATTGAGCACAACAGCTTCCTGCTGCAATATATTCGGATTCGGTAGTAGACAGGGAAATGAAGTTTTGTTTCTTACTACTACATCCTAATAAAATATTACCAATGTAGTAACACGATCCTGAAGTACACTTACTATCATCGGTACACCCGGCCCAATCAGCATCGGTGTAACCTACTATAGTACTAGAAGTGTGTTTAGTGTACCAAAGTCCTAAGTTTAGAGTGCCTTTAATGTATTTGATAACTCTTTTAACGCACAATATATGACTCTCTTTACGATTGTTTTGATATCGGGCACACACGTAGACAGATTACATGATATCAGGACGGGAGGTAGTAAGGTAAAGTAAGCTTCCTATCATACTACGGTACAAGGTAGAATTAATTGATTTCCCATTCTCATCTTTAGAAAGTTTGATAGAAGTACTCATAGGAGTCCTTGCTTCTTTAGATGTTTTTAGACCAAACTTCTTGACAATCTCTAAAACGTATTTGGATTGCGATAGAAATAATCCATCTGAATTTTGGTTAACTTGGAGCCCTAAGAAGAATTATAACCCCCCCATAAGTGACATTTGAAATTATTTGTGCATAATGTCCGAGAAGGTCTTAACTTCTAAAGGGTAGGTGGATCCAAAAGTGATATCGTCAATATAAACTTTAGCTATAGTAATATTGTTGTCAAAATGTTTGACAAACAAGGTTTGGTCATTTCCTCCTCTCCAAAATTCGTTATCTAAAAGAAAGGTGGATAGACGCTCATACCAAGATCTAGGAGCTTGTTTTAACCCATAAAGATCTTTTTTAAGATGATAGACATAATTTAGGTGATGAGGGTCAATGAACCCCTTAGATTGTTCTACATAGGTCTCCTCAGTTAAAATTCCGTTAAGGAAGGTTGACTTATCATCCATTTGATATAGTGTGAAGTGAAAATGACAAGCTATTGCAAAAAGTAAGCGAACAAATTCGAGGCGAGTAATAGGGGAAAAAGTTTCCTCGAAATCTATTCCTTCAATCTGAGAGTAGCCCTGGGTAACTAATCTAGATTTATTTTGAATAATCATCCCAGATTCATCAGTCTTATTTTTAAAAATCCAGCATGTGCCAATAATCCTTTTATTTTCAGGCATGGGTACAAGATACCATACATCATGAGTGACAAAGTGAAGAAGTTCCTCCTGCATAACACTTATCCACAAAGTGTCATTCAACGCTTCATTTACAGTCTTTGGCTCAATAAGACACACAAAACATGAAAAATGAGCAATGTTACGAAGTTGAGATCTTGTACGAATAGGCTCAGTAGGATTAATAACTACACTATCTAAAGGATGATCTTTGGAAACCCAGTTAAGTACTTCAGGGGTCTCAGTTGGTAAGGATTCAACTATTTCTAGAGAGTCATAATTTAAAATGTTTTCGTACTTATCCGCAATAATTGGTTCTTTGTTCTTACTTTCTACATTGGTGTCACTTACAACCACATTAATGGATTCCATCATGGTTTTGGTACGAAGATTGTATACATGGTAGGCTCTACTATTTGGAGAATATACTAATAAAATGGCTTTATCTCTTCTGCTTTCGAATTTAGACAGATGTTCTCTGTCCTTACAGACATAACATGTGCTAATAAAGGTTCTAAAGTATTTTAGATTAGGTTTCTTCCCATACCAAATCTTATAGTATGTTTGTTTGGTATTTTTCCTTAAGTAGACTCGATTGATTATATGACAGGCCATACGAATGGATTCTACCCAAAAATATTTAGGTAGGTTCCTTGCATGAATCATCACACGGGCTATTTCTTGAAGAGTGCAATTTTTACACTCAGCAATTCCATTTTGTTGAGGTGTATTAGGAGCACTAAATTCATGTTTGTAACCATTATAGTCACAATATTCAATGACACCTGAATCTATGAATTCTCCTCCTCAATTACTACGAATTCTATCTACTTGGGAGTCCTTTTTGTTTTCTATACGAACAAAGATTTTCAAAAACTTACCGAAGGTTTCTTATTTGTGTTTTAAAAAGGCAACCCAGGTAAATCGAGTGAAGTCAACAACCACAACAAGGGTGTAAATGTTATCGCAAAGACTAACAGAACGAGAAGGACCCATTAAGTCCATATGGATGAGTTCTAGAGGTTTAGTGGATAGAACTTGTTTAACTTTCTTATGGGGAGCCTTAATAATTTTCCCTTCTTAACACGGACCACCAACAATGTTTAAAATCGGTTTGATCTTAGGAAGACCTATAACTATCTCTTGGGAGCACAATTTGCCAAGACTATCGTAATTAATGTGACCCAACCTATTATGCCACATCTCATTATCATCCATTCTGGCAATGTTACAAACCTCTGTACTTATTTTAAATGTGTAACAGTTATCTAGAGTACGGAGTCATGTAATAATGCAATCACCTTTTTCATTTAAAATTTTGCAATTGTTCTTTGAAAAAGTGATAGTATGGTTTGAGTCATAAAACTGTGATATACTTAGTAAATTGGATTTAAGACATTTTACCAAGAGAACATCTTCAAGAATGGGTAATCCTTCTTCATGGAGTGTTCCTTTACCAATGATCTATGTTGATACACCATCTCCAAACAAGACTTTTCCTTCGGAGAAGTTAGTTTTATTTTAAAGTTTGGAATCATCCCCGGTCATATGTTTGGAATAACCTAAGTATAAATACCATCTAGTTGTCTTATGTTCATCTTTAAAAGAACTTATCACATTGTTACATTTCAACTGGGGTAATAGATCATCTTTTCTAACCCAAATTGCTCTACTTTTTAATTTGCGCTTATTAGCTCATATTTGATAAAACTTGCGAGTTATGTCTTTTCTTTAAAGATTTGTGCGCATATTTATTAGCATTATAAACAGTTTGATAAATTGGTCTAGAAAAGAATCTAGGATTCCTTCTTGTTGATGGTCTTTTAGTATTAGTCCTTTTCCTTCAGTTATGATAGTTAGAACTCTTGTTTGGCTGTCTAAAAAGGACACAGTTGTTTCGGCTTCTCCTAGAATAGTTGAAGTTATGGTAAACAGGAGAGTTATAGACTGGATTACATAGACGTTTAGAATAGCAACCATCAAGGGAATGTCCATAGACATCACAATCGAACCAATAAATGTGGAACGTAGAACTCATAACCTTAGGAAAATTATTATTCACAGGTTTGTCTAGGTTTTGAGCTCTAGTCTTGTTCCTAGGTGGCATAGGATGAAAAATCTAATCTTCTTGTCGAATAAGGGGGTAGACGTATTTATCCTTTTGTTCAACATTATTCTTAGAGTAACTTGATTAACAAATGTCTAACTTCAGTTGTTTTATATCAAACTCATCTTTCAAACTTTGAAAGTTTGGACAAGTTTCAATAGGTCCTTTGCCACCAAACACAAACTTTATTGTTTCAACGTTTTTAGTTTGGGTCTTAGATTTGGGACAAAATCCTATTCATGTTCTATTATTAGAATTTATTTGACTTTCACCAACACAATGTTCAAAACATTTGGAATTATTTCAAATTTTGCAAATTTTATTAAGACTGTGGATGTTTTTTCTTTTGTTTGTTCTAATTCGAACAACGTTCCTTTGTATTTATTTTCCAGAATTTCATTTGAGCTAGAAAACTCTTTCAGTTTTTGTTCAAAATTTTTGGTTTCATTCTCATGAGTTAGACATTGAGTAGTGTACTCTTCAGCATTCTGTTTAATCATCTGACTTAGGGTTTCTATCTCCCGGGTAAGATCCTTGATAATATTTTCAAGCCTAGTGCTTTTCTTAAGAATTTTTGTGTATAGTGTGTGAATGTCAGGAAGATCATCGTTGTCGAATTCATTAAGTGTGCAGTGTCCCCTCGCGGTTCATTTTTAGGACTCACACACCCATTGACATCAATAATAGAGTGTTCCCTTTGACTCACACACACAGCATTTGAAGCATTATCAATATTCTCAGGCAATAAGGCAGATAAACTAGTAGGCATAGTATCAGTTAACATAGCATGATCAGATTCCTCATCATCAGTGTAGATTATCTTAGCAAAGAATGACATACAAGGGTTAAAAGTGTTAGACGACTTAGGTTCATTATTTTCAGAGTCACTAGAGTCATCCCAAGTCTTTCTTAAATAAGACCTATTATGTTTGTGAATTTTGTCTAAGTTAGCTCTACAGTCACTAGCCATGTGTCCTAACTTCCCACATCTATAACATTATACATTTTTAAGGTCTTTCTAAGGTCTCTTGTGATTGTCAATCTGGTGTTTGCCTTGTCTTCTCTCATGAGGTTTATTGTTAGAGTGGTTTAGATAAGTAGATTTGCCTTGTCTTTTTGATATTTTATTTCAAAAGTTCACAATTTTCTTAAACTGTTTAGACATTAAGGCAATTTAATTATCCAAAGTATCTAAATTACGGTCCTTATCAGAGTCTAAGTCAATGTTAGGTATGCTAAATTCAGGTGTGGTCAACTTAGATAAAAAATCAAGATTGGAGGCAGACTGCTTCTTTTGGGACTGGGTTAATTATTTCTTAAATTCTAATTCCATTTCCACAGTTCTCAATTTTATACTGAAGAGTTCAGGTGTGAGATTTTGATCATCCATCTCCTCAATTGCATATCTCTTATTATCAATTTTTGTGGAAATGATCTTAATATTTTAGAAACAATTTCCTTTCTATCATAAACAATACCATTAGCATGCAATTTGGTCAGAATGTTTGTCAGTCTAATATAAAATTCATCAAATGACTCAGTCTCAGTAATGATCAAGGAGTTTTACTATTGAATTAACATTAGTGTTTTAGCAACTTTAACTCTGGTGTCAACCTCATGTGCAGTCACTAGGGTGTCCCATGCTTCCTTAGAGGTAGAATAGAATGATATCCTCTTATATTCGTGTTCATTAATAGATATGAATATGGCATTTTTGCCTTTATTGTTGTTAAGGGAAGTCAGTTTCTCTTCTTTAGTGAATTCACTTAGTAACTTTCTAATCCCCACAGTACTTCCTTCAGTGGATAATTTAGTAGGAAAAGTGTAACCATTTTCAATAAATTCCCAGACATCATCTCCCAATGTCCCTTAGATGAAGGCAGCCATCCTTACTGTAATACCCCATAATTTTAATGATTTTTATTTATTGGGTTAATTGAATTAAATGAGAATTAATTTGGAAATTAACCCGAAAATAAATACTTGCGAGATGTGAGTTGGTATTTGATTATGATGTTAAATAAAATACTACTGAGAATATATGGTAATATATGAGTATTGAAAATGTTAAAATTGTCACGAGGCAGAAATATGACAATTTGGGAAATTTAGTTGGGACGCGTGTGTCAGTCGTGTCAGGAATGAATTTAATTTGATTAAAAAGTAAATTATATTTTCATCAACTGAATGATCATTTTGAGTGCGCCAACGTGTCCGGAAGGGTCGAAATAGTCAGAAAACACTAGCCGGGAGTTTAGTTTGGGTCCCGGGGCACTTTTAGGCCAAATCGGCAACCCAGAAGGGTATTTTGATAATTTTAAAAATTGAGAAATTAAAACCCACGAATTTTAGAGTTAAATTAAATATTATTAGAGAGGCCACTAAGGCCATTACTAGCCAAAAACAAAAGAGTGGATTACGGGGGGGTTTGAGAGAAGTTAGAGAGAAGTTGAAAGAGGTTTCAAACCAAACCATCTCCCATCACCATCATTTTGGAAGGGATTGTGACCGAAAAGAGGAGAGAATCAGCATAATATCCGAAAACAAATCTGAAGAACGAAACCTAAGGCAAGTGATTTGATGTTATTAGTTTCAATGAATATTTCCTTCATGTTTAGTGTAGAGATTTGATATGCTTTGAAGATTTTGATGAAAACTCAATGTATTTATCTTGGAACTCGTAAATTTGGATAGGGATTGCATGTAGAGTGTTTATGAACGAAATTAGTACCTAAAAGACTAAACTTTGATGATTTAAAAATGGATTAATGATGAGTATTTAGGTTCAATAAAATTCTGGGTTCATGTTCATAAGGTTTGGGGGAAGATTTGGGAATTTATAGCGATTACATGTTAATTAATAAGATTTGACCCCAAAAATATGGTAAGAAATGACTTAGGGTGACCTAGAATAGTTTACCAACACAAAAACGTAGTTAGTATGAACTTGGGATGGAATTGGAAAAAGGAATTTGGTGAAAAACGTAATGGGGAAAAATTCTGGGAGTTTCCTGCCATCTCGTTAGAAGACCAACCCAGGTCGTTCGAAAGAGCTTCTAACGAGATGCCAGTGTCACTTCTAACTAGTTTAGAGTTCATTCAAAACCATTCGTTTGAACGACACTCATTCGAACGACCTCGTTCAAACGAGATTTCAATGACTTCTAACGAGTTCACAGAATGGTCTTTTTAGGCCCGATTTTAGTTTTAAACTTTCCGTAGGCCTATCTAAATGAGTGTTATTCTTCCCTTATGATTAGTGGGTATAGTTGTGAGTTTGGAGTACATTGAGGATTAAAACATAGAAGTATATAATGGATCAGGTGACTTCTAGGGGTTAAGGGATAAGTACCAGAATTTGTGACGTGAGAGGAGTTGATAATCTATAATGTATATTTTTGTAGCTGGTAAGCGTACTACATTAATGACGGTATCGGAATGTAAAATATACCTCTATTAATATTATAAGAAATATAAGATGTGTGAATGCTTAGTATATATGGTTATCTGTGTATAACATACCTACCATACTTGCTATCACGGGAGGTCGGCGTTCGATCAAGACCATCTAATCTTTGTGTGCCTACAGGGGGATTTAGATTGGTACCTCGAGGACATAGGTCAGAGAATGACTTATTGGTGAGGTAATAAGTCTGCTGATTATGGGAGCATAGGTATGTGCGTGACCCATGTGATGTGAACTATGTTCGCTTCCATTATGTGTGATTGTTACTTATCGAAACGATTCCTAAGAGATTCGGAATACGTGATCGTTATATACGTGATGTACCGGGATTTGATAGCATAGTATGTGTGCACCGCAGCTTAGTCTAGGGGTGCCATAATTGTATATTTATGATGAGATTGATATACTGAAATATTGAAATGGACTGTGTATATAAGTACAGTGTGAATTAATGTAACATCCTTGTAGTGCTAGAAATGGGAAAACTCTCAGTTTATATTAAGATGTCGGGAATTAAACCATGAATAGTATAGTAAAGTCGGGTTATGGATTGGTCTGGTCAGATAGTGGAATAACTAGAATGGGTATGGGTACGATAGGCGTGCACAATTAGTTGAGAGGTGAGGAACTCATGTGAGAGCACGCACTATCATGTATTTTATATTCACTTTTTAATGACATTAAACACTTGCTATATTTTAAACTATTTTCACAATCGGGCTCTGACCCGTTTGCTTTCAAATCTATTTTTTCTTGTAAAAACCTTTTAGGTGCCCAGCCACAAGGACACCAAGCTTAGAAGTTTCATTCCAGTGATGTGCTGTAGCTGTTGTGGAAGTTACAGGACCTCGATTATAGACTCCTCCACTTTCTACCTTAATTCCATTTCAGACTTATTTATCTGTAGGGCATGTCGCCCCTTTTCTCTTAGAGACAGTTTGTTTATCCAGTTTATTTCAGTTTTGGATTTAATTAATTTGTGATTCATACTTGGTATTTGGTTGTATTCAGTATTAGGATTATTTAGAGGAGTATTCCTCCAGATTCACTGTTATTCCATTGTTATTCTATTGTGACTGTGTTGTGATTATGGTATTAGCATTTCAAAATTTAAATGGATTGTATGTTAATCTTATCTAATTTAAAATTGACAACTCACTTTTTAAATATTAGGTAGCTAGTAATTGTTAAAATGTTTTTCGACAGTAATGCTATGAACTGAACCAACTTGACATTTTGTATTAATTTGAATAAAGGAGTAGCTACCCGGCATTTAATTAGACGGGATGTCACACTTACCTTATAGTACGGAAGTTGGTTCCATCAAAGAGAGGGGTCCTGGACAGGTTGGCTAGTCTCTCAAATTTCTCGTCCATAATTTGTTTTCAGAAACTCAAGATCTAAGTAATTTTGAAAAACCAATGCTCTGATACCAATTGAAAAAGTACCACTTAAGTCAGTTAATTCAAGATTAAACTATCTAAATGGCTTCGAACAGTTTGTTGAAGAAACTCTTTTCTTAAAAAAAAATTAACACAAGATGTGTAAAACTGTATGAACGAGTTACTTAACGTATAGGTTTACCGGTTTTGAAAACCAAAACTTATAAGTAACTTAAATCAACACAACCTCAAGAAAGGGATGAGAGGAAGAGGAAGTATACAAGTACAATTTTAACGTTGTAAAACCCCACCCAATTTAAGAAACATCCACGGAGTTCTCTACACCTCCAAAGTAAAAATCCACTAAAATAGTGTAATAGTTTACAAACAATATAACAATCAAGGCCCACAATCAGACCTAATTCTAAGTTCAGAAATGTACTAACTCCTCTCGATTTTCTTACTTCTCCTAAGGATCTGATGTTGTTGATGTTCTCTTAGATTTATAACTCCACTTTTTTTAGCTTTACGTCGACTCAAAAATCCAAGATCTCAATACCAACACTTTTCAATGTAGTAGTGTGAAGGTGTAAGTGGTGATGTTCTCAAAATCACATGCATGCAACTCACACACACTTAACTACGGACATGATGCTAATCAAATTACATACATATCACAAATATGTAAAGATTTCCAAAATTAGTTTACTAAAAACTATCAAACTTTGGATCTTTCGATATATCAATAGATCAAGAGGGAATCTTGCTATAAACACAAGCCAAGATCCTAAACACTTTCTTATTTTGAAAATATACAAACTATTTCAAAAAATGTGAAATATGTGAAAGTGTAAATCCCCAATCAAGATCTTAAACTAGATCCGAGTCTGAATCTTCAAAGAAACTGAAATCAAAAATTATTTTGTTGGTTTTAGGGTTTGAAAACATAACAGTTGAAAATAGCCAACAAAATAATTATTTCTCGAAATAAGAAATCAAAACAAAGAGAGATAAATGTGGAATGTATCAAAGAATGTCAATCTCAGTTTTTTATGAGAGAAAATGAGATCAAACTGTTGTGATTAAGTTGGAAAAGAGATAAAGGACAGAAGAGGAATGATCTTCACAACTCTCGAACTAACACACTCTCAAAAATATTTTTCTGGTGAGATTTGGCCGGAGTTTAGTTTAGGGTTTTCTTTCCCTTTCTTCTTTTTTTTTCTCTCTCTCTTTCTCTTTCTCTTCTCTCTTCTCTCTTCTCTCTTTATTTTCTCTCAAAAGTGAGGCAAGCAGAAAATTGTAATCGTAACACATAAGGCATGTATTTATAGTAAACCATGGAAGCCTCTGGAACTTCGAAGCAAATGAATGGTCACGATTAAGTCTTAAGTGATCAAGGTAAATCTGATGGCTAACAATGCATCGCAATTATAAAGCCTCTGATTGGTTTAAACAAAAACACAAGGATCAGGTAAAAACGCATGCAGGCCATAGATTAAAATAATCCAACGATTCACAATCAAACACAGGAATGTGAGGGCAAGAAAACATAAATCCATCCATTGTGAGATTAACTCGTGTAAGGCCGTGATGGCTTGTAAAATGCGTGTTTTTGAACTTTCAAAAATATAATTTGTACCCACACAATTATCAAGCGCATTTGGTTTCTACCCAAGCAAGTTTATAACAGCTTAATGAATTTACAAAACATCCCACAAAATTAGTAAAAGCCAATTTTAAATTTCTAAAAATTGTTTAAAAATCTTAGAAATTATTTAAAATATCCCAAAAATTAGGGAAAATTTATTTTAAAGGGATTTAACTCACACACCCTCATATTATGAAGAATGCAATCTCATATGCAATACATAAATGATCCTAGGTGTGGTGTTGGTGTTTATACCTTTGGACTATTAGAGGAAATCAAAATGAAGAGTCTGTAATCTTGTTGGTTTGAAAAGGGTATGACTCAATTTTGTCACTATTTCCAAACTAGATGAGCACCTATATAATATAGACTCGGCTGAGTCAAAGATATAGGGTGCTTCATATAGGAACTGCCGCAATATGGGCTTATAAAAATAGTTTTTAAAACAAAACGTAAATAGCAAGCCTATATAGAATAGGATTAGAATTGAATATGGGCCACATCATAATTACACATCTTCCTATTGTGCTTTAACATATTTTAAGTTATTAGGTACCCAACCCAACAACTTAAAATATCATGTGACTCTAAATCCCGAGCCCATATGTCACCCATATAATTAAATCTTTACATCTTCATTCTTTAATATTTAGCTTCACATATTTAGGTCTATCTTTTCATTTTAAAACATAAATTGGGTTGTAGTCTCAAACCTATGATTCGTCTCACTAAATAACAAATATACCAATAACAGGATTATATCTATGTCTATACACATTTGACTATCTCATGCCAATAATATAATATACACATCTCTAGTATATGTAATACACATGTCCAAAACATAAGTATATAGGTGGGCATCCCTACTATAAGTCACATATATCACTAGTATAACACATAAACCGGTACAACTCTCTGTGGTACCACCACGTAATAAGTGCATTTCGTAGGAGAAAGACTCTACTCACGTCTAATGTCCATAAAATGGTACATCCTTCGGCTTGTACAAATAGATGAGCATCTCTTCTGCCCATACAAAATAAAAGCGAATCTTAATGAATTCGGGGATCTTTCTCAGGTACTAGGTATAGTCTTATGCCGTCCTAAATCTAAGACCTCAGCACAATCAAGAGATAAATCACAATGTCTACCATATTAGTTATAAAGCCTACCATACCCAAGACTTTATGAAATAAATCTCCCCAAAGACCCTCTCGATTGTGGTTACCTAGATGTGTGACCCAGGGGGTAAAAATATGATGAAGGAAGATGTCGCCTACTCACTGGGGTAACAACGCGGTCCACATCACACGTGCCCCTCCTAAAATCCCTCCTAATACGATACACCATGAGAACTAACACATGGTATGCATTGAACATAAAACATTACACCCTGGCTAACAGATTAAATCATACACAAACATAACCCTCACAAATGAATTAAGGAAATACACATACACATATGAACCCTACACTACAGGTTCATACAAGCATAGTTATCGTGGAAAGGTATATCATACCTATAACCCTATAAGCATCCCATAAAACATCAACCCTAACCTCTAGGGTTGCTAATTCTAGGTGTAAACTCATCTTATCATACATTAAAAATCATAAATCACTATATTCAACCTCAATTAGACCTAGTCTATTCGCCCAAGGCATTACGTCTATGTATAATCTCACATTTATTTTAAATGAAACCATAGAATATAATAACTGCCTCACTCGGTGAAGTTATAACCCAAACCTAATCTCATCCAAAGGATATTCACCCCACTCGTACATCACAATGATTCAAATCAATCCCGATCAATAATTCAAATCCTCTAACTTACTAATTACTAGTCAACAAACCCATTCTACACTTGGGTATGCCCTCTAATGTCAAATCTTCCATTTAATCCCTTTAAATCAATAATTTTCCCAATTATTTAAATTCCTAACAATTTGAATCATAAGAATATATCTTCCATCTATGATTACATTAAAAGTATGGGCCTACAAACCCTAACCCGGGGCCAAAAAACTAATATTCCAACCAATCCACAAAAGTCCCCACCTAGGCCATACCTGTTACCACCAGTTGACTGGGGCCCTAGGACGGTCGACCGGTCAAAATAGTAATATCCTAATTTTTCCCTTATTATGGTATTCATCATCTTCAACCCCCATTTTCATCTCTCAAACCTACATTAATGAACCCAAAAACATCATTCGAGCACCCAATCAACACTCAATTGATAAAAACGTACATATCGAAACAACCATTAAAACCTATTCCCATCATCAATTCCTAAATATATCCCAAGACTCAACAAAAACTCAATTCGAAATCTAAGACCCCTAGTTTTATCCAATTCTTCAAATTTCCAGGGATTGATTCTAGTAAAAGATTATAATAGAAAATGTGATCATATCATTTTCTGACTATTTCAAGTCATATACATGAGGAAACCAATCGAAATCAAAGGGGATTTAACCTAATTACTAACATAATTAAGTTAATTATGAAATTAATCAATTAAATCTTACAAATAAGATGTTTAGGATTTAGAATCTAATGAAATAGATATAATCTAACATATATGCAATTATATTCATATTCTATATATAACATGCCTTTTGATTGATTGACAAAGCAATCCCTAATTCTCCCAAACCTTCCTTTCCTCTTAGTGCTTTCTCTGTCTAGCCTAGTGCTTCCCCATTGTTTGTTAGAAAATGAGATCCCTAGTGACCTCTTTTAACCCTTTAACCCCGAAACTAGTTTGTAGCCCACATGGGACTCACCTAAAAGATCCTCAAAACAATTTTAAATGACTTAAAACCATTCATGAGCCTTATACTAACTCAATAGGCCTTTAAACCATTATTTTAGACTAAAAACGGACATTTTATGCGTCCACTAGCCTGATACAAAAATAAAACAAACCAAATAACTAACAACTCGATTATTTAATAATATCCCGATACGTGTCCGAGTATTAATTAATTCAATTAATTAATTACGATGTCTTAAGCCCCAATTTCAATCTAACTTAATAACACATAACAATATAAATGATGACATCTCTAGTCACAACAAGCACATATAATTGATTTTGACAAATTAATTAATTAATTAATATGCATAAAAATATGGGGTATTGCAAATAGGGTGTGTTCCTAAAGATTTTTCCATATGAAAGGGGTGATGCAACTTGGTTAGCAGTCGATCATTTTTCATTGCCATTTATCACATCATACCGGATTGCATGGACTGAGCAACCTTTAAGGTGTCGGGGTTGTATACTAAAAGTCATGGTCCACTAGTGAATTTTAGTATGTCTATTTAATGAAAATCTTCACAAGTAATGTTATCATTATATTATTTTATATAGGTGTCTTTTATTCTACACAATACATGATTTGGTGTGTAGAGTTCGGCTTACACACGGAACATCATATCATCGATCCTTATAGAATATATGTCGGGTTCACAATCTTAGATGGAGATGGACACACCATCAATAGGTTATAGCACACTATTTTAGTATGTCTATCTTGATTACGGGAAATGGTATAGTTTTGACTTATTGTGCTAGTACACTTTTGTGTGTATTGAACGGGAGTAATTTGAGATAATTGTCTTTATTCTGAATATATAATATTATGCACATATCATTGTTATTATGAGTGATTAAGCTCTTAATGCGGGAATAATTAATGGACATGTGCATCAATTGTTCATTATGTTGACCTATTGGGTGAGATTCATTTATGGATTAATAAACTTGATAGATTGGGTAATGGTTATTTGTGTATGGTGAACGCTAATTATGAATGGAATCGACGTCTCCGTATAGAGATTGATGATACCCTTTTTATATAGCTTATAAGTTTTGATTATGTTAAACCAGGCTGGTGGATTTAATTATCCGACATATCAAATAAGTTAAGCGGGCGGTCTCAAGGAATATATGAGAGGTTGATCAAATATAATTGTTAGTAATTTAATTTAATCGACGGGGTATCTATGATCTTTACGTGAAGAGATTTTTAAGAATTTAATAGCGAAGAGCTTGAAATTATAATTTTGAGATAGTAGACTAGAATGAAACTATTATTCTTTAGTGGAATGAATAATAATTTATAGAATTATGGAATTAATTAAAGAGTTTAATTAGGATTCCTAATTCTATAGGAAGCTAGTCTCTTATTTATCCCGGGGGTCCCTGTGCTAGCTGTAGAAACCCCCATTCTATTACCCCCTAAACTCTCCTTAGGTCCCTAGCACCTCCCTTCATCACTGAAAACCCAGGTCATAACCCGAGTACCGACCTAGAGGCCATCGGACGCTCCCAGGCTCTGTTTGACCAAAAGTCAAACTCTTCATCTCGATCGAGACTGAATGAATCTTCGAAGGGCCCTGAATCCCCTTTCTAACGATCCGTCCCGTGCACGATTCTAACTTACCATGCGGACGAATGACCCATTTTCCCTGAAACCTTACCCAGAGGCCAAGTAGCCGACACCCAGACTTGCTGCAAGAAAAAGGAAAAATCAGTATCAAAGAGGGATCAAGACAGAAAAGGATTCAAAAAGATGAAGAAGGTATACCGCAGGATGAAGAACCTCCTCTATCAAACCCAGCTCCTCCGGATCCATCGCATGAGGACGGTGCAACATGGGTACCATCCCTCCATCAGCCCGCCGAATATTATACGAAGGGGTATGCAATCGCATGAAGGGAACCTCTAAAGTCACCGCCTCCACAGACCCCGACAGACCGCCGCCGCTGTGGGAACCCCACCGCCCGACTCGAACCCGCAGGAGGGAAAGGCAAAGCATCATATATGCTGGGTGCCATCAACCAGCTCGTCACAAAATCCAAGTAATCATACGGTGCATCCGTATCAGTATACAACAGGTAGGACTCATCGATTATCGTCGTGATCCTCGTATCCTCCGACAGCAGTCGCTCCCGCCTCATAGACGTAGGAGGCTGCGCAGGTGGTACCACCACTTCCTCCTCGGCAATCTGTCGAACAACCCTCTCTCCAAGATACCAAGAATGGACAAACTCATGCGCTAGCAAACGCCTCATCTGCGTATTCACCCCAGTCACCCCCTATCCTGAATGGTTGTCCCCCAAGGGTAAAAAGTCACCTGAAAATCCTCAACAGGCAAAAGTCAATACAGAATTAAAACATGCAAAAAACCAAGACTGAAGAGGAAAGAGTCTTACCCTACCAGTGGTCAGTCCATTCAAGACCTGACGCACTGCCTCCAAAGAGAGAGATCCCTTCGACTACCAATTGGCCTTTCACCATCGATACAATTGGTAGAAGTCCTCAACAGTATCGTCCTTCAAAGCGATCAGCTGGGTATTACACCCAATCACCTCATAGAACCACATCTTCCAAAGATAAGAATTCACAATAAAAAAAAGGGGACGCATAAGGAAAATACGAATGCATGAACGAAAAATACGCAAATTAAAATACCTCAAGGAGACACGTGGCTCCAGTAATTTGCTGGAAGCACCGGCTGAATGCATCCAAAGAAAAATAGAGGGTCGTCAAAGTCAACCTTCCCCAATAATAGAGAGGGATGTTCAAAAACATCCTCAAGTACGACAAGAACCACAAATGGACGACGTCGCCGCTCGATGCCACCATGAAACCTCCCAACACTAACAGAATAAACAATTGGGCCATCTGCCTCACCTACAGCCCGTCCTCCAAATCAACCTCCCTACTCAGCAAAATGTCCTTCAGCAAGGATAACCGAATAGAATCCCCAGACATTATTATCCCTACGTCACCGAGCGCCGCCCTCACCGCCTCCGGCCTCACCCGTAAAGAACGATCCACCTCTATCTGCTCCCCATCGTAATCCAGCCCCAACAGCTGCTGCACGTCTATGGGAGTCACAATTATCTCCCTAAAACCAAAATGGAAGGTGTGGGTAGTATCCCACCATCTCTCCCCTAAAGCGCATAAGACCGGTGTCGAATGAGGCGTCTCATCCAGCGCAGACGCCAACCTCCCAAAACCCGCTAATGATACCACCTAATGAACCACAGGTGGAAGATGCTCCCAGACATCCTTAAGCCCCGTCGTCCCACGGGCACGCATATTATTCAAAGAGATATCTGACTGTCAAAAGAAGAAACCTTGTCAAAATTCAAGAAAAAAAGGAAAATTCACCAAAAAGAGAAGAATGCCAAAAGTTAGGTTACTTACATAACCGTCGGGGCTCACTACCCTCGAGGACCGATGACACGATGGCTCTCACAACAAGGTCCACTCATCTACAATCGGCTCAAATGCATCAAAGGAGTTCTTACTCCCCAAAGTAAGAGGTGCCCTATCACTCCACTCCACGTTCGCCCAGTCATCAACAGTCAACCATTCCCTATGTGCGGCAGTGCTCACAAATGCAGCCATCTCTTAGAAATCAGAATGCTAGAATGATTTGTAGAGGAAAATCACAGAAAGAAAGAAAGCAGGAAGCTGTGAAAAATGAAAGGGATTCGACCCCTTGGTATAGGTTGCCGAGGGTCATGCCAATCGGCATTGACCCTCACCCACCGATCGGCACTGATCCCTTACCTTCTTGAGGCAGTCCAAAAGTCCATGCCACTGCCGAATGGCACCCCTCATACCATGCCAACCGGCACCCCCGTTAAAATTTTGTATAAATATTCCCAGAAAATGCCAGACATCTTTGAAAAATTCTCAGAAAATTCTTAAAAAATCCCAGGAAGGATTTAGAACATTTTCACCAAGAAAATTTCGCACTCCCTCAAGCGAAACCCCTATTACCCAGCGGAACTCTCAAAAACCAAGTAAAACTCCTCCCGATAACATCCTTGGAGGACCACTAAAGATCACCCCCTATGCCCCAAAGGTTTCAATTTTCCGCGAGCAGTACATCCAAACCCTGGGACACCTAATCACCTCCCCAGTGGAATTTTGGCTATTCCTCCAGAGGATGCAAAAGATTTCCCCAGCAATCGGCCCCCTAACCCAAAACAAAACCACAAGATAATCTCCTAGGAATAGGTCATCTCATCTTCAAGCCCGCAGAATTGGCTTCGACTCGCAGAATTGGTCATCTCCACTTAAGCCCACAGAATTGGTCATCTCATCCTTTAGCCCGTAGAATTGGCTTCGATACATAGAATTGGTCATCTCATACTTAACCCCGCAGAATTGGTTATCTCAACTTTAGCTCGCAGAATTGATCATCTCCACTTTAGCCCGCAGAATTGGCTTCGACTCGCAGAATTGGTCATCTTATCCTTAAGCCCGCAGAATTGGCTTCGACCCGTAGAATTGGTCATCTCATACTTAAGCCCGCAGAATTAACTTTGACCTGCAGAATCGGTCATCTCATACTTAAGCCCGCAGAATTAGCTTCGACCCGCAGAATTGGTCATCTCATCTTCAAGCCCATAGAATTGGCTTTGACCCGTAGAATTGGTCATCTCCACTTAAGCTCGCAGAATTGGCTTCGACTCTCAGAATTGGTCATATCATCTTCAAGCCCACAGAATTGGCTTTGACCCGCAGAATTGGCTTCGACCCGCAGAATCGGTCACCCTCATCCTCAAGCCCTCAGAATTGGCTTTGACCGATAGAATTGGTCACCCTCATCCTCAACCCGGCAGAATTGGCTTCGACTCGTAGAATTGGTCATCTCAATCTCGTAGAATCGGCTTCGACTAGCAAAATTGGTCATCCTCCACACCTCCTTAGGAATTGACCTAAACTTTTCCTTCAAACCATCCCTATTACTCCCCCTCGGGCCCTTAGAATTGGCCCCAACCCTCTAAATTGGTCATCCTCTCTCAAAAGCAACATCCGATGTCTATTCGACGGCTATCGTTTATTATAAACTCATCCGTCGAGGGGCTCTATAGAAACCCCATTCTATTACCCCCTAAACTCTCCTTAGGTCCCTAGCACCTCCCTTTATCACTGCAAACCCAGGTCATAACTCGAGTATCGACCTAGAGGCCATCGGACGCTCCCAGTCTCCATTTGACCAAAAGTTCAACTCTTCAGCTTGACCGAGACTGAATGAATCTTTGAAGGGCCCTGAATCCCCTCTCTAATAGTCCTTCATGTCCATGATTCAAACTTACCATGCGAACAAATGACCCATTTTCCCCAAAACCCGACCTAGAGACTATCTGGGACTCCCAGGCTCCATTTGACCAAAAGTCAACTCTTTAGCTCGATCAAGACCGAATGAATATTGTAAGGGAACTAAAACCCCTTTCCAATGGTCCGCCCCATGCGCGATTTTGACTTACGATACGGACGAACGATCTGTTCTACTATGAAAGGTCATTGAATGCTTTCAGGGACCGGTTGACCAAAGTCAACTCCCCGAACCAGATCAAACTCTTTGCAATTTTGAAGTACATCTCCTAACCTTTTAAACAGTTCACCCCATGCACGATTCGGACTTACCATGCGAACAAACGATCCATTTGCGTTCGATGATTCCCCATCCAATGGAATGATGAATGCTTCCGAGCCACATTTGACCCAAAGTTAACTCCTAAACCCGGGAGCAGTCCATAGGACTTTCGAAGGTCTCTGAATTACCTTTCCAACGGTTTACCTCGTGCACGATTCAGATCAATGGTTTGCGTTCTGCGATCGATTTTTTGAAGAGGCCTGAAAGACACTGCCAAACGGCACGTCCCAAACCCTGCCTATCGGCAGTGTGCCTAAATGCACCTGCCGATTGGCAGGAATAAGGATATGCCGATCGACAATGCCCTGGGCCTATAAAATGGAGGCCTTGACCTCTTGCAAAGGACCCCAGATCTGAAACAGATTACTCTCAACAAATCCAAAAAACCTCTCTCGAAGTCAGCGTGATTTCCACATCCAAAACCCTTTCCAACCTTCATTTTTCATCATCCTTTTCATCAAACCTGGTGAATTCACTACTCTCCATCATCATCCAAGTGCAAAGGCTGCTCTCCAACACTCAAGATCAAGCTCAAGTTCTTCAAAAAGGTCCAATTTTCTCACTTCTATCCTTAAATTCTCATAAATTCGCATTAACTTGTTTCATTACTTAACACTTTTATTCTATCATCTCACATATCTTACTATACTTTTTATTTAGTATTATTTCACATCCCTCGTTTTCATACAAATAAAAACCCAAAAAACAAGAAAAATAGGGTTTGCCCATTAATTCCAAATGGGAATTCTCACATTTTGCTTACACTTCTCTCACAACTAAAACACTTTTTTCCACACACACACACTCACAAATAAGAGAAGTCCCCCGATTGTATTTATGGGATAAACCCCACCCCTCGTTTTGCATCCGAACTATGTGGACTTTGATGCCTCTTTAGGCTACATAGGCGTCTCGGGGTAAAACCCGAGACTCGAGTCCTATTTTTACTTTTTCTCTCATTTTCTAATTTTCTTCAAACTTAACTCCCCCATATTAAATATATATATATATATATATATTTGGTCTTAGTAGCGTATTATTCCTCATGCATTATCGTTCCATCATAACGATCAACGTAAGGATAATCGCGTAAATCCTACTTTCTAATATTTTTATACCTTCCTACGGATGACTCGCTTTATCTCTTCCATGGTACAAGTCGATGATTCCTATCTCCACTATATATACACATGCACACATATCATGGGGAAAATAAAGGAAAATAGCAAAAATCCATGAGAGACCGTAAGGGCGGAATGGGTGCCTAACACCTTCCCATTTCGTAACTTAGCCTCTGAATCCTTTTCGAATCATTTTGGTTTCGTATGCATCAGTATGTCTTTGGATGTTGTCCTTCGGGATGGCTCCCTTTATTTTGTCTGTTTTGAGTAACATAGACTGCCGACTCTGTAATACCCCGTATTTTTATAGCTTTTAAATTATGGGAGTTATAGCTTTTAAATTATGGGATTTATTAAACTTAATTGAGATAAATTAATTTAATTTTAATCCGGAATGTTGTTTTAAATATTTACTAGCGTGACGAGAGTTAGTAATTATGGAAATTGTTATTGGTTGAATGTTACTGGATGAGTATAGAAATATATGAGATTTATTTTTATAGTATTGTCACGTGTGAATAAAATGACAATTATGGAAATTTAAGTCGGGACGCGCCTGTGTCGCGTCGGGAATAAATGTTGATTAATAAAAGTGAAATATTTTTAGTTATCCGTATAGTCGTTTTGAGTGCGCCAACGTGTCCGAAAGGGTCGAGATAGTCAAAAAAATGTACCCGGGGGTTTGGTTTGAATCTCAGGGCAATTTTAGGCTTAATTAGTACCCCGGGAGGGCATTTTGGTCATTTTACATTTTTGGGTAATTAAACCCACGAAATTTCAAGGGTTATATCAGATGTCTAAGGTTGTCTTCTAGGGTTAGAACAACCAAAGACAAGTGACGGCCATAGGAGAGGGAAGGAGAGAGATTCCAAAGCAATCCAAGGCCCGGAATCCATCCGTTTGCACCGCCGCCACCACCAACGCGTAGATCGCGAGATGGGGAACGCAACCACACCAAATTCGGCACCAAACCAGAACGTCGAAAATCCCAGGCAAGTGTTTATCTTGCTTATTTTGTTGATGCATCTTTCATATTGGTTTAGGAATGATTAGGATGAATTGTATGGAAGAAAAACCCAATTTGAGATAGGAAATTGCATGTAGTGATGACTTAAATGATATTCTGGAAACCTTTTGTGATGTAGAGGATTAAACCACGAAATTTTGATGTTGTATAAGAAGGAAACCTTAGAGCCAAAATTTTGATGTTGTATAAGAAGGAAACCTTATAGCCAATCGGGATAAAAGAGAAAAGTCGCGCATCAGGACCCCCGAACCGGTTCGCCTGTACCCAGAACCGGTTCGCCCCCCAAACCGGTTCGCCCCTGGGTTCGCGAATGTTTGCTGGTCTGGGGTTTGTTTTCTTTCCTTTCTTCCTGGGATTTTTCTTCAACTTCAACGGGTCATAACTCATCAACCGTAGCTCGGATTTGGGTGCCATTTCTTCCAATGTTCTCGTTGTTCCGAGATCTTCAACTTTCCAGTTGACTACTCCTTCGGGATCTGTCTGCAGAATTACCAAAATGCCCTTGAACTTTCCTTCTTAGCTTTTCTTTCATTGTCTCGCTTTCTCTTTTGCACTGCTTGCATAATTAACCTGTAAAACTAATAAGAGAAGCACGAGACACGAAATACTTGCCAACGAAGATTAGTAGCATAAATGTGCGTCAAATCCATATAGGTTACATCACTCGGGTTCACAAATGCACTGAAATTAGGGGAATAAATATAAAATATATATGTCCAATCACGTAGTAAGTTGGGAAAAAAAACCCTTCGAATTAAAGTTAGAAACGAACCATTATACTTGATATATAATAATGGGAAAATAAGGATAAATGTTGTGAATGTGGGTTACGGGATAAACCTAAATTGATATAATAAAAGTGGTATATTTATATGATTGTGTATGCATATATTATATACTTGTGAAAATCATGCCCGCACTACTTGCTATCCCTGAGGTTACCGCGCTGGGACGGTCATATCTCGAATGGGCCTTCATGGGGGATATTGACTCGTACCCTAGAAGATAGAAATCCTAGGTACAGGCTATCGAATCGGTAGTCACGGTCCTAAGAGACGTGAGGGTATGTATTGACCTCTTGGACTTGGAAACTATGCTTCGCCTCAATATTATTTGTGTATGTATTTATACAGTTCGAGAGTGATTCCGAACTTGTATTTCCTTTAGTACGATTGATACGGGGATTGGATAGCAGAGTATGCCCGCACCATAATTTTTATGTGGGGTGCTGTTAGAATATATATATTATACGAGTGTTTAATATATATATATGAACTTCTGAAATTTGGGAAACTGCCTACTGTGTTATGGTAAGTAAGACATGTGAAATGACTCAAATTGGAAATACTTGTTTTGAAAAGTATAATATGATATTGAAAAACTTTATGAATCAATAAAGTTAAAATGTGCGTTTTGTATTAAATGAAATTATCCTTTTAAACCATGATGTTGTTAAATCATAAATCTGGAGAGTCACCTAAGATAAGTTAAATCCTTGGGGAAAGATAGTGTGATATGTGATGAGATAAACCATTGGGAAGGTTAGTGCGATAGGAGTGCACATTAGAAGAGAGGTGAGAATTTCTCAAGAGAGTGTCGCACTAATATGTTGTTGCATTGGCATGTATCAATTTAAATACTTGCTAAATGAATTTTTAAATCATATACACTATCGGGCTCTGACCCGTTTCTATTCCTCTTTCTCTCTTGTATATATATGTATATATTATAGGTGCCCAGCCACAGGGGCGTCTTGCTTAGGATCCCTTGGAAGGAACGTGCTGCAGCTTAGGTGGGAGTTGCAGGCCACTTGATTAGACGATTTCATTTACTTGATTCCACTTCTATCATTCTCAGTTATTGGGGCATGTGTCTCCCTTTCCACTATTTAGCTGTTTTATTGGGACAATTGTATTTCAGTTATTTCTAGTACTGATACTTTGGGATTTATTCAGCATGCATGTTTTCCTTTAAGTTTTAAATGCTGGGATTTAGTTGTTGAATGTTTAAATTAATCGGATTTTATGTTCCAAGATTATTATGGTGTGATTCTTTAAATATTAAATAGTTGTAGATAATTAAATCATTATTTTCAAAATAAAATTTGGAAAGAAATGTTTAAAATTGGTTTTGACACTTAGCTTAATTAAATAGGGTGTTAAATTTGGAAAAGTTATTTTTACGACAGTGATGCTAAGAATGAACCAACTGTTCACCTTGATTTTAATTTAATAAAGGAGTGATCGCCCGGTATTTAATTAGGCGGGGTGTCACAGACTCCATCTCACTACATTTTTCACCTCACCCAAATGACGCCGACTGAAGCGCTCCCGAGAGGGACGGACGGGACCTAGGATCCTCCCTCATGCTGCCCGCCAGTTGCGAGGATCGGGAATGGCCATACTAGCCTATATAAGCAACCCCCTGTCTCCTAATAAGTGTGGGATCAATATAGATCCGAAAAATACCTAAAAAGGAGTGGTGGGGTTATGATCATTGGATCCCACACACTGATGACGTGTATTGGCTTAAAAGAATAGCATGGAAGATCTCGAGGTCTCTTTCAAAGCTCTCATGTTGTAAAATCGATTACAGGCAATTGGGGACTCCAAAAATTCAAAAGGTAGAACCACGGGTTTCTGACATATAGAGGAAGACGCATAAGAAATTTCAAGTCATTTGGAGATTTTTTTATCCACCTTCTTCACGCATCTTTACAAAACATTGATTCATGAAGCAGATCCGATAATACAGATTAGATCTGGAATCAAATCGAGAACGAATAAAGAATGTGGATTAAATTTTCTAAAAAGTGTTATAATATACATAATACCTGATATAATACTCTTGGATTCATGGAGATGAACGTTTGGAATGAAATCAATTCAAAAACAAATGATTTCATCTACTTAAACAAATGCGCGATATGCCATGGTATATACTTGTTAGAGCCATAACTTGAGAACCGTTAATCGGATGGGGTTGAAATTTTTTCTACGGGTTTCAGAGGCTAAAATATATCAAAAATCTAGAAAGATCTTATTTTGGCACTGTTAAAATTTTTGAAAAAAAATCATTTTGATTTTTGCGGCTGGCACACCGTCAGATTTACGACACTGATTGGTGTAACACGAAAGAGATCAAATCTCTACGATTCAAGTCAGAAGGAATCACAAAGGTATGAGATCTTGAGTCTCCTATATAGATACACCAAAATTATTGCTTTGAAACCCAATTATAATATAAATCAAGTGATCCAATATTTTATTTTAAGTCCTCCAGTAATTAGTATCATAGCAGGATTTTGATTTACATGATAATTGGGAAACCCCTGTTGTCCATCAAAATCAGTTTAATCGATTTAGTTTTAATCTTGAATGAATGTTAGATCTAGGATCTAATTTTTTTGTAGATATTCATTAGTTTTGTCCCTCCATTACGGTGCGATTCGTGTTTATTAATTTTATTTGATTGAATCCTACGATAGTTTATGCATAGTTATTTTTGTGTCTTCGATTAGGTTGTAATAACTAATTTTATTATTACATCATTAGATTTGGTTGTAATTATTACATATATTTTTTTGTTCATCAAAATCTACATCGATTGATGAGCTGGGCACCGAAGATAATTTTAGGGACGAATGAGATTCATCGGGTAAAAATTTAGAAAGTTTAGGTGGAATCTTATTGTGTTATAACGGACCATGGAGTCTGAGTTAGTGTTTACGACATCACACGAAAGTGTCACGATACACTTCATAGACGTATGTGATGTTTTGGTAAAGCAACCTCCCAAAGTATTTTAGTGGTGGTGGCACAGTATGGGTAAACTTCGACTGAGCCTAGATTTCCTACTTGGTATGGTTTATTGCACGGGAAGAATTCGTGGAGTCAATGATTGTATGAGATAAGGAATTAGAGACCATGATGGAGAGGGACCTATTTTAGTTTCATTATTGTTTATGGATTGTATCTCTTGTTGATCTCATTCTGTTGTGATCATAGTTCTTGTTTAATATTTATGTTTTATTTATTGACGTGTTAAAATGAACTAATTTTAGTGGACCGTTAAATTGGACAACATGGACGAATATTATTGGGCCCAGCCTTAGATCATGGATTTCTTGGATAATAATTTTTTTGGTGGTTCATTTTAAATTCATTAAATTTAATGGGTTTTATTTATTACTCAAATTAAATTGAATTTTTGGAATTATTTTAATTTAAAATAATTTAATTATTTTTTATGATTAAAATAAGGAAATTGGTTATTTTAATTTGAATAAATAAATTAAAAAATTCCATTATTTCAATTGGACAATTTAAAATTGAACAGTCTCGATGGTCGTATGTTTAATTTAAATCTTTAAAATTATGGGTGTTTAATGTGTAATTAGTAAATATAAATTAAATTTACGGATTTATTTTGTGAATATAAAGAAATTTAGAATTTATATTTATTACACATGTTTTGGATACGTGAAAATTTGGACAACCGTAAATTTTTACATGCATTGCCCTGTATTTTTTAAAAAATTATAATTAAACTTCTCTTTTTGACAACCCTCACAAAAGTTAATTAAATATCGGGTGATCAGTCATTTATTAAATTAAAATCAAGGTGAACGGTTGGTTCATTCTTAGCATCACTGTCGTAAAATAATTATTTCCAATTTAAACACCCTAAATAATTAAGCTAAGTGTCAAAACAATTTAAAGTCTTATTTTTTACTTTATTAAATTCCGATATGAAAACCTTTTTAATAAACAACAGTTTAAGAATCACAGAACTGCTAAGGATGGCAATTAACACACAAGAATTAAACCATCTAGATAAACCAAACCAAGTTTAAGAACCATCAATGAAATCATCCTGATAATAGTTCATTCTCAAAGAGTACTGAATACTGGAAATATAAATAAACATAAATCTCTAACAAATCCAAACGGACTAGGAAATCGGGCGACACATGCCCTAACTATGAAGAACTAAAATAGGAACTAAATCAATGAAGAGGTCGTCTAAAACAAGGGCCTGCAACTTCCACATAAGCTACAACATGTCCAATCCAAAAAACATATGCATGACGCCCCAATGGCTGGGCACCGATAATACATACATATATATATACAAGAGAGAGAAAAATGACAGAAAACGGGTTAGAGCTTGAGTGTAAAACAGTTTTAAAATAGTTTAGAAAGTATTTAAAATGCTTACTGGCTAATGTGACAACCATGTTAGTATGCGACACTCTCTTGAGAATTCTCACCTCCCATCTAGTGTGCACGCCTACCGTACTACTGATCTCATAAGTCTATATAACTTATTCCCATGAAGTTTTATCTCGAGAAATAACAAGGTTATGGTAATTAGTTTAGAGAATCAATCTCTTCATGATTAATTACGTTACTTAGAATATCTCAGTACCATTACTAAGTTCCCGAACACTTATCATAAAGACTAGAGCATTTATTCAATCTTAACTACTTATACCCACAGTAGAAAATTCCCATATACATGTATATATATCAGTCGCTCGTATAAAATATATAAACTATCGGCACCCCACATATAATCTATAGTGCTGGCATACTCAGCTATCAAGTCCCCGTATCTCTCGTACTAAGCAAAATACTAGTTCGAAATCACTCTCGAACTGTATTAACACAATACACATACAAATTGAGGCGAAGCATAGTTCCAAGTCACTAAGAGTTCAGCACATACCCTCACGTCTCTTAGGATCATCTGACTATCATTCTCAGATAGCCTATATCAAGGATACTATCTTCTAGGGTATGAGTCAATATCCCCCATAAAGGTCCAATCGAGAGATAAGATGGTCCCGGCTCGGAAATCTCAGTGATAGAAAGTAGCTTGGGTATGATTATACACAGAAACATAATAATATATATATACATACACATGCACTCGGTTATATGTATATATACTTTCACATATTTCAATTAGGTTCGCACATGACCCAAATAGTAATATTTAAACTGTACTTAGTACAATTTTACCCAATTGTCTCGCATAATGGATTCATCTATTTTTCTCTCAATTATACACATTTCACATTTACTTCTCATCTTTCGAAGTACTCTCTTACTAAATATAATTTCAGTAGGTACACCCTATCTAACCTTATGGTCTAAGTCTTTCACGAGTCTCTCAATTTTTAGTGAACGTATGCACAATTTCTAATGTGTGACTAAACTCCCTGTTAACCCACAATTTCATCCCATATTAAATTTCACTCAACGGAGTCTACTTAGACCCTACTGGTCCTCTTCATAACCCATTATACTCCATAAATAATAATCAAGGGTCCCTACGTATTTTAATTTGATTAAACAAAAAGGGGAAAAATATGCAGTTTTCCAAGAGGGATCGATCGATCGAGGAAAGGGGTCGATCGATCAAGCAGTTATTGCCCGGAATCTACAAATTCGACCTACGGGTTTCATCCAATAATTTTCTCCAAAACACCATTAATTATCCCCCAACTCCCAAACAAGAATACTAGTTGTTATATATACCTATATGCATGGTTTCCTACGTGAAACATGTGCAAATTCATCAAAGGTATTGAATTAATGGGGTAAATTAATATAATTATCAAGAACCCTAATTTTTCATTAAACTTCTATTCTTCCAATTCTTTTCCCAGATTTCTTACTTCTAAAGCCATATAATTTCGTGGGTAATCCTCTACATATGATTGAAATTTCCAGAATATATCTAAATCCTCTAAAACATGTGATTTAAACCTCTAATTCATCAAATTCTTCCATGAAACATGTGTTTAACAACCCTAGTCTAACATGGATGAAACATTAACTAAAAGAAAAGAAAGATAGATACTTGCCTGGGATTCAAATGTTAGATTTGTTGATGATGAGGGTATGGCTACGTTCCTCATCTTACGATCTATGTTTTGGCGGTGGTGGTGGTGCAATCGAGTGAGTTCTTGGCCTTGGATTGCTTGGAAAGCTTTCTACCTTCTTCTCTAATGGTCGTTCTTAAGTTATGTAATTGTTAACCCTAAAAGATAACTTTTTATAGCTGATATACCTTAGGGAAATTCGTGGGTTTAACTACCTAAAAATACAAAATGTCTATAACCCTCCCAGGATGCCAATTAGGCCTAAAAATGCCCCGAGACCCATACTAAACCCCGGGGTATAATTTTTTGACTATCTTGACCCTTTCGAATACATAGGTACACTCGAAATGACCATACGGACGACTTATAATTTATTCACTTATTATAATAATAATAATTTAGTCTCGACACGACACATGCGCATCCCGACTTAATTTCCATAATTGTCATATTATTCACTCGTGAAAATTTTAATAAAGTTAATTATAGATATTACTTTACCCATTAAGTAATATTCAACAGATTCCCAATAATTACTAACTCTCATCACGCTAGAAGATATTTAAAATAAATTTCTGGATTAATATTAAATTAACATCTCAATTTGATTTTAATACATCCATAAATTTAAAAGCCATAAAAATACGGGGTATTACAATATGGTTTCTTACACGGGAAGAATTCGTGGAGTCAATGATTGCATGAGATAAGGAATTAGAGACCATGACGGAGAGGGACCTATTTTAGTTTCATTATTGTTTGTGGATTGTATCTCTTGTTTATCCTATTCTGTTGTGATCATAGTTCTTGTTTAATCTTTATGTTTTATATAATGACGTGTCAAAATGAACTAATTTTAGTGGACCCGTTAAATTGGACAACATAGACGAATATTATTGGACCCGGCCTTAGATCATGGTTTTCTTGGATAATAAATTTTTTGGTGGTTCATTTTAAATTCATTAAATTTAATGGGTTTTATTTATTACTCAAATTAAATTGAGTTTTTGGAATTATTTTAATTTAAAATAATTTAATTATTTTTGGATGATTAAAATAACAAAATTGGTTATTTTAATCTGAATAAATAAATTAAAAAATTCCATTATTTTAATTGGACAATTTAAAATTGAACAGTCTCAATGGTTGTATGTTTAATTTAAATCTTTAAAATTATGGGTGTTTAATGTGTAATTAGTAAATATAAATTAAATTTACGGATTTATTTTGTGAATATAAGGAAATTTAGAAATTATATTTGTTACACATGTTTTGGATACGTGAAAATTTGGACAACCGTAAATTTTGACATGCATTGCACTGTACTTTTTAAAACTTTATAATTAAACTTCTCTTTTTGACAACCCTCACAAAAGTTTTAAATTACTAAGTGGGAGAAGCATTTGATCATAAAAAAATCCCACTGTCTCCACCAACGGTTTGTAGGTTTTTAATAATGAATAGGTCCTCCCAAAAGGAATACTAATTATTGTGGCAACCAGTGCAAATTTCCTTACAGGTAATTTTGGGCTCATATTCATATGGGTAGCCCCGAAAGGAGGAGTCAATGTGATATGGGATAGTCTAAAATTAGTTGGTGGTATACACTTGGACACAAAATTATAGTAGGTTCTCCAAAGAGGAATGCTATTATTTTATGGGACCAAAGTGTCAGCTATTAATTTTATTTGGCACAGTCTTTTCTTAAATGATAAAATTAAAGGAATTGTCCCGCCTAATGTGATTATGTATAGTAGGCTCTCCAAAGAAGAATGTTATTCAAACAATAATTGGGATGCTGACGAATTTTTTTAAAATGGTAGAGGGAACTAACTTTAAATTGAATTCAAAGTTAATTGTTTGTCATAATATATGCTTTATTATGTGATTCTCTAGTTTTCAATGGTAACTCTGATATCCACGTATTTCATACTCAGTTTTATATACCTTCTGGTAATAATTAAAAGGACTGAATTTAAATTGGACATAGTGTTGACGATAGAGAATTCCATATTTATACTTTCTGAGTGTTTGTCTTGAATAGTAACATTATAAGATTTCTATAAGAAAATATGGAATATAAGTGGAAAAGATTAATGATATGACATAATATGACTTGTTCATTCGAGTTAGATATATTGTGACATTAGTATTAATTAGTGTCCATTACCTATAATATGATGATTATCTCATACCTAATGTTTGATAATTAGGGCATATAGTTAGGCAGGTTTCCATGAATGACTTTAAATGAATATTAGTATGATTGATATAACCCTAGTTATAAGATTATGCTTTGATGGTGATTTCTCATCTGGAGGAACTAGAAATCTAAAGAGATGAAATCAATGAGAAAACATCCTCCCCAATAAAAGGTTTTATCATGATATCATATAAGTATTCAAGTTACTAAAATAACTTCACTTCTTGGCCGAAAGGTTGATGGAAGCTAAAGTCAAATAAAAAATAATTAAGTTGGAATTCAGGCAATGTCTCGATTTTAAAGATAGTTAACAAATTGCGTAATCGCAAATGAATTCACTAAGAGCAACCAGAATACTAGTAGGAGTTAATAAGTTTATCTTATTTAAAAAAACAAAGTAGATACATTTTATTTGCAAAAAAAAAAGTTGAATAATGTTTAATGGTTTACAGGTTATAGAAACATGAGTCATTAACCATTGGTTCCAGGAAACCAGTCAACTAGTGATAGGTGAATTTATCTATTACTGGGAATTTATAATTGCAGTGGGAGATGTGAGTCTCAGTTTTGATAATTAGAGATTAATTTAAATGATTGCTTATAAGTATGTAAGAATATAAGGAACTTTATTTAAGCTTCTACTCATTTTATGGAAGGATATTTGTTTTATTTTAATAACATATGTGTTGTTAATGGTAATAAACAATATATTTATCTTTGGTACTAAAGCAGATAATCATTATAAAATATATCTCATATTTTATACACTGTAGTTTATGAATAATATTCATGATTTATCACTAAATAAATAAGATTATTCTCTATAAACCATAATATATCTATAGCATCAAATACCCAGGTCATTTTATATAAATGAATTCTAAACTGGTGGAAGGTGGATTCTTACATTCATCGAAAGTGGAGGCACTTCTACTTAATGAATATGGTTTAATTGGAAAATGACTAAAAGGTATTATAGATACAGAAATATTAGAATTAGTTTATTATGATTGATGTTATTCTATAACTACCTGTTCGAGAATTTAAGAATTATAGATAAGTAGTTTGGATTATATCTATAAATATTATGCCACAAGTTACTTTCGGTAACAGTGTGTCAAAGAAAGAAGAATTTGATTCTTTCACACGTGATAAGATTCATGATGAGTATTACTAAGATATAGATATGCACATATCAAGATTATTTTCCAAGTCAGTTTTCTTTGCTACCATTAAAGGTAGTGGATCGCTTCAACACAATTTCGGTACTTTATACAATGGGTAGTGCAACATTTGTGTTGGGAGAAAACTTGACAAGTTGGAACAAGGATAAATATTTAAATATAAATTCTAGATCACATTCCCAAAAGCATTGTTCGGAACAAATGAAGGTTTAATAGGCATATGAGTACTTCTTTTATACCACCAGTATAGGTGAAAACATCACAAAGAAATGAATATGACATTCTACTACCTTATCATAGTGTGAGGATTGTCAATTCTCATAATGTGAAAACCATATAAACACGTCCCGATTTGTACACCCGTAAAGGGATAACTTTATTATAGTGGGAGCATTTCTTTTTCTTTGGATTGTCACCCACCGTGACCCCTAAAGAAGAAGATAACAAGTCGTGTAACTATAATAAGATATTCCTTTGTAAGGATGCATAACATTATTGGAAAAGTTATGATATTTAGTACCATACAGATTCAGTAAGATGGGGTCAAATCGATTAGTTGCAAGTGAATCTAGTAAGAGAGGTAATCAAATTCATGATTTTGATTGATGGTTGGATGCGTTCAGTGTATATGAAAGGAGTGATATAAATGTGGTGCTATTTTTAGATACTAGATGTATATATATAGTTATCGTCGCACGCGATGTAAGGATATGTCATACAATAAAACTGTGGTACTCCAATTAGTTCAATATGAAATCATTAGAAAATTCTATTACATGTTGGGATCAGCATATCATTTGATCACTAGTATGAATGTACTTTTACTTATCTAAGTTATCATATTAATATTTTTCTTTAGAGACCTTGTTATGCAGTATTCCAAGAAAGACTTTCGCTCTTTCAAATTTTGAATTTTTATTACTCTAGAATATAACATTAGTTTTGATAGAATAAATATTCAAGTACCTAAAGTGGATTAATGAATATATATTTGGTTTCCAAGCAAAGAGATAAGTAACTTATAAGTTACTAACTCGTGTATTCAGCAGATTTAAGATTCCAGAAAGTGTATAGTACGCCTTGTATAAGAATTTATACATAAAGGAGTTTCTAGTTGTTGTGATTGCATTGGTTGACAATTGATAAGCCTCTTATTTTAGGTGTGAGGTATGGTTACTAGGTGCATGATTCCATGTCTTTGAGTATAAGTGTTAGATTGTTGCTAAAAATAAGGTTCACTAGTGAATTTTGGTATGTCTATTTAATGAGAATCTTCACAAGTGATGTTAGCATCATATTATATATATATATATATATATATATATATATATATATATTTATGCATAAGTGACTTTTATTCTACACAGTAGATGATTTGGTGTGTACAGTTCGCTTTATACACAAAAGATCATATCATCGATCCTTTTAGAATATAAGTCTGGTTCACAATTATAGATGGATATGGACCACCATCAGTAGGATTGTATCACCCTATTTTAGTAGGTCTATCTTGATTACGAGAAAATGTATAGTTTCGACTTATTGTGCTAGTACACTTTGTGTGTATTGAACGTGAATAATTTGAGATAATTATTTTTATACTGACTATATAAGACACCTCATGGATATTATAAGTGATTAAGATCTTAATTAGGACATAATTGATGGACACGTGCATCAATTGTTCATTACTTTGGCCTATTTGGTGAGATTCATTTATAGATTAATAAACTTGATAGATTAGGTAATGGTGATTAGTGTATGGTGAAAGTTAATTATGAATGTAATTCACGTCTCCCTATAGAGATTGATGATACCCTCTTGATGTTGCTTATAAGTTTTGATTATGTCAAACCCGACCGGTGGATTTAATTATCTGACATATCAAATAAGTTAATAGAACGGTATCAAACAATTTATAATAGGTCGATTAAATATAATTATCAGTAATTTAATTTAATCGACGGGTATCTATGATCTTAACGTGGGGAGATTACTAAGCATTTAATAACGAGGTGCTCGAAATTATAATTTTGAGGTAGTAGACAAGAGTGAAATTATTATTCTTTAGTGAATGAATAATAATTTATAGAATTATGGAATTAATTATAGAGTTTATATAATTCTCGAGGTCTCTTTCAAAGCTCTCATGTTGTAAAATCGATTACGGACAATTGGAGAGTCCAAAATTTTTTAAAGTAGAACCACAGGTTCCTGACATATAGAGGAAGAGTTACAAGAAATTTCAAATCATTTGGAGATAATTTCATCTGCGTGCTTCACGCATCTTTACAAGATAGTGATTCACGAAGTAAGTCCGACAACATAAATTAGATCTGTAATCGAATCAAGAACGAATCAAGAAGGTGAATTAAATTTTCTAGAAAGTGTTATAATACACGTAATACCTGATATAATACTTTTGGATTCATGGATATGAAGTTTTGGGGAGAAATAAATTCAAGAACATAGTATGTGAAACCACTTTACCTAGTTCTGAATAGCCGTGAAAGCCTATTCGATGTACGCCAGTACTAAACAAACTACAAATGTTCCCTATCACAGAGACCTTAGGATCAAGAGATAAGTTGCCAGATATTCCAGATGGGTTGGCAAAAAGAAAGAGAATTCATCGGCGATTAGCCTTTCGTGTACGCAATTTTCAAAAGTACGAACTTCACTCGAGGAAGAGATTTCTCCAAAATACAAAATTCCCTTAGGTGAAGTAACTTTTCTAAAATACAAGCCTTTTTTCATGTGAAGCAACTTTTATACGGTACGAACTTCCTCTCTATGAGCCTTTTTTGATCTCGAGGGTATATGGTTTAAACAATATGAAAATAAAGACTTTGTAGAGCATGATGCAAAAATATGTAATCTTTATTTTTACATACTTTTTATGTTTATTTTATCGCGAGGTCCTTCGTGCGTACCTATATATTTGGAAAAGTATATAATCCAATACATGGGGACCTAAGCACGTAGCTACATTTTGAAGGACTCTAAAACTAAGGCCGCTAAACAATTCTAAAATTTACTTAAAATAATCATGTAGGGTAGAGATATTAAGCATATTAGGAAGGAAGCATAAATATACTTCGGTTTTTATAACTTAACCTCAGTGGAGTTTTCACTGCAACGTAGTCAGGAATCCATTTATGGCATGCAATATTGATTTTTGATGATAGAAAAATTATCCCCAGTAGAGTCGCCACTATGGTGTTATGGGAATCGAGCGTCATCAGATGTGTCAGGGGAAATTGCACGAGGACACAAAAAGTGCTTGTTTCTCGATCTGCCACTTTCCCCTAGGTTGGGTTATCGATTCGAGGTTGGACTCAATGACTTTCCCTCCAAAGATGTTTAATGCCATGTTCAGTTTAAGTCGCACACCCATGGTCTTAGGTTTAAGACTATATGTGTTTTGTACGATAAGGGGTTCAGTTGGTCTATTCATATTCACCATTTTTTATACAAAAATAAACTAAAGATGCGGATTAACGCTTTCTGGCTAATGCTATGGGAGGATTGAGTCTACGGTTGGTCCAAATATTCTTATTATGTAGGTTTGAGAATCGGGTTATGAGTAGGGAATGTCTTATTCACCCCATTTGCTCTATATGCTTCCTTAATTATATGCTTATTATCGCTCTTAACATTAATTGATTACTTTTTAGTTATTTTAAAACTATTTTAGAGATCTTAGTTTGAGAATCCCTTAAACGTAGATAGGGCTTAGGTGAGAAAACGTTATTCGGTGAGAGGTGTATGAACGTCACTTCAACTGGTATAGGTACACCAGGGTGCTTGTATATGAATACGTGCTTATATAATGGGTGGTCATTATTATGTATGTAAGTGTGTGAGATTTATCGATTTTAGATAGTTTGATATATACTTCCAGGTTGAGGAGAGGTCTAAAGGTAATAGGATAGATGGGTGAAACTCTATTGTGACAATGTGTTGGGAGATATATTGCCAGGGATCGTTCTCATGATAAGGACTCGGTATTATGACTATGTACCCAAGAAATCTTGGGATCAAAGGCTACGTACTTCAGTTTGTTCACGTGTTCCAACATGATGTGTTTCAGTGTAGGGATGTGCAAGAAATCTTGGCTTTGAGATACTTGGATATCGTTGATTCGTATCGAATCATGCACAATATTAACCTCGAACTTAGGCATTTTTGTCCCCTCGAGTACCGTAATTGCTATAATTATGCTCAATAACAAGACAACCTCCATTTTATATGCTAACATGTTATTTGAGGTATTATTGAGCTTTTATAGGTGTTACGGTGCTTATTACGAAGTTTGAGCGTGTTCCGGTTAAGTTCCGTCGCGATTTGCACGTTCGGGGGCATTTCGATAATTTTATACTTCGTGATTTTTGCCCAAAGTCTTCACGAAAGTTGTAGCCCTCAGGCCAATCTTTGCGTGGCCGTGAACGGTGTGCGAATCGGAGTCCGAACGAAGGAAACACGGACCTTTAATCGAAAAGAATTAAAAGAGATTCATTAACAATTTTATTAATTCCCTTATATTCTTCTCCTCTTTTATTAACAAATTCATTAATTACATCCATGTCCCAAAATCGTTTTTGCAGGAAATAAAATGGCAATTTTTGTCCTTGGCTCAGGTATTGGTTTCGTCCGAAATTCGAGCCTTTCGTCCGAAATTGAAGCTTGATTTGGGACCACACACGCAAATGGGTCTCTTGGGCCACTTTTGGAGCTTGAGCTTCATGGCTTTGGCCATTAATGGAGCTTGTTGGAATTTTTGGAATTGGGCCTCCTTCATAGCTGCTCTCAGATCAAATTTAATGGAGATTTCATTTTGGTCTTAGTTTGTTTTGCCACTACAATCATGAGTTTCATTTTTTTTGTTAGTTTCGTAATGATGGGTCTCGGCTTGGGACAACCATGGGAGCTCCGATGTGGGTCTTGCATTGTGGTTGCGTGGGCTCTTTTCTGTAGCACCGGTCGACCGGCCACCACGCGCGGCCAACCAATTTTTTATGTTTTTTTGTGGATTTTTCCTAGTGTTGCCTATCCATTTGTCGCGGTCGACCGGCCTAAGGACCCAGTCGACCAGTACTCTGTTTCTCCAAAAAATTTGCCAGCTATTCCTTTTCCTTTTTCTTTATTTATTTTTTCTTTTTCGTTCTCTCTTAATTAGGAGACTTATCCCATTTTTATTTTCTTTTATTCCTTTTTCCCACTTGGTATAAAAGGAAGCTTTGGTTGATTTTTGTAAAGAATTAACTTTTATATCGTTTTAGGTAAAGGTTAGGGTTTAGGGGAGCTCATTTCTTTGTCCACCTTGGGTGTTCCTCATTTGTGGATTGTAAGTGCACTTTTAATTACCCCAACCATTTAATATAGTTGTTATTCCTTTTATTTTCATGCTTTATATTTAATTTTTGTGCCTAGATAAAATAGTGTTATTTATTTATTTCTTATTTTAGTCATGTATTAGTTGTTCTATTTCTTTATTCATGCCTAGTGAGTAGTTAAATAGGGTTTGGATCGCGTGTCCGCCATTGATGGGCATCGAGCTCCGAAAATTAGATTTTGTGTAAAATTACTTTTAATTGAAACCTCGCGTAATAGAATAGGTTTATGACGCGTTTAACTTTATTTGTCACGCAACTTTAGTTTTTATAGCGATAACCCGATTTTAATCTGCATGTGACCATTTTGAATTAAATTTTTTATCTCATATTTTTGGGTTAAAATCCCTTCATGCGTGATGTTTATTTTTAACTAAAAATGCTCGGTTAAATATTTTCGAACCGAAATTCTAATTATTAGTTATTCAACCCATGGCAGGTATGCGATCCCGACTCTCGTTTTATTATTGTTTAGCCTTAACTTATTATTTTTTCCTTTTTTACCATAATCAACCCATCATCTTTTACATTTTTATTCCTGAATTAATAAATCGATTAACATCTTTCGAACACTCCCTGTGGATTCTCGATACCCGACTTACCGCTATACTTGTGTCGCAAGTGGAGTCATAGTTTAGGTTTTTGTATTAACGCGGTGAAACGAATTCAACGATTAATGTTTTGACGCAACGCTACCTTTCACGTGCTTGATCGTTTAATATGTAAGGTATAAGTGATTAGAAACGGGTGCATCTCGGTGTGAGATAATATATCATGATATATATTGTCTAGAATCGATCTCATGAAAAGGACTTGGTATTGTGCATACGTACTCCTGTAGCCATGAGATCAAAGCCTATGTAGTTTAGGTGTATATTAATGTATCGTGTTTGCACGCTTGTATTATGGAATATATTTGGGATATCTCACCATGAGAGAGTTTGATATCTCATTTTAGTTATTCGATAGATAAGATATAGGGGATAGGAGATGGGTGCATCTCGGTGTGGATAATATATCAAGAGACATATTGTTGAGGGTTGAGCTCACAATAAGGGATCAACATTATGTCTACGTACCCAAGAAGAGTTGGGATCAAATCCTATGTAGTTAGGGTTGTTCACGTATTGCAACTTGATGTTTCTTCAAGTGTAGGACCTGGCTTAAGAGGGGGAGGGGGTGTGGGGGGTCAGCATGAGAGTTGACCTTAAAAACTGCCAACAAAGATATCCACGTACCTCGCGCAATCATTAACTCGAAGGTGTTATTAAACCTTTGGGATAGTTTGGAGGTGTATAGGGAGAGGGGAGGATGTATTTAGTATTGGAGTGGATCATAAGTCACCGACAAATCTCTAAGTATCCCTTATTGACATGACTAAAATTTCGAGTGTGTTGTAGTCCTGGAGCTGGTTACTCTGTTATTTAGATTGGGGAAAAATTTATCCCTAATAGATAATATTCCAAGAGATGTATTATAAAGCCTGGGCTTCATGAGTTTAGTTCGTTATAGAGCCTATGTACCCAAGGAGGCTTAGGATCAAATCTAACCTAATTCATTCCACCCGATGTTTAGAAGTGACAATGTTGGCGTACTGCGTGCATAAGTTTGCCTCTATTTTTTTGGAAGCGACTTTTCAGAAGTACAAAATTATTTTGGGACCGAAGTGAATTTTCATAAGTATAAAATATCTAGGGGAAAAGTGACTTTTTTGAAGTACGAACTTCTTCGGAGATTTTCAGAATGAGCTCAAGTATCTTAGATGCTTCGTGGAGAAGAAAGTGAGAAAATTGGATCTAAGTTAGGTTTTGTGTCATTTTTTATGTTGGTGGATAGCTCAATTTATAAGGGTCTGGGTCAGGCCTTCTACCAATTGGAAGAATGAAGAAAGACATTAATTTGGATGAGTTGCCATGTGTAAGGTGGAGAAGATATTCAATTAGATTTTGTAATCATTACCTGGGGGGATTACCGATCAGTCGAAGGACTAGGAGGCATTTTGTCGAATGGCAGAAGGTCTAGTGGGTATTTTCTACCATTTGGTTGGTTTATACTTTGACCCCAACAAGTTTTATTTTATGGATCTTTTGCCTCCCTAGTGGTATTTTTTGGGTAGTTTTACCTCTGGCACTTACATAGAGTCAGGTTTGTTGAGTGGAATGAAACTAGTCACCCCCAATTGCAAATCTGAGTACCCACAATAGACCCCATAGCACTGGGTGGTACACTATTACCCGCACAGCCATTGTGGGCAATATATTGTCTCTCGGCCAACTTTAATGAATAAAAAATTATTCAGTAATGACTCATTTGTACTGGCTACTAACGACCTCTTTTAATATTTTGTATAAATAGAAATCACACCACAAAGTTCTTTACACATTACAAAAACCTTCACATTTTTATATATTCATCCAATAAATTGCATATCCCGCCTAAGCCACTCCCATAAACAACACCGTCTTACCAAATTTCACCCAACACGGTGAAGTGTTATTTTGTCATGCTACTATAAAACATTCAATCGATGGCGTAATTGGGACAAACCAATCTCATAGCACTCTATGGGACAAAATTACTCATGAATATAACTATAGCGAGGTCGTTATTTACAAATGCATTGACAATGCGTTATATGGAAAATTCAAAGCGATAAAAAAAAGATTATTTATTGTATTCGGTGAAGTTGTCTCGAGCATACGAGATTGGTAAAGAGAGTGGGACACTTAAAATTAATTGAGTAACGAAATATATTTATGTTCAATCAATTATTTATGTTTGCGGTAAATATTTTATAACACTAATTGTACAAAATATTTATTTCTAGATCGCCCGATTTCAATCAGACTTCCAACATGATGTCGGTAATATATTTGGGTTCGGCCATTGTTACCATTTACTGAAGGATTTATCAAAATATAACATGTCAACTACTAGGTCACAATCAATCCCACGAGATTCGAATGACCCAGAACACAATTCAGGAGACATGAATAAACCTGAGAGACTGATGGGCGTAAAATTTCCAAACTAAAAGGGAAGAAACAAGAAATATCCAACTGTTTGGCAACACGCACGACACTCTTAGAAACATTAGAGGAATTTTATGTTTTGTACAATGCAAATTCTGTCGAGTCGTAAACCAATCGAAGAATTATAAATGAGAAGATGGAGGTTTTAATTAAAATTCATACTAAAGAGTAAGAGGTTCAACTGCGTCAGGACGAAGCAAATTTATAACGCGATGAAGATCGAATTTTATACATGGATACTAGTAACTTCACGCAATAATAACATGACTTTCATGAAATGTAAATGAATCAGATAATGCATCGTCACAATTAGACATATCAAAACTCGTCATAACATGACAATAGTCAGTGATTTATTATATATTTATAGTTTTACCATCATTATTCATTTTGTTAAGGATTTATCAATACGAATTTTTATATATTAGAAGCACATTCAAAAAAATTTAGATGAGTCTTAATTATGATAATTACATTCACACAAATTAAGAGAGTAGGCATAATTAAAAGTATAACGACATAACATTACATAATTTAAAATAATAACATAAAGCAACGTTAATAAAAATGAAAAATACACATGATAGTAGCGATTCTGCATAACGGTTCCAAATTGTGGGCATACTTGTTTTTCATCTTTGCCAACCCTATTATTGATAATATCCAGTGAGACTTTGCTTGCTTAGGCAGGCTGGTGGCTCATGATGTGGTTGGTCAGCATGCCATACTCTTTAAATATATACACGTAATATGCATAAAATCAAATGTGATAATTCCTAACTCCATGTAGGGGATGTAAATAGTGTATGTTATCTCCGACCACCGATTGATTAGGGCATTGGTCATTTAGTTATAGAAGTTAGGCTATTTTTTTGAAAACAAATGACGAAGTCCAAAATTATCTATCATGTGTCGCGATTCGAGAATGTTGGAAAATTATGTATAAACTTCAGTTAGTCATGGTTGCTACCTCGTATGGTCAATTGACTATTGTTGGCATATGTCGTTGGATCAATTATCACGTCTTGGGCATGACGTTTATCGTCATATAACCTCACCAAATTTTGATACACTTATGGGCGGTTAGGTGCCGAAGGAGGGTTTTCATTTTGTTTTGTAATTTTTAAACACCATTTCCTTTGAAATGCAAACATGGTGTAAAATAAAATAAAAAACTAAATAATGAATTTTCCAAAAACGGAAATATATTTTGGGAATAATAGATGGAAATTTAAATATGAAAATAAATTATGGAAGCAATACGAATTGAGAGTTTCTTTTTCGAAGAATATAAGAGATTTTAGAAGAATGTTTTGGGAGTAAAGATTGTAGTGTGGATGAACTGGGAGGGAATATTTCTAATTTATAGTAGACTGAAGTGTGTTTAGTGATTGGATTATAACAGTAACTGAAAACCCAATGGTCACAGGTTAAAAATGGCAGCGGTTTAACGGGAATTTACTGGGCGTATAAATGTTTACTGACTAGTCTTGGGCTCGTAGCCTGGGCGAGCAAAAGTCTACTGCCAATCTCTTTTCACATTGTCCCACTGTGTAAGCAACAATGGAAACCGTTTGCAATGTGTAATTTTATATCATTTTACGTTTTCTTAGTGCCTAATTAGGGTTTGGTTGATTTCATCTGGTGGACATATGTTTTACATTTAGAGTTTTTTGGTAGCGTGGAATCTTCCCAAGTACGAACCACTTTGTGAACCCCCGATAGCCAACCCATGGGTCAGATTTTGCACTCGCTCTCGCGTGTTCTAACCAGCTTAAGTCAGGAACTTGATGCAAGAAGTGAATACAAATCCCTTACCAACTCCTACATCCCTAAGAGCTAGCCCCAAAACTCGAACCGTCGACCACTTGAACAAAGTCAAGCAGCTTAAATAACCAACTAAGCTAATCTTATGGGTTTTACGTCTAGAGTTAGTTTTACTAATCAAAGTAATATCAAAGTGGGTCTCACATAAACATGGGGAAGGAAACCAAAGTTTATGCATGAGATGATATGTACACTTTTATACCAAACTAGCATAGGGTGGATAGATAGATGATATAATATGATTTAGTTATCCTACGTGTCATACGTATCCTTTACTTTGAAGTTGATTTAATAATGAGTTTTAAATATATTACCTTTACTTCAAGAAAATATTTTATCGCTTAAAAAGCATAGTACCAAAGGGGTGTTTGGGCAAAATTAGTCATGGTAAATCCTATGATTTTTCAACTGAGTCTGTTTGATGATATTGATTTTTCAGGTGTCAAATCACAGCTTTAAATGAATTAAAATTGAAAAAAAAAATTAACTACATCTTATAAAATTTTAAAAATTGTACATTAATGTTTTAGTTGTTTTCTTACATAAAAAATGTTCATAATATTTAATGTCTTCAACTATTTCTTTATATAAAAAAAATTCTAGAGTTTTTTAAAATATAATGTTTTACAGTTTTTACTGTTTTAAAATTGTACAGTTTTTACTTTTAAAAATTGTATAGTTTTTAAATTTGTTTTTATTATTAAAAAAAAATTGTCCTCTTTAACTTTTTTTTTTAAAAAATTATATAAAAAGTGTCTTTTTTGTTACTATTTTAAAATTATCTTTAATAAAAAAATAATTTTCAACCAAAAAAAGATCATATACAAAAAAATAGTTTTAACCCAAAAAAAATTATAAAAAAAATATTGTTTTTATTAAAAAAATAGTTTTTAACAAAATAAAAACAGTGTAAGCAAAATAAACAGGTCTTAACAAAAAGGAAATAGTTATTTTAAAATGTAATTGTTAACATAAAATAAAATAGTTTGTAAGTAACAAAAAAATATTTTTTAACAAAATAAAAACATTATTAATAAAAAAATTTAAAGAAAAAATGTTGCTTTATAAACGATGGCAAATTTTGTGGGGAAACTATTCTTTGTTATTAGGCGATGAAAATTTTGCCAACAAAAGTGGAGAAATTATGGCAAATTTGCATGTGGACATGGATAATTATGAAAAAAATTTAATGACAAATGAGGACAATCAAACACACAATATAGTTAACAGATCCTTCATTTTGCTACATTTGACGTGACAAATAAGGTTTATTAAACACACCTTAATTTACCTCACTAGAATTTTTATTAGACATATTTCATAACAAGGACAATTTTGACTTGAGTAGTTTGATAGTTGACGTTAATATATCTATTTTTATCATTCTAACTCTTTTATTTCTTAATATGTTGAATCCATTCTGCATATTAGAACAAAATGTGCATTATTTTTAATAGCACCATTTATTTATGACTGACACATTCTTTTGGCCCTGGATTACACCTTTAATGATAATACATTCAGGATTTTTTTTGTTTGAACTCCGCTATTTTATTTTTGCTCTAGTCCACTAACATATTTTTTGTCATTATGGTTCCTCCCCCTTTAATCTATAGTCGATTGTCAGTAATGTATACAAAAAAATTATAAGTATACATGGATTTTTTTTATTCTTTTTGGAAAAAAATGTTATACATACACCATTTTGATTCAAGCATGGTAATACAAAGCAGAATTGCTACTTAATCCAGGAAATCCAATCTTCATGCATTTATAGATTAAATTGCTTATAAATTATATATGAAGAACACACCTTTGTCCATTATTAGATATGAAGGTGATGATGTTTTTCCTTAGTTTAGTTCTACAAAAATTGCTTCAGAATAGCCTCGAATTGCCCATGAATTGAATATGAAAAATCTGATTTTTGAAATTTTGAATTTTTCTCCTTCTAACCAATATAATGTGTCTAAAAAGTGTGCTAATGATGGAGATAGCCTACTGATTATATGGGTGGAGGAGGGTCGAAATTGTCCTTGTACCATAACCCCACTTCTCATTAAAGTTGGACAAAAATGAGGTAAAATTTCCCACTAACCCACTAACATTTGACTACCCAATCCTCCACTAATTCAAATTAATTTTTGACTTATTAAGGACCATAATAAGTAAGAAATTAATTAATTTCGAAACTACCTTTTAATTAATTAATTTGCAACAGTCTCTCACTTATTTCTAATAAGAACAACCTCATAATTTGTTTTGGGAACATAAGGTGCATAACTAATCAGAATAATAATTATTGCCATAATTGAATAATTCACCCATGAAAGTCATGGTGGTTCCACACTATTCAGGAGTATGGTTCCTTCCATATACTAGGTCATCAATGTTTTATTTAACAAGGCTTATAATGTGAGTTGTCATAATGGCCTCACAATGTCTTTTCTAGAAAGGACTATTTTTGTCATACAATAATTCACATTTACATGCATTCATACATTAAAGACAAAAATGATAGAAATCCAAAAATATTTTTATTGAATTCAAAATAGTAGAGTCAAATAACTAAACTAAAAGAAATCATAATTAACTGGTCGAGACCCATCTTTTTGACGTGTTTCATAAAGATCTTTAGATATAGTCATTTTGTAAGAGCATCTGATATATTATCACTCTACTAATGTGATCAATTGACACTCGTTGTTTCAGAACCTCTACTTTCACTAACATGTACTTCTTCTCGATATGTTTAACCGCCTTAGTGTACTTGTCATTTTTTTAAAAGAAGACTATTATAACATTGTTGTAACACCCCGCTTAAAATAATAACGGGTGGCCAGCCATATACAACATTAAATCAGGAGTTTCAAATGGTCCAGTCTCAACATCAACTATCGGTACTACATAATATAGGACTAACTACCCGATATCAAATAAGCGAGATGTTAAAATTTAATAAAATATGCAACAGACAATAAACCAACACTATAATACGACTAATAAAGGAAAGAAAGATTCATGAAAGAACTAAGATAAATGAAATGCTAGAATAAAATGAAATAAATAACTACAACTGAATATACCCCAAGAAAGTAAACCCGAATAAGTTGTCGGGTCACAGCCAATACAAAGACTGAAATGAAACAAATATACACATCTATAAATATCCCTTGGGTATAAACTCGATATACAACATGAATCCTACCTTGATTTTTAAAGAAGTAGGAAGCGACTACGAGATACGTCCCGCAACAATCCGCATGTGTCACGGCTCCCAAGACTCTGGATAGAAGGTCATCCGGCATCCATGCGGTAGGACACCTTTAGTAATATATATATATATATATATATATATATATATATATATATATATATATATATATATATACAGGCAGGAGAGAAAAGTAAACGGGTCAGAGCCCGAGTTGTGAAAAATATTTAGCAAGTGTGTTAACCGTGCATAATAAATATCGGTGCACTTATTTCATAATTAAAAGTGGATTCGCACTCTCGTGGATTTCCAACTCACCTCTCATCTAACGGCGCGCACCTATTCGCGTTCTCAAATTTTAGTTAAATTACCCCCATATATAAGGACAACCTAACTTGACATAGGCCCAGCCTACCCACGAGAATTACCTTCCTATCTTAACCCAAGAATCCGCCCCCTTTTTTTTCATACTAGATTATGTTCACAAACAATTATGCCATAATAGGCTTAATGGATTCCGGTTTATAATTTAATTAATTATAATTCTTAATACGTTACCCATTTATATTTGGGTTGAATCATACGATTTACTTTCTAATTAACATGCATACAATTTATTATTGACAAAACTTCTCTCCAATCTCAGCGTTGCGCTACGTTTCGTGCGTGGGGTGTCTCGCAAAGCGAAATCCAAACAAGGAACCACCCCGTTACACTACTCCTTGACAATGTCGATCCTAGAGATCCATAATGCCATACATACCATATTATACTACTACTACTACTACTAAATTTTAGGCTACAATGTGAAAACAACTAAAAATCTCCAATAATATCCTTGGGATGATGTAACCAAAATATTCCTTAAATGCGATACATCAATTGCCATCAATCTAGTACACCATAATCATCAAAGATGTACTCCACAAAGATTCCATATCCTTTTATCTATAGGATATATAAATATATATATATAGGCATTTTATTCTAACCATATATATATATACCATCATCATCCTTACCCATGACCAAGAGTACATATCATATCTGATGTACAATGGCCATGCACAAATAATATACCCGGCTATATATATCGCCGATAAAACTGCATCATGCGTCATCTTCCCAATGCCCGACTCACGTAGCAATACTGGGGCCACCATCGTGGGACTAAACAACACCCATCTCGTGGTAAACACACTCACACGACGTCCCGGGAAGCGGTCATAGCTTCTAACCGGCAATGAGACGAAACATACCCACTACGTCTCATCCTAAAAATGCAAATCACATAATAACACACGGGACGACTATGACCAGGGGAATATCCACACCCTGCTTTTCTAGTCAGGATGCTCACCCTCAGCGCGGAAACTTCCCAATGATAGCATGAGCGGGGTATGCTTAACCACATAAGTATATATATCATTCACATGCACAATATATATACATCCATATGATCCAATCATATAATTAAACATTAAACCATCATATACGATTTAAATATCCATACCATGTATGTCCACAACATAAATATATCCATATATTCATATTTATATAGATATATATACAAATATATTCACATATCCATATATCTATATATAAAAACTAATTCTTGTTCATGTGTATAAGATATCTATATACACTCGGTTGTAAGTATACATAATCCTCGATATACAATACGTCACCACAATTTCCTTTAATTTTACCTCGATATGTGAATACAATCTCTCACTTGAAACATATTCAATCATTTTTCCTATGATGAATAGTCTCCCAGAATCATATGTATATATATACATATATATACCACATTAAGGTTATCACCCAAAATTTTGTGTAGGAAGCCATCACTACACATACCACCTATATCCGAGAGCATATCAATACCCCCAATACAAATTTTGACTAAAGGTATACACCTAACCAAAAGTCTACAAACCTTAACTTATTCCAACTTTGTTTCAAGTGTTGGAATCCCATATGATTATTTCCACCCAATTATGTGTAAACTATCCTGACTAGAATTATACTACCGTCTATTCTAATTGATAGTATGATCCCAAGTCGTTCCCAATTTTACCTACGGTTCAATTAATCTCATGAACCCTTACTCCCATCGGGATTACCTATTATTCCTTAATTTAAATGTTTCTAAGGATATGTGACCCCTCACTCTCTAAGAGTTATCAACCTCACATCATATTTATACCTTTTTTTTCTCTATAATTAGTATTCCCAACCTCATTGAGGTTTACCCACAATCTTTATATGCAACTCCAATACATACATGGATACATTTCTCCCAAATTACCCTAAGGAGTCCCCAAAATCATAATATGTGAGAAACTCCTTATATGTCTCCAAGAACATATCTCTTACATCATAAGAGAAGACCCCCAAATCAATAAACCCAACCAAAAAGGGTTTGAAATCACTATGGAGAAAATTACACAATTTGCCCTGTTTCCGAATCGATTTGGCCCTATTCCGAATCGATTCGGCCCAGCGAATCGATTATGCCGCCAAGGCGAATCGATTCGCGTCCAAAGACCTGAGTTTTTGTCGCATGCCAAATCGATTCGGCTTGGCTCCGAATCGATTCGGTCACACAGAACTGGGATTCTGCAACATTCTGAATCGATTCGGAAAGAGGCCGAATCGATTCGGCCTGTTCAGTAGGCTACGAAATGGTCATTTTTCTACATAAACCTAAATTTCCCAAAATCCCAAATCAATAATTTCCAACTAGAAATTTGTAATCCAATAATGTTTCTAACATTAAACACATCCTATACTTTCACCTCATCAATTTATACCTCTTAAACCCATGTGTAAACATCAATTTCAAGATTAAACCCAAAAATCTAGGTTTTAATATTAATACCCAAAATCCATTTCTTTTACCCACAAATTATGAAATCAAATACACAAATGAGTTATTTAGCAAGATTAAACACTTGCCTCGATTTTGTAGAGGTTGGATCATCCTCGATGTCGCGTTTGGGCCGGAATCTCCAAGCTTTTCTTCCTCTCTCTCTTCCTTTCTTCTTCTTTCTCTCTTCTTTTCTCTTTCTCTCCTTTTCTCAAATGAGAAGGCTTCATCCGTAAGCCTCTTAAGCCTTAAAACATAAGTCCCAAATTTTAAATGTTAATACACACTTTAAATGACTCATTTACTCCAATTCGAGTCAAACTGACTTAAAACATTCCGGAGCCGAAATAAAGCCCAATGGCAGTCATTTTGACTATCTCGGCCCTTCCTGGATCGATGGTACCCTCAAAATCATCATCCGGAATACTTTAAAATGTTATCTATTTTTTTTTAGACCTCAATTCCCAAATATCAAAATTCTCCAATTCAATTAAATTTTTATTTTCCCAAAATTTAATATCTCAGTCTCAAAAATCATGGGGTGTTACAATTATCACAGTAAATTTTCAGCGACTTAAATATTAACACCGTGATTCTTATCATAGTAAATTTTTAAATATCTAAGTTGTTGAAATTTTTTAAATATTAACACCGGATTATAAGTCCTGAAATGAAATTTTAAAGCCACAATTCATGATTTTTAGATTCAAAGCAAGCTACGAATTAAGCCACCATAGTTAATGACGTACTTTTCCATGAGATGGCTCCTCTAGAAAGGAGAAAGACATAACCCGAAGTTCTCTTCCTATTATCAAGGCATCCTCCAAAATCCGAGTCTGAGTATTCGACCACGTAAAGGTGATCAGTCTTGATGTATGTGAGAATGTATTCTTTAGTCCCTTGCAGCCCCTTAATACTTTCTTTACAACTTTTCAATGATGATTTCCCTTATTTATTTGATATCTACCTAGTATCCCAACTGTAAAACTAATATCCAATTTAGTACAAACATGCGCATATAGTAAGCTTTCTACGAGTGAGGCATAAGGCATGCCTTTCATGTGCTCCCTTTTCAATTCACTTCCTGGGCATTGACTTAACCTAAACTTATTCCTTTTTTTGAAGTGGAATGTCGACGGGATTGCAACTTTGCATGCTCAACGTTTCTAACACTTTATTAATGTAAGCTTTATGGGACAATCCCAATGTTCCATGTGATCTATCCCTGGATAACTCTATCACGATCACAGAGGACACCTCACGCATATTTTTCATTTCAATGTTTTCAAAAATTTATTCGTTGGTTTCACATAATAAACTAATGTCACTATTGGCGATAAATAAGTCGTCAACATATAAGACTACAAGTATAAACTTACTCCCATTGATCTTCAGGTATATACACTGATCAATGGTGTTTTCTTTAAACCCAAAGGAGATAATGGTATCATTAAACTTAAGGTACCGTTGAGAAGAAGCTTGTTTTAGACCATATATTGACTTCTTTAACATACAGACCATGTTTTCCTATCCTTCTTTTACGAAGCCTTGTGACTGAGCCATGTAGACATCTTCTTCTAAACTCCCATTTAGGAAAGCTATTTTATGTCCATTTGTTGTAACTCTAAATCATAATGAGCCATCAATGCCAATATGATTCTCAGATAATCCTTCTTTGAAACTAGAGAAAAGGTCTCATTATAATCAATGCCTTCTCCTTTATTAAAACCTTTAACAATTAGTCTATCTTTATGTCATTTAATATTGCCTTTCGAGTTGCGTTTGGTCTTAAAGTCCCATTTACTCCTGACTCATTTTTTTCCCTTCTGGAAAGTCGACTAACTCCCAGACTTGGTTGTCATTCATAGATTTTATTTCCTCAGTCATGGCATCAAGCCATTTATTAGAATCATTACTATTCATAGCTCATTCATAAGAAAATGGATCATTAATTTCCCTTATGTTAAACTCTGCCTCTTTTAAATACACTACATAATCATCAGGGATAGCCGATCTCCTTTCTCTTTGAGATCTTCTTAATGGAATTTCCTGTGGTGTTTCTACAATAGGTTCATTGATTGAATCTTCATTATGTGGTTGTTTAGGTGAGTGATCATTCACTTGTTGTTCATTTTCGTTGATTGGCTCATTAACCAACTCAACTACTATGTTAGGAACAATAAGTACATTATGAACTAGGGGTACGGGGATTTGTACACTGACTTCTTGAATGATCACTTCCCTTTCTTTTTCACTCCTATTGACTTTACCATCTTCAATGAATTTAGTGTTCTCAGTTTCTATTATTCTAATAGTATGATTAGGACAATATAATTTATATCCCTGTGACTTTGTTGGATACCCAATAAAATTACAACTCCTAGGATCGAATTTCTTTTCTTGTGGATTATAAATTCTAGCTTCCACTGGGTAACCTCAAACACGTAAATATCCGAAAGTGGGTTTCCATCCTTTCCATAATTCCAATCGGGTCTTTGAGACTGACTTACTAGGTAACAAATTAAATATGTGTACATCGATCATAAGATCATGTGTCTATAAAAATGCAAGCAATTTAGTACTACTTATCATACTTTTAACCATTTCTATAAGGGTACGATTGCGCTTTTCAGCTACACCATTCTACAAAGGTGTTCCATGCATTTTGTATTGGGCACATATACCTAACTTTTCTAAGAGTTTAGCAAAAGTGCCAAGGTGTTGCCCTCACTCATCATATTTTTCCATAAAATTCACCACCTTTGTCAAAGCTAATGATTTTCAACTTTTTACCGAATTATCTCTCAAACTCAGTTATGTATGTTTCAATAGCATTTATAGATTAAGATTTATCGTGCAATAAGTATAATGTGTAAAATCGTGAAAAATCATCAATGAAGATAATAAAATATTTTCTCCACCAATCGATGGAACAACAAAAGGTCCATATATGTCTATGGATTATCTCAAGTAACTGGGTGCCTCTTGCAGGTCCTTTTTTCGTGTGTTTAGTTTATTTACCTTTAATATAATCCACTCACATCATAATCGGACCAATCCAGGTAGTGGAGAATTCTATCTTCAATAAGCCTTTCAATTCTTGGCCTAGATATCTGCCCGAGTTTATGCCACAAGTAAGCTGAATTTTCATTTTTTGATATACATTTCATTCCAACATTAGGATGCAAGGATATTAGGGATTCAAAAATTTTCTTTTCAAGATTAAATTTACACAAACCATCCATTATAAATCCAGCTATAACATGGAAAGAATTTTTAATTAAACTAAAACTATTATTATTAAATTCAACAATAAAACCAACAAGAGCGAGTTTAAATAAAGAAACTAAATTTTTAAAAATTGATGGAACATAAAGAGTCTCTTGAAAATCTAAACAAAAATAAGAATTTAAAATTAATCAAAACACTCATACAACTTCTATCTTAGCCTTGCTTGATTGCCCATGTAGAGAAAATGAATGTTGATGTAAAAAATTAGATCACTATAATTATTCAATCACAGATAAATAAATGAGACAAAGAATTTTTAAAGTGGTTCGGCCTTATAAGAATGGCCTACGTCCACTGTTGTGTTATTGTTGTTTGTATGGGAATTCTCGATTACAAATTATCTCAAGAAATTCCGGTCTGGGGTCCTCTTACAATGAGGATTGTACAATGTATTTATAGCCCTGAGGTTGTAATGTGAAAGGTAATACATTAAATGATGTACATATGAAAGGGTAATACATTAAATGCCTTTTATGCTTGTGCGTCCGAATGATAAGCATTTAATGAATAGTCAAACTGTTGGTTGTCCCGTCATTAATGCTTTGTTCGAGGTGCAGCTCGGACCGCCTGAGTTGCTCGGACCGCCTAGGCTTCTCGGTACTCAAGAGTTCCTCAGAGAGGCATTGTTCCTCGGAGCGTGTGAGTTCCTCGGGGAAGCAATGTTCCTCGGGGAACTAGTCTTCCTCGTTGTAGTCTTGTTCCTCGGAGCGTGTGAGTTCCTCAGAAGTGTTTGTTGTTGCCATGTAGATAGCCACGTGTCTTCATATGATTGATCCATGTCAGCAGATTAAATTTGGTATCAACAGAAGCCCCCAATGTTTCATAGTTTGAAATTTGAGGAGTGTGGAACATTCTTTCTCGGAATATGATAGCTTTAAATGGTCTTCCTGATTTTTTGGAGTATTTCCTTCGTATTTATTTCTCCTTTCAAATTCGTAGAATCATGCTTTTTGAACTTTTCTGCTCGCTTTGATTCCTGCGCCACTTTTCATCTTTTTAGCCGCAGGTAATGTAATCATCCTTTTTTGTAATCATTACTTCACCATTTCCCAAGGCAAGGTATTTAAACTTCACAGACACTCCCATCGTCTTCTACCTTTTCAAATTTTTATCTTCGAGTTTTACGTCATCTCTTCCTACTCTCTTGTGCGTTCATCTTTTCCGTCGTTCGTTGTCAGCAGATCCATTCTTTTCCAGTAAGATCTTCTTCCTTCTTCTTCATTTCTTTATTCACCATGGTTTACCCTGTTGAGTCTCTTGAGAAGTTTCGTTCTGATTTCTCCATTCCCTCCTGGGTTGTTTTGGAAGAGCTTTCTGGTCGAACAACTTCTGTAACTCGGTATGGTCCGTGCCAGTTTGATTCCAACTTATTGTGCTTTTGAATTACTTTCTTCAGCACATAGTCTCCTTCTTTCAGGTCGCACTTCTTCACCCTTTTGTTGTAGGACGAAGTTGTTCGCTGCTGGTAAGCAGCATTTCTAATGGCTTCTTCATCTCTAACTTCCTCGAGCATTTTTAAATCCAGCCTTCTCATTAAGTCGCTGACAGGGGAATTGAAATTCAGTACCCTGTGTGTTGGGAGGCCCAACTCGGCAGGTATGACAGCTTCACTTCTAAATGCCAGCATGTATGGTGATTCTCCAGTAGCTACTCGGGGAGTAGTTCGATAAGCCCAGAGTACTGATTGTAACTCGTTGATCCAGTTTGCTTTCGCATCATCCAATCTTTTTTTCAAACCATTCAGCAGCGTTCTGTTTGTCACTTTAGTTTGTCCATTGCTTTGAGGATGGCCTGGTGCTGAGTGGACCTTCAAAATGTTTGACTGATGACAATAGGCGGCAAACTCCTCGTTATCAAATTATGTTCCATGGTTTGTGATGAAGGCATGAGGGAGACCATATCGGCAAATGATGTTCTTCCAAACAAATTGGTACACCTTCTCGTACGTCATGTCAATGAGTGGCTCAGCTTCTACCCACTTAGTAAAATAATCCACTGCGATGACGAGGTACTTGAATCTTCCTCGAGTTGTTGGCAGTGGCCCAACCAAATCAATTCCCCATATGGAAAATGGCCAAGGGGAAGTTATGGGTGCCAACAATGCTTGTGGAGTTCTTCGGATGGAGGAAAAATGTTGTCACTTGTCACATTTCTTGGCATAGGCTATACTGTCAGCCCTCATCATCGGCCAGTAGCATCCTTGCATCATCACCCTTTGCAAAAGCGTTCGACCTGCTACATGTCCTCCACAGGACCCTTCATGGATCTCTTCAATCAGTTCATTCACTTCGAAGGGATGTACACATCTCTGCAACCTTCCATAATTCCTCATCTATATAAAACACCATTAGTTAATACATACTGAGCAGCTTTAAACTTCAATTTCTTGGCCGCGAGCTTGTCAATTGGCAATTCTCCCTCTTCGATATACGCCCTGATGGGATCCATCCAAGATGGTCCTAAATCAAGGGTGATAAAGTTCATCGTCAGATCTTCATCTATACTCCGACCAGCTAAAACTTCAATTGGTATTATTCTCCGTAGCTCGGTGCGAGTAGCTGATGCTAGTCGAGCTAGGGCGTCTGCTCTCGCATTCTCCATTCTTGGTATTCTGACCAGCTGAATAGCGGAAAATTCTGATACCAACTCCTTTGCCTTTGCATGATATCTGATCATTAATTCTCCTCTAACTGCATAAACTCCCATCATTTGGTTTACGATCAATTGAGAGTCGCTGAAGATCATAACTTGTTGCGCCTCCATAATTTTTTCCAGATTAAGCCCTGCAATCATGGCCTCATATTCAGCCTCATTGTTGGGAGCTTTGAATTGGAAACGCAAGGCGTATTCCATGTCGACTTCGTCTGGAGTGCTCAAAACTATCCCTGCGCCACATCCTGCAGTGCAAGATGAGCCATCTACATATAGCCTCCATATAGGTAACTCGTCTTTAAATTTTGAATCAGTCAGAGTTCCTCGGTGAAACATTTGCTGCTTCCTTTCATCCTCCTCGGATTTTTCTCGCTCTTCGTCAATCATTTTTTCTTACCCTTTTACCAACCGGAGTTGGTCTGAGCTTGAATTCAATGATCTTGTAACATCCACTTGCCCTTTTACCAATCGGAGTTGGTCTGAGCTAGTGTCTGTTGATCCTGTAACATCCACAGGTCGATCAACGAGCAACTTTTGTTCCTCATCCGGAGTACTCACCACTATCTCTGTGTCACATCCTGTAACATCCACATGCTCTTTTACCAATCGGAATTGGTCTGAGCTTATGTTTATTAATCCTGTAACATCCACAGGTTGATCAGCGAGAAACTTTTGCTCCTCGGCGGTATCAAGATAGGTGAACTCCACTATAAAATCTGCTACAACCTGCCCTTTTAATGATGATCTGGGTTCATAAATTATATCATATTCACCGAGCTCTATTGCCCAGTACATAAATCTTCCTGATTATTCTGGCTTATGCAGGGCTTGCCTCAATGGCATATCAGTATATACTACTATGGTATGAGCCTGGAAGTATGGCCTCATTCTCCTACTCGCTTCAATTAATGCCAGTGCCAATTTTTCCAGCCTTGGATATCTGATCTCTGCTCCTTGGAAGACCTTACTTGTGTAGTAAATTGGCTTTTGTACTCCATTCTCCACTCTGATCAACGCCGAGCTAACTGCATTCTCGAACACTGCAAGGTACAAATACAATTTTTCTCCCATCACCGGCCTGGACAGCAGTGGAGGTGCTCCCAAGTATTTCTTCAAGTCTTGAAAAGCTTCTTCACATTCATCATTCCACTCAAAATTATTTCTGAGTGTCTTGAAGAATGGGAGACATCTATTAGTTGCTCTTGACACAAATCTGTTGAGTGTTGCTACTCGTCCTGTAAGACTTTGTACTTCCTTCTTCGTCGTTGGAGATCGCAGCCCTATTAGAGCTTTGATTTTCTCAGGATTTGCTTCGATGCCTCGTTGATTGACAATGTACCCGAGGAACATGCCTTCTCGTACTCCAAATATGCAGTTCGTCGGGTTCAGCTTCATTTGGTATTTATCTAGTTGATCGAAAGTTTGATTTAAGTTAACTAGATGATCAGCAGCTTTCTTGCTTTTTGTCAGCATGTCGTCAACATAGACTTCCATATTGTCACTGATTTATTCAGCAAAGACCTTGTTCATCAGCCTCTGATATGTTGTACCTGCATTTTTCAAACCAAAATGCATAACATTATAACAATAAGTTCCCCTAGGGGTAATAAAAGAAGTACTCTCCCTATCTTCAGGTTTTATTTTGATCTGATTGTAACCAGAATAAGCATCCATGAAGCTCAGCAACTCGTGTCCCGAGGTAGCATCCACCAGTTGATCAATTCGGGGCAATGGAAAGTGATCCTTTGGGCATGCTTTGTTGAGGTTGGTGAAGTCTACACACATCCTCCACTTGTTGTTTTTCTTTTTTACCATCACCACATTGGCTAACCAATTTGGATATTTAACATCTTCAATGAAATAATCTTTCTGGAGCTTCTCGACTTCCTCCTGTATAGCTTGATTCTTCTCGGGACTGAATACTCTTCTTCTCTGCTTTACAGGCTTGATCTCCTTATTCACATTGAGCTCGTGACATAAAAAGTTTGGGTCTATCCCAGGCATATCTTCATGACTCCACGCAAAAGTTTGTCTTCTGCTTCTAAGGAAAGTTATCAATTCCTGTTTTAATGAGGTATCCAACGACGAACCTATTTGAGTAGTTCGTTCGGGGTGCTCATCGTCCAGAATGATATTTTCAGTAGCTTCCACCACTTGACCCTTCACGAGTTACGATTCATCTCTAGGATCCAATGTTTCAATTTTTGCACCTTCATCCACTTGATAGGTAGTAGTCTTTTTCTTTGATTCTTCCAGTTCTTCTTGCTCGGCGGATGAGTAATAGCATTCCCGAGCTATTTTCTGATCACCTTTCACAACTCCAACTCCAAAGTTTGTTAAAAATTTTGGGCACTGATGCACTGTAGATGGTACAGCCTCGAACTTCTTCAACCCTACTCTTCCCATGATTATATTGTACGATGATTGGACATTCTTATCCATCACGAAGAAACGTATTCTTTTTGTCCGACAAGCAGGCCATGTACCAATGAATATATCCAACTTGATCGTCCCAAGTGGAAATACTTTCTCGCCAGTAAAACCAATGAGGGCTCTGTGGTAAGGCTCTAGTTGAGATAGCTTTAGGTTTAAACTATCGAAGCACGAGTAGAACATGATGTCTGCCGAGCTACCATTGTCGACCAGTACTCTTGAAATCATTACCTCCTTCATTCTCATCTTGATCACCAATGGGTCATCCTGAGGATACAGAACACCTGCAAGATCATTTTTTGAAAAATCGATGACCAATTTTTCTTTGTTCACCTTTCTCGGGCGATCCTCTTCAGCTATATTTATTCGCTGAATGTACGAGCAAGCTTGTGCTTCACCGAGGTAAGCTTTTCTCTCTGCAGTAAGGTCTCCTCCTCCTGCATCTCCACCTGTAATAACATTACAGTCAAATGATCCAAAGTGTATTGAAAATACATCTCGTTCTGGCTGCCTTGGTCTTTTGGGAAGATCGGGATCATCCTCGGGATCAACTTCATGATTTCTTTTCTTGTTCTCCTCTCCTCGACGAGGAGATCTATACCTTTCTCTTACTCGGTCGTTATTTCTTCTTTCGTTTCCCCGATCAACATACTTTGCTAGCTTTCCTCGTCGGATGAGTGTTTCAATCTCATTCTGACGAGCTATGCAATTTTTAGTCATATGGCCATGATCCTTGTGGAACTCGCAATATTTTTCCCTATTCCTCGTGTCAGGGTCTGCCTTCATTTTCTTTGGCCAGTTTAACTCCTCGTTGTTCTTAATTTCTTTCAGGACGTGGTTGATATTTGCCTTCAAAGGTGTGTAATTATCAAATTTCCTCAAGACCTCCCATGACGACCTATTTTTGGATTGTTTGTCACCACCATTGTTCTTATGTTCTTTCTTCTTAGCTTTATCACCTTCCACCTTGGTTTCTTTGGCGCCCATATTCTTCTTCGCAGACATAGCCTCCTTGGCATTCATGATCTTGGATGCTTTTCCCATCAGGTCTGACATGGTTCGAGGTGGATCTTTGGCCAAAGTGTAGTACAACTTGTTCGGCAGTAGTCCACTCATCAAAGCAGTAATCGTTGTCTTCTCCTCATAATCAATGACTTCGAGTTTCTCGTTATTAAAACGAGTTATATAATCTCTGATACTCTCACCAGCTTTTTTTCTAACACTTAACAAATGTGCTACTCGTTTAACTGGTTTTGCTCCAAAGCAGAAATTCCCAATGAATAACTCGGCCAGTTGAAGAAAAGTTGAAATCTTACCCCGAGGAAGATTATTATACCATATTTGAGCAGATCCGGTAAGTGTTCCCGAGAATGCTCTGCATCTCATCTCATCTGGGACAGCATAGATGTCGGATGCAGCATGGTATTATTCTATATGAAGGACAGGGTCAGTCTTCCCATCATGCTTGGGAGTCACAACAGGTGCTTTGAACTTTGATGGTGTTGGAAAATCAACAATGTCCTGGACAAAAGGTGTTCCTCGAACAAAGGTTCGTTGTAGAGGGTTCTTGGCCTTAGCCATTTCCCCTAATCTATCCTCCAGCCTCTGAATAGATCCTTTCCATGCATCATTTCCTTCCTCGGGCCTATTGGTTCGAGCAACTGATCGCGTTGAAGTGGCTTCCTGGGATTTATCTTGACGAGGAGCTGGTCGCGACTGGGCAGATCCTTCCATTAAGGCCGTTGATCGTCGAAAGCTCCTCGACGCTGCGTTAGGAGGAGTTTTGTTCCTTCTAGGTCCTAATCGATCGAAAGGAGAAACCCTACTTAACCTTTCCAATGCGCTGGTCCTTTCTGGTGAGAGAGTGACACGTTGTTCAGTATCCGTGGCTCGCACTGACGAAGTTCGTCCTGGTTGATAAGAAAAATCTACAGATTCCTCATTGCGATTAGTACGCCTAGTACGCGAAGAATGCGCACGGGTATTTCTTTGAATGCTTCATGGTCCGGAGTGGGCTGATGCACCGCCATGGAGGGTTTGGATGAGTTGTCGCATTGTTTCTTGCATGACGGTCTGGTCCTGAGCCAGATTTGCCATTATTCCAGTCAGATCTGGAATAATTGGTGGAGCAGATGGATTTGGAGGGGTTCCAGCGTTTCGATTGTTGGATTCAGGAATATCAGCCATTAGTAATGGATTGTTTTTGGTAAGAAAACGATATTACCAGTCGTTTCCCACAGACGGCGCCAATCTGTTGATGTAAAAAATTATATCACTCTAATTATTCAATCACCGATAAATAAATGAGACAAAGAATTTTTAAAGTGGTTCAGCCTTATAATAATGGCCTACGTCCACTATTGTGTTATTGCTGTTTGTATGGGAATTCTCGATTACAAATTATCTCAAGAAATTTTGGTCTGGGGTCCTCTTACAATGAGGATTGTACAATGTATGTATAGCCCTGAGGTTGTAATGTGAAAGGGTAATACATTAAATGATGTACATATGAAAGGGTAATACATTAAATTCCTTTTATGCTTGTGCGTCCGAATGATAAGCATTTAATGAATAGTCAAACTGTTGTTTGTCCCGTCATTAATGCTTTGTTCGAGGTGCAGCTCGGACCGCCTGAGTTACTCGGACCGCCTAGGCTTCTCGGTACTCAAGAGTTCCTCAGAGAGGCATTGTTCCTCGGAGCGTGTGAGTTCCTCGGGGAAGCAATGTTCATCGGGGAACTAGTCTTCCTCGTTGTAGTCTTGTTCCTCAGAGCGTGTGAGTTCCTCAGAAGTGTTTATTGTTGCCATGTAGATAGCCACGTGTCTTCATATGATTGATCCATGTTAGCAGATTAAATTTCGTATCAACAATGATCATTTTGGTTTGTTTTGCGAGTTAAAAGGAATATTTACATCAAATTAGAAACGTGACACATAGAAACATAATCAATCCACCAAATATTATAACACCACAACCAAACAAATAATTAGTGGCAAAAAAATTCATCACCAAATGAAAAAATTTTGTCACCAAAAGCATTTTGTGACGAAATTTTTTTCTTCAATCGTCCGTCACGAAAGCCCCGTCGCTAAAGGTTTTAGTGAGGAAATACAAATTTCGTCACCAAATAGTACACCTTTTGGTGACAAAATATTCTCTGTCGCGTAATAACAGGCTTTTAGTGACAAAATTATTTGTAGCCAAAGATCTTATTTTTTGTCACAAAAATGCAAATTTGTCACCTAATGTATATGATGGGATAACCATTTGGTGACAAAATTAATATACTTTGGGGACAAAATATTTTTGTCACGAAATGAATTTTATTGTCAAAAAATTATAAATTTAGAATTCATAATTTTTTTATTTCAATTTCATTTCTCATATAGATATTCAGTCAAATAAATATTAATTATAAAATCGTCTAAATTTCATCGACATTATATAAGTAATCAACTACCATCATATACATACTCAAAAATAAGGTTCAAAAGATTATATAATTGATACGAAAGCATTCTTACAAATATCTCAAAACCATTGATCAATTATAAAGTAGCCTACATCGTTTGTTACAACACATCAACTACGACATTAGTTTCTAACTTTATATATTTCATAACGCATTAGATTCTAATAAATTACAAAGTATCCTCCAAAAAACAATTCCCAACAAGTTTGTTAAGTTCTTCTTCCATCTTCATCATCATCCCAAAAATAATTTCCAAAAAAGCATCCTCACAACGTCCCAATCTGCAATTAAAATCGTACCAAGGAATTAGTTTTTAACTTTATAAGTCTATTAACAATTGATAAATAGAATGACATCAAGTAAGAAATACCACACATTGAGCTAAACACCAAAAAAATTACAAAATTCAATTTTATTTTGAATATTTTAAAAAATTTTGACAAAGTTTCCCTTGTTTATATACTAAAACCACCCTGTTAAATTAAAAAATACAAAAGTCAAGAAACCCAATGAAAATACACTAAAATACCCCTTCTACCGATTTAAAAGATAAGGTATTAGCGTTGCCAATATTTTTAAAAAAAATGACAAATTTTTCTTTGTTTATACACTAAAACCACCCTGTTAAATTAAAAAATAAAAAAGTCAAGAAACCCAATGACAATCCACTAAAATACCCCTTCTACCGATTCAACAAATAAGGTAATAGCATCACCAATAGAGATATAAAATAAGTCAAAGGATGTGAATCCAACAATGTAATTTCAATAAATTTAACATTGAAATTAATAAAACTTAAAATATAGTAAATGTGGGAGGAAGGGAACCTGATGCTTTTAAAGCATCACACATCTTGTTGAATTCAAATTGACGAGCCTCTAAACGTTCCAGATGCTCATCCAACTTGTAGTTGTTTCGTTAACTCGCGATTCGCTCTTCGAGCTTCCCTAAGGTCCTCCTCTAACTTTGCGTCTCGTCATGATGTTTTTGGTTTCGTAGCTTTCGTCCCATGCCCAAGATCTATGATATATCTCGATTTAGTACCAAGTACTCGATCAGCTATATCATCAGGAGTCAAAGCTTCACTACCTTCGGGAGTAGTCTCAGCTTACAACTGTTTCATCTCAATATGTAAAACAAATTAGTATATATCATTTCACAAAATCGAAGTTATGGTATTTGTCTAATATATGATATATTCTTACATATAATTCCTCACCTTCGGGACAAGACCATTTTTTATTAGTGCAGTGAATTTTCTTTTATAACTTAATTTGATCTAGCTCCTCAGCCGCCACATCATACTTCATAATCATGAAAGACAATCATTATCATCAATAATTGTAAAACATACGATCAACTTTTGAAAACATAATTACATAAAAAAATATATAAGTGATAGCGAGCTACTACAAATGCCCGCGACCCTTTATTGTGTTTGATAGTTTGCATCACTTGATTATTCTTATTGACGTCATATTGATGCATCAATAATAGTTTATGGATAATGAGTATGTTATGTTTCAATTAAAAGAACATAACTATTATATTTTAATGGCATTCCAAAAAAATTCCTGCATAGTTCTTTTGAATATTTGGGCAAACTCTCTGTTATCTGGGTTTTGAAGTTTAAATCTCCAAACTTGTTACATAAATTTTCTCCTTCTATGTTTCTGAAACCCCATGCCATTATATGTTTAGCACACCCTTGGTTTATTTCTCGGTTTTAATCTCCTACAAATATATTAATTCATTGTACTCCTTGGGCCTGTTAGTCATATAGTGTCGTTATCATTTGGGCTTGTTAGTTGATAAGGGATTGAAATTTTTACAGAGGAAAACAATAGAACTCATTAAAAAACAAAAAACTAAACAAAATGTTACATTCAAGTCTATCAGAATATAAATAATTACAAGATATCAGCATAAACCTATAACGAGAACTTTTAGTTTCTTTGGGATTGGTTATTGAATATCAAAACATTTCCCAATCAAGATTAAAAACTATTTTTCTATTAAAAACTTTAAAAATATATTTGTTTCTACATTCGAACACTATATCACAATCTCAACTCAACGGGAGAGTAGAATAGCCACCCCAGTATATGAAGTACTAGCTAACGATGGGTGCAACCAGTCTGGATTACATTTTGAACCTCCCAAATGAAGTCATGGGTAGCCCAATGGGTGTTGAAGTTTAGTGGATGTACTTTTGTATATAGTAGATGTACTTTTGTATTTAGGATTATGACCCCCCATGAATTAAACGATTCAATAACATTCAATAATACAAGGGTGTTGAAGACATTATCATTTGGGTTGAATTTACATTAAAATTGTATTCTCATTTGGGTTGATTTATTGGTGTTAAATATTTATTGTTAAATATTTCCCTAACCAAGTCTTTATCACTGGGCAATATCTTTGATTGCCCATCTACATTGACATGAGATAACATAATAATCAATGGGCAACACCAAGATAAGTTCAATCACGCACCCAATAAATTTCATAAGACGGTCACATACCTGGATCATGAGGTGATCAGTTCATTGCAATAAAGTTCTTGAAATGAATAACGGCAACCTTCTGGACAACCACTTCGTAATTTCCATCCACGATGATCTCTAATAGCCTCACCAAGTGCTAAGGTGTATGATGAAACTGAAAAACAACACAAATATGAAATTGTCGATTTCTACAAGCAAGGGACTACAAACATAAACTAATAAAAAATAATACAAAATGGATGCTAAAATTACCAACATAAAGAGTCTGTTTAGTTGGGAAACTAGTAGCGAGCAACAAAAATGCCTGCAGCATCTAACAAAAAAATGACCATCCCTCTCTCATAATAACAGTAACTTACCTACAAAGCATTCACCCCTCAGCTTCAAAACTATTACAAGAACACCAAAAAACATCCTAAAAAAACTCTTCACAAGAGTATGTACTGTAAGGACCAAACCAATCTTTGGATAGCACACATCGGATATGAAGAAGAAGAGACGGACCTCAAAAGAGACGTATTACCTATCCAATCACCATCCCAAAACCAAATAGACTACCATTCTCTCACCTTAACAAAAAAAACTCTTCACGAGAGTATGTACTTTAAGGACCAAACCAATCCTCGAATGGCACACAACGCCATCCCAAAACCGAATAGACTACCCGCTTCTCACCTTAATAAAGAAAACACATTAACGAAAGGTATCTAGAATTTAATAAATATTATCCCAAGGGCCTCAGAGAAGTGTCTTTTTAAGAGGTTGGCATCCAATACATTATCATGATTAAATTTTGGGCATCGAAAGCTTTGGTCAGGGACCAACGATCAATCTTTACCCTTTTAATTTAAGCCTTTTTCTTTGACCTTTGCAATACAATATCATTCTTTGTATTTTTGTTGCTTGGTAGAATAAGATTATCAAAAACTCATGTCTAAGATTGAATTATTTTTCTATTTGCATCACTATAAGTTTGACATACCAAAATGAAAGCAATGTCATTAAATTCAAACTTGCAGTATCAATAATACACCGAGTAAAAATATCCCTAAATGATACATCAGGATCAAATAATAGTTAAGTTAATGTTATTTAAACAATCAAGTTCTGAAATTTATTACATGTAATTAATGTTTTTTATAAGTAAAAATTGTATAACTAAGAGAGAATAATATCGTGTATACAATATAATATGAATTATAATGCTTTTCATAGTAAAATTTGTGAACCCAAGTGCAAATCCTGTAAAATTCAGGATCCAATGAAGTACATATATATTGTCTTTGTGTGTGTGATTGAAAAGTTGTGTTACCTAATTCGGTGAGAACCCGTGAAGGATGGAATTATGGCTTTTTTCCACCATGGAAATGGAAATCACTAGTTGGGTTTGTTATCTTCAGATTGTAGGAGGAGCCGGCAAATACGATTGGGGTGAAGATGAAGTCATGTTCGGTAAGGGAGAAGTCACGGAGGATACCGGGAGAGATAGGGAGGATGAGGTGAAGGGAAGTGAGTCGTGGGAGTTTTTTTTTCACATGACAGAGGGATTTTTTTAGAAGAGGGAGTTTTAGGAGGGAGATAAATTTTTGGAATAAGTGAAGAAATGTTTTGTCGCCAATTACCTTTTTATGATAAAGGTATTTGTCACTAAATGTATAATAATTTTATCACGAATAGATTAATGAAAAATTTTACACAAGGGAATGATGGAGCCAAAATTTTAATGATTATTTGGTGACAAATATTATTAATTCGTCACTAATTTAAAATCATCACTCTATTCGTGACGAAATTAATTTTCCTCAAATAAAGGTTACTTTTTGTGACAAAATTACTTTTGTCCTAATTTTTTTTGTCACTGATAAGACATTATGTTGTAATAGAAGTAACAATAATAATATTTTATTTATAACATACAAAAGCCATAGATTTACCATTTTCTCGAACCAAGCCTTGCGTTTCTGACAATCTTTTTAGAAATGCCCCTTCTTTTTACACAAGTGATACTTATCATTATTTTCCTTCTTACTAGCAGATGTTGAAGGCTCTCCCTGATGAGATGAGTTAGGATCGTGCTTAATGACCTTTTCAGTCTTCTTCTTACATCTAACTCCTCTAACCATCCTATTAGCCAGTGACCATTCTATTTCTTTAGCCTTCCTTCTTCCTGTACTAACATGCTTTGCAGATCATTTATGTTCCATTTATCTTTTATAGTGTTCTAATTGATCAAGAAAGTCCCATAGTCATGAGGTAAGGAGTTTAAGACAAATTATATGAGAAATAAGTCAACCACAGTCATGCCTAAACCTTTAAGCTTGGCAGCCAGATTGGTCACCTCAATTATATGTTTATTCATGGTTTGAATGCCATCGAACCACATGGTGGTGAGATCGGCCATCAATTTCTTGACTAGGGACTTATCAGTATTGCGAAAGTTTTCAAATATTATTTTTCTTTCATTGTTTTAGGTAGGTATGTCTTAATTTTTGTAGTAATGCACATTTGCATGAACATAAGGGCAAGTCTATTAAATCTAAACCATGCCTTATGAATGATTATCTCATCCTCGCTACTTTTATAAGTAATAAAAGTGTGTCCCTCAATAAGGATAACCATATCTAAGTCTAAAACCCCCATACTGAACTTGACCTGCTCATTCCATTCCGAAAAGTAGGTTCCATTAAATTTTTGATAGTTGGAAGTATGCAAATAAAGGTTAAGGGGAACTGTAATAATTTAATAGAAAATTAAGGTAAAGGTCATGTTCCTATCTATATTTGAATTTTTAGGACAATGCTTTTCAAGTTTATAAATCTAGTCCCTATGGTACAATAGCATTTATAAATCTAGTCCCTGTGGTACAATACCTTTATGTTTTTGGTCCGCGCCAGCGGCACTATTTTTCACCATTTTTCATGGTATTTTTAGTACAGGGACTAAATTTATAAAATTATTTGGAGTGTCCTATTTTTATAAACTTTGTGCACTATGAGGACATTTTCCCAAAACCCCCATAATTTAATAATGTTTACGAATTAATAATTTACACAGATCACAATAATTTTACAAGGGATTGGATATTGAATTGTTGACTTAAATATAATTTGGTAAATCATTTAAATAATTGCAATATTATAGAATTTGTATTTGACATCACATAATATTGATATTACAAAGCTAATATTCATTTATTTTCAATAATCATGGTTCCTTAGTTGTAGCATCTGTGTTTGTTATCACAATTTCATAAACATGATTACATGAACTTAATGTCAACAATTTAGTATTCACACAAGGTCTAATGTTATTGAATCTGGATTGGATCATGTATTAAGCCTCTTTCTAATTTTATAACAAACATCATAGAATTAACATGATGGCTATGAATTGTAATACCCCGCATTTTTATGGCTTGTAAAATTGGGGATTTATTAAATTTAATTGAGATATTAATTTAATATTAATTCAAAAATTTATTTTTTTAATATTTACTAGCGTAATGTGAGTTAGTAATTATTGGGAATTTATTGAATATTACTGAATGAGTAAAGTAATATATGAGATTGATTTTATTAAAATTGTCAGGAGTGAATAAAATGGCAATTATGGAACTTTAATTCGGGATGCACCTGTGTCGTGTCAGGACTAAATTATTATTTTAAAAGTGAATAAATTATAAGTCGTCCTGCGGCCATCCCCGATCGTCGCCCGCGGGCGGGAGCGCGGAGAAAAGGATCCTCGGGTCCCGCGCATCCCTCTCGGGAGCACTTCGCCTGGCGTCATTTGAGATGAGGTGTAAAAATATAGAGAGATTTAGAGTCGCCAGTCTATTTTACTCAAAATAGACAAAAGAAAAAGGGGAAGCCATCCCGAAGGATGGCATCCAAAGACATATTGGTGCATGCAAAACCAAAATGATTCGAGAAGGGTTCGGAGGCTTAGTTACGAAATGGGAAGGGGTTAGGCACCCATTCCGCCCTTTCGGTCTCTCATGGATATTTGTTATTTTTCTTTATATTTACCCGTGATATGTGTGCATGTGTATATATATAATGGAGATAGGAATCCTCGACTTGTATCATGGAAGAGATAAAGCGAGTCATCCGTAGGAAGATATAAGAATAATATTAGAAAGTAAAATTTACGCGATTACCCTTACGTTGATCGTTATAATGGAACGATAACGCATGTGGAGTAATACGTCACTAAGAGCAAGTATATAGAATATAAGAAAATTGGGTTTAGAGAAGATAAAAAATGAGAGAGAAAGTGAGAATAGGACTTGAGTCTCGGGTTTTACCCCGAGATGCCTACGTAGCCTATAAAGGCATCAAAGTCCACGTAGTTCACATACAAAATGAGGGGTGGGGTTTATCCCATAAATCCAAATGGGGGATCTCTTATTTGTGAGTGTGTGTGTGTGTGTAGAAAAAGTGTTTTAGTTGTGAGAAAAGTGTGAGAAACATATGAGAATCCTTATTTGGAATTTATGAGCAAACCCTCTTTTTCTTGTTTTTTTGGGGTTTTATTTATATGAAAATAAGAGATGTGCAATAATATTAAATAAAAAGTATATTAGGATGTGTGAGATGAGATAATGAAAGTGCTAAGTAATAAAACAAGTTATTGAGAATTTAAGAGAAAGTTGAGAAACATGGACCTTCTTAGAGACCTTAAGCTTGATCTTGAATGTGGGAGAGCTGCCCTTGAACTTGGATGATGATGGAAAGTGGCTAATTCCCCAAGTTTGATGAAAATGATGATGAAAAATGGAAGTAAAATAGGGATTTGGAGGTTGAAATCACGCTGCCTTCGAGAGAGGTTTATGGGATTCGCTAAGAGTGATTTTTATCATATCTGGGCCCTCTTTGCAAATGAGGTGAAGGCCTCCTTTTATAGGATTAGGTCACTACCGATCGGCATATACCTGTGGAACCTGCCATTTGGCAGTGTGTTTCGGGCCTTTTCGAGAAATTGGCTGCCGAGGGCAAACCGTTGGTCAGAATCGTGCACGGGGTAGACCATTGGAAAGGTAATTCAGAGACCCTTGAAAGTTCTTAGATCGTTCCCGGGTTCGAGAGTTGACTTTGGGTCAAATATGGCTCAGAAGCATTTGTCGGTCCATTGGACGAGGAATTATTCGGACGCAAACGGATCGATCATCCGCATGGAAAGTACAAATAGTGCACGGGGTGGACCATTGGAAAGGTTAGGATATTTACTTCAACATTCCAAAGAGTTTGACCCGGTTTGGGGAGTTGACTTTGGTCAACTGGGCCCTGGAAGCATTCGGTGACCTCTTGGAGTCAAACGGATCGTTCGTCCGCATGGTAAGTCAGAATCATGCACGGGATGGACCGTTGGAAAGGGTATTTAGTTCCCTTCGAAGATTCATCTAGCCCCGGTCGAGCTGAAGAGTTAACTTAGGTCAAACAGATCCCGGGAGCTCCCGGTGGCCTTTGGGCCAAGTTTCGGACACAAATAGATTGTTCGGCCGCATGGTAAGTCAGAATCGCGTACGTGACGAACCATTAGAAAGGGTATTCAGTGTCCTTCGAAGATTCATTCAGTCTCAGTCGAGATGAAGAGTTTGACTTTTTGGTCAAACTGAGCCGTGGAGTGCCCGATGGCTTCTAGGTCAGTACTCGGGGTATGACCTGGGTTTGTAGTGATGAAGGTAGGTACTAGGGACCTAATAAGAGTTAGGGGTAACGGAATGGGGTGTCTACACATCCGTATGGTCGTTTTTTAGTGTGCTAATGTGTCTAAAAGGGTTGAGATAGTCCGAAAAGTGTACCCAGGGGTTTAGTTTGGGTCTCGGGGTGTTTTTAAGCCTAATTGACATCTCGAGAGAGTATTTTAGACATTTTGTATTTTTGGATAATTAAACTCACGAATTTTCTAAGTATATTTAGCCATTTGGAGTTGTCTGTTGGGATTAATAAACACAAAACCTAATCCCAGCCATTGGAGAATAAGGTGAAGAGATTAGAGAAGAAGGTGAAGAGTTTCCAAGCAATCCAAGTCCTAGAACTCACTCGATTACATCACCACCACCACCAAAACGTAGATCGCACGACGAGGAACACAACCATATATTTTTCATAAATCAGGCCTTTGAATCCCAGGCAATTATCAATCTTGCTGATTTCCAAGTTAATATACCTTCCATGTTAGTCGAGGAATGAAAATGATATGTTTTAATTGAAGAATTATATGTTTTGGAAGATAATTTATATGTGTTGTAGGGAGAATCTATGTAGTCTAAAATCTTGATCATATGTAGAGGATTAACCACGAGTTTAGTATGATATTTGGGAAGAAAACCTAGATTTAAATAGAGGTTTATGATTATTCATGCAAAATTTGGTTTCATAAAGAAATATGAGATCAAACCCCTTTTTGACTGATTAGTTGAGGATTTATTGATGTCGTTACGTTAGAACTTGTTTTTGCACATTGCTTATACATTTAGATTACTATGATGGGAGTTTGGAATGAAGTTATAGAGGTTTGGAGGGGTTAGAATGATTGAACCCGTAGGTTGAAAATTGTAGAAAACTGGGCATGAACTGCTTGATCGATCGATTGACCAAGATCATCAATCGATCGATGATCGATCGATCGACCCCATTCCACGATCGATCGATCCCTCCTGTAAAAGTGCATATTTTTCTCCTTTTTGTTTAATCTGGTTAAGATACGTGGGACCCTCGATTATTATTTATGGAGTATAATGGGTTATGAAGAGGACTAGTAGGGTCTAAGTAGACTTCGTTGAATGAAATTAATAAAAGATAAAATTGTGGGTTATCGGGGAGTTATTCATACATTGGAAATTGTGCGTACGTTTACTAAAAGATGGAGACTCGTGAAAAATTTAGACTAGAAGGTAATTGAGGGTACACCTACTGAAATTATACTTAGTGAGATAGAATACTTCGAGAGATGAGAAGTAAGTCTGAATTTAATTATAAATGAGAATAAAAGAGACGAATCCGTTATGTGAGATAATCGAGTAATTTGTGCCAAAAACGAATAATTATAATTATGGGTCGTGGGTGCACCTAATTTAGAAAATGTGAATATTTATATATATGACTGTGTGACTGTGTGACTGTGCATATATTATGTATTTGTGTAAAAATCATACCCGAGCTACTTTCTATCACAGAGGTTTTCATGCCGGTACAGTCTTATCTGGATTAGACCTTTATGGGGGATACTGACTCGTACCCTAGAACATAGGATTCCTTGGTACAGGCTATCTGAGAATGGTAGTCAGACGGTCTTAAGAGATGTGAGGGGTATGTGCTGGCCTCTTAGTGACTTGGAACTATGCTTCGCCTACATTTGTATGTGTATTATGTTAATACAGTTTGAGAGTGAATCTGAACTAGTATTTCCCTTAGTTTGAGAGATACGGGGACTTGATAGCAGAGTATGCCAGCACCATAGATTTATGTGGGGTGACGATAGTATATATATATATATGGAAACTTTCTACTGTGTGTATAAGTAGTTAAGTAATGAATAAATGCTTTAGCTTTATAACAAATGTTCGTGAATTTGGTAACGGTACTAAGTGGTTCAAAGTAACGAAAGAATATGGAAGAGAATGATTTTCTAAAACTAAATATTTTGGCCTTAGTACTTCTCGGGATAAAACTTTGTGGAATATAAGTTAGATAGACTTATGAGATCACTAGAATGGTAGGAGTGCACACTAGATGAGAGGTGAGGATTCTCAAGAGAGTGTCTCATATTAACATGGTTGTGATATTAGCCGATAAGCATTTTAAATACTTGCTAAACTATTTTTAAAATTATTTTACACTCGGGCTCTAACCCGTTTTCTGTCATTTCTTTCTCTCTTATATATATGTATATATTCTCGGGATAAAACTTTGTGGAATATAAGTTAGATAGACTTATGAGATCACTAGAATGGTAGGAGTGCACACTAGATGAGAGGTGAGGATTCTCAAGAGAGTGTCTCATATTAACATGGCTGTGATATTAGCCGATAAGCATTTTAAATACTTGCTAAACTATTTTTAAAATTGTTTTACACTCGTGCTCTAACCCGTTTTCTGTCATTTCTTTCTCTCTTGTATATATATATATATATATATATATATATATATATATATATATATATATATATATATATATATATATATTACAGGTGCCCAGCCACGGGGGTATTTTGCATAGGTTCTTTGGATTGGACGTGCTATAGCTTTTGTGGAAGTTACAGGCCTTTGCTTTAGACGACCTCTTCATCGATTCAGCTCTTATTTTAGTTCTTCATAGTTAGGGTAGGTGTCGCCCAATTTCCTATCCCGGTTGCTTTTTGTCAATGGTTATGTTTATTTATATTTCCAGTATTCAGTACTCTTTAAGAGTTAATTGACAGGATGAGTTCATTTATGGTTCTTAAAGTCAGATTGGTTTATCTAGATGGTTTAAATTCTTTTGTGTTAATTGTCATCATTAGCATTTATTTGATTCTTAAACTGTTAGTTATTAAAATGGTTTTTATATTGGAATTTAAGAAGATGAAAATAAGACTTTAAATTATTTTGACACTTATCTTAATTATTTAGGGTGTTCAAATTGGAAATATCATTTTACGACAGTGATGCTGAGAATGAACCAACCGTTCACCTTGATGATAATTTAATAAAGGACTGATCACCTGGTATTTAATTAGGCAGGGTGTTACAGGTGGTGTCAAAGCATCAGGTTATAGTGTCCTTTAGGATCTGTGCAGTTTATTATGCTTCCAGCGTAGCTTTCTTTGATATAGAGCCCTATGTTTAGGATTATTGATTTCTTTGGTGAGATTTCATTCTTCTGCTATCACGTATATATTAGTGAATCTTATGGAAGATGAGGGCCATTGGACGGATAGCGGAGGCCGGACTTAGGAGGTTATGAAGTTTATTCGAGGATGATGACCATAGCCGAGGTCACCCCTATTATGGTACGAGAGGCCAGGACTATAAAGACGGCTAGGAAATAGCCTATGCTTTCCAAGTGCAGCTGTAGCCAAACGTGGTGTCAAAATTAGACTCACCCAATGTAGAACGCTTGGGAAAGGGTCAAATTGAAAAAAAATTGAGGAGAGTCTTGAGTAGAAATTCTAAAAATACGGGAATTATGTGTGTTACCCAACGAAGGTAATACATTCAAAGGCTTGGACATATAGTGGAGTGTGGTTACCTAGAAATGAAAATTCGAAGTAAAATTTTTCTTGGCTCATTGGAGCAAAGTTATAATGGTGGGAGTCAACCACCATATTTAATAGTGAAATGTTGCGTAAATGGAAGGACTTTAAGTACAATTTAACTACACGTTCCTTCATCAGTTGTTCAGAATAAGATGTGAACGTTGTTCTGAACCCATTACAGAAGGGCCGAACAGGGGTGTAAATGAATTTAAACTTTTAGCAAATCTTTTATCAGCCGAAGTGGATACCAACGGTAGAGAAGATTTCAAATGGGAGATCAACTCGTGAGGAAGGTTGACAACACTTAAAGAGAATTTTGTTGGACAGTCGATCCATTTAGTGAAAATGTCACGCATTGTCCATGGAGATGTTAACTCTCTTATGTGAAGGGAGCTAAAGGAATCGAAAGATTCAGTTAGAGAGTGAGACTAGATGAAACGCAGTTAGCAACGCGCCGCAAGGGGGATACCCATTAGGGGGCTCATTTAAATGATTCGTATAACTAAATTCTTACCAAGCGATGGTGAATTCAGTAAGGGTTATGGAATCTAGTAGCACGTTCCTTAGGGCCAACAAAGCTAAGGGAACGATAGGGGGTAGCCATCAGGATCGAGACTATTTAATTCTGAGAGAAGGACAACTCTAATAGGGTCAGTATGACAGGAGATAAGTGGGTTATATATTAAGGTATTTTATGGAGAGTAAAACCACACGAGTTAAATTTTTTCGAAGCGAGAATAAGGACAAGGGTATGGTGCTTGCAGGGGAAATGGTTAATATAAAATTTTTGATTTGGTTCAGACAGACACGTTATGTCCGAAAGACCATTAAGCAGCCAAGGCAATTGGCAAAGTAGAAGTATAAGTTTTATCCTCGGAGGATGAGGCGTGTTTTATGTGACACAAGCGAGTCACTACATTTTTGTTTATTACTAGATTCGCATGTGAGAAGAATTTAGTGCATATATCTATAGCGTTACCATTATGTGTATGTTTTCCCTAGTATAGTGGGATTGTCTTTAGTGTTCTTCGCGGAGGACAAATGGGTGCACTGTTAGTGATTTATATATTTTTATTGAGTTTACTCGTTTTAGTGATGTGATATATGAGTATATTATTTTATTGATTATGGTTTTATAAAAATGGTTAAAACATTAGTAAGCAGTGATTGCAAGACTATCAGGATTGCTGCCCTAGTGCAGCATGTTTTGTTCTGACAATACCTCACCTGCGATAGGGCCAGGCTCGCACTCATTTAATATATATTATGGGGACTTCGAAGGGTATAATGGTACGAAAATGTTTAATCCCAGGGTGTTTAGGGACTTTGTTATTATGATTTAGTGTGTATTGGGTTTACCGTTGGGCGGAAAGATTTCACTCATTATTATGTGTAGTGCTCAGGACTTAGTGATAGGAGGAGCGCATTGTTATATTTATCCTTTAGGAATGTGGAAGTTAAGAATTATATTCATATGTTTGGGAATTGGATTTTGAGAGTCCCGATTGTATACGTACAAGATTTATGGAATGTGAATTCCACCAATACTGAGCAATAGTGCAATTAGTAAAAAGTTCTTTGTTTCAATTCAATTGCGAAAGGAGATGTAGATTTTCTATCAAAAAACAGAATAGAGGGGTACAGGTTATGGAGGTGGACCCAATGAATTTCAATAACCGACTATGCTAGGTAATAGTGTATCGGGGGTTTTCTTGTTTGGATTTCGCTTTGAGAGACATACCACGCGTGAAACTTAGCGTAAGGTTGGAAGTAGAGAGATGTTTGGTCATTAGTCCATGAGTCTAGTACCTCGGTTGTCATAGGAGCCGGTAATATTGATTGTAAGTTAAAGTTAAGTGACGATTTAAGGTCAGTGGAGCCAGTTGTGTGGTAAGAAAACATTGGAAGTTTTGTTTTATTACCCAATCGAAGGGTGGAATGATGATAAAGAGAGTTTTGTAATTAGATAAATACGAGTATTTGTTATGTAGTGAGGTGCGACCTCCCAATAATATTGAGATAATGGGGGACAATGATGTGTAGGATCGTCATATGCGAATAGCGCGGATTGGAGCACAATGTGAAGTGCCGTTATTAAAGTGTGACTCTATAACTTATTGTATTGAAAGTGATAAATAAGCTTATTGTGAGGCGGGGAGGACTATAGGAATTATCCTTATTAGAAAGTCCGTTTTGAGTATTGATGAAGTATCCAGATCTATTTTTACCAGACATACCTTATTTTTCGAATTTCAGGACGAAATTTCGTTATTAGGGGGAAGTATGTAATACCCCGTACTTTTATGGCTTTTAAAATCGGGGATTTATTAAATTTAATTGAGATATTAATTTAATATTAATTCGGAAATTTATTTTTTTAATATTTACTAGCGTGATGTGAGTTAGTAATTATTGAAAATTTATTGAATGTTACTGGATGAGTAAAGTAATATATGAGATTGATTTTATTAAAATCATCGCGAGTGAATAAAATGGCAATTATGGAAATTTAATTGGAGACGCGCCTGTGTCGTGTCAGGACTAAATTATTATTATAAAAGTGAATAAATTATAAGTTGTCCGTATGGTCGTTTTGAGTGTGCTTAAGTGTTCGAAAGGGTCGAGATAGTCATAAAAGTGTACCCGGGGGTTTAGTTTGGGTCTCAGGGCATTTTTAGATCTAATTGACATCCCGGGAGAGTATTTTAGATATTTTGTATTTTTGGGTAATTAAACCAACGAATTTTCTAAGTATATATTAGCCATTTGGAGTTGTCTCTTGTGATTAACAAACACAAAACCTAAGCTCAACCATTAGAGAAGAAGGTGAAGAGATTAGAGAAGAATGTGAAGAGTTTCCAAGCAATCCAAGGCCTAGAACTCGATCGATTGCATCACCACCACCACCAAAACGTAGATCGCATGACGAGGAACACAACCATATATTTTTCATCAACAAATCAGACCTTTGAATCCTAGGCAAGTATCTATCTTGCTGATTTCCAAGTTAATATACCTTCCATGTTAGTCTAGGAATGAAAATCATATGTTTTAATTGAAGAATTATATGTTTTGGAAGATAATTTATATGTGTTGTAGGGAGAATCCATTTAGTCTAAAATCTTAATCATATGTAGAGTATTAACCACGAGTTTAGTATGATATTTGGGAAGAAAATCAGGATTTAAATAGAGGTTTATGATTATTCATGCAAAATTTGGTTTTATAAAGAAATATGAGATTAAACCCCCTTTTGATTGATTAGTTGAGGATTTATTGACGTCGTTACGTTAGAACTTGTTTCTGCACATTGCTTATACAATTAGATTACTATGATGGGAGTTTGGAATGAAGTTATAGAGGTTTGGAGGGGTTAGAATGATTGAACCCGTAGGTTGAAAATTGTAGAAAACTGGGCATGAACTGCTTGATCGATCGATCGACCAAGATCATCAATCGATCGATGATCGATTGATCGACCCCATTCCACGATCGATCGATCCCTCCTGTAAAAGTGCATATTTTTCTCCTTTTTGTTTAATCTGGTTAAGATACGTAGGGACCCTCGATTATTATTTATGGAGTATAATGGGTTATGAAGAGGACTAGTAGGGTCTAAGTAGACTTCGTTGAGTGAAATTAATAAAAGATAAAATAGTGGGTTATCGGGGAGTTATTCATACATTGGAAATTGTGCGTACGTTTACTAAAAGATGGAGACTCGTGAAAGATTTAGACTAGAAGGTAATTGAGGGTACACCTACTGAAATTATACTTAGTGAGATAGAATACTTCGAGAGATGAGAAGTAAGTCTGAATTTAATTATAAATGAGAATAAAAGAGACGAATCCGTGATGTGAGATAATCGAGTAATTTGTGCCAAAAACGAATAATTATAATTATGGGTCGTGGGTGCACCTAATTTAGAAAATGTGAATATGTATATATATGACTGTGTGACTGTGCATATATTATGTATTTGTGTAAAAATCATACCCGAGCTACTTTCTATCACGGAGGTTTTCATACCGGGACAGTCTTATCTGGATTAGACCTTTATGGGGGATACTGACTCGTACCCTAGAACATAGGATTCCTTGGTACAGGCTATCTGAGAATGGTAGTCAGACGGTCCTAAGAGATGTGAGGGGTATGTGCTGACCTCTTAGTGACTTGGAACTATGCTTCGCCTACATTTGTATGTGTATTATGTTAATACAGTTTTAGAGTGAATCCGAACTAGTATTTCCCTTAGTTTGAGAGATACGAGGACTTGATAGCAGAGTATGCCAGCACCATAGATTTATGTGGGGTGACGATAGTATATATATATATATATATATATATATATATATATATATATATATGGAAACTTTCTACTGTGTGTATAAGTAGTTAAGTAATGAATAAATGCTTTAGCTTTATAACAAATGTTCGTGAATTTGGTAACGGTACTAAGTGGTTCAAAGTAACGAAAGAATATGGAAGAGAATGATTTTCTAAAACTAAATATTATGGCTTTAGTACTTCTCGGGATAAAACTTTATGGAATATAAGTTAGATAGACTTATGAGATCAGTAGAATGGTAGGAATGCACACTAGATGAGAGGTGAGGATTCTCAAAAGAGTGTCGCATATTAACATGATTGTGATATTAGCCGGTAAGCATTTTAAATACTTGCTAAACTATTTTTAAAGCTGTTTTACACTCGGACTCTGACCCGTTTTCTATCATTTCTTTCTCTCTTGTATATATATATATATATGTATGTATTACAGGTTCTCAGCCACAGGGGCATTTTGCATAGGTTCTTTGGATTGGACGTGCTGTAGCTTTTGTGGAAGTTGTAAGCCTTTGCTTTATACGACCTCTTCATCGATTCAGCTCCTATTTTAGTTCTTCATAGTTAGGGAAAGTGTCGCCTGATTTCCTATCCCGGTTGGATTTGTCAGAGGTTTATGTTTATTTATATTTCCAGTATTCAGTACTCTTTGTGAGTTAATTGTCAAGATGAGTTCATTTATGATTCTTAAACTTGGATTGATTTATCTAGATGGTTTAAATTCTTGTGTGTTAATTTTCATCATTAGCATTCATGTGATTCTTAAACTGTTAGTTATTAAGAAGGTTTTTATATGGGAATTTAATAAGATGAAAATAAGACTTTAAATTATTTTGACACTTAGCTTAATTATTTAGGGTGTTCAAATTGGAAATATCATTTTACGACAATGATGCTGAGAATGAACCAACCGTTCACCTTGATGATAATTTAATAAAGGACTGATCACCTGGTATTTAATTAGGCGGGTTGTTACATGAATGAAATATTCTCACATACAAATCTGAGCTTGTGTTTAGCCTTTGATTCTGCTTAAATAATAATTCATTTATTATTCTTAAACAAGGCATTTAATATTCATTGCTATGAACTATAATCTATATTTTATAACTAACACAATTATATTTTAACATTAATGAAAGACCTCAAAATAGAACTGTCCATATAATGATGAAAATTTGATAATACTTGATTTTTGTCAAAAATGGCAAAAATGAGAATCACCCTATAATTGAAGTAAATTTGTCTAGAAACTTAAAACAATTCGCGAAATATAAATTTAATTTTCTGGAGAAAGTTATAGACCTAGATTATTACTAAAAATGACAAAAATGGGGTTTTTAGTGCCTAAAAAGTCTCGGATACCCAAAAAACACCTTGTATCACAGCCAAAGGCCATATTCTCGTTCGTTAGGTTGTTTCCAAAGGACCCACCAAGTTTCAGGTCAATCGGATACTAAAATTTTGAAAAATACTATTTACTGCGATAAAATAATAAAAACTATTTTGGGCGTAATTAACATTTTTTATCTGAATAATTTTAAAACAGTTTTGAATTCATACCAGAATCAATATTAGGATTTTTCATATCACATACGACACATAAAAATGATGAACATTAATGGGACAAATTAGAGTTCATAAACATGTTGAAACAGTTTTGAAAAACTGTTTTTCTACTTAACTATTTCGGATTTCTCTGTTTTAAGCATACTGTTTTTTTTATTTTTCGAAGCATACAAAAATCGTTTATACTACACGCAATATTTGTAATGAAAAGTATGAGATTGTAAATCGAAGGCTCTGATACATGCAATGTTCTAAAAAATGCGGGGCGTGATCGAGGCGTCGAGGCCAAGCGCCCTAGAAGCCTAGGCGGGCCTTAGGCGTAAAAAGGCGTGAAAAGACGTTTAGGTCTTCTTAATATATTTTAATATTTTTTAACGATAACAAGGCTATTAAAATACTAAAATTGTACATATCATAAAAATATGTCTAAATATATGCAAATTAAAATACTATTTGATTATTTTGGATGAGATAACGGTCCGGTTAGTAAAAAAATTCTTTAAAAGGCGATATCGTTGCACTAAAGCTTTGTTATTTTTAGAAAAAAATATATCTTAAGGGTTTTACCAAGTATAAGGCGTAGAAAGCTTAAGGCATGACGTTTCTCTCAAGCCTTAAGCCTAGGCGAGTTTTTTAGAACAGTGGATACATGTTAGACATACACTGCTTTGATTCAAGCATGATAATTCTAAATAGAATTGCTACTTAATCCAGGGAATTCAATTTTCATGTATTTACAAATTAAATTTCTTATAATTAAATATGAATAACACACCTTTGTCCATTGCTTAAAGATGAAGGTGATCAGTGGCGGATCCAGGATTTTGTGTGAACTGGGGCGAAAGTTTCAATAGTTGCCGGGGGTTCGGGGGCGGGAGCCCCCGAGGCGATTTTTTTTTGGGGGGGCGAGTTTTTTCGAGCATTTTTTGGGTTGTTTTTACTTTTTTAGGCATTATATTCATTTTCAACACTGATTGAAGTGGGAGATGATTGAACCTCAGCTTCAGATACGGTTGGTGCATTGTCTTCTCTTTTTCGTTTAAAAAATTTCTCTATTGATTCCCAATATTTACAAATTTAATTTAATTTCACATATAAATTTAATTTCATATAAATTTACACAAAAATAAATAAACAGACACATATAAACAATACACAAAATAAATTTATAAATTCACATTATAAATTTAATTTCATTTTAGTATAAATAATTTTAGTATAATTTCAGTAGTATAAATATAATTTCACATATAAACAGACACATATAAACAAATATACACAAAATAAATAAATGATGAAATAGGGTTTCAACACACATAGATGCAAAACTTTTATGGAGAGCAGGGCAGCGGGTGGAAAACAGCAAGGCAGCGAGTGGAGAGTACCAGGGGGGTGGTGGAGAGAGCGGCGGGTGGAGGGCAACGGGTGGAGAGAGCGGCGGACTCTTTAGAAAATAGGATTTTTCTGTTACTTTGGTACGAGAGGAGAGAGAGCACCATTTTAAGTTATGTTTTTTTTTGTTTATTACAGATTTTTCCCTGAACTTTTAATATAATTACAAGTTACCTCCAGGTTTAATTTTTTACCAAAAAAAAAATAAATTTTTTTTTTTTTTTTTTTTTTTGAAAAATGAACTGGGGCGGCCGCCCCGCTTCGGCCCGGGCTGGATCCGCTCCTGAAGGTGATGATGTTTCTCCTTAGTTTAGTGCTCCAAAAATTGCTTCAGAATTGCCCTAGAATTAAAGAGGAAAATTTTGATTTTTTTAATTTTTAATTTTCTTTTTCTACCCAATATAATTATGTATTAAAAGTGTGCTAATGATGGAGATAGCCTACTATTTATATGGGTAAAGGAGGGCCGGAATTTTCATTGTCCCATAGCCCTACTTCCCCACCAAAGTGGATAAAAAATAAAGGAAAAACTTTCCACTAATCAACTAGCATTTGACTTTTCAATCCTCCGCTAATTCAAATTAATTTTTTGACTTATTAAGGATGATGATAAGTGAAAAATTACCATGTAATTAATTAATTTACAACAAAAATTGTAATTTATAATTGCAATTTTGTGATATATACATAAATTTTTATAATATACACGTATTGCATTTGTATATATACTAACTTATAAAATATAATTAAAAAATAAGTGATCGTATGGTCAAAAAACATATAAGTGTCCATTTGGTTGGCTCTTTTTGCCTACGCAAATATCAAAAAGTTGGCAAATATGAAAATTTGTCCACATTTTGACTGTTTGGTTGCACAATTTGCCTAGGCATTATTTGTCAATGTACAACACCTCATATGCACAATCTGTGGGCAAATTTTGCTTACCTATTTGAGTGAGAAGTATTTGCCAACTTCTTAAACGGTTTTAATATTTTAAAAAATAATTTAAAAACTGTTTTAAATAATTAAAAAACTGTTATGAATATTTAAAAATTATTTTGCAATGTTTTAAAAATTGTTTTTAATATTATAAAAAATTGTTAAGAAAATGTTTTACAATTTTTTTTAAAAATTGTACTAACAAAATATTGTAAAAACTGTTTTTAACATTTTTGAAAACTGTTGTGAATATATTATAAAAACAGTTTTAAAGTTTTAAAAAATAATTTTAAAAACTGTTTTAAATAGTTAAAAAAAACTGTTATAAATATTTAAAAACTGTTTTGTAATGTTTTGAAAACTGTTTTTAATATTATAAAAATGTTAAGAGAATGTTTTACAATTTTTTTGAAAAATCGTAATATAAAAATATTGTAAAATAGTTTTTAACATTTTAAAATTTTGTTTTGAATATTATATAAAAACAGTTTTAAAGTTTAAAAACAAAATTAAAAAATATTTTAAATAGTTAAAAAAAACTGTTGTGAATATTTAAAAATTATTTTGTAATATTTTAAAAACTGTTTTTAATATTATAAAAAATTGTTAAGAAAATATTTTACAATTTTTTTTAAAATCGTAATATAAAAATATTGTAAAAACTGTTTTTAACATTTTTTAATATAATATAAAAACTGTTTTTAAATAAATTAATTGGATTGACTTTAATTTCGTCTAATGATTGTTTGATAGCCTCATGTAAAAAAAACTAGGCAAAATTTGGCTAGACAAAGGCAAATTTTGCTATTCCGACTATTTTGTCCATTGTCAACAAAACGGACCTTAAGTGAATTATCACAAAACTAAAGTCATTATTTAATTTAAAGATCAAACTAATGAAATTTGGATTGGAAATAAGGTAAGTTTTCATTATTTAAGTCTAAAGTATGATAAAAATTATAAAGTGAGAAGAACATTTTTGTAAGTGATATTTGATGATTGATTGACGGGCTTTAGGTAGCGTTGATAGCGGGAAAATTTTGTAGCCCCAGTAACTGGTGGTGTAATTGGTGGCCTATAATTGACCTAAAAGGACATCGTTTTCAGTCTTTTAGTTGAAACTTAAGAAGCTCAGGTCGTAGTCTGCTTCCCCATATATATACACTCTTTTCTAACATGTTAATGTGAAATAATTGCTCACCATGTTGGTTGAAGACACCCTATAAAAAGGGTCAAGTCTAGTCCAGTTAAAAGTATGAACAATTTTTTATAACTATTTAATAGAAAGAAACAGTAGAAAAAGAAAAAAGAAAAAAAACTGTTGTAAAATTATTCAGTTCTACATGAAGAGAGAGGAGAAAGATTGATATCACTAAAACTGGTTTGCGTTATTTTTGAGTTTTTGAGTAAATATCTACTCAAATATTCAATTTGTATATAATAAGTAATTATTCACATATTCAACAATTTTAAAAGTGAAATTTAAAAAATGAATAATTAAATTAGGCCACAAACTGAAAATTAGTCAATTTAAAAAAGAGTATGACAAATAAGTCATATTTATATAAGACATTTCCTAGTAGGTTCTGTCAAAATATTTTTTTGCCAGTAGTTCCTATTTATATATGTAGTGAATACCTAGTGAATATACACTGTATGTTTACAAATATAATTTATTGGAGAAATTTCTTTTTTTATGAGACCAGGTGGAGAAAAAAAAAAGATAATATGATCTATTGAACTACATACTTAATAAATGAGATTATTTAATAAAAAAATTCAAATGGGGCTACAAGTTAGAGCAAAACAATGAAATAAGTAGGGCATAAAAGAATTTAGGGTCCGTTTGATTGGCACATTTGCCATGACAAATGTCAAATCAATGGGTAAATATTGCATTTGCCCACTTTTTGGTATGTTTGATTCAAAAATTTGCCTACAACCCATTTGCCTATGTACAACACCTCTAATGCATGAAAAGTGGGCAAATTTTGCTTTGCTATTTGGAGAAGAATTATTTGCCAAACAATTTGTCACTTCTTACAAGTGCTTGTTTTATATTTTTATGCTAAAATATTTTAAAAATTGTTTTATAAAACTGTTTTAAATAGAAAACTGTTTTATAAAAAAAAATTTAAAATTATTTTAAAAACTGTTTAAAAAATGTTTTAAACTGTTAAAAAACTGTTTTAAAAACAATTTAAAAACTGTTTAAAAAAATATTTTTTAAAACTGTTTTATTAAAATCTGTTTTAAAACTGTTTAAAACACTATTTTAAAAAGTTTAAAACTGTTTTGACTAAAAAATGAAGAAAACTGTTTCGAATATTGTAAAAATTGTTTTATAAAAATGTTGTTAAAAACTGCTTTAAAAATTATTTTAAAAACTGTTTTAATAATGTTTTATAAAAACTGTTTTTGAAATGTTTAAAAAAAAACTGTTTTAAAAACTGTTATAAAAAAAATACTGTTTTATAAAAAATGTTTTTAAAACTGTTTTAAAAACAATTTAAAAACAGTTTTAAAAAAATGTTTTATAAAACTGTTTTATTAAAAACTTGTTTTAAAACTATTAAAAACACTATTTTAAAAGGTTAAAAATTTGTTTTGAATAATTTAAAAACTGTTTCGAATATTGTAAAAATTATTTTAAAAAACTGTTTTATCAAATTAAAAAAAAAAACTGTTTTAGAAATGTTTTAAAAATTGTTTAAAAACATTTTTATAAAATATTTAAATAAACTAGTTGGATTGACTTTAATTTCGCCTAATTATTGTTTGATAGCGTCGTGTGAAAAAACTAGGTAAAATTTGCCTAGGAAAATTTTACCCATGGAAAATTTTGCCATCTTGACTTTCGCCCACTTTTGAATCAAACGGACCCTTAAAGCTTGAAATTAGGGCACAAAAGAAAACAAGAGCTAGAGAATCGGGGTTAAAGAATATATTGTCGAGAGAATTAGAGAAACAAAAGAGGTTATTAAAAGTTTGTATTTTATTTTTTACCTTTATTTTTTTAGTGTACATGAGACATCCCAATATTGTTTTTGAACTATATGTATTTAATTAAAAATGTGCTAATTCACTGCCGGCTTGGATTGAAAATAATGCATTTCCTATAGTTCTAAAATAATGTATGATACTTATATCACTTTTGAACTTAAATACTTTGGTAGTGTTTCAATGTAAAATCAAATCATTAACACGTCAATTGACAATGAGATGAGAAGTCTCAAATCTTATATACAATAACACAATTCTAAGTTACCATATACTCCATTCGTTTTCAATTAAGACTTCATGTCTTTATTTTATATAAATTAAAAATACACTTAATTAATGATCAAGATTAATTCTTCTTCAATATTGCGATACTTGGTTCGTTGTTTATGTGCAAAAAATAAAAGTGAATGAATCTTTAATTTGGGATGATTCAAAAAAATAGTGAACGCTTAATTTAAGACGAAAAAAGTATTAGTTTTTTTAGACACCTCCAACCTAAAATTTTCAGTTATTCTATACACTCATCATAGTACATATAGAGAATATAGTTATAAACAGGTTAGTTTTGTTTTTGTGTATGAATCGCCTTTCATAGATAGTTAGGTATGGTTTAAAACACCTCTAGTGATGAATGTGTATAGATAGTTTTAAATAAGTATCTTTTTTCGTTCTTTCTAAGAACCTCCAGGCTCAGAGCACCTCTAGTAATTTAATTATTTTAGAAAAGTTAAAACGCTGACGTTATTTTTGTTTTATTAAGCATTAGTGCATAACAACATTCACGAATTTGGTCACTGACCAATTTTGATTACATCAATTTTCCCGTCTTATTTTTGTCGTTAACAAAATGTGGGGTCCATATTTCAAAATGTTGACATAAAACAACATCTTAGTATTGTCTTTAATAAGTATGTTGTGTTTATTATATTGGTTGTAATTAAAAAAAAATATGTTTTGATGGTTTTAGTTATTAAAGGGTTGAGATTTGGTTATGGGCTAGTTGGGGCCGAATGGGCCTTGAATAATTGAAAGAATTTGGGTTGACACAAAACCTAACCCAATTTGTTCTATTTACATATTGGAATGGGCTTTAAATTAATCTCTTCCATAGGTCGATTGTAACATGATCTCAATGTATGTAGGGTGTGTTTGCTTGTCAACATTGGTAAAGAAATATATGAATGAATTTATATTAATCTAGTTTTTGGTGCATTATTGCGCAAATTGGTTTTGGAAATTTTTTCAACCGCTCACAATGTACAACTTCTTAAAGATTTGGCAATTTAAAATTTTTCACCCCCAACAAAAAAAAAGGGGAAAAATAAGAAAAAAAATCCCAAAATAAATTTTCATAGATTTATCCGAGTTAAATGCATTCATTTTCATCTTTTTATATAACTACAATATGAAAGTAAAAGGGCAAATTTAGCATTGTAAATTTTCCTATAAAAATTACTCTTTCTTTTGCACCTTTTCTATCAAGCACACGTGTAGATCTTTTTTTTAGGTCTCACCACATCTAGTTCAGAATCTGAGATTACACTTAATCAAGTGGAATGAGGGAAAATGGGATCTTTGGCAAGAAATTATTGACTATGATAATATGTGTTTCTTGTGGTGTATATTGGCTCTCCGATGGCTTGCGATTGGTTCATGGTTGTTTTCGGAGAAAAACAAGACTTGTTTGATATTTACAAAATTGCCACTTTGAAGAAAAACTATAAATACAAGCCCATTTTTTGTTTTTCAAGTATGTTAAGAAGTTTGTGAGTTTTTGAAGAGAAAAGTGAGTGAGAGTTTTTTGTTTAAAGATTAGTTCTAGTAAGTTGGTTGAGATTGACTTTCTTGGAGAGACGAGTGTGTGAGTTTGTAACCTTGGTGTTCCTACATTTATCAAAGAAAAAAAAGATCCCCCCTCTGAGGGCGTAGCCCTAGTTTGGTGAACCTCATTAACTTGTTGTCACTTTTTTACATTGATTACTGTTTATGATTGTTATCCTACTTGTTGATTCTATGTTGGATTCATTTTGAGAGTGCACACATAGTTTATTTACAGAATAAGAACTTGAGTGCTTTTCTGCACACCAAGTGTTTACTAAAATTTTGAACTGAGTTTTATCTTCTTGGTTACTTAATACATGCTTGCTTTGCACAAAACAAGTGGTATCAGAGATTAGGTTGCATATTTTGCTCAGTATTTTAGTTCGACTTGAATCAATTTGGGTGATATTAGCAAAATTTGTTAGATTATTTCCAATGGTAGAAGAAGTATCTCGTACTCTCGAATCAACTTCTATAAGCAAAGGCTCTAAGAAGTGGAATCCTAATGAGGGACTCGGAGGCTCAATGAAGTTTGAGATAAAACCCTTTGATGATAAAATTATTTTTGGCTTGTGGTGAGTATAGATATGGTGGTATTCTTGTTCAAAAACTGTTGGTTATAGTATTGTTGGCTATAGAGAAGCGTCTGATGGATATAATCGAAGCGGAATGAAGTGATATTGATCAAGGGGTAATTTCGTCAATTGAGATGTCTATCCCAGATGAGGTATTCAATCACGTGATATAGTAAACTACGGTCAAGGGCATGCGAAACCAATTAGAGGAGATTTATTTGGTCAAGTCTTTGTCAAATAAATTATTTCTAAAGAAGATGTTATTTAAGTTAGAAATGAAGGGGGATTGTGATATGATGAAGAATATAAATGTCTTCAATGTTATGATCAACTATTTGAATCAAACTGATGTTCAATTTATCGAGGAAAATCGAGCGTTGTTGTTTCTCTCTTCCTTGCCTAATACATACGAGCACTTCGTCACCACACTTATATTTGAAAAGACTACTCTCAAGTTTAATGATGTAACGCAATTCATCATTTCTCATATGGCCATGAAGAAAAAAATGGTAGTGGTGGTGGTAATTCATCATCTCAACATGAAGGATTGGTAGCCAAGGTTGGTGGCGGTGGATGAAGAGGAAGGTCGAAGTCTCGGGATGCAAATAACCAGGGCTTTCAAAGGTCTCAATCTCAAGACATTAACATGTGTGATTACTTCAAATGTTATAAAAGAGGTCACTTTAAACAAAATTTCTTGGAGTGAAAGAAAGATGATAAGAAAGGAAACAATAATAAGGGCGTGGCCGATGGTGATACTCAAGAGATAGGCAAAGAGGTCCTTATATATTTTTTCGCTGATAACATTTATGTTTAGATTCTAGTTACTGGATGTTGATACCATATATGTTCGAATCGGGAATGGTTTAAGGATTACCTCTCTGATACCGGTGGTGAGATTCTCATGGGAAACAATACTACTTATAAAATAGTGGAATCGGGTCACTTCACATAAAGATGTGGGGTAGGATTATCCAAACCTTAAGCTAAGTGAGACACATTTCGACAATTAAAAATAACTTGATTTCCTCAGGCGCACTTACTTAAAAGGGGTGTGCGATTCAATCCAAGTGTGGGGCTTTGAAGGTGAAAATAGGATAAATGGTGATTTTTCATGGGAAAAAATTATCGAAAAATATTTATATATTGGAGGGAAATACGATAATGGGTGGAGTGAAAGTCTCCATAGAGCTGGAAATCGACGAGATACAATTGTGGCACATGAGACTAGGTCACATAAGACAATGGGGCATAAAGTAACTTCATCGATGGAAGTTATTGAAAGGGGTTCGGGGATGCAAGTTGTGCCTCTTCTAGTAATGTGTGATGGGGAAGCAAACTTGAGTGAAATTAACTACATCTATGAATACGAGCATAGTCATTACATCTATGATGGTGGATTTATATACTTTGTGACTTTCATATATGATTATTCGCAGAAGGTGTGGGAATAATACTTAAAGGAAAAATCATAGGTTTCTGAGAAGTTCAAGGAGTGGAAAGTTATGGCGGGGAATCAATCGAGGAAGAAGGTCAAGTATTTGAGGAATGACAACATGGGTGAGTATAGATATGGTGGGTTCCTTAAGTATTGTAAATATGTCGACATCACAAAGCACTTTACTGTAAAGAGTCTCCACAAAAAAATAGGGTAACGGAGAGGATGAACCGCACGATTATAAAACATGTAAGATGTATGAGGTTTCACGCCTCATTGTTGAAATCCTTTTGGGCAACGGATCTTGCTTACGTCGTGTATTTAGTGAATGGGTTACCAAATTTGACTCTTTCGAAATGCCTTTCTGAGTATACCTCAATGTCCCGGATATTCACGAAATGTGATAATTAGTCATCTGCTTCCGAAAGAAATTGAAGAATTTCTTAGGAATCCATTTTTGAAGTGTTCAGAGGAATTGTCTTTGGGGCACAAGGTTAACTACTCTAATTTGAGGGTGTTCGGATGTTTGGGGTATGGTCACATTCCTAATGACGAACGGATAAAAAGTGACTCGAGAACTCACCGGTGTATTTTCTTAGGCAATGGAAAATAGGTCAATGGGTTCAAGCTTTGGCATCTGTCTATGATGAAGCTAGTTATTAATCAGGACGTGAGGTTTGATGAGACGTTTATGTTGAAGGAAAAGGAGTTACTAAAAGTTACTGATTATTGTGTTGTTATAACTGACAAGATTCCTTTGGTATTTGTAAGATCATCAACCATCGATAATGATGGTTCTTCTAATAGTGGTTCAAGTGATTCTAAACTGGGTGATGACATGGTTGAGGTGGATAAGAATGAGGATAATTTAAAAGGGGAAATGGTTGAGGTGGAGGACACTCAATGGGTGGAGCAAGTGCCATCCATAGCACGTGACAGAGTGCGGTGAGCGAACAAGACACCATCTAGGCTTGGTGGGATGAGGTTTATTATTCTCTCATTTCTAGTGAGGGATATCCAATGACATACAAAGAGTCCTTTAATTGTGATGTCAATGGGAGTTGGATGGGTTCTATGCTCATTGGTATGAAATCTCTAATAAAGAACTCCGCATGGGAGTTAGTTACTAAACCCAAGGGACGACACATTGTTGTCACTAAGTGTGTGTGTATAACAAGAAATAGGCAATAAACAAAATAGAAAAACCCGAGCATAAGGCAAGTCTTTTGGCAAATGGGTTTTCATTGAAAGATGGTATTGACTATGATGAGATATTTTTTTCGGTGTTGAGGCATACTTCGATACAAGTGTTATTAGAAATTAAAGCACAGTTCGAAAATTGGAGCAAATGTATGTGAACAAGAATTTTATTCATGGTGATCTAAAGGATCTTATTTACATGATGAAACTAGAGGAATTAGGGAAGTGGGAAAGTAAGTTCATGTGTGCTGGATTAAAAAGTCACAGTATAGGCTTAAATAGCCACCATAAAAAATGGTACCTACGATTCGACACCTTTATGTTACAGGTTGGTTACATGAGGTGTGATCACAACTGTTGTGCATATTTTCGGGTTCCTGAGGATGGTTTTTTTGTTTTATTAATCCTCTAAGTGGATGACATGCTCATTGCATATCTGGACATATCACGGATAACGAAAATCAAGGTAAAATTAAGTCAGGAGTTTGACATGGAGGATCTTAGTAAAGCTTAAACATTCTTGGTATAGAGATTAAACGAGGTGGAGAGGATGGAAGGTTATGGTTATCTTATAAAAATTATATTTTGCATGTCATCAGGAAATTTGGCAAGTTTTATGGCAAGGACAGTTCTACACTGTTAGCTTAAGATTTTGCTTTTTCCGTTAAGCACTTTCCCTATACGGATGATGAGTTAGAGGCGATGGCTTCAACATCATATTTTTATACTGTGAGTAATTTATGCATGTTATGGTTTGCATCCAGCCAGATGTCGGCCAAGTCATGGGTGTGTTTAGTAAGCATATATAGAATCTAAGAAAATAACATTGAAAAAGGTGAAATGGATTCTTCGATATCTGAAAGGAGCCAAGTCCATGAGTGTGACGACCCGGATATGATTATGATAAACCATGTTTAAATCATTATTACCGTATGGGATGGGGATAATGTGTTATTAGAATATATAATGTTAAGTTATATTGTTTATTCCAATCCTACCTTCATAACTTATGAAATATTGAATTAGTCACAAACACAAATTTGTGAAGTCTTTCGTAGGAATGTTCGAGTTCGGGACTAGTTTTGGAAACTATAATATAATAATTGAATTGAGGTGAAAACTAGATATTTGTATATAGATGAGTTAAGTTTGTAACACAATAAATGGTGTGTAAAACATAGGTCCGAGCAAGAAGTTATGCTGGAATTACGAAGCAGGGGCGGGCAATTTTGTCCATTCGTTAAATGATATTTCGTCTTATTAGGCTAACAAATGGTGGATTTTGATTGGTTAAGGAATGAGGTGGGTTTTGGCAGACTTTAAAGGCTTGAAATAATCTTTTCCTTCAGAATATTTCAGCCCTTTAAGAGTTTGTCTTGAGAGGAAGTGGGAAATCGAAGAAGAAGAAGAATTGAGGAGAAAAATTGAAGAAAAATTCGTGGGAAATTACGGAAGAGTCCTTAAGGTAATTCCATATGTAAATCTTGTTAATTTTCTTGTGTGACTGATTGAAAAGGTATAAATCATAGATTTTTATGGAACTTTCATGGCTTGGTTTATATGTATGAATAGATGTGAGTTTAAGCAAAGTTGAACGTGTAAATCATGTATATTGCTTCGATTGGAAACCTTATGTATTCAAACTCCTATTTCTTTTTGTATATTTATTGGAATTGAATAATTCAAGTTGGAGATAAAAATAGACTCTTATATGTATAAAATATCCTAAAATTATATAAAAATACCAAGAAATGAATCTTTGGTGATAGTTTGAAGTTCAGGTATAAAATATGCCCCAAAGGTGTAAGTTTGCACACCAGGTGTTCGATATTTTGCTTGACATAGCAAATGAACCTTAAAAATTATGAGACTTTAATTTTGTATTTTCAATATGTTTATGGATGTTGGGTGAAATATCATAGGAAGTTATAAAGTAAAAAAATTATGAAAATTCCTGGAAGTTGACTGAACGATAAAAGAGCCTATAGGGAAGATTTTCTATAATAAAGAAATGGACACATCTTGCTCTAGGAAACTTGAAATGATGTGTTGTCTTTTATATTGGAAACCTAATATTATAAGAATTGGATTACCAAGAAGAAATTAAAGTATATTTGGTCTATGTATTGGATATGTTCAATATTTTAATATGAAATTATATGAGACTTCATTTACGATATATGATTTGAATGGGATTATATGATGCTTATGAATTGGGTTAAGTTTAAGTTATTATTTGGATTATTAATATCCTTATGATGATACTAATATTGTAAGAATTTATATGTGAAAGGGAAGAAGAATCGGTTGAATAAGTTCCAGACAAAGGCAAGGAAAAAATACACGAAGTGGCCAAGGTAAGTGTACTCATTGGAAAGAGATGTATTATACATGGTTATGGATATGATTTGAATATCACTCACTGGTAAGATGTATTATACATGGTTATGGAGATGATCTGAATATCACTTATTGGTAAGAGGTATTATGCATGGTTACGGATATGATCAGAATAATATTGAATATGAATTTATTCATTTCGATTTACCGAAATGGGAGGTTACTCCCCGACCCGGAATGGGGGAGATTTTTCTATTAAAGATAAGGGGTTACTCCTCGACCAGGAATGGGGAAGAATTGTCTATTGCAAACAGGATATGTAAATTATGATTCGGATAAGTTGGTCATTCTTTATAAATGAGCCGGATAAGTATATAATTGATCATTCTTTATGAATGATCCTGATAAGTATATAATTGGGCATTCTTTATGAATGAGTCGGATAAGCATATAATTGGGCATTCTTTATGAATGAGTCGGATAAGTATGTAATTGGTCATTCTTTATGAATGAGTCAGATAAGTATATAATTGGTAATTATTTATGAATGGGTCGAATAAGTATGCATATATCATCACGGAGATATATTTTATTGCATTTAATTTTATGCAATAGTGTAGTAGTGATGCATTTGTTGAGTTATTTTACTCATGGTTCCTATGTTTATGTTTTTCAAGTATTGTGATAGCGCTGCCAAATCTAGGAGGTCGGTGGGATTAGCAAGGGACGCATAAAACCATGATTTTGGTCAAACGTAAATGGGGTAATTTAATCCCACTTATCTTTTCAGTATGTTTGAATAAGCATAATTACCTTAAAGTTGTCAAAAGTTTTAGTTTTATTAGTTCATGTTAATAACTAAAAAAGGATACTCGTGTCTATGGTTTGCTTAAGGTAATTATGATTTGACTCACCTTAACTTTCAAACATAGTTATAAGTAACAGGGTTGGGTGTGTGTCAATGAGCATTGTGTTTGAGAAAATGAAAGGGGATGAGTTTATAGCGGAGTACATGGATTCAGATTATGAATCGGATCTTGATAAGTGGAGATTCACATTGGGGTATGCATTCACTATTTATAGTGGGGTGATATCTTATAGATCTATGTTACAACTGGTGAGTTCTTTATCTACTACGTAGGCGGAGTATATGACACTCACGAAAGTATAAGAAATGGTTTAATTAAAGAGTTTGGTGAGTGAATTTTGGATGAAGCAAGAGAGTGTTCGTCTTTATTGTGATAGTAAAAGTAATATGCATTTGGCTAACGATTAGGTGTATCATGCCGAAACAAAGCATATTGATGTCTAGTATCATCAAATTGAGGATTGGATTAATTTCGATGAGGGTTCGATTGAAAAGGTGAACATAGATGAGAACGCAATGGATTTCCTCACTTCTTATTGAAGTTCGAAGAAAGGATCCTTAATTTGGTGGATCCATATTGATCATAGTAGATTTTAGGGTGATCTTCAAGCAGTTTAAATTGTTTGCATTTTGGGGTTTTCGTTAGATCATTTGAATCACCAAGGTGGAGTGTATGGTATGTGTTGGATCTCTGGTGGCTTCATGTTGGCTAATGGTTGTTTTGGGAGAAAAAGGGGACTTTTTCAATATTTACAAAATTGCTACTTTGAGGAAATACTATAAATACAAGCCTATTTTCTATTTTTCAAGGGTGTTAAGAATTTTGTGAGTTTTCAATAAGAAAAGTGAGTGAGAGATTTTTGTTTAAATATTAGTTGTTGTAATTTGGTTATGATTGAATTTCTTGGGGAGATAAGCGAGTGAGTTGTAACCTTGGTGTTCATTCATTTATCAAAGAACGAAGACACCCCACCTTTGAGGACGTAGCCCTAGTTTGAATGAACCTCTTTAACTTGTTATCATTTTTATTACTTGTTTATGATTGTTATCCTAATTGTTGATGCTTGATTAGATTCATTTTGAGTTTGCGTATTTAGTTTATTTACGGAACAAGATGTTGGGTTCTTTATGCACACTAAGTGTTTGATGAAATTCTGATATGAGTTTTATCTTCTTGGTTTCTTAACATAGGTTTACTTTCGTGCAACATTTATCACAATGGTTCATTAGTGGAGATCTTAATATAGTTGTTGGTCCATAAAAAATCTAGGAGTTACTGACATTGACAATGGGGTGGTGTTGGATTTCATTCAAGTGGTGGTAGTTGTTGGTTTGATAGAATTAAAGTACATGGGCTCTTAATATAAGTGGTGTAATAATAGAATCATGGATGCGAGAATAATCGGATCCATCATGTGCAACAACATATGGATCTATCGCTTTGTTATGTCGAATATGGTGCACCTCAATAAAATAAATTTTGATCTAGTCCATTATCAAGAGGGAATAAATTATGGCATTAGAAAAGGAGATAGACTTGGATAAAGTTAAATCGATCGAGAATCAAATGGAACATTATTGGAATTTATGGTTTTTAAATGGGTTGACAAGGTCATATTTTGGTCGAATTTGGCATTAATTTAATATGTGACCCATATGCCTTTGAAGACAGTTCGAAGTTGTAACGTGTTCTCCTCCGTAAGAAGTATAACATAATATACTTATTTAGGCAAAACTGTAAATTAATTAATGATAAATTGTTGTTAAAAGTACCCACTTTAAACATGAATTTTGGTTGAAGTGTTGTGTAAAAGCCAAAATCCTAGAGAGATAAAATATGAAGAATGGATAAAGTATAAAGTATATTATAACCTATTTTATCTTTTGAGGTTGGTGCCCCTAAGTTGTCCCAACTCTTTGAAGGAGGGAGGACCTACATGGGTTTGGATTGACTTCCAAGTCCATATGCACTTTGTCGCCTGCCTACCCCGGGTCGGCCCATGGCCAAATTTTATTAGGCCTTTTATTATTTTATGAGTCCAATTTTTGGTGTCTTTTATTATTCCAAGCCCAATTTTAATTCTTTTTTATAGTTTATTTATCCAACAGTTGTGACCATTATGACACTTGTTTTGTTTTAATCTTAGTCATTCAATTATGTGTCCATAAATAAAAGAGAGTTATCCCATTGTTGGTTCACATGTTACTTGAAATTTTGAGTGCAACAATTGTAAGTATAGATTTTTGTATCCTATGAGATGATTGTCATTGAGTCCGTGAAGCACCATTGCGGGGAAATTGTAATACCCCGTAATTTCATGTATCTTATTTATTATGTATTAATTGAGAATTAAATTAATAAATGGTATTAATTATCATGCTGATTTGGTAATGATTAAATGAATAATTTATATGGTAATTAAAGTTGTATGTGATGTGATTTTGTGCCACAAATTAAATAATTAATTGGTGACATTAATTATATGGTGTATGACTATGTATTATGTGTAAAATAATATTATGTGTATATTTTACTTACGCCGTGAGTTATTACCATAAGTAGTGAGGTTATACCATTTAGATTTGATTCTGGTGTATCACTAAGTCCGAATATGTATTTTTATTACTTTGGATTGATCCTATGAGGTAGGTATACCTTTGGGCTAAGTTTTTGACTAGTTTGGATAGTATTTTAGGCTCATTTGGAGACTTCAAATTAGGCATTTTGATGACATGTGAGATGAGACTTATTTTAATGGTGTTAACCCTCATTAGTTGAATACTTTTACACAAAAACACAAACCCTTGATTCCTTAGATATTTGGAAGAACTTGGAAGATTTTTGAAGATAAAGAACAAGGAATAAATAGGAAGAATGATCGTTCATATCGTTCGGGCAAAAAATCTCTTACTTTATCACTATGTAATTTGTAACTAGTTTATGATTTCAATATATTGTATTTGATTTGGAATTTAGAATTGTATTTAGGGATTTAATATTGTATCATAATCATGTTCATATTGGGTTGTGAAATTAAACTATTGTAGTGTTGACATGTTGGGTTATTATTGGAAGTGATTTGGGTTTGGATGTTTTTATAAGATCCGTGGGATGTTATATGTACATTTTGAGATAGTATATATACGTACATATATATGTATGTATATATATGTATGTATATATATATGTATATATATATATATATATATATATATATATATATATACATACATAGACACACACACACAACTATTGTGCGTGTGTGTGTGTGAGTGTGAGAGAGAGAGTGCAAGAAATATCACAATAAAGATCCCTGCAAACAATAACGAATGCAAAAAGTAAAGATCAGGCACACAACAACGATATACGTGGTTCGGTAACTTGCCTACTATGGCCATCCTGGTCGGCGTGACGTTCGTTCCGGGGGGATGAGGAGGATCCCTCCAGGAAGAACTATGTCGCGGTCTCGCACCCTTTTCTTAGAAAAGTGCTTCGGTCGTCGTCGGTGTGGGGTGAATGTAAAGAGATAGAGTCGCCAGCCTATTTTGCTCAAAATAGGTAAAAGAGCATGTTGCCACTTCGATAAAGTGGCATCAAAGACAAACTGATGCATACGAAAGCAATTAATCGGAGGTCCGGGGGCTAAGTTACGGAATAGGAAGGTGTTGGGCACCCATCCCGCCCTTTCGATCTCTCATGGGAAAATGTTAATATTTTCCTTTATCCTCGTGAAGTGTGTGTATGTGTTTATATAATGGAGATTGAAATCGTTCGACACACACCATGGAAAAGGTAGGGTGAGGTCATCCACGGGAATATTCCCAAAATAATAATAAATGTAGAAGCTAAAATATGAGCGTTTATCGCGATATTGATTGTTATTAGGAAACGATAATATGTGTTGGATGAAACACGAACAAGCATATATATATATATATATGATATTAATGAGGGATTTTGAGAAATTTTGAAAATAAAAGAAATTAAAAAATTGAAAAGTTGGACTCGAGTCTCAGATTTTAATCTGAGATGCTTACGTAGCCTATAAAAGCATTAAATTCCACGTAGTTCAAATATAGAATAGGGGTGGGGTTTATCCCATAGATTCGAACGGAATTTTATTAGGTGTATGCGTGTAGAAAATGTATTTTTGGTTTTGAAAAGGTGTGGTGGATAATTCCGTTCGGAATTTACGGGTGTAACCCTCTTTTATTTGTTTTTGTTTTGTTTTTTTTTATGAAAAATAAAGATTGTGAAATATACTAATAAAAGCGTAGATGTTAATATATATGAACTAAAATGAAACTAGATTATGAATCTAAAGTAACTTATGCAAAAACAAGAGATTTAAAAGAGGAGGGGAAGGAATTGGACCTTCCTTAGAGTTGAGCTTTGATCTTGGATGAACTTACTTGAATGTTGATGGATATTGATGAGAGAGAAGGATATTTGAAAAATTGAGTGTGAAAACGATGGGTATTTAGGCTTGAATGAAACTTCTCATATGGAATTTCGCTGAGTTCGAGAGAATGTTGTTGAGATCACTGATGCTGATGGGTTTTGCTATCTTGGGAATGAGGTCATGGCCCTTATTTATAGGGAAAAAGGTGGGTATCGATCTACCTACCCTTGGGGGTTCCTATAGGCAAGTCACCCTTGACACTGTGCCGATAGGCAGGGTTCCGGACCTGCCAATTGCCAGTCTCGTGTGGACCTTTTTGGAAAAATGATCGTATCGCACAAACTATTGATCCGAATTGCGCACGGGGCATACCATTAGAAAGGTATTTCATATACCTTCGAGAGTCCTTTGGACCTCTCCTGGGTCCGGGAGTTGACTTTGGATCAAATGTGGTTCGGAAGCGCACATCAGTCCTTTGGACAGAGATCGCCGAACACAAACGGATCGTTCGTCTGTATAGTAAGTTAGAATCGCGCATTGGGTGGATTTTTGGAAAGGCTAAGAGATGTACTTAGACATTCCAAAGATTTTCACTTGGTTCGGAAAGTTGACCTTGGTCAAACGGGGCCCGAAATCGTCTGGTGACCTCTCGGAGTAAAACGGATCATTCGTCCGTACCGTAGGTCAGAATCGCTCATGAGGTGGATCATTAGAAAGGGTATTCAATGCCCTTCAGAGATTCATTCAGTCTCATTCTACCTGAAGATTTGACATTGGTCAAACAGAGGCTGGGAGTACCCGGTGGCCTCTAGATCGATTTTAGAGGAAAAACTGATCGTTTGTCTCAAGGATTATGTTGTTTCATGCATGGAGTAGACCTTTAGAAAGGGGTTTTAGTTCCCTTAAAATATTCAAAGAGTTTTCGCTATGTCGGTGGAGTTGATTGGGGTCAATTCGGGGGTCGGGAGCCCCTAATGGCCTTTGAATCGATTTTCGATAGTGAAATGGTCCGCTCATTTGAACTGTTATGATGATTTATGGATGGGACAGACCATTGGAAAGCGTATTCAGATCCTTTCAAAGATTCAAAGAGCTTTCTCTCTGATGAAAGAGTTAACTAGAGTTAAATAGGGCCCGGAGGTGCCTAATGGTCTCTAGATCGGTACTCGGAGTGCGACCTAGGTTTACGATGGAAAGGGGAGTGATAGGGGTCTAAGGAGAGACTTAAGGGGTCCTAGAATGTGGTGTCTATATAGCCCCTCAACGGTTGAGCTTGGAACAATTAAAATCCATCGAATAGATACCACATGATGGAGGGAGTTCAGTTATGTGGACCTAAGGGATGTGGATGACCGATTCAGAGGGTCAGGGTTGATTCTGACCTAAAAGAGGTGACTATCAAGTACCGAGGTCAATTCTAACCTAACTAAGGTGATGATACAATACCGGGGTCAATTCTGACCTAGAAGAGGTGAGGACCGAGGATTGAGGTCAATTATGACCTAAAAGAGGTGACGATCGGGGACCGAGGTCAATTCTAACCTAAAGGAGGTGATGACCTAAGATCGAGGTCAATTTTAACCTAACTAAGGTGACGATCTAAGTCCGAGTTCAATTCTGACCTAACTAAGGTGATAATCCAAGACCGAGGTCAATTCTAACCTAAAAGAGGTGAAGACCAAGGACCGAGGTTAATTCTGACCTAACTAGACCGAGGTCAATTCTGACCTAAAAGAGGTGACGATCGAGGACCGAGGTTAATTCTAACCTAACTGATGTGACGATCCGAGATTGAGGTCAATTCTGACCTAAGAGAGGTGACGATCGAGGACTGAGGTCAATTCAGACCTAACTAAGGTTACAATTTAAGACTGAGGTCAATTCTGACCTAAAAGAGGCTATGAACGAGAATCGAGGTCAATTCTGACCTAAGAGAGGTGATGATCCAAGACCGCGACCAATTCTGACCTAAGAGAGGTGACGATCGGGGACACAGGTCAATTCTGACCTAACTAAGGTGACGATATAAGACCGTGGTCAATTCTGACCTAAAAGAGGTGATGACCGAGGACTGAGATCAATTTTGACCTAATTGAAATGACGATCCAAGATTGAGGTCAATTCTGACCTAAGAGAGGTGATGAGCGAGGACCAAGGTTAATTTTGACCTAACTGAGGTGATAATCCAAGATCGAGGTCAATTCTGACCTAACTGAGGTGAAGACCGAGGATCGAGGTCAATTCTGTTCTAACTAAGGTGACGATCCAAAATCGAGGTCAATTATGCCCTAAGAGAGGTGACAATCCAAGATCGAGGTCAATTCTGACCTAAGAGAGGTGATGACCGAGGACCGAGGTCAATTCTGACCTTACTGAGGTGACGATCCAAGAACGAGGCCATTTATGACCTAAGAGAGGTGACGACAGAGTACCGAGGTCAATCCTGACCTAACTGAGGTGACGATCCCAGACCGAGGTCAATTATGACCTATAGAGGTGACGAACGGGGACCGAGGTCAATTCTTACCTAACTAAAGTGACGATCCAAGACCGAGGTCAATTCTAACCTGAGAGAGGTGACGATCAAGGACCGAGGTCAATTTTGACCTAACTAAGGTGGCGATATAAGACCGAGGTCAATTATGACCTAAGAGAGGTGACGACTAAGGACCGAGGTTAATTTTGACCTAACAGAGGTGACGATCCAAGACAGAGGTCAATTCTGACCTAGAGGAGGTGTACTTTCCTTTTGGAAATTAGGGGACTCCACAGGGGATGATGAATGGATTTTAGGTTCCATTGGGGAATAGCGAATGATCCGAGGATTTCGTAACTGAGGGAAAATTTGGAGTGTCTTTTGGAGATGTTGTTGGGGAGAATGATTCTCTGTAATTCTGTTGGGGTGTAAAAAATGTTTTCCTTGGTGAACAAGGTGCTAGAATGAATTCGACAATTTTAGGAATTTTTATAGAATTGTTCGGGATTTTTTGATATTTTTCGGACTTTTTGTATAAAATTTTAAAGGGTGTGCCAACCGGCATAGATGGAGGTGTGCCAATTAGCATTGGCACAAACTTTTGGGGTACCTCGAGTAGGTGAAAGGATCAGTGTCGATCGGTGGGGGAGGGGACTACCGATCGGCATGACCCTTAGCCTCTTATAAAAGGGGGGCGGGTTCTCCTCATTTTGCACAACTTTCGGACTTCTTTTCTTCTACTATAAACCTCTGCAAATCGTCCTAACATTCGAAATCGTTGACTTCTCAAGCAGTGCGACTCATATGGAATGGCTTAATGCTGGTGACTGGGTAGGGTTAGAGTGGAGGGCTAGGGTACCCCTCGCATTGGGTAGCGAGAACTCTTTTGACTCTTTTGAGCCTGTGGTGGATGACTAGACTCTTCTGCGTGATCCTTCGCGCCATCGCTCTTCAAGGGTGGTGAACCCTGGTGGCTATGTAAGTATTGCATGACTCTTGGTATTCCTTTCTTATTCTCTTGACGAGATTGCTTTATTTCTTGAATCTAACAAGGACTTTTTTCATTTTTTGACAGCCTGACGTCTCCATGTCGACTATTCGTGCTTGTAGCACGATAGGTCTTAAGGATTTTTGGGAGCACCTTCCTGCTGTGGTGCACTGGATGGTGTCCTCTGCAGGTTTTGGAAGGCTAGCGTCGGTTTTAGATGAGGCGCCCTACTCCACTGCGGTTCTATGTGCTCTGGGAGAAAGGTGGTGGGACACTACCCACACCTTCCATTTTGGCTTCGGGTAGATGACGGTGACTCCCATCGACGTTCAGTAGTTATTGGGGTTAGAATCCTAGGGTGCCCAGATTGAGGTGGACAGAACGCTGAGGGTGACGCCGGAGGCGGTGACGACGGCTTTGGGTAATGTGGAGAGGGTGGTTTCTGGAGATTCCCTCCTCTTGTTTTCTTTGAGGGAGATTTTGCTAAGGAGGAGGGTTAATGAGAACGATGGGCAGCAGGTTCGTCAGATGGCCCGCTTGTTTATCTTGCTGGTGTTGGGAGGTTTTCTGGTGGCGACGTCGTCCACTTGTGATTTCTTCCATTTCTTAGGGTGTTTTCGAACATTCGTTTCTATGATTGGGGAAGCCTGACTTTGGCGACCCTTTACTATTCTTTGGATGCATTCAGCCGGTGCTGCCGGGCGACTTTTACTGGGGCCACATATCTTCTGGAGGTATTTTTTATTTTACATATTTTCCTTTATGCATTTGTATTTTCCATTCATGCACTTATTTTTTATTTCTTGAATGATGATCCCTGTCCTTTGCAGACGTGGTTCGACGAGGTGATTGGGTTGAACAAAAAATTGATTTCTTTGAAGGATGATTCATTGGGGGACTTCTGTCGGATGTTCCAGTAGCGAAGGTACAACTGGCAGTCAAGGAAGAACCTTTCTCTAAAGGCAGTGCGTCAGGTCTTGAATGGCCTGACGAGTGAGCGGGTAAGCTTTCTTTTGTTTTTTAAAACCGTTCTTTTTCCTTTGATGATATTTTATTGATACTGATTCTTCATTTTTACTGGGGATTTACAGGTGACCTTTTATCCCTAGGGGACGGATATTTATCACATCGGGGTAACAAGTGGACATGCGTAAATGCAGCATCTGCTGGCGCAAGGGTTCGGTTACTACTGGTATCTTGGGGAGAGGGTATTCTGGTAGATTATGGAGGATGAGGTTTCGGTGCCGTCAGCGAGGCCCCCTATGATCATGAAGCGTACGGGAGATGTCTGATGATGCCCAGGTGGCTGCGATGATGGGAGAGCCGTATTCCCTGTACACTTACATAACGGTGATGTATGATTATCGGGACTTTGTCTCAAGTTGGCTGATTCCCCCTAGCATATATGATGCCTCTCCCCAGGGCGGGCTCGAGATGGCAGGTGGGGTCTTCTCATAGTGCAGGAGGTGCGACTACGTCAGCAACAGCAGCGACGACGACAGGGCCTTCTTTTGTGCGACTGCATTCCCATATCTAAAACCTTCAACCTTCGACGAGATGATGGGGATCTGTGCGTCTACATCATTGTCCTTATGCAATGGACCCGGAAGAGTTGGTCTGACAGAGGAGGTCCTTACGCCTAAAGTATGTCTTTCTTTTATTTCCTTAATTTTTTTCTTTTTTCCTCATGCTTGACTAATTTGATCTTTTCCATTCTTCCTTACAGCATATCAGTGTTTCAACTACCTGGCAGAAGGACATCAGGGATTGGATATCTTCGGCGATTGCTCATATTTGTGAGGCGATTCCGGTGCCTTCTTGTTCGGTGTCGTCTAGGGGTGGCAATTCGTGCTAGTCGTGTCATTTTCAGGTCGCATTGATTTTTATTTGAGTATAAGTTTTGGGTACTCTTAAATCTATACAAACTAATCGGGTCATGTTCGGGTCATTTTGGGTTATTACCGTAAATGGGTTATCGGGTCAAAAATTGCCAGCTCTAGTCGTCTGCCTCGTCCAAGGAAGGGTCGAGCTCTAGAAGTGGGGGCATGTCGTGTCGTCGTAGGGGGAAGTGGGTGTGCCATAGGGATGGGGGATCCTTGAGAGAGAGAGAAGAGAGAGAGAGAGAGAGAGAGAGAGAGAGAGAGAGAGAGAGAGAGAATTGGGTTTGGGGATGAATCCCATTATTTTTCTTCTTTTTCCTGCAAAATATCAATGTAATACAACAAAATATATGCAAATTTTTTTTTGTCAATTTTCTTTGTTTAGTGATTAATGCACATGATCTTTTTACTTTGCTGCTGAGACCGTAAAAAGAATTTTGAAGATTGATTTGAGAATTATTTTATTAAAAAGAGATTAGTAAAAGCATAAGTATAAAGGGAATTCGGAATTTCCTTAAGATAAAAATTATTTTTGTTAAGTTTTTTTATTTTGACAAAAGAGGAAAAAGGGATTTTCCCAAAATAGGGGGTTGCCGATCGATATGACCCCTGTCATGTCTATCAGCATATCCGTCCAGTCCAATCAATACAAGGCTTTGATTGCACTTTCTTCAATTACTTGGTATTTGGTGGGGAAAGTTTTACTCCGATTTCTGCAGGGTTCCTTGTCTTTGCTAGAGAGTTTCCAAGTATAAAAGGGGGTATTAATGGGGCTTTTCTCCTCACACTTTCATCTTCTTTCTTTTTCATTCTTACTTTCTTATTATCTCTTAGTTTTGCAAGATGGCTCTCCCGGGTAGCATTGACTTTGCTAACTACCTCGAAGCCTTAGAAGCAATGTGTTCTTATAATGTTGATTATGATGTCTTTCACATGCGACGAGTCTCTTTGTGGAAAAACCGTCCCATTGAGTGGAATATTCTAATGGCGATTGTCGAGTTTTGGTATCCCGAGGATCATGTCTTCCTCTTCGGATTGGATGAGATTTATCCCACCTACAAGGAATTTTTTTCCATGCTGGGGATAAATCTCAGCGTTATTGCGGATCTGCCTAAGTTTTCTCGTTCTCCCAGGGAATTTCTGGTTGGACTTCTGTATATTTCCCCTTCGATGGCTAGGCCATTGGTTACGAGGGGAATGATTTCCCTTCTGAAAGTGTTGCAATTCGTGCACTCGTAGGACGTAGGTGATACTGGATATGCTGGGGTCTTCATCCTAGACATTGTTTCCAAAGTTTTATTGGTGACTAGGGAGATGTTGGTGGACCCCCAATTGGCTGTTATTATTTCTTGGATGACATACCGTCGCAATCATTCGATGGTGATACTGGAGGAGACCTTGAATGGCCTGGATGCCTGATGGGAGGGTCGTTCTGACTTTCTGAGAGGGAGCCTCGTGATGTTGTTCATGTGGCTGTCAGAGAGGTTTCATTTGGCGATCATACCTAAGTATCCCTTTCTAGCTGTGCCAAACTTCTTCTCGCGCTATTTCATTAGCATGGGCCTCGACATTGAGAGTTGGGGCAACTAGTTTGTAGAGCAAGGGGCTCAAGGCTTACGCTAGTCTGTGCCTTGGTGGAAAGAGCTTCTGCCCATTCTGGAACTCAGGGAGTACCAATATGTTCGGTTAGTAGGCCTCAGGCATACCTATTTCTACTTTCCCTGGCGACGGCTACGCTAATTTAGTTGGGAACAAATCGTGCCACCGCGGACACCAAACGTTTTTCCTGTGGAGGAGCTGACAAAGCATATGCGCATACGACTTGGTTTTCTGTGGGAGAATCGTCGTCCGTTGACCCATCCTTCTCAGCCTACTGGGCGAGTCTGGCATGTCTCGAGGGACTACATGAATTGGTTGTGGAAGAAGGTAGTGGCCTGGAGACTGGTTAAAGGTGGGCTGCCATATCTGACACTATAGAGGGAGGTGTTGTGGTCTACTCCAAGCTAGTCTGGGCTTATCGCTCCATGGAGCGTCTGTGATACTCCATTCAGGAAGGGGAGGTTTAGGGAGCCCAGGATGCATGTGATGATGGTGTTGGTTCCTCTGGCAGCTGTGGGTGGGGCTTTGTGAAGTTTCTTGTGTTAGGTCTGGTTTTGTGCTTTGTGGGAATAATTGGGGGGGTTATTTTCAGGAGCAGTAGGGCTTGTTATTATCTGGATTTTTCTTAGTAGGTGTAGTGCTGACAAGGGAAGTCGTTTGACTCCTTACGCTGATGTAATTGTGCAGAAATTTCGGATGATGAAATAAATAAGTTTTTGATCATCTAGTTGTGCCTCTTGATGACTTTTTGAATTTTGAATTATCCATACCAATCGTTAGGGCATACATAATCATTTTGTTCATGTATATGTAAAAATGAACTGGCATTCTCGGGGATAAGAAAAGAATATCATTTTATGGAAAAGAAGGGGGCCACGCTCATGTGAAGCAGATGAGCTGCCTACGTACCTCTGAGGGTTTTAAAAAAATTTGAAATTCATTTTTTTTTAAATGTTTTTAGAGGATCAGGCCCACGTAGTTTTGGGTAAGGGGAAAAGAAGATATATTTTTTTTAGAATAGAAGGGAGATTAGAAGAGTCGTAGCGTGCCGAGATTTCGGACTAGGGGTAGAATTTCTTGAGACGGTCCAGATTGACTGAATGTGCCATTTCTTCTCCGTCGAGGTCGGTGAGCACAGCGGCGCCGCCTGACAGGATCTTCTTCACTATGTATGGGTCGCTCCAATTGGGCTTGAGTTTCCCTTTGGGGTCCCTGATGGGATCTACTATTTGTTTGAGGGCTAAGTCCCATTTTTGGACACTGCGGACCTTCACTCTCTTATTGAAGGATCGCGTTATAGGGTGATGGTACCCTTGTATGTGATATAGAACTTTCAATCTCCTTTCATTTAGGAGGGCCGCCTCGTCAAGACGGCTTTGGTACCAGTCTTCTTCGTTGACCTTGCTTTCAAGAATAACGCGCACTGAGGCTATTTCCAGCTCCACAGGTAGGACTGCTTTCATGTCATAAACCAGAGAGTAAGGGGTAGCCCCAATAGAGATTCTAACTAAAGTGCGGTAGCCCCAGAGGGTGAAAGGGATCCTGTCGGCCCAAATCACGACAACTCTCGATCATCTTGGTGATGATGGCTTTGAGATTCTTATTGGTTGCTTCGACTGCTCCGTTGGTTTGAGGTCGGTATGGAGAGGATTTGTGTCTTTGAATTCCATACTCGTCGACCACTTCTATAACCTACGCCTCAAAATGTAACCCATTGTCTGATATCATCTCGTGTGGGACCCCATACCGACAGATGACATTTTTCTTGACGAATTTGGCCACTTTCTTGGCATTCAAAACTGCGTATGACTTGGCTTCGACCCATTTGGTAGGGGTGTTCGCGGTCCGGTCCGGGCCGGTTTTTAGGATTTTTACGGACCGGACCAATTAAATCGGTCCTAAAAATAAATGGACCAAGACCGGACCGATTCTATCGGTCACCCGGCCCTAGTCGGTCCGGTTTTTTATAGGGTCGGTCCGGTCTTACTTACCGGTCCTAATCGTACTAAATAAACATTTCAAAAATAAAAATTACCTTTAAAAATATCCAAACTTGTTCAAATTAAAAATCAGTGCAAAAACAGTGTAAAAGGAACACAATATACAGAACACAATTTATTCTTAAGAATCATAAGAATAAAATAAATAAATAGTCACCATAAGATTAGATATACAGAACACAATTTATTCTTAATAACACAATATACAGAACACAAAAAAATGAGAGGAGAAACGATTTTGAATACCTGACTGAAACAACAACAATGGGGTTGAGAAGAGAAGAGTTCTTTATCGCGGCGGCACAACAGCAACAACTATAGGGGCATAGCAACAGCTACAGGGGTGTAGCAACAGCAGCGGCGTAGCAACAGCAGCGACGTGAGAGTCTCTCACTGAGAGAGAGAAGTTCTCTCAGAGAACTTGAGAAGCGAAGAGGTTAGAGGGGAGAGTAAAAAACGGGGACAGCAGCGGCGCAACAGCTATAGGGTTTCTTTTCTTTGTTTTCTGACGGCCCAAGTTACTCTAGTTGTGTGCGTGTTAATAAATATATGTGTATAGATATAGATATAATTAAATGCATATATATATTAATAGTAATCGATCCGGGTCGGTCTAGACCGGATATTTAATAAGGGGGACCGAGGACCGGACCGGTTAGACCGGTCGATAAAAAAAAACCTGGACCGGACCGATTAAAAAAAATGAAAATATTAGGACGGTCCGCCGGTCCATTCGGTTTTTTGAACACCCCTACCATTTGGTGAAGTAGTCAATAGCGACTAGGATAGACTAATGCCTAATGGATGCCTTCGGTGTAACTTTCCCTATGATTTCGATACCCCATGTAGAAAACGGCCAGGGAGAAGTTATGTCGTACAATTCTCGTTGAGACAGATGCTGTAGGTTGAATAACTATTAGCAATTGAGACATCTTTGAACGTAGGTTGTGCAGTCCTGAACATTGTGGTCTAGTAGTATCCCTGCCTAATGATCTTTTTGGCGAGCATATGGCCATTAATGTGGGATCCGCATTCCCCACTTTTAATGAACTTTGAATCAGATCATTTGGACTTCTGTGGAGGGAGTAATAGCCGTTTTAGTAAAAGGTGTTCAATATGTTTAAATATTTTATTTTTGTGAATTTTGATGTCACTTCAAATGTATGCCATTTTATTTTTATTTTGAAATAGAATATTATCCATTTATTTAAAAAATTTGTGTACCTTAGCTTTCCAATGAGCTTGGAATCAGGTCATTTGGACTTATGTAGAGGGAGAAATAGTCGTTTTAGTCAAAGGTATTTAATCTGTCAGAATATTATATTTGTGCGAATTTGTGGTTATTAAGAGTTCTAATGGGATATGGACTCTTATATTTTTACCTATTTAAAGGGATATCATGGGAGGACTTTGTAAAACTCGTACTAAATTGTTCCCAAGAGGCTTAAGAAGTGTCGTAGGCTAATCGGGGATAGATTCCATGTAAGGAAATACCTGACTAAGCGAGTAAATGATCACGGGTGGAAATCGGAAAATCTGGTTAAGATTTAGGGGAGGATTAGGCTAAGTGATAGGGTAGAATAGCACGTTGTCCATATGAAGTCAAGAAATTAATAATAAGTGAATAATTGATGAAAATCGAGAAGTCGGGATAGACTCGATGTTTTTGTGCTAGTGCTACGAGAGATATTATGTACGTTAGTCAATTGTATATATATATATACATATTGAGTGAAATAGTATATATATACATCTATGTGTGATTGATTTATATGTGAACATACTTACTCTAGAGATGTTATCGTTGGAGGTTGCACGTAGTGGGCAGTCCACCCTGGCGTGACCAGCAAGTGTTGGGTCATTTCCCCATATCATAGGACTGTTGTATGACCACTGTGGGTGAGTTTCGAGTCCGGTGGAATAATGTGGAATGGTTATAACCCACTGATGTATGTTTATGATCGCATCCAATTTATGTGTTTACGATTTGGGATCGGTGGTGAGATTTTGACCTGGTGGCCCAGGAGTGATACATAACGTACCTGGAGCCTGATAGCATGCTAGGGAATGCATCCGGGAGGACAGATGAGGGATGTTATATATATACATATAAAAGAGTGTTACATATATACTTAATGAATGTGTGAACATTAAATTATAACTAGTGTACAGTTATCTTGGTTATATGACGATACGAGTATTGTTGAAAATTACTATGACATAGCTTATGTGATAGATAAGTGACAAACAAAGTAAAGTAAAATATGTGTAGCACAAATGGGACTATAGGTTTAGCGTATTGAACTTTATGAAGAATGACTAGACTAGTTAAGCGAGGTAGCATAACTAGGAAGTTAAAATACATGCGTTAGGTGTGGATTATAAATGAGGGGCGAGGATAATCTCATGTGAGTGCGACACAAGATGAACATGAATAATTTTGCTGCATATTCATTATTGCATTTTAAATACTTGCAAATATTTTTAAAATGTTTTGGGCGCTGAACCGTATCAAAAATATTTTCAAAACTTTTATTTGCTCAGCCATAGGGATATCAGGATTAGCTTGTCATTCCAGTCAGACAGTGTTGCAGCAGCTATGGATGCAAGATTTGTGTAGACGCCTCGTACCATTCTATCTAGTTAGGATGATTATTCCAGTCTTTCTTTTGGGCATGTTACCTATAGTCGAAAAGTTCTTATTATCATCGGACTTTGTTTATTTTATTTCATTTATCAGTTGGATTATTGTACTTGGGATTTACCAAAAGTTTATTCGGTTATCTATTTAACTATGATGTCACTATTCATTATGTTCTATTGTGGTGACTGTTTATCTCATATGGTAGAATGGTTTAATAAAGAATTTTAATAAGTTTTTTTAAAATTTGACATTGGGCTTAATAGGTTATTAATAATTAATTGGTTTTTGATAGTGATGCTCGCCATTTATTATTGTAATAGACGGGGTGTCACACTTCCTAATCCCTAACGATTTGATTTGAACACTCTTTTCCATCTCATTTAATTCAATTTTTGAGTTCCTTAATTTCATTTTCAAGTTTGACATTTACTCCGTGAAAATCATTTCGTCTTGAGATCTTTGAATATGAAAATTGCTCATCTCTTTGAAGTTTTTTTAAAAAAGGTGCCTCAAATGCCCTCTCATAAAGCAATAGGAACATTTATAAGTTTTGAAAGTTTTTTGAGAAAATTTCATATTTTTTTTTTAATTTTTTGGTCCCCTTAAATTTGAAACACTTTTTCTCTCACAAAATGATATGCATGATGACTTTGTGGAGGAATTGGTTTGTTAAAAAACTTCTGGTGATTTTATTTCATTTTAGGCCTTTGAGGAGTTTTAAGTTTCTTAACTTAAAAATCCTTTTTTATATTTTCATCATGTACCTTTGTCTTTTTTCTTGATAAGTTATTCTTCTCAAGTTTTTTCCCTTTATTATTATTTGGATAAACAACTTTCTCATTGGCTTGAGTAGAACTAAATTGTTCATTCACATTTGATTTTCCATAAACAAAGGTGGTAGAGGTAGTTGGGGAAGCATTAAAAGAATCAAAACATGATTCTTTCTTTCCATTTTGAATCATGGATTTCTTGAAAAGCATCCATTTCATTTTCTCGAATCTATCCTCTAATGCAACTTTCACTTTCATAGCATTTGCTAAATCACCTTTGATAAAAATGATTTATTTTTTAAATTCATTTTCCTTGGTTTCAAACAACTCACATTCCTTCTCAAGATGTTCATTCATTTCAAGAAGATTTATTTTCTCAATTCCAAGTGAAGAGTTAAGTTCATTCAAATATTTTAACTCAATCTTAAGTTGAAAAATTATTTCATCTTTCTTTTTATGCAAGAAACATTTTTCCTTAACTTCTTTTATTTTATCTCTCATTTTGATGTTATATTTCTTCAATTTGAGTGACTCATGAAGCAACTTGTTATATGCATGATTTATCTCACTCATCTCCTCATCGTCTCTAGATTCCTTATCGTTCAGTTCAATTTTATAGCTAGATTCACTAGAAGCATTAATTGTGTTTTTAGCTATATGAGATGAAGAATGTATATTCTCTAAATGTAATACTAAATCAAATGAATCAGGAATATCATGATAGACAAGCAATCGAGAAAGATCGACCGAGTACACATAATCACAACAAGGACCTACTCGAGATGTTAAGACCAAAACAACCATGTTGTGATACCAATTAAAATAATATGTGTACTATCTAATTTCAAACCTAGAGGGGTGAATAGGTTTTTAAACAAACAAAGATCAATTTTGATTCAATTAACAACTATCAACCTAGACTCAAGCCATTTTCTAAATCAAAAATTATATATACATCAATTATGTGAATATCAAGTTAAAGTAATGAAATCAAACCATTCAAGCAACCACAAAACAAGTTTATGAGGGAAAATTCACCTCGGAATGAAAAAAATCTATGTGCTTCCAAGTCTCTTATTCAATTTGAAAAGAATTTTAACACAACACAAGAAGATCTATCTTTCTTGTCTTCTAACTGGAATTTATCTATGGACGTTGACCCCCTCCCCTCATTTGAACAAGTGATCCACTCAAAGATTTATCAAATGAGCATGGAAATCATGTTCTCCATCCTTGGATCTCACCACAAATTAACTTTCCAATAGATAATCCGCCTCATTTTAGATCTGGAGTTTAGATCATGAAAATTCTAATGTGAATCAACTGTAAACCCTAGCTGAGTGGATTCTAAAACCAAAAATCACTAAATTGTTCCTCATAAAAGTAGACCTAGATTTCTCGCAAATTTGAATGGAACAAGTGAAAATTGTAAAAAAGAAGCAATAGATTCGCTCCCAAACTCGAAAATACCCTCTGAGTGTATGAAAATGAGATGAGGGAAGTGTTATAAAGAATTGGAAAGAAAAGAGCCTATTTATAAAAATTTCCAAAAATCGGTCGGCGTCGTGCACAAGGGTGAAATTGGCCCTGTGCGCTTTATTTTTGACAAAAATCTTCAAATGTCAAAAATTTGTTGTCATGCGCACGGGCCAGAAACCTAACCATGCGCACGAAAATAGGCAAAATGGTTTGTCAATTTTAAAATGTGACAGTCGTGCGCATATAGGAAATTAATAGTCATGCGCACGAGGGAAATTCATAGTCGTGGGCACAGTTTTAGATAGAACCTACTAAGGCTTAAAAACCATGCATATGTGCACACAGTTATGATTTGCTACCGTGAGAATGAATCAAGGCAGAAGCACGTTTGAAGAAAAATGCTTTAGATTCCATATCTTTTCCTTTATTAAAAAAACACACCACATTTTTCACAAATGCAAGGATTACTAGTTCCATTTTGAAAAGGATTTAGCAAGGTAAAAGTACGTGTGTGTGATAAACATATGATTCCACCGTAAATACACTTCGTTTGAGGAGCCTCAATGGAAGACTTTGAAGTAAAGAAGCCGAAAGATCTTTGAGTCTCAATATCCATAAATTCTAATCAACAAGACTCTCTATAAATGGAATCAAGTATTTTGGATCGATTTGTGCAAGACACAATTGCTTTGACACGGAACTAAGCCGACTATACTATAAAAATAAATTACTACATGTTCAATGTTCTTTAATGATTAATTAGTACCTTCCTACTCACATGGCGAAAAATTAAGAATTTAATATATCTACCCACTCTTCAATTCAACATAGTATTCATCAACCAATCCAACTACTATCATAAACGCACCAATTTATAATCAATCTAACTATTGATTTAAATCTCGTTAATTCATACGAAAATACTACGGGCATCTAACTCATTTATTTTCAATTAGGGTAATAATCGCATTAATAAGAACATATCTCATTCCTTAGTCCGACTCATAATACAAATAACTGTAATACCCCGTACTTTTGGCTATATTTATTTTTGGGATTAATTAATTAAATGCGTATTAATTGGAAATTAATCCGGGTTAAAAATACTAACGAGATGCGAGTTGGTATTTGATTATGTGCATACATGTTTTATATGAATTTGGAATTATGAAAGTTGTCGTGAGATTTATATACGGTATTTTAGAAATTTTGTTGAGACGCGTGGGACCGTCGCGTCACGGTGTAATATTTTGATTATAAAAGTGATTTTTATTTTTTATTATCCGTATAGTCGTTTTGAGTGCGCCAACGCGTCCGTAAGGGTCGAGATAGTCAGAAAACACTAGCCGGGGGTGTAGTTTGGATTCCGGGGTATTTTTAGGCCATACCGGCAACTTAAAGGGTATTTTGGTAATTTTGCATTTTGAGGAATTAAAAGTGACGAAAATTGGGAGTTTTAATCTGATGTGGATTTAACCCACTAAGCCCACTAACCAAACCATATTAACCCTTTAAGCTACGTAGGTTATCATTTAGGTTTACAACTTTCCCAAAGAAAACCCTAGCCACCTTAAGCCACCATTGGAGAAGAAGCTTGGAGAAGAGAAGAAATTCTGCAGAAATCTTCATCAAACCACCATCCAAACTCAGAGACAATCAAGGCAAGTGTTTTAATTATATTTAAATTCGTAGAATGTTCCTTCCATGTTAGAAAATTGAAGAATATCAATTGTTCTTGAAAGATGATGAAAACCCATGTATTTTGAAGCTTAGAACTTGGAATCCTGAGGAGAATTGCATGTAGAATGATAGGTAGATGAGTATTCTCATGTTATTTGTGATTGGAAGAAATTAAAACGGAATTATATTGGATTAATTCGTGACTCATAAAGTTAGGGTTCATGTTCTTGATAAAATTGGGAAAAGGTGTAGAGATTTGTAAATTTGATTGATGTTAGGATGGATTGATCCCTTAAAAACATGTTAGGATGTGACTATATATGTTTAGGATTGATTAGAGACCTTAAAACATAGTTGGGACGAAGTTTAGAGGAGATTTGAGAAGTAGAAATTTGGTGAAAAACGATTTTGGAAATTCTGGGCTCGCAGCTGGTCGCTCGTTAGAAACCAACCCAGGTCGTTCGAACGAGCTTCTAACGAGTTGACCAGTCGCTTCTAACGAGGGGAAGTTTCGTTCGATATCTCGTTCGAACGAGATATCGTTAGAAGGTACAGTTCGTTCGAACGAACTGGAATCTCGTTCGAACAGTCTCGTTCGAACGAGACTTCTAACGAGTTGACAGAGGGATCTCGCTCGAACAGTCTCGTTCGAACGAGACTTCTAACGAGTTGACAGTTTGGGCATTTTTGGACTGTTTTGATTTTTGGAGTCCCGTAAACTTGTTCGAGGATATAGATAACATTCCAATGATGATGTAATGTTAGAATTGGGACTTTTGGGTATTTACGAGAAGGAAATTATATACGAGAGTTATATTAAATGGACCGTTTGGGTTGAGACGTGAGTGTCTACTACGACGTGAGAATGAATTAAGGCACGTATAATTACAAACCGGAATAATATAAGTTGTAGATATTATAAGTTGGTACGAGAATGCGATATGTACTACGATTAAACTACGGGATTACTAAGACGTGTGTTTACTTAGTATTGGTATATGAATTGTGTGTATGACATACCTACCATACTTGCTATCACGGGAGGTTTGCGTTCGCTTAGGGCCCTCTAATCCTTGTGTTGCCCGGATTTAGACTGGTTACCTTGATGAACATAGGTCATAGAAAGACTTATTGGGATATTAATAAGTCCGCTGATCGTAGGAGCGTAGGTATGTGCGTGACCTATGTGATGTGACTGTGTTCGCCTCCATTGTTTGTGATGTTGTTATCTGTGAACTATTCCTGAGAGATTCGGAATATGTAATCCTTATGTACGTGATGTACCGGGATGGATAGCAGAGTATGTGTGCACCACAGCTTAGTTCTCGGGGTGCTTGTATAGTATATTTATGATGTGATTAATATACACTTAATTAATGGGAATCTTCATGTTAATGTTGTGAATATAATTACGGTATTGTTTCGAGAAATATAACGAGTTAACTGATAGTGATATATATTGCATATTGAGCATCTGAGTTTACGTTAAACCCCTACTTAATTACGAGCGTTATAATGTTAATAGAACCGAGTAATAAGGGTAGGACCTATGGCAGTATAGCTAGATATGATGGTACTTAGCTAGTGATTTGTGTCGTTATAGATGGGTACTTACGTTAGGAGTGCACAGTTAGACGAGAGGTGAGAATATCATGTGAGTGCACGTCCTAGCATGTACTTTGCATTTAATGTTTTAAATGTTTTTGAAGCACTTGCAGGTTTTTAAAATATAACTCCACATTCGGGCTCTGACCCGTTTGCTTTTCAAATCTATTTTTCTTTGTAAAACCATTTTAGGTGCCCAGCCACAAGGACACCATGCATAGGACATTCATTCAGGTGACGAGCTGTAGCTGTTTGTGGAAGCTACAGGGATTTGCTTGTAGACGCTTCTATCACTTGGATTCCAGATTCAGTATCTATCAGTTGTAGGGCATGTTGCCCATTTCTAATAGAGTTACATTTCCATTACAGTTTCAGACTTTGGCATGTACTGTTTTAGTTTTCGGTTTACTTATTTCAGTTATGGGATTGTAGTGAGGAGTTTTTCCTCCAGACTTTAGTTACGTTATGTGATGGTCATTCTATTTACTTCATTATGGTGAATGGTGTTATTATTCTTTATCACACTTGTTGCATGTTAATCAGACTTTAATTAAAATTTGGCACTTACTTTTTAAATACTAGGTGGTTAGTAATCATTAAAAGGTTTTCGACAGTGATGCTATTAACTGGGCCAACTTGGCATTTTGAATTAATTTAATAAAGGAGTAGCTACCCGGTATTTAATTAGTCGGGGTGTCACAGGTGGTATCAGAGCATCAGGTTCTAGTGTCCTTTAGGATCTGACGGCTTATTATGTTTCCGCTAAGTTTCTTTGACATAGAGCCCTATATTTTAGGACTGTTGTACTCTTTTGTGTATGCTTCGTTCTTCAGCTATTTTAAGTTTATAAACAGCGAACTTATAAACTTTGTTCTTATTTCAGATGCCTCCACGACGTGCACGACGAGTTCCCAGGGATGCAACGCCCGAACCCCAGCCCGCTCCAGTTCAGGGCATGATGAACGCCGCTGAGGTTGCAGCTATAGTAGCCCAATCGGTAAATGCCGCCATTGCCGTTGTTCAGCAGGCACCACCTCAGGCACCGGTTGCCGCGCCAGTACAGGTTAATGCATTCCCGTCTGCTTGGGAGCGTGTACGTGACGCTTTTCAGAAAGCACATCCGCCAGAGTTTGCAGGTAGCTCAGATGTGGTAGTCTCGAGCCAGTGGAGGAAGGATATGCAGAGGCACTTAAGGATGTATGAGTGCACAGATGTTCAGAAGCAGGTGCTAGCTACTTTCAAGCTAGTTGGATCTGCGCTGCAGTGGTGGGAGTCTATTACCACCATGGAGGAGAGGGATACTCTCACGATTCAGGAGTTCTGGGTGCGGTTCGACCGCAAGTACTTTCCGTCAGCTGTTCATACGGAAATGAGGAGGAGATTGATGAGTCTGAAGCAGGAAGGTAAGACTGTGGCCGAGTATGAGGCCGAGTTCACATATCTGTTGAATATCGTTCCAGATGAGATACCAACAGAGAAGAAGAAGATTGAGAAGTTAACGGACGGGTTGACTTGGAGGATCCGTCAGCATCTGCTAGGGAACCTATCGCTGGCCACCTACTCAGATGTGGTTAACGCTGCATTGTTACGCTGCCAGGACCACCGTTTTCATATGGCCGAGGGTAAGAGGTCGGGGGAGTCTAGCCATCAGGGCAGGACTGGAGGCCATGGTGCCAGCGGGGCACAATCTGGTCAGGGGCAGAGACAGAATGAGCAGGGCTCCCAGCAGGGGGATAATAAGAGGTTCCGGTCAGGGAACTACAGACAAGGACAGGGAGGTTTCCGTCAGGGCCATCAGGGTCCAAACGGCCATCAGGGCCAACAAGGGCAGAATGGACAGCAGTTTCACCAGGGCCAGCAGGGCCAAGGGAGGAACGGTAACGGCCACCAGGGCCGGGGACAGCAGGGACAGAGAGGAGGGAACTTCCCAGGGAAGTGCTTTGTTTGTGGCAAGACTGGCCATAAGCGACAGAATTGTCCTGATAGGGGCAGGGCCCCACAGCAGCAGCAGCAGGGTGCTCGCCAGGAGCCACAGAGGCCTATGTTTCCCGCCGCTCTTCCCGCACCGCCATAGATAGCAGCATTGCCACCCATTCCAGCAGTCCCAGTTCAGCAGGGGCAGCTACAGTATGGACGTGTCTACAACGTCCACCAGGCTGCAGTTCCACAGGCACCGCCCGCGATTGAGGGTACGTTTCCTATCCATGGCACTATGGGTCGGGTGTTATTTGATACGGGGGCTACACATTGTTTTATAGCTACACACTTCGCGAAGGCTTTAGGATTGTTAGCTACGGCAGAGAGCACAGTGACGTGTGTCGACTCACCATTGGAGAGTGGGTCACTTATTTTCTTTATATGCCGGGGAGTGGGGGTAGAGATTGGTGGTTTGGTATTACCTGCAGACATGTTAGTGTTAGACATGCATGTTCACGATGTGATTATCGGTATGGATTGGCTCGTAGCTTATAGGGCCATGATTGATTGCTTCAGCGGGAGCATTGTTTTTGCCATTCCGGGGCAAGAGATGTTTATGGTGGCGATGCCTCGCCCAGAGGGAGGATCGACCGCCCATCTGTATTACATTGATGAGGATACCTCTAAGGAGGTAGTGATTCCTTTAGATTCTATCCCAGTAGTCAGGGAGTATTCGGATGTGTTTCAGGAGATACCAGGCTTACCCCACAGTCGAGAGATAGACTTTGTTATAGATTTGCTACCGGGTACGAGACCTATAGCACGCGCACCGTACCGTATGGCTCCAGCTGAGATGAGGGAGTTACGGGATCAGATAGAGCAGCTGTTAGGTCAGGGCTTTATTCGCAGGAGTACCTCACCTTGGGGCGCTCCAGTTCTGTTTGTGAAGAAGAGGGACGGTTCACTGAGATTGTGTGTGGACTACCGAGAGTTGAATAAGGTCACGATACGGAATAAGTATCTGTTGCCTCGAATCGATGACTTATTCGACCAGTTGAGAGGAGCTTCTTTCTTCTCGAAGATTGATTTGAGATCGGGATACCATCAGTTGCGTATCAGGGAGGAGGATGTCTCGAAGACTGCATTCTTGTCGAGATATGGTTCTTACGAGTTTCGGGTTATGCCTTTCGGCTTTACCAACGCTCCAGCTGTGTTTATGGACTTGATGAACAGAGTGTTCAGGGATTTCCTAGACCAGTTTGTCATTGTCTTCATTGATGATATTCTGGTTTACTCCCAGACAGAGGAGGAGCACGCCGAGCATTTGAGGCAGGTTTTGCAGACACTTCGTCAGAACGAGTTGTATGCAAAATATGAGAAGTGCCATGATGCATTAACATATGAATTCATCGGTTTTGCAGACACTTCGTCAGAACGAGTTGTATACCTAAAGCCTCCTAATCAATGGGATTTCCATCGGTTACACGTTAACATATGAATTCATAGTTAATTAATCACCATGATGCATTAGCCTACAAGGATTAGGTGTCTATACATGAATGTACATCTGGATCTAAAAGTATAAGTCTAGCATGGGTCTTATATCAATTTCTCAACTTACATGGTTCAAATATGGGAATTATCATCAATTATTATAAATCTAACCATATATCATTTTCTAATTACACAATCTAACATGATGATTAATAATTAACAATAATCTAATTATTAGCTATATTAATAAAAAGGCTAGTTCATATCAATCATGTGAATCAAATAATATATCTAGAAAGAGTAAGTTGAAAAACTTAATTATCTGTAATTGATATTAAGCCTATGTGTGTTAATTTAGGTAAGTCTACCACTTATATGTACGAAATGAGGGGTGTAGATATCTTGCTTGGGTTAGATCATGATTTGAAATTAGGTTGCTTCATTTCCAAATCCTCCTTGAATCACTTTAGTCCTTTCTTAGGTCATCATCTTCATAATTATCTTCTTCGATTAAGGTTATTAATGGAGGATTTGATTGTTTGGAGAAAGTTGTAGTGTTTTAGGGTTTCTAAGATTTTAGGGAAGCGGGTTTAGAAATCTAATGGTGCAAATAAGTGAATTTTGTGTATAACAAGTCGTTTAAAAGACACAAACCAGAAGGCCCTGCGGTTAGGTTAGCCCTCGAGTGGACCGCGGTTGTGGTCTTTAAACCCGCAGTCGCGACCTTATTTGTGCAACCCAATTCAATTATAATATCAAATTTTACCCACATGATTAAATCTATACAACCCTTGCTCCCTAAGAAATGATTTAGTGACTATATCACCCCCGAAGTTTCACCATATTTCCCCATATAACATTTCGAGAAGATTATAGTCCAACAAGATAAGCCCAATAAACCAAATAAGCCATATTACTGAAACAAGTCCAAATTAATCTATACACTAATTTGATTTACACAATTTCAATTAAATGCAAACAAATAATAAATCTACTTTTAATATTTTATCACTAAAAGTCCCAATTCCATTTTAAATGCCAAATTTCATTTTCAATTAATAATTAAGCCATTTATTTAATTTCTCAAAAATATGGAGTATTACAACACTCAATTTGAAAATTGTTTTTAATTTGAGCAAAAGCCTTTCTCTTAACTTAATAAATCTCTTTACACTTATCATAATTTTTCCATTAGCTAACTTTTGAATAGCTTGAGATGTAAAAAAATGGCCATTTATTGTTCGATTAAATATCAAAAAGTCCCTCAAACATTTTTTAATACACATTTAGTCCAGGGCTTTTATTTTGTACCAAAAAGTCCCTATTCTCTTATCTTTAAAGGTCCGCGCCAGCGGCATGGTAAAGGCTTTTTGACATGGTGAAGGACTTTTTGGTGCAAAATAAAAAGGCTTGGACTAAACGTGTATTAAAAAAAGATTGAGGGACTATTTGGTATACGCCCGTTTATTGTTTGGGATCCTGTAATTCTCATTATTTTGAGTTTGGGTCTACCAATTTTCTTATTTATTGGTTGGATCCAAAATTGACGGAAATCATTAGTTGACGCGTTTAACTATTAGTTGACCCACTTTTTCAACTAAAAAGGCCATTTTACCCACGAGTAAATTAATATGCATTATTAGACTTGTACACTATATATTTATATGTTCAATATATACATATAATATTAAAAATACATTAACATATAAATTCATATTTATACATTCATATTTATACATTAATATATATATATATATATATATAGACACACACACACACACACACACAAACACAAAATAAAATACATATTTTTTAAACAAACATTTCTTAATAAAAAAAAGTTCTATAACAAAACATTTTTTTCTATAATAATAATTTTAATAAATAAAAAATATGGCTTTTTAACAAGAAAATATTTTGTTATAAAAATGTTTTTTTAAGTTGTATTCCCATGTGTACATATATAACATTTACATTTACAAAATATAAATATAACATTTTTTTCTTAACATTAAAACTATTTTATATAGATATCATAGTAATACATTTCATTTAAATCTGATTTTTTTCTTTATAATGTTTTTTACACAAAATAGTTATTTAACAAAACTGTTTTTTAACATTTGTTTGTAATAAATAATTTCATAAAAATAAAAACCATTTTTGAACTTTCTCTTTTAAATAACAAAGAATAATTACACCGTTTTCTTTGGAATTTTTTTTAAATAAAACAATTTTTTGTCGATTTTATTTGTAGTGAACACTTTTAAAAAGTTCTTAACATTTATTATTAAATAAAAAGTTCTTAACGGTGTAACTATCTATATATTGAATATATAAATGTAGTGTATAAGTATAATAATGCATATTAAATTATTCAGGGGTAAACTGATCTTTTAGTTAAAAAGTGGATCAACTATCAATCAAACTGGCCAACTGATGGTTCCTGTCAATTTTGAATCCCAACAAATTAATACGAATACTAATAGACCCAACCATATAATAATGAGAACTAGGGTGAGTAATTGATTCCTAGATGACAAAATTCTTCCAATCAAAACAAGGAAGACCACATAATCCCCAAACCGGTGTTTTCCTAATGAGAAAACGACCAAAACTACATTCACAAACACCAGTGAAACTCCACCTCTCTATCAGCTCAACTTAATACATAAACATTCAATTCTAAAATAAACATTCTCATTAGGAAAATATGTACGCTGTGTACTGCTGCATTCAATTCTAAAATAAATATTCTCATATCCCTTCTTCCCAATATCTACAAATTAACTAGAAACTCAAAAACAAATCTTACAAACCCTACAAGAATACAATGCCAAATTGGTATTAACTGGGGTAAACCATTTTCGTTTTCTTTTACATTGTCTTTTTCTAGTAGGGTAGGCACAAAGAAGATCAAAGTGAGATGACGTCGCATTCAAACATTATCTGGCCAAAATTCCCTGAAAAATGCCCGCTCAAATTCCTTCTCTTCCAACTGCTTTTCAAACTGTTGCAACTTCTTCATCCTTTTAGAGATGCTCTTCACTTTATTTCTTGCAGGCGCCTGAAATAAGTAGTGGCGCTGTTAGCATGCAATAGAAGGGGCTTATTGGTCTCAGTCCCCAATATGAAAATATTTTGGTGAAAACTCCATATTTTTTGCACTTTATATGCGGCCCTTGACACTGATATTTTACAACCCATAAAGATTTGACATCCGCCCAGAAATTATATGCCGTGGAAACGCACACTAAAGTTTTTAAAAAAGCAGGGAGTCAAGTTAAACGTTTAAAAACACAGTTTTTCTACTAAATTGACCAAATATTGAGGATCTATGGCTAAATCTCTATAGAGTTTCAAACAAAAGCGAGTATAGCGTAATTTGACAAAAAATCAAACCGAGCTAAATTGTTGAGTATTTACTTTATCAAGGGGAACAATTTAGCTTTGGTAAACACTAAAAAGTCCTTGCAACAATTTTTTTTAAAAAAAAAAAAGGTGTGGTCACTGGACAAATATATTTAACTGGGATATATTTAGCGCCCAATTATCTTTACTTACTTTTGTCTTGGGTAGTTAGCATGCAAGAAAGTGATATCATATATATTACAATTAAAATACACATGGGGACTAATGATTAGTATCTTAAAGACTCAAAAAAATACGTCCTATAAGATTTCTTTATAAAATGGGATATTATTGTTGTTTTTCCATTTTGCAGTTGCAGGCGGAAGGTTCCTTTACTTATTAATGAAGCTTATTTGCATAGCACTTATAAAATAAGAATAAGAAGCTTGTTTCCATATTTCTATATTTTTTATAGAGAGGGTAAATTACACTCATATCCCCTGTTTGGGGGATAATTACATTTACTTACCCACTTGTTTCATAATTTGCAAACTCAAAACTTCTCTGTACCCTGTGATGGGTAGCAGGTGTTACAAAAGTAAAATAAGATGGGAAGAGACTGTAATATTTAAAACAAAGGGGAGGTTGGAGTAATTCTGCCTAATGAGAGGGGAGGTCTGTGTAATTTACCCTGATTATTCTGCTATCGCTCTGATACTTCTATAAAATGAAAACAACAAATAGACAAACACACAAATAGATAAAACTTAAAAGATGCTGTGTAATTTCTATAATAATGCTCGGATACTCCATAAACTATACGCAACACATATATCAAATGAGTAATAGAGAACCAAACCAAAGCATGTTTTTGCTCAAGATCAAATGAAAAACTTACTTTCTCGGTCTTTCCGTCTGAAGCAGGGTTTTGTGAGCGCTGTTGTCTTTTCTTTACTTCATCTGCTCCCAGCCCTCGCTTATTCTTTTTCAAATAAGCCACTAATGGCTCCACCCTGCCCTGTGTAAAACCACCAAAAAAATAAATCACTATTTTCATCTTGAATTAGATGGAATATAAGTCAAACAAGAACCTGAACTCAAAACGATGAACTAAATGCAATATGCATCAACAGAGATAGTAACCAAATATAAGGAAAATCTAGCACAATATGTGGAAGTGCCTTTAACCGCTTGTAGGCGAATACAGTTTCCTTGATTGCGGGTCGTTTAAGAAGGTTGTTTCATGGGAAACTATGGGTGCCAAGAGGGAACATGACATTTTCTAAAAATCATTGAAGGAAAATTCTTCATTTTTCATGGAATTCTTTGAACACCCCCTCAAGGAAATATTCTTCATGAAAAATGCCAATAATGTGCATTATCAGGTTGTACTTTTAGCAAACCTGGAGAATTATGATAATCAGGCACACACCAAAAGCTGGAAACTATAAACATACAAACACATTCCGGGTCTATTCCTTTTTTATTTTGGTGTTGGGTGGGGGTGGGGGTGGGGGTGGGGGTGTAATAGGAATTCATATTCCATATTCTCCAACTTGGAATAAAGTGAATATAGTATAAAATTCAGGCCTTTCACAAAATTTAGCATATAATAGTTGGAGATCCACATGATTGATATATTTTCGATGCGTTCCTTTTTTTATATATAGAAAACAGAGTTTTATTAGCCTAAACCACATGTATGGAACTGCTTTTACAAGTAAGAAACAAGATTCTACTAAATAAGTAAATAAAGACAAGGCAGATATTTTCTGGTGCGAGAGAAAAGGGATACTTACCATCAGATGAATGAAAATTATAATGACTCATTTCAATGTTTCCTCTTTCAATTTCAACTTTTAAGTGAATTCATGTAACTTGTACGAACAAACGAAGTGAACATGTTATAATATATACGTAATAATAAATTGCAGTGTTTTCAGATGCGATATCATAATCAATCAGAACAACAATTAAATAACGCATTGTCTTCTCGAAACTGTTTAATATATATATATATATAGAGAGAGAGAGAGAGAGGCAGGCTCTCATACATACCAAGTATACATACTGCTGCCGCAAACCTTTTTTTTTAAATATTAACAAATTATTTTTTAGTTGAGTTTTCTCGTGTGGTATTTAAACATTTCAAGGGATCCATATAAACAGTATCAGCTCAAAATAACTTTTTGCTATTTAAAAAAAATCGATCAAACTTTCACAGCTTTTATAGTGCTTTAAAAGCTGCGAAAGTTTGACCAACTTTTTTAAAATAGCAAAAGAACTTATTTTGCATTGATCTCTTTTACATGGGTCCCTTGAAATGTTTAAACGTCATATAAAAAAATTCAGCAGAAAAATAATTTTTTTAATATTTTAAAATATTTGAAATGTATACTCGGTGTTGATGTAAAAAATTAGATCGCTCTAATTATTCAATCACAGATAAATAAAATGAGACAAAGATTTTTAAAGTGGTTCAGCCTTATAAGAATGGCCTACGTCCACTGTTATGTTATTGCTGAGTGTTTTGGGAATTCTCGATTACAAGATCTATCAAGAAATTCGGGTCCCCTTGAATGAGGGTGATACAAGGTATTTATAGCCCTTAGGCTGTACATGAAAGGGTTGATACATTAAATGATATACATATGAAATGGTAATACATTTAATGCAGCGTGTGCGTCAAGATGATAAACATTCAATGAATAATTGAACTGTTGATTATCTGGCAATTAATGCTACGACCGAGATGCAGCTCGGACCGCCTTAGTTGCTCGTTGCTTAGGAGTTCCTCGGAGCGCTAGAGTACCTCGGAGTGCTGAAGTTCCTCGGTGTATCCTCGTTGCTCGGAGAGAACGTGAGTTGGTCGGAGAAATGAACTTCCTCGTTGCTATTGTGCCAAGTAGATTGACACGTGTCTTCATATTATTCGTCCATATCAGTATACTAATTTTGGTATCAACAGAAGCCCCCAATGTTTCATATTTCGAACTTTGAGGAGTATGGAACATTCTTTCTCGGTATATGGCGATATTAAATGACTTTCCTGGGTTTTAGGAGCCTTTTCTTCATATTTGAATTTCTTTCAAATTCACAGAATCCGCCTTTTTCGAATTTTTATGAGTGCTTCGATCTTCGTGCATTTTTGTCCTTTTAGCCGCCGGTGGCGTATTAGCTTCTTTTGTGTAATCATTTCCTTCGCAGCTTCCCAAGGTAAAGTATTTAAACTTCTTAGGTAACCATACCGTCTTCTACCTTTTCCAATTTTCTGCATTCAAGCTTTCTGTTCTCTCTCTCTTGTGCGTTCATCTTTTCCTTCGCTAGTTGTCAGCTCTTCCTTTTTCCTGTAAGATTCTCTTCTTTTCTTCTGTATTTCTTTTATTCACTATGGTTTATATTGTGGAGTCTGTTGAGAAATTTCGTTCCGATTTTTCCATTCCTTCCTGGGTAACTCTGGAGGTTGAGCCTTTAGATTATTTTCGATTGGCTGAGGGACATTGGTTCCCCAGTCTATTCATTGCTGAATGTGGATTTTCTTTTCCGCCAAACCCCTTATGCTTAGAGTTCTGTCAGTACTTTGACGTTGTTCCTGCAAAAATAGCCCCCAATTCATGGAGAATAATTAATGGGGTGTATAAATTAAATCTAACTCATGGAACTCGTATAGGGATTCCTGAGATTATGTATTGCTATAGATGGGTTATTTTAGATAATGTTTATTACTTAAAAACTAGGTTTTTAAATAGGGCTCTTGTAGTTAACCTCCCTGATGCAAATAGAGATTATTTTGAACATGGGGTGGTGATTAAAAATTGGCAATACGCCCCCTTGGTTGGAGATGCAGTATACCAGGGTCCTAAATGCTCCCCATATGGCAATGGGATAGGTTTATTCTCATTTTCCTTTACTTATGAAATTATGCTTTTATCATATTTGACAAAATGTATGACTGATATTTCATTATGTATTTATTTGCAGTTGATAGTAAAAGAAAAACTCCAAAAGAATCAGAGGTTAATATTAAGCATCTGAAACTTATCTAGGGTTTGCATAAGAACGTTGCAGACGAGCACATCAGGTCTGCATCATATTTGCTGCAGTATAGGAGCTATACGACTTCTTATACTGCTCGTCCTGTGATTAGATCTGTTGAGCCAGCCTCAACTCCAGAGGATTCTTCTTCAGATTCTCACATCCCTTTAAGTCAAAGAATGGGCAGGAAAAGAGCTCCCCCTGCTCTATTTGATGACACTACTTCTGCTGCTGAAGCCAAGAAAAGCAAAATTGATGTCCCAGAGGGGACTAAGAAGGTGGATGTTGCACCTTCCAAAGCTACCGAGAAGCCCCCAGTGGCTGCTACCGAGAAACCCCCAGTGGCTCCGAGCAAGAAGGTTGCTCCTGTGGAGATGACTGCTATCTCTCCGACCAAGAGCTCTTCCTTGGTTGAAATTGCTGAAGTTCCTTTGAGGAGATTGAGGAAATCATCCTCAGTCAATTTGGTTGAAACTGCCAATCTGACTGAAACCATACCAGCTGGTGGTGTTGGTGTTCCAACCATCATTCCTCCGAGCTCTGCCATGAGCTCGGTAAAAACTTGGATCATACCCGAGGTCCAAGGAATTGATGAAAAGATTTCTAGGGATATGCTGACATCCCTAGCTACCCGTCACCTTGCTTCAGTAAATTTCTCACACTCTGAATTTCCTTTCTTTCTTTGAATACTTGTATTTTTGTACTGACCTGTCACTTTTTCCTTTGTTTAGCTGGTGAATTGTTTTAACATCGTGAAGAAAGATGAAGCAATTAAAGCTTCCAGCTCCTCGTCGGGGGTAGAGGATGCTTTGCTGGGCTTGACCCAATCCTTGAAGGATTCTCGTCAGCAGTATAGTGAGGACAAAGTGTCTGGGAGAAAAAGTCGTCTATAGTTGAAGCTGAGAAGGTGAAGTTGGCTGAGATCTCCAAGAGTTTGGAGAATAAGGTGAAAAGTTTAGAGATTGAGCATCAAAAATATGACGACAAACTCAAAAACTTTGGAGAGCTTGAAGATAAGCTGAAAAAGGCAGAGGAAGAGTTGTCCGTCCTGCGAGATGTAAAGCGCCAAAAAGAAGAATTGGATGTGAAGTTAAAGACTGCCGAGGATCTTCTATCCGAGAAGCTCTCCTCGGAGAAACTGAAAAGAAAGCTCGCAGTAAAAAAATCCTTCAGCGCTGGCTGGGATAAAGGATGGGACAAAGGGATTGTTGCGATGACATCCCAAGTACAATACGGGAAGTTGAAATACTTCCGAGATGGCTGGGTAGCTGCCCTGCAGGAATTGAAGATCAAAGACGACTCTGGGCTATTCCAGCTACACCTCCCTGGTCCTCCCCCACCAATTGTTAAAGAAGAAGAAGATGAGCCTATCTCTGATGAATCTTCCATGGCCATAGGTGATCAAGTCCCTGCCTCTCTACCTTCTGCCAACGAGGACATTTCTTCCATGCCTCCTCCTCCCGAGAAAATTTCAACTCCTGCTGATCAAGCTGCTGTTACCACCGAGCAACCAAGCTCCTCGTCCCAGCCTCCCGAGAAAGTCTTGGGAGACAAGGAAAAGGTGTGAAGTTGTTCGGTATCATTTCTATCTTTCATTATTTGTAATCAAACAATGTAATCTTTTTGTGATCTAATAAAATACATCTTTGTTCATCTCTGTTGTTGATGATTTGTTTTTGTTGACTGTTGTCTTCTTTTCATTATTAGTTTGTGGCTAGAATGGAACTGATATCTGCACATGATACAAAGCTGATGCAGCAATGCCATGAATATTATAAAGCTGGTCATACAAATTTGAGTGTATCAGAAATTGCTGACATCCTTGGCCATGATGCCTCAGAACAAGCAATTGAGGCTTATCGGTACTTGAAGGATTTACTTGACCGAGCTGTGGCCAACAACGTGGCCTACTATGACTTGATTGAGGAGCTTCATTATTCCTTAGAAGATCTACAACATCAACACAATGAATCAACTGCTTTGCTGCACAAGGAGTATGAAAATAGATATCAACAGCTTTCTTCTGAAACAGGCCATAAAAAGATCCTTGCTGGATACGATGTTAGGGAGAGAACCCTAAAAGGTGAAGTTGAGGCCTGCAGGCAGATTGCTGAGTTGCTGGAACAAGAGAACAATAATTTGCAGAAAAAGTTGGCACAGTATGAGTCTGCAGCTTCCTCTTCCACTGCTTTAGTACCGGTTACCGATGAAGGTTTCTCGTTCTTAGAGGTTGAGAATGCCAAATTAAGGCAAGAACTGGATACGTTAAGAAAATCTGGCGTTTCTACTACTGCTCGGGGACGAGGAAGAGGGTCTCGTGGGCGAGGAAGGGCTGTTCAAAATGTTGTCGAGGAGCAAAATTCTCCACCTGCTCAGAGTCGATCAAGAGTTCTCAGCCGTAATGTTGAAGAATCTCGTACTCTGTCAACATTGGAAACTCAAGCATACCAATTGAACGCCAAAGATCGGGCTTTATCTGAAATGTCCAAGAAAAACCTATCTTTGGAAGATCAACTTACTGCGACGAAGTCTGCTTTGAATGATAAAGATGTTTTTGCCAGGAACCTTCACGAGCAACTAGAGAGAATAACTTTCCAATTTCACAAACAACCTCGTGAGTTTTGGATGGCAGGCTACAATGAAGCCCTTTGTCACTTGGATGCTTGTCTTGAAAGTGCCAATAACGAAGGTTATAACAAGGATGGTTGAACGCCCTGGGTGTGTTAAAGCTAGAGCAGGGCCATTTCTTATGGGATTATCATGCTCCTGGGCTACTAGACTTGCCTGTACCGCCTTATAAACTAGACATGGAGTGGATCCCAGCTCGTGCCATTCCTCGGAGCTTAATTTCAAAATACCTTGGCGACTATAGTCTTCATTCTCAGATTGAATTATCTCGTCCCGAGCATCTCTTGGATACACCTTCTGTGATGAACGTCAGAATGCTCAGAGATGTTAATTTCATTAATTCTCCTCTTTGCCTGGAGGATCCTCCTGCTGGCGAGGAGCCTGTTTCAAAAACTAAAGGAAAGAAACCAATAGAATAGGTTTTTCAATGTAACAGTTAGCACATATATGTAGCTTGTAATTTATTTTGATTTTAATGAAAGACTTTCATTTTCTGTTTGCAAATCTGTATTGCTATTGTTTTGTACTTGTCTAACACTTTTACATCTGTGCATATGTATCTGTTAAAAAGATAACAGTATTGTGTTGTTCATCAACCAACTTAGTAATAAAAATTACAAGTATCAATGTTGCTCAATCACTTAATAATAAAGTAATGAGTATAAAATGTTTAAAATGTTTCCAACCAACCAAGGTTGTTAAATTGTGTTTGTCGACCAACTACAGTTGATGGGTTTTTATCCCCGACCAACCATACTTGGTAAATTTTTTCATAAAATGTGTCCGACCAACCAAGGTTGATAATTTATCCTCGTCGACCAATTACAGTTTTGATCACCGACCAACTATACTTGGTTCAGTTTGGAATTCTTTGTATTTTCTGGAATGATTTTACCTTCCGACCAACTTGTTGGCATATTTTGTTTCTTAACCAGCCAAAATTGGCATTTTTAAGAATGTTGTTCTTGCCCTCTTACCAACCGGAGTAGGTCATGGGTTTGAACTATCGGGTTCTTTCGAACTATTTTGTCCACAAGCTCTTTTACCAACCGAAGTTGATCACGCAAGTGTACGCCTCCTAACCAAAGGAGTATAATTTGTTCTCGCTATTTTACCAACCGAAGTTGATCACGCTCGAACTATCAGGTTCTTTCGAACTATCTTGTCCACAAGCTCTTTTACCAACCGAAGTTGATCACGCAAGTGTACGCCTCCTAACCAAAGGAGTATATCTGGTTCTTTCGAACTATCTTGTCCACAAGCTCTTTTACCAACCGAAGTTGATCACGCAAGTGTACGCCTCCTAACCAAAGGAGTATATCAGGTTCTTTCGAACTATCTTGTCCACAAGCTCTTTTACCAACCGAAGTTGATCACACAAGTGTACGCCTCCTAACCAAAGGAGTATATCATTTGTTCTCGCCCTTTTACCAACCGGAGTTGGTCGTGGGTCTGAACTATCGTCTTCTTTTTGCTGTCGAGCAGCGTAGAGTTCAACACTAGTATTCCCCGAAAAACTTTCAAACAAAGGAGAGAAAAATGGTGAAAACATCATCGTTTTATTCATATTGATGGAACTGTTGTACATTTTACATCATTGATAATACTTGCGAAGGTGTTCAGCATTCCAAGCATTCTTGAATTCCTCTCCTTCTAGAGTTGCTATTCGGTAAGTTCCTGATCGGACAACTTCTGTAACTCGGTAAGGTCCATGCCAGTTGGCTTCAAGCTTATTGTGCTTCTGAATGACCTTCTTTAGCACATAATCCCCTTCTTTTAAGTCGCATTTCTTCACCCTTTTGTTGTAGAACAGAGCTGTGCGTTGTTGGTAAGCAGCATTCCTAATGGCTGCCTCTTCTCTAACCTCCTCGAGCATGTCCAAATCTAATCTTCTCATCAAGTCACTGACTGGGGAATTGAAATTTAGCACTCTGTGTGTTGGGAGACCCAACTCAGCAGGTATTACAGCCTCACTTCCAAATGCCAGCATGTATGGTGATTCTCCAGTCGCTGCTCGGGGAGTTGTTCGGTAAGCCCACAATACTGATTGTAGCTCATTAATCCAATTAACTTTAGCTTCACTTAGCCTCTTCTTCAAACCATTTAGTAGTGTTCTGTTTGTCACCTCAGTCTGCCCATTGCTTTGAGGATGACCTGGTGCTGAATGGGTCTTCAGGATGTTTGATTGTTGACAATAGGCAGCAAACTCCTCGTTGTCAAATTGTGTTCCATGATCTGTGATGCAGGCATGAGGGAGACCATATCGACAGATGATATTCTTCCAAACAAACTGGTATACCTTCTCGTATGTCATATCAATAAGCGGCTCAGCTTCTACCCACTTAGTAAAATAGTCCACTGCAACAACGAGGTACTTGAATCTTCCTCGGGTGGTCGGCAGTGGTCCAACCAAATCAATTCCCCACATGGAAAATGGCCAAGGGGACGTTATGGGTGTCAACAATGCCTGTGGAGTTCGTCGGATGAAGGAAAAACGTTGGCACTTGTCACATCTCTTAGCATAGGCTATACAGTCAGCCCTCATCGTCGGCCAGTAGTATCCTTGAGCCATCACCCTTTGCAAAAGTGTTCGACCTGCTACATGAGCTCCACAAGACCCTTCATGGATTTCTTCAATCAACTCTTTCACCTCAGAGGGATGTACACATCTCTGCAAACCTGCCATAATTCCTCGTCTATACAAAACACCATTAGTTAGTACATACCGAGCAGCTTTAAACTTCAATTTATTTGCCGCGAGCTTGTCCTCTGGCAATTCTCCTTCTTCAATATATGCCCTGATGGGATCCATCCAAGATGGTCCTAAATCAAGGGTAATAACATTCATCGTCAGGTTTTCACCTATGCTCCGATTTTCCAGTACTTCAATTGGTATCGTTCTTCGCAGCTCGGTACGAGTAGCTGATGCTAGTCGGGCCAGTGCGTCTGCTTGTGCATTTTCTATTCTGGGTATTCTGATCAACTGAATGGCATCAAATTCTGCCAACAATTCCATCACCTTTGCATGATACTTGACCATTAGTTCTCCTTTAACCGCATATGTTCCCATCACCTGATTCACAATTAATTGAGAATCACTGAATACCATCACTTGTTGTGCTTCCATAATCTTTGATAAATTAAGACCTGCTATCATGGCCTCATACTCAGCCTCATTATTGGAGGCTTTGAATTGGAATCGCAAAGCATATTCCATGTCAATCTCGTCTGGGGTGTTCAAAACAATTCCTGCCCCGCAACCTGCTGTGCAAGATGAGTCATCTACATATAATCTCCATATGGGCAACCCGTCTTCAAATTTCTTATCTGACAGAGTTCCTCGGTGAAATATTTGTTGCTTCTTTTCATCCTCCCCTGACACTTTTCGCTCCTCGTCGACCATCTCTTCTCGCTCTTTTACCAACCGGAGCTGGTCTGAGCTCGAAGTTGATGATCTTTCTTCATCTATAAGCCCTTTTACCAATCGAAGTTGGTCTGGACTTATGTCTGTTGATCCTGTAACATCCACAGGTTGATCAGCGAGCAATTTTTGTTCCTCGGGGGTATCAGGATATGTAAACTCTGCTATAAAATCTGCTACAGCTTGCCCTTTCAATGATGATCTGGGCTCATATACAATATCATATTCACCGAGCTCTATTGCCCAGTACATCAATCTCCCCGACTTTTCTGGCTTATGAAGGGCTTGCCTCAGTGGCATGTCGGTATAAACGACGATGGTATGGGCCTGGAAATATGGCCTCATTCTTCTACTTGCTTCAATTAATGCCAATGCCAATTTCTCCAGCTTTGGGTACCTGATTTCCGCACCTCGGAAAGCCTTACTTGTGTAATAGATTGGTTTCTGGACTCCATTCTCCAATCTGATCAATGCTGAACTGACTGCATTCTCTGATACTGCCAGATACAAGTACAACTTCTCTCCTATTATTGGCCTGGACAACAATGGAGGTGCTCCCAAATACTTTTTCAAGTCTTGAAAGGCCTTCTCACATTCATCAGTCCACTCAAAAGTTTTTCGAAGTGTTTTGAAGAATGGGAGGCATTTATCAGTTGCTCGGGACACAAATCTGTTGAGCGCTGCAACTCGTCCTGTAAGACTCTGCACTTCTTTCTTCGTAGTTGGAGATCGCAGCCCTAAAAGAGCTTTGATCTTCTCTGGATTTGCCTCAATCCCTCGTTGGTTGACGATGTATCCGAGGAACATTCCTTCTCGTACTCCAAAGGTGCACTTCGTCGGGTTGTGCTTCATTTGGTATTTATCCAGTTGATCAAAGGTCTGAGCTAAGTCAACTAGATGATTAGCAGCTTTCTTGCTCTTTGTCAGCATATCATCGACATAGACTTCCATGTTGCAACTGATTTGTTCGGTGAAAACCTTGTTCATCAGCCGCTGGTATGTCGCTCCTGCATTTTTCAAACCAAAAGGCATAACATTATAGCAATAAGTTCCCCTAGGGGTAATAAAAGAAGTACTTTCCCTGTCTTCAGGTTTCATTTTGATCTGGTTGTAGCCAGAGTAAGCATCCATGAAGCTGAGCAGCTCATGTCCCGAGGTAGCATCCACTAGTTGATCAATTCTGGGCAATGGAAAATGATCCTTTGGGCACGCCTTGTTAAGATCGGTGAAATCAACACACATTCTCCATTTATTGTTTTTCTTTTTTACCATCACCACGTTTGCCAACCAGTCTGGATACTTTACGTCTTCAATCAATTGGGCTTTCTGGAGCTTCTCGACCTCCTCTTGTATAGCCTGATTCTTCTCGGGGCTAAATACCCTTCTTCTCTGCTTTACAGGCTTGATCTCCTTATTCACATTAAGCTCATGACATAAGAAGTTTGGATCTATTCCTGGCATGTCTTCGTGACTCCACGCAAAAGTTTTCTTCCTGTTTCTCAAGAAAGTTATCAACTCCTGTTTTATTGAAGCATCCAACGTAGAACCTATCTGGGTTACCCGTTCAGGGTGCTCGTCGTCCAGAATAATATTTTCTGTAGATTCCACCACCTGTCCTTTTACAAGTTGGGATTCATCTCGAGGATCCAGTGTTTCAATTTCTGTGCCTTCATCCACCTGGTAGGTAGTAGTCTTTTTTCTTGAATCTTCAAGTTCCTCTTGCTCGGCAGACGAATAATAGCATTCCCGAACTACTTTCTGATCACCTTTCACAACTCCTACTCCAAAATTTGTTGGGAATTTTAAGCACTGATGCACTGTAGATGGAACTGCTTCGAACTTCAAACCAACTCTTCCCATGATGATGTTGTAGGCTGACTGCACATTCTTATCCATCACAAAGAAGCGTATTCTCTCTGTTCGACAAGCAGGCCAAGTTCCAATGAATATGTCCAACTTGATCGTCCCAAGTGGAAAAACTTTCTCGCCAGCAAAACCCAGGAGGGGTCTGTGATACGGTTCCAATTGAGATAATTTTAAATTCAAGCTGTCAAAGCATGAATAGTACATGATGTCTGCCGAACTTCCATTGTCTACCAACACCCTTGAAATCACTACTTCCTTCATCCTCATTTTGATCACCAGAGGATCGTCGTGAGGATAAAGAACACCTGCTAGGTCGTTTTTTGAAAAGCCAATGACCAGCTTCTCTTTGTTTACCTTCCTCGGACGATCGTCCTCAGCTAGATTTATTCGCTGAATATATGAACAAGCTTGAGCCTCTCCAAGGTAAGCCTTTCTTTCTGCAGTAAGGTCTCCTCCTCCTGCATCTCCTCCTGTAATGACATTACAATCAAATGACCCAAAACGTATAGAAAATACCTCTCGTTCTGGCTGTCTTGGTTTCTTGGGAAGGTCGGGGTCATCATCTGGATCATCTTCATGGTTTCTCTTCTTTTTCCCTTCTGCTCGACGAGGAGATCTAGACCTCTCTCTAGTCCGGTCGTTATTTTTTCTTTCACCTCCCCGATCAACATATTTTGCTAGCTTTCCTCTTCGGATGAGTGTTTCAATCTCGTTCTGAAGAGCTATGCAATTTTTGGTCATGTGACCATGATCTTTATGAAACTCGCAATATTTATCCTTACTCCTCGAATCAGGGTCTGACCTCAGTTTCTTTGGCCATTTTACCTCCTCATTGTTCTTGATCTCTTCCAAGACATGATGAATACCCATTTTCAAAGGAGTATAATTGTCGTATTTCTTCAGGACTTCCCATGATGATTTATTATTTCTGGAACGTTTGTCACCGCCATTGCCCTTATGCTCTTTATTTTTAGACTTGTCGACGTCCACCTTGGTGTCTTTATCCATATTCTTCTTTGCAGCCATAGCTTCCTCGGCGTTCATGATTTTGGCCGCTTTTGCCATCAACTCTGACATAGTTTTAGGTGGATCTTTCGCCAAGGTGTAATACAATTTATTAGGCAACAACCCACTCATCAAGGCGGTGATTGCTGTCTTTTCTTCGTAATCTATGACTTCCAGCTTCTCGTTATTGAAACGAGTTATGTAATCTCCAGTACTCTCACCAGATTTTTGTCTAACACTTAACAAGTGTGCTACTCGTTTTACTGGCTTTGCTCCAAAACAGAAATTGCCAATAAACAACTCGGCCAACTGAAAGAAAGTTGAAATCTTACCCCTAGGAAGATTATTGTACCATATCTGGGCAGCTCCAGTAAGAGTTCCTGAGAACGCTCTGCATCTCATCTCGTCGGGAACGACATAGATGTCGGCAGCAGCTTGATATTGCTCTATGTGAAGAACAGGTTCTGTCTTTCCATCATATTTGGGGGTCACTACAGGTGCTTTGAACTTTGACGGTGTAGGAAAATTCACAATGGCCTGTACAAAAGGTGTTCCTCGAACAAAAGTTCGTTGTAGGGGGTTCTTTGCTTTGGCCATTTCTCCCAATTTATCCTCCAACCGTTGGAGAGATCCTTTCCACGCTTCATTTCCTTCCTCGGGCCTATTGGTTCGAGCAATTGATCGTTCTGAGGTAGCTTCTTGAGATCTATCTTGACGAGCAGCCGGTCGTGATTGTGCTGATCCTTCTCTTAGATCTGATGGTTGTCGAAAACTCCTCGACATGGTCTTAGGTGGACTCCTATTCCTCCTAGGGCTTAATCGACTGAAAGGAGACACCCTACTCAGTCTTTCTAAAGCATTGGGTCTTTCTGGAGAGAGGGTGATATGTTGATCAGTATCTGTAGCCCTTATTGATGAAGTTCGCCCAGGTTGATAAGAGAAATCATCAGACTCCTCATTACGACGTGACTCAGTACGCCTGGATCGTGAAGAAAGTAAATAAGTTTGCCTCTGACCACTTTGCTGTCCTGAACGTGCAGGTGCACCACCATGAAGGGTTTGTATGAGTTGCCTCATTGTTTCTTGCATGGCGGTTTGTCCTTGAGCCAGATTTGTCATGATCCCGGCCAGATCTGGAGGTGTAGAGGGATTTGGAGGATTTCCAGCATTTCCAGCGTTTCGATTGCTAGATTCTGGGTTATCCGCCATTGATGATGAATGATTTTTGGTGAAAAACGATAATAACAATCGATTCCCACAGACGGCGCCAATCTGTTGATGTAAAAAATTATATCGCTCTAATTATTCAATCACAGATAAATAAAATGAGACAAAGATTTTTAAAGTGGTTCAGCCTTATAAGAATGGCCTACGTCCACTGTTATGTTATTGCTGAGTGTTTTGGGAATTCTCGATTACAAGATCTATCAAGAAATTCCGGTCCCCTTGAATGAGGGTGATACAAGGTATTTATAGCCCTTAGGCTGTACATGAAAGGGTTGATACATTAAATGATATACATATGAAATGGTAATACATTTAATGCAGCGTGTGCGTCAAGATGATAAACATTCAATGAATAATTGAACTGTTGATTATCTGGCAATTAATGCTACGACCGAGATGCAGCTCGGACCGCCTTAGTTGCTCGTTGCTTAGGAGTTCCTCGGAGCGCTAGAGTACCTCGGAGTGCTGAAGTTCCTCGGTGTATCCTCGTTGCTCGGAGAGAACGTGAGTTGGTCGGAGAAATGAACTTCCTCGTTGCTATTGTGCCAAGTAGATTGACACGTGTCTTCATATTATTCGTCCATATCAGTATACTAATTTTGGTATCAACACTCGGTATTACTAGAGCCTGTCTATATATATATTACAAGGTAAATAGTTTATATGTATTACATAGTGTAACAGAGCAACAATCCTCGTTCTTTCAGAAGAAAATATAGTGAATAAAAATGAGATGTAAAAAAGTACGACAATAATCAATTTTCATTTTCTTTTGTCATTCCACCTTAACTAGACATTTCCAAACTTACGTTGAGTAGTGGTGCACGACGGCACCAAATCTCCCCAAAGCCTAGGCGCAAGGCGAGGAGTGCGCTTGCTCAAAGTGACACATATTGTATGGAACAGAAACAGATTTAAATGTATATTTGTACTACTGAAGAGATTTTATGACCTATAAATATATATAGTATTAAGTTATAAATGTGGTTTGATATATAAAAAAGATGCATCTAATGAATTACATGCAAAATTTAAGTTCAAATATCACAATTCATTTAACATTTCAATTATCAGATGGTCACTAAAAGCACAAATGTCCAAATATTTGAAAATCTGCGTGAAAAGAAATGGTCCAAGCTGCTAAATGCTACAGGTTTTTCGATTTCTTTCACCTCTTTCATTTTGCGTAGATCAATCGGGGTTTCTAGACCCTCTTAGAAAAGAAAGGGTCTGGGAATAGATGAAGATCATAGATTAAGGGATGTTTGCACTCGGCGAATTTTTCAGTTACGGTGAATGGGATTCTTAGGGGTGAGTTCTTCGCTGGAACTTATCTCGTGTTTCTTCTTCATTGTAGTAGCTGATGTTTAGACTACTATGCTGAGACCAACTTGTGGTTATCACTTAATTGATAACTTTTTATTAGGAGTGAGGGAATGTGTTTTGAATTTCAATCTGCAGATGGCACTATTTTGTTTTTCAGAAGAGGAAGGGAAATTTAAAATTTTGTTAGTAATCTCAAGACATTTTAGGAAAAATTTCAGGATTAGAAGTAAATATGGCAAAAAGCGTGGTAGTTGGGATTCATGTTAAAGAAGAAAAGTTGGGTAGAGTAGCATGTGATGCAGGTTCTAAAAATAGTTCGTGGCCTATAGAGTACTTGGGTTTGCCTTTGGGTGGCAACCCGAGGAGCTTACCTTTTTAGGATCTGGTAACTGAAAATGTGTCTAAAAGGCTAGAAGGATGGAGGAAAGAACGTCTACCGAGAGGGAGTATATTACTTTAGTTCAAGCGGTGCTAACTAGCATATCAATCTATTTTTTATCTCTTTTTAAAAATTCCGATAGAAGTTGCTACAACAATTGAAAGTTAATGAAGGATTTCTTTGGAAAGGTTGCAGGGAGGAAAAGAAAGATCATTTAAAAACTTGAAAATTGTGCGTACAAAAATGGAGGGTTGGGATTGGGCAATTTGGTCAAAAGAAATTCGTCTCTTCTCAACAAATAGTTGTGGAGATTCCTTTTGGAGCAAGAGTGTAATTGCGGTCTTGTGATTGAGAGCAAGTATGGGACTCATACTACCTGTTGGGGCGGCTCCAAAGCTGTGGATAGGGGTTGATGTAAAGGCAACAAAAAAATACTCATAACAACAATATTACCATTTAGAAATAAAAGTCTCTTTTTATTCATTCTTCAAAATTAAGTTACTCCAATCGTTGGCCCGAGGCCTTATTTATATGCTCAAGTATCTTGCTAGCCAAATAACCTAATAATGGTAAGACCAAAGAGGTCACACTCAGAATATCACCCTCAACCTAACCTGTTAACTCTAAAATAGAGAAATAACCAAAAATAGACATAAAAGTAATAATGTTACAATTAAACACAATACAAATATGACCTCAGGACCTCTCGTCCACACCACTCTCACTGAGAAAAGCTTGACCTGAACGTGGAAGCGGGGAGGGTTATTCTCATCTGGATCATACAAGTATGGTAGCGCTCCCTCACTGAAGTCATCCATAGACATTCTGGCTAGCAAATATGTGAAGGGTTCATAGTCAGGAAGCCCGACCACGACGGTTAACAAGAACTTAGTCCCAGACCTTGCCACAATGGCAACCAACACACCCACTCTTCGGAGAGGGCCAATGATGCCAAATGCCGGCTTAGTCACAAGAATCCCCGAGGGGTTATCATCATCTCTCTCGGCCTTAGTGGCACTATGATGTTCAGCCCCCCTAGGTTGTGTGTATGACTCGGAGAAAGGACAGGTCACGATGTCAGAGGGGTCGCCATCGGTCGTCGATACTCCAGTTGATGTCGTTACACCTTGGAAACCATCGTAGGAGGTCTGAGAATAGCCGAGAGTGGTCGTTCGGTTAAAAAAAAAACTGGATTTCGGGTTTTGAGGTCGTTCTAAACCCTAGATTCGAGGTCCTACTTTTTATCTCTTATTGATGACCTTTCTTCCCCACATTTTCAGCCCTACAAAGTGATATGGAAAACTAAGATTCCTCTAACAATCAAGGTTTTAAAAGGCGCGAGGCGTGGTCGAGGCGTAGAGGTCAAGCCTCAAGCCTTAGGAGCCTAGGCGTAAAAAGGCGTTTTTCCTTTTTTTATTATTTTAATTATTCCAAGGCTAGTAATATAATAAAATAGTACATAGCTTGAATTTTGAAAATATATTCGTATGTTTGGTAGCCATCTTTCTCATATTCATGCTCCTAACCATTATTTGTCAACTAATCCTTTGTTTTTTTTAAAAAAAGTGTGCCTTAAGCCTTTTACCAAGAACAAGGCGTAATAAGGCGTAGGCGATGCGTTTCTCTCAAGCCTCAAGCCTAGGGGGGCCTAGGTGAAGCCTAGGCGGGCCTTTTAGAACAGAGCTAACAATTCAAATATTTGCATGGTTGGTTACCCTTGAAGAGGTGACTGTATGTGACTTGATCCAAGGGAAGAAACCGAAATCCTTACTTTCATCTTCATCGTGCATATTTTGTGCAAAGGGGATGGTGAAACATCAATCATCTGTTGTTTCATAGTGGGTTTTTCGAAATTCGTGTGGATAAAAATTAATGTATTTGGACTCATGGGGGGATTTCCTAAAGCTTGGCATGAATTCACTGCCATTGATTGGTTAGCCTTAGGCTCGAGGAAGAAGCTTGGTCAATTTGGTTGGATCGAAACTGACGTAAACTACACGTCAATGGCCAAGAAAATAAACCAAACCCTAACTTTTTGAGAGAGAATCAAGAGATTTCTTATATTTCAAATGAAGAGTTTCTTCAAATGGAATACAATAGGTATTCGAAGGGGAGGAGTAGCTTAGACTCTACGCTAATATTCTAATTACAAAAATGCCCTTACTAGCCTTTGCTACTTTTACCTCAAAATACTAAAGCAAAAAGAAAAATAATGACATAATAAAATAAAATAAAACAAAATGCAAATAAACCCTAATATAAGACCTATTTCCATCACTCTCCCCCTCTTAAAGCCAAGCTCGTCCTTGAGCGTTCACAAATTCGGGGACTCGTATGGAAATTCCAAAAATTGGTCCAAAAACTTGTGGGGGGTCGAAATAAAATTTCAAAAAGTTGAGGAGTGCACATCCCACAAATTTTCTTCTTTTCTTCTTGTTCACTCAAACCAGCCTTAGAAGCCTCCTCTTGGGTCAAAAATCATCGTTTCGGTGCATCTAGATGGGTTTGGGCCCGAATGAGTCGACCCAAATGGTTTTCGAGTAAAGATAGGGCAGAACCCTAAGGTTTAGGGACTGTTTTAGGGTTCGGGGGTGGGTGACCTTCTAGGGTGGTCAGCTAGTCGAGTTTAGGTTTTTTTGGGGTTCAGGTGGGCTAGGGCTTAGGTCGGGGGCTGCTAGGGTGGTCAACGGGTAGGGTTTTGGGGTCGGGCCAGGGAGTGGGTCGGCAGGGGTGGGGAAAGGGTTGGAGGTAGGGCAGCAAGGGTGGGGGTGGCTTAGGGCAGTGGGGTGGCTGGTAGGGTGGGGAAGGGAGGGTGGGGTAGACTAAAGTTTTGAATTTTGGACGAGATGAGTTGGAAGAGAGCATCAAACTTTTGATTGCGTTCTTGGAAAACTAGGGTTTGTTGTTTTTGTTGTTGTGCCATTTCTCCAATTTATTGCTTTAACTCTTGAATCTCTTCCAATGGTTGTTTTGATTTCTTGGGAGCCGTTGCTTGTAGAGTACGATTTGATGAAAATTACACTGATACACCAAACACCAATGTTGGAGCGACACCTCGCTCTGATACCAATTTGACATAAACTACACGTCAAATGCCAAGAAAATAAATCAAACCATAACTTTTAAAGAGAGAATCAAGAGATTTCTTATATTTCAAATAGAGAGCTTCCTCAAATGGAATATAATGGGTATTTAAAGGAGAGGAGTAGCTTAGACCCTAAGCTAATATTCTAATTACAAAAATGCCCTTACTAGCCTTTGCTACTTCTACCTCTAAATACTAAAGCAAAAGGATATATAATGACATAATAAAATAAAATAAAATAACAAAAATAAAAATAAAATAAAATAAAATGCAAATAAACCCTAATATTAGACCTATTTCTATCAGAAACAGTTCCAACTTTTGAAAACAAGGATATGGACAAGGAGGAAGTATGGGAAAAGGTTAAAATTTTGGCTTCTTTGTGGCCTTCTTAAAAACTTTTAAACATCTCAAGTCTCATTGATCTTTGACTAAGAGAACTTTTGTTGTTCCTAAACACCGCGAATTTCCCTTTGTGTAAGGGTTGTTCTTTGATATAAGACTTGATGTGTATTAGAGTTGATATGGGTGAACGACCAGTGTTGTAATTTCTTGTAATTTTTTTGTTCCAGTAGGGTTCTTCTTTCCTTCCATTTTTTTGTTATTCAGTCAACTGGCATGTTATACTCGCCTCTTTTCCTAATTATATATGTATGTATACATATCATCTTTTGTTGTTTTTGTAAGAAAAACATATATATATATATAGCGAGAGAGAGAGAGAGAGTGTGTGTGTGTCTCACTAGGATTTAGAAGCTTAAGTTTGTTATCTTTAGGGTGCGGTATGATCCAATACTCTATATTTCATTAAAAAATACGTGAATCCAACATATCAATTGGTACATTTTGGCCTTGGGGGGCTTTTTTTAAGAACTATTAATCAACCATGCTTAAGCCACATTTTGAGCCTAGCACTCCACTTAGGCGTGTGTTGTTGAAAAGGCCTCATCTGAGATGGGACAAGTCGCGATCTCAAATTGCATGTAGAGCATATTAGTGAAATGAAGGAGCAGTTCTCTAACTCCGCACATGCTCAAATTATTTTAACAAACTGAGAGAGAGAGAGAGAGAGAGAGAGAGAGAGAGAGAGAGAGATGGCAAAAATTCAATACAAGGTGAATGGTAACGCGTGAGAAGGAAAATTGGGGAAGTAAAAGAGGGTAGCTTTCAATTCCTTTATTGAATTATATGGAATTCACATAAAATTAACATGATCGAGGCGCAAATTGCAGACTAGGGAAGCAAACGAAATTCTAGTAGAAGGAGTAGCTTTCAGTTACCTTCTAAAAAGAACAAAAATGATCATGAAAAATTAATGTGATTGAGGTTTTATGTTATTTTGCATTAAAGAGGTGGTTAATTGTGCTCTGCTTTTTTACTCCCTCAGTCCCAAATCAATAGTCATGTTTTCCTTTTCAGATTGTCTCAAATTAATAATAGCTTTCCTTTTTGGACGTAATCGACGGACCGAATTCCACTATAGTGAACAAGGCATGATCTTGGTCATAGAGGAATAATCCTTAAAAACCATTATTTTCAAATAGCGACTATTAATTTGGGACGGAGATCATATATAAAAGCAAGAGAATAAAAGAGGATGACCATTTCTCATTTCTTTTCTTTATGTTACGATACTTTTTAGTTCTGGAATGGAGTTAAAAATTTATTGTTTCGAGTTTCACTAGACATGGGATTGAACGAGGGCCCAAGATAATAGTTTAATTAAGAATAACTTGGATAAAGTAACTTGGAGCCCAAGTGTGAGTGCAAATAGTCACAATGAATAAATCTAAGCAATTAGGAACCAAACAAGGTATAAAACAATCTCACAACAAAAAGATTTACATGGTTCGGCAACTGCCTACGTCCACGGGGTGTTTGTCTCTGTATATTAATTCTTTATAATTCGTGTACAAAGAATTACATACCCCTTTGCCCTGGAGCGAGGGTTATGTTGAACGTCTTCCAGCTATAGGTCGGCTCATTTCCTGATTTGTGTTGATCCCCTCCGAGATTCTAGTTAACAAGGTTGAGGTTCCCATGTTTATCCCATGTGACATTAATTTCATCTTGAATGATGCGCTTTAAATTTTCGGGTTGGGCCTGCTTCGGCAGCTGAAATTTGGGACATTATGGTTTGCACCCCACAATTGCCCCTAAAACTCTTTGGCGAAAATGAGTCGGAGAGTTTTGTATGCTTGTCTGGCCCAAATGATTGGTCGGCCCATGATAAATTAGCATTGGATCTTTGCAGGGGCCTGCTTCGTAATTAGTCAATCACGATGAGGGTAAGCCAGTACATAATTCAAAAACGAACCGCCAGTTGCATTGATGATTTTGGGCTTTGTTCCATATGATTAGACTCATGGAATTTTTCTTCCATTTAATCAAAGAAACTCTGCACCGTCGTTTGCATACTCTCTTTCATTCAAAACGAACATTTAGAGCCCGTCTTCACAATCTGCCTGTAATTTATCTTCGTCTTTTGCTTATTTTTCTTGTGACTGCACTAAGCTTTATAACTTCTTCTCGTCATTTCTATTTTCGTTGAGTAGTTCTTTTTTCCATTTCTTCTTTCAAAAAATGATGTATGTTGTTAGTGAGAGGACTGTGGGAGAGTTTAGGAAAATATATTCAATTCCTTTTTGGGTGACGATTGAGCATGGTTCAAAGTCAAGGCCGATACGGCCGAGTTGACTAGGTATCGGTGCCCACCGATCCGATTCCGAGTTACGAGTTGAGTTTTCAATTATTGATGTGAATTGGCCCTATATCGGTAATTTCTCGGTAGTATCGGTGATATAGCGGTATAATCGGCCCATATCGATGATATCGCAGTAGAACGGCCCATATCGACGATATCACGATGGAATCGGCCCATATCGGCGATATCACAATAGTATCGACCCATATCGGTGATATATCGGCCGAGATGGTAAAAGTTACTAAGCATCAATCTCTCTCTCTCTCTCTCCAGTGTTATGTTGGTAAGCGTGGTTTTTTTGGGGGGGTACGAAATGCTAATTGTTTTTTTAATCTAGTGTGCTGTGTGTGTGGGTTATTTGGTCATTGTGTGGGTTTAATTTAGTGCGTTGTATATGTGCCAGTTTTATTTTTTTACAGAATGCAAATGATCCAAATGTTACTTATTTTATTATTTTTTATAATAGTGTTCGCAATGTTATTTTATAATATGTTATTATTTATAAAAAAAAACATAAATGTTAATTCTTTTACAAACAAATATACAACTGTAATTATTGTAAAAATAATATTTGTATCCTCTAAACATTTGTAAAAATAATATTTGCATCCTTTATGTAAAAATAAGATTTGCAACACAAGTAAAAAAAAAATATTTGCATCCACTTTGTAAAAAATAACAATTCCATCAATTTAAAAAAAAAACATTTGCAACCCAACAACAAAAAAAAAATAACATTTACATTCCTTTTATAAAAAAAAACATTTGCATCATTTTTTGTAGGAAAATAACATTTGCATCCTTTTTGTAAAAAACGATTGTAAAAAAAAGTAGTGTTTTGTCAAAATCACTATTTGTATCCTCTTTGTAAAAAAATAACAATACTAAAAAAGAAAGATTTCTATCCTTTTTAGAAAAATATAACATACTTAAAAAACACATTTGTATCCTCTTACTAAAAATAATACTAAGAATATAATAGTTGTATCCTCTTTGTAAAAAAAATATTATCCTTTACTAAAATATTAACATTTATTTTTCTTTGTAAAAACATAATATTTATATCCTCTGTGAAATAAAACATTGATTTATTATGGAACATTGAATCTGGCAAGTTCGCAGCACGTCAATATAATCAATTGTACAATGTTATGCATATTAAAGTATAGTTTTAAGCTTATCTGATCGGTCCACATTGTTAATCGTATTTTTTTTAAATTTTCTAGATTTTTTTCGGAATTTTTTGCGCTCTCTAAATAGTGTATCTTTGCGTATCGCCCGATACCGTGACCGATACCGCGACCGAGTTGAAAATCGAGTGGCCGATACCAGGAGCGATACCGAGACTTTGAACCATGCGATTGAGTGTGCCCCGGTTCCTAAAGATTACGTTGTAGTTGAGGATGGTCATTGGATTCATACCCTCTAAGTGGCTCCCAAATCAACTGTTTTTAGAATTCTGGGAGTTTTTTGAGGTTGTTCCCGCCCAATGTGACCCAAACACGTGGCAAATTGTCAACGGATCCCATAGAATCAACGAGCTGTATGGGACCAAAATAAAGATCCCAGAGATCAGAAACTGTTATTCCTAGTCCCACACATCAGATGGGACTTTATATTCAAATGTGAGGAAGGCTGGCAAAGTATTGGTTGTCAACCTTCCTAATTCCAATAAGAGCTATTGGGATCAAGGTTTCATTGCCAAAAATTGGCAATACCCACCTCCTTCTGAGGGCGAGCAGTACCGAGGGTTTGTCTGCCCGAATGGGGGGGGGGGGAAATAGATTAACTTTTTTCCTCTTGCTTTGCATTTTGCTCGATTATACTGATGAGTTTTTTATTTTCTTCTGTCCAGATAGATCAAAGAAGAGAAAGCCTTCTCCTTCTCATTTCAACATAGAAGAGTTAATCAAAATTTAGAAGCAGAGGAGGCCTCTGATTCCGAGTGGTGAACATCTCACCACATCCATGATCTGCCTCCTTTCTTCTCGAATACAAGAATTCTATCAACAATTCACGGCTCGTCTGGTTGACATTATACTTGAGATTCCTCTCCCTTCTACAAGTAAGGGGTCTTTCACTTCTTCCTCCTTTGAGTTTTTGAACGCCGAGTCCATTTCTATAGCTGAGGACGAGATAATGACTCCTAGGAAGAGAATTTTATTGGTTAATGATGATGGGGGTCCCTCTGCCCCGATATCTATGCCAGACTCTTTAGTCCAAGAAAAGAACAAGAAGAAGAATATCAATCTTCTTCAATGTCTATGATGCCTTCCAAGAAGGGTGATACCCACAACTCTGGGAGGGCTCACCAAGTGATGTCGATGGCGAATAACCCCTCCTTAGCCTTTGGTCTATTGAAGGTTAGAGTGCTCGCACTTGACCGCGAGCAAGTTAACCAATTGATGCACGATCAGCTTTCTAACCACTCTGCTCATGGTGAAGTGAAATTTTATTCTATTCTGCCTGGGTTGTTAAACCTTTTAAAATTCTAACATAATCTTCATTCTCTTCTTTGCAATTTGTGGTGGACTTTGTCGCCCTTTTAGAGAAGCGCTCCGAGCAAACCAGATTAGATGATCTCAACGTTGCCTTGAAGAACTCTCAATCTGCCCTGGCCACTGATCAAAAGGCCTATGAGGATAAGAAGTCATCTACCGGCTTGGAGATAGCTACTCTAAAGGATGAGCTTGCTCTGCTTTAGGGTAATTTTAACAAGTTGAAGATTGATCACAACCAAGTGATGGTTGAGCGTGATAGGTTGAAGAAGGATCAAACAGAAGCTCTGGCTGCTGCTAAGGACGAACGCTATGACAATGGCTTTAATGAGGCTTATGTCGACGCCATATGCCAGTTGGGCTTCATCAAAAAGTCCAACTTCAAAAAAGGTTTGGATGTTGCCCTTACGAGGGCCAATGTCCCGGCTAAGTCTGAACTTTTTGGTGAGTTCCATTCGGGGCAAAGGTCCAGCAAGGCAAGAGCAGGTGAAGGAAAAGGAAGTCCAAAGCTAGTTAGAAATAGTTAGCTTGTGAACGTTTCTATTTCCTTTTGTTCTTGTTTGTAAGGGCCTTTCCCATTTTTGTTATAATGAAAGATTTTGCCAATGTTCGGTCTTATCTTCCTCATTGCTGAATTCTTTTCTTTTACTCTTGTAGAGCAATGTTCCTGGAGAAATTCCTTCTTATACTAGTAATTTAGATACCATTCTTGGTCGGGAAGCTAATGTCCAAGCTCGTCGTGCTTTTATTTCGGCTCGAAAGGCTCTTCAGAAGATGAATGAGGCTTATAGGGACCAATTTGCCTTACTAGCCAAACTGAAAGATGATGTGAAGGACCTGGGCTGATACCAAAGACATTGCTGATGTCAGTGCTTTTTTACAAGCTAAAAATAATTCTCTCGGGAAGCAGCTCGCCGAAGCCAAAGAAAACCTGCAAAGGGAAGGAGTTGTGAAAATAGGTCTAAGCAGTGACATAATCAAGCTTCTTATCTCTTCGAAACGGGTCCTCGCGCGTCGTTGTCTGCTGGCTATGATGAGGGATGGATGGACGCCCCTATTAGATTGGACGAGGCAAAGTTATACATGGATATTTGAGTGATTTGGGGTCCTGAAAGTTCCAAAGGATTCTGAACTTTGGTACTGGTACCAAGTTGATTGTCCAGCATATCACTACCCCCCCTTTGGAAGTGAGTGGAGGTTGGTTCCTCTAGATATCATTCCTCTTCAACTAGCCAAGCATTATTCGTCATCACATGAGAGTGATGATGAATTCCGACCAAATCCTAATAATGCTCACAAGGAGCCATTGCTGAGGCGATTGAACGTCGGGGATAATAATTATATCGGTTTTGTCCTGTCATTGTTGTAAACGATCTTCATTATGTTTTATAACTTTATGCAACAAGTTATTTGTATAATTCCGCATTTTGCATTTTCCCATTCCGTTATGTAAAGCATGTGTTTTATTGTATTGTTTTACCTTCTAGGTCGTGTCGTCATACTACCTTAGACCTAGTAACTTTGGCAAAAATGCACCTGGTTTTAGAACAATCCACCTGTTCAGGATTTTTATCCAAGGTCGGGTTCACTTAGTGCCTAGGGATCCCCCGTAGGTCTTTTTGTTTGCTTGGACAATTTGTGAAGTTTTCGTGTTTTCCATGACGAAGACCATAGGACCTTCAGTTTAATCGTAATTAAACAGCTTTTAATCATAATCAAACTAAAGTGATATTGATTAATATTTTGACCATTAACCAAAGTGTAAGCCTGCCATTTTGGAACAATGTTAAATAGCTAAATGAACCACTTGGGCTTGTACTTTATTAAAAAAGCTAGAACAAACTGGGGGCATCATAAATTCTGGAAATAAAATTTGCGAAAGACTAAGCTAGAAATAACTAAGCAAGAGTGAATTCAAAAATAAAATTTCTTGAGGTTGGCTGCATTCCATGCCCTTAGTATCACCCTGCCCTCCATTGTTTCCAAATGGTAGGCTCCTTGCAAATCGTCTCTGATGTAGGGATGGCAACGGGTCGATTCAGTGTCGGGTTTTAACTCTCCATCTCCGTCCCCATTAGAAATATCATTCCCCGTTCCCATCCCCTCCCCATTGCCCATTATAACGGGTTCGGGGATCCCCGTCCCCGTTTAAAATGGATATCAGTTAAATATAACCGATATGGTCTCCTGCCGCAGACCCCACTAACAGAAGGTCAATGCTCCAGAGCTAGGAGGCCGCGACCTCATTCTTATTTGGTTACCCATTAACAGGCCGTTGCCTTGTACTATACAGGCCGGGGCACACTCATGATTCGTCTGCCAAAGAAGTCGCAGCCCTTACTCATACCAGCATACCTGGTCAGAATTGGCTGCTGCCTGGACTCAGACAGGCCGCGGCACCTTCTTCCAGATCGTTGTTGCCTGGATCCAGACAGGCCGCAGCCTCTATTTGCATAGTTGCTGCCCCAGTAAAGGGATTACTCTCCAGACTTATTACATGTCACGTGCTCAGGGCACGTCACACAGCTTACATACCTCCTATAAATAGAGGTCCACACCTGCAGATAGGGTGTTCCAATCCTGGGTTCGAGATCCAGATCGGAGAAAATAACTCTTGGCGAAGCCCTGCCAAACTCTCTACACAACCCCAATACAGCTTGGGGGCTACTCACATAGCTCGTAGTCACCGCTCCGGCTCACCCGGAACCACTACAGTCATGTATTCTTCTCTCTTACCTCTCTTATACGCCTCTAATGGCATTGTAAACTTGTAATACAACGTATATATAATGAGAGTAGGACAACAAAGTGGACGCAGGGTTATTTTAATTGCCGAACCACTCTATACCTTGTGTTTTGTCTCTTTACTTGCTTTATATTTATTATATACTTGACTTGCTGGTATGAGAACGACGTGTGTCCTATTTCTCGTATAAACATCGGCTTCCCCGCGAGGCACCCGTTTCTTTTATTTTTAATATAAAAAAATTCATTTCTTTTTTTTAATATAAAAAATTCATTTCATCTAAATATTTTCCTTCTATCAACATTTATTAAATTTATAAAAAAATGACTGAATAATTCAAACAAAAACAAATTGTTCAAACAGAAACTGAATCTAAACCAAAATCAACAAAACACTCAAAATGCATCATTTGTTAAAACGCCAAGAAGGTAAATTCAGGACACCAAATACAATCAATAGTCAGGAGAGGAAAGAGAAGACATGAAAAATGCACATGACACCCCCCACCTAACCCCAAGAAACAACCTTAACAAAAAGGCAAAAAATATTTATAAAGATTGTAATAAATAATAATCTTAACAGAAAGAAAGAATATTTAAAAATACACACACACATTCATATAATTACATGCCAAAAGGTTGCTTTTTTATAACCAAACTGAACCTAACTAACAAGTATGTTGCTAACTTTATTTTAAGTCCTAAAACTTTTATATTCAATCATCAATTAAAAAACAAAATCAAAGAATAGAGTATTCCCAGAAGTCGATGAAATTTTGGTGGGTGAGAGACCTGTCTACGAAGATCAGCGTCTCGAAGTTTGGCTTCGATTTCTTCAACGGTGACCGAAGACGGCTTGGTCTCCCATAGTCTTCGGCGAAGTCTGGGCGGCATCCACGGCGGCGATGATGAATCAGTCGCCAGAAAATCCATCGCAATCCAACCCACCTTCCCGATCTCTCCCACCTCCATCAAATCAAAACCCCGATCAAAATAAACCCTAAAAATTCATCTCATACGCATACCCTGTTCAACAATAGATTCGAAACCATTAAACCTTTGTTCAAACAATATACACGAAACCTTCAAATTATTTTTTCGACCAAAGAATGGTGTTGTTTGGATCCCAGGAGGATGGCGAATGGGACCGGTTTTAACAAAAATGTTGTCGGCACACATAAAGGTCCCTTCCCCTTTCGCCGGCGCAGCAAGAACGTCGTGGTTAGGGTTAAAATGGGAGGGAGGGATTTTAAGACGAGGGAGGCGCAAGGAGAGTTAGGGTTCAAATGAGAGTTATGACCCTCCCCCTTTCTTATTTATTCTTAAGTTATATCTTATATATTTATTATAATATTAATATATAAATACATATTTTATAATCTATTAATAATTCGGGTATCCCCTTGGAGACCCGAAACTGACCCGAAAATTTTCGAGGATTTTTTTAACTCCCCGAACCCGCTTAGATCCCAGAATTTTGGGGGAAATTTTTTCGGGTACCCGAATTTTCGGGAAAAATTGCCATCCCTACTCTGATGACCTTGAACGGTCCCTCCCAATTAGGTCTCAACTTACCATCCAAAGATTTTTTGCAGTGTTCTAAAAAAAGCGCCTAGGCGTGAGGCTTTTTAGATACTCCAAGTTCTGGCTCTAGGCGTGAATTATGGCATGGTCAACCATGGCCAACTTTTTTTGGGGTAAAGCGTGAAAAACGCGCGTTTTTTGGGGTTAAGGCGTGAAAAAACGCGAGATTTTTTGAAGTAAGGCGTGAAAAAACGCGAGTTTTTTATTTTATTTTTTGTTTTTTAAGTATTTTTAAAAAATTGTATTTTAATTTACAAATATTTAGACATATTTTTATGGTATGTACCATTTTAGTATTTTTAATAGCCTTGTGATATTTAAAAAATATTAAAATATACTAAAAAAGGCCTAAACGCCTTTTTACGCCTAAAGTCCGCCCCCGCCTAGACTTCTAAGGCTTAAGACTTGGCCTCCACGCCTCGATCACGCCCTGCGTATTTTAGAACCTTGGTTTTTTAGCGCAGTCGAGGACTTTCCTGAGGATGTAATCGCTGACCCGAAATTTTCTCGGATTGACGCCCCTGATGTATTGCTTAGCTTGTTGTTGTTAATAAGAGGCAACTTTATCATGGCCTGCTCCCTTCGCTCTTCGGCTAGGTCAAGTTGAGTCCTTACGGCTTCCTCGTTCAAACCTTGCTTGGCAATGGTGGTCCTCATGGTTGGTAGACCAGCTTCCAAAGGAATAACAACCTCCATCTCATATTTTATAGCGAAAGGCGTTTTCCCAATAGGTCTTTTAGACGTAATATGATATGCCCATAGGACGTGAGGAAGCTCATCCGCCCAAACTCCTTTTGCTTTCTCTAATCTCTTCTTCATGTCGTTAAGCATCATTTTGTTGGAAGCCTCCGCTTGCCCGTTGCTCTGGAGATAGGCCACAGAGCTGAAGTGAAGCCTGAAGCCATGGCTGTCGCAGAAATTTTGGAACAGTCCACTTCCAAACAGTGTGTCGTTATCCGTGATGATCGTCCCAAGCATAGTTGTCAGAGGCGAAAGGCGCACCAAGGCGCCAAGGTCCTTGTGGAGCCTAGGCGCAAGGCGAGGCGTGTGCCTGATCGAAGTGAGGCGTAAAGTTTATAGAACGTGCAAAAGTTGTATATTTATAAATAATATCATTAGTGATCTAAAATTAGAAATATATAGCATAAATTATTATTATACACGCTAATGAAGAGACAAGTCAAAAGGAGATAGAGCTTATACCACTATATGAAAAAAATATATATTTAAATATCAAATTTATGATCAACAAAAGAAAATATATTGACATATTCATATAATAAATACTCTTGTGTGTGAAAAGAAGAAATCAAAATCAACATATAAATTATTCAAAGATGCAACATTATTGGAGTTAAATTTTGTTTGTTTCTTTTAAGCAAGGTTTTTAAAAACGCGGGGCGTGATCGAGGCTTGGAGGCCAAGCCTTAAGCCTTGGGCGTGAAAAGGCGTTTAGGCCTTCTTAATATATTTTAATATTTTTTAACCATAACAAGGCTATTAAAATACTAAAATTGTACATATCATAAAAATATGTCTGAACTATTTGATTATTTTGGATGAGATAATGGCCCGGTTTGTAAAACAAATCTTCAAAAGGCGATATCGTTTCACTAAAGCATTGTTGTTTTTAGAAAAAAGTGCGCCTGAAGGGTTTTACCAAGAATACGGCGTAAAAAGCTTAAGGCGAGGCGTTTCTCCCAAGCCTCAAGCCTAGGCGTGCCGAGGTTTTTTAGAACAGTGCTTTTGAGAAAGATTAAGCTTCCCTAGGAATCTCAAGGACTTACTTTGCTTAGTTTTGGGGTGGGGAATCATATAATCTTCTTTATTCCATTGGAAAATATGTAAAATAAGTATATCAATTGATCCATTCTTGTATTGGGGGCGTTATCCAAAAAAATTCCACAAGGCGCGCCTGAGCTGCGCTTTGAGCCTGAAGCCTAAGCGCACAAGGCGCGCGCCTTATTGAAGGAGCCGAGCCTGAGTGTGGCAAGGCGCTGATGCTGAGCCTAGGTGAGCCTGGAGCCTAGGCGCACGCCTAGGCGCGCCTTTAACAACAGTGGTCCCAAGTACGCCGAATCGCGTCACAATGTTTCTCTAGATGAACCTAATCATGTCGGTATCCATGATGCTCGTCAATGGCTCTGTTTCAATACACCTTGTGAAGTAATTAATCTATGCCGACCAAGAGGTATTTGCGATTCCCCGGTGCTGTTGGAAGTGGACCTCCAAACCCGACTAGACAAATGGCCATGGACTAATCAGTGACTTTGGGTCGTTGGCCGGCTAATGGAGCATGGGGAAGAACTTTTAACATTTCTCACACTTCTGGGCGTAAGAGGTTGCCTCTTTCTGCATATACGGCCACCAACACCCTTCTTTGATGGCTCGGAAGGCAAGAGATCTTCCTCCTGTGTGGCTTCCACAAATTCCATCGTGTAGTTCATTTGGGTGCATGCATTGGAGGTAGGGACCAGTGAAGGATGTTCTGTAGAGTTTTCCTTCGGGTGCTAAACAAAATCACGCAACTTTGACCCTGACTTGGTGGGCTTGCTTCTTATCCGATGGAAGGACGTCAATTTGCAGACAATAGATTATTGAGTCCATCCAACTGGGATTTTTTTGTATGGCGAGAATCTATTCAGCAACCATGGGCTTTGTAATGCTCGACTTAGCGAGGAATTTCACTTCAATTGTTCTTCTCATAACAAAGTCCACTGTTGACCCCAAGGCTACTAGAGCATCAATATGGCTATTATTCCCCGGGGCCGTTGATGCGTACTTCCTCAAATTTTGACATCAAATCATGTGCGACCATATGCCCATCCCTGACATTGAAATCTCCCATTACTTGATTGGATACCAGCTTTGAATCGCAGTATATTAAGGTGGCTTGCCCCCAGCGAGTGAGCTTTGCGTAGACCGGCGATGAGGGCTTCGTACTTAGTCTCATTGTTGGATGCCTCAAAGCCAAGTTTGATCCCTTACTCGATCGTGATATTCTCTAGGGAGACAAGTAACATTCCTACACCTGCCCCCTTACATAATGGCGAAAATGGACAAGAAAAAGAAAAAGAACCTTCCGCCTTCCTGCTAACGCTTATCTCTTCAATAAAAATCCATGTAGCCTTTGTTTTCTCTTGTTCTTATCGGTACAGTGAACAAGAAATCATCAGCTATTTCAAGAACCTTACCCGCACTAGAGTAAACGAGTTTCTCACTAATCGGCTACTGTTGGCCGCTGGGCTCATTTCCTCTTGTAAATTCTGCAATGAAATCAGCTAACACTTAACCCTTAATTGTCGTTCTTGGTTGATAGAGTATAACATATCTCCCAAGTTCGATCGACCATTTGGACATTTGTCCAGACAGATCGGCTTTCCGAAGGATGGGTTTGAGGGAAAAAGATGTGATGATTGATTAAGTGAGCATTAAAGTAGTGCTTCAACTTGCACGATGCGACGAGAAAAGAATAGGCCAATTTTTCCAGTGGGAGGTAGCGTTGTTCGGCATCTAGAAGTGTTTTGCTGACGTAGTAAACGAGGGATTAGCGTCCCTCCTTCTTGCAAAACAAGGCCGAACTAACTGCATGACTTGAAACTGTTCGGTAGAGAAAAAGATAATCTCCTGAATCTGGAATGGTCAACAAAAGAGGTTTGCTCCGATAGAATTTGATTTCTTCAAGGGCCTTTAAGCATTTCTCGTCCCAAGGGAGGCTTTTTCACATCTTTAATAGCTAAAAAAATGGTCAGCATCGTTCCGAAGACTTGGATATGAAACGGATGAGGGCTACAAACATCCCTGTTAATTTCTGAATCTCGCGCAGCGTCTTCGGTGGTAAAACATTGTTGATCACAACTATCTGGTCGGGGTTGGCCTCAATACCCCTCTTACTGACCAAGTATCCTAGAAACTTTTCGGATTAAACCCCAAAGGAGCATTTGGCCGCGTTGAGCTTCATTTGGTAATGCCTAAGGATTTCAAAGGTCTCCGCTAAATCCTTCAGTTGATCGTCTTTGAGTCTGCTCTTGACGAGCATGTCGTCAATGTATACCTCTATTTTCTCTCCCAACTGTTACTTGTTGCTTGAACATCTTTGTAACTAACCTTTGATACGTGGCTCCTGCATTTTTAAGGCCAAAAGGCATGGCCTTGTAACAATACAAGCCCAGAGTGGTTATGAATGAAGTTTTATCTTGATCGGGGCCGAACAAAAGAATCTGATGATACCCTGAGTACGCATCCAAAAAACTCATCCGTTCGTGGCTGGTTGAGGCGTCGACCAGTTGATCTACTTTAGGCAGAGGAAAAGTGTCTTTGGGGCAGGCCTTATTGATATCAGTGAAGTTCATGCACTCTCCAGTTATTGTTACTCTTTTTTACCACCACTGGGCTTGAGAGCCATTTCGAGAATTAAACTTCTCTTATGGATCTTGCCTCCAGAAGTTATCCTACCTCCGTCTATACTGCATTCGCTTTCTCTGGGGCAGTTCGGCGAGCCTTTTGTGTAATGGGCAGATATGCTGGATCGACGTGAAGTCTGTGGCATGCGACTTTAGGGTCGATCCTAAGTATATCGTAGGACTACCATGCGAACACATCTTGATTCTACTTCAGCAAGGAAATTAGCTCCTCCCTCTCTTACTCGGATAGTGTGGTGCCGATCGGAAATTTCCTTTACGGACGAGTCACATCAAAAGTTATCTCCTTTAATTTCTCCATGACCCTATCTTGGGTTTAACTCTCATCTCTTCCACCCCCTTATCTTTCGTACTTCAGTTGCTATTTGGACGATGTAGCTCCGTCTTAAGACGCTTTAGGAATGACCTCTTTTTCTTTCTTCTTTTCCTGTTTAGGCCCGATGGCGATGATAAAACACTTCTGAGCAACAGCCTGACTGCCTCTGATTTCCATTATTCCTCGCTCCGCGATGTAAGTGGAGGGAATAGCCTGCATGACATGCAGCCACCATCTCCCAGGTATGGCATGATAAGGCAAGTCAATGTCTACCACCAAGAACTCGATCAATTTTTTGATATTCCCGGCCCTAACTGGTAAGTTCACTTTTTCCAACGACAGTCATTTTCCCAGCGAAGCCGACCAGAGGGATGTTCGCTTCCTTCAAGTCTTCCAACTTTAGCTTGAGCTTGAGAAAAAACTCCAAGTACATGACTTCGGAGGAGCTCCCTTGATGGACTAATAGCTTATCTACATCCCAGTTTGCAATTCTAAGGCTGATTACAAGCGCATCATAGTGTGGGGTCCTTACTCCAATCAAATTGTCTTCCGTGAAGACCATATGTTTGTTATAGTCCACGTATTCTGGTCGCCTGCACTTGTCGGCTGGGATTTCTGCAAGATCAATTTAAAAGGCTTCCATAATTGCAGTGACCTTAAATTTCACCTGTATAGTGTTTCCTTGCATCTACTTGGAACTTGAAGCGTCGCGGATAACAGCAAACTCATGCTCCAGCTCATCCTTCAAGACATTATCCGGTTTTTAATTGGCATTAGCGACGACCTTTTCAGACTTCTTCTCAACGTATTCGTTTAAGTGCCCCATCTGGACTAACTCTTCCAGATGGGATTTGAGGGTCATGCAGTTCTCTGCCTTGTGCTCATTCTCCTTATGGTAAGCACATCTGATAGAAGTATTTCTCTTGCTCGGATCTCCGCCCATCTTCTTCGACCACTTGAGGAGTCTTTTAATCTTTCACGAGATCTTATAGATCGGTTCTTTGAAAATAGTATTGATTGCCTTGAAGGCTTTGGATGGGTCTGCCTTATCCCCGTTTTTTAATCCTCCATTTTGCTTTTTGCTCCCCTTCTTGGGGGTGATCTCTTTGTCGTTTCCTTTCACCGCCTTTCCTCGACCATTATCTCCTTGGCTTAAGGCAATCACATTTTTCACCTTGGAATACTTCTCTATGCGAGACATCATATCGGCAATAGTATCCGCCTCCTTCTTGGTAAGGGATCGGTGCAACATGAAGTTGTGGGGAACCCTATCTTAAATGATGCTATGGCATTCATGTGGCTCCGTCCATGCTCACATAAATTGAAATTTTTAAGGTACTTAGATGCTTTATGGCTCTTGGTTTCACTAATGTGTTTCAAATGACTTAGTCAAGTCCACACATGGAGTTGGTATATAGGTTACATGTGGCCTACATTGAGATAGAACTAACATTGTCATAGTAAGAAAGAGTTTATAGGTCTTTTCTACTAGAAATTTCATATGTTCTCTAATTGTTCGTCGTTTTTCATCATTTGGCTTGGGTATGAGACTTTCTCCCTTGTTCTGGATAAATTTGGACTGTTGAGCTCGCATATATCAAGCCTATCTTCCTAGAAACGCACAGATTTTGAATATATTAAATGCCATTATCCATCTTCAGTCCAAACGTGCGGCCACTGGATTATTGATTAGTCTGAATCAAAGAACAGAGGTGATGGAAAGTAGATAGATCTTGGAGTGAATCAAATTCTGATCACATCGAAGTATTTATTTATTTCACTCTGAATGACCAATTTCTTCTATATTGGTTCAAACACAAACCCTCAATACGCAATTTTTTAATTAAGTGTTCAATCGATGCGAATCCACAATGATATAGAGTGCAAATCTGTGCAAGGACTAGGAGCATTAAGGGGTCTTCATTTGTTCCATTAAATGTAAGGCCTTTTGATGTTGGTCTAGGAGCAAATTGAATGTTTCAAAACAATTTGTAGTTTGCAACCCATCACACTTGATCCCGTGACAAGCAAACAAAATCATTACGACATCCAACATTAGTCTCTTTACTTCTTTTTCAACCAAGAGATGCACTTTGCTTTACTGTATATTTCATCATACCACTGCAAATGCAGTGTGTGCCATATCATATATATACCCTTTCAAGGGGTATGTGTATGTCATTACTAATAATAATGTATATGACTTTTAAGATGCATGTGCTTGGGTAATGACACGTCAATAATGTTGAGCCTGGCATATGAGATAGTACTTGCCAAGCAAGGAAACAACATAAACAAGCCCGAATAGAATTATGCCATGGGATTCAGAAAGTGAAGAGCATGCCACTTATTTAGTTAATTCCTTGGAGTAATTATGATTTTTGGTTGAATTCAGTCAAAGTCAAAGAAGTTTTCACTTCAACTTTTTGCTAATTACCAAGATTTGTGATTTAGTGGTTTTAAAATTAAAAGTAATTTCATGTAAAAGTGAAATTTTGGGATTCAGTTTTGCCATGAGATGTAACTTACACGAAGCAGAAAAAATGTGCTGTCGGTAAGTAACCGTGGAAAGTTACGCGAGCAGAAATCCGAGGATAATTGCTAATAAGCAAACTGGAATGGGGGGAAAAATTTCCATACAATTATGAAGATGGTCGGTAATTAATACTGCTAAGTTATATATAGATAAATTGACCCCAATAGAAGGAAGCCCATACCCAAATTCTGTCAGGCTTTTTTCAGCTAGCACTTGATATCTATTCTAGTTTAGATTATAATAATTATTTTTATGCCAGATACAATTAAAATTATAATTTCCATATTTATAATCATATAGAGATCGTACCTTGGTGCGATAGCAAGTGCCCTCACCCAAATTACTGTTGGTCTCGGATTCGAGACATGGGAGCAGACTCTCCATATTTGTATGGAGGTAAGGCCTGCCAACATCCGCTCTTTGTGCACTGAGTACTACCTTTTATAATCAGATAAACATGAAGATCTTGATCTTCGAGACAAAAGTTGCAATTCAGTTTTCTTATGATCTTTAATCCACATTATTTTAGTTTAAATGTATTGATCTTGAATTTCTTGATTACTCTTGGTTATTTCTACTTTCTTGCAGTTCTCAGTACTCCAGTAATTATGATATAGTCACTTTACAAACAAAACTCATTAAATTGAAAATCCCAGCCCTGGGGGGCAAAAAGATTTAAAAAATTAAGTTCACATCTTGGATCACTTTCGCCTATTTCGCAAATTAAAGGACAATGTATATCTCCAATGCTTAAGTCAACATGAAATCTTACCTGCCCAAAATAATTTTTAGGTAAATTGCAAAAGAAAAAAAAAAGAAACCAAAGTATGCAGATTTTTAAAGAAACCCTAAACTAAGCATTTTCTAAGAACACAAGGATGTTTTTTTATACATGAGAATTAAGAAGTGGGTGGCAACCAAAAATTAGCAAGAAAACAGTATGAATGAAATTTTGATTATTGAGAGAAAGAAAGAGTGTGGAACCTGTTGAGAAATACCAAGGCCGGTTCCTTCTTTCCAACCGTGCTTCTTTAGCATCTGCAAAATACCCATGACATGAAATCTCACATATATGCGTGTGTGTATATATGTAGAGAGAGAGGGGGGTGAAAATATGTTACCTGAAAACCGATATTAGAGGAGGCGATGGGTGTTGCTGTTGAAGAAACGATGTCCACACCATCTTGTCCTCCCGTGTTTGATATTCCCATTTCCTAACTCCACCCACCGTATCAACTCGTTTTATTTTGATTTTTTTTCTCTCTTATTCTTAACTATTTGTCCCCACTTGCGACGTACGTGTGGCTGATTCCAAATATTTGATTTGACTGGTTCGCAATTTTAGTGAAGTAATTGACATATGTAAACTAATTGATCTCGATTTTAAGGCTATGAATTTACATGGTACAGAGGGCTGAAAAATGGGGAGTGGTTGGAGGAAAGACTTTTTAAAATGTTTGCAAATCAAGAATGGAGTTTTATCTATAAATATATATTATGAAGAGTTGGTTGTGGTGATTACTGGAATTTAATTATTTGATTCTCATAGTTTGAAGTATATTGTGACTAATCTTGATTATATAATTGTTCATCACTTTATTATTTTGTTTACTTTAGTTTATTTGTGATATTTAAAGACTATTTTATTTATGAATAAGGTGTATTTCAAGAAAGATCATAAATAAAATTATGATTATGTTGTATGTACATATGTTGTCATTAACCAAAATATGTGGAACTGAAATTACAATTTAATATTCATTATACATTTAAAGTAAATAAATGTAGTTACTTTATAAATATAAGACCTAAAATCTTTATTGTAGGCGGATTGATTAGGCAGATCGCTACCAAGAATCTCATCATGCTTAGCAGTATGTATATTTATCAGATGTGTTTGGGAGTTCCCCCCAAACACTTCAACAGAGACTATTTCATCAAATCTTAATAATGAAATTGAGTCCCCAATTAAGTGGTCAAAGGAACTCTAGAGGAGAGCTTATGTTTCTTCAATATTCTTAATTATTTTGTTTTCTTGTTTACTACTATTAGCATACCCTGCTATTCAAAGTATGTTGATTTATTTGTTTCAAGTTCTAAATATTAGCTTAAGAGAGGATATAAATGTAAAAGAATAAAGGCATGGGCAGTGAACGTAGTCCCAAATGTGTGTTATATGATAGTTGGAGAATATTTGTTACTAAATGTAGCAGTGACATCCATGAACGAAGCAGTAACATCTACAGCTACTGATTGACATAATAGAGCCACTACATATCCAAATTCAGTGGATGTTATCCCCATTTTAATAGAAGAAGGAAGTTATTTGCCTATATTGAGCATTGTCATCCTCAAACAGTTGGAGGCTAATGTTATAGAACCGAAATCTGATCGAATACAGCAAAAAAAAGAAACCAATGGGAATGAAGCAGTCCACATTGACCCTATAAACCTAACTTTGAACACTCGTAAACCAGTTGAGTATTCCAACACGTAAGTAAATTTATGAACAATGGGAAACTATAGGTTACATTGATTTATATAAAACTATAATAGCATGGTTCATAAGTTAATTTAGTACAGTTATTATTAATTGCAACCAGAAATTGTAAACTGAATTCATACTAATCAAGCTAGACTTCATGGAATTTTAGTTGGGATTTATTTCTTCATTTAAGGAGTTTTTAAAACTAAGGTTAAGAAGATCAAGCTTTCATTTCTTTCTTCGTTTGTCCATACAATAAATAAAAAGGTGGAGTATATAAGATTACAGAGAGATCTCAAACCAGGGAAAAACTGATGCAGTATTGAATTTGTCCAAGGTATGCCCACGCCCACGTCTAACAAAGCTTCATATATTGCGATTCGCCTCAAATCGGGCGAGGCTCCTTCATTAAGGCCTATGCCTTGCGGGCGTAGGCGGTAGGCTGAAGCATGGCTTAGGCTCACCTCATTATACATTTTGGATAAAGTACAAAATTCTAATGAATGTGATTCGTCACATTTACGTTACAATAGTTGTTTATGACCTATGATGAATTTTGTCTACTATCATCTAGTCAATGACACATAGTTTTACCAAATCCTATATAAGAAAAACTATCTCAATTATCTGGCTCAGGAGAAGGAGGTGAATGCCTATTCTAGCCCATAAAACAACACTGACAGACGTTTTTTTTCGTTTTTGGGAACATAAGACAATCTTATATAGATCAGTTTTTCGTTAACTGGTTTTCTATTGGTCCTAAATACTATTGGATAGGGAATGTAAGAAATTTGTACTTCGTTTCAGTCCCCTAATGCCAGTAACATATCCTTGGAGTCAACTTCTATATTGATAGTTCACCTATAGGACTGAGATCCATCTTAAATTAGGACTCTAAGAAGAATGAATTTAATTTAGGGAAGGTCTATAATTTTATTCTGAAATTTTCAAGTAGATTAGTATCTTTATTCTTTTTCCTATCACCTTGTACACATTTTAAAATCAATACAACAACAACAACAACAACAACAATAAAACCTAATTACAGCTTGATGACATGTCAAATGAATGGCATTCAATACATGAATACGTAAGTTTAGGTTAAAAAAATATAATGAAAATATTTTGAAAAAATTAGGTTAAAAAAACATATATTTGGCTAATATAAAAAAAAATTATGTGTGAATACGTAAGTTCTTACATCAAAGTCATTTTAAACTTAGTGGTCCCAAAATTTCACTCACTGAGTACCCAATTGCTCCAAAAAAGCCCACCAAATAATGAATCATCACAGTCTTTGATTCTTTTGGTTCATAAGTTGTTTCATTCATCATGATATCAAAACGTTAAATATGTATATTGCAATGACTTAATTTTGTTTATCCAAACAATTATGTTATTCATTAGTTTATAAAGATTTGGGTATCTACTTGGTTCTTCTCTATAATTGTTATACATGCATAGTTTGTGTTTCATATAATTCAATTGATATGATGTAATTTGTTTCCTAACTCTTTAATGTTTTTTTCTTTTCCATAACAAAGAAAAAAAAGGCTACAAGTTACAAATTGTAAAGCGTATGAAATTTTTTAGCTCATCTACATATTTCTTCAATTGGTTTCATAATGGCCAGTAAATTAAATAAAAAATGATAAGTAAATTCGCAATCATACATTAATCAATTGCAATTACCTCATAAATAAAATTGAGATTCCTTCGTTATGAGATTGAAAGTCCAAGCTTTTATAAGAAATATTGATAATATCCTACAAAAATTCAAACGAAATACATTACCATCTCGAATATAAATTATACGAAACAGTTTCAATATGGTATTAAGTACTTCACATACCACGTAAACAAAAGTAAAATTTCTTCACTCTCAAATTCACAATTCGAGCTTGTACCACCAATGTTGACAATATCCTACAAGATTTCAATTAACAATTACTTACGAAAAAGTGAAATGATAACAATTTCTTACGAACTATCAAATTACATTCCTACTACTGTTAACATACTTATAAAGAGTAAGAACATCGTATTATGTAAGAATGACAATAAACCTAAAAAGTAAATAGTTGTCTTAGTGCCATCAACTAATGTATGTAATAGTGAGCTTCCACCTTACGAATTTTTTATTTATTTATTATCATGAGTGAAATTTCCGTAATTAGAAATTATATAAGAATGACAATATACCATAAGTTTAAGTACTTGTCTTATCTGTAGTACCAAAATATTGAACTTCCACCTTGTGAAAATAATAAATTTTTTTATTACCACGAGTGAAATTTTCGTAATTAAAAATTATATAAGAATGACAATAAATCATAAATTAAGTACTCGTCTTAGTGCCATCAACTATTGTAGTAGTGAACTTCCACCTTACGAAAGTAATAATTTTTTTATCATGAGTGAAATTTTCGTAAGTAGAAGAAAATCACAAAAAATAAGCACAATTTTAGTACTGAAAAAGTTTATATCAGTATGCATAATTTTCAAATTATTTACATTTAAAACAGTATGCATATGTGAATGTATATAATTATTTTAAAATTAACATTTAATTTAGAATATGTAATAAGTACACATATCTAAAAACATGAAAAAATGAAAATGAAAAATACAAACTCTGATCACAAATGAGAGACAAAATTCTTCGATGAGATATATATAATTATAAAATTTATGTAATTGTCTTCATCTTCAATTAATAAATGCATGCTTTGCTGACATAATAAAAAATTATAGACGAAATTATGAGTATTAACCTTAATTTTGGCAGAAGAAATGATAGTAACGAAGCAAAGAAACAATGGACTTTCAATTAAATAGTTGTTTGAGCTTCCATTTGTAAAGATGGATTTCTAGGGTTGGAAGATGAATGTACTTTGATGGTTGATATGCGTGAATGAATATGAGAGAGATATGATGCATGAATGTGAGTGAATTGGAGAATGAAATTTGAGGCAATTAAATTTGGATTTCTAGGGTTGGAACATGAATGTATTTGGATGCTTGGTATGTGTGAATGTATATGAGAAAGATGGGATGCAATAACCTGATTATTTCGTAGGCGCCAATGAATTGGGGAAATATATGTTGACTATTATTAAGGGTATAATAGGAATTTTAAATCTAATGAGGATAGTTTAGTCTTCTAACCATTGAAGATGAAGTTCGCTCTTTTTAAGTGGTATATATATAAAAGTTTTATAAGCGATTTTGGGTGATTATGGGACTTTTTACACTTTTAAAAATACATGAAAGTGGAGTCTAAATACATTTTTGTAGATGGGACTAAAGCCAAAAAACCTATTTTTTTATAAAAGTTTTGTTTCGGGCCTTTTGGATTTAGTGTCACCAAATAAAATTTTATAGTTAACAATCCCAGCCATTTAAGTTTGTTGGTGATAGTCTCATTGATATTCAACCCACATTCAACAAAAGTGCAGTTATAGAAGATATAGTCAATCCAGTTATGGAGTTATGGGGGTTATGGGACCAATGTCTTATAAAACAAGAAGATGGGATCGGTTTCCATAAAATCTACACATATAGGAGTTTACCCAAAAAAAACTATTTTTTATATATATGTAATGTGAAAATGGAGTTTCTCTAACGAAGTTCTTATGTCATGCAACATCGACAAAATAATTCGATTCCTGCTATTTTCCATCCGAACACTAGATGGCATACTATTGTTCAGGATATTCATGGTCAATTTCAACACTTATGTGGGACCCTTTTTACTACCACTAACCCCCTTTGTCCGCCATTTGAAGATAATTTTGTTTAAGTTAAATATGTTGAATGTTATTCGTTTACTATAACCTATCACCGACGAAATTTGGCACAACTTGTGTACTATGGGGAAGAATAAGAGTCCAGGAGCTGTTGGGTTGACCTGCGAATTTTTTTAAAACCATTAGGACATTGTGGGACCCTCAGTCCTTAATTTGGTTAAAGCTTTTTTCACCTCATGTCGACTCCCCCGTGCTCTTAATAAGACCTTTCTCATTTTTATCCCAAAAATTCTACACCCTACTCAAGTTAAGAACTTTCGACCCATTAGTTTATGTGATGTTATTTATAAACTTATCTCTATGATCCCGGTTGCTCACATGAGACCCACCATTAAGTATCTTGTGTCCCCTTATCAAAACGCATGTAGTACCACTCGTCATATTTAGGATAATATCTCGATCGCCCATGAGATTTTGCATACCATGCGTAAATCTAATTCTACAAAAGGTAGTTATGCTATTAAAATTGATTTATCTAAAGCCTATGATCATATGGAACGGTCGTTTATCCAATGAGTTCTCCAACACCATGGGTTTCCCGATGTTTGGATTGGGTATATTGTGGAATGTATTTCTTATACGTTATTCACCACTCTCATTATTGGCCATATGGGGGACCCTTTTTACCCAACTCGTAGACTCCGCCAAGGGGATCCACTCACGCCTTACTTATTTATCTAGGTGCTAGATGTTCTTTTACAACGTGTGGAGTCAGACTGTCTTTTAAAACTTATAATGCATCTTTGACCCTCTCACAAGGGACCCCCTATTCTCGGGCTTGCTTTTGCTCACGATTGTATTTTTTTCCTCCAACCTACGCCAGCTTCGATGGCTCACTTCCATCATATTTTAACTACTTTTGGTCGTTATTAGGATCAAAAAGTTAACAAGGATAAACCTACGGTTACTTTAGCCCTTCTACTCCACGTGCCATTAAACAAGTTACTGTGATACTCCGTCTAATTAAATATCATGTAGCTACTCCTTTATGAAATTAATACAGAATATCAAGTTGATTCAGTCTTAGCATTACAGTCGAAAATATTTAATTGATTACTAACCACCTAATATTTAAAAAGAGATGCCAAATTTTATTAATTAAGTTTAACAATTAACCAAGCAATTAAATCATCAACCAACAATCGCATAGACAATCTCATATGAATAACCAACGAAATGAAATAAACTGAGTCTAGAGTAAACACTCCAATAATAATACCAGAGTAAAATAAAATCCCGATACAAGAGTCTGAATAAATAAACCAATAACTGAAATAAAACTGAAAGTCTGAGAATGCTATATCTAAATGGAAATGGGTTACATGCCCTATCAGATGAGTAACCCTGAATAAATCGAGTGCATGATGTGAAGGAGTCTAATACCGAGATCCCGTAACTTCCATAACACCTACATCGCGTCAATGTAATGAAACTCCTATGTTTGGCTTCCCTGTAGTTGGGCACCTAAAAGGTTTTACAAGAAAATAGATTTGAAAGCAAACGGGTCAGGGCTCGACGTGAAAACAGTTTAAAAATATAGCAAGTGTTTAAATCACAATATTAAACAACACATATATTAAACATGTTAGTTGCGTACTCTCACATGAGTTTCTCACCCCTCAACTAATGTGCACGCCTAATGTATACCCTTTACCCATCCTAGTTATGCCGCTAACTAACTAGTATGTACCACCCATGCTATCGCATTCTAACATATGGTATCTACTCGTAACACCCAAACAAGTCATATTCATATCCCACTTTCACATTCCTTAAATTAATCATCTCAAGTGTTACTCACATTCTTAACCCATTCAAATATCATAGTTATTCACATCTACTAAACAACAGTGAACCGGTCACAAGTACATATATAAATCACTCTCAATACATATATACATACATAGAACCCCTAGGCTAAGCTGCGGTGCACGCATACTCTGCTATCAAATCCATGTATATCACGTATGTAAGGATCACGTGTTTCGAATCACTCAGGAACCGTCTTAATACAAATCACACGTATTGGAGGCGAACGTAGTTCACATACCCATGGGTCACGCACATACCTACGCTTCCATGATCAGTTGACTTATCAACTCACAGATAAGTCATTCACAGCCCTATGTCCTTAAGGTACCAAACTAAATCCCCCGGTAGGCACATAAAGATCAGATGGTCCTTTTTCGAAAGCCAACCTCTCGTGATAGCAAGTATGGTAGGTATGTCATACACATAAGAAATCCACACATTAGGCATTCACACAACCTAAGTAACCATATATCAATATAGGTATTCACACAATCCATCTTACAAGTCATATACGTAGTAAGTTTATCCCGAACATCCTACGGAATATATATTTAGCTTGATAACTCTCTTGTCGTATCAATTTGGGTACCTAAACCTATCCCAAAAGGTTATTAGGTCTCCTATTAGTTTTAAATGTTATCTTAGTAACTTAAAAGTCCCTCCGTTACTGTTCCTATTCTTATATCATTATTCATTCCCATTATAGTCTCCATTTGAATGATTTTTAACCGTACCTCTCTCAGTAGACCCTCGTAAGTGGTACTATTCAATTTCATAAGTTAAACTATTTTTTCGGGCATCAACTAAGACCCTACTAACCTTAACTTAGTCCCACAATATTTTATTAATCACCCTAAGAATCATTTTCGACTTTGGGATTTTCATTAAACCTTAAAGGAAAACAATTACCAAAAATCAGAAGAGGTCGATCCATCGAAGAAAAGGGGTCGATCCATCGATCGATCGACTTTCTTGAGTCGATCGATCAATCGAACAGGTATCTTCCCCGAATTTCTTTAACAGTTACGGTTTCTACCATTTATACACCCCAAATCCTCCATTACAACGTCTCAATCTCCCAATTAAGTTTACTAATCATCAAACCAACATATATACACAAGTTTTAACGTTCAAGAATCATTAAACTATCATTGAACATCGTTTTCTTGGATCAAAAGTCATGAATTTCACTACAACCCTAATTCTTCACTATTTCTTCCAAAATCATCATAATCCTCAATTAAATTTCATGATTCTTAACCCTTAATTTACAATTTCGTTCATCAAACATTTTCAGGAGGACCACTACATGCAAACCTACCCAAAATCAATTATTAAGTCTCCAATTTCATATTTTTGCCATTATTCATAAATTGACATCAAACCTAAACTATCATGTAAAGTATATGCCATAAATTATTGCAAGATAAATCACTTGCCTGAAATAGAGATTCTGATCCTTTGAAGCAGACGGTATGGGAGTGATTCTTGATTTCTGATATATCCGGTGGTGGTGACAGTGGTACAAAAACCTTAAAGGGTTGGTTCTCTTTTGGGAACTTCATTCCATTCCTCTCTAATGGTCGTTTATGATTTTTGGTTGTGAAACCCTAAGGGACTCTAGTGTTGGCTGATATAATCGGTCTAAAATTCATGGTTTACTATTCCTCAAAAAGTCAAAATGACTAAAATACCCTACCGGGCTGTCGGTTAGGCCTAAAATGCCCCGGGATCCAAACTAAACCCCCGACTAGTATTTTCTGATTATCTCGACCCTTCCGGACACGTTAGCGCACTCAAAATGGTCATATGGATGACATAAAAATAATTTAGTTTTAAATCCATTAAATTGGGTCCTGACATAACTGGCACGCGCGTCCCAACTTAATTACCGAAACTGTCGCATTTTCAACTCACGACAAAATTAATAAATTCAATAATCATATATTACCACAATCACTCAGTAATATTCAACATTATTATCATAATCAAATACCAACTCTCGTCTCGCTAGTATTTAAATCCGGATTAATTTCCAATTAATTATCCCAAATTAATTTAATTAATTCAAATTAATTTAATTAATTCCATAATCAAAAGCAATTTCATTTAATTAATCTCATAATTAAAAGTCATAAAACACGGGGTATTACATACTTCCCCCTAATAACGGAATTTCGTCTCGATATTCGAAAAAGTAAGGCATACGTGGAAAATAGGTATCCTTGAGTACTCAAAACAAAATTCAAAATAAGGCTCGATCACTATAGCCCCCCGCCTCACAAAAAGTTTGTTTAACCCTCTCGACACTTTATCAGTAATAGGGTCACACCTCAATAAATGTACCTCACGTTGTGCTCTTACTAAACAACATTCGAATAATAATAGCCTATACATTATTGGACGCATTATCTCAATATTATTGGGAGGTCGCACCTCCTTCGTATCAATTTTAGTGTTTATCTAAACACAAAACTCCTATCCTGGGGGAAACCATAAGACGTCTGACTACTCTTCTCCATTCTTCGAATTTTGCTCCCGACGGTGTGACTTTTACAAAAGGAAAAAGCCACCTAAGATGGTTGATAATCCGCTCACTTCTAAACATCCATAGGAAGAATAAATTTATCCACACAAAACCTCAGTAAGCACCTTGTCCATTATAAATGGGTACGGCTGCATTCACACAACTCTACCTTTAGGTAATCTTTCTCCCCATTACCATATTATACTTCATTTACTAGCTATACCCATTGTGGAAATGGAATGATCGCAATGAGTCCAAAATTACTTTCATACAGCTCCACCATTCGTCAATCACCTTGCACCTACTCCTCGGGTTATAGGTGATACAACCTGATCAAAATGAAACGTTACCCCCACTACTTCCTGATACCCCATTTTGAAGGTGGTTTACAAGGATCTCATCCTAGTTCAGAATAATATTGGGCAGGACCATGTATCGGCGTGGACACTATCTAATAGTATAAATTACCCAAGGATATAACAATAACTTTTCTTCTGGACAACTCGTTCCACACATTCGAAGGAACTCGCTACTTATCTTTAGGATGGCAACCCATCAAAGAAATTACCAACTTGACTCTTCCACTACTGGAATCGTTGGCTTGATACCAAATTTTCTGGTTGATACTCTTTACTCCAACCGATTTTTATCTATAAGTGGTGCACGTGGGGACTACTCATTATGTCCCGCTCAGCACCGACTTTCACTTAAAATTCCTTCCATTAAGTGGTACTTAATAACACTTTTCTCCACTCGGCGTATACCAAAAATTTTGACTCGTGCACTTTTCACCACGATGTGCACTTCTGGACTTCTTTATACCTTATTGACATCTGCATTCTATTTACGCGCAAGTCACTCTCAATATTCTACTGGGTAGAACTCGGCTCCAATTTGTCCATAATAGTTCATTATTTGCCTTCTCAAGGGACACCCCCTTTTAAATGACTTCCTACGGCCTTTCAATCAAGTTCGGACGTTTTACTCTGAATGCACATGAATATATAGATTGTCGTTCTTCTCACGACGCTCAATCCACTCTACCACTTCCATGTTGTCATATTAGTCCCATAAGCATAAATTTCACCCATCTCTATGTCTCTTCTTCCGGCGATTATTACATCAGCAAATAAGGGTGTCTACACCCCCTATAAACTGTGCATACGGGTTTAAACATCATATACGCTCTATACATACTTCAAACACTTTATTTCCCCTGCATTCCCAATGTGGCTATACCACTTGGGCATTCTTAATCACCCCCGAATTTGAAATTCTAAATCCTCCTGAACATCATTCCATCCTTCAATCCATCAGAATAAAACAAAATTTCCAGTACTTCCTCACTACACATCTGGCTCTACTAGCCTTATATCGTAATTTACCCTTTAACCTTTAGTTATAACTATATATTTCCATAACGACCGAGGTACCGAACTCATGGACGAACTGCCAAACATCTCCCTAATACCAACCTTACGCTAAGTTTCATGTCGCAAAGCAAAATCCAAATAAGGAATCCCTCTGATACACTACTACTTAGCATTATCGGTCATCGAAATCCGTTAGACCCTCAGTCCGTAACATGTACCCCTATATTCCCGTCTCTTGACAACAAAGTTACATCTCCTTCCGCAATTACACTTAAACAGGGAACTTCTTCCGAAAGACACCCTCTCTTAATATTGAGGGTAATCACATTCCACAAACATCGTGCAAATAAAATCGGGGCTCTCAAAATTTCGTCCCCAGACATACAATTATGAGTATTAACTTCCACGTCTCTAGGGGTGATATAACGATGCGCTCTTCCTATTACCTAGGGCTGAGCGTTAAACATAATAACAAGCTAAATCTTTCCGCTAATCAGTAAACTCAATATACTACGAATCATACGAATAAAGTCCCTACACATATCAGGATCGAACATCCGAGACCACTATACCTTTCGAAGTCTCTATAACATATAAATATAAATGCATACCTGACCCTCTTGCAGGTGAGGTTTCGCCATAACAGAACACTCTACACTAAGGTATCACCCTCGATAGACTTGCAATATCCGCACACTAATGATTTAATCATTATTATAAAACCATAATTAGGATAATACCATACTCGTATAACACAACACTAAAACGAGTAATTTCAATAAAGTATATACCACTATCGATACACCCATTCATCCTCCGCGGATAACATTAAAGGTAACCCCACTATACCCGGGAAAATATTCACATAAATAATAATATTGTCGATATACGCACTAAACTCGTCTCTCATGCGAATATAGCAATAACAAAAAGTAGTAACTCTTTCGTGTCACATAAAATACGCCTCATCATTCAAGTATAAAATGTATGCTTCTACCTTGCTAATCGCACTGGTTGCTTAAATGGTCCTTGGATATAACACACTTGTCCGAACCAAATCGAAAATTACCGTAACTATTGCCTTTGCTCAGCATCATACCCTTATTCGTTTGATCACTTCGAGAAAATTTAACGCATGGGGTTTCACTCCCATAAAATACCTCTACACATACTCCACTTATCTCCGGTCATACTGACCATGTTAGGGTTGTCCTCCATTGGACTTTGGTAGTCTCGACTCTGAAGGCTACCTCTGTTGTTCCCTTGGTTCTAATGGCCCTAAGAAACATGCTACTGGCTTCAACAACCCTTACTGAATTAACCATCGCTTTGTAAAAACTTTAGTCATCTGAATCATTTAAAAGGGTCCCCCTATGGGTCTCCCCCTTGTATGCTTCACTAACACCGTTTTACCAGTTTTACTCTCTGACTAAATTCTTCGATTCTTGAAGCTTCCCGCACAATGAAGTGTTAACATCCATGTTGACAAAATGCGACACTGTTACCATCTGCATTGCCCGTCCAAACAGAATTCCCTATAAGTGTCAGCAATTCTTCGTGTGAGTTAATTTCCCACTTTAAAATTTTCTTCTCCATCGTACCTACTTCATTCGGTGCAAGGTTCACTAATCGTTAAACTTTTTTTTCACAAAGTGACCTCTGTCCGACCCTCTTGTGTGAGTTCAGAACAAAGTTCGCACCTTATCCTGAATATCTGATGAAGGAACTTGCGATTAGACTATACCTAAGATCCTTCCAGTGAAACATCATTCCACTTATAAATGTGCTGGTTAACTCCTACCTTTAATACTTTGCTCCGATGAGCTAAGAAAATTCTTACCCCGAATTTCACTTCCGGTTAGCCACACTCAGACATATGCCCAAGCCTTCGGATATTTTACCTTCGTTGGCTAACACGCACGATCTCTATATTCCTAGAATTTCCACTGCTGGTTCTCTTCAATGTTTTGTCCTACCCTCTCCCAATACAACCTTATTGGGTGAGTCTAGTTTGACCCCACTTTCTACTATAGTGGTACCTGAAAGTCATATGTTGTGCCTTAGCCATCTTTATCGTTCTGGCCTTCCGTGCCATAATAGGGGTGACCTCAACTACGGTCATCATTATTGAATATACCCAATAACCTAAACAGATCTTTGCCTCCTGTTATCCAACCAACTGTCCTCGCCAGACATGTTGCGTTGTTCGACACACGAATACTCTCGAATGCAAAAAAGATTCATTATTATATACATTGTAGCAGGAGAACGTAATCTCACCAAAGAAATCAACAAATCCTAAACATAGAGCTCTATATCAATGAAAGTTACGCTGTAAGCATAATAAGCCGCACAGATCCTAAAAGACACTAGAACCTAGTGCTCTGATACCACCTGTGACACCCCGTCTAATTAAATACCGGGTAGCTACTCCTTTATGAAATTAATACATAATATCAAGTTGGTTCAGTCTTAGCATCATAGTCGAAAACATTTAATTGATTACTAGCCACTTAATATTTAAAAAGAGATGCCAAATTTTATTAATTAAGTTAACAATTAACCAAGTAATTAAATCATCAACCAACAATCGCATAGACAATCTCATATAAATAACCAACGAAATGAAATAAACTGAGTCTGGAGTAAACACTCCGATAATAATACCAGAGTAAAATAAAATTCTGATACAAGAGTCTGAAAAAATAAACCAATAACTGAAATAAAACTGAAAGTCTGAGAATGCTATCTCTAAATGAAAATGGGCGACATGCCCTATCAGATGAGTAACCATGAATAGAATCAAATGCAGAATGTGAAGGCGTCTAATACTGAGATCCCGTAACTTCCACAACAGCTACAGCACGTCAATGCAATGAAACTTCTATGTTTGGCGTCCCTGTGGCTAGGCACCTAAAAGGTTTTACAAGAAAATAGATTTGAAAGCAAACGGGCCAGGGCCCGAGGTGAAAACAGTTTAAAAATATAGCAAGTGTTTAAATTACAATATTAAACAACACATATATTAAACATGTTAGTTGCGTACTCTCACATGAGTTTCTCACCCCTCAACTAATGTGCACGCCTAACGTATACCCTTTACCCATTCTAGTTATGCCGCTAACTAACTAGTATATACCACCCCTGCTATCGCATTCTAACATAGGATATCTACTCGTAACACCCAAACAAGTCATATTCATATACCATTTTCACATTCCTTAAATTAATCATCTCAACTGTTATTTAAATTCTCATATTCTTAACCCATTCAAATATCTTAGTTATTCACATCTATTAAACAACAGTGAACCAGTCAAAAGTACATATATAAATCACTCTCAGTACATATATACATACATGGCACCCCTAGGCTAAGCTGCGATGCACGCATACTCTGCTATCAAATCCATGTACATCACGTACATAAGGATCACGTGTTCCGAATCACGTATGAACCATCTTAATACAAATCACACATATTGGAGGCGAACATAGTTCACATACCCATGGGTCACGCACATATAAGTCATTCACAGCCCTATGTCCTTAAGGTACCAAATTAAATCCCCCCGTAGGCACACAAATATCCGATGGTCCTTTTTCAAAAGCCAACCTCCCGTGATAGCAAGTATGGTAGGTATGTCATACACATAAGAAATCCATACACTAGGCATTCACACAACCTAAGTAATCATATATCAATATAGGTATTCACACAATCCATCTTACAAGTCTCATACGTAGTAAGTTTATCCCAAACATCTTACGTAATATATATTTAGCTTGATAACTCTTTTGTCGTGTCAATTTGGATACCTAAACCTATCCCAAAAGGTTATTAGATCTCTTATTAGTTTCAAATGTTATCTTAGTAACTTAAAGTCCCTTACTGTTCCTATACTTATACCATCATTCATTCCCATTATAGTCTCCATTCAAATGATTTCTAACCGTACCTCTCGCGGTAGACCCTCATAAGTTATACTATTCAATTTCATAAGTTAAAACATTTTTTCGGGCATCAACTAAGACCCTACTGACCTTAACTTAGTCCCACAATATTTTATTAATCACCCTAAGAATCATTTTTGACTTTGGGAATTTCTTTAAACCTTAAAGGAAAATAATTACCAAAAATCAGAAGAGGTCGACTGATCGAAGAAAAGGGGTCGATCCATCGATCCATCGACATTCTTGAGTCGATCGATCGATCGAACATGTATCTGACCAAAATTTCTTTAATAGTTACGAGTTTTACCATTTATACACCCCAAATCCTCCATTATAACGTCTCAATCTCCCAAGTAAGTTTACTAATCATCAAACCAACATATATACACAAGTTTTAACATTCAAGAATCATTAAACTATCATAGAACATCGTTTTCTTGGATCAAAAGTCATGAATTTCACTACAACCCTAATTCTTCACTATTTATTCCAAAATCATCATAATCCTCAATTAAATTTCGTGATTCTTTACACTTAATTTATAATTTCGCTCATCAAACATTTCCAAAAGGACCACTACATGCAAACCTACCCAAAATCAAATATTGAGTCTCCAATTTCATATTTTTGCCATTATTCATAAATTGACATCAAACCTAAACTATCATGCAAATTATATGCCATAAATTATTGAAAGATAAATCACTTGCCTGAAATAGAGATTTTGATCCTTTGAAGCAGACGGTATGGGAGTGATTTTTGCTTTTCGATCTATCCGGTGGTGGTGATGGTGGTGCAAAAGCCTCCAAGGGTTGGTTTTCTTTTGGGAACTTCATTCCATTCCTCTCTAATAGCCGTTTATGATTTTTGGTTGTGAAACCCTAAGGGAATCAAGTGTTGGCTGATATAATCAGTCTAAAATTCGTGATTTATTATTCCTCAAAAAGTCAAAATGACTAAAACACCCTCACGTGCTGCCGGTTTGGCCTAAAATTCCCCGGGACGCAAACTAAACCCCCGACTAGTGTTTTCTGACTATCTCGACATTTTCAGACACGTTAGCGCACTAAAAATGGTCATACGGATGACATAAAAATAATTTACTTTTAAATCTATTAAATTTGGTCTTGACACGACTGGCACACGCGCCCCAACTTAATTAGCGAAACTGCCGCATTTTCAACTCACAACAAAATTAATAAATTCAATAATCTTATATTACTATAATCACTCAGTAATATTCAACATTATTATCATAATCAAATACCTACTCTCGTCTCACTAGTATTTCAATCCGGATTAATTTTTAATTAATTATCCCAAATTAAATTAATTAATCCATATTAATTTAATTAATCCCATAATTAAAAGCAATTTCATTTAATTAATCTCATAATTAAAAGCTGTAAAAACACGGGGTATTACAGTTACTTTGCGTCAACTGGGGCTTCATGGGTCTCATGGGAAGGATAAATATCTTGGCTTACCTCTTATTACGGGTCGGGTTACGCGCCAAATGTTCTCTGAGCTTTCAGAAAATCTCGACCGTCGATTACATGTGTACTATAATATTTTTTTGTCATATGCTGGTTGCTCCACTTTAATTAATGCAGTGTCTTCTTCACTTCCATCTTATTACATGTCTGCATATTCGATTCCTCTTGAGATTCTTACTACGTTATCCAATAAAATTAAATTATTTTTATGGAATGCTTCCAAACTTTCTCATAAAACAACTACAATTCCTTGGGCTATGATCACCCTCCCCAAACATTATGGTGGTTTGGGCATAAAAAATCTACACTAATTAAATACAGCTTATATGATCAAACTTCTTTGGAAACTTTTTACCAAGACCCACAACCTTTGGAATAAAACTATGAAACATAAATATTTTCCTGGCACAAATTTGATGGCGGCTCATAGTAAGGCAACAAATTTGTGGTTCTGAAGACAAGTATTTGCTTTCCTTCCTTCGCCACTAGGATTAAATGGCGACTTGGTTCTGCTTCTATTTCCTTTGGAAATCACATTTGGATCTTGTAGGAGTCTTTCAAGCACATTTACGCACATATTCCTCTCATATTTTAGATGTTCCCCTTAACACTTTCATCTATCATGGTGTAACACCCCGCATCGGGTGGCCAGTCCCATACTAAATTAAAACAGAATATACAGTTGGCTCATTCTTAGCATCACTGTCGAAAACATTTACAACTCACCCAATACTCAAATAAGCGGGTGTTAAAAACTTTCCAAATTTAAATTTCAACAAAACCATTTTTTCATTTTTAAGGATAACACAACACATTTATTCTACAAAACTGGTAACACAATAAATAACACAAAAGAATTTAAATGCAACTGGAATAGACATTCCCAAATAATATAAATCCTTTACAATGATCCCAACAATGTTAATTGTATTAAAAAGTCCCGAATACAATAGAATTTGACCTCGATAGAAAAGATAACTAAAATCCTTTGGGCGACATGCCCTAACTAAGAATACTGTGAATCTAAAGATGATAAGCGTCTAAACAATACTTCCATAGCTCCATAGCTCGTCATAATCAACTATGGTTGGCGTCCCTGTTGCTGGACACCGGATATAGAGATACAATAGAAGAGAAAATATGCAAGGAAACGGGTCAGAGCCCGAATGTGTAGATTATTTTTAAAACAGCAAGTATTTAACAAGTGCAATAAAGCATTTATTATGTACATGTTAGATCCAACTCTCACTTGCAATTCTCACCTCTCAACTAGAGTGCACACTTAACGTTTCCTATTAACCTCCTAGTTAATGGTTCCTCTTTTCTAGTCTCCATATTATAATTCCATTCCCTTATTATAATCCCCGTATGTCCCATACCATACGTCACATTATTATTCATTTACATTTCTCCATTATGATTTAGTTTCTCATTAACATGAAACATTACTCATTAAGCTGAATCATTTCTCATTAATATGAATCGTTGCTCATTAATATGAATCGTTTCTCATTAACATGAGTTAAGCTTTTCAATTCTATAAGCATAACCATTTATTAACTTAATTCCATTATCTTACTCTATTCACCGTTATCTACAATTATCACCGTAGATAGATTTAACCACAATATATATCCATACATTCATTTAATCCATTATATATATATATTCATATATAATATGGCACCCCGAGTCACAGCTGTGGTGTAAGGCATTACTCTGCTATCATGTCCCATCATCGCATGTCGCTGAATAGGGGACTACAGGTTCGGTAAGATTCCACGAACCACAAACAACAAACAAAATTGGAGGCGAACATAGTTCTCGTATCCATGGGTCACGCACATACCTGCGTTCCCACAGTCAGCGGACTTATCAACTCCCCGATAAGTCTTTCATAGACCTATGTTCTCGAGCGACAAATCAAAGATCCCCTGGATTCATCAGGATATGACTGCCCTCACGCGTAAACATCCCCCCCGATAGCAAGTAAGCTAGGTATGTCATACACATAATCATCAATCAATCAAATAGGTATTATCATACCTATACTATAATATCAATAAGGTAATTATCAATACCCTAAGATATTTCCCATACGTAGCATTTTAACTCTTTTAAAATATCATAACTATACTTCATTAATTATCCTCGCATCCTATAACATCTCTCCACTATCGACGCTGTTAAGGTTCATGCGCGGAGTGTCTCGCAAAGCTAAATCCAAACAAGGAACCCCTCCAATACACTACTACTTAACTTTGTCGATCGAGGAGGTCCGAAAACTTAAACTATGCGATCGGGATAACCTCATATCTACTTTTAACCAAATGTGTTCCAAACTCCCATTTCTATCTAGGAGCCATACCACTACGCTCTTATAATTTAATTACTCTCGTATCCTAACATCACTCCACTCCCGACGTCGTTAAGGTTCATGCGCGGAGCGTCTCGCAAAGCGAAATCCAAACAAGGAACCCCTCCATTACACTACTACTTAACTTTGTCGAGCGAGGAGGTTTGTCAACTTTAAATACGTGATTGGGATAACCTCATACCCTAAGGCTACCCTCTCTAAATGTACAAAATTCAAATAAGATTTTCCTCGACATATATTCAGTAAGAAGTCACTAATATCCTACTGGTCCATAACATTATTTCTCCCGAACTACTACGAGTTTAGTTCTCCTTTTTAATTACGGTTAAAACCGATAGTTTCAAATCTCCTATAAACACATATTCTTACACTTAGGATTAAACTCTCTTGTAAACTTAAGGATACCCAGGTGTTATATAAAATCACCCCTACTGGTCCTATCTTAAAACCTCATACATCACCATTTAGATTTTAACAAATGAATCTAGCAACCGAAATTCCATTCGATATAATTTTCATCCTTTTTAATCACTTGAATCCAAATCAAATTAATTCAAATCTTATCAAGGGTTTACTGATATTTTCTAAGTCCCATAATCTCCAAATAATAATCACCAAAGATCCATAAAGGGTTTGGGATAAGAATCAACATAAAAAAAAAAACAACTTTACTTAAACTAGGGAGGTCGATCGATCGAAGGTAGGGGTCGATCGATCGATCCCTCAAGTCCAGGCCTGATTTTTTGCATTTTCTGCAACTACGGGTTTAGCAACTTTTGATCATTTAAACCTTCATCTAAACATCCCAAATGACTTATAATCCTTACTACATGATATATCAACATATATGAACGATTTCCAATACTCTAAACATCCTAGAATCATCAAAGGATTGGATTAAAAAGCATGTTTATCTCCTTATTTCCAGAAATTTATTATCATAACATCTTCAAGAACATATCAATGGTTTTCACAATTTCTACAACTGATTCATGACTATTTCGTGGATTATTATCATCCTAACACATGAGTTAAATTCCTATATCATTTCAGTTTTTCCAGAACTCTATTTAATGATCCATTATTTCTTCCAAACATGAATAATCTTCTCTTTTCATTCTATTCTAACATGGACAATATACAAACTTAAATTGCCATTATCAAACACTTGCCTTTAGTGTAGGTCTGATCCTTTGGTGTAGTTTATCTCAGTTGGTTTTCCTTCTCCGGTCAAACTCCGGTGGTGGTTGGTGGTGGTGAACCTTGGTTCTTGTTCTTCACCTTCCCAAGTGACTTTTCCCTTCCCAAGCACTCTTACACTCTCTCTAGGAAGATGGATGCTCTTATTTGTGAAGAGGAGATGAATAACTCCCATTCACTTAATCTACAAACACTTATAATAGTTCCAAATCCAAAATCACTATTCACCCCCTAGAAAAATGACCAAAATGCCCTTTCGGGTTGTCTATCTATTTCCAAATGACCCGAGACTCAAAATTAACATCCAAATAGACTTTTCTGACTATTTCGAACCTTCCGGACGCAACTACGCAGTTGAAACGACTATAAGGTCGAAATAAAATAAAATTCCTTTTTAATTTAATAAACTAGTCCCGACACGTCCCATACCGCGTCTGACTAAATAATATAAATTACCGAATTTATATCATACGGTCATCTCAATGACATCACATTCATATATTACCTAAATATCTTTAAGTAATTTTCAGAATCATCCATATTCATATCCACAGTCCGGATAAAACCCAAATGAATTAATTAATAATAAAATCCAATTAATCCATTTATTTAAAATATAACCCATTTTAAAAGTCATTTAAAATTACGGGGTATTACATACTTCCCCCCTTATAACAGAATTTCGTCCCGAAATTCAGGAATATAAGTCATACAGGTAAGGTCAACTCCGAGTATAATTCTCATATCGCAACAAACCCAAGATGTACCGCCCATACAGTACATTAACAAAATCCCTATCGATGTTATACGCCAAGCCTCACCATATAGTCTCAACTGAATCAAATTTAGACTTTTCCTAATTTTCCCTATACCGTCCTCGTGACAAACTTTGGGAAAAACTGAGCCTCACACATTGAACAAATAAATCCTGAAGTTCCAACTACTTACCTTTTCACAATTTGAAAATTACTACAATCCAATCTTCCAGGGCGCCCATACACCCTGTCGTACCACTTTCATTATAATATTTGTCGCAAAGGTTAGAAACTCATATACCAAAGACCTAACTTATTTCGACTCCCAACGGTTATTAGTTTCGTGCGTGGGGTGTCTCGCAAGCGAAATCCAAACAAGGAACCACCCCGATACACTACTTCCTAAAGTAGTCGGTCCTCGAAACTCCTAAGGTCCTTAGTCAATAATATATATAAAAATTTTTGGTTTAAAAAAAATAATGTCAGGTTTATCGATTTTGAAAACAAAAAATTTGGTTTTAACGATTTCAAATAGGGTCTACGAATCTACTCTCTTATAGAAGACAAGATGCAGACATATGCTCTCATATACCACAAGTCAATGCACGCCGATAGTCAAATCACACTCGGACATGCTCTAGGTAAGTAATCCCATGATACAAATCAAACCCACGTGATAACATATAATATATATAGGTTTCCCACACCCCTCAGTGAGTCTACGTAAATAACGATGCCATAGGTTGAGTTTAACAACCCTTTTTCCCTCACAATATCAATCACTACAAAAATCAATACGCTTCATACTTCCCTAGATAGGAAAACATACCCTCATTTGCGGGTGATGGTTGTTGAATCCCAATATTATAACTTTGCTCGATGAGTCAAGAAAAATTTTACCCCTAATTTTCAGTTCTAGTTAAATCACACTCCACTATATACCCAAGTCTTTCAATATATTGCCTTATTAGGGAACATACACAATTCATGCATTTCAAGAACTTCTACTGATAACTCTTCATCAATTTTTCCATAATAGGGGTGACCTCGACTACGGTCATCATACTCGAACATACTTCATAACCTCCTAAGTACGATCTCTACTATCCATCCAATAGCCCTCATCTGCCATACTTCTTTGTTCGATCACTCCCGAATGAAAATAAGATTCACTGATATATACGGAATCTTACCAAAGAGATCAACAATCCTAAACATAGGGCTCTACATCAAAGAACGCTAAGCTGAAAACACAGTAAGCCGTACAGATCCTAAAGGACACTAGAACCTGATGCTCTGATACCACCTGTAACACCCCGCCTAATTAAATACCGGGTGGCCAGTCCCATACTAAATTAAAACAGAATATACAGTTGGCTCATTCTTAGCATCACTGTCGAAAACATTTACAACTCACCCAATACTCAAATAAGCTGGTGTTAAAAACTTTCCAAATTTAAATTTCAACAAAACCATTTTTTCATTCTTAAGGATAACACAACACATTTATTCTACAAAACTGGTAACACAATAAATAACACAAAAGAATTTAAATGCAACTGGAATAGACATTCCCAAATAATATGAATCCTTTACAATGATCCCAACAATGTTAATTGTATTAAAAAGTCCCGAATACAATAGAATTTGACCTCGATAGAAAAGATAACAGAAATCCTTTGGGCGACATGCCCTAACTAAGAATACTGTGAATTAAAAGATGATAAGCGTCTAAACAATACTTCCATAGCTCCATAGCTCGTCATAATCAACTATGGTTGGCGTCCCTGTTGCTGGACACCTGATATAGAGATACAATAGAAGAGAAAATATGCAAGGAAACGGGTCAGAGCCCGAATGTGTAGATTATTTTTAAAATAGCAAGTATTTAACAAGTGCAATAAAGCATTTATTATGTACATGTTAGATCCAACTCTCACTTGCAATTCTCACCTCTCAACTAGAGTGCACACTTAACGTTTCCTATTAACCTCCTAGTTAATGATTCCTCTTTTCTAGTCTCCATATTATAATTTCATTCCCTTATTATAATCCCCGTATGTCCCATACCATACGTCACATTATTATTCATTTACATTTCTCCATTATGATTTAGTTTCTCATTAACATGAAACATTACTCATTAAACTGAATAATTTCTCATTAATATGAATCGTTGCTCATTAATATGAATCGTTTCTCATTAACATGAGTTAAGCTTTTCAATTCTATAAGCATAACCATTTATTAACTTAATTCCATTATCTTACTCTATTCACCGTTATCTACAATTATCACCGTAGATAGATTTAACCACAATATATATCCATACATTCATTTAATCCATTATATATATATTCATATATAATACGGCACCCCGAGTCACAGCTGTGGTGCAATGCATTACTCTGCTATCATGTCCCATCATCGCATTACGCTGAATAGGGGACTACAGGTTCGGTAAGATTCCATGAACCACAAACAACAAACAAAATTGGAGGCGAACATAGTTCTCGTATCCATGGGTCACGCACATACCTACGTTCCCACAGTCAGCAGACTTATCAACTCCCCGATAAGTCTTTCATAGACCTATGTTCTCGAGCGACAAATCAAAGATCCCATGGATTAATCAGGATATGACTGCCCTCACGCGTAAACCTCCCCCCCGATAGCAAGTAAGCTAGGTATGTCATACACATAATCATCAATCAATCAAATTGGTATTATCATACCTATAATATAATATCAATAAGGTAATTATCACTACCCTAAGATATTTCCCATACGTAGCATTTTAACTCTTTTAAAATATCATAACTATACTTCATTAATTATCCTCGCATCCTATAACATCTCTCCACTACCGACGTCGTTAAGGTTCATGCGCGGAGTGTCTCGCAAAGCTAAATCCAAACAAGGAACCCCTCCAATACACTACTACTTAACTTTGTCGATCGAGGAGGTCCGAAAACTTAAACTATGCGATCGGGATAACCTCATATCTACTTTTAACCAAATGTGTTCCAAACTCCCATTTCTATCTAAGAGCCATACCACTACGCTCTTATAATTTAATTATTCTCGTATCCTAACATCACTCCACTCCCGACGTCGTTAAGGTTCATGCGCGGAGCGTCTCGCAAAGCGAAGTCCAAATAAGGAACCCCTTCATTACACTACTACTTAACTTTGTCGAGCGAGGAGGTTTGTCAACTTTAAATACGTGATTGGGATAACCTCATACCCTAAGGCTACCCTCTCTAAATGTACAAGATTCAAATAAGATTTTCCTCAACATATATTCAGTAAGAAGTCACTAATATCCTACTGGTCCATAACATTATTTCTCCCGAACTACTACGAGTTTAGTTCTCCTTTTTAATTACGGTTAAAACCGATAGTTTCAAATCTCCTATAAACACATATTCTTACACTTAGGATTAAACTCTCTTGTAAACTTAAGGATACCCAGGTGTTATATAAAATCACCCCTACTGGTCCTATCTTAAAACCTCATACATCACCATTTAGATTTTAACAAATGAATCTAGCAACCGAAATTCCATTCGATATAATTTTCATCCTTTTTAATCACTTGAATCCAAATCAAATTAATTCAAATCTTATCAAGGGTTTACTGATATTTTCTAAGTCCCATAATCTCCAAATAATAATCACCAAAGATCCATAAAGGGTTTGGGATAAGAATCAACATAAAAAAAAACAACAACTTTACTTAAACTAGGGAGGTCGATCGATCGAAGGTAGGGGTCGATCGATCGATCCCTCAGGTCCAGGCCTGATTTTTTGCATTTTCTGCAACTACGGGTTTAGCAACTTTTGATCATTTAAACCTTCATCTAAACATCCCAAATGACTTATAATCCTTACTACATGATATATCAACATATATGAACGATTTCCAATACTCTAAACATCCTAGAATCATCAAAGGATTGGATTAAAAAGCATGTTTATCTCCTTATTTCCAGAAATTTATTATCATAACATCTTCAAGAACATATCAATGGTTTTCACAATTTCTACAACTGATTCATGACTATTTCGTGGATTATTATCATCCTAACACATGAGTTAAATTCCTATATCATTTCAGTTTTTCCAGAACTCTATTTAATGATCCATTATTTCTTCCAAACATGAATAATCTTCTCTTTTCATTCTATTCTAACATGGACAATATACAAACTTAAATTGCCATTATCAAATACTTGCCTTTAGTGTAGGTCTGATCCTTTGGTGTAGTTTATCTCAGTTGGTTTTCCTTCTCCGGTCAAACTCCGGTGGTGGTTGGTGGTGGTGAACCTTGGTTCTTGTTCTTCACCTTCCCAAGTGACTTTTCCCTTCCCAAGCACTCTTACACTCTCTTTAGGAAGATGGCTGCTCTTATTTGTGAAGAGGAGATGAATAACTCCCATTCACTTAATCTACAAACACTTATAATAGTTCCAAATCCGAAATCACTATTCATCCCCCCTAGAAAAATGACCAAAATGCCCTTTCGGGTTGTCTATCCATTTCCAAATGACTCGAGACTCAAAATTAACATCCAAATAGAATTTTCTGACTATTTCGAACCTTCCGGACGCAACTACGCAGTCGAAACGACTATAAGGTCGAAATAAAATAAAATTCCTTTTTAATTTAATAAACTAGTCCCGACACGTCCCATACCGCGTCTGACTAAATAATATAAATTACCGAATTTATATCATACGGTCATCTCAATGACATCACCTTCATATATTACCTAAATATCTTTAAGTAATATTCAGAATCATCCATATTCATATCCACAGTCCGGATAAAACCCAAATGAATTAATTAATAATAAAATCCAATTAATCCATTTATTTAAAATATAACCCATTTTAAAAGTCATTTAAAATTACGGGGTATTACATACTTCCCCCCTTATAACAGAATTTCGTTCCGAAATTCAGGAATATAAGTCATACAGGTAAGGTCAACTCCGAGTATAATTCTCATATCGCAACAAACCCAAGATGTACCGCCCATACAGTATATTAACAAAATCCCTATCGATGTTATACGCCAAGCCTCACCATATAGTCTCAACTGAATCAAATTTAGACTTTTCCTAATTTTCCCTATACCGTCCTCGTGACAAACTTTGGGAAAAACTGAGCCTCACTCATTGAACAAATAAATCCTGAAGTTCCAACTACTTACCTTTTCACAATTTGAAAATTACTACAATCCAATCTTCCAGGGCGCCCATACACCCTGTCGTACCACTTTCATTATAATATTTGTCGCAAAGGTTAGAAACTCATATACTAAAGATCTAACTTATTTCGACTCCCAACGGTTATTAGTTTCCTGCGTGGGGTGTCTCGCAAGCGAAATCCAAACAAGGAACCACCCCGATACACTACTTCCTAAAGTAGTCGGTCCTCGAAACTCCTAAGGTCCTTAGTCAATAATATATATAAAAATTTTTGGCTTAAAAAAAATAATGTCAGGTTTATCGATTTTGAAAACAAAAAATTTGGTTTTAACGATTTCAAATAGGGTCTACGCATCTACTCTCTTATAGAAGACAAGATGTAGACATATGCTCTCATATACCACAAGTCAATGCACGCCGATAGTCAAATCACACTCGGACATGCTCTAGGTAAGTAATCCCATGATACAAATCAAACCCACGTGATAACATATAATATATATAGGTGTCCCACACCCCTCAGTGAGTCTACGTAAATAACGATGCCATAGGCTGAGTTTAACAACCCTTTTTCCCTCACAATATCAATCACTACAAAAATCAATACGCTTCATACTTCCCTAGATAGGAAAACATACCCTCATTTGCGGGTGATGGTTGTTGAATCCCAATATTATAACTTTGCTCGATGAGTCAAGAAAAATTTTACCCCAAATTTTCAGTTCTAGTTAAATCACACTCCACTATATACCCAAGTCTTTCAATATATTGCCTTATTAGGGAACATACACAATTCACGCATTTCAAGAACTTCTACTGATAACTCTTCATCAATTTTTCCATAATAGGAGTGACCTCGACTACGGTCATCATACTCGAACATACTTCATAACCTCCTAAGTACGATCTCTACTATCCATCCAATAGCCCTCATCTGCCATACTTCTTTGTTCGATCACTCCCGAACGAAAATAAGATTCACTGATATACACGGAATCTTACCAAAGAGATCAACAATCCTAAACATAGGGCTCTACATCAAAGAACGCTAAGCTGAAAACACAGTAAGCCGTACAGATCCTAAAGGACACTAGAACCTGATGCTCTGATACCACCTGTAACACCCCGCCTAATTAAATACCGGGTGGCCAGTCCCATACTAAATTAAAACAGAATATACAGTTGGCTCATTCTTAGCATCACTATCGAAAACATTTACAACTCACCCAATACTCAAATAAGCTGGTGTTAAAAACTTTCCAAATTTAAATTTCAACAAAACCATTTTTTCATTTTTAAGGATAACACAACACATTTATTCTACAAAACTGGTAACACAATAAATAACACAAAAAAATTTAAATGCAACTGGAATAGACATTCCCAAATAATATAAATCCTTTACAATGATCCCAACAATTTTAATTGTATTAAAAAGTCCCGAATACAATAGAATTTGACCTCGATAGAAAAGATAACTGAAATCCTTTGGGCGACATGCCCTAACTAAGAATACTGTGAATTAAAAGATGATAAGCGTCTAAACAATACTTCCATAGCTCCATAGCTCGTCATAATCAACTATGGTTGGCGTCCCTGTTGCTGGACACCTGATATAGAGATACAATAGAAGAGAAAATATGCAAGGAAACGGGTCAGAGCCCGAATGTGTAGATTATTTTTAAAACATCAAGTATTTAACAAGTGCAATAAAGCATTTATTATGTACATGTTAGATCCAACTCTCACTTGCAATTCTCACCTCTCAACTAGAGTGCACACTTAACGTTTCCTATTAACCTCCTAGTTAATGATTCGTCTTTTCTAGTCTCCATATTATAATTCCATTCCCTTATTATAATCCCCGTATGTCCCATACCATACGTCACATTATTATTCATTTACATTTCTCCATTATGATTTAGTTTCTCATTAACATGAAACATTACTCATTAAACTGAATAATTTCTCATTAATATGAATCGTTGCTCATTAATATGAATCGTTTCTCATTAACATGAGTTAAGCTTTTCAATTCTATAAGCATAACCATTTATTAACTTAATTCCATTATCTTACTCTATTCACCGTTATCTACAATTATCACCGTAGATAGATTTAACCACAATATATATCCATACATTCATTTAATCCATTATATATATATTCATACATAATACGGCACCCCGAGTCACAGCTGTGGTGCAATGCATTACTCTGCTATCATGTCCCATCATCGCATGTCGCTGAATAGGGGACTACAGGTTCGGTAAGATTCTACGAACCACAAACAACAAACAAAATTGGAGGCGAACATAGTTCTCGTATCCATGGGTCACGCACATACCTACGTTCCCACAGTCAGCGGACTTATCAACTCCCCGATAAGTCTTTCATAGACCTATGTTCTCGAGCGACAAATCAAAGATCCCATGGATTCATCAGGATATGACTGCCCTCACGCGTAAACCTCCCCCCCGATAGCAAGTAAGCTAGGTATGTCATACACATAATCATCAATCAATCAAATAGGTATTATCATACCTATAATATAATATCAATAAGGTAATTATCAATACCCTAAGATATTTCCCATACGTAGCATTTTAACTCTTTTAAAATATCATAACTATACTTCATTAATTATCCTCGCATCCTATAACATCTCTCCACTACCGACATCGTTAAGGTTCATGCGCGGAGTGTCTCACAAAGCTAAATCCAAACAAGGAACCCCTCCAATACACTACTACTTAACTTTGTCGATCGAGGAGGTCCGAAAACTTAAACTATGCGATCGGGATAACCTCATATCTACTTTTAACCAAATGTGTTCCAAACTCCCATTTCTATCTAGGAGCCATACCACCACGCTCTTATAATTTAATTATTCTCGTATCCTAACATCACTCCACTCCCGACGTCGTTAAGGTTCATGCGCGGAGCGTCTCGCAAAGCGAAATCCAAACAAGGAACCCCTTCATTACACTACTACTTAACTTTGTCGAGCGAGGAGGTTTGTCAACTTTAAATACGTGATTGGGATGGCCTCATACCCTAAGGCTACCCTCTCTAAATGTACAAGATTCAAATAAGATTTTCCTCAACATATATTCAGTAAGAAGTCACTAATATCCCACTGGTCCATAACATTATTTCTCCCGAACTACTACGAGTTTAGTTCTCCTTTTTAATTACGGTTAAAACCGATAGTTTCAAATCTCCTATAAACACATATTCTTACACTTAGGATTAAACTCTCTTGTAAACTTAAGGATACCCAGGTGTTATATAAAATCACCCCTACTGGTCCTATCTTAAAACCTCATACATCACCATTTAGATTTTAACAAATGAATCTAGCAACCGAAATTCCATTCGATATAATTTTCATCCTTTTTAATCACTTGAATCCAAATCAAATTAATTCAAATCTTATCAAGGGTTTACTGATATTTTCTAAGTCCCATAATCTCCAAATAATAATCACCAAAGATCCACAAAAGGTTTGGGATAAGAATCAACATAAAAAAACAACAACAACTTTACTTAAACTGGGGAGGTCGATCGATCGAAGGTAGGGGTCGATCGATCGATCCCTCAGGTCCAGGCCTGTTTTTTTGCATTTTCTGCAACTACGGGTTTAGCAACTTTTGATCATTTAAACCTTCATCTAAACATCCCAAATGACTTATAATCCTTACTACATGATATATCAACATATATGAACGATTTCCAATACTCTAAACATCCTAGAATCATCAAAGGATTGGATTAAAAAGCATGTTTATCTCCTTATTTCCAGAAATTTATTATCATAACATCTTCAAGAACATATCAATGGTTTTCACAATTTCTACAACTGATTCATGACTATTTCGTGGATTATTATCATCCTAACACATGAGTTAAATTCCTATATCATTTCAGTTTTTCCAGAACTCTATTTAATGATCCATTATTTCTTCCAAACATGAATAATCTTCTCTTTTCATTCTATTCTAACATGGACAATATACAAACTTAAATTACCATTATCAAACACTTGCCTTTAGTGTAGGTCTGATCCTTTGGTGTAGTTTATCTCAGTTGGTTTTCCTTCTCCGTCAAACTACGGTGGTGGTTGGTGGTGGTGAACCTTGGTTCTTGTTCTTCACCTTCCCAAGTGACTTTTCCCTTCCCAAGCACTCTTACACTCTCTCTAGGAAGATGGCTGCTCTTATTTGTGAAGAGGAGATGAATAACTCCCATTCACTTAATTTACAAACACTTATAATAGTTCCAAATCCGAAATCACTATTCACCCCCCCTAGAAAAATGACCAAAATGCCCTTTCGGGTTGTCTATCCATTTCCAAATGACCCGAGACTCAAAATTAACATCCAAATAGACTTTTCTGACTATTTCGAACCTTCCGGACGCAACTACGCAGTCGAAATGACTATAAGGTCGAAAGAAAATAAAATTCCTTTTTAATTTAATAAACTAGTCCCGACACGTCCCATACCGCGTCTGACTAAATAATATAAATTACCGAATTTATATCATACGGTCATCTCAATGACATCACATTCATATATTACCTAAATATCTTTAAGTAATATTCAGAATCATCCATATTCATATCCACAGTCCGGATAAAACCCAAATGAATTAATTAATAATAAAATCCAATTAATCCATTTATTTAAAATATAACCCATTTTAAAAGTCATTTAAAATTACGGGGTATTACACATGGGCAGTGAAACATACCGGCTTTAGCTCAGTGCCTGCCGTTGGATGTTATTCACCATATTCGTGCACTATATGTCCCATCCCAAAACTTGTAGGATGTTCCGTATTGGTGGCTTAGTTCTACTGGCAATTTTGATCTCAAATCGGCCTATCACTAGCTTCAAGTCCACCTATATGCCCAGCACCTTCCCGCGCTTCCTTGGAGGTATTTATGGAAAAGTGCTTTGCCCCCTAAATTACATTTTTTTCTGTAGTTTCTAATTTATAGGGCTTTACCAACACCGGACTTACTATTTCATTACCATAAATTATCGACTCCTCTATGCACTCTTTGCGAGTTAGAGGACTGCGATATACATATTTACTCTGACTGTCCTGCTTTTTTCTAACTCCGACACTCGATGCATCTATTTGACCTTAGCCCTACATCCATCTTTACTCAACTCTCCCACATACAATCTACGGTTCAGGTCGTTGTCAATCAGCTCCGGCTTACGCGCAATGAGGCAATTTTTTAACATAAACCCATAACTTTGTCCTCTTTCAAGTCCACCTTGTCTCATCGCATTCGAAACTATTTCCAGGAACATCAATTAATACGACCCAGTATACCCCCCTTTATTTTTATTATTCCTATTGCTTAAACCTGTGCCTTCATTTTTTAAATGTAATACGAATGGAGTAAAATCGCATATTTCGGGTCATGCTACAATTGGTGGGATTATTCAAAATTCTCAAGGGACGTTCGTATGTGCCTTTTCCTAATATATAGGGTTTGCATCCTTAGTTCTAGCAGAGACTTGGGCCATTAAAATTGGTCTGGACCTTGCCTTTACTCAGGGTATTACTTGTATCGAGTTTGAAATCGATAGTCAACTGGTCTTCCACATGATTCATAAGAACAACGCCCAAAATCTAGATCACCTGAATTTGATCCAGGCCATACGTGACGGCTTCCAAAGATTTCACTATGTTTCTTTATGCTTATATTCCAGGAAGCTAATGTGTGTGCTGATGTTCTTGCTGCTCACTCGGTCTCTAAGTTATTTCTTTTCTATGTGTATGTTCAGATTCCATATTTTTTACTTCCGGCATTGGTTTGTGATGTGTGTATGTAAGGACATTATTTTACAAATGTCCTTTTAGAATATAGAAAAATTTCTAAGCTTCCTAGATCACAGAAAGTGTGTCTTATACCGCTACATTCGACACATCAACACGATTATCCATAACGACCTCGATCTGAATCCGAAGCTTCATGCACCCATTATCTTTATACGTGCATAGTGCAACATCATTGAGCAATGTGCAACATGCGTCTTCAACATTCCCACTACTCCACTCGTAATCATGGTAAAATGTTTAATTTGGAGTTTTTTATATTTTTGTATTTATTTGGGAATTTTTTATAAATCAAAAAAATTTGAGTTCTTCAAGTTAAAATTAATTTCCAAAAAGCAGAAGGCGAACTTAGAAGATGTCGCTTCAGTCGTTCAAGAGACTAAGCCATGTCGTTTAAACGACCTTATCAAACGACATTGTATGTCGCGTGATAGGTCTCTTGAATCTCGCTTGAAGTTTTCATCAAACAAGATCGTACTGTTTTACTGTTGTAACTTTATTAAAAGTCTCACGGGAATAAAGATCAAGCGACATTTAAAGTCGTTCGAGCGAGATCGTCGATTCAATTTTATTATAAATACCTGCTTTCTACATTCAGGTTTTTCAAGTCTTTACAAGTCCATTTTCTACAGAAACAACTGCGATTTTAAGACTTCATTTTAGAGTTTTAAACCTTTTTTTATTCACCAAATTGTCCCAAGTATATATGTGAATCCTTATAAACCCTAGTTACTCATCTTATTCATCTGGAGTACTCTTGTGGAGAAGAAAGTTGTTTCTACATTGCTGACTATTGGAGATCTTGCGGGATCTCTTGTCGACGACAATGAACCGATGCCTGTGGGTATTCGTGTGTTAAGATGAATTTCTCTATATTTGTAAGTTATTACACAATATAGTGAAATTAAAAGGTTTTGCCCATTTGGGGGATTTTTCCTCAAATTTGTGATTGTGTGCATGCTTAATTTCGTATATTTAGTCAATCATAATTATTTGTAAGAGGATTTTTAGTAATAACTGGGCATAAAATTGGAATTTGATTAAACAAGTTAGCTCATTGATTGTTGGCGCACTCTCAAATTGGTATCAGAGCCTATTACACAACTATACCCTGTAAAATTTCTGCAAAAATTTTCTGGATATCAATTTTGGTCTAAAATTGATTTTTGAAAAAGCACAATTTCAATAGAAAACTTGTATAACCGGGTGCCAATTTTTAACGGGACAAATTATGCCTATTGGAAATCCCGTATGAAATCCCACTTAAAGGCCATTGATGAACGTGTCTTGGTTGTATGTGAAAGAGGGTGGACTCCTCCCACTGTCACCGTAAAAAACGTAACAATTCTTAAAGTTGTGCATGAATGGAATGAGGACGAATTTAAATGGAGCACATATAACTCACATAGGCTAAGTGCCATTTCTGGAGCCATCACACCCGACGAGTTCTAACACATCATGATGTGTACCATGTCAAAGGAACTAATGCAGTTGAAGAATATAAATTGCAAAATTTAACTACTCAATTTGAAACAATCACCATGCTTGAACCTGAGTGTTTTGATGAATTTTATGCAAGCTTATCTGATATTGTAAACACTAGTTTTAATCTTGGTGAACACATTCCTGTTGCTAGCATAGTCAAAAAGATTTTGAGATCATTACCTAAGCGTTATATCCTTAAAGTCCCTGTGCTAAATTCTAAAGGAAATTTGAGTAGGATGAAATTAGAAGAATTGGCAGGAGACCTCCAAACTTATGAAATTGACATGTTTCCTTACACGATAAAATCAAAAGATAAAGGGGTAGCACTTAAAGCCCAGGCTAGAAAAAGTGAGGGGTCGACAAGATAGAGAGGTGAGTCATCTAAGAGAAGAGAAAAGAGACGTTAAATTCGGAGTTTGATTTTGATTTAGACGATTTGGCTTTGTTTGCGAAAAATTTCAAAAAATTTCTCAAATTAAAGAAAAATAATGGCAATTGCAAAGATAAAAAGAATTTTGCGAAAAATAAGTTTGAAAAGATAAATGATAAAGATAAAAAGGACACGCCTAAAAAAGACGAAGAGAGATGTTATGAGTGTGACGGTAGAGGTCATAAGGCTTTTGAGTGTCCTACTAGGTTGAAACGTCAAGGCAAAGCTACTTGAAATGTCTCCCTTAATGATGACAGTGAGGCCGAGTTGGTGAATTCTGGAGACGAGTCACCGCATGAATTAAACTTCACCGCATTTATGGCTAGTCATGTGAGTACTGATAGTGTGTCTCACGACGATGAGGATGCTACTTCCTAGGGACACCTTGATAATGAAAGCGATGTGAGTGAGGGGGAGGATGTTGCAAATAAGAGAGAGAGAGAGAGAGTGATCTACGATGCGCCTACGCCGATTTGTATTCTGATTCATTCAAAACTAAAAAGCGTAATAAAGCGTTAGCTTCTAGGATCATCTCCTTAGAGAAAGATTTATGAGAGACGAGAGAGAGGGGGGCGGGGGGGAGATAGAGAGTCCTCTGTTAGCACTAACTTGAGAGAGAGAGAGACTGTTTGTGTTGCGAGAGAGACTGTTTGGGGATATAGGGAGTTATTTTGAGAAAGAGAATGGGGACTTGACTAAGAAAGTGGCTAGTCTTACGAGTGAGGTTCATTCCTCCTTTGAGACTCGGAAGAAACTTAAAGCCCTTGTAGCCTAACTCACTTGTAACCTTGAGAGAGCCCGCGAGGTCAAGGTAAAGATAGATGGTGGATCTAGAAAGATGGTAAAGATGTTCCTCGCCCCTACTTTAGGGTTTCGTGAAAGGCAAGGAATAGGTTTTGGTGGTGCCTCAGCGTCTCATGTGACATCGGAACCAGTTCTTGAGTTACTACGAATCCATGTGGACATCATCCAAAACCCCAAAGGAGAGTTCGGCCAAGAAAACAAACCAAGGTTGGCCTAAGACTGTGTATTTTTGCATATATTGTAAAAGAAAGGGCCGCCTTAGGAAGTTTTGTTATAGTTTGGATTAAACACGACGTATATTTGCTCCGCCACATGCCACTAAGGATTTTTCGAGTCTTAGAAAGCAGGTTGAGTTTCTAGTCGCCACATCTCAGAGTTTAATGGAAGAGTTCCAACGGATTTCTTTGCCATCAGTGGATACTTACAAAATCCCAGCTAGAACCAACAATGACAAGGTCAAACAAAAAGTTACCACCTATTGGGTACATAAGCATGACGCAAAAGCCCTTGTTGTTCATATTGCTCTTAAAACACATAATACCTCTCAGTGGTATATCGATAGTTGGTGCTCCGGGCACATGACGGGTGGCATCCTATTTTTTACCTACCTAGAGCGTCGATACCAAAAATTATCCACCCGCGTGGACTAATCAGAAGTGGACAAGTGTCTCCATACGTGGCATAAATCATAATTAGTAGATAGTTGCTCGACAGGCATACCGACCAATGTGGAGAAGGCCGACCATCAATATAAATGAAAATCCACCACACAAGAAGTATAACCAAAGGTATTATTACATGTGGTTCATATAACCAACCGTCACATTCATTATGTACAGGTGTAAATGCTTAAATGTATAAAGGCATTCCATCCCTTGATCTCTAGGTCAATATAAATACATTATATTCCTTTCATCAAAGGCAAGATAGAAAGGATTCTAGGATATTCTTATTGATAAGAGTACCTGACTTTCTATAATCTCTTAAATCAATACCATAACAGTGGTTATAGGCTTTCTTACACAGCCGAACCATTTTAAAACTTTGCGTCTCTCTTTTAATTATCTCATTACAATTTTATATTTTATTTGTGACTATAAAATTGGATCAAGTCTATTTTTTGACATCAAAAGATTGGTGCCGTCTGTGGAAACGTGTGTCTAATCGTCGTTCTCAATCTCGTGCATCCTTATTCAAGGAAAGATGAATTATCCAGAGCCCAGTGCTAGGAGCGAAGGTAACCTAATCGTTCCATCTGCTCCACCTAGATCAGCCGACCTACATGGGATTCTTACCGGTATTGCTTAGGGTCAAGATGTTATGCAGGAAGAAATGAGATAATTGGCACCGTCAATACAAGCCCGATCTCCAAACCTATCCAGGCATCAAGAAATTCCATCACCAATGAGAGAAATGTCGCCTCCACATCCTAGGCATAGCCGAAACAACCATTCCAAATCATCTCATTATAGGACTTATCACCCAGGAGTCAGTTCATCAATTAGAGCCTCAGAGTTCTATGATGGCTATTATTTCTCTCCTGAAAGGCCAAATGTCCTAGAAAGGTTGAGCAAAGCTTCGCCTTTTAACCATTTAGGACCTCGTGCAAACATAAACCCTCCGAGAGAGTTATCCACGAACACTCAACATCCAGCCGACCATCGTGAAGTCCGAGTCACGTCAAGATCAAGCGTTCAACGATTTATACATGCCGAGCAGACTTCTCAGGAAGAGAGCTCAATGCAGACACATGGTCGGGACAACCAAGTTGTGTCATATAAATTTAATGCAGGTAATCCATCATGGAAACGATCAATTCAATAATTAAAAAATCTTCTGGGAGAATTGGCAAAAGTAAAGAATCCCTTGCATATGAGTTTCGTCAAAGGATCCCCTTTTATTCAGGCGATTGTGGATTTTCCAACTCTATCTAAGTTTAAAGCTCTTATGGTCACTCGTAAATATGATGGCAAAACTGATCCGGTTCTGCACATTGAGCAATATCAAGCTGTTGTTGACATTTATTCAGTCCCCGATGAGATGAGATGTAGAGCGTTCTCAAGCACCATTATACGATCTACCCAAATATGGTACAATAACTTATCTCGAGGGAAAATTACCACCTTCAACCAGCTTGTCGAGCTGTTTATTAGCAATTTCTGTTTTGGGGCCAAACCAGTGAATAAAATAGCTCATCTCTTGAGTGTAAGGCAATGAGTAGGGGAAATAACCAGGGAATACATCACCCATTTTAACAACGAGAAATTGGAAGTGGTTGGCTACGAAGAAAAAATAGCCATTACCGCTCTCATGAGTGGATTGCTTCACAGGAACTGTATTATGCTTTGGCCAAAGATTCCCTTAAAACTATGACTGAACTCGTGGCTAAGGCAGGAAAAATCATGAATGTCGAGGAAATAATTATAGCAAAATAGAGTCCAACCACTAAGCCTGATGAGAAGGACCAAAAGGAGCAAAAAGAGCAGAAGCCAAAGAAGAATGACAAGCTCAAAAAGTATGAAACTTATACTACATTGATTGTTAGCATTCATCATATCCTAAAGGAAATCAAACACAATACGGATTTTCGATGCCTAAAAGATTGAGAACACCTCCTAACAGGAGGGATAAATCTAAATATTATGAGTTCCATAAGGATCATGGCCATACAATAAATACTTGTATCACTTTAAAGAATGAAGTGGAATCTCTAATTCGCGGAGAAAAATTGAACAAGTTTATTGAACGGCGAGAAGGCAGAAAAGAAAGAGGAAAGTCAAATTCTCTATGTAAGCCCCGAGATGACAGGAAGATAAACCATGAAGATGATCCCGACCTACCGAAGAAGACTTAGAAGCCAGAACGCGAGGTAGCTATGATAAATTTTGATTCATTTGACTATCATGTAATTACAGGTGGTGATGCAGGAAGAGGCGATCACATTGCCGAAAGAAAAGCTTACTTGAATGAGACCCAGGCCTATTCTTATATCCACATAATCAATCTGAATGAAGATGATCGACCCAAAAAGGTTAACAAAGATAAATTGGTAAGCAACTTTTATAAAAATGACCTCTCTGGGGTACTTTATCCCCACGATGATCTATTGATCGTCAAATTCAGGATCCAGGATGCCGTCATCGCCAAGATTTTGATTGACAATGGGAGCTCGACATATATTATGTTTTACCCTTGCTTTCAGAGTTTGGATTTGAAACTCAGCCAACTATAATCGTACCACAAGCCATTAATAAGTTTTTCAGGTGAAAAAGTCTACCCTCTTGGGATAGTCAAGCTAGAAGTGTTGTTCGGCACCTGACCGGCGAGTCGTACTGAGAAAATACATTTTTTTATGAATGATAAAAACATTCAGTCTACTTATAAATTGATCCTTGACAGGGTAGGATTGAAGAAGTTTAAAGTTATACCGTCAGCAGTCCATCAATATTTGAAGTTCCCAACTCATTTTGGGGTTGGTGTTATGAAAAGCGACCAAAAGGTGTCCAGAGAGTGCTACTACTCATTAGTCAAATAAGATAACTTATTTGAGTTGAAGAAAAAGACCACCACTTATCAGGTAGATACCACTGAGCCCAATGGCGAATCTGAAGTTGAAACTTTAGATCCCAGAGATAAGACATAGTTAGTCAAAGGGCAGATTATGGAAGCTACCAAAAGCATTATCCTGGATGATGACAAGTCGGAGAGGACTACGTAAATCAGCTCAACACTAGATCCAATCCTTAAATAGGAATTGATTATGTTCCTGAGGCAACGGAGAAATGCATTTTCTTGGAGCCACGAGGATATGCCTGGGATTGACTCCAACTTCCTCTGCCATCAGCTCAACATCAATAAGGATGCTAAGTTAATCAAGCAGAGGCGCATGGTTTTCAGTCCGAAGAAAAATCAAGCTATCCAGGAAGAAGTAGAGAAGCTTCAAAAAGCTCAATTTATTAAAAATATTAAGTATCCAGCCTGGTTGGCCAACATTGCAATGGTAAAAAAAATGATAAGTGGAGGATGTGTGTGGATTTCATCGATTTGAATAAAGCTTATCCAAAAGACCATTTTTTCTTGCCTACAATTGATCAATTGGTGGACGCAACGTCTGTACATGACCTTTTAAGCTTCATGGATGCTTATTCTGTGTATAATCTGATAGAGATGAAACCTGAAGATAGGGAAAGTACAACCTTCATTACCAACCGAGGAACTTATTGTTATAACGTAATGCCTTTTGGTCTAAAAAATTCTAGAGCGACATATCAGAGGTTGGTTAGTAAGGTGTTTGAAGAGAAGATATGCAAGAATGTAGAGGTTTATTTAGATGATATGTTAACAAAAATTAAGAAGTCCTTAGATCATATCAGTGATCTCAGTCAGACGTTTGACCAGTTAGAAAAGCATCAGATGAAGTTGAATCCGACCAAGTGTGTGTACAGGGTGCAGGAAGGAATGTTTCTCAGTTTAATAGTTAATCAAAGGGAAATGAAATCAAATATAGCATAGATAAAATCTTTGATAGAAATGCAGTCGTCGACTTGTAAAAAAGATGTATAAAGGCTCACCGGTAATGTGGCAGCTTTAAACAAATTTGTCTCCCAAGCAATAGATAGATGCTTACCGTTCTTCAAGGTGTTGATAAAGACGTTTGAGTGGAATGCAGAATGTGATGAAGCATTCCAAGAATTGAAGAATTACATGGAATCACCACCTTTACTATCACGACCAGTTTTGGGAGATAAATTATACTTATACCTAGTTGTTTTTAAATTTGTAGTTAGCTCGGCCTTGGTTAGATTGGAATAGGATCCAAAAACTAGTTTAATTCACTAGCAAAGCATTTAAGGGAGCCGATATCAGGTATCCACACTTAGAAAAAATGGCTTTAGAACTCATTAAAGCCTTCAAGCATATAAAGCCCTATTTCCAAGCACACACTATAATTGTGTATACCGATTTACCTCTTCGATAAGCACTCCACAATCCTAAGAAGTCAGGAGGATTGATGTACTGGGAAGTAGAACTGGGAGAATATAATATTATCTGCGAACCAAGGTCTTCATTAAAAGGTTAAGCTTTGGCAAATTTTATTAATGAGTTCACCTACCCAGAGGTTCCCGAATAACAAACTGTGCCTGCCGAGCAGATTTCTAAGGAAGAGAGCTCAACTCAAAAGCAAGTTGAAAATACTACGGATCAACCTAAATCATCCAGAACTCAGGAAATGGCTCATAAATATGTAGAGGAGAGTAAGAAAATATTCCACCATGGAGTTATGTATGAAGAAAGCTTTAATGGTGATATCCCATTGTGGAATTTGTTCGTGGATGGATCTTCACGTGCAACTGGAAGTGGAGCAGATAGAGTACTCAATACTCCTGATGACATTGATATTGAGTATGCACTTAGGTTTCAATTCAAAGCATCAAACAAAGACACATAATATAAAGCTTTAATAGTTGGACTGGATTTGGCTCATTCATTAAGCGTCAAGCAAGTAGTGGCGCACAATGATTCATAATTAGTGGTCAACCAAGTGCTTTGTTTATATAGAGTCGAAGGAGATTTTATGGCTAAATACCTTGCCAAATCCATGGAAGTCGTTGTCAAGTTTCATGCCGTACAAATGAACAGGCCAAGAATAGTAAACGCTCGAGTTGATACCCTTGCTCGGCTAACGCCATCAATAAGAATTGAGCTCAGGAGAATAATTCCACTAAAAATCTTGGCTAACCGAAGCATTGATGAGGACTAAATGGTTAATTTCATTACTGTAGATTTTGGACCTTCCTGGATTAAAGCCTATATTGAAGATGGAATCCTACCACCTGATCTTAAAGAGGCCAAAAAGCTCCTATATAAAGCAACAAGATATGCGTTGGACAAAGGGGTTTTATACATAAGGGGATTAACGTTCTCCTTACTATGTTGTGTTCATCCAATGGAGGTGAAAGAGTTTATTAAAGAGGTGCATGAAGGTTCATGTTGAGCTCACTCAGTCGGTCGGTCTCTACTTCAAAGAATCAACACTCAGGGATACTATTGTTCGACTATGAGGGCATATTATAAAGCCTTTGTAAGAACATGTGACAAATGCCAAAAGTTATCTGGAATTCATAAAACACCCAACGTTGCTCTAGCCCCAATAACTTCTCCTTGGTCCTTCTTTATTTGGCCAATTGACTTAGTCGGCCCCACTGCCGACCACTAAAGGCAGGTTCAAGTATTTGGTCATGGCGGTTGAGTACTTCACAAAATATGTGAAAGCAGAGCCATTTATTGAGATGCCATGTGAGAAAGTGTATCAGTTCATTTCAAAGAACATCATATGCAGATATGGGTTGCCCTAAGCCTTTATTACAGACTATGGAACCCAATTTGACAACGACGAGTTTGAAGCATATTGTGTCCAGTCCAAAATCCAGAAACTCGAATCTACCCTAGTCCATCCATGAAGTAATGGTCAAACACACAAATAAAACTTTGCTCAATATATTGAAGAAAAGTCTTAATGCTCCCAAAGGAAACTGGATCCACGAATTGCATTATGTTCTTTGGGCCTACTGAACAACGCCGAGAAAATACCATTTCCCCTTGCCATTTATTGATCAGATGCTTGAGAGAGTAGCGGGCCACCCTTTCTATTACTTCCTTGATGGTTATTCCGGATATAACCAAATTGAGGTATATGTAATTGACCAGGAGAAAATGACCTTCAATTGCCCTTTTGGTACGTTTGCCTACAAACGTATGCCATTCGGCTTGTGTAATGCACCCGCGACCTTTCAAAGGTGCATGTTGAGCCTATTTAGCGACATGGTCGAGAGAGGACTCGAAGTGTTCATGGACGATTTCAGCGTTTTTGGCACCTCTTTCGATCTTTGTCTTGAAAAATTGGAACAAGTGCTTGCCCGGTGTGTGGAAAAGAACTTAGTGCTGAATTGGGAGAAATGTCATTTCATGGTCACTGAGGTAATAGTTCTTAGCCACATAGTATCATCCAAAGGGATAGAAGTTGATAGGGCAAAAATAGATGTCATAGCTGATCTTCCCACACCAAAATCGCTTAAAGACGTGCGCTCCTTCTTGGGTCACGTGGGGTTTTATCGAAGGTTCATTGAGGAATTTAGCGCCATCGCTAGACCCTTAAGAAACCTACTCATGAAGGACACCCCCATTTGAGTGGACGAAAGAATGCCAAAGCTCTTTTGAAAAACTGAAAACCATTCTTGTGTCCTCTCCCATCATGCAAGTTCCGGATTGGTCTTTACCATTCGAACTTATGTGTGATGCTAGAGATTATGCAATAGGGGCTGTTTTGGGCCAAAGAAAAGATAAGCAGGCTCACGTCATCTACTACGCTAGTCGGACTCTTACCGGACCGCAACTCAACTACTCTACAATGGATAAGGAATTTCTAGCGGTAGTCTTTGCCCTTAATAAATTTCGGTCATACCTTATCGATTCCCCTATTACTTGCTTCACCGACCACGCGACATTGAAATACCTACATGCAAAGAAAGATGCAAAGTCGTGCCTCATAAGGTGGATCCTGCTCCTATAAGAGTTAAATCTCTCCATTAAAGATAAGAAAGGGGTAGAAAATGTCGTTGCCGACCACTTATCACGACTTTCGTCCGACATACCTAGTGATCCTATAAACATAGACGAATACTTTCCGGATGAGTAACTCCTTGCTACCTCTTCTTTGCCCTCGTTTGCGGATACAGTGAACTACCTTGTCACGGGAGCCATCCCTCCCGACTGGACACCGCAAGATAAAAAGAGGTTTATTAATTGGTCGCGCATGTTTTTCTATGACGATCGATTCCTTTTTAAATATTGAGCCGATCAAATCATTCGACGATGTGTACCAGATGACGAGATCCCGAAGTCATCCAGTTTTGTCATTCGGAAGCTTGTGGAGGCCACTTTTCGATGAAAAAGACGACCGCTAAAATTCTGCAATGCGGCCTATATTGTCCCATAATATTCCGGGATATGAACGATGCTTGTAAATCCTGCAATAGGTACCAACGGATGGGAGCTATTACCCGACGAGACATGATGCCTCTTACCCCCATACTCATTATTGAGATCTTCGACTGTTGGGGTATTGACTTCATGGGCCCTTTTCCCCCGTCCTTTGGTTTTCTATACATCCTTGTCGCAGTAGACTGCGTTTCTAAATGGGTGGAAGCTATAGCTACCTAGATAAATGACAACAAAGTGGTGTTTAAGTTCCTACAGGAACACATACTTTCCCGCTTCGGTGTTCCGAAAGCGATAATCAGCGATAATGGCACGCACTTTTGCAATAGGCCATTCGAGAAGCTAATGAAAAAGTATGGTGTCGTTCACAAGGTTGGAACGACTTATCACCCACAAATGAATGGGCAGGCCAAACTAGCAAATCGAGAAATCAAGAACATTCTCGAAAAGACCGTCAATCCTACCCGGAAAGATTGGTCACTTAGATTGAACGATTCGCTATGGGCCTATCGTACCGCCTATAAAAATCCACTCGGAATGTCCCCTTTCCGCTTTGTGTATGAAAAACCTTGCCATCTTCCCGTAGAGTTAGAACACAAGGCGTATTGGGCAATTAAGCAGTTGAACTATGCCATGGATAAAGCCGGTGAAGCTCTCAAGCTTCAATTAAATGAGTTATAAGAGCTACGCAATGATGCGTATGAGAATGCCAAAATTTCCAAAGAAATGATGAAACTCGCTCACAATAACATCATTCATCGCAAAGAGTTCCTTCCCGGGCAAAAAGTGCTTCTCTATAACTCTCGGCTTCATCTCTTTCCGGGCTAGTTACGATCACGATGGTTTGGCCCGTTCGTTGTGAAGAATATTTTTCCTCACGGAGCTGTTGAGTTAGACGATTTAAAAGGGGGAAATACATTCAAAGTAAATGGACAACACCTAAAGCCATATTTAGAGGCGTGTGTGGAAGAAGTCGACACCGTTTGGTTGTCAGACCCCGTTTACGGGGTAAAGTGAGCTATTACAGTAAGGTTGTCGCACCCCCGATGCGTATGGGGTGAATTATTGTGTATAGTAGACGAGAGTCGTGTGTGTAGTGAGAGTCCATAGGATTAGGGTACAATAAGGTGAAAGCATTCACATGTTTCGGGAAATGGAGTCAAGTTGCATTGACCATTGGTATCGAGAGGTTTTTAGTCCAAAATTGATGGGAGTATGTTGTGAAAGTGAAAATTTTCCGAGAAGAGCGATTAAAATTAAGTTAGGGGGAAATCCAGCTCAATACCAAGAACCGAATCGGTTCCTTTAATTTTGGGCCGGACTGGTCCGCCCCGCCCCGGACCGATTCCTTTATTTTATGGCCGAATCTGTCCGATAGTAAAAAAGGATCGCATATTAAAGGACCAGACCGATTCGGTCCCTAGGGGGACCAGTCCGCCCTCTGTAGAAATTAATTCCCCCTTCCCAAGGTGCACCCCCTTCTCCCCAATCAAATCCCTTCCCCCCCAATTCGTCCCCCCATACCCAACCCTTCAATTTCCCTCCCAAATACACCCCCTTTTCCCTCCAAACCCTTTCCCTCCTATTCCAAACCCTACCCACACCCTTCCACCTATAAATAACCACCCATAGCCTCCCTTTTCTCTCCACACCTTCAACCACCTCACTCTTCTCTCTATCTCCCTAATTTTCCAGCAACCTCTCCCTTTTATCATGGCCCAACGACCTGCCCCCACCAAATACGACTCCACGGAGATCTTACCCTCCGGCCATGGTGAATTTCGTTCCCGCCAAGAGGAGCGTTGGTGCTATCGGTTCTTTGATACGGATCTCAAACTCCACATGGAGCGCGCTGTCCAATGGACATGTATGCCTAACTCCATCACCGCCCTCTTCATGGCTAGGGGTTAGTGCCAATTTCTAAATGAACCGTACGAAGCGGTGTGGGCAGCCGAAGTCCGCTCCTTATATGACACCCTTGTTCGTACGGGCCAATTCGAATCTCAAGCATACGTGGATGGTACTGTCATCCCCTTTTCATTGGCCCTTCTCACGGCCAAGTTGGCCGAATACTACGTTCCCAATATTCAAGAATTCACCTACCCAAGGAATGTTGCACCAGTCGCCAAAGAACTGATTATGGGTCGCATTGCCCCCGATGTTGCATAGACTGGGCAAACTGTCGCTGTTGGACGTCTTAATGAGAAAGCGCGCCTCACATTCCAAATTGTGTGTGCAAATATTTTACAAACTTCCAACGATTTAGCGATGCATCCCCGTCAGGCCACATTGACCTACCACCTCTTCGACCCCAACACTTCCATTAACCTAGCCCGCACCCTATACACCGACATCATCACCGCGACCCTGGATGAAAACGGTGAAGCCCCACTTCCATATGCACGATTGATTACCTCCATCCTCAAGGACGTTGGCATTGCGGTGTCACTTGATCGTACTCGCCTTCCCGATACTTTTGGAATGGGAACCCGTACTAAGAGCGTCAGACAGCTAGCCGTCCTTCGGGCAAGGCGGGGAAGTGATAGCGAGGACGATGCTGCCTCGAGTGAGAGCAAAGAAGAGGAAGAAGAAGCAGCCGACGCTGATGTGGAAATGGCTGACGTAGGTGCGGATGAAGAGTCGGAGGAAGAAGAAGACGACCCTGATTTTGAATGGGCGGGTAGCGACCTCATGAACCGTATATCGGCCCTTGAGACGAGATTCGACAACTTTTTGACCGACTACCGTCGCGATACGATCATGATGTTCCGTTTCCAAGAGGACTTGTACCGACGCCAAGGGGATCCCAACGAACCATTGCCATCCTACTTCTATGACCCCTATGGCCCCGACGCGCCCAGCTCTTCCCAACCCCCGCCCTAGTGAAGCTTTATTTGGTTGTGGCAGTATTGATTTGTTTTCCCTGTTTCACATGGTTGTATGTTTTTCCCTGTAATTGTACCACAATCCTGTTTTATAAACATCATCATTTTCTCCATTTGTTTGTTTTATTTAGCGCAGTTCTTATTTTGCCTCGTAGTCCTTTTTTCTTGAGGACAATGCAAAAGTCTAAGTTAAGGGGGTCACAAGTGCGTATTTCTAAAACTCCACAAATTTTCAAAAATGCGCAGAAATTTCCAAAAACATCATAAAATTTTGAAAAACCCAAAAATATTTTTGTTCAAAAGAAATAAAAATTAGAATTCAAATTTTTCAAGAATATCATTAAAAGTCAGATTGAAGTCTCAAGTTGTAAAATTCAAATACACAAAGCCAAAATTGACCAAAGATGGAAATTGAGAGAAAATTGACGACTTAACGAATAAGTGTAGAGATTAACAAACCCGGTGAGATTCGAGCCTATCACTTTTTGCGAGTTTTTAAATTAATCCGAGTTAATAGTTAACTCAAAGTTCTTTTCAGCGCCTAAAAAGTCTTCGGAGATCTCAATACTTTCATTTTGATCGGTTATGAAAAACGTGTGTGATATTGCTTTGAAAAACATGCCAAAATTGATCTCTAAACTTAAATTCATCTCGAAACGCATATGGTAACGCAATTGGTATTTTGGACAGTGAAGTAGGCCCTCGTTTGTCACCCAAAAATATTGGCCAGAAAAAGTAGCGAAAAATCACCCCTTTTGTAACCCAAATTGAGCGAAATAATCTTTTTCCTTTCGTTTGACAACCCGAAAAATGCAAGTAGCCTGGAATTGCGAAAAGGGAATATTCAATAAAGTCCGAAAAGTGCATATAAAAGGGGCAAGAAAAAAATAGATATGCTCAACAAAAATAGCAAGAAAATAAAAGAAGTGAAAAATAGAAAAAAATTAAAAAAATGAGCAAAAGCCCGAAAAAGCACTAATGGACATCATAAGCAAAACTTTCCAATTCCGAAATCCTTATCATTTTCATTTTACCCAATATACCTTAAAACCCGAAAAAGTCCTAACCGAGTCCAAATTGCAAAATTAGTTACCGCGTGGCGAGCTAAGACACCAAAAGATAATAAAAGAGATAATGCGTGAATAAGAGGCAATGTTCCCATTTTTAAAACCGTATTCCGTTGATGAGATCATATCACTATGAAATTTTCGTCTTTCTACTTGTGTGCGTGACTTTGCGTCCATTATATTTACTCTTTATATCACGCATATCGAGAGAATAGCCATAATCCGAGAGATTCGTTTGTGAGAGCATTTCGAGAGAATTTAAAATCAAAACGAATTTTCGAGTAAGTAACGTAATGATCAATCGGTGGAAATTAGCGGTTAAATTTTTGGCTTCGCACACACGCACTATGATTTGAGACTTGTAAATATGACTTGATGATGACTATTTTCGGGGAAAGTTTGAATTATACAATTTTTGTGTATTTTGAAGTTTCTTTGAGTCGAATTTTGTGAGCATATTCTCTGCAAACCCTCACGAGACACAACTCGTCCTACTAGGGTGACCTAAGGGTTTAAAGGCTTGTTGCATACGCGAAATGCAATCGCTTGCCCACAAAAAAGGTATTCTATCCCAATAAAATGTTATTCAAGAGTTGAGCCTTACTAGGATTCTTTTACATTGCTTGGGACGCGCAAAGTTTTAAGTTAGGGGGATTTGATTAGGCATAAATTCTTCCAAATTTATCTCTTTAATTTAATTACTTTTAGCACCTCGAACAACGTAATCAATTATACTTTATCTCATAATCTTGCTACTGACTTATCCTAACGAGTACACCGAGTTTCTGGTATTTCGTACTAATTTTGCAGGTATTTAATGTCAATAACGAAAGAAAGAAATCGGGAGAATCAGAAATGAAAAGAAGGAAAGTCAAAAGGGCAAAAGTGTAATTTCTACTCGGAATTCGGATGAGGCACCTAAAGAAAAGTTGAAGATATCAAGTTCATGAGCACATAGGAAGAAACGACACCTTATTCGGAGTTCCGGTGTGAAAGTTATGAATAATCAAAATTGGAGAAAAGAAAGTCAAAGGCAGACCGATCCGCAGGAGGACCGGACCGGTCTCCAGTGCCACATTCCAGAGAATCCCGAACTGAAGACAAATCGAAGCTGGAAGAAATTAAAAGAACCGGTCCGCCCCGGACCGATCCTCCCAATAAATAAAAGAACCGGTCCGAATTCCAGGCTGACCGATCCGTAGGAGGCCCGGACCGGTCCGACTGTCAAGTTTTAATTTTGTTATCCTTATCTAATGGAGAGTCCTAGTGCAGCTAAAACTCCTGAAGTTTTTTAGGGTATAAAAACCCGTTTTATTATCATTCTTTGTACAGAGAATTAATATAATTTTCCAATTCTTTCTGAAAAACCCTAGTTTTGAAGGTAGATTACAATTTTAATTCCAAGAATGAAGATTATTCAGATTTCTATGATTACAAGTGTTCTTAATTGATGCTTTTACTGCTTTGGTAAGATTAGGAGTTAATTTTCTTCAATCCAATTCCTTTCTACATCATTCTACAAAATTTTCCTTAGTTTAATCATGGTTTTCTGCAATTCAAAAATTATTTTCATTAGATTCAACATGCTAGGCTAGATTTTCTAAGGTCGGGATACATGAACCTAACCTGATGTGATAGTTGCATGTGTATAACATTAATCCTCTGAATTTTAGTGATTTATTACGACCGTATTGAATAGAAACACGACAATTATATATCTTTGGATCTCGTTTGCTTTCGGGTAACCGGGATGCTTCAGAATGCAATTCGAATGTAACTATCACAATACCGATTTACTCGTCCTCTGATTAAGTATGGTGCGGTCTTGAACCTCATATACGTAATGCTTGGGAGTACTAAATTCTGGGTCTAATGAATCATTTAAATTTACGATTAGTTTTATAGCTGTAATACACTACGGTTTGGGGATTGTATTCTCGTCCTGTTTTCTCATCATATAATTTAAAGTTTTAAATCATTCTTCATCAGTATTTTAGGTAATTTAGTATTGTTGCACTTTTCATAATTTCATAAATTGCATCTAGTGTAGTTATTCCACAAACCAAATCATTTTTCTTTTTTCTTTAGAGTCAGAGTTAAGATTTCCTTGTCTATCCAACGTCGTCATAATTTCATTGTCCTATTTCCCTGAGGATACGATCCCGACTTACCGGGTTTATTACTAACGCGATAGGCTTGCACTTGAGCCTAAAGAGAACGCACATTAGAGAAACTTTCCGAGTCGCGTCAATAGCATCAGCAGGAATCCATGATATGTCCAACTTAAAAGGATGATTGTCACAATTTAACAGACCAGGCTCATTCCAGTTCCATAGCTCGCTATTACTATCATGCTTCAGCAAAGTCAAGCAATTGGTCCACCCCCACTTATAACCTTCGTGGTGACATTGGGCAAGGTGATCATTAACATGGCCAAGAGCTTCGTTGTAGCCTTCCATCCACATCTCTCTAGGTTATTTGTGATATTAAAAGGTTAACCTTTCAACTTGATATTGAAGTTTCTTCAAAACATCACTCTTCACCTTCAACTTCACATAGTGGTCGACAATGGCCTTATCCTTAGCTTCCAGTTTTATAGATAAATTAATAATAGCTTGACTCTTAGCTTTAAGCTGGGTAACTTGGTTGGCTAATATTTTTTTAGTCCTGGCCTCATTAACAGTTGGTCAACTCATTATTTGTTGTCAAGAAGTTTGTTCGGGCTTGGATTTCTCCAAGAAAGATTCCCCTTCATCGACACCACTAGAAGAAGATTGTTTCAAAGTATCTAACTCATTTTTGAATTTGTTATTTTTCTCCTCAAGCAATTTGGCAATTTACCTAACTTCATCTATTTATCGGTTCAGCAAGAATTCTTTTCTCATGTACATAGAAGCATATTTTTTCAACTTCTTCTCAAAGCCCCAGCCTTCATTCAAAGCTTTGTATTTAGCTTTATAGTCAAAGTGAAGAGAAAATAGAGAACATTTGTGATCTTCTTGCATATCTTCAATCATCTCGTAGTAAGTTGCATTATTTGCTACAACCCTGTCCAATAAACAGTGGAGATGAACTTATGACTCTTTCACTTTGACTATATTTAGCTTTATAGTCAAAGTGAAGAGAAAACAAAGAACATTTGTGATCATCCTGCACATCTTCAATCATCTCGTAGTAAGTTACATTATTTGCTACAACCCTGTCCAATAAACAATGGACATGAACTTATGACTCTTTCACTTGTGTACATGCTTCAGGTCCAAGCAAGCCGACCAAGTTTTCTTTAGTCAAAGGAACATGACCAGCTTCGAAAAAACTTTTACTCATCTTGAGTAGGTCGGATTCAGCAAAATCTATTACCTGCTTCCTAGCATCAAACTAAAAAATTGCAAGTGTAAGAGAATAAGTATGATTACTGAACAACCGTAACACAAGTATGAGAATTCATTCAACCAAGCAATAAAAGCAGAAAATATTATAAGCACAACTCGTATAGCGAAAAAGATGAAACGATTTCATTAATGACCAAAAAGGTGTTACAACTTATTGAAATTGTTGGTCTAATTACAAAGCAGAGAAATATAAAAAGAAAAAAATTGAGTTAAACCTTCTCCTGGACATTGATTCCAGACGGCTGGTCGACAGAAGGAGCAGCAACTTCATCAATGGTTTTTAAAGTAGACCCAGAAGGTTGAAGGGAAGATTCCCCAGGTTCTTCCTCATCGTCAAACTATTCCTCTAAGTTGGGAGGAGAGCCTGGATCACGCCTTAGAAACAATTCAGATTATGTTGGGGTGACAACCTCCTTAAGGGTCTCCGACAAGCCATCATTGAAAGATTTTTTTCTCATGAACTCAATTTGAGCAAAGGCCGCTTGAAATGCTTTGTCCCAATCCTTAATGAAGGAGTCCTTCTTAAGCTTCTTATTTTTAGCCTTCTATATGGCCAACTCAGAAGATAGACTATCAGTTTTCTCCTCGACAGACTTCTGGAGACCTTTACTTTAAGCTAATTTTTTCGGTCGCCTTGGCCTTATTCTCAATAGATGATAAATTGGCCTCATTAATGGCCAACTTTCCTTCGATAGTTGTCAAATTGGTCTCATCAGTGACCAATTTTCCCTTCGCTAAAGTGGATCTATTAACAGCCTTCTGCATCTCCTCATCCCAATCCTTCTGCTTGGATTCTAACAATTGCCTAGAAGCCTCAATAGACTTCCTCAGACCCTCAAGGGCCTCTTCAACTTCTCCACTAGAAAAATGAACCTGCTCATCCTTCTCAAGCATTTGATTAAAGTTTTCTAAAAAATTTACAAAGAATCATATCAGATTAGAAGGAGCATCAAAAGAAGAAAAAAAACACAGCAAAAGTTAATAGATGAAGGAGAAAGGTTACCATTGCCAAACTTTGGCAAGAATTTTCTGCCAATTTCAGTTTTAACAAAGGGGAAAGAGTTGCTCTGTCAACAGAGCGAGTACCAGTCTTGATTAATTTTCTAAAAACACCAGGATGGATAGTTATGGAGGATGACTCAGCAATAGTCAAGTCCTCTTTAATCTTCTCGACCAACTCCTGGTCGACAGTAGAATTTTTCTCAACTTGCTTCTCGGGCAAGCCTTTTTTCAATCTCCTAAAGTGAGGAGTAACAATATTTACTTCCTCGAGAGTGATGACTTAAAGAACCTTCTCCTTCTCATAATCCTTGGATACTTTTTCTGGCTTCTTAGCATTCCCAGCATCTTTCTTGGTAGGGGGGAGAGGGGAGGCTCCAGTAATCTAGTCAGGGATTTTTCTGTTTCCCATAACAATAAGTAGAGATGAGGGGATGGCTAAAACTTCCAAATAATCAAAAGATAAAGAAGTCCCCAAATCTTTTTCTGCACTAGCAGGTTCTTCAGCAAAGGAAGTAGGGATTGGTTCTTCCTCAAGATTGATGGGGGCATCAACTGTAGAAGTGGTGGGTCGAGCAATAAATGAAGTTATAGAGCTTCTGTACTGCAGCAGATAAGAGGCAGCTCTGGGGTGTTCCTCGTCAATTCTTTGATGGATGCTCCAAAGAAATTTCAATTCATGAATATTGATGTCCTCTTCTTTCAGACATTTCTTCTTACTCTCAAGTATGCAAAAACAGAAACTAGATAAAAATTTTTGGATTAGCATATTATCAAACAATTGGTAAACAAAATAGAGGAGTATAATAATAAAACAAACAACCTATGCCATGACCTACTTGGGGGCATGTGGGCCTATCATACACTTCTCCTGTTTGTAAAGGAGTGTGTTGCTAATTTTTTGCAATGACTCCATAATTGAGTCTGGAAAATTGACAACTAAGGCCTTATTGACAAACCTAGTCTTCAAATAGTATGTATTGTCACTGGTAATCTATTTGTAACAAAACATCAGTTATGGGATACTAATATGGGTTCTGTGTATCTGATTCAACCTATTAATTCCATTAACCACTCTCCAAGCATTGGGGGCTACCCTAGTTGGGACAACATCAAAATATTGGCAAAATTATAAACAAAACCTATTGGGAGAAGTGTGAAGCCACACTCTGCAATGAACAGAGAAGGAATCCAATGACCCTCAAGTAATGACAACACCTCAACAGGGGGTATGGGCATTTCTAATCCAACCCAATCTCGAATATTCCTTTTCCGCCTAAATTCCTCTACGGAATCCCCATGTACGATATAAACCATGGCTATAGTAAAAGAAAGACAAAAAGCGAAATGAAAGGGGAAAAAGAAAGCTTACAGAGAAAATGGAGGCTGAAGTGAAGGAAGAATGCAAAGAAACAGTTCAGAAACAGATAACTTAGAGAAGAAGTAGAGTACGAACACATGGAAATGTTTGGTAAAGGAAATTCGGTAGAATCTCACCTTTTATAGCTAACGAGGGAAATCGTGCATAAAATGATTACTTGCTTCGACGATTGACATTCTAATGGCTTTGCAGTTCTAATAACACAAAAATACCAATTTACCCTTTGGCGGTTCACTAATTTTTAAATTATTTACAAAAATGCCATTGTAAAATCAAAACATTGAAATTTTTACAAGTCCCACATCTCGGCATGTGCCGACCAACACTAAAGAAAATATATTTCGTCCTTTCAACAAAAATATCAAGAATGAAGTATTGGGAGCTTTTATTAATACAAAAAATTATCCACCTACGTGGACCAATCAGAAGTGGACAAGTGTCTCCCTACATGGCATAAATTATAATCAGCAGATAGTTACTCGGCAGGCATGCCGACCAATGTGGATAATGCCTACAATTAATATAAATGAAAAGCCACGACACGGGAAGTATATTCAAAGGCCTTATCACATATGGTTCATATAACCAACCCTCACATTCATTATGTATGGGTGTAAATGCTTAAATGTATAAAGGCATTCCAATCCTTGATCTTTGGGTCACTATAAATACATTATATTCCTTTCATCAAAGGCAATATCGAATGGATTCTAGGATATTCTTATTGACAAGAGTACCTAGCTTTCTGTAATCTCTTAAACCAATACCATAACAATGGGCGTAGGCTTTCTTACATAGCCAAACCACTTTAAAACTTTGCGTATCTCTTTTAATTATCTCATTACAATTTTATATTTTATCCATGATTATAAATTGGATCAAATCCATTTTTTGACGTCAATATAGAGGATCGTAAGGAAGGTAAAGTCACTTTTGGAGACGGGAGCAGATCTAGCATAGTAGGACGAGGTACAATAGAGATACCAGGATTTCCTAAGCTAAAGGATGTTTTGTACGTCAAAGGTATGAAAGCGAACCTTCTCAGCATTAGCTAGCTGTGCGACGCTGACTTTGCAGTAAAGTTTGACCGGAACAAGTGCAATGTTTATGATCAAACCGATAAACTTCTATTACAAGGGGTGAGAACTGAAGATAATTATTATGGGATTGTGCCCATATCCTCATTTGTCTACAACAGCTCCATGATCACTCCTATGGATCTGTGGCATTAACGTCTAGATAATATGAATTTTAGAGATTTGGAGAGATTAGCTAAAAAGGACCTAGTACGTGGCTTGCCATCACTTGGAAAGCTAACTTTTGCAATTTGTGGACGTTGTCAGTTGAGAAAGTAGGTCCGTAGCCCCCATAGGAAGTTAAATTCCATTACCACTTCATGAGTGGTTGAGTTGATACACATGGATCTTGTGGGTCCTACTCGTACTGAGAGTTTGTGGGTAATAGGTATATCCCCATGATGGTAGATGATTTCTCTCGTTACTCGATAGTTAGTTTTCTGAGAGAGAAATTCGATGTTGTGGGATTTCTTATGACCAAGTGTTGTGTCCTGCAAAATCAATACGGTGTCACTACCAATAGAATGCGTAGTGATAACGACACCGAATTTAGGAAAGTTAAAGTAGATCTTTACTGTGATAGCCTCGGGATCAAACATGAATTTTCGATCATGAAGACTCCTCAGTAAAGTGGGATTATTGAGAGAAAGAATTGAACGATTCAGGAGATGGATAGATATATGCTTCGAGGTCATAGAATTGCTAATGTAATACCCGATATTTTTACTAATTTTAATTATAGGATTTATTGAATTAATTGGGAAATTAGTTGGTAATTAATCTGGATTTAAATACTAGCGAGATGAGAGTTAGTATTTGGATTTAAATACTAGCGAGACGAGAGTTAGTATTTGATTATGATAATTATGTTGAATATTACTGAGCGACGATAGTAATATATGATTATGAACTTATTAAAAATTATCACGAGTGGAAAATACGACAGTTTTGGAAATTAAGTTGGGACGCGCGTGTCAATCGTGTCGGGACTAATTTAATGAATTTAAAAATTAATTTATTTCTAAGTCACCCAAATGGTCATTTTGAGTGCGCTAATATGTCCAAAATTATCGAGATAGTCAAAAAAATCTACCCGGTGGTTTAGTTTGGGAACCGGGGAAGTTTTAGGCCAAACCGGCAACCCGGGAGGGTATTTTGGGCATTTCAAATTTTATAGTATTAAGACCCACGAAATTCTTAAGGCTATATCAGATGCTAGGTTAGGCCATTAGGGTTTTATCAAACACAGAAGCTAAGGAATTCGTTAGAGAAGGAAGGACAAAGGATTCTCAAGCCTTGAACCACCACCTCTACACCTTTTGCACTGTCGTCACCACCAACGCGTAGATCGGAAAGAGATGATCGCCCATATATCATCTTCTCCAAAGGATCAAAATTTCCATTTAAGGCGAGTGATTTAACTTGTTATGATTCAACAAATATATTATCCATGGTAGTTTATAATTGGAGACTAAACTTGAAATACTGAAAAATTTCATGAATTGGGAGAATTTAATCTTGAATATGGGTGGGTTTTGCATGTAGTTGAATTTCCGATATGTAGAGACAACGAAATCATGATCCACGCATAGAAATTCATGAATTAATGTTGAGATATTTGAGGTTCTTGAAGAAAAATTGAAGAACAAGGTTTTTTATGAAAAATACATGATTTGATCCAAGATAATTATGCCCCATGATGAATTAATGATTTTGAGGCGTTAGAAATTATGTATTTATGTTGATGTAACCTTTAGTATAAGTATTTGGGATTTTGAAACATTAAAATAGAGTATCGGAGGTTTGAAATTGAAGAAACCCTTAGGAAATAATGTGCAAAATCGCAGCCATACCTGATGGATGGATCGATCGACCATAAATGTCGATCGATCGACTTATCCTAAATTTGTTTTATATTTTCCTTTTAAGTTTTAACCAATCCCGACTTTTAAGAATTATTGGTGTGGACTATTTGAACATAGGACTTAAGGAAGGTCAGTAGGGGTGTATTTGAGGCCCGAAAAATGTTAGTTTGATTTGGGATTAAATGATAAACTTATGAGTGTCTGACGAGTGTATTAAGGTTGTAAGTTATGGGAACTTGAATTTAATTCGGATAAATAATAACTTAAGGTTAGAGACAGTAGTGGGGGGACTTCAAATTACTGAAATAACCTTAGAGACAAATGGGAGGCTTAGTAATCGTTTGGGATAGGTTTAAGTACTCGGATTTATACGAAGAGAGTTATTACGCTATACATATTATGTAGAATAATCGGGATGAAACTATACTATGTATGAGACTTGTAATATAGGACATGAGTATACCTATATTGAAATGATGATTACTTAGGTTGTGTGATTTCCTAGTATATATAATATTATGTGTATGACATACCTACCATACTTGCTATCACGGGAGGTTGTAGGAAGAGGACAATCTTGTCTTGTGTGCCTTCGAGGGGATTTAGATTTGGTACCTCAAGAACATAGGACTGTTAAGACTTATTTGTGAGTTGACAAGTCAACTGACTATGGGAGCGTAGGTATGTGAACTATATTATCCTCCAATATGTGTTATTTGTATTGATACGGTTCATGAGTGATTCGAAACTCGTGATCCTTATGCACGTGATGTACCGAGATTTGATAGCAGAGTATGCATGCACCGTAGCTCAGCTTAGGGGTGCCATATGTGTATATATGTACTGAGAGTGATATAAATATATACTTGAGATTGTTATACTATGTTGCTTGGTAGATGAGTTAGGATGAGACCTATAGAATAATGTAAACTTGTGGAAATTCAAAGCGAGTATTTAAGTTACTCAAAATTGATTAATAGATAATGGTAAAGGAATTCCATGGTATCTAGGTAATACGGGTGGCTCAATATAGTAATCCCTATAGACAAAGATTTGGTACTGACAAGATAGGCGGGTAGCGTAGCTAGGATGGGTAGTAAATATGCGTTAGGCGTGCACAATAGTTGAGGGGTGAGAATCTCAAGTGAGAGCACGTAACTAACATGTATATGATATTTACTGTTAAATACAATTTAAACACTTGCTGCTTTAAAATATTTTTCACATCGAGCTCTGACTCATTTGCTTTCAAATCTATTTTGTTTTGTAAAACCTTTTAGGTGCCCAGCCACAGGGACGCCAAGCATAGGAGTTCCATTTTTATTGACGTGTTGTAGCTGTTGTGGAAGTTGCAGGATCTTGATATTAGATGCCTCCATCATCTATCTTTGATTCTTATAGAGTTATCTACATAATATAGGGCATGTTACCCCTTTTCATTTAGAGATGGAAGTTTCAGACTTTCATTTTCATTCAGTTTTTGGATTTATTTAGATATTCAGACTTTTGTATTGGGATTATTTAGCATTGAGACTTTATTGGAGTGTTACTCTAGACTCTGTTATTTCTTTCTATTAATTATTCCTATGACATTGTTTATGTGAATGTTGGATGGTTGGTTATTCATTACTTGATGGTAAGTTAATTTAATAAATAAAAAATGGGCATCTCACTTTTTAAATATCAGGTGGCTAGTAACTAATTAAATGTTTTTCGATAGTGATGCTAAGATCGAACCAACTTGATATTCTGTATTAATTTAATAAAGGAGTAGCTCCCCGATATTTAATTAGACGAGGTGTCACAGCTAAGAGAATTTGGGCAGATGCGGTGTCTACCGCGTGCCATTTGATGAATAGGGTTTTCCTTCGTCCACACACACTTCAAACGCCTTATGAATTGTGGACTGAAAAGAAGCCCAACCTTTCATATTTCCGTATATTTGGGAGGAAATGCTACATCCTGTAGGATAGAGCGTGATTATGAAAGTTTGACTCCCGGAGCGACGAGGGAATATTTTTAGGTTATTCATTTATGAGTAGAGCAAATCGAGTTTTTAACTTGAGTAGCTCTAAGGTTATGGAATCAATAAACGTCACCGTGCAAGATGAAGAACCACCGATGTTTATTGATTCTAACATTTTGTGTGAGGATGACGCACTTCCTGTTGATGATCCCATTGTCCCTTACACACCCAGGGTGGACCCTACTCCTAAATTAGGGGACACACCTACTTGGGTTCACATGAATCATGATCTTATTGCCATTCTAGGTGATCCCACCTTAGGAGTCAAGACTCGTGCTCAACTAGAAAATGTGGTTAGCTTTGTGTGCTACACGTCTAAAGTCGAGCCCAAGAATGTCATGGAAGCACTCAAGGATGAACATTGAATACCTATTATGCAGGATGAGTTGCTTCAGTTTAAAAAAAATGATGTTTGGGATCTTGTCCCCAACCTAGTGAGAAGATGTGATTGGTGCCAAGTGTATCTATAAGAATAAAATGGATGAGAATCGTACCATAATTTGAAACAAGGCTAGGTTGGTCACTCAGGGCTACACACAGAGACTTTGACGAGATATTTACTCCTGTTGTGAGGCTTGAGTCCGTCTCTTTACTACTTACCATCGTATGTTATTTGCGCCTCAAGTTATACCAGATGGATGTCAAGAGTGCCGTTCTGAATGGGATTCTACAGGAGGAGGTTTATGTAGAATAACTAAAAGGGTTTGAAGACCCTAAGCACTTTGATCACGTTTATTTTCTAAGAAAAGCCCTGTATGGTTTGAAGTAAGAATCCCGTGCTTGGTACGAGAGGCTTACTTCCTATCTCTTAGCCCGTGGCTTCATAAGAGGGGGAGTTGATAAGACGCTATTTGTTAGGATAGGAGACAGTGCTATTTTGGTTGCCCAAGTCTATGTAGATGACATAGTCTTTGGATCCATGTGCTCCTGATATGCTCACGACTTTGAGACGGAGATAAAAAGTGAGTTCGAGATGAGCATGGTTGGTGATCTTACCAACCATTATTCCTTAGTTGGTGAGCTTACATTATTCCTTGGTCTCCAGGTTCATTAGCTAGAGGGTGGGATATTCATCTTCCAATCCAAGTATGCTAGAGACCTAGTGAAGAAATTTGGTTTAGACTCCGCTAAGCATGAACGTACCCCAATGAGTACCTCAACTAAGCTTCACAAAACACACTAGGATACGTGAGCATTTTATCCGCGAGTTAGTTGAAGAGAAGGTCGTACCCTAGAGTTTTGTTTCTACCGACCTCTAGTTAGTCGACATTTTTATGAAGCCTTTAGACGCCCTTAGATTCGAGAGCTCTAGGAAGTCTCTAGAAATTTTCATAGTTGACTGAGGGGTGGTTACCAGATCTAGAATATGATGCATTTTTCATGTTCATATCATATGATTCCTATCTCTAGATTGTATCGTTTATATCATTGTTTTTTATTTTTTTACATATATTTTAGAAAAATACAAAAATATTTTCTATGTTTTTAAAAATTTGAAAAATCCAAAAAGATGTTGTTTTTTATAGATTTTTGAAAAAGACAAAAAGATTTTCTTTTTATATTTTTTTTAAAACACAAAAAGAAATTTGTATTTAGTTTACAGTCACAACTTCATTTCCATATTCCACACGACTGTTTGATAGTGATTTGAGATGCTACATCATTTCATCCATGTGCTTTATAATGTATGGAGTCATTAATATGTGACTAATAATATCTTTCTACATGTTTGGCTCCTTATCTCCTTTAATTCACACGTACGCGATTTTATTTGAATATTGTACTTGTCTATCATATGTTGTTTTGAGTGTTTCCATCTCAATTCTGTCTATACCACGAACTAAATGCGATAAAACGAGAATAATAATAGTTGTGCATGTAAGAATCGTTTACCATGAGGATTAAAATGCATATATAAAAAAATGATGAGTGTTCACGAGAAATGACTGGGAAATTAAAAAATTAACTCATTGTGAAAGCCACTGTTTAAAAGAGCCCAAGAAAAAAATGAAGGCAATAAAAATAATCATAGGCCAAAAATGGGGCCAATACGACTTCTCTAAGTTGAGAAAATTAAACACCTCAAAAGAAAATTAAAAATGAATCAAAATTTGAGGGAGTTTGGTTGGATTTAACGGCTTTGCACATTCTTAAAAATCTCGAAAGAGCATTAATAGGTTTGGACGGTATTGTTGTGGAAATCACGTTGAGCTTTGATTTGATGATTAGATTGAGTCAATTTCTTATATTTCCACCATTTTTACACCTAAGGAAGATGTTGAGCTCATTCGTTAGGAATATTCGAAATTCGTCGTGCACATATGCTATGTTTGTATGCATTGCTTTCCTATCGATATTTTTCACATCCCTACATTTTCGCTGTCACCGACTTGGTTGTATACGTGTTCTTTCATGGTGTGATTTTTGTTGAAAAACTTTTGTGAGAAAAAAGTTAAAAAAGAGATAGTTTCTTACCTTGTGACATTCTCCATGTGCATTGCTTTGTGTTCTTCATATTTGTCTATTTGGGGACATCATAAAAAGGGGGAGAATAAATTATGGGGGAGATGTTTTGTTTGCATGTTTCAATTGATAATGATTTGCTTTGTGTTCTTCGTATTTGTCTATTGAATTTTTTACTTATCATTATTGTCAAACTTTTGCATATTAGGGGTATTGTTTCTTGTCTCATGTGTATAGGTACAAAATTGAGGATTATTTTTGCACACCTTGATGATGACAAATAAAGATTAAAGAAGTTGAAGAATTGAAGATGTTGAAGTTTTTTTTGAAGACATGTGATTTAGTATTTCTAATTTTTGGGTTTATGGAGATATTAAATTGTATGTCATTTGTTTTGACTTTAGGCAGCATAATTAGGATAGTTTTTATGTACGTACCGGTATAGACATAGGGGGAGATTTGTAAGGACATGATTTTATAAATTTACGTTATGAATCTAGGAAATTTTCTAAGTGTCCTAGATCACAGCAAGTATGTCTTATACCGCTACATTCGGCACGTCAACATGATTATCCATAACGGCCTCGATCCGAATCCAAAGCATCACACACCCATAATCTTCATACGTGCGTAGTGCAACATCATCGAGCAACATGCAACGTGCGTCTTTAACATTCCCACTACTCCACTTGCAATTATGGTAAAATGTTTAATTTGGAGTTTCGAATGTTTTTGTATTTATTTGGGATTTTTTATAAAATGTTTTTATCAAAAAAATTTCAGGTTCTCTAATTTAAAATTAGTTTCCAAAAAGCAGAAGGCGAACTTAGAAAATGTCGCTTCAGTCGTTCAAGCGACTAAGCAATGTCGTTTAAACGACAGGCTGATGTCGTTCAAACGACCTTATCAAACGACATTGTATGCCGTGCGATAGGTCGCTTGAAGCTTGCTTGAAGTTTTCATTGAACGAACCTGTATTGTTTTACTGTTTTAACTTCGTTTAAAGTCTCGCGCGAAGAAATGTCAAACGACATTTAAAGTCGTTCGAGCGACACGACTATGTCGTTCGAGCGAGCGCGCAGACCCAATTTTATTACAAATACGTACTTTCTGCATTCAGTTTTTTCAAGTCTTTACAACTCCGTTTTCTGTAGAAATAGCTGTGATTTTAAGACTTCATTTTTAGAGTTTTAAACCTTTTTTGATTCACCAAATTGTCCCAAATATATACGTGAATCGTTATAAACCCTAGTTGCTCATATTACTCATCTGGAGTACTCTTGTGGAGAAGAAGGTTGCTTCTCCATTGCTGACTATTGGAGCTCCTGCGGGATCTCTTGCCGACGATGACGGACCGATGCCTACGGGTATTCGTGTGTTAGCTAAATTTCTCTGTATTTGTAAGTTGTTACACAATATAGTGAAATAAAAAAGTTTTGCCCCTTAGGGGATTTTTCCTCAAATTTGTGATCGTGTGCATGATTAATTTCATACATTTAGTTAATCACAATTATTTGCAAGAGGTAGGTGTTTTAGTAATAACTGGGCATAAAATTGGAATTTATTTAAACAATTTAGTTCATTGATTGCTGGCGCACTCTCAGTGTAATATCACGACAATACGATATGAAATTTGTAATATTACTTGTAAGTTTCCCATAGTTTAATAAACTTCCTGCTTTGACAAAAAAAAACCTTAAACCGTTAAATAGGTCTTATTTATATTTCTTTTGGTCATTTTTTCATATTTTACCCATTTAAAACCACTCATCTGTCACTTTTTGAGGAGGTTACCTAAGTGGTTGAACTTTTTTCCATCGTATTTTTAATCTTCAAATGATCATAACTTTTGATTGACAAATCGATTTTTCGTAAAATTACTATTTTTGAAATTTGCTCGCCGAGATCTATCAAACAAGATTCATGAAGCCTATAAAATTTCAAAAAAAAAGAGAGTAAAATTTACTATATGAGCCACAAAATGAAATAGTTTTATATCTATGACATTTCACAAACAATAAGATTTACTGTGTTAATATTATATAGACAGTAAAATTTACTGTATTAATGGGAAAATAAAATCTCTCTCTCTTTCTCTCTCTCTCTCTCTCTCTATATATATATATATATATATATAAAACAAGATCCATGGAATCCATAATATTTCAATGAAAAAAATTACACAGACTGTGATATTTACTGTGTACACCTTTAAAAATAGAGTTTAATTAATGGTGGAATAGTCAATAGGACTTAATTAAAAAAAATCTCAAAATAGAAATTATATATAATAATACATATTAACTCGGTTGTCACATTAGTTATTAGGATTAAACAATAATACAAACAAATCGTTTAAATAAATGGGTCAATTAATGTATAAACCCATATATATATATATAATTATTATATTATTTTTTATTAAATATATTTTTAAAATATATATATATAAAATTCAATATTTTTTTAACTATTTTTTATTTTTTTATTTTTTTTAAAGGTGTTTTTTTTTTAAAAAAAAAGGCGAGTTATTATGTGCTGAGTTTTATCACGGGGGAAATCTATCGCCGTGCCCTCGGCACGGGGATCCGCTAGTATATATATATATATATATATATATAGTAAAAAAAAGACACATATTTTAGTTTAACCTAATAAGTTGCCCAGACACCCATTTATTCAATATTCTCTTATTTTTAAATGTATGTGCCAGTGGCACGCCATGCCATCCCAAACTAGAGCTCTGAAGAAGATCCTTAGAGCTCCGACAATGGGGGGAGGGAGGGGTGGGGATTGGGTGCTAATAGCGCAAACCTTTAAAAATATGAAAATATTGAGTAAATGTGTGTTTGAGCCCACCGGAGCTTCGCTGGTCAGATGGGTGGGGGTGGGGGTGGAGGTTGGAGGTTGGATATCGCTAGCGGAGCTTTAAAAATAAGATAATATTGAAAAAAGGGGTTTGGATCCACGGAAGTGTCGGTTTGGTGTGGGTACGGACGACATGTGGTGCCACTGACGCGGACCTTTAAAAATAAAAGAATATTGGATAAATAGGGTTTGGATCCACCGGAGATCCGATTTGAAAATAAAAGAATATTGGATAAATACGTGTTTGAGCAACTAAATGGATTAAACTAAAAATAGATATCTTTTTTACAATATATATATATATATATATATATATATATATATATATATATATATATGTGTGTGTGTGTGTGTGTGTGTGGAGATGATCACAAATCGCCCTAAAAAGCGAACTTTTTAATGGACCTTAACAAAAAATACTTAACAACCCATTAATTTTAATTTCTATGTTGTAATTGGTCCGCGCTAGCGGCAATAGAGATGCGTGTGATTAGAGACCCCCTTACCCTGTACCCTGTCCCCCCCTAACCCACAATGGCAGACCACTAGTTAAAAAAAATTAAGTTGCTAGAATATTTACTCGGGGCTAAAGGGCTGCCATGGTGGTGGGGGGGGGGGGGGGGTGGTTGTAAAAAAAATATTTGATTGACTTGCATGTCCATTGCCACTGATGTGGACCAATTACAACATATAAATTAAAATTAATGGGTTGTTAGGTGTTTGTTGTTAATGTCAATTAAAAAGTTCGCTTTTTAGGTCCACTTGTGATCATCTCACGTATATATATATATATATATATAAGGAAGGCTCACCTACATCATGATATATATATAATATATCGATTCACACCATACATCACACCTAGTTGAGGGCCATAAGAAACTCTTTTTTTCAATTTTTTTTTATTTTTATCTTGAATTTAACATTCCAATCAAGCCATATTTAAAAAATTAGGAGAAAATACATTTTATCACTATTTTTTAAAAATTCACAAAACACTGCTAGGTATTTTAAGCAGTTTGTTTTTTGTAGATTTTTTTAAAAATAGCTAAAAAAATATATTTTTGACATAATTTTTTGAACATGAGTTTATTGGAAGATTAATTTCAAGGTGAAAATAAAAAAATTGAAGAAAAAAAAGTTTTTTAGGGCCTATAACTAGGTGTGATGTATGGATGATGTATAGATCATGATGTAAATGAGAATTCTCCTATATATATATACTAGTGGATGCCCGTGTCCGAGGGCACGGCGATAAATTTGCCCCCGTGCTAAAAAAATAAATTAAAAAAAAATAGTTAAAAAATTAATAAAAAAATAGTTTGAAAAAATGAAAAAAAAATTTTGAGAAAAAATAAAAAATAAATTAAAAATATAAATTAAAAAAAGGAAAAAATTAATAAAAAATAGTTTAAAAAAATGGAAAAAAATTTAATTAAAAAAAATGAAATTTACACGTACTTAAAAAAATACATGTATTTATAATAGTATAATAGTATATAATGGTATATATAACACAAAAAAAAAGGAAAAAGAAAAAAAATAACTTTTAGCATGACATTTCATGTATGGGCATGAAAGAGAAAAATGTCATGCATACCAAAGTTAAGATATTTTGGCCAAAATTTTCAAAAATCATGCTCCTTTATTATATGGATATATATATATACATATACTGTAAAATTTACTGCATGCACCAGAAAATGAAATAGTTTTATATATGTGACATTTTCATAAACAGTAACATTTACTGTGTTAATACTACACAAACATTAAAATTTATTGTGTTCACTCGAAAATGAAATCATTATATTTATCAAATAAGATCCATGAAGTCCATAACATTTTAATAGAAAAAATAACACAGACAATAATATTTACTATGTGCATCTTTAAAAATAAAACTTAATTAATGGTTAAATAATCGGTAGGATTTAATTAAAAAAAATCTCAAAATGGGAATTACATGTAATAATATATATTAGCTGGGTTGTCACATTAGTTGTTATGATTAAATAATAATATAAATAAATGGGTTAAATAAATGGGTCTATATATATATATATATATTGTAAAAAAGACACCTATTTTTAGTTTAACCCATTTAGTCGCTCAAACACCCATTCATTCAACATTTTCTTATTTTTAAAGGTCTGCGCCAGTGGCACTCCATGCCACCCCAACCAAACACAAACCGGAGCTCCGATGAATACACTCCATGCCGCCACCACCAACCCCACCGTCGGAGCTCCGGTGGGCTAAAAAACCCATTTACTTAATATTATCATATTTTTAAAGGTCTGCGCTAGCAACACCCAATCCCCATCCTCACTCACCCCCATCGTCAGAGCTCCAACGACCTTCATCAGAGCTTCGATTTTGGGTGGGTAAGGGTGACATGCGTTATCGCTGGCGCAGACCTTTAAAAATAAAATAATATTTGATAAATGGAGTTTGGATCCATCAAAGCTCCAGTTTGGGGTGAGTAGATGTGGCATGGGGTGCCGCTGATGCGGACCTTAAAAAAATAAGAGGATATTGGATAAATGGGTATTTTAACGATTAAATAGGTTAAACTAAAAATATGTGTCTTTTTTACAATATATATATATATATATATATATGTGTGTGTGTGTGTGTGTGTGTGTGTGTATTAATTGACCCATTTATTTAACCAATTTGTTTGTATTATTGTTTAATCCTAACAACTAATGTGACAACCCAATTAATAAGTATTCTTATATGCGTGGGGACCTATTTATTATGGCCCGTGGGAGTAGCCAACCAACCCAAACTACCTGAAGGGCTGCCAGGCCCAAATCAGATATTCAACTAACACATGTGTATTTGATATACACTAAAACACTTACAGATACATTCAAATTGGTTACCAACAATATCGGAGGAGATATTCAAAGACACCACAAATTATCCATGTGTTAATTGAGTTCCTTGTACAACTCGATCTCTTACTTTTATGCATCTATAAATTACAAACCCTGACTGGGGGCAAATGGATGTAATCTCGAGCATTAGAAAGCACTATAATAAAAAGTAACCTCTCCGTGGACATAAGCAAGTTGTCGAACCACGTATATCGTTGTTGTGTATGTGATTTTATATCTTGTTCATGTGATTGTTTTCGTGAATCTTTATTGTGATATTTCTTGTACTCACAATTGACACCGTCTGTGGGAATCGATTTCTATTCCTGCGATAACATTCATCAATAGAAAGCCCGTGATGTCTCATCACAACATCAACATTCCTCAGGTTGGCGATGTGCAAGAAGACCCAGTTCCACATAGATTCACGTCAGAGATTCGCCAACACATAAATCATAGGTTTCGCCAAGAAAGCCAGCCTTATGAAGAAAGATAGGGACCACCTAGGTCTACCCAGATTTCCAGTTTAGTTGATGCTTACGAAGCTAGGCTTCGAGAAAAAGAGGAGGCCACTCGCCTCCAGGTGGAAGAGAATGCTCGTCTTCAAAGGCAACTTGAAAGGATGGATATAGATATCCATATAAATACAATGAATGTCGTTAAAGGACTCCTAGTCTTCAGGCGAGTAACACTCGCAGCCGATGGAGGAGCTCTGGGCGCGACCAAAATAGATCTAAACGTGTCAGATTAGATCATGGTTAATCAGAGCATGGTAAGTCAGAAAGGCGCCACAGAAGCAATGGTCGTCAGAATGAGGATAGCTCGTAGAGAGATGAACCAACATCCATCCCATCGAGGATCCAGGTCTACTAGGGAGTTAGTTAGGAGATCTCTCAATACGCAGATGAAATCCCCTTTTTCAAGGGCAATCGAAGAAGAGGAGGCCCCAAAGAAGTTTGTCGGTCCCATGTTCAAAATTTATGACGGAATGAAAGATCCCGTAGACCACGTTCGGTAGTATAGACAAGCAATGACCTTATAGATCCACAACAATGCATTGACGTGTTGAATTTTCCATCTAATCTACATGATGTAGCACATAAGTAGTTCGAGAAGCTGCCTCACAGGTCGATCAGGAACTTTAAGGCCCTAAAAGAGGCTTTTATTGCTTGCTTTATAACCAGCATCTCCCATCCCAATTGGATGGGTGAAATGATCATGTTGAAGAAAAATCCACAAGAAAGCCTTCGTTATTATGTCAAGAGGTATTGGGAAGTCTTCAATAAAGTAGAGGACTACTCGGAGAAAGTTGCCATTATATCCTTCAAGAGTGGTTTGTTGACCACATTTTTGCGGCACCAATCCCTGACTAAAAAAGAACGACTCTAAGAATGGGAACATGGTTGATCCCTTGAAGGCATTCCAGGATGTTAACATAGTCTTCAGGGAACATATTTACAAGATATTGAATAAGATCAAAGACCAACCATTTATCAAGTGGCCCAAGAAGATGGGTGGTGACCCAATAAAAAGGTATAACGCATTGAGATGCACATTCTATAAGGAGGGCTACCACAAGACTGAATATTACAAGGTTTTGAAGTCACACTTAGAAGAATTGGCCCAAGGTGGGAATCTCAATGAATACATAGAGAAGAAATCAAATAAGGTCGTAGCCAATGGTGACCAGAAGTCGGACAACGTCCTTGAAGATGATATGGGACATGATTTCACGATGATCCATAGGGCATCAGACCTAAAGAATATCCAAAAGAATGATCTTTGAATGGAGCTAAAAAAGGTCACTGCTGTCATGGAGACATTTCATATTGACCTTGATAAAATCCAAGCTGGGAAGCGCCAGCGACCAGAGGATGTCGACTACATCAAACACATCATCTTTACAAAATAAGGTTTGGTCGGAGTGAGGCCCCACATTATGATGCACTGGTAATAACTCTCAGAATTACAAATTAGGACGTCGACAAGCTGCTAATGGACCAGGGAAGCTCGTCAAATGTGATGTACTTGGAGTTGTTCCACAAGCTGAAGATCAACTTAGCCGACCTCAAGGAAGCTACAATTTCGTTAGTCGGTTTCACTGGGAAAATCATAATAGCATTAGGAAAGATATACCTGCGAGTTTGAGCAGGCAACATCTCAAAGCTGATTGAGTTATTAGTAGTGGACATAGCGTCCTCATATCATGCCATTCTGGGCAGAGGCTAGCTGCATGTCATAAGGGTAGTACCATCTACTTACCACCAAAAGCTGAAGTGTATCATCAACGAGGACATGGTCAAAATTTATGGCAATCAGGCTACTATAAGAAAGTTTTTCATCACGGCCATCCGTCCCAGGAACGAGAAGAAAAAGGAACCAAATGATGCTCAAGAGGAAGCCTATGAGCAGGCTGTACCCTCCAAATAGCAATTACAGTATGACCGACTAAGGGTAGAGGAGACCAGGGTACACCTCTCTAATAAGGTAATTGAAATCCTGGTGGAAGTTGGAGCTAATGACAACTTGCCAGAGAGATTTTTTTATTGGAACCACATTCTTCGATCACGAAAATAAAGAATTGATTGCTTTTTTGAGAAACAATCTAGATGTCTTCGCTTGGGAGCTATATGAATTACCAAGGATCGATCCGAACGTAGCCAGCCATCATCTACACGTTGACTCGACCTTCAAGCTGATCACTCAAAAGGCTCATCGAATAGCCTTCGATAAGGCTAAAGTTATGGAGAACGAAGTGGGGAATCTTATAAATGAAGGATCCATTAGGGAAGTTTAGTTCTTCAAGTGGATATCCAACCCAATAGTGGTATGAAAGAGCAACGACAGTTGGAGGGTCTATATCGATTTTACAGATCTTAACAGATTCTGTCCTAAAGACAACTTCCCACTGCCTAAAATCGATCAGTTGGTTGACACTACGACAATACATGAATGGATAAGTTTTCTGGATGCCTATTCAAGGTACCATCAAATTATGTTGTTTGTCTTCGACCAGGAAAAAATGTCCTTCATAACCCTTATTGGGTTATATTATTACAAGATCATGTTGTTTGGCCTGAAGAATATAGGGGTAACTTATCAAAGGTTCATCACGAAATTTTTTAAGAAATAAATGGGAGGTCTGCATCGTTGACATGTTAGTCAAGAGCAAGAACAAATACGACCACCTCACGACCTTAGCTAGAACCTTTGATATCCTTAGGAAATACCAATGAAACTTAATGCAAATAAGTGCTCATTCAGCGTCCAGTCAGGAAAGTTTTTAGGCTATTTGGTTAGCAAAAGAGGAATCGAGGCCAATCCATATCCGTTTGACGCGATTACCAAGGTCCAGACTCCACAGATGATGTGAGATATTCAAAAGCTCACCGGTATGCTTGTGGCACTCAATCATTTCATCTCCACTTCTTTGGAATGCTGTCAACCATTCTTCCAGGTCCTGAAAAAGGACAAAGGCCTCATATGGAACGATGATTATTCAAGAGCCTTGGAGAAGATCAAATCCTACCTTACCAAACTGCCCCTATTGGTTACTTCAGAAGATGGAGACCCATTGTATCTCTACCTTATAGTACGAGATCGCGCTGTAAGCTCGATTCTGGTGTGTGAGAAAGAAGGAGGACAATATCCTATTTATTATGCTAGCAAGACACTTTTGGACTCAGAACAGAGTTACTAGCCTTTGAAAAAGCTTTGCCTATGCACTGGTGGTTGCTTTAAGAAAGCTGAAATATTACTTCAAAGCTTACTCAATAACAATGATCACTTCCTACCCCCTCAAAGTTGTTCTTTGACTAATCAACCTATTTAGATGACTCTCAAAATGGGTGGTGAAGCTCGACAGATTCGATATCCACTTTCAACCAAGAATAATAATTAAAGGATAAGTCCTGACAGACTTTATCGCTGAATTCACGGGGAACCAGCCTATCAACTAACATGGAGCGGAGCAGTCAACAAATGAGGAAGCATAGTCTAAGGACTGGACCCTATATGTTGATGGAGCCTCAAATTCTAAGGGGACAGGAGTAGGAATCATCCTCATCACACTAAAAGACACTGTCATCGAACAGGGAATCAAATTGGGATTTGAAACCTCTAATAACGAAGCTGAATGTGAAGCACTGATCTCTGGCTTGTGCAAGGCCCAACTACTGAGGGCAAGGCACCTCAACGTGTTCGACAATTCCAAACTGGTTACCAAGCAAGTGAGTGTAGACTTCGAAGCAAAAGATGATAGAATAGCAACCTAACCCATCGTAGTAAGAGGTCTTATGGCAAGATTTGAGAGAATGGACATTCAACATCTCCCTTGGGGTAAAAATAGCCACGTAGACGCCTTAGTGATCCTGAGATCAACAATGGACTCTGATCTGAAAAGAACCATCCAAATAGAGTTCCTCGCCCAGCCAAGCATTGACCAAACAGTCATAGTAAAGCAAGTCCTACTCCCAGAGAAGGCACCCAGTTGGATGGATCCCATCATCGCTCATTTATAGAGCGACATACTGCCTGATGATAAGAGATTAGCTCATCAATAATGGGTGAAAACTGCCCATTTTTCCCTTGCCCCGGGAGGAAAACTCTACAAGAAATCATTCACAGACCTTTACCTCCAGTGCGTTCACCCACATGAAATCGAGCAGGTACTTAGTGAAATTCACGATGGTATTTATGGGAGTCACGTAGGCGGAGGTCATTGGCCTTTCGAGCAATTAAAGAAGGTTACTAGTGGCCTCATATGCAAAAGGACATAGGCATTTATGTTCGTAGATGTGAAAAATTCCAGAAGCACTCTCATATGGTCCACCAACCAATTAGTGACCTAAAATCTCTAACAAGTCATTGGTCATTCGCGCAATGGGGACTAGATATCGTGGAACCACTACCCACCGCATCTGGAAATTGCAAGCATCTACTAGTCGACACAGATTACTTCACTAAATGGATTGAAGCAGAACTATTGGTGAACATTAGTGACGCTAACATGACCAGGCTCATCTGAAAAGGCATTATAAAATGCTTTGGGATACTAAGAACTATCATCATCGATAACGACACTCAATTTGGAAGTAGCTTCTTTCAAGGTTTTTATGATGAGCATGGCATCAATAACCACTTTAATTCTGTTGCGTATCCCTAAAATAACGGTCAGACAGAAGGTTCCAACAAAACCATGCTTGGTGGACTAAAGAAGAGCTTGGAAAGAGCCAAGGGTTCATGGGTGGATGAGCTTCCTAATATTTTATGGGCCTGCTGTACCACTCCTAGGAGACCAATTGGGGAAACACCCTTTGCGCTCACTTATGCAATGAAAGCTATCATTCTACTGAAAGTAGGTCTCCCTACTATAAAAACCACCCTGGTTGACCAAGGCCTTAATGATTATGCACTACGCACTGAACTTGACTTAGCAGACGAATGAAAAGAATTGGCCATGATCAAGTTGACTTCCTATCAACAACAATTAGCCAAGCAGTACAACAAGAAAGTCAATCCGAAGAAGTTTCTGGTAGGGGACTATATCTTAAGAAAAGTCCTCGGTAGTGCCGTAAAACCATCAGATGACAAGATGGGACCAAACTGGAAAAGACCTTTTAGGGTGATAAGGGGCGACCTTTAAGGAGCATATCACTTGGAAACGCTGGAGGACAGGGAGATACCAACAAGAGTGGAACGCAACCAATCTCAAAAAGTTATACTTTTAGTCTTCTTTATCTTTTGATTAGCACATTTAGTTTGTAAAAATTTTCATTTCAAACTTACGTCGCTTGCAAGTTATTATTCAATGAATAAAGGACAGTTGTCTCACACACTTTGATATTATATAGTGGCTGCTTATAATTTCTTGATCGCACCTCAGTATTACGCACCCTTTACAAATAATAACTCCCTCGTGCATAACATAACTCATGGGGATTATAATAAGTTATTGAACTTGTTTTAATCAAGGAATATCACATGTCAAGCACAGTTTCCAGTAATTACAATAAGTTAATAAAAGTGTTCCCATCACTACAACCCTCAGGTCTTTGTTGCAAACACAACAAACCTCATGAGTTGCTCCGATAATAACAAAATCCCTACAGGGGATCCTTAGGCAACAAAGCTAACTCAGGTTGGTCGTCAACTTTGTTGGTCGCAAAAAAGCCTGCTCGGGCATATGGTCCATCGACCAGGTACATTCTCACCATCATCTCACTTAGGCCTAAGGGGGTATGACGACACAGCCTAAAAGGTAAAATGGATGAAATGATACCGCTAAGGCATATTGGATTGGGAGAATGTTCAAACACATGATAATAACTGGCTAACACTTGTTCTTAGTATCATTTAGTCGATTGAAAAACCCAAAATGATAAAACCCTAAGTACTAGCCCATTTATATAGCAAAAAAAAAAAAAAAATTGGTCAAACAGTATTGCTTGTTCGACAAAGATTTCAAATAATTAACGATCAATAACTCTTTCCAGTTCACATATAAGCGATAGTAATTAACTTATGTTTAGTTAGTACATGCTCAAAATATGGAAAAAGTTAATAAATTAATCTTTGTATTGACAAATATTGGGAATTATAATTACATCAAGACAAAAATGCATAAGGGCCTAAGATGACTCAGGATGGGAAGCAAGATAATCTTCAATGCGTGCTCTTCGACCGTCATCTAGGTTTGGGTCAAACACCTCTGCATCATTTTTAAAGTAATATTCCAAGAGTTGGGCAGGGATAGCATCAATTGGGACCCACTTATCGTTCTTCGAGAAAAGCTTACGACAGTAGGCTGGACACTCGACCTGGTTATTATACAAGCTAGATTCCTTAGGTGTCTTAACCTCTCTAAGGGAACTGAGTCATCCCTGAGCAAAAGCAAGAACCTCTGCCTCCTTCAACCTTGCTAGGGAATTAGTTCAGCCTTGATTGTAGCCATATGCCCAGGCTTCTCGAGGTCCCATTCGGAATAAGTACCTCAGCCTTATGACATATCTCTGGAGTCCAACAACAATCACGTATGCCCTTCTAACATCACATTTTAGCTCAACGACCTCCTTCCTCAAAGCGTCATTTTAAGCTTTGAGGACTTCACATACTTATCCCACTTCATTGTCCTCCATGAGTGTGACCTTCGAAGCATTTATCGCATCCTGTACTGAAACACCAATCTCCTTTATAGCTTGAAGATCGTCCTTAATCTTGGTGATTAATTCGGACTGATCCTTATATTGCTCGGTCCTCGCCCTGAGAGATTTGCAAATTTTCATAAATGTCTTATGAATTTTTATACTGATATTTGGCCCAAGGATCACTCCCAATCGTGAATCAGGGGGAATGTAGTGCTCACAGGCTAAAAATAACACAAGTAAAACCACAAACAAATATCACTACACATGAAAAGAGCAAATTGACATGAGCAAAGAAATTTATCTTTCATTCATTAATGGAAGGGGGCCAAAGTCCAATTCAGTTAAAGCAAAAAAGAAAAATTACAAGGCCTTAAAAATTTACACAAAAAAAGAAACTCCTAATTTAGAACCCTATTCCTTCACCTGCTCGACTTCAACCACTGCCTTCCCCTTATCAGCATCCCTCTGCTCCTGGTAGACATCCATTTCGACCTTATTAGACACATCCTTTGTATGACTGACAGGCTGGCCAGCATTTTGTTCTTCTTCTACAAAGGGGTTGGGCCCAGGAAAATAAAGACCAAAGAGCTCAAAGTTAGCATAAGCATCTGAAGCTCCCAAGGCTTGGTCCTAGTCTTTTTTGAAGTCCACCTTCTTTTTATAAACAAACTAGAGCTCGACATCATTATATGCTTTTTTCCAGCCCTCAAGGTAGCTGCTATCCCTTTCAAGAGGGAGATTCTCCTCTAGCTTCAGGACTTTATCAGATAGACTCCGATTCCTCTTTGCCAACTCTTCCTTCTCTGCGACCACCACCTTCTGGGATGCCTCAAGTTCAGCATAGGCCTTGTCCGACCTCTCCCTCTCTTGCTCCCACGCCAGGAGAGCATCAACAAAAGTATTCTTAGACTTTTTTAGAGCATCTTTCATCTCTTATTTTCCTTTAGAATGATTAATATGGTCATCCAACAGTGTTGTGAAGTCAGATAAAAATGCACAGAAGAAAAAAAACAGGTTAATACAAATAAGGAAAAATATAGAGGAAAAATAACTTAAGGAAATGATAAAGAAAGTTATCAAGGCAATCCCTTGAGCAGATTTATGAGAGATCTGGGATGACCCCAATTTTAAAGAATGCTAGTGATAAGCGGCGAGCATAACCCCCTTTAACAGATTGGGGGCAAGAGAAGAGGTATTGTCCATGGTAGCCCCCTCAGTCTCAGCAGTGAGGAAGGGGCTGCAGAGGCCTTGAGAACCAATTTTCTCTTGGATTTTGCCCTTTCCCTCTCTTCTTCTTCTTCTTCTTCTTCTTCTTCTTCTTCTTCTTCTTCTTCTTCTTCTTCTTCTTCTTCTTCTTCTTCTTCTTCTTCTTCTTCTTCTTCTTCTTCTTCTTCTTCTTCTCCTTCTCTTTCTATTTCCCCTTGGCTCCTGGGCCACATCTGACTTTTTTAAAGACGTGATCCGATCTGATAAAACTGCCCGATCCTCATCATCATCAAGCCTTAAAATCCTTCTCTTGATTGGGGGAGCCAGATCTTCTTCTTCTTCTTCTTCCTCTAGCATGATTAGATCAGAAGGACCAACTTCTGGAGCTTTTCAAGTTGGTGACTTTATGGGTCAATCGAGCGAAGAAACTATTTGTTATATTTTAATACTCAAGCAAGTAGGTTGCTAACCTTGGATGCTCGTTATCATAAAGCCTCTCCTTAATATTCTAGTCCTTTAGAAGTTCGGAACATTAACCTCGCTTAAGTCAGACTCTTAATTTTTATCACGAGCAGTAAAACATAGGAAGAAAAACATTAGTCATGAGGATGGGAATACGAAACAAACAGTAAGTAAACTGAAGAAAAGAGGAAGCGACCTACGTGATCCTTCCCAAAATCTAAAATCAAAAGGCCCCGGTGTCTCTTGTCCTCATGAAGAGGAAGCTATTACCAATTTCTGGCACTAAACCCATGAACCCATCAATCTTTGTGAGGTTCCTATCAGCTTTCTTGGTCTTCAAGTACATAATACCATCATTGGTTAGCTACCAGACATAGCAATAACAGAGCTCAGCGAGGCTTAATTTTATCCCATAACATGTATTTATCCTATGCACCCCATTAATAATTTTCCATAAATTGGGGGCACATTGGGCAGGAACAACATAAAAGTATTTGAAGAACCTAAGGAAAAGAGGATTTGGGGGAAATGTCAAACCCCCTATGTTATTGAGAGGTTGTGAATCCAGTGCCCTCCTTAGATATCACAGACATCTCTAGGGAGGGGGCACAATCTGTTTCTACCCAGTATGGAATGTTATAAGTTTTCCTAAATCCCGTTACAGATTTGTTATCTAAAATCGATGTAATACCCCATAATTTTATGATTTTAATAATTTATTATGGGATTTTATTAAATTAAATTGGATAGGATTTAATTAATATTAATCCGGATATTTATGTAAATATTTTCTAGCGTGATGAGAGTTAGTAATTATTGAAAATTTGTTGAATATTACTTAATGAGTAAAGTAATATATTGATTTGATTTTATTAAAAATTGTCACGAGTAAATAAAATGACAATTATGGGAATTAAGTCGGGACGTGCCTGTGTCATGTCGAGACTAAATTAATATGATAAAATGTGAATAATTTATAAGTCACCCGTATGGTTATTTCGAGTCCGTCAACGTGTCCGAAAGGGAAATAGTAAAAAAAGTGTACCAGGGGGTTTAGTTTGGGTCCCGAGGTGTTTTTAGGCCTAACCGGTGTCCCGAGAGGGCAATTTGGTCATTTCCCATTTTCAGCCTTAGTTAATGACAAAAATTTAGATTTAATATTAGATGTTAGGAGAGCCCTCTAGGGTTAACATTCTCAAAAGTCTAGAATGGCAGGGAGAGGAAGAAAGGAGAAAAGTCTTCGAAGAATCCAAGGCCAAGAACCAACCCAATTGCACCACCACCTCCAAAATGTAGATCAAAGCGAGGGGATCAAGTCTATACTTGTCAAACTCATGGAATCAGACCTACTATCTTAATGCAAGTAATTTTCTTGCTGATTTCTAATGGATAATTCAACCATGTTAGAATAGGATTAAATAATATATGTTAATTCGAAGAATTTGATGATTTAGGGAATTTAAACCACATGCTTTAGAAGAAATAAGTATATTCTGGAAAATCCTATCATATATAGAGGATTACCCACGAAATTGTAATGGTTTAGAAGAGAGAAATCAGGAAAAAGAATTAGAAGATTGGAAATTATAATGAAACTAGGGTTCTTGATAAATATTATGAATTGGGCCTTTAATCCAATACTTTTGATGAAATTCGTACATGATTTATGTAGAAAATCATGTAGGTAGGTTAATATAACTATTAGTTTAATTGGTTGGGAGTTTGGGACTCAATTGTGGAGTTTTGGTTGAATTTGAAGAAGGAAAGCCGTAGTTAACAATTGCAGAATTCTGAATACCTATTCGATTGATCCACCGACTCAAGAATGTCGATTGATCGATCGACCACTTTCATCGATCGATCGATCCCTCCTGGAATTGCATTATTTTTCCTCTTTTGATGTAATTCGAGTACGGTGTGTAGGATCTTTGGAGATTGATTGTAAATGATAAGGGGTCATGGGGAGGACCAGTAGGGTGTAAATAAGTTTCATTAATTGGAATCCTATAACGAGTTACGTTCGTGGAATAACTAGGGTGCGGAATTTAAATAGAAATCACATATACGTAAAACGATGTATTTGGAGACTCGTGAAGGAATTAGACCAGAATGGTAGTGAGGGTACGCCTACTGAATTCATATATAGAACGAGCTAATCACTTTTAGGGACGAGAATAGATTATAAAAGGGCGATGTACGAGACTAAAATAAAGGGGTTTAAGTATACATAATATTTGAGTGATACGTACCATGTTGATAAGAGTATTAATTATGGGTGATGAGTAAACCTTAGTTTTAATTGTGGGGTATATATATAACAGAGTGCATGTGTGTGTATATATATATATATATATATATATATATATATATATATATATATATATGATATTTCTGTGTATAATCATACCCACACCACTTGCTATCTCAGGGGTTACTGCGTTGGGACAGTCTAATCTCGATGGGACCTTTATGGGGGATATTGACTGTACCCTAGAACATAGGATTCCTTAATACATGCTATCTGAGAATGATAGTCAGACGGTCCTAAGAGACGTGAGGGGTATGTGCTGACCTCTTAGTGACTTGGAACTATGCTTCGCCTCCATTTTGTGTGTTTTGTGTTAATACTGTTCGAGAGAGATTCCGAACTAGTATTTCCCTTTGTATGAGAGATACGGGGACATGATAGCAAAGTATGCCAGCACCATAGATTTTCTTTGGGGTGCCGATTAATATACATATATTATATGAGCTATTAATATATGTATTCATATACCTGGAATTTATTCTATTATACGTATGAGTAGTAATAGTGAATAGATGCTCCACATCCTAAATAGTGTTTGAGATCTGATTGCAATATTGAGATAAATATAATTGGTTTATAAATTCCTAATAAAGTATCAATTTTTATAAAGTAAAATCACCTGGTCTCGTGAATTAAACTTGAGGGAGGAGAAATGGGGTAGTCTTAAGATATTTTGGTAGAATGTTAGGCGTGCACACTAGATGAGAGATGAGAATTCTGAAGAGAGTGTCGTGTACTAACATGGATGTCTTATCAATTAGTGAACATTTAATTACTTGCTAAAACACTTTTTAAAGCTATTTTACACTCGGGCTCTAACCCGTTTCCTGTCATCTTCTCTCTCTTGTATATATGAATATATTACAGGTGCCCAGCCACAAAGGTGCCAGGCGTAGGTTACTTGGACTGGACGTGTTGCAGCTTATGTGGGAGTTGCAGATCTTTGCAGTATACGACCTCACCTTTGATTCCGTTCATGTTTTAGTTCCTCAGTAGACAGGGCATGTGTCGCCCATTTCCTATTTTCTTGTTTAGACTTATTAAAGATTCAGTATTCATTTATGATTCTAGTATTCAGTACTTATGTGGGATTTATTTCTTTTGTCATGTGGATTTACGATGTGGATATTTGCTTGGTTTGAGTAATCCAGTTGACATTTTATGTATTGTTGTTTTAAATTATCACATGTAATATTCATGTTGGGTTATATTCCAAAAAGGTTTTCGATATGAAATTTAATAAATAAATAAAATTATAAATTGTTTTGACACTTAGCTTAATTATTTAAGGTGTCTAAATTGGAAAAAAAATATTTTGCGACAGTGATGCTAAGAATGAACCAACTGTTCACCTGGATTTAATTTAATAAATGACTGATCACCAAGAATTTAATTAGGCGGGGTGTCACAATCGACATGGATATTCCAACAGAAGAAAAACCCTAACTACAATTACAGAACAATTCGAAGAAGAGGAAAACTGGGAAAATATGAGCTATAATTAAAAAAAATAATGAAGCTCTGAAGAGAAAAAAACACTGAAGAAGAAGAACTCTGGAAAGCTTTACGGCGAAGAGAGAAGTGAGAACTGAGCTAACAGAGGAGATGTATCTCCAGTTTGAAATCCAATGTTAATGATGAACAAGACATCCCAGGATGATTTTTGGCACTTCATATAGCTGCTCAAACGATGGTACCCTCGCTCTTTTAAAGAAACTATAAATATGCCATGGTGTTTGGCTCAGGACAAGCATACCCCCACAAGTTCATCAAACCTACAAAAATGCCACTCCGGTTGCAAGAATGAGAATTTCAAGTTATAGGCCTTTAGTCCAGTTAAAAATTATTGGCCTAGATTCACAAGACCAAAATTTTTAGGGGTGATTGTGGGAACCTATCTATTATGGCCCATGAGAGTAGCCGACCAACCCAAACTACTTGAAGGGATACCCGATCCAAATAAGATATTTAACCAACACACATGTATTTGATATACACTTAAATACTTATGGATACATTCAAATTGGTTACCAACAATCTCGAAGGAGATATTCAGAGACACTATGAATTATCCATGCGTTAATTGAGTTCCCTGTACAACTCAATCTCTTACTTTCATGCATCTATAAATATTAACCTCTCCATGGACGAAGGTAAGTTTTCGAATCACATATATCGTTGTTGTGTGTGTGATTTTACATTCTATTTCCGTGATTGTTTTCGTGAATCTTTATTGTGATATTTCTTGTACTCACAATATGTAATTCCTATTTTGAGATTTTTTTAAATTAAGTCCTGTTGACTATTCAACCACTAATTAAGTTTTATTTTTAAAGGTATATGCAGTAAATATTACCGTCTCTGTAATTTTTTTCATTGAAATATTATGGACTCCATAGATCTTATTGATAAATATATAGATTTCATTTTCCCGCGAATACAGTAAATTTTACTATTTGTATAATATTGACACAGTAAATGGAACAGTTTGTGAAAATATCACAGATAATACCTTTTCATTTTCTGGTGCGTACAGTAAATTTTACTTTCTGTATAATTTTTTTCTTTGAAATTTTATAGGTTTCATGAATCTTGATTGGTAGATCTCGGCGAGAAGATTTCAAAAATAATAATTTTGCGAAAAACAGATTTGTCAATCAAAAGTTATGATAATCTGAAGATTAAAAATACCATGAAAAAAAGTTCAAACACTTATGTAACTTCCCCCGAGAAGTTACAGATGGTTGGTTTTAAAAGGATAAAATTCTGAAAAAAAATCCTCAAAAATTAGGAATGGAACCTATTTAATGGTTGAAAAGTCAATATGACTTAATTAGGGAAACTCTATTCTTATAGGACCTATATATAAAAAAAAACTTGTCTTTTCCTGCTTTATCATGACATAATATCCTAATAAAATATAAGAGTCCAATTCGATGCAAAGTGGGAAAATAACCGGTTGGTTGGGAAATTTTCATGTCAAATCCTATGGTAAAATGTTAAGGTTGTTTATGATATTAATTTTTTAGGTGATAAAAATATAATGCTTAATTGGATTAATGGAAAAGGTGATAATATAAAAAAGTGGTAACAAAATAATTATTAACAAAAAAAAAATAATTTCTAAAAAATAATTTTAACAAAAAACAACTTGCAACGAAAAAAAAAGTTCTTAAAAAATTGTTTTTACCATAAAACATAACAAAAGAAAAAACAGTTTTTTCAGGAAAAACAACTTGTAACTAAAAAATAATTATAAAAATGATTTTTAGCCCCAAAGTGAAAAAATTATAACACAAAAAAAATTAGTTTTTAACAAAAAGACCGTTTTTTTTAAGGACAAACAGTTTTTAGTGAAAAACTATTTTTTTAGAAAAATAGTTTTCACATAAATAATTTTAGTGAATTAAAACAAAATGTTTTTGGCCCCCAAAAATGGTTATGACAAAAAATAAAAAACTATTTTTAATGAAAAATAATTTTAACCATAAAAACTATGGCAAAAATAAAATATTTTTTTTAACAAAAAAGAGTCTTTAATGAAAACTACTTTTTCAGAAAGACAGGTTTAACAAAAAGTAGTTTTTATTGAAAAACAGTTTATATCCTAAAAATTAATTATACGAAAAATGCATATAAAAATAATTTTTAACAAACTAAAAAAATAAACAAGAAAACGAGTTTTTAAAAAATAATTTCCATATGGAAGGTAAATTTGTGGATAAACTTTGTCATCCTCTAAGAAAATTTGCCCACATATTTACCAAAATGATGGTAAAAATGTATGTGGGCATGGTATCCATACAAAATTACCAAAAAATAAGGGCTATCCAACACACAAAATGGTAGGCAAAATATTCATTTACCACAATTTGGAACATTTATCATGGCAAATGTGGTCTATCAAACGGACCGTAAACTCGTTGATGTTAAAAACTTAGGCATAACCCTATAAGTTGAATGACGTTAGTCTCCATAATGCAGGGATTAAGTTTAATTTTTTTTAAGGGTGCTAAGTCTACTCATGGCGTTTGTACGGAAAAAAAATACTTCAAGCACATAAACGATGGTGCAACATAAGGACCATTCTAAGGTCCCCCGTCATAATGATTAATCAATAATCTAGGTACTAAATTAATTATTCTATTAATTGATATAGTAAATTTATATATTAAATAATAAATAGATAATTAAATTAGACTCACACTCCTTAAAAAACACAACATAGAGACTTCTTAAAATATCACCCTTATAGCAACTAAATTAATTAATTAATTCATACTTAGAAAATAAATAAGTAAATGCTTAAATAACAAAGACAAATTTATAAATTTAAATAATCCAAGTCCCGAAAAATGGGTGCAAGTCAAGGAATTCAAAGGAGGTCACCCATCCTAGTATTTAAAATAATTATTTAATACTTAATTAGTAAATAAATATTGAAATGAAACATAAGGAATTTTGTCATTATTAAAAAAAACACTCCTTATCCACAAAAAAACATGAGGAATTTACAAGGGATCATCGTTTCTCGTAATTTAATTATGTTATTAATTAATATGTAAGTAGTTAATAAATACTGAAATAATTAGTAAACACTTTTAATGATTTTTTTCAGTTACCCCCCCCCCCCCCCCCCGTATTAATGTCATGTTTAGATTTAATCTCCTCAGAGATGATAAATTAGACATAACCCTTCGGAGGCTTGCGGGAACTAGTCTCCCAAACATGACATTAATATAAGGGGTGTGTCTGATTTTTTAACTTCGAGGGATTTATGTCAAAAAATATTACTATTGCACCGATTAAGTAAAAAAGAAATATCACCTAAAATCTATTGAATGTACAACATTGTTGACAAACTCTAATAATTAATAATTAATAATTAAACTTAACCCCCGAACAGATTAAAAAGAACAAAATACCCCTTATCTTTTTCTCCACTTCATCTTCGTTCTTCACTCATGGTGGCAAGGTTGGCAAGTCAGGTGGTGGGTATGGTAGTTTCCCACACACGACGTCAAATCGTATGGATTTTAAATATATAGTAATATTGCAAGATGTGGGTTCTTCAAATATTGTTAGTATTAAGTGAGGCGTAACCCTTTATCAATATCGGGATTAACACCGGTCAGGGACACAAGCGGCTTAGAGACAGACAAATCTAATATTCAAAATTGCATTAAGGAACACATTGACACATGCAACATATGGAAAACACAATAAATGAATGGGACCAACAAGTAGCGTGGTCGGAGGGAGAAAAAACAAGCACTTTAGGCACAATAAAGACAAGGCCAGAACTTCATGCTCAGTTAATGCCCAATGATGGGTGCATTGAACGTGTATGGGAGTTAATGCTCTCGCAGGATTTCTATGGTATAAAAAAAACTGGGCAGCCGTTCTGGGCTCTGGATCCTCTCTCCTTGATTTGTTTGTTTTGGTCTTATTTATATGGAGGAAGAGGTTGCTCGAGTCAGCATGCCCTCGATACTTTTGGTCTAGTGCATTGAATGCATGAGATACTACATTTAATGCATGGGATCTGGTAGTCTTGGCGGGAAAACATTATATTGGTTGGAAGTATTGAAGTCATTAATAAATGATATGACCTGTCAGCTTGAGGCTTACTCTAGAATGTCTATACGGTCAGATTTGGTGAACTAGACCTGCCATCCTAAGGATAAAGGCACTTGAGTGCTGTATTCTTGAGTTCTTAAACGTTAGACGCCGTGAGTTGATGTCTTCGAGGTGGGTCCTGCGAACCGCCCGCATGGATAATCTTTGAAATGAGTTTGTTCGACCTGTTTCTTTGTGAACAATCAATTCTCATGGCTAAGTTAATCATCCATGTGGAGGGGGACCCCCCCCCACATTTGCCCCTTTGTAGAGATATTTGTTTATTCATGAAGAAATATCTGTACGAAACCTCCGTTCATCTATTATTCTCTTTCTTAGGGAAAATGATGAGATTTATTCAAATTTTCCCCAAAGCTTTTCGTTCCCTAAGGTAGACAAGACCCCCAGGCATGTCTCATTAAATGCAACTGTCGTTTACGTTTCAGAGCATCACACGTGGCAGTGCCAGGGAGAGCACGTAAAGACGACGCAACCATTCGACTCGTCGTTCCTTGAATCATCATCATAACAACCTTTAGTCTTCTATGACTACGCACGTTTGGCCAACATGCCAGCCACATAATTCTGAAATGCCATCATTACAATTTTCCAAACGTCAATTTTCTTACCGTCTTTTGGAATTCATGTTGCCTCTATAAAATGGGGTGCGTCGTTAGTTCAAACTCACCTTTGGGTTTAACTTTCTGAGTTCAAGCTTTTCTGTGAGAGTTTGGCAAGTAAATTCTCCCTTTCTTTAAGCTTTTCAGTAATCTTCCATTCTCTTTTCTCTCATCTGCTATGGCACTGGTAAAGAGAACTCTTTCTGTCTGGGGTGCTTCTTCTGCTACCCAGGTACACCAGGATCAATGGGGATAATACTGCCATGCCCCTTACTTTAGAGATAACGATCATTTCTGGGCGACGACTGATCGGTTTCTTAGTGCTTTGGTGCCAACTGAGGAGCCAACCTTATTGATGGACGAAGGTGAAGACGCTGTAGACTTTGCTTATATCCCTACCGCTACTGTCAACCATTTTCGTATAGAGCACGGTGATTTCCCTTATTATAAGGTGGAATTTGAGGCGCCCTCTGATGCCAGTGAAGGGTTGGGCCTTTGGACGGAGTATATCCATGCAAAGTACTCGGTTCAACTGGCCCTCGTAGGTTTATCTTGTTCCACGTGGTTGGGTGACCTTACCTTGGCAAAAAATAACACTGCTTTGCAGTTGTTAGTGTCCTGGTGGAGCCATAGGTCTCACACCTTCGTGGCTGCCTGGGGGGAGTTTACTGTTACCCTGGAGGATGTGTGGGAACTGTTGGGACTGGAAGCTGATGGGTTTGACACCTTCTTCGAAGAGGCTATTTATAGTGAAGAGAAAACTTTAAGGAACGACTTAGAGGCCGTTATGAAGGATTGCATGGTCACTTATAACAAGTGCACCTACTCTGAGGTCATCCGCTACTTTTACTTTATTGAAGATAAGGTTGTCATTAGAGCCCGTGAGGCTGCTAGGGAGAACCCTCGAGGGAAAGAAATTTTTGAGCAACCTCTAACTGGGAAAGTCTATGAGTCCAAAATTGAGCTGGAGGGGTATATATGGGTGACGCTGTTAAAGGTATACCTTCCGAGTAAGCCCCACGTCTGTCCTCGTAAGGACCTGATCAACATGACCGTTCAAATGGCCTATGGTGTAAAGATCCCTCTCGCTGCCATTATTCTTGGGTCTCTATACACTTGGTTATACCATGTGTCTGCAGACTCCGCTCGAAGCATTGGTAGGTTCGACGTGTCTAACTATGCAAGTAATATTCTTTTGACGATATTCCTCCATGCTCATTTCAAGGATTATGCCCCCGCTGGCCACTTCCCCGGTTCATAGGATGTGAGAGTCCCCCGTATTTGCTATTAGAAGAATAAGAGTGTGAAGAAACCTATGATAGCTCTGATTAATCGAGTTGAGCGATTAAATCCTCGCCCTTATATTGGGGTAAGCCAGTTTTTTACAAATAATTTCTTTGGTGAAGAGGAACGTCCAATTGATCCTATCGAAGAAGTCCTTGCCAGAAATTTCCCCGAGCATAGTGTCCTCCTGTTGTTGACCCCTTCATATTTTCCTTCATATATCGAGTGGTCATCATTTTACTTTATTTATAGCCCCCATCGGGTAGCCATGCAGTTTGGCTATAATCAAGGGCCCCCCTTGCTAAGCCATTTCACCTGAGAGAAGCCCACCAATTTTTCATTTGCTTGTTCAAATTTCCTTACTTCCATCATTGCCAGTTTGTGTGTCTATTATCCATCCCGAGCAAGAGAGCTCAAGGAGGGAGGTCAGCGATGTACATCAATGTGTTCTAGCAGAACCAATTGGTTCGCTTTCAAACCAACCTTCTTAAGGAACCTCGCTATCCCGAAGTTGAGAGATTTTCGCCCATTGAGTTGGGTTTGAGAAACTGCACCACCCAGTCATCTATTTTCCCCTCAGTATAGATAATACCAATGATCCCCTCCAAGCTCCATCCTATAGCGCCCATGGATCAGGCAGTTGTGAAGAGAAAGAGGACCACTCAGCCCTCCATTCTTCCGGCCGATGTTACCCCTCGTCCTTTGAGGTTGGTTAGAAGGACTGAGTCTCCTCGCGTTGTCTCAACGGGTGCAGCAGTTAGGGACACTTAGAAGGTGCCCTTGAAGAAGCTTAAAATCGTTCTACCGCCTCCGTTAGCCTCTACACCTGACCCAAAGATTTTTGAAGTGGTAAGCCAGATGGTGGATCGTCTTCGCCAGACTTGGGAACATTTTAGTGAAGAATACAAGGCTTTTATGTCAGCCGGGATGTTTGCTCGTGGGTTTTTTTATGACCCCCAATATGCTGGGGCTAGAAGAAAGATGAAAATAATTAGCCCCTCAAGCTTGTAATGGAGGAGTCAAGCGAGTCTAGTGAAGAAGAGATTACGGAAGAGCATTTGTCTGGTGGAGATGTTGGTGAAGATGATGATGATAATGAGGAAGGAGAGGAGGAAGATGAAGAAGAAAAATAGGAGGAAGTGGAGGAGGAGGAGGAAGGGACTGCTTTAGTACGTAGGCGTAGGTTGAGGGTGATGGTTTCTTTCTCGAAATATGCCTCGCCTCCCCAAGATTATGAAATCGTTGATGATGTGATGGAAGAAGAAGTAAGTCTCTTAACATCTCTTAATCTAAATGTCCTCTTTTTATTCACTCCTTCTCATGTTAATGGCCTCATTCAGTTGTAACTTTCTTTTTTCTTCTTTCAGGTTGCTGTACAAGTTGATGCGCATGATGATGTTGGAGAGAATCTCCCTCTCGAAGCAGCTGCCCCTACTGTTTCTCAAGTAGTCACCCATTCCCCCTAGGAGCAGTTATATCTGATACTTCATCTAGTGGCGTTTATTCCCCTGACCCTTATTTTTTGCACGAGCAGGCTGGCCTTGAGAGGGGTGTGCCTTCGGTGAAAGTTGTTGAAGCTATGCGTGTACCTGTTGCGGCTGTAACTTCAATGTCTGTGGTATGCCTTTATTTTCTGCACTTATCTCCCTCTTTTATTACTCCATCGATCTACTAGTTCAATTTCTGACTTTATTCCTTCTTTATGCTCCCACGCCCGTTTCAACTGTCTCCGTGGCACCTCCACCTTCAAATGATCAAATGCTTGTTACTTTATTCGGGCCTTTAATTTCAAACCCAGAAGGTGTTGAGCCAGCTGCAGTTGCCCAAAGAGAGGGTGAACAAGAACATGTTGTTGAGACAATGAAGAATAGGCAAGAGAAAGTTACTGAGGTTGGGGAGAACAGGCAGGAGCAGGTTGTTGAGGTTGGGGAGAATGTGATTACCCCCCAAAATCATCCCCCATTGGTGGCTCTTGGGGTGATTAAAGAGGAGGATGTGGTTCGGATGGCCACTCGCGAGTTTGCAGATGAGCGATGTCCTGAGGTATTTCCACTCTTCTGTCTGTCTTCTGCATGTAAATATGTTAGCTTTAAAATCAAAATCTCCCATAACCGAGGGTCAAGTGGGACTAGTCTTATAGGCATAAATCTCCCATAACCGAGGGTCAGGCGGGCCTAGTCTCATAGGCATAAATCTCCCATAACCGAGGGTGAGGCTGGCCTAGTCTTATAGGCATAAATCTACCATAATCGAGGGCGGGCCTAGTCTTATAAGCATAAATCTCCCATAACCGAGGGTCAGGCGGGCCTAGTCTTATAGGCATAAATCTTCCATAACCGAGGGTCAGGCGGGCCTAGTCTTATAGGCATAAATCTCCCATAACCGAGGGTCAGGCAGACCTAGTCTTGAAAAAGTGGTGATCGCTTAAATAAGCTCTTATACCAATTTGAAAAAGTGGTGATCGCTTAAATAATCTCTGATACCAATTTTTAAAATGTGAATAACTGCGGTGTGTGATACTGATTTAAATTAATTCGTAAGTTTCCAACTAAACCTTATTTAATTTGAGTCTATTTTTAAATAAAATTAAATTAACCCCTAAACATGCATCTAAACTGAGTGTGTCAACCTATAAATAAATAAATCATGTGACACAAATTTCAGGAAAAATCCTCGAAGGGCAAAACCTTTTTATTTCTAGAACTTAGAAAAGTTTACAAGATCATTGACTTACATACCATCTTGCTTTTGCCCACAAGAGTAACGCACGGTGTCTTCGTCAAACCTCCAAAGTAGCGACTAGAAATAACTCAGCAATGGTTCGCACGCAGCTATACCACAAGGATCGTAATCCTAGACACGCAGTCTTCTTGGTGTAGGTTATCCTCCCCACAAGAGTAAACAAACAACAAAGTTGAGTTCTTGAACACCAAAACAATTCACCAATGCATATGGAATTTTTGTGAGTTGAAAACCAAAAAAAGGATTAAGCCCTAAAAGGAAGAAGCCAAAAGAATTATGCTTTCGTAGTTTTTCTGTTCTGTAAAATGCTGGGACTTCTTAATGAAAACGTTACCAAATAATGAGTACTTACACAAAATCGCACCGCCTCAAAAAACGAGCTCGTTCGAACAAGATAAGGGTCTAGCGCGAACGACGTACAAATGTCGTTCAAACGACATCGCGCGACATCCATAAGTCGCTCGAACGAGATAGCTATCTCTCTTGAACGACCTTGGCATCAAAATCGAGGTACGCTTCAACACTTAGAAAAAATACTCATTCTCAAATTTTGACGAAAAATTCTGCTCCAACACTTAGAAAATATATTGTAAGGATATCCCAAAAGCTCTAAGTGAAAAGTTAAGGTATTTAAAACAAAACCTTACCAAAGTAAACTTCGCGGAGTCTTTTTGATGAAGAACTTGAATAATTTGGATCCGTCTTGATGTAGATTGATCTTGAATGCTCTTCGACGGTGTAGCGGTATGTGACATAACAAATTGATAACGAACTTATAAAAATATGTCCTTACAATTCTTATAGGCATAAATCTCCCAAAACTGAGGGTCAGGCGGGTCTAGTCTTATAGGCATAAATCTCCCATAACCAGGGGTCGGGCGGGCCAAGTCTTATAGGCATAAATCTCTAAGTTAACATAGTATTTTTTCATGCTTTCCTCTGTCTTTATTGCTAACTTTAACTGTTTGTTGCATTTCAGGTGATACTTCAACTAGGAACTCATAGGCTCGAAGTGGAGCATGTTGTTTTAAGATGTGAGGCCCCACATTTTTAAAATCTTACCAAAAATTAAATCAATTTCCTTTTTAAATATGCAGAAGCGAGATGGTTAAATTAAACAAATTTTAATTTATCTCAAATTAAAATTAAACCAAGTGAAATATGATGGAACACACACACAATTTTAATTTCACTTAAACACAATTAATTTAACCCAAGTCCTAGAAATTTACCTAAGTCATATTTTTAATATTACCAAATTAGGCCAAACCAATTTTAACAAATTAAACGATGATTTGAATTAAATTAATATATACCTAAATTTAATATACACCAAATTAAACAAGTAGTGATATAAACCAAATTTATCTTTTTACCTAAGCATGCGTTCAAGGTGATTTTGCAAGATAAAATAAACAATGAATCACTACACCGTGATGTAAGAGAAAAAATCCACAACGAGAAAAAATCTCGGACAACCCTAGCCTTAAGTCCACTAAGTATGGTTTTACAATTACAAGACAGATGACATACTTCCTCGACTCGACCCCTTTCAAGCCTTGACGCATCTTCTTGTAAACACTTCCGCTTAGTTGATAACCCCGGAACTCCATCGAAATCTTAAATTTCACCAATGAGACATAGGTACACCGTCAACCACACATGATGCCTTTCACCATATGAGAATGCCGCAACAAAATAATGATCTTCTTCTTTGAGGGATGTAGAAGTAAACCCAAACTTCTCTTCTTTAAGGTGTAGAGATAAACCGGTGCCAAACACTCCAAGAAAGATATCTATATGGAAGCTTGGAATAAACAAACTATGGGTGTAAAACAGAAGTGCTTTTTAAAGATTATTCTTTGAAAAATAAACACTTAAACATGAACTTTTTCTACTTTGAATTTTGCTCTAAAACACTCTCTTGGAGGTTGTAGGATATGAAGAAGTTAATTAGAAAAAGTTAGTTCCCGCACATAATTATTCTGGCAAAAAAGTAGTGGGAACAAAAGTGGGAAAGTGGGAAAAACTGCTCAAAACTGCCACAAAACTGTTCTCGCTAAATCTCGTTCGAACGAGATTTTCATTCGAACGAAGTCTCGTTCGAACGAGCCTTCTAACAAAGTTCCAGTGTATAAAAGTTGAACTCGTTAGAAATCTCGTTGGAATTCTCGTTCGAACATCATTTTCGTTCGAACGACATTCCAGTGGCCAAATAGGGAACTCGTTGGCAAACCTCGTTCGAACGACATTCTCGTTCGAACGAAAAACTCGTTCGAACGACAATATCGAACGAACGACAATATCGAACGAACTTCCAGAACGCATAAATTTCAATTTTTAACCCAGAAACTTTATATAGTTTATTTTAAAGTTTTAATAAAAACTTTCTGCAAATAAACAACAGTTTTTAAAATAAAATTCACCAAATACAAATTGTTCCAAGCTCCTATATATATATGTAATGCATTCATACCTTAGGAGCAAAGAACCATGTTGATGACGAAGAAACGAGGCACAATAAACTCGGCAATATGATGAAGCTTTGTACTCTTGACCGCTACATCTTCAACTAACCCGTCATAGGCTTGAATGGATACAATTAAAACTATCCTATGACATAAACGTTTTTGTCCGAAATTGAGCCAAAACTACATTAAGACTCAATCAGAGAATTGTGTCCTTACAATTCTCCCCCTTTGGCTATTCCGGGACAAAAACTAAGAAAAAAAATCCTAAAGGACCATCAATCTCTGCTAGACTCAAAACCACCCACCTAAACTTGACACAAGACCCAAGGATCAAACACTTTGCCGATGAAGTTGCCACTTGGAAGATTTCCTGCACACTTAAGCAAACTATCAAATGCATAAGGAATATCAAAATATAATGCAATTATTAAAATAAATGCTCCCCCGAAATTAATTCTCCTTTATCAACCATGTTCAACCTAAGAAGATAGCGCTCTCCCCCTAAGTTAAATCTCCTAAACTAACATACGTTTATAATAGGATTAGACACCATTTCTCCCCCTATCATTCTCTCCCATTTTGTTCAGGAATAGACAAAGGATATTAACTAATTTAAACATGATAATGCATAAGCTATTATGGACATTTAAAGCATATGGGCAATAAAGTTATAACTAATCCATATAAAGAATAAAAGATGCCAACTAAAATGCAATAAAATGATACCAATATGATACATAAATTATTAAGCATGTGATATCAACAAGAATGCACCACAATAGATACCAAAAATGAAGTGGAAGCAAAGATGGACTAGAAAGTTAGGCGAAGAAACACAAATATCATATATATATATATATGTACTCTAATTATACCAATAAAGCACAAGCACATATATATAGATATAAACACACAAATGACGTAAAATATGATAAGTTTTTCACACTCGTATGGAAAAAATGTGTCATATGAAAACGGAAGTGTAGGGGTGTGAACTAGTAATAATTAAATTTAGACCCAAACACTTAAAACATGTTCAAGGAGTTATCAATTGATTGCAAACTTTATCACATTTGAATATAACCTCATGAGACAATATAGATTTAACTTAATGAACAAACATACACAATGCATACAAGCCTAGAGTTTTGATGATTCTACAGACCAAATAGAGTCATGACAATAAAAGGACAACTAGGATAAATAGACATTGTGCAAACCGTTGATATACCATCCAATCTCCCTCAATAAGCATATATATTTGAATGAATATATCAAATAAACATAGGCCTTGGCAATTATTTTTTCTTTTAATGCCATATTCTATTTTTAGGCCTTTGAACCACGTTTTTTTAGGTCCTTTTCAAACGGTGGCTTACTATTCGCAAATGATTATTATTCCTTTCGGAGCCCTTCCCCGTGCACAATTATATATATATTATTTTTATGTCTCACACAAGTCTCACGTGCAATGGATTTTGACATGCACTAGTCCTCCTAGGTCACAAATATGTAGATGACAAGATTGGTAGGAGAACACCTCACAAAGCTCAAATATAACATGTGACGATTATATTTCAAAAAAGCTCGTGCATGTGTGAATAGAGGTATACATAAATAGAATCCATTTAAACAACACAAAATCCAACTACTCCATGTAAGCATGGTAAAGAACATTTTAAGGATTGACAATCTTAACCAAAAGTTCTAGCCACATGTGAGCGAAAAAGTAAAGATTCTAACACAAGTACATGCCAAATAAAGTGTGTCAAACAAAATACACACAAAATGAAAATCTTTTTGAGTTTTTGAATTTTTAACCAAAAAAAAATATATATACTCAAAAGATAAACAAAAATCATTTGTATTTTTCATTAAGCCTAAATTACTAAACAAATAAAACACAAATAATAAACAAAAAACTTTTTTTATTTTTCATTTAAAGCAAACTAAAATGAAATAAATATAATACAAAAGATAAACAAAAATCATAATTCTAGCATGTGATTAAGCATGTAGCATAGACTAGAAAATGGTTAAACAAGCATACATTTAACATGAAGATATAACATGAAGTACAGAAGCTAAAGTATGCAAACACTAACACATTCAACCTTTAGATTTAGCAAGGGAGGAAGCATGTGATAGTAAATGAGAATCAAAAATCCTATTTTGTAAAGAAACTAAGTCGGATCTCCTAACCCAAACTAACGACGAGTGACTAACTCGGGGTGTAGGAATCTTGGCTACCTCAGTTGCCTTACGAAGGGATTTTCTAGGACCTCTTTTAAGATCAAAACAAAATTTTCTAAGATGACCTTTTCAACCACAATGTGAACACCTAAACTTACGGCTAAAAGATTTACCTAAGGAGTGATCTATAAAAGCTTTCCTAGTGGATTCTCCTAAAATATTGATTTTGGGTTTATGAGTTGATTCACTACAAGTATCGAAGCCTAAACCACACATGTCATTTTTCATTTGGACCGTGCCTAAGATTTTATCTAGTTTTTCGGACCTACACTCTAAATCAAATTTGACTTTGCTAGAGTCTTTTAGTTTATTTTCTAATTCTAAAATCTTAGACTCTAACAAAATATTCTTCTCCTCAAACCCGAGAAGCTCCTTTTTTAAGGACTCCATTAATCCCCTAAGGCTATCTCTCTCGCCTTCTATATATTTTAACTTCTTTCGAAGAGATCTCTCACATGTCCTAAGGTCTTCCACTAATGCACTCTCATCGATGACCTTGACACGCTCTCTTAAACACGATTCTAACTTGAAATTAGCTCTTTTCAATTTAATAGATTCTTCATATAATTCTTGAAAAGCAATTTGAAGTTCACTCACATCGACCTCTTCATTTTCACTCTCATTCTCTCTCTTTTTCACTCTCACTAGCATAAAAACAAGGGAATAAAAAACTTTGACCTCGGAAGTGTCATGTGTTTGAATATCTTCATGAGAAGATTCACTATCAGTGCTCACATGACTAGCCATAAATGCCACAAAGTTGGGCTTAGTGGGGGAATTGGGTCCCTCTTCCTTATCACTATCACTAAGGATCGCATTATATGAAATGGGTTGCTTACCTTCTCTCCTTAGTTTAGTGGGCATAACCCTCACAACCATAATACCTATTTGACTCATCCCTATTAATGTTTTCATTAAAAGTTTTAGGGATCTTTTCGGCTTTGTCATGCTTATAAGTTTTAAATTTCTTAAAATCATTTTTGAATTTATCTTTGTTAAATTTAAGAAATTTTTGAAATTTCCTAGCAAACAAGGCCATATCTTCCGAGTAACTATCACTATCACTCTCACTCTCTACTACTTGTTTTTCCTCTTTTCGGGCTTTTAAAGCAACGCCCTTTTCTATTTTCTTTTCAGTTTTAGAGGAAAACATGTCTAGTTCATAGGTTTGTAAATCACCTACGAGCTCTTCTTATTTCATAGAGGCTAAAGTTGGTAAAGAATTTAAAACGGTCACTTTTGGAATAAATCTATCAGGTAGCGACCTTAAAAATTTTTTTACTACTCGATTATTGGGTACTTTCTCTCCCAAATTAAAAGATGAATTAACAATATCGGAAAGTCTAGCATAAAATTCATCAAAAGTTTCTTTTTTGTTTATTTTTATGGTTTCAAATTGAGTGATGAGGTTTTGGAGTTTCGAAGCTTTAACGACACTTGTACCTTCATGAGTGAGTTGTAAAATATCCCAAGCTTCTTTAGCAGTTTCACACGTCATAATACGTCGGAATTCATCCGGTGTGACCGTGCTAAACAAAGCATTTAAACCTCGGGAATTGAAATTAGAAACTTTAAATCCACTCTCACTCCATCTATCGTCCGGTTTGGGAACACGTTCATTATCTACTAAATGTGTTGGTGGGGACCACCCGTTAACAACAGACATTCAAACCCTCTCGTCGATATATTTAAGTGCCGATTTCATTCGCGCTTTTTAGTACACGTAATTAGAACCATCGAAATAGAAAATTTTGAGAATGGGGAAAATTTCATTTTAGCCAAATTTTTTTTAAAGGATCTTAACGAAATAATTTATCGTTTTGGCTCTGATACCAATATGAAGACGCGGTACCCCCAATTTTTTAAAGTCTTACCAAAAATTAAATCAATTTTCTTTTTAAATATGCGAAAGCGAGATGGTTTAATTAAACAAATTTTAATTTATCTCAAATTAAAATTAAACCAAGTCAAATATGATGGAACACACACACAATTTTAATTTCACTTAAACACAATTAATTTAACCCAAGTCCTAGAAGTTTGCCCAAGTCATATTTTCAATATTACCAAATTAGGCCAAACCAATTTTAACAAATTAAACGACGACTTGAATTAAATTGATATATACCCAAATTTTATATACACCAAATTAAACAAGTAGTGATATAAACCAAATTTTATCTTTTTACCTAAGCATGCGTTCTAGGTGATTTTGCAAGATAAAATAAATAATGAATCACTACGCCGCGATGTATGAGGAAAAATCCACAACGGGAAAAAACCTCGGGTGACCCTAGTCTTAAGTCCACTAAGTATGTTTTTATAATTACAAGACAGATGACTTACTTCCTCGACTCGACCCCTTTCAAGCCTTGACGCATATTCTTGTAAACACCTCCGCCTAGTCGACAACCCCGGAACTCCACCGAAATCTTGGACTTCACTAATGAGACATTAGGTACATCGTCAACCACACATGGTGCCTTTCACCATGTGAGAATGCCGCAGCAAAACGATGAACTTCTTCTTTGAGGGAGGTAGAATTAAACTCAAACTTCTCTTCTTCAAGGCGTAAAGATAAACCGGTGCCAAACACTCCAAACAAGATATTTCTATGGAAGCTTGGAATAAAAAAACTATGGGTGTAAAACATAAGTGTTTTTTAAAGATTATTCTTTGAAAAATAAACACTCAAACATGAAAATTTTCTACTTTGAATTTTGCTCTAAAACACTCTCTTGGAGGTTGTAGGATATAAAAAAGTTAATTAGAAAAAGTTAGTTCCCGCACATAATTATTCTGGCAAAACAGTAGTGGGAACAAAAGTGGGAAGGTGGAAAAAACTGCTCAAAACTGCCACAAAAATTGTTCCCGCCAAATCTCATTCGAACGAGATTTTTATTCGAATGAAGTCTCATTTGAACGAGCCTTCTACGAAGTTCCAGTGTATAAAAGTTGAACTCGTTAGAAATCTCGTTGGAATTCTCGTTCGAACATCATTTTCGTTCGAACGACAATTCGAACGACATTCCAGTGGACAAATAGGGAACTCGTTGGCAAACCTCGTTTGAACGACATTCTCATTCGAACAAAAACTCGTTCAAACGACAATATCGAACGAACTTCCAGAAAGCATAAATTTCGATTTTTAGCCCATAAACATTATATAGTTTATTTTAAAGTTTTAATAAAACCTTTTTGAAAATAAACTATAATTTTTAAAATAAAATTCACCAAATACAAATTGTTCTAAGCTCCTATATATATATATAATGCATTCATACCTTAGGAGCAAAGAACCATGTTGATGACGAAGAAACGAGGCACAACAAACTCGGCAATATGATGAAGCTTTATACTCTTGGCCACTACGTCTTCAACTAACCCGTCATAGGCTTGAATGGATACAATTAAAACTATCCTATGACATAAACCTTTTTGTTCGGAATTGAGCCAAAACTACATTAAGACTCAATTGGAGAATTGTGTCCTTACATTGTTAATGAGCTAGTTCAAGCACCAATAGTAGCTTCAACTGCTTCTTTGGGCGGGGCCCGTGTACTTGGTAATACTTCTGCACCATGCATTCCTCAAGTGCAAGTAAGCGATAGTGCTTCGCATACCCGACGGCCATCTGACAGTGATAGCATTTTCAGTATTCATCCACCTCAGGCATCCCCCGAGGTGGTTGTGCGACAAACTTTGGCCAGTTTTCCCTTCTGTTCTGACTGAGGGTCCCCGTTTATTGATCGAACGATTACTATCTCACTTTCCTTCGACCTTTACTGTTTGCTATCTGCATCCACTTCCTAGGATGATGGATGGCCGATTGTTTGGGATCGCGATGGTATTAGAGGATATTCTCATTACCCACTTATGTCCCTTAGCCCTGACACTATTAAAACTTTATTGGGTAGTGTTAACGCGTTAACCAATGATGGTTTTTCTATGACATGGCTGGTGGAGCTGCTGCGGAGTTTCAAAAATAGTGATTTTCCCCGCGTCTATAATTTCCTCCAGAATTCCCATCGCGAGCAGGTGGGTGTCCCTAAAGAACTTGTGGGTCTGGAATCCCAATTGCTGGTGACTGAGCAAGAAGTGCAATAGGCTCGCGAGGCGATTGCTCGTGCGGAGGCACAATTGGTTGAAAAAGAGTAGGAGTTAGAAACCATCTATCAGGCCCAAGAAATTTACCAGAAGAATCTAGCTGACCTTGTTGCAGAGCAGAGCCAGCTTGAGTAGAATCTTCCCCCCATCACCACTATCTACTTGGCTAAGAGAATCTTCTCTTTATTATGGACGACCCTTAACTTCATTATTTAGCGTTTCTTTTGTTGGTCTTTCCCATTTCTGGGAACTTTTGAATTTTTTTAACTTTTGAATCTTCCCCCACATCACCACAATGCTATCGCTTATTTGAAATAAAGAAACGTTGGAAACTTTGGTGTTTCCTTTCCTTTTTATTATTTTAATTGAATATTAGCTACGCTTATACATCAATGCTAAGTACATCATGTATAATAAAGGGCTCAATCAATGAATTTGTGAAAATAAAATATTAATCTAGCATGTGCCCTATGAAAAACAAATTGACTATGTTAAACGGGTGAGCCCCATTGCTTTAAAGCATACATCTATAGTTTAAACAAACAACAAAAACACAAGTCATTGTCCAGGAGCGACATAACATACATTCAGACGTAATAAATATTCAGCCACTTGTTCAATTTGAAAGTCACATTATCTTCCAGCTTAGATATCTCGCAGTAGCTCGAATCGTGGGCTGCTCGAATGATATAAGGCCCTTCCCAGTTTGCTTCGAACTTTGGTAGCGACAAGCCTCTTATGTGTCTCGTGCATGTTTTTAGAACCGAGTCTCCTTCCTTGAACTTCCTTGGCCTCACCAATTGATCGTAAGATCTGGATAACTGCTTCCTATATATCTCGAAGTACCTCGCGGCATTATCCCTATGTTCTTCCAAGGCTTCGAATTGTACATAGAGGCTGTGAGGGAGCATAGCGCTTCATAGGTTGTAACAAGGGGAAGGTACCTCGAACTCAACTGGCAGCACAACTTCTTCCCCAAATACTAAAGAGAATGGCGTGTACCCTATTGGCTTTCTCTTCATCGTTCGATAGGCCTATAGAACTTTGGGGATTTTGTCATCCCACGTTCTAGGAAAGTCCTCTAACATCTTTGCCAAAATATTCACCAATGTCTTTTTGGTAGCTTCTGCTTTCCCATTGTACTTTGGGTAGGCCACTGTTGACTTGTGATGGATGATGGAATACTTTTCCATGAGCAAGCTCACTTCACTGTTCACGAAGGCAGTACCATTATCCGATAAAAACACCTTTGGGATGCCAAAGCGATAAATGATGTATTCCTTCATAAATCGAGCTACTACCCCCGCAGTGGCATTTTTGAGTGGTATGGCCTCTGCCCACTTTGTGATACATTCTGTGGCTACTAAAATCCATATATTTCCTCGTGATAAAGGGTTGATGGCTCCTACCAGGTTAAAGGCCCAAGTATGGAATGGGAATAGTGTGGATAGCGAGTGCAGGTCCACTGAAGGGGCATGGATCATATTCCCGTATAGTTGGTAGGCTTTGCACTTTCTAACAAAGTCATATGAGTCTTTCTTCATCGAAGGTCAGTAGTAGCCCAAGGTCATTAGCTAATTATAAAGTTTGTCTCCCCCAATATGACCTGGCTCGTGAGCTTGCTTCAATACTTCTTCGGCCTCTTCGCTTCTTATTAACCTTAGGGGTCTATCCTGATAGCCTCATCGGTATAACCACCCATCTTGCATGAAGTACCTCGGTATTCGCCTCCTTATCTTCGTAGTATCCTCTTTATCTGCTGGCATTAATCCACCTATCAAAAAGTCCATGTAGGGCTATCTCTAGTCTTGCGATTAGTCGATGAAGTTGCACTCTGCCACTTGATAGAAAATGCAGCACTTCGAGCACCCTCTTTGTACTGCGGTGACTTCTTGTCTCACCGAGGGCCAGTAGTACCCTGCCCGATGTATCCTTCTGTATAGAGGGATCTCAGTGGTCTCATATCTATTCTCGTATATTTCGATCAATCTTCTCCTAGCCTCTTCGGGATCCACACACATGGACAACCAACCTCCCTTACTCTTATAATATAAGTTGTCCCTAGCAACAAAGTATTGTGCTAATTCAGCCAAGCTAAGTGGTCCTTCCCCTCTCTCTAACTACTTTTTGATTTCACCTCTCTAGTCATCTTTGTCTTCTGATGGTAGCATTCCAAATACTATTGAGGGGTAGTTCTCTTAGTGATTCGGACCACGATTGATTCTCCATCAAAGGTAATCTTTTGTGCGATGGTGGTATAGGCATCCATATGCTTGTTCATCGTTCGAGGGTGCCTTTTTATCTTTACCACCTAAAACTGGCCCAGTAATCGCTGGATGATCGTGCGGTAAGGCGCCAAACTCATATGCTTCAATGAAAATTCCCCCGTCACTTGCTTCACCACCAAGCTTGAGTCCCCTTTGATTGTTAGAACCTGAATGCCCCTGCTCAGCGCTTCGAGTAACCCGAGGACCAATGTGTGAAAACGTGTGACTGTGTGATAATTGATTAAATTCATAAATATCTAATTTGGCACACTTATTTAATTAGAGTCTATTTTTAAACAAACTAATTCAGCCCCTACACATGCATCTAAACATCATAAGAAATTCAACCCATGCATGAAAAATAAAGATGATCGATATAGGAAAAAACCCCTTTGGGGTAAAAACCTTTTATAACACTTTGAAGAATTCACAAGACCTTTGAATTACATACAACCTGATAATCGCCCACAAGTGTGTAATGCACGGTGCCTTCAACAAATCTTCAAAGATGCGAGATACAGCGAAATATCCTCCAGGCATCGGTTCGTCATCTTCGGCTCGTCCACACGCAGAATGACTACGCTCGGTATCTAACGATCAAAATTTGGAGATTCCTTCTCCACCAAGGTTGAACAAAAGCAAAGTTATTCTTTAAACGCAAAACATAATTCACTAAAGCAAGATGGGAGTTTTGTGAATTGTAAACAAAAGAGGATTAAAATCCTAAAAGAAGAAGCCTAAAGATTACTGCTTTGGCAGTGTTTCTGTTCTGGAAAACGTATGGACTTCTTAATGAAAATGTTACCATTTAATGAGTATTTATACAAAAATGCACTGCCTCAAAATCCGAGCTCGTTCGAACGAGAAGCATATGTCGCTCGAACGAAGGACACATGTCGTTTAAACGACATCGCGCGACTTCCAATCTCGTTCGAACTAGATGCTTATCTCGCGCGAACGACCTGGGCGTCAAAATCGAGGTCCGCTTCAAAACTTAGAAAAAATACTCATGTTCAATATTTGACGAAAAAGTCCGCTCCAACACTTAGAAAATATTTTGTAAAAATCTCCCAAAAGCTCTAAGTGAAAAGTAAAGGTATTTAAAACATAACCTTACCAAAGTAAACTTTGCGGAGTCTTGAATGATGAAGAACTTGATTAATTCAGATCTGTCTTTGATGTCGCTTACTCTTGAATGCTCTTCGATGGTGTATCGGTATATGACATAACAAATTGATAACGGACCTATGGAAATATGTCCTTACAAATCTCCCCCTATGTCTATGCCGGTACATACATAAAAAATCCTAATTATCAAAAACCAAAATGCCTATACAAATATACCCTCCCATTAATAAATTTGCAAGACTTCAAAACTGTTCTTCAATCATCTTTGTCAAATCTCAAAGCTTTTCTCATCAGGATGTGCAACATATCAATCTTCAATTTTGTACCTACACACATGAGATAAAGCAAAAACCTTCGTGACGCATCGAGTTTGAAATGATATAAGTATAAAGCAATAATAATCAAATCTCCCACATAATGCAAAAACTCCCCCATAACTGATAATTCTTTCTCCCCCTTTTTATGATGTCCCCAAATAGACAGATAAGAAGAAACAATCAAAACATGGAGTGTCACGATAAAATTACAAACATGGATCAAACTACGCTCATGCAAAGGGATATCTCAAAAGTCTCACAAACTATTTTTGGATTTTTTTATTTTTCATACAAAAATAAGATACCACTTTGAAAAATATGATACAAAAAATCACACCATGGATTTAATCTCAAACATCCAAGTCATGGAAACGTAATGAATGAGTGTGAACACATTCGATAGGTAAATAAACTCAATTAATCATATGTGCACGATGAATATGTGTACCCCTAACGAATGGACATCAAAAGAATACTTAGGTGTAAACATTTGTTGAATTTAAATGACATCGTCTTATACAAATCAACAAATCAATGTCAAAATGATTTCCACTCCAATAACATCCAAAACTATTTAGCACATTTTCAAGACTTTCAAGGACGTGCAAACCCGTTATAAAATCTCCAACCAAACTCCCTCATATATATTTTCTTTTTAGAGGTAATCTAAATTCTCAAACTTTGGAGAATTGGAGAAAAAACCTAAATGACCCATAATTTGGCATGAATTTCTTTTTATTGCCTTTAAATTTTTTTCGGGCTCTTTTAACCTCTTTGGACCCCGGATAATAAAATTCCTCCATTTTTTAGGTCCAATTTAACGATGGCTTAGTATTTGCAAAGGCTAAATGAACCTTTCACAGCCCTTCCCCGTTTTTAATAAAGCACACAAACTCACAAAACGGTTCTTAAATGCACAATTTCCTTATCAAACTTTATTGCGCTTGGTTTGTTTTAAGGACAGGATTGAAGTGAAAACACCCAACCAACATGTGATAAGACAAGCACAATAATCAAACAAATCCGTGCATGTGTGCAATAAAGGAAATCATGAGTCAAACATGTAGGAAGTAGCACTAAATTACATCTCGATGATTCCAAACATTGTAAAGCACATGGATGAATTGACCTATTGTCTCAAAACACTATCAAATAGTCACATGGATAAATGGAATGAAATTGTGACTCGGTCGTCCTATGTGACTATCCATAAAGGGTGCAAATAAAAAAAAATCTTTTTGTATTTTTCAAAATTTTACAAAACAAATATATACAAAAAGTACATGTCACAACGCTAGAAAAAATATATCAAAAAGCATAACTAGCGTATGACAAACATGCAAACACAATCATCTATATGATATGGAAAGAGAAGAATCATGTGCAAGCAAACGAGAATCAACTTGTCTAAAATCTAGTGCCCCTAAAAGTGATTTCCTAACCCAAATAGATGTGAAACGTCATGCGGGGGCTTTGGGAATCACGGGAACACTAGACATAAACTTCCTAGGACATTTTCCAAGATCAAAACAAAATCGCCTAAGGTGACCTTTCCTACCACAATATGAACATGTGTAAATGTGTGGAACGATACCTATGGGATGACCTTTTCTAACATCCTTGTAATTAGTTGACCATCTAAAACAAATAATGGTTTTAGCTTTAGCATTAGAAGCATGAAAACAAGATGAGACACTACCATCACTATCAAACCTACTCGAGCCTGTCAAATCAATTTTTAACTTCAAAATTTTTGACTCGAACAAAGAATTAGACTCTTCCAAATTAAGGGACGCTTTTTTCAAGTTTTCAATAATTCCTAAAAGCGTACTCTCTCTCCTTCAATTAAAACAAACTTTTTCCTAAGAGTCTCTTCACGCGCCACAAACTCATTGACTAAAATATTTTTATCATCTTTGGAACAAACACAAACCATTGAATTTTTAAGGTCCTCCAATTATTCTTCTAAAAATAGGACCTTATCATCACTCTCCTTCTTGGAAGATTTTAAAGAAACAAAGTCATGGTCCAAGGAAACAAGTTTTTCACGATAAAAATCTCTTTGATTTTGAACTGTTTGCAAAAGATCCAACGCGAATTTAAAACGAGAATTATCTTTTTCCAAAACTTTAATTCTTTTTGCAATCGTTAAATTTAAACGATTTATATCATCAAAATTTTGACTCATGTCATCAAAGGGGGGCATCCGATTAGATAAGTGCTCCATTGAAAAAATTGCGATTTTTCACAAAAACTGATTTTTAAAAAAATCAATGTCACACGATTTTGCGAAAAATAGGAATACGCGATAAATTGGCGCAACCTGCTCTGATACCAATTTGACGACGTGAGAAGTCAAATTGTATTAGGAAAAAAAACTTTAAAAATCAGGATCACTCGATAATTTAGAGTAACCCGCTCTGATACCAATTTGTGAAAACGTGGAGAAGTAAGGAGTGCCTTAAGCTTGTCCATGGCTTCCTGATGCATTATTTCCCATGCAAACTTCACGCCCTTCCTCAGTAACTCCATCAAGGGATGCATTACCTCAGCCAACCCCGGGATAAAACTCCTCAAATAGGACACCTTGCCAAGGAAACTTTTTAGTTCTTTCGCTGATTTCGATCTTGGAATGTCAAGGATGGCCCTTCGTTTGTCCAGGTCCATTTTCACTCCCTGGCGATTCACCACGAACCCTAAAAACTTCCCACTCGTCACCCCAAACGCACACTTGAAAGGGTTCATCTTTAAGTTATACTTCTTGCATTGAGTGAATACCCTCCTCAAGTCGTCTAGGTAGGATTCTTCTTTCTTGGACTTAATCACCAAGTCATCAATAAAAAACTCCACAGTCTTGTGGAAAAGGTCGTGGAATATGGCCATCATCATCCTCTGGTAGGTGGCTCCTGCGTTCTTCAATCCGAAAGGCATGACTGTGTACATAAAATTACCCAAGGGTGTCTGAAATACAGTCTTCTCCGCATTAACTGGATCTATTTTTATCTGATTATAACCTACATACCCGTCCACGAAGATATACATCTCATGGCCCATTGCTGCGTCGATCAATCAATCAATGAAGGGCAGTGGGAATTCGTCCTTCAGGCATGCTCGATTCAGATACTTGAAATCTACACATATCCTGATTTGGCTTTTATCTTTCTTTCCAACAGGTACAATACTGGACAGCCATACCGGGTGATGTATCGGCACTATAAACACCACCGCGAGCAGCCTCTGTACTTCTTCCTTGATCTTTAAATCTAACTCTGCTTTGTATGTTCGAGTGGCCTATTTCACCGGGATAGCTGAGGGTTAGACATTCAGTCTGTGGCTACTTACCTCTGTGTTAACCCCAAGCATCTCGGTGTACTTCCATGCGAAGACATCTTTGAACTCCACCAAAAGCTTGATTAACCCCTCTCGAGGGGCTCCCTCCAAGTCCTTCGAGATAAAGATAGGGTTCAAATCCCCGCCTTCCTAGCCAAATCGATCTTTTTTAATCCATGGATCTATGGCCCGGGGAGATCTTTCATGCATTCCGTCTCTTCCTTTACTTTTTCTATAAACTCTTGGATCCCAGAGTTATCAATCACTAGGCATTTCCCCTGGTTATCCACCAAGAAACATTCATATTTCGTATCAGCTTTATCGTCCAGTCTCTCGGCTTCTCGCTCACACCTTCATAGTCTATAAATAATTATGCTGTTAGGCAAAACCACTCGCTTGCACTATCGGGTCGCGTATCTTTTTAAAGGTCTCTTTATATGATTCTCATCCGCCTTCTTCACTGTTCACCTACTAAGGATGCTTTGCGTCTGAACTTGGTGCTCAATGGGGTCGATTCGCGGGGTTATTCGATCACGAAGTTATCTTGATAGGCTAGGGGGACTTACTGCCCCTAGATCACGTTCTTCTTCATAAGTCACAATCATTCGAGCAGGTGCCCGCACCTTCTCTCGAGTTAACGGGATCCTTATCCCCCCGGTATATCTTATCACCATAGTAGCTTCTTCTACCAGATTAGTATAGAAAGCTGCATCAACCATATAGGCCTCTTTCTTTGCAAAAGGTTTATTAGTAGCCTGTATCACCACGTCCTTACCCTTTATGTTTGCCTTAGCACATTGGTGATAGGTGGAGGGCACCAACCCATGGTTGTGCATCCATACTCTTCCTACCAATAGCTGGTATGACGACTCGCAATTCATGATGTGGAATTTAATATGGGAAGTGATGTTCCCCATCATAATTCCCACATTGACGTAGCCCACTGACTTGGAGGACTACTTGTCATAAGTCGATATTGCCAACGAATGGGGCACTATCCTCGTCTCCTACAACCCGGTGGCATAGAAGGATCCCACAGGCATTATGTTGATGGATTCCCCCCATCCAACAATAATCGTAAAAAAATGCAGTCGTTCACCGATGCAGTAATATATAAAGGCCTATTGTGTGGGTACCTGATCATCCTATCTGCCTTCGATAACGTGACCTCCGAGAGATATCTACTCACCATCTTAGCCATAGGCCCCTTCCATTTCAAATGTGGGGCCATATTGTTCTTTGCAATCTCTAGAATGACCCTTGTAACTTCCAGTCGGGAATTTTAAGGCAGGCCAACCTGGTCGAAGAACCAACCAAACTTTAGCCAACGGGTCATAGCTGCACACGCAAGCCATGGATTCATCCGATCATCCTCGAGCTCATAAACTTCTTCCACGTCTCTATACGCAGCCTCATCATATGCTATCATTGCGTCGACCTTTCCTAGAGAATTGGCTCCCATCTGCCTGCTGAGCATATCATCAGTGTCATATGCTTCTCCTTCTTAGTCATCTCAATCTTCAGTCGCATCATCTAAGTGTAGGCAAGCCAACTCGAAAGTGCATTCTTCGAGAGAATTATTGAAGCCTCTCCCAGTGGTGCCTTTAGGGTCATTCCCCCCGATCCATTATTCCATCATTGATCGCTCGGCCTCCTCGTCGAAGGCGCTAGCCATATGGGCCTCGTGGGGTGGTAAAGGGATGTCATTTACATTTTTCTGCCGCAACTCAATGTCTCCATTCTTCACATGGTGGTCAATCAACCTCCTTAATGAAAAACATACTTTAGTAGGATGATTTACCCTATTATAGAGTGCACAATAATGGGATTTCTCTCTGTCTTCTCGAGTGAGCGACGCGGTGTGGATATTAATCGGTCTATAAATTTTATCACGGACCATGAGATCGTACATGTTCAAAGATTTCTCCACCATGCAAGGTAGCTCTGGAGGATATTTTTCATCTTCAAACCTTCTCTTGTTACTTCTACCCCGTTTTCTTCTTCTACCTCCAATAACTCTTTCTCTACCACCATCATCCGCGTAGTTAATCCTCGAGGGTACTCCCCTCCCCGAGGTAACTGTTGGCCTCATCGACAAGCTAGGCAAAGTGGGAGGTGGTACTATTAGTTTTACCACTAATGCGATATTCCTTATCGCCTTTAAGAAGGCTACGAACGCACCTCTCTTGTCTCGTTAATTAGGTGACATATGCATTTGGGAAACAAGTCTTCTATGCATACTTGTAAAAGCTTGTCCTATCGCATCTCCTCACGCACATCTAGGGAACGCTCACAAAACCTTCGGATATAAGCCACAACATCCTCTCCTGGCTTCTGCTTCTCGTACACGAGCTGTGTGCGTGTGAACTCATCCTCAGCCAATAAAAACTTCTGCACAAACAAAATGTGCAATTCCTCCCAAGAACTTACACTACCAGGAGCTAGGTGGGAATACCACATGTAGGCTTTCTCTGTTAGGGATTTTGAGAACTCCCTTAGCCTTAACTTTTTATCATTGCAATGGGCCCCCAAATTCTCGATGAACCTTTTCACATGTTCCTTGGGATTCGAACCTTTCCCTGTGTACTTTATAAATATTGGGGGAATGTAACCCACAAAGTAGGGTTCGTTGTTATACTTCTCTAGGTAAGGAGTACAAAATTCATCACATATAGAGGAGCTCTCCCCCTTAGACACAGCTATGAACTTTAGCAGCTCTTTCTTCATATCTTCTAAACTGGCGGGCGAGGGGCTAGCTGACGATGGTGTCATTGTTATCGAGATCACTGAGGCTGGCACACCTACTCCTTAACTTACCATGAGAGCTGGGGCCGTTGGAGTCACTCCCTCATTTTGTGATGTCGATCCCATTGGGATCTTGGTAGGACACGCACCGCCTGAGGGTGGTGGAACCATGATGAAGGTGTTAACGAAAGCAGGCGCTGCCACTCCTCCAGTAACAACTGGAGCTCATATATTGGCTAGTGGTGTGGTGAAAGAACACACTCCTCTGGGGCTTCCAACATTGCTTGGGTTGCCAGAGTCTTAATGAACTCTGTGAATAGTCCTATTAACCCGTGCATCTGCGCGTGGCCCATTCCCCCTTGCATGGCCATCACCTCCGTGATACCAACACCTTGTGCACTAAGCTCTGTCCTTATCATTCTTCCCGCTTCAGGCAATGCGGCATCATTCACCTATTCTTCATGCTTCATGGCATCAAAATTAATGTTTCTAATGGTGTTATCCTCTGACATCTTTTCAAAAGAGAATACCTCCCCAACCAAGTCACCAAATGTAAGATGTGGGTTCTTTAAATACCGTTAGTATTAAGTGAAGCATAACCCCTTATCAAGATCGGGATTGACACCGTTAGATATAGAGTACAGGTCAGGGCCACAAGCGAATCAGAGACAAACATATTTAATATTCAAATTTGTAGTAAGGAACATGTTGACACAGACAATATATGGTAAACACAATAAATGAATGGGACAAGCAAGTAGCGTGATCGGAGGGAGAAATAACAATCACTCTAGGCACAATAAAGACAAGGCGGGAACTTCATGCTCAGTTAATGCCTAATGATGGGTGCATTGAATGTGTATGGGAGTTAATGCTCTCGCAGGAGTTCTATAGTACAAGGAAAATTGGGCAGCCATTCTGGGCTCTGGATCCTCTCTCCTTAATTTGTTTATTTTGGTCTTATTTATATGGAGGGAGAGGTTGCTCAAGTCAGCATGCCCTCAATCCCTTTGGTCTGGTGCATTAAATTCATGAGATACTACATTTAATGCATGGGATCTGGTAGTTTTGGCGGGAAAACATTCTATTGGTTGGAAGTATTGAAGTCATTAATAAAGGATATGACCTGTCAGCTCGAGGCTTACTCTAGGATGGCTATACGATCAGATTTGGTGAACTAGACCTGCCATCTTAAGGATAAAGGCACTTGAGTGCTGTATTCTTGAGTTCCTAAATGTCAGACGCCGTGACTTCAGGAAATGGTTCAAACAGTGGCTATTGTTTGGTTTTAAGTCACACCAGTCAGGTGGGATGGCACCGAAGGTACCTCGAGGAGGTGATCTTGAGGGGGCAAGTATAAAGGGAGATTGAATGACTCGAGGAGTTTCATTTGAGTAGGTAAGCAATGAGTAGGTTTGACTGACATTCGTCCTGAGTGAAGTTTTGTAAAGTGTGGCAAGAGGGTTGGTGATAATTCCCAATGTTTCCTTGTTCTCAATCCTCCAAACCATGTCCCTGCGAAGTTCCCAGGAGGAGGTTGCTTAATAGGGCTTGAAAGCCCTCCCATGCCATGCCAGGCATAGTCCCTCTTGGGTACCAAACAACCTCACTCAACGTATACATTCATAAGATAAAGTACATAATACAACATTCTATTTCTTATTACAAGATATTTTCATCCGGTGACTTCTGTTCTTCGAACTAGGTCCTTCGAGCTAGGTCCGTTGGAGTCTCTTCGAGGTAGAGCGCTGCGAGCTAATTGCTTGTGTAGAGTCTTCGAGGTGGGTCCTTCGAACCGCCCACATGGAGAATCTTAGAAGTGAGTTTGTTCGACGTGTTTCTTTATGAACAATCAATTCTCTTGGCTAAGTTAATCATCCATGTGGAGGGGGACACCCCCCACAAATATTAAATACCAATTGTGTCCATAATGCAATGTAGAATATAAATCGGCATAAAATATATGTGGTTTAACAAATCAGGCATCCATACGTCCATGGAGAGAAATTAATGAGTTTGTTTACTAGGAGAAAATATAAAGTGGAGTGCCAGGGTTGCTATTTGAGATTTCAAATCATAAGTACAAAGTGTGAGACTTAATAGGTTGTCAAAATGTGTCCATCTCATAAAGTAAGGTTTATTTATACATGCAACAGTCCTAGCTAGTCCCAACATTATATATGATCCAACTCTAGTGTGGTTGGTGTAACTCCCCGACCCGATTATGGATCACTATTGGGTCAACCCGCACCGACCCAAGGAGTTTAAAGGTGGAGGGAAAAAGTTCAATTTTATTATTTAAGGAAAACCTTTAATAACACCATTTATTAAGGAATAAATTATTGATTTTTAATTTAAGGAAATAAGTGATCAGTTTAAGTAATTGAATTGATGTACAAGGTTTATTTCTAAAAATTCGATTCAATCCACCATACTAATTAAATGAGAAATAAACCATAGTCATCCCTGTATTATTACATCACATGGCCAAAGTCCCGAATAAAAAGGTTTAAATGTCCCCATATTACCAATGTTTCAAAGGCAATTTATATAAAATCATAGATCCACTAGCGACATTGACTGCCCACTGGGGCCTTCTCTATGTCCTTCCCAACGTCCATACTCGATGTACCTGGGGTGGGGGTAAGGTCTTTGCATAAAAAGCAGGGGTGAGAGAATGCTCAGCAGGGTGGATGATACTAAGCTATACATTTTCTAAAAAATAATACATATGTATACCATGTATTTTAACAATTTAAAAAACATTTAATAATTTAGCTTCTATTAATGCAACTACCATACAATGCACCCGAGCGATATGTTCATACTCACACTTAGCCATTTTATACCGCCTTTCACCGGGTCTAGAGACTAATTAATCATATTTTATTCATTAGTCTCCATTTTATCCCACTTCATTAGGTTGTCTTATTCCAGTATCAATATTCATTTATAAATACAAATTTATATGGAAAGAGATGAAATCTCGGGCACCGATGTTACATTATCCTCACCTTAGGATATTTCATCCCCAAAATCAGAACGACCCACTAGGGAAAGAATTCGGGTACTTCTCCCGCATTTTCGTCTCGCATTCCTAAGTCGCACCTTCAACACCCTGAAACTCCCAAGGAACCTTCACCAAAGAAATGACCTTATTGCGTAGGACTCTTTCCATGTGATCCAGAATGGATACATGTCGCATTGGAAACATAAGATCTTTCGCCAACTTAATGCAGTTCTTGTCGATGATGTGTTGGGGATCGTGAAGATACTTCTTCAACTTGGAGCCGTGGAATACATTATGAACTTGGGATAACTATGGAGGTAGTGCTAAGCGATAAGATACATCCCCAATCTGTTCCAGGATCTCAAAGGGGTCGATACACCATGGGGCCACCTTCCCTTTTTGTCTGAATCACTAACTATCGATTTTAGCTCTAACTTTTAACATTACATGGTCACCTACTCAAAACTCCAGGGGCACCCAATGATTATCGGCATAATTTCTTTTTTGGCTCTATGTCGTCAAGATCCTTTGTCGAATTATCTGGACCTTATCCGTTATTTCTCTGATCAAGTTCAAATTGGTGAGATGCCTTTAACCCACTTTCGCCCACAAAATTGAGAGAGATATGGCCTCCCATAAAGGGCCTCATAAGGAGCCATCTCAATTCTTGCTTTTTAGCTATTGTTGTAGGAAAATTCGGAAAGATGCAGATTCTTCGCCCAACTACCTTGAAAGTCGAGTGCACAATCTCTCAACATGTCCTCCAAAATTTGGATGGTTCGTTCTGACTGCTCGTCAGTTTCAGGGTGATACGTCGTACTCATACTTAACTCGGTACCCAACTCTTTCTAAAACTTCTTCTAGAATCGAGACACAAATAGGGGGTCCTTATCTGATACAATCGAGAGCGAAACACCATAAAGTCTGACTATTTCGTGGACATATAGCCTTGCCAACTTAGCCACGTTGTCCTTGACCTTAATTCGTAAAAAAATGTGCGAATTTAGTGAGTTGATGCAGTATAACATGCACTATATCATGACCACACTTAAATCGTGGTAAGGCCGTGACAAAATCTATTGTGATATGATCCCATTTCCATTCCTCTATGGGTATTGGTTGCAATAGCCCTGCTGGCTTCTTATGCCCGAACTACAATTATGGACAAGTGTATCACTTAGCTACATATATCACCACAACCCTCTTCATCTCGGACCACCAGAAATCTCTACACAAGTCCTTATATATCTTCATTGCCCTGGGATGTATGTTAAAGCGCGAGTGATGGCCTCCGCCATCACCTCATTCTGAAGCTTATCAATCAACGAAATAATTAGCTGACCCTTGTATCGCACCCCACTGTTCTTATCCACAGTAAAAGTGTTGAATACTTCGCCATTTTGAATGCGATCACCGTATTGTGAAAACTCAGGATCATTTGATTGGGCGTTTGGAACTTTTTGCTGAATAAATGGCTTAGGCGCCGTACCCCAGAGGTACGCCATATCATAACCTCGTTGCACATGAAAATTAAACTTCTACATCTCGCCGAACATCCTTATCTGGTGATAACTCATCGCTGTTAGAGTGAGGCTAGACTTACTAGTGAGAGCGTCAACCATCACATTGGCCTTACCCGTATGATACTCTAATGAGAAGACATAGTCCTCCATCAATTCCATCCATCGTCTCTGATGGAGATTGAGATCACGTTGTGTGAAAATGTCCTGGAGGATTTTGTGATCTGAAAATAACTTAATAGTTCCCCGTATAGGTAATACCTCCATCTCTTAAGCTCAAACACCACAATGGTTAGATCTAAATCATGGGTGGGGTAGTTCCTTTCTTGTACCTTCAACTGACGGGATGCATTAGTGACTACCTGACCATTTTGCATCGATACTGTGACGAGTCCTGACCCCAAAGCATCATAATACACGGTGTAACCCTTGTCGCACTCTGGGAGGACAAGAATGAGAACAGAAGTCAACATGACCTTCAGTTTTTAAAAGGTCGACTTGTAATCCTCGGACCACTCAAAGTGAACATATTTTTGAGTCAACATGGTGAGGGGCAACGCCACCCTCGAGAAATCTAGCATAAATGTGCAGTAGTAACCAACCAAACCTAAGAAACTGCACACTTATGCGATTATCCTCAGCCTATCCCAGCTCAGAAGGACCTCGATCTTGGAAGGATCAACAAAAATGCTCTAAACAAAAATCACATGGCCAAGGAACTTGATCTCCTCCATCCAAAATTCACACTTGCTAAATTTATCATTCAATCGGTTCTCCCCGATCACTTGCAATGTCGTACGAAGGTTCTCCTCATGGTCTACATCCTAAGCCTAATAGATTAATATGTCATCCACAAAGACCCCTACAAATCGATCTAGGTAGGATAATAAATGTAATTCATCAAATTCATGAACATCTCTGGAGCATTAGTCAAACCGAAGGGCATTACTAGAAACTCGTAGTGCCCATACTGAGTCTGAAATGCCTTTTAGAAATATCCTCCTCCCTTATGTGCAACTAATGGTATCCGAATCGAAGGCCAATCTTTAAAAACTTGTCTACACTACGTAACTGGTCGAATAAATCGTCGCTACGGGGCATGGGGTATTTATCCTTCACCGTTACCCTATTTAACTGCCTGTAGTCAATGTAAAGTAGTAGAGAGTTGTCCTTTTTCTTAGAAAAGAGGATTAGAGATCCCCAAGGGACACACTAGGGCGAATGAATCCCTTACTAGTCAATTCCACCAATTGAACCCTTAGCACTTGCAATTTTATTGGAGTCATCCTGTGATGTGGTATAGAGATAGGGAAGACACCCTAATGCACCTCTATGGTAAAATCCACCTCCCGGTGTGGAAGTAATCCATGAAGATCATTCGGGAACACATTAGGAAACTCCCGCACCACTAAGTAGTCTACTAACATACCATCTGGCTTATATCGGGACACCAAACTGCTCAATCATCCAAAGTATCATTTCTGTTCCTGCACAATAGAGAAATTGCAAGTATAATCAACTCCAGGCTCACTACAAAAATGATTGCGAGACCCGTCTAGAATGGATATTGAGGCACTGTGTTGATGGCATTCGATGGTAGCATCAAAACATGACATCCAATCTATATCGAGGATCACCTTAAACCCATGCATGTCTATGAGAATCAAGTCATACTATGAAACACAATCTCCATCCATAACCACGCAACTATGGCATACCCTATTGATAATTATACCGTCACCAATCGAAAGTCATGTGGAGATAGGAGGATGAAACTGATACTCCCAAACAGAATGCTAAGGAGCTTAAATAAATAAATGTGATGTGCCTGAATCAAATAGTGCTTTAACCCATGTAATGAACAAAAGAATCATACCTTCCATCACGGATGGACCATCGAAAGGTGTAACAATTGTGACATGGAATAGACTCATCCAGGGTTTAACCTACTGCTCAGGCCGTCGGGCACCTGACCTGTCCCATGGCTACTCTGTCCCTAACTCGGACGCGAATGTCCACACTATGCCTCGCGAGCTGATGATAGCCCGAGGAGAACTACTATTGTAGATGTTAAGAGGGCTGAAGTAACTAGAACTCCAACCTGGCACATAATTGATAGTCTGCTAAATGCCCTGTTTATTGTATGAAGCTCTCAATAGGAAATCTCTCTTGAAATGATCGAGGGACCCACAAGAAAAATAGGTCCTCTCGATGGGGGCTAAAGGACTCTGATTGCTGGTACACTGGGTGGATGAATAACCCACCCATGGCAGCATTTAACTTTACAAAGAAGCCTCGAGCCCCCCTATTGAACTTCTTATGACTTTTGTTCTAGAACTCGTTGGGCTCCATCGTCTTTTCCCTAATGGACTTGCCATCCTCAGCATCTATTTCCAACCGGATAGCCTTGTTCACTGTCGACCTAAAGTTTATAGATTTATACCTTCCAGGTTCCGCCGAATGCCCAAGTTGAGGCCTTTAAAAAAAACCCCATTTTCTTAACCTCATCTCATTGTATCACGTCCACATACTTACACAAGCTCTCAAACTTCACACACTTACACAAGCTTTCGAATTTGACCAGGTACTTATTCACGAAAGTATTCCCCTGAATCAGATAAAGGAACTCATCCTTCTTGTCATCCTTGAATGCATGGGGAAAGTACGCTGTTGCACTGGTGGAGTAGGCGCTCCACCTGCATTGTGCTTGCTCCGTGAGATGAAATGTAGTTATCTTGACTTTGTGACCAATTGGCACATCTAGAATCTTCATGACTCGAGTGACTTCATCAAGCCACTCCTCTACAATGTCGGGTCAAGTTGCCCCATTAAATATGGGTGGGTGTAATCTCCACAACTCATTTAGGATGGAGGCGGAGGTAGTACTCTTAATCGTTCCATTATGATTGTCCATCTATGGTTGTGAGAGGGAGTCTGTGAGCTAGTGCACGGCTTGATCCATACATCTGAGCTCGCTATTATTTGACCCACTAGCCACATCACGACGTGGAGGCATCTAGACAAGAAGGGAGAGTTCAGTGCACGATGATATGAATTGAAAGCGATAGCGAAAGCAATTTACTTAACAATAACTAAAGCATTAACTACACATAAACGTATAAATATAGCATATTAAGAAAGTGTAAACACTCCGTCACACCCGAGGATTGCTTTGATACCATTTGTAACACCCCGACCCGAGTTTGGGTCATCGTTGGGTCAACCCGCACTGAATGAAGGAGTTAAAGGGGGATTAAAGACTAAATTATCAATTTTTAATTTGAGGAAAGAAGTGACCACCTTAAGTAATTAAATTGATGTACAAGGTTTATTTATAAAAATATGATTCAATTCGCAACACTAATTAAATGAGAAATAAACCATAGTCATCCCTGTATTATTACATCACATGGCCAAAGGCCATAATAAAAAGGTTTAAAAATTCTAAATTACCAACGTATCAAAGATAATTTATTAAATCACAGAGCCACTAGCTATGTTGACTACCCTCTGGGGCCTTACCAATGTCCTTCGTGACATCCCTACTCGATGTACCTGGGGTGAGGGGTTTTACATAAAAACAAGGGTGAGCGAAAGCTCAGCAGGGTGGGTAATACTAAGCTATATGTTTTCTACAAAAATACTATATGCATACCATGCATTTTAATAATTTTGAAAACGTTTAACAATTTAGCTTGTATTAATGCAACTAGCATGCAATGCACTCGAGCGATATTCTCATACTCACACTTAGCCATTTTATACCGCCCTTTACCGGGTCTACAGACTAATTCATCATATTTTATTCCTTAGTCTCCATTTTGTCTCATTTCATTCGTTTGCCTTATATACATTTTCGAGCACAACCACAATCATTTCCTTTTTTATTATATTTTTTCAGAATCTTTCAATATCCGTATACTTTAATGAGCTCCACACCTCTTGCTATACTACCATATGCTCTGTCCTGTGATTTTGGATCTTTCACCTAGGTCTCTGGGCCCTTCTTAATTATTCCTGGTGTCAACTGAGTCCATATTAATGTGCTTTAACATTTTAGCTATTGTCCACATTATTCTGTCATTTTACCATTTTTATTATTTTCACGGCTCATATCACCATTTCATGTCGTTTTGTCCATTTTATTCCTCTTTCACAAAAATCGTCTGATGAGGTCTAACGAGGAAGTCCGACCACTAGGACCCTCATTTTTATCAAATTTACCTATTCATCAACCTTGTGAAAAACATAGATAGTTCGTTTTGGCATAAAAATCATTATTTTTATTCAAAACCATCCTTTTTATGATTTTATGTTCAAAATCACACTTCATCATTTTATATCTCATTACATAAAATACATTCAATCATTTGAAGACTATTTTATAAAAATGTCTACTACCTTGCCCTATAATCACATGTAACCTTAAGTGTTATTTTTCTTTATTCTTAGCAATATTTATATCACATTTTAGGGATGTTTTTCCATACTTTAATGTTTTTCCATAAAGCTTGTTTTAAGCATCATTTATCAATTCTAAAATATCTTCTATTAGCATACTACATGTTTCCACACATGTTAGGGAGGATTTCAAGCCTATGGATCCCAAAATATGAGACTAAATAAGATATTAACATAGGTTTACATTTTTCATGCTTTCTCTCTATATATCAAGGTTGAAATGCCATTTATTCATCAAAATCCATTTAGGCTTTGTCTTCTTTAAAACTTCATTCTTGCAAGACTTGAATATACTAGAAAATATCTTCCTTTTTAGCATTTAATCACATCTAGCCTGAATCTTACAAATTTTTCATAGCTTAAACCTTTTAAAACTTAGAGAGAGGACCCTACCTTAAGGTTTGAAGAGGAGAACAAGGAAGAAGATGACGATGGAAGCTCTAGACTCCAAAATACTCCAAAAGCTCTTCAAAAGTACCCCAAAGCTATCTTGAGTGCTCCCACTTTCTTCACTCAACCCAACTTCTACTTAGCCAGGATTGTAGAGGATGTTGGAAATGGGGTGGAAATGGTGTATTATGGTGGAGGTGTGGTGCAAAAATGGTAGGAGTGAGTTAGGAAGGATGAAATGCTCTTGAGAGAGAGAGAGAGAGAGTATGCCTAATATAAAAATGGTCGGGAATAACCCACCACTCCTCTCTCTCTTATAACCCCCCAAACCCAATGAAATGATTTTACCCAAGGGTCTCCCCATGCCAATCACACTTTATTTGATTTGGTACACTATAGGTTGACACCTCATTGATCCAATGGCTCATTTGTTAACGACACATTAAAAACATGCAGATTTTTGGATTCAGCTCCCGGTCATTTGAACGACTTTGGGTCTCATTCGAATGAGATCCCTCCTCATTCGAACAAGCACTTGACGAGGTACTAACGAGGCCAAAATCTATGGTTAAAAAGGGATGTGAGAATCATCTCGTTCGAACAGTAGAACCCCCTCGTCCGAATGGCTAAGAACTTCATTCGAATGTGCCCTTCTGACGGGATTCCATAGAGCGAGGAAAATCAACCATTTCCTAAGTAGTTAAATATTCGTTCGATCTTCATTCAAACGACTCTTTCGAATGACATAGACTCCTCATTCGAACGACTTCATATTTCTACTATATAAGATTTAATCCATAAAACTCCGATCGATAAGCACGAAGGCCACAATGATGGTCCAATCTCAATATTCGTTCACAAATACAAATTTACATGGAAAGAGATGAAATCATGAGCACAGGTGTTACAACCACCCTCTCCTTTATCTAATCGACATCGTTATATTTGAGTCGTTGTTAGATTGTTATACTAAGATACTAGTTGAGTGTTATATTCCTGACTCTGAATGATTCTGACCTTGGGCTACCTCTGTTAAGTGGGTGGTCGACCATAGTATAAGGGTAGTTTGAGAACGTATATCACATGTCACGGATAGTGGGACATGTATGGTTTACTTCCTTTCATGTAACATTTTAATATAAATGAACCCCCCTCAATCTAGATCATCACATAACTTTATTCCGCTTTGATTGTACTCTCCTTTTAATTCTAAACTCGTTGCATTATTATTGTCTTCAGGGTTTGCCCGCCACTTTACCAGTATTATCATTTTTTAGCCCAATGCTCCCGTAAGTGCAAAAGTATTTCAATCAGGTTTTTATCTAAATCGACTTAATTTATCTTTTGAATTTTGTATTTTGTGACTTTCACTCTGTTGGTAACTCATGATTTACTTACCAATTGATATTATGATCGACGTGCAACCTTTCATGCTGAGGGTTGATGCGCCCAACCATCTCGGGCATAATGTAATACCCCAGATTTTTGGTATTTATTTAATGATTATTAGTTGTGGGAATATAATAATAAATTGGATTTAATTATTACTTGAGTGAATTAATAATAATAATAATAAAATGCATGTTTAGATGATAATTAAATTTGCATATTGTGTGATTTATTTGTGTCACATGTTATATTTAATTAAATGGTGTAATTAATTAAGTTGGACTATATGCGATATGGGTAAAATAAGTATGTATGTATTTTATTTTACGTTGCGAGGTATTATTATGAGTTATGAGGCACTACCATTTTCAGCGGACTTTAAAGTGATATAGAGGTCCGATTATGTATTTTTATTGTTCTAAGCTGGTCTCGAGACGTACATAAACTCTTAGGGTAAATTTTGGAGCATTTTGGGTTTTGGTCTCATTTGTAGGCTAAAAAAATAGGTCTAATAGGATCTATGAACTCTAGAATTAATTAGGAGAGTAAAACCTCATTAATCACATATTTCACATCAGAGAAATAAACACTAGCATTCTTTTATTAGTATTTTTTTAAAATTTCTTATAACCGTAATGTGTATTCTTACTCTATTTGCATTCTTTAATTATTATTATTTTTCCTTTTTTTATAACCATAATATGTATTGTGATGATTCTCGTGAACATATTTTGATTGTACTTCTAGTTTTCTTTAAGTTTTTTGATGACTAATAGATTGGTGATACAAAGAATAATAGAAAAACTATATGTATAATATATGTTTTCTATCTTGACCAATACATCTTATTTTACTTTATTTTTGATTGTTATGATTTGGGATTGTTTCAAATATTGTATTCAATTGTTATTGGGAGTTAGTGATTCGATTTATTTCATTATAAAAATAGATTATCTATTAGAATTAGTAGCATTCATTGCAATGTTTATCCGAAAACCATTATCAATCGTTATTTTTTTTTTGGCCCGTGTGAAAATTGTGTCGTGATATCACCATGAATGTCACTATAGACAAATTTTCCTATGATAATTTTAATTTGTTTGGAAAATTAAGTAATAGAAAAATTAAAGCTGATATTCACTTTAATAACATAATGGTACAAAGACAAACCCAAAATATTGAAAGTGATATTTATGGGTTAACATATCTCAATGTGTAAACAAATAATTGAGCAAAATTTTGAACTTACACATCTCATAGTGTAAAAAATGAACCTTGCAACTTAATTGTTATAAAAAAATTTGCGATATAACTCGCTTTTTTGTTGAGTTTTTTAGAAAAAAATTTGACGATTTTATATCCTGCATCTATTTCTCTACAATATATCTCATCATATCTCCTCCTATGTAAACCTCAAAGTTTAATACAACCCTCTATTTGTAATTGACTTGCTTGGGTGCTATTTCTGTTGTGTTTTTTGGGATGTGAGAGTTCTTTTGGGTGGCTCTAAGGGCACCCCATTTATTACTCCATAATACCACAAGAGATTTTTACATTGTTTTTCTAAGGGCCACCACATAGTATATATATATTTTTATCTTTCTCTTAACCATTCTCCCAAATCATTTTCTCTCTCAAAACAAGTTTTTCTCAACCATTCTCTCAATAAAAATCCTACATAAACTTTTCATTCAAACCTTAGAAAAACTTCATCAACAAATTACCATATTAATTATCGAAACAACATGATAGCTAGGGGTTTCAACCGTTAAAGATTCAAAAACTAATGGATGTGTTAACAATGGGTGTGGCAACCCTAAAACTAGTAAAAATAGCCCAAATATTTTGTTTAATGTAATTTTTGTTGCGAAATTACGTTTTTTTTGTTTCCTTTAACTCTAGAAAAAATTAAACTCAAAAATGAAAATTTACAGTGGTTCGATATCGGGCTCCCGAGGAAATTTACAATGGTTTGTTTTTCATTGATAAGAACGTTTTAAACTTTATTAGTTTTTTAAACATTATTAGTATTTTATGATGATTGTTAATAAGGTTTTAAACATTATCAAATATGTCAAAATCCTATTTTTTATGTGGATAATTTTAATGATGTTGAGTACCAATCTAATTGAATGGATGTTGATGAAGATTTGTTGGTCTTTGAAGTTGAGGTCTTGATTGTTTATGTTTAGATGTTTTAAATTTAGAATCTCTTATATTTAGAGAGAATGAGGGAAAGGGAAAAATAAAAATTTTGAACTTTAAGTGGTGGTAGCCCTTGTGGACGTATAATGGAGTACATAATGGGTTAGTGCGGTATTTTAGAGTTAAAATTATCTTGCAGTATTTTAAATCAAATATTGGGGGGGACTTAATGTCACCCTTTTTATATGAGATACTTTTGGGAAATTATTTTTTTCATGGACCTTCATTGTTCAGTTTAGTTTTGACTATTTCGGGTTCTGGGTTATTTGGGTTTTGGTAGATATGATAGTCAAAAATTATATTTTTGCTAATCCTATAATTGTCTTATCTTCATTCATGAGATTCTTTTAATATGGTTTTGGGTTATTCGAGTTTTGGTATATATGATAGTCAAAAATCATTTTTCTGCTAATCTCTTAGCATTCTCCTATTACATAAGCAAAACCACCTACAATTGTATTGTCATAATTAATGAGACTATTTTAGAGTGATTTTTCTGTTGATGATTATTTTGTAAAGTTTTTATACAAGATATTTTGAATTTTTATGGGTTTGATTAGATTGTTAGTGTTCTATATTATCTCCATATTGGATTTTCAAAAATCGGATAATTCACCTTTTTCTCGAAAATCACATGATTTCATACTTTACTTTTGCTTTGAGTCAAGTAATTCTCTCCAATCTATTTTTAATAGATTTATTTAGATACATAAAATTTTAGAAAAATGGTTACTAAAACTTCTTTTGATTTGTTTAGAAGATCAATTTGACAAATTACTTCGAATTGAGTACATAGGAAACACTTGAGAACACACGGGGATTTGAGATTGATAGATTTCTTGGCTCAAAATTTGGATTTAATTGGGTAAAGAGTTAGTGTGCAATGGCTATTTCAGATTAGGATAAAAGCATGGAGGAAGGGAGGTGGGGGCATGTGGAGGCTCAAGCCCCCACGTTCAGTTTTTTATATATGTAAATAAGCTTTAGGGTAAAATGCAAAAGTTTAAAATTTGGGGTAAAAAATCTAAATACTAATACCGTATGAGGTTTGGCTTATCACTTTCAAACCACACTCCACCACCTTTTACTTCAAACCTCCCCTCTCATCTCCTCCACACACAATCAGTGACCCCTCACCTCCTCCTTTATTCTGGTAAGCCGCAAACCTAACTCATTTATTTTTGTTATGGATAACATGTTTGACTTGGTCAACGAGCTAAGAGATAATTTGATTGAATCAATGGTGTCGAATGTGCTATTTTGCCAACTCAGCGCATTAAAATGATAAATACACCCCCATAATATCTTTTATAGTTGTTACCTCATTTTTTTTACAAAAAACACCAAATCATTAAATGTCCATAACTTCGAATCTACAAATCCAAATTTCATGAAATTTATATATTTGGAATCTACTCGTCAAGATCTATCAAACAACACCTATATTTAATATTTTTTGATGAAAAATTGAAACAGATAAATTTATTGTTATTGTAAACTCTCCATATTTTTCGACAAAAACTCCATTTTTTGGCAAAAACTCTTCTTCTCCAGCTAGAGCAATGGTACCGCTGACGTGGCCCAAAAAAAATAAAAAATAGACAAAGAGAGAGAGAGAAATGAGGAGAGAGAAATACTTCGACGAGAATTTTTGGTTGGCTATTTCCGACGAGTTTGTGACGGAGTGAGGATGGAGGTGGAGGTTGGGCTGCTAGAGAAAGAAAGAGGGTGGGGTTATGTGTTTGTTTTTAGTGAGAGAGAGAGTAAATAGGTTTACAATGAGTATATGTGAGGGTACATTTGTCTGTATATATGTAATCTATAATGGAAAAGGACTTGATACATGAAAAATCAAATCGGATTTGAAGCATTTTTTTACTCAATAAAAGGGATTAGCCCATAAGAATGCCTTTTTATTATTCATGTTTTTTTACTCTCATTTCATTAACTCTATTTTTATGGTTTCATTTTCTAGGGTTTTACTTTTTATATCAATCAATTTATTTCTCGCCTGTTATAATCACTCCTTCTATTTTTCATGTTACTTCTTATCTCTCTTATTCTCTATTTCCCATGCCCTTAATTTTAGCATTAATATTGAGATGAATTTTAGGGATGAATTTTAGTATAATTTAAAATTAAAATGTTATAGTTTTATGGAATGAAAATTCACAAATTGAAATGTTATTGTGTTTCGTTTGTTAGAAATTGATGAACATATTTATGCGTTAATATATAACTTATAAAGAGATATTTTAAAAGAAAACCCATGTTATCATCCACATCACCTATTGAGTGCAATTGTGAACATGAGTGAATAAACCTTTAACATTACAAACTATTTTAGAATTTATATTTAATTCTAAATATTTAAGAAATTTTTGGTAAACGCTTAGGAATAACCTCAAAACGAATTCGGCTCGGGGGATCCTATTCCCGACCCCCTCTCTGAACATATTGGCTCCATCTCTAGATAGGAGATTAGAGGGTATGTAATTTATCCTTCTAGATTCTATTATACTTGTAATTTATTTAGATATATTGGAATCGGGCCTCTCTGTAGATGTGGATAAATGTCTTCTTGTTGTTTTCTCTTGATTTACATCTTTATTGTGCTTGTCATTATTACTATTTTATCTTGATTATATCCGAGGTCATCGTTGATTAGAGGTTGTCTTAACAAATTGTGTATAATGGGAATAACAAAGTAAGAAGCACACTTTGTAAAATAGGGGTGAGATTAAAGAATTGGTGGGTACATCTAAAATAAACTGAATGCTTATTGCATCCAGTGGTGGAGCCATAGTGTAGCTTGGGTGGGATAGTGCCCCACCTAGGATTTAAAAAAAATGTATATACACTAACTCAATCCAAACTCTATTGAGGTGCACCAAATCAAGAGAACTCCAAGGTCCTTTAGTATTTGAGAAGGGATTTTTTTATATAGAAGTGTATATGTTTTCTATTTCTGTTAACCGTGTTACTTTCGATATCTCTATCATCTCAACTAGTCTTTTTAGATTACAAGTGAGTAATAGCCAAAACAATGTGTATCTTAGAGTTCCTTATTCACTTTTAAAATTTAAAAGTTTATAGTATATTTGTAACTAACTTGAGGGAAAAAAATATAAATACAATAATTTATTTACGCATGTTTATTTTCTGATCATATTATATCTTAATTTTATCTTGTTTCTTTTGTGACTTGTGGTAACTTATATTTTTGCTATTGTGGATCAATATTAGTTCTATTATGGTTATTTTTTGAAGTTTTTTCGTGAATCAGACACTTTGACTCAATTAAAATTTGATTGTAATATTAATTGAGTTAATAATATTTGATTGAATATTTTTGATAATATAAAAATAACCCTAATTTTTTTTATCTTGGGGACCCCCGCCCCTAAATCCTCATAAATTTTAGATCCTTTGCATTTTCAAGTTCTTCGAGTGCCCCACCCATGAACATTTTCGGGCTCCGCCACTGATCACATCATTACATTTTAAACACTATAGAGTGATTAATATGACAAAAACGGGTGAGAACTAATGTATAAAGAAATAAATAAATTGAACGTTATCTTTGCGAGGGTGCATCTTTTCGCTCCATTATTTTTTGTCTTTTTTTTTTGTCCTAACGGGCTTTTGTCTCGTGATTATCCTCTATAATGATCCAGAAAACTTGTAGTGATTTTTTTCCCTATATGATTAATATGCTATCTTTTTGTTTGGAGGAGGTTTGAGAAGCTTTGAGAAGATGCCTTCACCTATGCTTTCATTTTGAAGGCTCTAAACATGGATCCTACCCTTGGGTCAGAGCCTAACTGATTATGGTTTCTGTTTCTAATCATGTCACCCCCTCGGTAAATATAATTGCCTACAAAGTGGCTCTGTTTGGTTCAAGGTAAAATATTTTTATCCGCTGTGAATTTCATTTGGTTCGGTGAAATAATTTTTATCACGATGAAAAGTAAAATGGTGATTTTTTTCCACATATTTATAACTAAATTTTTGTTCGTTTGTAAGCGTTGATACAAAAAATTATGTATCTACGTAGAATAATCAAGAGTAAACACTTGTCTCCTTAGATGGAAATAATGCTAGTCAACAACCACTCATTTAGCCTCGAAGATAGTTACTCGACATGCATGCCGAGCAACATGAAGAATGCAGACCATTGAAGTAAATGAACATGCACCACTTGAAGGAAACAACCAATGGTCCTTCCATACGTCGTCTAGACTATCAACCATCACATTCATTATGTACGGGTGTAAGTGCTTGAGTCTGTAAAGGCATTCCAACCCTTGATCTTCAGATCACTATAAATAAATTGTATTCCTTTCACAAAAGGCAAGAAACATATTGGAATCTAGGATATTCTTCTTAACAAGAATACCTAGCTTGTTTTAATCAATCAAATTAATACAATAACAATGGACGTAGGCTTTCTTACACAGCCGAACCACTTTAAAAACTCTTTGTCTTTTACTTGATTATTTCATTACATTTATATTTTACCTATCATTAGAAAATTGGATCTAGTCCATTTTTTGACATTAACAAATTGGTGCCGTCTGTGGGAACGAATGTCTAATTGTTGTTCTCTTTCTCGTATACCCTTGTTCAAGGGAAGATAAATTATCCTGAGCCTAGTGCCAGAAATAAAGGCAACCCAACCGTTCCATCTGCTCTGCCCGCAATTGCAGACATAAATGGAATTCTCGCCAGTATTGCCAAGGGTCAAGATGAAATACAGGAGATAATGAGACAACTAGCTCAATTATTACAAGCTAGATCTTCAGCTCTTTCCAGGCAACAAACGGTTCCTTCGCCAAGGAGTGATATGCCATCTCCGACTCCTAGGCACATGTCGACATAGATATTCCATATCTTTATGAGATATGTCTTACCGTCCAGGAGTGAGTTCATCGCTCAGATCCACAGAATTCTATGATGACAATTATCTCTCTTCTGAAAGACCAAACGTTTTGAAAAGATTGAGTAGAGCTTCACTTTTTGACCGTTTAGGATCCTAAGCAAACAAAAATCCTCTAAGAGAGCTATCCATAACTAATCAACACCCATCCAACCACCGTGCAACCTCAATCAAGTCTTGATAAAGTGTTCAAGAATCTGTTTACGTCGAGCAGACTTCTCAGGAAGAGAGTTCAGCGCAAACACATGATCGGGATAGTCGAGCTACACCACACAAGTTTGATGCAGGCAATCAGTGATGGAAATGATCGATCCGGCGATTAGAAGATCGGCTAGAAGAGATGGCAAAGGCAAAGAATCCATTACCGAGGAATTTCATCAAGGGATCTCCTTTCATTCAGGCAATTGTTGATTTCCCAACTCAGACCAAATTTAAAACTCTAGTGGTTACCCCAAAATATGATGGTAAATTCGATCCAGTTTTACACATTGAGCAATACCAAGATGCAATTGACATATATTCAGTTCCTGATGAGATGAGATGTAGAGATTTTTCTAGAACCATTACTAGTTCAACCCAAATATTATACAATAACTTGCCCCAAGGACAAATTTCCACCTCCAACCAGCTCGCTTAGCTGTTCATTAATAACTTCTATTTTGGTGCCAAGCCAGTGAAGAGAGTAACCTATCTCTTGAGTGTCAGGCAGTGAGTAAGGGAAACCACAAGAGAATACATCACTCATTTTAACAACGAGAAACTGGAAGTGGTTGACTATGAGGAGAAAACATCCATCAGCACACTAATGAGTGGATTGCTTTCAAAAAATCTATACTATGCTTTGGCTAAAACCATGACTAAACTCATGATTAAGGTAGGAAAGATTATGAACGCCGAGGAAGCAATGGCAGTAAAGTAAATTCCAGCTATCAAGCCTAAGAAGAAGGAGCAGAAAGAGAAGAAACCAAAGGAGGATAAGCTCAAAATGTATGAAGCATATACCTCATTGACAATAGGTATTCACCACATCCTAAAGGAAATTAAACACAATAAAGATTTTCGATGGCCAGAGAAGCTGAGGGTAACACCTAACATGATGGACAAATCTAAATATTATTAGTTCCACAAGGATCATGGCCATATGATAACTTTATTATTCTGAAGAACAAGGTAGAATCCCTCATTATTTGAGGAAATCTAAATAAATTTGTTGATCGACGTGAAAGTCAAGAAATAAGAGAAAGGTCAAATTTTCCCTACAAACCCAGAGATGACAGGAAGCAAAATCATGCGGATGGTTGTGAAAATGATCCCGACCTGCCGAAGAAGCCTAAGCAACCTAAACAAGAGGTAGCTATTATAAGTTTTGGATCTTTTAATTGTCACGTGATTAGAGGTGGCGATGCAGGAGGAGGAGATCAAACTGTAAAGAGAAAGGCCTTCCTAAATGAAGCCCATGCCTGTTCTTATATATAAGGAATCAACCTGAATGAAGATGATAGGCCCAGGAAAGTCAATAGATACAAACTGGTAATCGACTTTTCCAAGAACAACCTCTTTGGGGTACTGTGTCCCCATAATGATCTATTGGTCGTCAAGTTTAGAATCCAGTATGCCAGCGTGGACAGGGTTTTAATTGATAATGGGACCTCGACTGATATCACATTTTATCCATGCTTTCAGAATTTAGATTTGAAACTCAGTCACTTGGAACCATACCATATTCCATTGATATATTTTTACGAAAAAAAGTCTACCCACTGGGGATAGTCAAGCTAAAAGTGTTATTAGGCACCCGATCGGTGAGCTGCACTGAAAAGATACACTTGTTTATCATGGTAAAAAATATTCAATCTGCATATAATGTGATCTTCGATAGGGTAGGACTAATGAAGTTTGAACCTCTACCCTCCACACTACATCCGTGTTTGAAGTTCCTTACTCACTTTGGGGTGGGTGTAGTGAAAGGTGACCAACATATGGCCAGAGAATGTTATTACTCCTCAGCCGAGCAAGAAGACTTGTTTGATTTGAGTAAAAAGACCACCACTTATCAGGTAGATACTACGAAGCCCAACAACGAGTTAGAAGTTGAGACTCTGGATCCCCAAGATGAGATGGAGTTAGTCAAATGGCAGATTATTAAAGCCACTGAAAGCATAGTCCTGGATGATGATAAATCGGAGAGAACCACCCATATCGGCTCCACACTGGATCCACTCCTTAAATAGGAATTTATTGCATTCTTGAGACAACAAAGAAATGTGTTTGCTTGGAGTCACGAGGATATGCCTGGGATTGATCCCAACTTCCTCTATTATGATCTCAACATTAATAAGGATGCCAAGCCGATCACGCGAAGGCGTAGGGTGTTTAGTCCAAAGAAAAATCAAGTTTTATAGGAATAGGTTAAGAAACTACAAAGGACCAATTCATTGAAGAAGTCAAATATCCAGCCTGGTTGGCCAACGTTGTGATGGTCAAAAAGAAAAATTATAAGTGGAGGATGTGTATAGATTTGACTGATTTTAATAAAGCCTTCCCAAAGGACCACTTTCCCCAACCTAGAATTGATCAGTGGGTGGATGCTACATCAAGACATGAGCTGTTAAGATTCATGGATGCTTATTCTGGGTATAACCAGATAAGAATGAAACAAAAATATAGGAAAATCACTTCTTTCATCACCAGTCGAGGTACTTATTGCTACAATGTAATGCCCTTCAGGCTCAAAAATGATGGATCAACATACCATAGATTGGTCAATAAGGTGTTTAAAGCGCATATTGGGAAGAATATGGAGGTTTATGTGGATGATATGTTGACTAAAAGCAAAAGGGCTTCAAATTATATCAAAGACCACAGTCAGACTTTTGATCAGTTGGAGAAGCATAAGATGAAGCTAAACCCGACCATATGTGGGTTCGGTATGCAAAAATGAATCTTCCTAGGCTTTATAGTAAATCAAAGGAGAATTGAAGCCAATCCATCCAAAATAAAACCTCTAATAGAAATGCAGTCGTCGACTTGCAAGAAGGATATACAAAGGCTTACTGGTAGAGTAGAAGCTTTAAACAAGTTTATTTCTTGGGCAACAGATAGGTGTTTGCCATTTTTCAAGGTGTTGAGAAAGACCTTTGAGTGGAATGCAAAATATGAAGAAGCGTTTCAAGAATTGAAGAAGTATTTGGGATCACCACCTTTATTATCCCGACCAATTTTGGGAGAGAGATTGTACTTGTACTTAGCTATTTCTGAGTCTGTAATTAGCTCAACACTGGTTCGATTGGAAAATGGGATCCAAAAACTAATCTACTACATCAGCAAAGCATTTTGAAGAGCTAAAATCAGGAATTTCCGCTTGGAAAACTGGTTTTAGCACTCATTGAAGCCTCTAGGCATATGAATCCTTATTTCCAAGAACACACCATAGTTGTAAATACTGATTTACCTATTCGATAAGCACTCCATAAACCTGAAAAGTCAGGAAGATTGATGTACTGATTTTCGGGAAGAGAGATCAACTCAAAAGCATATTAAAGTCATAGACGACCAACCTGATCATCCAGAACTCAAGAAATGGATAAAAAATATACAGAGGAGAGCAAAAGATATTCCGCCATGGAATCCTGGCTAAAAAGATTTAATAATGACATTCCATTTTAAAACTTATATGTGGATGGATCCTCTTGCGCAACTATAAGTGGATTGGGTATTATTCTTAATACTCCTGATGATATGGATATTGAATAAGCCCTGATATTTTAATTCAAGACATCAAACAATGAAGCTGAATATGAAGCTCTGATAGTCGAACTGTAATTAGGCAATTCATTAGGCACTGATCAAGTAGTGGCATACAATGATTCACAGTTGGTTGTCAATCAAGTGCTTCATTAATATGGAGTCAAGGGAGAGTTGATAATTAGATATTTAACCAAGACTATGGAAGTCATTTATAAATGTATAGGTGTGCAAATGAACAGGATATCAAGAATAACTAACGCCTGAGCTGATGCACTTACTCGGCTAGCTTCAGCAATAAGAATTAAAGTCTGGAGAAGCATTACAATTGAAATCTTAGCCAATAGGAGCATAAACGAGGATCTAATGGTCAGTTTCATCACTGTAGATTTGGGACCTTCCTGGATGGATTCGATCACGGCTTACATTGAAGATGGAATCCTACCAGCTAATCCTAAAGAAGCAAAAAAGCTCTGATACAAAGCATCTAAGTATGTGTTGGACAAAGGAGTTTTATATAAAAGGGGACTAACTATCTCCTTATTACGTTGTGTTCATTCGTTGGAGGTGGAAGATTTGATTAAGGAGGTGAATTAAGGTTCTTGTGGAGCTCATTCAGCTGGTCGGTCGTTGCTCCAAAGAATCAACACACTGGGAAATACTGGCCAACTATGAGGGCAGATTGTAAGGCATTCGCAAGAAAGTGTGATAAATGCCAGAGGTTCTCTGCAATTTATAAAGCACCCAACGTTTCTCTAGCACCTATTACCTCACCTTGGCCATTCTCTATTTGGGGAATTGACTTGGTTGGCCTCTGCCGACCACCAAATGCAGGTTTAAGTACTTGATAGTTGCAGTTGATTACTTCATCAAATGGGTGGAGGCAGAGCCATTGATAGAAATGCCTTATGAGAAGGTGTACCAATTTATATGGAAAAGCATCATATGTAGTTTAAAGCATACTAACCATGCGACCTAGTTTGACAATAATGAATTTGAAGCATACCGTGTCTTGTCCAAGATCCAGAAACTCAATTCTACACCAGGCCATCCACAAAGCCACGGTCAGATGGAAGTAACAAATAGAACCTTAGTCAATGGACTGAAGAAGAGACTTCATGCTGCCAAGGGAAACTGGACCAATAAATTACATTATGTTCTTTGGGCTTACAGAACAACGTCGAGAACAACAATCGGATAAACACCTTATATGCTTGCATTTAGGACAGAATCCATGGTACCAGCCAAAATAGGCCTACTAATTCATAGGGTGATAAATTTTGATTCTCCAACAAGTGACTTGATGAGACGACTGGATTTAGACATATTGGAGGAAGTCCGAGAAGATGCCGTCTCAAAAGTGCTATGTACCAACACATGAGTGCTCGCTTTTACAACAAAAGGGTCAAGTTGACCAACTTAAAAGAAGGCAACTATGTCCTTAAGAAGGTCATCCAGAAGCACAACAAGCTTGAGGCCAATTGGCATGACCCATACCGTATTTCTGCAGTCATCCGACCAGGGACTTATCGACTTGAGATAGTTGATGGGGAGGAGTTCAAGAACCTGTGGAACACCGAGCACCTTTGAAAATATTATCAGTGATTAAATGGATAGACATATTGTACTTCTTTTTACTTTATGTTCAGCACAACTATTTTTTAAGTTCAATAAAATCTTGATTTTAGTTCCTTCAAATTTTTTGACTTTTTTTCGGAGTACGACGATATACATCACCCATAAACAACTAATAAAAAATGTCTTTTGGTTTTCAGCTCCTGCCAATTAACATCATGTACTTAATTAGGTTAAAGTTATCTGCCGATCAGCAAATCATCCTTAATCAGGTTGAACTTATCAAATTCGAGATGCACCAACAACTTAAGGCACGATCATATCTTGCTCGAGTTATCACTTCATGTATGACTTCATATGTACAAGTCACGAACAAAAAGTTATGACTTCCTTTATGAATTTGTATTAACAAGTCACGAACAAGAAGTACTACTCGACTAATTTAAATACATGAATACACTCCTAACACACTTAGTCGGCATTAATAATTTACCTCATGTATGACTTCATCTTTGACAAGTCAAGAACAAGAAGTTTGTAAAACTTCGTATACAACTTACACAGTTAAAAATAAGTTTTACCCTACCAAGTTAAATTCAGGAAGACATGTATACATTCCTAATAATTGGAATACACATATATATTCCTCATACACTTGGCCACCGCTGATAACTAATTCTAAACTTGGATTAATAAAACTATTTATAGTTTCATCTAAGTGCATTAGTAGAATCTATGGACATACAATCACAGTTTAATAATTAATTATTAAATGATAATTTAGTTGACTAATTGATTAAATAAATCAAAGTTTGACAACATAAAGCAAAAGCATAAATTTTTATTCAAATTTTAACTGTATTACATTCAAGATCAAATGAATACAAAATACCTAAAAAATATTCTAGTGGATGTTTTCCTCGAGCTTTAGAAGTTTGTTGCACTCTCTCCATACTAGCAGGAGGATCATCTAGAGTCATAGGAGAATTGATAAAGTTGAAATCCCTCAACATTTGCTTGTTACTACTGCTCGGCCTGTCAATTAGATGAGGGGAGAAACTATTTTTTGCACATCATGTAACTCATAATCTCCTAGGTACCTTATGATTAAACATTGGGGCATAACATCAAGAGAGATCCATGATATGTCCAACTTGAAGGGAGGCTTGTCACAATCCAGTAGACCAGGATCATTCCAGTACCATAACTCACTGTTTCGATTATATTGCAGTAAGGTTAGACAGTTGGTCCATCCCCATTTATAAACTTCACGATGGCTCTGGGCAAGATGATCGTCAACATGGCTAAAGGGCCTCATTATATCCTTCCATCCACACCTACCTAGGTTGTTTGTGAAATTGAAAGGTTAACCTTTCAATATGATATTGAAGTTTCTTCAAAACATCACACTTCACTTTTAACTGAATAGCTTAGTCGGCGATGGATTTATACTTAACTTCAAGTTTGATGGACAACTCAACAATGGCCTGATTATTTGCCTTTAATTGGACTTCCTGGTCAACCAGTGTTTTTCTAGTTCTTGCCTCTTCTATAGTTAGTAGGACAACTCTTTGTTATCTTGAAGTTTTCCCAGGTTTTATTTTCTGCATTATTTCAAGTTCTTCTACTAGTCTGGCATTTTCGGCCTCCAAGAATGAAGCACCTTCATCTACACCACCAGCAAATGACTTTTTCAAGTTGTCCCACTCATTTATGAGCTTATTGTTCTCTTATTCCAGAAGTTTGGCTCTTTGCCTAGCTTCATATAATTCTAGAATCAAAAGGAACTCTTTTCTTCTATATATAGAGGCATACTGTTCAAGCTTCTTCTCAAAGCCCCAACCTTCACTTAAAGATTTTTACTTTGCTTCATAGTCGACATGGAGCGAAATCAAAGTAAACTTTTATTTTTCTTACAGATCTTCAATCATCTCATAGTAGGTAACATTATTTGCCACTGCCCTGTCCAGTAAGCAATAAATGTGGATGTATGACTCCTTAACTTGGTCGGAAGAATTTAGGTCAAGAAAGCCTACCAAGTCTTCTTCGGACAAAGGAACATGACCAACTTTTAGCAAATTTTTACTCCGCCTTAGCAGGTTGGATTCAATAGAAACAATATCCTGTTTCCTAGCATCAAACTGAAAATTAAAAAGGTAAGAACATAAGTGTAATTACAAGGAAAACATAAGACAGAGAGTATGATTTCATGAAGACAACTTAGCCAAGCAAGAAGGCATAAGTAAGAAAAATACAACACATTTGGCCAGAAAGAAGTATTTCATTAATGAACAGAAGGTGTTACATAATGGTCCCATTACAAGGCAAATGCACAAAAATAAAAACAAAGGATTTAAACCTTATCCTTGTCCTGAAAATTACTTCCAGAGGGTTGGTTAGCAGAAGGGGTGACTTTCTCAATGAGATTTAAAGTAGACCCAATAGGCTGAAGGGAGGATTCCCCAGATCCCTCCTCATCATCAAAATCTTCCTCCAAGTTTGGAGGAGAGCCTGGATCATGCCTTAAGAATAATTCAGAGTCCTCTGTAGTGCTGACCTCCTTGTGGGCCTCCGACCAACTATCCTTAAAGGAATTCTTCCTAACAAACTCAATCAGGGTGGAGGCAGCCAGAAGCGCCTTGTACCAACCTTTATTGAAATAGTCATATTTATTTTTGTTATTCCTGGCCTTCTCTACAAATAACTCAGAGATCAGACCAGCAACTTTCTCCTCAATAGATTTCAGGAGATCTTAATTATCTACTAATTTCTCTTGATCCACCTTGTCCCTAGCATTAGCAGCTGTCAAACTAGTCTCAGCAGTCACCAGTATTCCCTCAGCAATAAAGGCTCTATTATTGGCTTTCTTCAGTTGTGCCTCCTAAGCTTTTTTCTTAGACTCAAATAATTGCTTCGAAGTCTCCACAAATTACTTCAAACCCTCAAGGGCCTCCTTAACATCTCCTCCCAAAGAATGGATTTGATCGTCCTTCTCCAATATTTGATTGAAATTGACCAAAAATTGCATGAAGGACAACATTAGATTACAAGGAATACAAGGAGAAAATAGGACATTAAAAGAAAGTAGTGGAGGGTAAAGAGTTACCGTAGATAAAATTTGGCAAACATTTTCTGCCAACTTCAATCGTGGCAGAGGGGAAAGAGTTTCTCTATCACTAGAGCGAGTACCAATCTTGATTAATTTCCTAGCCACACCAAAATGAATAACAACTGAGGATGACCCTGCAACAATCAAATCCTCTTGAATCTTCTCGACCAATTCCTAGTCGACAACAGTTTTCTTAACTTACTTCTCATACAAACCTTTTCTTATCCTTTTAAATTAAGGAGATGCAGTATCAACTTCCTCACTAACGATGACTTGAGGAACTTTATTTTTCTCAATAACTTTTGAAATTTTTTCTAGTTTCTTGGGATCATCACCCTTGATAGTCTTCTCGGTAGCTCTCTTACTAGTTAAAGACAAAGCTCCAATCATCAAATCAGGGACTTTTCTCTTTCCCATAACAACCAGTAAATAGGAGGGAACAATATAAATATCTAAGGACTCAAAAGAAGGTTAATCCCCAAAGTCCTTCTCGGCACCAGTAAATTCCTCAACTGAAGAAGTAGGGACTGGTTCCTCTTTAAGATGTACGGGGGCTTGAGCAGCAGCAGTGGTAGGCCTAAAAACAAAGGAGGTGATTAAACTCCTGTATTACAACAGGTACGAGGAAACTCTTGGATGTTCCTCACCAATTCTTTGGTGAATTCCCCACAGTAATTTTAACTCACGAATGTTAACGTCCTCATCTTTAAGGCACTTCTTCTTACTCTTAACTATGTAAAACAAAACGAGAAACTATTAGTCAACATATAATCAAACAGTTGGTCAACACAAAGAAAATACAATAATTAAATTCAACAACCTATGCGATGCCTTACTTGGGGGCACCTGGGCCCATCATACACCTCTCCTCTTTGAAGAGGAGTGTGTTACTAATTCTTCGCAATAAATCCATAGTCAAAATTATCTTTATTAGAGTCTGGCAAAATTGACAACCAAGGATCTATTAGTAAACTTAGTCTTCATATAGTAAGTACCATCACTGGTAACCCATTTGTAACAAAACATTAACTCAGGAATGCCTATGTGGGTTCCATGTATTTGATTGAGCCTATATATATATATCCCATTTACCACTCTCCAAGTATTGGTGGCTACCCTAGTAGGAACGACATCAAAATACTGACAAAACTCTAGACAAAAGTGATTGGGGGGAAAAGTAAAACCACATTCATCCATGAACAAGGAGGGAATCTAGTGACCATTCGGTAATGAAAACACCTCAGCAGGGGGTAAAGACATATCAACCTCTACCAAATCAGGAATATTCCTTTCCCGCCTAAATTCATCTAGAGAATCCACGTGAACTATGTAAACCATGGTTACAATAAAGAAAGAAAGAAAATGTAAAGAAAGAGAAGAAGAGAGCTTATAGAAAAAAATGAGGGTATGATGCAAAGAATGCTCAAAGACAGAGAACTTGGAGAAGAAGAAAAGTTTGAAAACTTGAAAATTTGTGGTATAAAAATCGACAAAACTCTTGTCTTTTATAGCGTACCTAGAAAACTGTGCAAGAAATGATTACCTGTATTAATGATTCACATTATGACGGCCTCACAGTACTAAAAGCATGAAAATACAAGTATACCCTTTGGCGGGTCGCTAATTTTCAAACTATTTATAAAAATGCCACCACGAGATCAAGATGTTGAAATTTTTCACAAGTCCCACAAGTCGGCCCACGCCGACCAACTTTGAAGAAAATATGCTCCATTATTTCAATGGAAACATAAAGAATGAATTATTGGGGACTTCTGTTGATACAAAAATTTATTTATCTACGTGGACCAATCAAGAATAAACACTTATCTCCTTGCATGGCAATAATCCTAGTCACCAACCACTCATTCAGCCCCGAAGATAGTTACTCGGTAGGCATGCGGACCAACATGAAGAATGTAGACCATCGAAGTAATTGAACAAACACCACTTGAAGGAAACAACCAAGGGCCCTTCCACACGTGGTCTAGACAGTCAACCATCACATTCATTATATACGAGTGTAAATGCTTGAATATATAAAGGCATTCCAACCCTTGATCTCTGGATCACTATAAATATATTGTATTCCTTTCACAAAAGGCAAGAAACATATTGGATTCTAGGCTATTCTTCTTAACAAGAATACCTAGCTTTCTGTAATCAATCAAATCAATACAATAATAGTGGATGTAGGCTTTCTCACACAGCCGAACCACTTTAAAAACACTTTGTCTTATACTTGATTATTTCATTACATTTTATATTTTATCTATGATTAGAAAATTGGATTTAGTCCATTTTTTGACATCAACAGTAAGCATGAATAACCTCATACCTTATAATTATGCAACTTGAAATGAAAATAGTAAAAAAAATATAACACTATTTAGATGAAAACTTATTTCACTATTTTAGCAATAGTGTGATGAAAAATATTCAAGTATGAACCAAGAAGACATGGGTTTCGGCACATAATTTTCTTTATTATTTTTTTTGTAACTTTAATATTGTTAAAAGGTGGAGACTTGAGACAAATGATCCCCCTTTTTAGGTTGAAAAAAAATCATGGGTTGTTGGTTATAGCGGGTTCCCAATTTCCTCCCCGCTGATTGTTATAAAGTAGCATAAACTATAATAGTTTGAGTTATTAGTTTAAAGTCTAAGGAAGATAGCCATGTCATATACCTTTTGTTGATTATTAGATGGAATTAAAAGTTGTGGACTAACTTGTCTCTCAATTTCTACAAAGAGGTAAATAATCAACACACAATGGGTACTATAGTGAAGAGTGGGAGTAGTGATTGCGCCAAAGCAACAAGTGAAAGCAAAGAGTGGAGAGAAAAATGCAGAGCCCGTCAAGTTGCTCAAGAATGAATAAACATGTGTGATAGACAACAATTTATGATAAAAATGATGTAAATGTTTGTATTGTGTGTTTTCTTATTACTATTGCACTATTATTCTGCTGATATTTTTGCATAAGTTAATTTTGAAATCACATTCCAATAGTGGTGTTTCCAATATAGTATATTATTTTTTCTTAATCCATTGATCCCAAAGTCCTCGAAAAATTATTGGTGAAATTAGTAACATCTAAATTCCAAAAGAGGTAAAAAGGTCTTTAATAAAATTACAATCAAATTTTTTTCATCCTCCTTCGTGGCCTATTTGTTTGAGTGGGATAAATCAAGTAAGAGAAGTTAACACATTAAGTTGAGAATCCTGATGGTATAATGTTTGGTTTTCATAAGAAGAAAATCAAGGGTATCCAAAGTTCGGTATAAGTTTTGGCCTATTATCGGTCATGAATCGGGTTTGGGTTTGTCTAGTTTTAAATTTGGCCAACAACATCTTTTTTGGTGGTCATAATCTAGGCCATTATCTAATTCAAGTTATTTACACGTTTTTCACTTGGCTTGGTTAATTAATTTAATTGTGAGCGTGCCAAACAAGGTTGTGGTATTGCCAACCAAAATATCTTAGCCTTGTGATAATATCAGGCGATTGTGTACTGTTCGATGCTTCAATTAAGAATACCTCTGCTTCCCTTAGGGAAGACTTTGAAGTGAGTACTAAATTGATACAATTAACTAAAGCAAAAGAAGCTGTAAATTGAATAAACTGAAATAAAAATAAAGTTTTAAAATAAAAGAAGGATAATTGCAGTAAAGTAAATGGTAACACTATGAAATTTAAAGCAATAAAGTAAAAAAGATCAAATGCAAAGAAATAAATTAAAAGAAATCAATAAAAAGGAAAAAAACTTTTAATAAACTATAAAATAAGATACAATTTACCTTATAATCTACTTTGAATGAAAGAAAAATAGTAAATAAACGAAAATAAATGGAAATAAAGGATAAAACAAGTAAATGTTGTTTTTTTGGGGAGGGAGTCATTTTTTCCATTATCTTCAAGTTGCTTATTTATTGAGTTTCTTACCACGTAACTGTCATGTAACTGCTAGGTGGTTGCCCAATTTGATTTTCCCACCTAGGTGCGTTAGTACTCCTATAAACCTTGCTTAGTGCTTAAATCACGTCAAATGTCTTGATATGCGTCAAATATTTAAGCTTCCTTTATAATCAATCCCATACATTTTACTCGACTATTATTTTCATTTAGTAATAATTGGACGGTAATAATGTGGTGTAAACATACCCTCCAAGCTAATTAATTTTTGCAAAAAGTAAGTGAATGATAAGCACCCAAAAGTGTCAAAATAAAACCCAAATATACGGTTTTTAATTGCTAATTCTCGATAAAATTGGTCTTATGCGCGTATATGTTTATCTTGTAGGTTAAGCGCTACTTATTGATAGGGCCAATACAATTCATACTTCCATAGAGTATTCAACAAGAGCCGCTACATGGACTCAGACAGACTGCGACGCCTTACAATTAGCCTTGGCATGCATTGCTGCATGGCCTCAGATGGGCCGCAACATCCTTTCGTGCACGGTCGCTGCCTAGGATCAAACAAGCCGCGGCACCCTTAAGACTAGCTGTTGCCTGGGCTCAAACAGGACCAACCCTTACTCATACAGTTGCCAGTTGCCCAACTTATGGAAGGATTCCTCATTCTTCATACTTATCTATGTGCCATGTGTTCTATGCACGTGACACCATCTTTACATCTCCTATAAACAGAGGTGCTCACCTAATATTGAAGGGGATCGAGAGAGGATTTACCCGATGAAGCCCTGCCAAAATCTCCACACTATATCTCTCTGTAGAGCTACACCCCTCTTGGGGGCTTACTTGGCCATAGCACTTTCAGTCATGTCTTCAAGGCCACATCTTGGGCTTCCAAATTTATTACATCCATGTATTCTCATCTCTTACCTCTCTTGTACGCCTCTAATGGCACCACGATCTTGTACTATACAACGTATATAATGAGAGTAAGGAAACAAAGTGGACGTAGGCTCATTTTTATAGCCAAGCCACTATATATCTAGTGTTTATGTCCTTTTACTTGCTCTATCACTAGTTTACATTTGACTTGGTGTTCAAGAGCAACATGTGTCCGATTTCTCGTATCATCAACCTAACACCGTCTGTGGGAACAAGGTATTTTTATCTTGTTTCTTCTTATCCAGGGTTCCAAATTCCTTATCTCATCTACGGGGATCCCTGGGTCCTGATCCCATAGGTGGGATTTCGATTGTCGATCCCTTACATTTGTGTAAAACCCGATGAGGAGATTTTTCCTTTTCAGATCTGCTATCGGTCTTCCTTTCTTTGACCATAGATCTATTTTCTATACCCCAATGACGTAGCCCCACCTAGCTAGTGTTGAAAAACACAAAAAGCTAAAGCTCCGTAAAGATGGGTAGCTAGGGATGAGTCCTACTTACTCATTTATGCTTTATTACCATCGTTTTCTTATTTTTTACAACCAAATTAGTGCTGTTTTACACTAAAGGACTGTTTTCGTCTTTAGTAAACTCCTAGTTGGCCTTTTTTTGTCACCTCTTGTGGGTAGAACTCAAGTTCTAAAATCCCGTTTATGCATTCATTTGCACTGTCTCAAGAAGGATGCGACCAGGCAGAACAATTACCTACAGGCCGCAACCCTTCCACTACAGTACATTTCCACCACTCAGTTCACCACCCAGAGGAAAAGGAAATCTGGTGGATTTTACCTTGAGAAAGCCACGATAATCACCTCATGTGTGCAATATGCCGTGGTCATAATAGTGCAACTTCGAAGATTACAAAACTTTTCATCCTTGTTATTATACTTAACTTATTCTCTGCATTCCTTGGTTTTCTCACCACTAGTTAGTTCATCTCAGAGTAGAGATTTCTAAAATAATAACACAACATAGACCATGGAGGGAACCTCAAAGGCAAGCACAAAGTGAGTGAAGAAGTTTACCAGTTGCTGAGCTACATTGATCACTTGTATGACTGTCAATCAACACTCTAAGACCAGGTTAACTTTCTGACACAGATGGTACTGACGTTGGAGACTGCAGCCTTCATCTCTGTACATGCCGCAACATTAGAAGTAGATGAAGCACCTTATACCTTTGACTTACTTAAGTCTATATTGTATAAGTGTTCATCTAGTTTGGAAATAGTGACAAAATTAGTTGTCTAACCTAGAATCCAAAGAACCTCAGACTTATTCACTCTCTAATCCTATTCAATGATCCAAACAAGGTATAAATTGAATCACACTACACACATTAGAAGTGCATACATGTGTATATATTGCTCATATTGATTGTGTGTTAAATTCCCCTTAAAATGTTGTTTTAATAATTTTTTGGGAATTTTTAAACATTTTAAAAATAATGTTTTCTTTAATAAAAGTTTGTTTATAAACTTTGTGGGGGTTAAAATGATATTATGCAAAATTATTTTTTCATGAGAATGTTTGATTGGGTAGAATATCAATGCGCCAAAGACTTTAGGGTGTTGCCTGTAATTAGTTTGGACGCGCGTTTGCCAGCCAATAACTTGCCAACACTTGTCAAGCTCCTGTTATCTCTTTTGTGTTTGTTTTGTGAGAGAGCAGCCTGGTGAATTGTGGATCGTTAGATCAAACGTTATCAACAACCTGCATGTGTTTAAAGACTATCCGTGTGTTATCACTGTGGACCAATCACCTTCGTTTTAACCACCGCTATCTTAGCACCCTTGGATCAAAGTCAATATTGGAAGACTGGATCTCAACCATTGATTGCTATCAGCGATCCAGAACCTTCCTTGGCTCCTATATAAACCCTATCATTCTCAGCCTTTTAAGACTTTTGGCAGTCGTCTAAATTGAGAGAAAAAAGAGAAGAGAGAAGTGAGAGAGAAGAGAGAAAAGAAATAAGAGAGAGAAAGGGAAACTGAGTTAGAGAAACCCTAACCCTAAACATCTTCAAACCATATTCAAACCTTCATAATTTTAAAACCCCAAACACAACCTTGAGTGTTTGAGAGAGAGTGGTGTTACTGGTTTGATAGTTTGTAGCTGTAACCTCTTTATCTGTGATCTTGTTACCAACTTAGACATTTTGGTGAGATCTGTATTTCTTTATCATAGAAATCTTAGATCTACACTATTGCATGTTATATATCACTAGATCTGCATATTTGTTTCTTTTTTTGTGAAAATCTTTGTTGATTTAAATCTGTAAATGTTTTATGTTTTCTGTTCTTGTGAAACTAAACCTTGGCCTAGTTGGATTCTCACTTGGAGATTTTCAATATCGAAAATATTTTCAAAAACTGAGATTGATTAAGATCTTGATCGATTTTGAAGCAAGATATCCGTGGAATCTGGGATAGATTAAAAGGTCAAAAGGTTTCAAGTTTTGTAAGAAAGAAAGAAAAGAAAATCACAGCATATAGTCTTTATATGTAATTTTCTAGGACTGTCTGTACAAACTAAGTGTGTGTGAGTTCATGCATGTGGATAGAAATCACATCACAAACACTTGACACACTACCACACTGAAAGTGTTGAGAATAAGATCAAAGATTATTGAGTCGACGCAAAGAAAGCTAAAGCAAAGTGGAAGTTATCAAAACTGGAAGAACATCATCCATAATCAGATCTACAAAGAAGTTAGAAGGACACCAAGTGGGGTATATTCCTAAACTTAGAATAGGCTGAGTTGTGTGCATGTATGTTGTTTTGTTTGTAACTGCTATTTGTTTTTAGTGGATTTTTTACTTTCGTGACTTAGAAGTCACCGTGGATGTTTCCTCTATTGGGAGAGGTTTTACCACGTTAAAAATAGTGTGTTCTGATTATCTTCATCTCCTCATCTCATTCTATAGTGTGCTGATATTTTTGAAACTTTCTTAGTTTTAAAACTAATTACAAAGTCTTGGTTATTATCGAACATAAGTTTTTGTAAACACAACTTGTTGTTTATCTATTTTATTTTCAAAAGAAAAGGGTTTCTTCAACAAACAATTCGGAGTTGCTTATACAGTTTAATCTTGTATTAAACGGCATTAGTAACGTCTTTTTCAGTAGAAACCTTCACATCCATGAAAAAGGCTACGAAAGAAGCAACAATGGCCTTTGCCAAAGTTCAAAAGAAGAAGCTGGAGCAACCAAAACTAGAAAAAGGCGATGAGACCTACACCTCGCTAATTTACCAAATTGAAGATATTTTGGGTCCCATCAGAGAAGAAAAATTTCTCCATTGACCTGAGAAGCTGAGGTCCCCTCCTCACAAGAGGGACCAACCCAAATGGTGCATTTTCCACAACGATCATGACCACGAAACAAATGATTTCCGTGCCCTGAAGAATGAGATTGAAAGGATCATCAGGAAGGGAGTGCTTCAGCAATTCCTGAAGGATGCTTAGGGGGTGAAGCCGATATCTGGGAGGTTGCTTGCTAGATTCCTTCCTTAGTGTCTATTTATTCACATTTCCCCTTCTTGAACTCTATCTATGAATCTTTTGTAGCTATATCTCAAAGACTTTTGTGTTTTGTTAAAGTCAATATACACATATATCTACATGAATGAATGAAAATTGTTAGACATATATTAATCTTTCCTTTCCTATTTATAAATCTAATGGGAGGCCTTCGTCTTAAACAGACTTAGTGGAACGTGATGACCAATTATACCATAGATTATTTGCTTATTTTGGGAGGAAAGGTCTATTGCGGAAACTGCCTTGCTTGGCAGTCGCACCCCTCTCAACGTAAGGCAACCATGGCTCACAATGCTCGTTAACTTTCGGGATGCTTCAATTAGCCACGAGGGATCACAATTCCCGTTCTTAACTTTAGGGATGCTTCAATTAGCCACGGGAGCTCACAATGTCCATTCTTAACTTTTGGGATGCTTCAATTAGCCACGACGGCTCACAATGATCGTTCTTAACTTTTGGGATGCTTCAATTACCCACGGTGCTCACAATACCTAGCCATGGATAACTTGATATATATCCGACTATAGCTTGGGGAAACTTTATAACACCTAGCTTGTGGAAGCCTGATAATAACCTAAAGGGGACAAGGACTTAATCGTTCATGGATAATCCTATATCTATTCAAAGGGGAAAGGACTTAATCATCTGCGGATAATCCTATATCTATTCAAAGGGGCCAAAGACTTAATCGTCTACGGCTATCTTAAATCTACATAAAGGGGTCAAGGACTTAATCATCTGCGGACAATCCTATACCTATATAAAGGGGCTAAGGACTTAATCGTCTGCGGATAATCCTATACTTCTACAGCAACATTAGATTAAAAGCATTCAAGATTGCCACCAAATTGAGTAAAAAATAGTTTCAGCATCACTAGCCGCGACTTATTCTCATGATAACGACAAGAGAATGGAAGTAAAACAAAGAGAATCAAAAGGATATTATTCAAGATTATATAAAGGAAAAGACGCGTGCAGTAAAAAAAGGTTAAAATATTCAAGATTATGATCGATATTGACTAAGGCCGCAACCTTACAACAAGAGGTCACGACCCCATACAAGTTCAGAAGGATCAAAATGTCTTCAAATCTGTATAATCAAAAGCAAATTCCAAGTTTAAAATGATGTTTATTCATCATAAAGATGATGTTATAAATGTCATAACAAAAAATGGTTATAAGATATCTATGATGCTGCGTCATCAACTTCATCTTCATCATCTAGACCGACCGTGGTCTTAGTCTCATCATCCTCTTCCACAACCTCTTCCATTAACTGCTTGGCTCTTGCCTATGCCGCAACTCTGATCTCCTCCACACATTCATCTTGCTCAGCGTCACCTAGCTTCCAGGACATCACTTGATCTTTTGATTCACCAAAATTTTTCACCACCCTGTGCCTTAGTTCTTGGAATACGCAAAGATAAGCTTTATTGTTTGTAAGGATGAAATCTTTCAACTTTTTGTAAGTAGTTATTGCATCTTTCATAGCTCTTATCAAGGATGCGATATGAGCCTCTTCCATTTACTTTATTGTCGCGGCATGATTGTTATCTTTTTATTGGAGTAAGGATGTGCTGCGCTGCTCCAGTTGGTCATATTTTTACTAAAGCAAGTTAAGCGCGCTATCAAAGTTGGTGGCTTGCTTGGCAGCCTCCACAACTTTAGTCTCAGTAGCTTGAAGAGATTTCACTGCTGTGATGAAGTTCCATTCAGCCTCTTCCATAGCCTTGGTTGTAACCTCCAAGTTCATATTGGCCAGTTGAAGTGAAGTGGCAGACGAATTCTTTCCTGCCTCAAAGGAAGAGGCCCAGACATTTTCTAAATCAGTCTTATGAACTGATGTCGCGGTCTGATGAAGTTTGTATAGGCCTTTATATTTTTTTCCTTTGAGAGATGACAACATTCGTCGCCTGAAATTGGAAATGTTAAAATAAAGGATACTATACAAAAAAAATAAAGTGAAATGAAGAAATTCTTACCCGCAACAGACTATGGAGGGCATACTCCTCCAAATCCTCATGGTCTTCCTCCACCAAGCGGTCTAGGTAAAAAATATATGGAACTTTTCATATCTTACTGACCATCCTGGCTGTGGTATCCTAGGAGGAATTAAGATTGGTTTGTCTAAGTTGAGGTCGCGAACGACCATCAAGACCAACCCTTGCCCTACTTTGGGGAATGGTCAAATTGTCATTGACGACAATAATGTTACGCGAGAACGGAGGAGATCTGTAGAGTGAAATGTTTTGGGGTTGTGCCCTCCTTGAAATTCCCTAGAGGACATTAGACCTACTGCAGCAAGTTGTGGAGCTATGTCATCATCCACTTGCTTATCCCCTTCCGCAACATCAACTGGGGCTGTAGACTTATTTATAAAAAGGTCCACCCCAGTTTCTACCGTAGCAGTTCGCTGCGGTGGCTCAGTAGTTTACTCATTCACAGGGGCTACCTCCTTTTGTGCCATCTTCCTCTTTTTTCCCCTTTTTTGTGGGCTTGGTTGAGATCTTCGACATCCTCATCCAATTCTAAAAGTTGGGCCGCTAAAAGGTTATGATCAATCTCCTCACCTGAAATTATGTTAAAAAGTAAGAAGGCCACGTAAATAATATCAGGTTAAAATTTTGTAAGTAAATTTTACCTTTCGCAGTCATTTTCTTAGGAACCACCTTGGATGCAAAATACCCTAGTTTAAAGATGGAGGTGGAAGTGACCAGCTCAAAAACCTTCTTTTTAGAATTGGCTAAAAGGGCAGCATCCTCAACCTCTTCTTTTGCCTACTATTAAGCTTCAGGCTATCAATATCTATAATAAAGATTATACAAGTATTAACATGGGCTGCATAGATTAAGGGTTAGTCTGGGCCGCAGACTGTATGTACCTTTTTTGGTCTATTAAATTAAAAGAACTCCACGGGAGTGATATCTTTGGAAAAGTGCTTATGTCAAAGCACCAAACTAGCAAGCATGGCCCTCTAGCTGTTGGGATCCAATTGGGTTGGGGCCAAGTTCATGGCACTCAATGATTTCCTGATAGGCACAGGAACAGGAAGCCACCACCCAAGTAAAAAGGCATGAAGATGGAAACAAACACCATCAGGAACCGCTGAACATGACATATGCTCTGCGGAAGGAAGTGTGTAGATATTCCCCTCAAGGAAATTAAATGCCATGGCAACATCGACAATCCATTCTGCGTTCATAATGCACTTATGATTAAGCGCGACAGGGGCTTTTTTAGAGTACTGGCCATGGCCAGAAGCTTCAGCTGGGGGATTCCTAATTTCAGGTGAAGCCGTCGCTGTCCTAGCAGCTGTCGCAACCACTACTTCGTTAGGAGAATTGTTGTAGGAGTTTGTATCCTCCTCTATTAAGTCCGTAGCCTCACTAGTGTCCCTATAGTTTAAGGATTCCACAGAGTCAAAATTAAGGACGACACAATTAGGGAAATCTTTAAGCAGACAAGGCCCAATAGCTTTCAAAAGCTTTACAGATGGGATATCAAGAGGAGAAAAATAAAATGAGACTTCCAAAAGTCGTCTAGGAAATCTTAAGGTTTCCAACTCATAAGTCCGCAGCAAACCTGAAAAAGCAGAAGGGCTCCGCAGTTAGGTACCACAACCCTATGGTCAGAAAAGCCTCGTAGAGGTCGCGACAGATGCAAATAATTATAATAAAAAATTGACATCAGGGTTATAACGAAGATAACTCAAAATTATGGGATACAAAGAAAATTTTCTAACTTCAAGCTACTGGTTGCAGCTGATAGGAGTGATAGACAAGGAATGGGAAGAGGTAGCACAAGATGTGCTAGCTGTCGCGGCTAAACATACAAACGGGCAAAAATAGCCTTACATAAGGCAAATCCAACAAGACCCAGCTCTTTAATTTAGTAATTAAAGGCCGCAACCAATGAGTTCAAAACCAAAGACCCACCAGGGGAATTATAATTACAAGTATCAACATATAACCACAGTAATATAGTGAAAGTATGTGAATCAGCCGCAGATGAGTCACAAACAGGTAAATATGTGAATATCATAAGCTCAAGGATGGAAAATCCGTGATTCTAAGGTTTTAACCAAGAACATGTTCTTAGTGTTCTTGGCCAATAATTAATTTCTAAATAGGGGTAATGTGTGGATAAAACCCAAAAAGCATGAAATTCAAATGGGACCTCTAACCTAAATCCATTCTCAATACCTAAACTACCCAAAGAATCCAATACAGTTCCCAATATACCAATATCATATCCAGTTAAAAAATAAACCCAAAATCCCAGATATCCAAAGTAAATCGTATGAAGATGTACGGTAAAGATTTGCTGCTATGAAGAATAGTATGGGTTCATAGAGATTCCAAATATTTGAATTGAATAAGAAAGTACGAATCGATGATATCAAAAGTTAAGAGATATATAGATTGGATTGGGCAGTTACCTGGAAAATAAAGAATGGTTGAACCACCAACAAAATAACCTTAGCACCGCCTTGAACCATCGTAAAATTCATCGGAAACTTCAAAGGGCCAACAACCATAATTTCACTTTCGATTTGCTCTCAAAGGTCAGGAAAACGTAATGAAGGCCACAACTAAAGCTCATTTATATACGAGGGCACGAGAATTTGAAGCGTTACCACGACAACGTATGAATACTTATCACAACACTGAATTCAGCTGCCAACCCAACTCACTAATTCTTGGCACTACGAGTTTGGAGATTATTGATAGGGATAATATAGTCCCTACTACCGCAGAGTATTCAACAAGAGTCGCTGCCTGGACTCAGACAGACCATGGTACCTTATAATTAGCCTTAGCTTGCATTGCTGTCTGGCCTTAGACATGCCATGACATCCTTTTATGTACGGCCGCTGTCCGGGATCAAACAAGCAACGACACCCTTAAGACTAGTTGTTGCCTGGGCTCAAAAAGGCCGCAACCCTTACTCATACAGTTGCCAGCTGCCCAACTTCTATAAGGATTCCTCATTCTTCATACTTATCCATGTGCCACATGTTCTAAGCATGTGACACCACATTTACATCTCTTATAAATAGAGATTCTCACCTCATATTGAGGGCAATCGAGAGAGGATTTACCCGATGAAGCCCCCTGCCAAAATCTCCACACTACATCTCTCTATAAAGCTACACCCCTCTTGAGGGCTTACTTGGCCGCAACACTTCCACTCTTGTCTTCAGGGTCACATCCCGGGCTTCCAGATTCATTACATCCATGTATTCTCCTCTTTTAGCTCTTTTGTACGCCTCTAATGGCACCACATAATGAGAGTAAAGGCAACAAAGTGGACGTAGGCTCATTTTTATAGCCGAACCAAGTTAATTGTGGTTAAAAGCTTTATTTCAAGTCAAATGTGGCAGTTGTGCGGTTAAAAGAGTCTACACCCACTTTTCGTTCCAAGTACCCAAATTCGAACCTAAGTTTAGACCATCCCAACAACCCCCTAATGTGCATGTATAGTATTATTTTTATTATTTTCTATATTTTTTGAGTAATCATTATTTAATATTTTATTATTTTATGAAAATATTATATGGATGAGTATATTTATGTCATTTTCATTTTTGTTTTAAGCCCGTATCGGTAAATATAGGGGTTTCGTCAATTGAGTCACATACATAATATTAATTATGTAGTATTATGTTCACTTTATAATTTTAATGGCATTTTTATCTTATTTTATTTTTAGTATTCTTATTGCCTTATAGGTGTGCATTTAATTAGATTTTTTTTTAGTTATTTTATTTTATTTATTTTTACTATTTTTATTTTATTAATTTAGTTTTTATTTTATTTTATTTTGAGTCTTTTATTAATAGAATATGATTTTAATTTTAATAGATTTTATTTTTTTAATTATATATATATTTTTAGATGAATCGTAAATATTTAATTAATTTTATTTTTTATATTTTTTAATATATACAAATTAAATATTTAACATACACACATTATTATTCTAAACACCCCAACCCCTAAAACACTCCCTCACCCTCACCCTCACCCTCACCCTCGTTCCATACACCTTACCCTCACAATCCACTCTCAAAGCTCACATGTTTAATCAACCCAAATCAAATTTCTCAACACTTGTCTCCTCTCACCCTCTTCTTCCTCACACCTCTCACCCACTCCCTCTCTACTAATCCACCGTAACCAAAACCCTCCATGAAACATCTACCACCTTTCCAAAGCCACCTTACACCCGAGCAGGCTAAAACCCATCGCGATTCTACACCTGCCCATAACCTAGTAGCCTATTTCGGCAGCAACCCCCTCGACGGAAAACGTAAAATCGACAGAAAATCCCTCATCCCGAACCCATACCCGTAACCTTGACCAGAGATTCTAACCCACTCAACCCACAAACCAATAGCTGAAAAACAAACCCTTAACCCAAATCGGGTTTGACCCATAACCCGATTTCCCCTTCCAACAAATTTCGGCCTTCTATAAAAACCCATGACCCATCACCTTCTCACCTTCGTCTTGATCATCCTAAACCCGCTAGAGACCCCTGCTCGGAGCCATACCCAGTTTCAAACCTCCTTAACCCGGGCATATCCGTTTTGACCCGTCAACCCAAGCTCCAAATCCTATCCGGGTTTAACCTGGAGCCACCACCCATAGCCGTCCCAATATGTACAAAACCCATTTCAAACCAAAGACCCTATTCCCAAACAACGTATCGAATTTTTTACGTGCTATGCAACTAGGGCTCTCAATTAATCGAATTTTATTCGAATTCAAATTCGATCCATTTAAACGTTTATAGATCATGCCTAAAATTCGATTATCCGATAATCCGATTACCCATTTATTAAATGGAGTGGATTATGATTCATATACTCCGATCGGTTAATAATCTGATCCGACTAATATTTTATATATATATATATATATATATATATATATATATATATATATAAATTATATATAATATATTTTTAATTAATATATATTGTATTTATTAATATTTTAAATATATTATAATAGTTACAATATTATATAAAAAAATCTCCCTCATATAAAAGGAAAAAGACACACACACACACACACACACACACACACACGACTTCTGAGAGTTGAAATTTAAAATATTGCAAATCAAGTGGTCGAAAGTATATGTTTTGACATATCATTATTTATTTTTTTAATGAAAATTATTATAAAAATAAATAAAAAATAATATGTCGGATAATCGAATCAGATCTGAATCCGTTTAATATAAACGGATATGGATTTGGAACCCTAACAGATAATCGGATCAGATTCGAATTCGTTTAACATAAACGTATATGGATTTGGATTTGCGTGATCCGATCCGAATTCGACCCGTTTACAAGCCTATATACAACCCATATAGAATCACAAAAATAATACCAAAATAAAAGCCAAATGTGTTAAAACACTTCTACCCCACTTTTTTCATAATAATCCCATCTTCCCTCACCATTTCCAAAATACCCTTTTTATCTCACACCCCTCATGCACACTTAAACTTCTCAATTTTGCCCCTTAGTTCCATTGTGTCATCTTATAAAAACACGAGGCTCATTTGAAGAAAGAAGACTTAAAAGACCATACAGAGAGTTTAGAATAGAGATAAAATTTTTATCTTTTTTATTTTTGAAAATAAAATTTAGTTGAGTGATTGTAATTCAATTGAGAGAATTGTGGATTATATTTGAAGAGTTTTATTTTAATTCAAGGAAACTTGTGGTTTGATCACTTCTCTCTCGTAATTATTCTTGTTTTAATCCTTACATGCTCTTTATTATCTATCATATAATTGGATGATGATTATGGAGCGTTAATTTCCCATTTAAGGAATGAAATGAAGTCCCCATGAATTCAATTTATGTAGTTTGTTAATTTATTTTATTTCCTTTGATTAGTAACATTAATTCCTACACTAGATTTTGCATTGAGAAATGGGAAATCATATTTGGGAAAAGATTTAAAACTAAATGATTAAAATTATAATCTAATTTTCTTCTACTCTTGTTTTATTTGTTTGATTAAAATTAATTGGGTGAATTTTCCATGGCGAGTGATTCATTTGATTAATTTTAATTCATTTGGAGTAGAGTTGTGGAGATTGAAATTACTTTTCTATATTAATATTTACTTAATTCTTTAGTGTAATGAGAATTAACTTTTGAATTAGATGAATATTTTGGAAATCAATAAAGCTAAAATAGGTCAAACTAGATTGAATTGTGTGAAATTGGGGTGGATTTACATCTCTTGATCTTTCTCTCTCATTTAGTTATGTTTCACTCATTTTCATCACTTACTTCTTATTATTTTCTTTAGATTTGTTTAGTTTAGTTAATATATTTCGTTTAGTTTGGTTATTTCACCATCACATAAAGTTGTTTTAATATTAAAAAAAAATCATAAAAAGGTAGAAAACAAAGAAAAGGCAAAAAAAAAAAAAAAATCAAGAACGAAAAATAGTAAAAAAAATGGGATTACATAAATTTTGTATCTTTCACTCCATAGAGTTGGATTGACATCCTTACTTATCTATATACTAGTTTTTTGTGATTATTTAGGTAACTGAAGGAAACTTGTTGATTGGCAAGGCTTTAAAATAACGATGATACACAAAAAAGCCTTTCTATTAGTGGACCGTTAGCTTTCCCGCGCCACTATTCCCTGTTTATGTCATCAAGAGTTCCGATCACATGTTGCTTATATAATCACAGGTTATCGGTGAAATGATCATCACTTCATCCCATTAGTCTTTTCAGCTACATTATCTGTATCTTGCTATTTCATTTCCTCTAAAATCCAGCAACGACGTATCAGGAGAGTAATGAGATTAGACCCAAGAGTGTTCTTGAGTTTTACTCTACTTCAAACTTAACCCCCATTAATGAAGATACATGGGCTACTGCTACTCCCTTCACCTTCCCAACCAATAATGGAAGACAATTTAATGTTGGAGATTGGGACTCTTAGGATTCGACCATTCTCATTGAATGTCCTTAAAGTTTAGATCCCATTACTCCTCCTCCATGTATCTTGACTGGATTCACTGTCGTGGAATTATCCTCGAAAGTTCTACCTAAATTCATTACCATCTATGGTAGACCATACTATTTTAAACTTTTCCAAGGATGGTTAAATTGAAGCTTTGATTTCCCTACTTCTTATGAGATTGTCATGCTTGGGACTGTAGTAGTTGGTTATGACCCCATAAAGCCTGTTAATAAGAGCCATTATCCCACTTGTGTTTAATGCAACTCTCTGCCATCCCATCCTCTTAATGAGCAAAATGTTGATTGCATCGTCCTACATCCCCATTCTCCTCTTGATTACTTGTCAGATGTGGCATATCCTTTATTAACTTTTGAAGATAAGGGGATTATTCTTGGTAACGATAAATCACACCTCAATATCCCTTTCGTACCGAGGTTAATGAGTATATGAATCTTCTATCACCTTGTCATTGTGCCACTTATGATGTTCTTAGGTATGACATGGTCAACTCCCTTTCTCAGACCTTCATCCAACCCTTATACCATATTATTTCAAAGGGTATTTACTAATCTTTTATTTGAAGACAATTTTGACTTAGATGCCTTTGAAGCTTTGCTTACTCAAATAATTTTATCCCATCACCCTCTCTATGATCTAGTAGCATATCTTTAAACATTAGTAGAGGATCCTTTCTAAAATTTAGATCTATATGTCAAGGATGATTTACCTACTGGTTGTCCTCATTTAGAGTATCCTTCCTCTACCATTAAAGTTGGTAAGGCCTTGGAAGTTTTTGAAGCCTTTTTCCATCTTCCTCTCACTATGTTATTGAAAGGATAAGCCAACTACAATTTTGCCTGGGATTCTGTAATCCTTGATCATCTTCCAAATTTCACCAAAATACCCAAAACCCTTATCTATAATTTCCTTAAGATTTACCACTCTTTCATTGTAAAGGTTAGCCAAATTTTTTCTAAATTTGAAAGCTATGAGTTCTGAGTTAGACAGAGCTTGAGAAGGTCTATCTGAATGACCAGGAGGATTCATCCATCTTAGGCTTCGAATCACTATCGCCAAATGCCATTCTCCTTAAGTTCAAGGATCTAAAACCTAAATCTTAAGAGGTTATACACAATTTTCAATCTCGCGAGCTACTACTCTTGGAACTGACCCAGATCAAGCCTTATATGGATTTCGAAGAAAAGCATATCGATTATACGCGGAATACTTTCCACTATTTGTGACTTATGTTTTTCCTCATTAATGGAAAAAATATCATTTTATTTTGAATGTTTTATTAATGGTCTATAATGAAACCCATATATTGTGGATATTTGATAAATTATATTTTTCTTTAGTAATTAAATCTTTAATTAAACCAATTTTTGTCACTATAGTGTAATAGTTATTAACCAATTGATGAATATAAAATTTGATATGTTATATGTATTTGTAACTGTCTTTGTACTTTTAAACTAGTAAAATTTTGATTCTGGCCTATTTTCCATGCATGTTTAGTTATTGGTAGTGCTCACAAAGTCTCATTGTACGTTGAGAAGTGTCCAAATGATAACTTTTGTTGCGAATTGGAATAATTAGTTCTTGGGATGTATGCAACTTTTACAATCCTTTTTAAATAAAATATTTGGCTTCTTTGGGAATCCTAATATTTAATTTGGTTTCTTGGGAGATTAAAGATCCAAAAGAATAATCATGAAAAAATTTTGATTAGCGCGACCACTAAAGGAACCTATTAGTCTTTTCACTACCCGATCATTACATTTTTTGGAATAGATGTCTTTAGAGACACGTACCAATATTTGTTTGGCTTTTTTTTTTCTCATTTCAAATGGCACCACTAAGCTATTTAATCTCACTTCTTTTATTTTTCTTCTTCTTTACCGTTCACTTTCTCTCTCTAAGCACATTTTTAGCTCTTACGACTAATTTATCTTTCTCCAAAACCTTCACCATTATTGGCGTCCAATTACTCAAACATTGATGTTTACCTTTTATTCAATAAGACTATCGAAAGGCTATCAACTAACACTTTCATCGTTGTTTGGAGTATTATTTATCCCATTAAATCTTCTTGTGGGGAGTTCGTCTCCACTGTTGGTTCCCATTTCAAGTAATAATTCCCAGTATCTATATTCTTACTACCCCAAATTTGGGGATCACAATATCTTGGGCTAAAAATTTGATATTCTTGGACCACCACCCACATTCAGGTTTAGGGTTTGGCCCAAAAGTTGGACAATGATAGATGGTCCAAATGAGTGCACCCGAATCTAGCTAATAAACTAGAAGAGATGGATAAATCCAGCATCTTTTACGTTGTCAAACTCAATTAAAGGGATATTGAACTTAACCTAGTTGTTATCCATAGTGAACCGATTCGGTCTGCTAAGCAAACCAGTTCGGTTTGCTGGCCTGTACATATTTTTGTTGGGCATTGTTTTGACCCATTAGAGTTTGGGAAGTGGAAGTATGGGCTTCCGAGGTAAAGTGGGACTACTGGGGAATATTTCCAAGGGTTGGTACATGTGTTAGGCCAACGGTTAGATAGGCTCGAGCAAGACGAATCAAAATTCGAGTGAGTGAACACTTAGTTATATAATTGTGAAGTCGATTTGAACTTCGGGATTAGTAGACTAGTACACCGTGGGATTTACGAACGCAGTGGGATTACTTATATATGTGTGTGTGTGTTGCTTGTTTATTTTGAACATACCTACTCAGTAGTGCTATCTCCAGGAGGTTGCGCATAGTGGGTAATCCACCTTGGCATTTATTATTAGGTGTTGGATTGATTCCACAGGTCATAGTACTATTGTATGGCTACTATCCATGTGTGAGGATATGTGTTCGTTTGGAGGCCGATTGGGTGCAATGTGGTACGATTGCAATCCCAGGATGCATGTTTATGACCACCCGTGGGCCAAGTTGTGGTGCATGGTATGCCGGGATCCCGATAGCACATGAAGGGTGCATATATCGAGTGATATATAAGTTTATGTGTATATATACAAGATATGATGTATTCATCTATTTTTAGCATGGGTGTAGCTATGTTATTATGTTGCGTGACTATCTATTTATAGCATGGGTGTAGCTATGTTATTATATTATGTGATTACCTGTTTTAGCACGTGTGTAGTTATGTTAGTTTTCATGAAAGTAGACCTAGTGATGGTAGCATATAGTTAACTAATGGTGATTATTAGCGGGATGGGTTTTGATAGTGTTTATTGTCCTACTTAGACTGGGTAACATAATTAGGATAATAAAATGAATGTGCTAGGTGTGCACTGTAGATGAGAGGGAAGAATATATGTCATGCGAGTGCGACTGGTATATTAATTATGAAAGCAATACACTACATGTTTTATTTAAAAGCACTTAAATATGTGTAAAATATTTTCAAATATTTTTTAGTTTTGACCCACTGTAAAATCTATTTTCCTATTTTTTTTAACCTCAGGTGTGCAGAAGCAACAGGGACAATAGGTTTAGATCTGTCATGTCGTTGCGAGCAGTAGTTATCAATACTACGAGATTGATTTAGCCGCTTCAACTTCTTTCTCTAGATAGGATTATATTTAATTTCCACTATTTTACTTTTGGGCGTGTTGCCCGTAGTTGGATAGGCATTTTATTTGTGTCATAAATATTCACTTTTCATTAGTTTTCATTTATGTTAGACAGTTATTTATAGAGATCGATGGTTTATTTGATTCATGTTATTGATTTACGCATAGCAGCTGTTCTTTTAATTTATTGTATGTACAGTTTTATATGTTTTATATTTATGTTGCTTGTTGTGACATTGATGATGAGAATGAAATTATATTGGATTCCTATTTTATTTTAATAAAGGATTGGCCACCCAATATTAGATAGGAGGGGTGTCACAGTTGATATCAGAGCATCAAATTCTAGTGTCCTTAGGATCTATGTGAATTTTCTACATTATCAGCGTTGCGTTTCTTTGATATAGAGCCCTATGCTTAGGATTGTTGTTTCATATAGTGCATTTATGATCTTCTACTATTGTATATATTTAAAGTGGAATCTCATACAATTTCAGCTTGGTTTCAGATGCCAAGCACCAGGATAGGTAGACCAAATCATATAGAGAGGAGGGCCGCAAAGATGGAGGTTCAGTCGGAACCGTAGGTTGCTTAGGGGACTGTGACCATAGCAGAGGTCACAGCCATGGTAGCATTGGTAGTTAATGATGCCATAACCACTATGGCGTAACACTTGCCCCAGGTAAAATCATAACTGATAGTGGCATCACCAGTTCAGACTCATCACATGTCTTCAGTGTGGGAGCGAGTCAGTGATGACTTTAAGAAGGGCCATCCACCCAAGTTTCAGGGAAATACGGATGTAATAGTAGCCAACCAATAGAAGAAGGAGATCAAGAGGCACCTCTATATGATTGAGTTCAACGACACTCAAAATTAGTTACTAGTTACATTCAAGCTAGTTGTATTAGCTCTTCAGTGGTTAAAGTTAATTATCATGCCAGAGGAGATGAATGTTATGACTATTCGAGAGTTCTAGGTGAGGTTTAACTGCAAGTTCTTTCCATCAGTTATATAGGCAAAGATGAGAGGGATAATTCTAGATCTCACATAAGAGGGACGAATAGTGGCCGAGTATGAGGAAGAGTTCACTCGCCTAGAAAACTTTGTTCTATATGAGGTGAACACCGATGAGAAAAAAATTCTCAAGTTCACAAACGTGCTTACTTGGAGGATCCACCTGCATCTGTTAGGGAACCCAGCATTGAGGACTTATACTAATGTCATTAACACCGTGTTGATCCATTTGTAGGAAAATTACTAACTTCTGAGAGGATCGAAGAGGATAGTAGAGTCGAGTAAGCAGGGCAAGATTGGGGGTAACGGTGCCAATGAGGTGTTATAATAGAAGCGGGGTTCAAAATAGGGACATTCGACTAAGAGGTTTAGGTCGAGTAATGTTAGTTTGAAGAAGGGCCAGAATCATGCTCCTCAAGGTCAACAGGGCTAGGGGAACCAAACTAAAGGCCTACAAGGCCGTGGTTATTAGGGCCAACAAGTATAGAGATAGGGGAAGCCTCTCTAGGACCAATAGGCAGAGGTTGACAGACTTTACACGGAGATTTTTCATATGTGAGAAGTAGGGACACATACGGTGTGCATGCCTGGATAGGGCTAGGGGTCATTAGAAGGATGCCTAACAGGGGCAGTAGCTACTTGAGCTTCCAGCCCTAGCAGTGTTTTTAGCAATATCGCCTCCATAGGGGCAATTATAGTTTGGGCATATATATAACATTCGTGGTCCATTTTTACCAGTAACTCCAGCAATCGAGGATATTTATCCTATCCATGGTCACATGGGGCATGTTTTATTTGAATTGGTGCATCACATTATTTTGTTATCACTAGATTCATACGTAAGATGGGTTTAGTAGATACAACGTCAGATATCATTATGATCGTAGATTCACCAATCGCTAAAGGAGCTCTCATTCATTCCATCTACAGGGAAGGGGTGGGACATTGTGAGGTCGTGCTTAGTAGTGGATATTCTCATTTTAGAGATGTCAAGGATGAATTTATTCTGGGTATGGACTAGTTAGCGATGTATCGACCATTGGTGGATTGTTACAGTAGGACTATCATGTTTGCTATTCTAGGGTAGGATATGTTTCTTGTGGTAATGCCTCATTCTAAGGGAGGGTTGAAAACGCATTTAAAATATATCTATAGACACCCTGTCCTAGGACCCCCCTAAGCACCTTCTTAAATCCCTAGCACTCACTCGTTCACCGTAGGCCTTAGGTCACACTCTGAGTATCGATCTAGAGGCCACCAGGTGCTCTCAGGCCCCATTTGACTCCGATAAACTCTCTCACTTGAGCAAAAACTCAATGAATCTTTGAAGGGCTCTGAATTCCCTTTCTAATGGTCCGTACCGTGCATAAATCGAACTTATGGTTTGAATGAACAATTCATTTTATTCTAAAAACTGATATAGAGGCCATCATGAGATCCCGAGCCCCATTTGACTCTGGTAAACTCTTTCTCTTGAGAATAAGATCAATGAATATTTGAAGGGCTCTGAATGCCCTTTCTAATGATCTGTCCTGTGCATAAATCAAACTTACGGGTTGGACAAACGATCTGTTTTACTTCAAAAACTGATATGGAAGCCACCGAGCACTACCGAGCCCCATTTGACTCAGGTCAACTCTCCAGCTTGAGCAATGCTCAATTAATCTTCAAAGGGTTTTGAATTCCCTTTCCAACAGTCCATTCCGTACACAAATCAAACTTACGATTCAGACGACCAATCCATTTTACTTCGAAGTGTCACTAGGTTCTTTTGATCCTCGTTTGACTTTAATTAACTCTCTGAACCGATTAAAGCTGAATGAAATCTCAAAGGTAACTAAATACCCTTTTCAAAGGTTCGTCTCATGCTTAAATTGGCCTTACGGCTCGAACGAAAGATCCCTTTTCCTACAAAAACTTCCTGCCCAGTGACCAATGGGAACTTCCGATCCCTGTTTGACCTTTGTTAACTCCCGAACCCGAGAGAGGATCAATGTATTCTTAAAGGGATTTGAATAAAATTTCCAACGGTCCATCCCATGAAACATTTTGACTTACGAATTGCATTTTATGATCTTTTTTTCAAAAAACCTATCCTAGACTACCAAATGTCATCCCAGGGGCCTTACCCATCGACAGTGTGCCTGAGGTGATATGCTAATAGGTAGGACCAGACACCTACTGATTAGCACCTCCTTGGCCCTATAAATATAGGTCATGATCTCATCTTGAAAGAAACACTCTTAATAACCCAAACCCTTGAACACCCCTTTTAGCAATTCAGAAAATATTCTCTCGAATTTAAAGTTGTTCCATTTTCTAATTTTTTCCCACATTCCTTTCCATTACTTTCTTACCTCACTTGGTGAATTCCCCCACCTCTCCATACCACTTTCATACCATTGTAAGATCAGCATATCTGCATTCAAGATCGACATCAAGTGTTCATAAGGAGGTATAATTCTCCACCCTAATCTCTAATTCTCTTATTTTAATATTATTTGCTTTATTTCTACTGTATCATTTTGTTTCATTACATCACATATATTAATCTCAAACCTTTATTAGCAGTATTTGTACATACTCTATTTTCATAAAAAAAATAAGAAAAATAGGGTTTATTCAATAAATTCCAAAAGAGGGATTCTTACCTCACATTCTCACTCTTAAAACACATTTCTCTTTCTACACACACACACATAAGAGAAATCCTCCGTTTAGGTTTATGGATTTAATCACACCCTATGATATCTTTGAAATACATGGACTTTGATTCCCCATCGGCTAGGTAGGCGTCTTGGGTTAATCTCAAGATTCGAGTCCTCCTTTATGCATGTTTATAACATTTATTTCATATCATATTCTTTATGATATCATATTTTACAGGCTTATGTTTCGTTCGATATACACATTCTCTTTTCCATAACTACTTGTGATCCGACAAACTGTAATATTATATTTGAATTATTATTTTCGGGAACACTCCTAAGGATGAATTAACTCCGTCATTTTCTGTGATGCGAGTTGAATGATTCCATTCTTCACCGATATTATGCACATTATCACACACTTCACGAAGTCTAACAGGAGAAGATTAACACATGCCTATGAGGGACCGAAAGGGCGGAATGGGTACCTAACACCTTTCCATTTCATAACTTAGTTACTGAACCTTCGAATTACTTGGTTTTGCAAGCATCAATATTGTCCTTCATACCGTTCTTTCGAGGCAACGACATTTCTTTTCCCTGTTTTGCAAAATAGGCTAGAAAATCTATCTCTACACATTATCCCCCACATTTACGAAGGTTGAGTGCCCCTAGAAATGGCGCAACCTCCCGCGCGTGACAGAGGGAATCCAGAAGGGAAGCCCCCCGATGGCCATAATATCGAGGAGGAGACTTAGAAGGGTATAATCACCTCATTATATTCGATCATTGTGGTTACTAACTATACTGATGTGTTTCGGGTGACACTAGGTTTACCATCAAGTTAGGAGAATGAGTTTATAATCGAATTAGTGCCAGAGACTAGGCTGATAGCACGAGCACCATATCTTATGGCTCCTTTAGAGATATAGGATTTAAAAGATAAGATTCAACGGCTTTTGGGACAGTGTTTTTTTCTCAAAAGTACGTCACCTTAGGGTGCCCCAGTTCGGTTTGTAAAAAAGAAGGATGGGTCATTGAGGTTATGTATCAACTAGCTATAATTGAAAAAGGTCACCATTCAGAATAAGTATTCGTTTCCATGTATCAACCAACTGAGAGTAGAAGCCTACTTCTCGAAGATTGATTTGAGATGAAGGTACCATCCGTTATGTATCAGGGATCAAGATGTCTCTAAGACTATATTTTTTTAGAGATACAGGTCTTATGAGTTCAGGGTTATGTCGTTTGGGCTAACAAATGCACCGATAATTTTCATGGATCTCATGAACAGGGTATTCAGGGATTTATTGCATCAGTTTATTATTGTCTTCATAGATGACATCTTGGTTTATTCTCAGAAATAGGGTGAAGATTGAGAGCATTTGCATATGATTCTTTAGACTTTGCGTAACCATCAGTTGTATGCCAAATTCAAGAAATATAGATTCTGGTTTTGGGAGGTACAGTTCTTGGGTTACAGAGACTGTGAAAGAGGGATTTCTGTGGATCCGAGTAAGAGGTTAGCAGTGAGGGAGTGGGACTATCCCATGACACCGACGGAGGTTTGTAGTTTTATGGGGTTATCAGTTTAGTATCGCCAATTTTATCAGAGAATTTTTAAAGATTACAGGTCCCTTGATTAATTTGACTCGTAAGGGAGTACCTTTTATTTGGGATGACAACTATCAGTTAACTTTCGATGAGGTAAAGGAAAATTTAACTTTAGTACCAGTGCTCACATTGTCTAGAGGAGGAGTGGAGTACTTTGTTTTTATCGATGCATCCTTACAAGGACTCGGGGAGTTTTACAGTAGGAGGAATTGACTATAGCTTATGCATCTCATAAGATTAAGCTCCATGAGAAGAACTATCCCATGCACGATTTGGAGTTAGCAGTAGTCATTTTTTCTTTGAGGATTTGGAGGCATTGTCTACTGGGGGAAAAGTTCTTGTTGTTCACGGGAAACAAGTCACTGTAGTATTTTTCACACAAAAAGAGCTGAATATGAGGCAATGTAGGTGTCTTGAGTTTGTGAAGGATTATTAGTTCAATATTTAATATCATACGAGGAAGGCTAATGTAGTGGCATATGCGTTGAGTTGTATACCGACATAGCAGTTGGCATCAGTGTTGAAGGTGAAGTGGGTTGAGCTTCGTCAGGAGGAGAAGGTAGTTCGGGCTTATGTAACCGTGATAACCAAGGTGAAGTGGGTTGAGCTTCGTCAGGAGGAGAAGGTAGTTCGGGCTTATGTAACCGTGATAACCATCAGACCCGATATTATTTTGAGTGTTTTAAAGGCACATGCAGAGAATCCCTCTTGTTAGGAGTGGATACAACTGTTATTAATAGGTGAAGCAAATTCTTACTCGGCCAATGCTGAGGGTGGATTACGCTTCAATGGGAGGTCAATTATCCCATACAATAAAAACCTATGGTGCATAGTTATAGAGGAGTCACATGGGTAACAATTCTCGATGCATCTCGAAGGGGATAAGATATACCAGAATATGAAGAGGCAGTATAGGCGGGGCGGTATAAAGAGAGACATGGAAGAGTTTGTCTCTAAGTGAACCACTTGTCAGATGAGGAAGGTCGTTCATCAGAGACCAGTCGGGGGTTTTACAGCCGTTGGAGATTATGATATGGATATAGGAGAGTATATCGATGGGTTACATTATGGGGCTATCGACATCACAGACGGATCACAATTCCATCTGAGTTATTGTGGATCGATTGACCAATGTAGCTCATTTCTTGCCAGTTAGGATGGATTACATGACATAGCAGTATTCCTAACTTTTCATTCCACTATTAGTGAGACTTCATAAGGTGATACTCAACATTATTTCGGATTAGGGTAAGATCTTTGTATCCCATTTATGGTAGAATTTTTAGGAGGTGATGGGGATGGATTTGCGTTTAAGCATAGTGTATCACTCGCCGACCGATGGGCAGATATAGAGGGTGAATCAGATGTTGATGGATATGTTGAGGATGCGTATTCTAGACTGTAAAGATAGTTAAGATCAATTTTTACTGTTGGTAGAGTTTGCATATAATAAATCGCGCCATATTACTATTGGCTTGCAACCTTTTGGCTTTATCCGAGAGACTTATCGTTTGTACTCTTATTGGTTAGAGGTGGGGGAAAACAAGCTTCTTGGGCTGTACTTGATTCAGGATATGCCAGCGAAGGTTGAGTTTATCAAGAGTCATATTTGGGTAGCTCAGGATCAGTATAAGAGTTACGTCGATGCGAATCAGAGATTCTTGGAGTTTGAAGTGGGTGATCAGGTGTTGCTGCGGGTATATCCCATAAAAGGAGTGATGCATTTCGGGAAGAAGGATAAGTTGACACCTATGTGGAGAATTTTTCCATCATCGAGAGGATAGGGTCAATTGCGTATAGGTTGGCCGTACCGAAACATTTACAGTGGATTCAAGATGTCGTCGTTGAGGAGGTATCTCAGGGATGACCTGGCTTATCAGCATATAATGATGGAAGAGATAGACCAACAACGGAATATTTCTTACGAGGAGAGACATTTTGCCATTTTGGGCAGTAGTGAGTAGAAGATTCGATCAAAGGTGGTACCGTTAGTGCATGTATAGTGGGGATACCACGATATTATCGAGTCGATGTGGGAGCACGAGGATGACATGCAAAAAAATATCCAGAGCTTTTTATCGCAGGCACGTTCGAATTTTAGGGATGAAATGCTATTAACAGGGGGAGAAAATAATACCTCGTACTTTTATGAGTGTTTAATTTCCAACTGTGCATTTAATAATTAATTTAATTGGGCAAATTAAATTGGTTTCGGTAAATAAGAATTAGCAAGTTAAGGATTAATATTAATTATTATTATTTACTTGCTTTTGATAATTAAATATAGATGTGAATTATTACATGTCGTATTTGAGTGAAAAGCGATGGTTTGTTGTATTATGCAGATAGAGAGTTACATCGACGAAATTGTGTATTTTATGCACTATGCGTATTGTACGCACGCGTCGGGCATGGTTAATGAGATGTTTATATAGTTTTATTTTGGTGACTCGGATGGCCTTTTTGAGTACACTGGTGAACCAGAGTCGGTTGAAAAAGTCCAGAATGGATACCCCGATGTTATAGTTTGGTTCCAGAATCTTTTTAGACGCACATGAGCCCATATAGGGGTATAATGGTCTTTATAGACTTAAGGTTTAATATAAAAATGAGATTAGGGTATGATTAAGGGGTAAGGTTTAGAAAGGTGGATGATAGCCTCACTTTTAGCATCTGCATAATCGTGATTAAGGAAGAGCTCAAGAGAAGAGATTAGGGAAGAAATGGAGTGTATAACTTGGAGAAGAGAGGATAAGAGCATCTACGGAATTAAAATAATTCCTACGTGTTGAGACTTCGGATTTAAATCCTAAAGGTAAATGTTTACTTGCTTTAGATTTCATTCTTTGTGGTTAATTACATTCATAATTGATTAGAAATAAATATGAGATTTAAAAGATCAAAGCTTTTGAGAATTAATTAAATGAAATTGGCTTATGTTAACCTCTAATTATAGTTGATGATGATTAATAATTAATCATTAAGGATTTCGTGATTAAATTTCGGGTTTATGACTATGAACATGAGAATATTGACAGGGTGTTAGAAATCAATAAATTTCAAGGTTTGATTTAATTCTGAGTGGATTGAATTGATTAATGATTAGGAATCCTAGGATTTTGATAATGGATTCGGGTTTAATTTCATGTTAGAATGCTTCTGGGTTAGTTATATATTTATGGAGGAGTGTCAATTTGAGTTTTTTGGAGGCTCGGGACCTCAATTAGAGGGTTTTAGTGGTGAAAAAATAAGGAAGAAGACGATTGGTAGCCCAACGAACTGAACCATTCCGCTAGGGAAACAAATCGGTTCGGTTTGCCAAGCGAAATAGTTCGGTTTCCTGGTTTGGAAGGATTTTTATTGTTCATTATTTTGACCCGTTAGTGTTTGGAAAATAGACGTATGGTCTTCCGGGGTAGAGTGGGACTACTGGAAAATATTGCTAGGGGTAATGGTTAGATGGGTTCAGGTGACATGAACCAAAATTCAAGTGAGTGAGCACTTAATTATATAATTGGGAAGTCGGTTCGGACGTCGGGATTGGTTGACTAGTACGCTGTGGAATTCATGTACGTAGTTAGTACTTTATATATATATATATATATATATATATGATTGTTTCTTGTTTATATTAAACATACCTACTTAGTAGTGCTATTGTGAAGAGGTTGCGCGTAATAGGCAATCCACCCTAGCGTTGACCAACAGGTTTTAGATTAATTCCCTAAGGCATATACTGTTGCATTGACAATATCCATGTGAGCATAGGTGTTAGTTTGGAGTTCGGTTGGGTGCAATATGGTATGGCTACGACCCCCAGATTTATGTTTATAACTACCTTCGTCGTTTGTGCTTACATTTGGGTTCGGTGGTGATATACTGACTCGGTGGCTCGATTATAGTGTGTGGTATATCGCACACGAGGGATGCATCCGCAAGGTCTAGCCTCTGGGATGCAGTATATATGTATATAACAAGTGATATATATGTATGTGTATGTGTATACGAGATATGATGTGTACATCTATTTATAGCACGAGTGTAGCTATGTATTTATAATGCGTGATTATTTATTTATAGCACGGGTGTAGCTATGTTATTATATTGTGTGATTACATATATATAACATATGTGTAGCTATGTTAATATTCTTGAAAGTAGACCTAGTGAGGGTAGAATATAGTTAGCTAATGGTGATTATTAGCTGGATGGGCTTTGATAGTGGTTATTGTCTTAGTTAGAATGAGTAGAATAATTAGGATAACAAAATGAATTCGTTAGGTGTGACTGTAGATAAGAGGTGAAGATATATCTCACGTGAGTGCGACTGGTACATTAATTATGAAATTAATACACTGCATGTTTTTATTTAAAGCACTTAAATATTTATAAGATATTTTCAAACATTCTGGGCATTTGACTCGCTAGGAAATCTTTTTTCTTGTTTTTTTAGAAACCCCAAGTTTGTAGGAGTAGTAGGGGAAACATGGTTAGATCTTTCATGCCATTACGAGTAGTAGTTATGGATTCTACGAGATTGATTTAACCTCCCCAACTTCTTTCTATATAGATAGGATTCTATTTCATTTTCGATATTTTCCTATTGGTGGTGATGCCCATAGTTGGATAAGCTTTTTATTCATGTTAAAGATATTCAGTATTCATCAGTTTTCATTTGTGTTGGATGGTTATTTGTAGTAACCGATGGTATTTGGTTCACGTTATTGATTTATGCATATTAGTTATCATATCATTTTATTATACGTATGGATTTATTCATTTTATATTTATTTTTCTTGTTGTGACAATGATGATGAGAATGAAATCATACTGGATTCTTATTTTATTTTAATAAAGATTGGCTACCCGTATTAGAATAAGTGAGGTGTCACATGTCCTTTTTGCTAAGTCTCAAAAGGTAATGTTAGAATAATATTTTTTAGTTGCCAATCTTATGAAGGGTAAGATAGTTTCCCTTTTCCCTATCTTGTGGGCTCTGTTTTCAAGAGCTACTCTGAGCTTATTGATGACTCTTTTAATGCCAAAAAATATGGGCAACTATGGGTCCTTCAAATGTGTCTATATGCATATTTTGCAGAGATTGGCCATATAAAAAAGATTTCTAAATTTAGCCATTGTTATGCTTATTATCCTTATAAGGTTGGGAACAAGAGCTTTGAATCTATCGTCACTATTTTTATAAGTATACCAATTGATAGGCCAATGATTTATTTTTAGTTCCTATTGGCACCCATTGATTCACCACTTTGGCTAGTCCCAATTTTAAGGAATTCACCTTATACATAATAGATTGATCCCTATTTGGGGAGCCTTTTGATTTCTAGGGATCTGTACTGTAGAACCTCACCTCTTTCATCCACTAATTCTAGGTAGTATATAGAGAAGTTTACTTACTAGCCCATTTTTTAAGCAATTTGGCCTCTATCAGTCCATTCCAGTCCCTTTGAGGAGCCATGCAATCCTCATGTATTTTTTTGGCCCTCTTAAATCTCAAAGGAAATTATTTTGAAAGGCATAGCTGAAGATTATAAGGTTTGAGATATCTTTAGCATAGTTGGGCCTGAATATGAGTGACCAAGAATTTTGCTGATTGGTGGTGCAACTACATCACCATTTTCTTAAAGCCATTACATGCAGGTCCACAACCTTCGAAGCCATCTTTTTCAAGTAAGGCTTTTATTACCTCCTGTACTCTTATCTTTATGTATAATGGACTTAGTTCAACCATTTCTTATCCTTGTAGAATCTCCACCTCCTGAAGGTTATAATTATTTTCGTAAAAAGAAATTATCCCTAAGGAAAATGAGGCTTTGGAAGAGGAAGCTTTGAGGGAAGTCAGAGAGGAAGAAGAAGTAACTCCTCTTGTTCTACTAGCCATTTTAACGTCTTCTTCTAACAATCCAACAAGAACTTCCTCAGGCACCACTGGGCCCGTTGAACCTTCATCATTAATAAGAAGAAGCGCATGAAAATAATCAAAAGAAAACTTGTGCACTAAGTCCAATTGACAGGTATGCCGATGCCTTTTCCTTTTGAATTCTTAGTATTTTGGCATCACTGCACGGATAAATTTGACATCGAACTATTTTTCTCTTACCCTAGGTTAAAGAGATATCTCATCCAATATGGATAAGTATATCCCAATTTGAGATCCCAGGCTATCTACTACAACATTCCCAATAAATGATCCAGTTGATACTCCTGATCCACCATACATCCCCACTTCGAACCCAATTACTGAGAGAAAAGCAATCCTAAAGACTGTCGATTCGTCCAACCCCATTCTGATCTCTAAATATGAGCCAACTCGAACCTCAAATCTCAAGGGAAAAAACCCACAGAGGATTCTAATCTTGATGACAGTGTGCTAAATTCACCAACCATTCCATCAGTTCCTAAAGATGCTTCAGGTCCAAGTGTTCCAACTTTGAGAGAAGCATGCCCTAAAGCAGAGGCCAATCCTATAACTGAACATATTCCTAGTTTGATGATACCATGAGAGGTCAATGCCTTACATGGATAACTTTTAGAGATCATGTCTAAAGCTTGAGTCCAAACTCTGGAAATTATAACCACCAGTGTAGAACAATAGCTGCAACATATCATCCAAGTCCAACAAAGTCATCTATATTAGCAATTACGGGCTCCACAAGATTTAGAGACGCTTTGAAGCTTTGCAAGGTTTTCGTTTAATATCTTAATTGTCTTTACCTTTCTTAGTGGGCTCACGACAATATGCTCCTGCATTTCAAAGCTCGAATATCAGGAGGTAAATGTTGTGAGAGCTTTAAACACTAGTGTCTATGCACTCCAATATCACATCACAACCATGACCCAAGCAGAGGTTGGGGAGAATGCCTTATCGTTAGTCATAACCCATTTCTCAAGTTAAAAAGATAAAGATACCAAGGGTCTACAAGACTTAGGGGTTATTCGAAGCATAAGGACTACCCTGCTGTTTGAGAAAGACGAGTTGGAGAAAAAAACTGGTTAGAGGCAATGCTAAATTAGAGGCTAACATTATGGAGGAGGTTGATTGTCAGTAAAGAATGGGCCAATTTGTTGGTGAAATTAATATCTCAACCACCAGTGCAACTCATTTTGAAGAGAGGGAGGTTCGTATATGAACCAATAGATTGTCATACGAGCACTTTTGGCCACTTTTAGATCTTTTGTATTCATAGAGTTCTAATAGCGTGTTGAAATGCCAATATCTAATGGAATTATGAATTTATTCTTATTGCCTTACTTACCAAGTGGTTAAGTAATATGACTTTAGAAGTTTTGCATTTGTTTTTCTCATGTGAATGTAACCATTGGTGTTTCTTAAATGATATTATCCACCTTTAAATCCTTTAAGGATTTGGAATTGACCCTTCCCATTTTTGGGACCACTTTCCATAAGATGGATCTTTTAATCCCCACCGACAAAATGGTTTTCCAAACCAAGTCTCCTTCATTAAAGGTCATTTTCTTCACTATCTTATTATAGCTATCAGCTATATTATTCTTTTGAACCAAGATATTGTTTAAGGCTCTAAACCTATCCTCGTTTATGTTTCCAATTCCATGTTCATATCTTGGTCAGAACCTTATATGTTTATATTCATTTTTTACCAGGACTCTTAATGAATTCAAAGTGATTTCAAGTTGTAAAATAACATCATACCATAAGTTAATATAGATGGAGTTACCCCAGTACTTGACTTTTTAGAGTTCTTATAAGTCTATAGAACATCTGATAATAAATTGTGCCAATCCCTTGGATTTTTTCGATCACTTTGCCCAGGTTTTTCTTAATTACCTTATTTGTAACCTATGCTTGAGCATAGTAAGGTGATTCTTTTGTAAAATTTATTTCGAACCTTGAAGTAAAGTCCAACACCATTTTTTATTCAAATTTTTTTCATTGTGTGTGGTTATGGTTTCTAGAATTCCAAACCTACATACATTGTCCTGCAAGAAATATTCCAATTCATTATGGGTAATTGATTTCAAACCTTTTGCCTCCACCCATTTGGTAAAATAGTATATTGCTACTAAAAGAAAACTGCATGACTCGGAGGATGGAGGATAAATTTTGACAATGACATCAATAATCCACCCTCTAAATGTTCAAGACTTCACTACATAGTGTATGTCTATAACATATATTTTAGAGGACCACATTGTTGGCATTTTTAACATCCCTTTTCAAACTCAATAAAATCTTTTAAAATAGAAAGATAATAAAATATATGCCTTCCTAACAACCATCTAGTGTTAGGACTAGCTTGATAAGACTCATAAATTTCCTAATGGACTAATGCTATGGTTGTTAATCCTTCATCTTTACTTAGGCACTCTAAGATCAATCCATCAACACCTCTTTTGAATAATTTTATCACTCTTGATATTTAGGTCAGTTAACGTTCTCTATTTTAACCAAGGGCCACCCATTATGCACTAATGGAAAGAAACCATCAATGACACTAAGCTTTAACTTTGCTTTAGAGTTGTCATAAAGCTTAAAACCTGAAGCCTTTTGAGCCATTTCATTAGCTTATTCATTTAAAAATTCGGGAACATTATTTAATGTGACTTTATCAAATTTAAACATTAAATTCAACTCCACTTGATTGTATAATGTTAAACTACCGTGAACACATTTTCATTCACCAGTTAACTATCTAATAACCAATTGGGAATCACCAAAAAATTCTATCACTGAAGCCTTACAACTTTGAAGAATCTCTAGGATCATTATCCTAACCTCATATTCCACTTGATTGTTGAACATATATTCTCTTCTAAAATGTACCCATGTTTGGCTTTAATATGCGTAGGGGATGTAACTACTACCATATTCCTGACATTATCTCAGTCTTTGAACCGTCAAGCTAAAGCTTCCAATGACTTAGGGATATATACCCTATCTCATATTCCCTATTTGGCTTATCCTCAAATGTATGATCTACTAAAAAGTAAGCCAAGGCTTGGCCTCTTACTATTCTTTGAGTACATAATATGGCAAAACTCAGATAGAGCTAACACCCATTTATCAATTGAATTGTGCAAAATAGGTCTAATAAACATATATTTGATTAAATCAAACTTCAAAATGATGAACACATCTCTAGATAATAAATAATATCTTAATTTCGTAGCATCCAAATACAAGGTTAAACATATCTTTTATATTATGTAATATCTATATTCATGGTCATTTAGAAACCTAATAAGGTAATATACAACTTTCCCTTTGTGGTTCTCACAGTCTTGAGCCAATAAAACTCAATTTGTTGCTCTTTGTGGTTATCAAAGTCTTCAACCAATAAAACTATAATTCATGCAATAGGGGATGAAATTTACAACTTCAGTGGATTGTCTTCTCTTTAAGGTGACAAAATATGTGACTTGACTAGGTATCTATTGAGTTCTTGGGAAATGTGCTCATTCTCCTATTTCCAATCCAAATCCTCTTGGTCTTTTAGTTTCAATAAAAGAAAAACACTTTAGTGTTTTTGGCTACACTAGATATAAATCTACGGAGGAAATTAACTTGACCCAAAAACCTTTGTAATTCTTTCTTATTTTGGGGAGTAGTGCTTTCAATTATAGATTTATATTTGTTATGGTAAACTTGTATTTTATTTTGATGTACCGAATAACCTAGGAAAGTTCTTGCGAAAACTTCAAAGGCACATTTCAAAGAATTCATGTTAAGTTTATAAAAACTCATCCTTTCGAAGGACTTTGTTAAGTGTGTTATTTGATCAATTACTATTTTTGATTTGTCAGCTATATCATCAATATAACACTCCAAAAAGTTTCCAACCATGTCATGGAAAATGGTATTCATTCCCCTTTAGTATGTGGCCCCTGCATTCATCAAACCAAATGGAATTTTTATCTATTCGAAAGCTCCCAAATTTCTTAGGCACCTAAAAGTAGTCTTATGAACATCTTGTTCAACTATGTAAGCTTGGTTATAACCAGAATGGCTATCTATCATAGACATGATATAATGACCAACTGATCTGTTAAATAGTAAATTTGCCACTAACATTGAATATTCATCCTTTGGAGAGTGCATTTTGATTTCTAAAATCAATTCAATCTTAATGTGACATTTTTCTTAATTACTAGCACTGGATTAGAGATCCATTCAATATACCTAGAAATTTGAATGAACCTAATCTTCAACATCCATTATATTTCTTCTTTAATCTTGACAGTGACTTCTGGAGTTATTTGTCTTGGCAACTTCTTGACAGGTTTATAGCATTATTTGATTGGTAATCTGTCCTCCACCAATTTCTAATCCATGGTAGGCAGCTCATCATATTCCTAAGCAAAACAGTCCTTGTATTGATGTAAAAGGTCTACGACTAACATCTGGTCTTTTTTTTCTTAGGTTTACACTGATTAGGCCTATAAATAGATCGTGTTTAATGAAAATTCTCTCCTATCCAATTAAATTTTAAGGGGATATGGCCCTATCCAATTACCCGATGGGTCCTTTAATTTTATGCTAGACCCGAATCCGTTAAGCACCTGTGACCTAATCCAATTAACCCACCCAATTATCTTAACATATCATAAATATTAATATTATTATGTATAAGTTACACAATCAAATAAGGGATATGAAATCTATGAACTAACAAATGGATCTCAGACAAAAGTTAAAAAAGATAATAAACATATATGCTTTTACTCTAAATTTATAGATTTGAGAGCAATTCTAAAAAAATGAAGGGAATTGAAATCTATAAATGCAGGGGCTGTTTAATCTACAAATACCAAAAAAAAAAAATTACGCATCTCAGATTCTAAGACAAAAGCTAAAATAAAAATTTTGATCTAAGAAGTGAGAGGGATATGGTGGTGAAATGGATGTCATGATGAGCGTGATGTTATGAAGGGAGATGGTGGTGAAAGGGAGAGCAGTGAGGAGAGAGACAATGGTGAGAGGGAGAGCCATAATAGAGATAAGAGAAACTAGGTTATGATTTAAGGGGGATGGATTAAGGCGTGAGATGTAGGTCAAAATAAAGATAAGCTAGGTTAGTTTTTAGTCATTAGATCAAAAATAATCTAACAGCTGAAATTAGGGGTTGTAATATATATATATATATATATATATATATATATATATATATATATATATATATATGTATATATATGTATATAATTTAAATATTTAAGAATTTATCCGGTAATCTGGTATATTAAAAATCAGAATAGGGTAAATGGTTTAAAAAATTTAGCTCAGACCCGTTTAAAGTTCACGGGTTCAGGTCGAGTCGGGTTTAAAATCGGTCCATTGATAGGCATTACACTGATATAGGTGAATCTTTTTTTATTCCTAAATTAATTATTATCAATAGATCCTATTTATTCACCATACGTTTTTAATATTTTATCGGTGATCTTCCTAACTCACAACTATCTCAAGGATTTTCATCCTCTATATCTATTTGAATACATAATCAACCCAATTAATAATATTTTGTTCACTAATTCTGGTGCTAAATTCTAAATCTTCGAACTTCTATAATACCACGGCCAACCTTTCATTGGCCTTCTCAATATTAATGAATGTACTATTCATTAAACCATTATTTTATTTTCTTCAACTGGTCCCATTATAACAAAAGCCTACTCATCCCAATCCTTATTCGAGACCTCTCCTTTTGATGTTTTTGGAATTAGAGCATTTGCCTTCTATGGTCCCATAATATCCTCGTAAAGCCCAAATTCTACATAGCTAGAGCTAGTATGAAAATCCAATGGATCAGTCTCCACTCGCTTCACAATATCATCCTCTTCCGTTAAAATTAATTTCTGTTGTATAGAAGAAGGAATACATTTGAAAAAGTGATTCAAATCTCTATCAAGTAGTGGATTGAAGCTTGGTTTTCATTCAATAATGAAGAACACGATTTTAGATTTTATAATGGCTACCTTTATATCAACTGGTAGTACAACTTTGGTCAATTTTTTATTACCAACAATAGTAGAGATGATTGCTTCGGTCTAGACTAATTTAGTTATTTGTTTATTTTTATTTTGGAAAGCATGGAGTAAGACATTATGTTAATAGTTGTGTCGTTATCTACCAATATTTAATTAATTAAATCTATATTTATCCAAGATTTCATCAACAAAGGTTTGATAAGATTAATTATATTCTTAATAGGATCTTTGCATCTATAAACAAATTTAGAGTACATGCAAATATGTCAAAGTTTTTTACCTCTAACCTCTCATCTTTATCCACTTCCATTGTAGGGACCTTATGTCCTTCTTCAGCTTCGAACATCTTTGGGAGTATCACAACCATATTAATCATCACTTGCTAAGTCAGAGACCCAAACTGGACCAACTGTTGCCGTTAAGCTAATTGAAAATGCATTATGACATCTACTGCAATCATTTCTTCATTTTCTTATTCACTGGGAGAGCTGTTTATAAATAAACTTTCTCCATCTACCCTCATGGATTTTTTTAGCTCCTTGTGCCTTTCAACTATTAAGTCTGAAGAGGAATGGCTGGCTTCCTATGAAATCTTGGGTCTATCTTTGATGATGAAGAAGAAAACCCATCTGACCCTCTTGTACGTATAATTTCTGAGGCCTCTTGTCAGTCCCTATATTTCTTTTGGATCATTCTTTGTTAGGTATGGTAAATTACTACCTCTGATTCCATTCTCTTTGAATTAGGTTAATAAACTAAAGGGACACTTGCTGAGGTTTCACTTCCTTTGATTTCCTTAGAATTTTATTAAATTTTTGTGCCACCTCAGGGTCTTGGATGATAAACTAATCAGACACCCCTTTCACCATGGGGATTGACTTTGAGATTTTTATTGGTCCTGGGTTCCATATATACTTATGTGATTTGGCATCTTTGAAGCCATGATTGATGTACTAGTTGTTTCATGTCATCTTAGAATTACCTCGAGGAAAGTATAGACCAGAAAATGGTCTTAACTTATTTAAAACCTTACTTGGAACTTCTTCTTGATCTTAGAACACTTGGTCTTTGGCAACATAGCCATTGTTCCCATTCTTGTTATTTTTTAGTTGTTGCTTTCCCTTCGAAGCCTCAAGCTGGCACATCTATGCATAATGTTACCCATTCCTAATGCATAGGTATTTAATGACCTTTTGGACTGGGTCTTGAGTTTTTCCATATTTTGAATCCTTTGATTCCTATTTAGTCTTCATTTTAAATTAAACATCCCATTTATTTCAAGGCAGTTGAACAAATTGCATGTTTTACCCCTTTTCTTTGACATTAGGGAATCCATCTTCATCTACACCCATGGTGGTTTCTTCTATTCCAGGTGTGGTGACAATTATATTCAACACAAATGAATAAGAAAAGCGCAATCACCAAGGAAATTAAAGAACATAAAATGCCAATCACACAACACAGTATGTACGTGGGTTCAGCAAGAATGCCTATGTCCACGGTGGTGCAGTCAGTATTATTTCTATATACTCCGGGGAGCGTTTACAAAGAATACAATGCGTGCCTCTCGCCCCAGGCTTAGGGTTTATTATATACATGTTTATCTTCGGGGAGTGGGGGTGTTGAACTCCCCCACATCCAACTTTCTCTCCTGGAATATCTCTATACGAGATGTTTTGGAGAAGACTAAGTCATAACTGAATTTAGTTAAGGTGCGAGGGGTTCGAACTTTGGGCCATTTTTATTAGGCTTCTCGTCTGGGCCCATGATGGCAAATTCGGGTACCCACAATTGCCCCTAAAGTTGTTGAGCCACAATTTGGGCTCAATAAATTTAAATGATTTGTTATAATGGCTCTTTTGTAAATCGTGTAACTCTTCCCAAAGTTGAGAACTGATTTAGGTGGCAGTTGATTCGTGTCCTGTGCGCGATGATTGGAACTTTTAAAAGTTATTTGGAGCAGCGTTTCGTAGTTGTTGTTTCAAACTTCTTAGTGTTCCCTCATCTTCTATGAGTTTTAGCTCTTGTGGCCTCTTCTCCAGGTCTTCATTTTCTTCTCTTTCAATCTCCCTCATCATCTGGGCTTGTGATCTTGCATCGTCCAAGTCAAACTTTCATCTCGTAAGTCCCCTTTTCTCTCTCTCTGTGCTTTCTCTGTTGAGTTTTCTTTGAATTTGCGATTTAGGGTTTACAAATGACAAAGATAGGTAATAGAACAGTGTCTGAGTTTAGGAAGTTTTATAATATCCCAGAATGGGTAGAGATTGAGTGCGCCTCTATCCCTAAGAATGTTAGAGAGATAAAGGGCACTCATTGGATTCATGTCCTGTTGCTTTCCCAAGGAGGTCTTACTTTCCCTCCAAACAATTTGTTTCTGCATTTCTTTGGTTATTTCAACATCGTCCCTGCACAGTGCTCGCCCAATGTCTGGAAGATAGTCAATGGTGTCCATAGGATAAATCAACTTTATGGCACTAAATTAGGGCTTGCTGAAATTTGTTTTTGTTATTCCTTCTCTCGAGCTAGCTCTGGTCTTCTCTACCTTAAGGCCAGGAGTCCTGACAGGATATTGGTAGTAAATTTACTTGATTCCCAAAAGAACTATTGGAAGGAGGGCTTTCTTGCTAGGAATTGGCAGCTCTCCCCCCAGACTGAGGGGGTGAGGTCTGATAGATTCACTATTCCCTTTTATGGGGAAGAGTAAATAGGTAATCTTTGCTCTTCTCTTTCGATATTTTTGTTAATGTATGCTTTCTCTGATATTCTTTTCTCTTTTTTTCAGTGAGGACAAAGAATTTGGAACCTGCACTTAGCGACGTTTGAGCTACTGAGCTGATCAAGGCTTGGAACATAAGAGAGCCTTTGGATGAAGGTGAACATCTCCGTTCAACCACTTTTATCCTGGAGTATAAGAACATCGGGTCCAGTTTCATAGCGCGGCCTGTAGATAACATTCCTGTCCTAGATATTACTGAAGAAGTTACTGTTGACCCCATCCAGTTGGACGAGGAAAAAAGCAGTTCTGAAAGTGATATTAGAGGAGGTGCTGAAGATAGTTCTGGTGAGGCGAGCTCCAGTAGTGAAAGTTCTTCTAGTTCAGAGGAGGTTTCTGAGGCTCAAGAGTCTTCAAGTACATCCAGCAATTCTAGCGAGGAAATGGTTCCCCCTAGGAGGAACTTGATCCGTGATGATGAGGATAAGGATGATGTGCTTCTCGCTCAGAGTTCGAAGAAGTAGAAATCTAGCAGTGGGGCTATTGCCACTGGTTCTCAGTTTGCTGTTCAGGAGCAGGAGAAGACGAGAAAAGAAGAAGAGCAGCTGAGAGAGAGAAAGAGAAAGAGAGAAGAGGAGAGGAAGAAGAATGAAGAGAAAAAAAGGTGGAAGAGAGGAAGAGGGCAGAAAAGGAGAAGGAGAGGGAGGAGGAGAGGAAAAGAGTGGAAGCGAGGACGAAGGCTGGGCAAGCTCTAGTCCCCGTGTCTGCATTGCCAGAGGGGGCCTCGGTCGCCATTTTTCCTCAACTAGCTCCTGCGCTGCTCGAGAGGGTAGTCCTTCCTGCTGATCGCCAAAGGGCAATGGGGACTGACCAGTTAGCCTTGCAAGCGAGTCAGAGGCTAGCCTTGGTAAGTCTGTGTCTTTTCTCTAACACTTTTAAATCTTTATTTTTCTTCTCTCTTCTAATGCCTTCTCTTTGTTTGCAGTTTGTGACTGACTTCGCCGTGCTTTATCGCTCTCGCGACGAGCTGGTGAATAAGAATGATGAGTTAGAGAAACAGAACGCTGCTCTGAAAGGGAAGAGTATTGAGCTCAAGGTGAGCTTAAAGGATGCTGATACTGCTCGGATGTCCTCTGATCTTGCCTTTATTGAAGCCAATCGGTCTAGGGAGGCAACGGTTAAAGATCTGAATGATCTACGGCAGGCCTATGATTTAGTCTGCTCGAGCAAGCTAGCAGTGGTGAAGAAGAATCAGGTGCTGGTGCAGAAGCTGAAGGATAAGGTGTCTGAGGCAGCTGCTTTAAAGGAAAATTCTTATAATGATGGTTGGGTCGCGGCTTATGAAGATGTCGATGTTCAGATTGGCTATATCAGCCGATTGAACTTCAAGAAGGGCCGGAACAAGGCTCTTTTGGCTGTTGGGCTGGATCCCGAATCACCCTTATTTGATGATCATGATCTAGGCCCAAAGCCTGTTGTAGATAAAGCCCGTACCCCAATCATTGAAGGTGTTGCCCCTTCCTCCCAAACTATTTCTACTGGTGCTCTTCCTGCTCAGGGAACAATAATTATTCCCTCTAGGGGTGAAGCTCCTACTGCTATTGATAAGGAAAAATATTCGGCTTCCTCCTAACAAGCTGAGGTTGCTATTTATACTGCTCTTAGGACTGCTTTGTACTTGTGCTTCTTTTTGAACAAACCGATGTAATTGTAACTCTTTATTTTAATAAAATGGAAGTTCCCTCTTTTCTAATCATTGATTCTTCTACTTTTTTTACTACTTATATGTCTTGTAGTTGATTGATGTGGACGAGTATATATCGGCCACTTCTTAATTGGGAAGAATTCTTGGTCCTAATGCGAGCACTCAAGTTCGTCAGGCCTTTGTTAGGATCTATAAATCTCTCAGATTAAGAAACAAGAGCTTTAAGGACCAGTTTGAGCTCATCGCCAAGCTGAAGGAAAGACTTCAGGAGATGGAAGAAGTTGGTGCCTCAGTCCAAGAAAAAGTAAACACTCTGAGAGCTAGGCTCCTAGATGCTTCTGACATCAATCAAGTCGGATAAATTCTTCAGCAAGAGAATGAGACTCTAAGGAGGGAGGTGTCGCAACTCATGGAGCATGCGCCAAGCATCGCACCTTGTGTTCTACGAGGTTCCTCTTCCTCAGCTACTTCGTGAACTGGCACAGAGCCGGGTGGCGCTCCCCCAACTTTGTGAGGCTCTACCTCATCGGCAGCTCCGTGAGCTGGTCCAAATGTAGGTGGTTCATCTAGGGAAATGGACGAACTCCGAGAAGATGTCCACTGAGCATACATGATTGCTGCTGGGCTTCAAAGGGATGTCACACGATTGAGACATTTGTTTAAGAAAGGTCATAGGCGAGTGTGGGCGGATGGTTATGACCAAGGTTGGGCAGATGCTCTGACGAGGCTGACAGAGTTTGAAGAGCTCGCCTTTATTAGGGGATGGTTGAGTGCCCTTAGGGAGCTGCAGGTTCTGAGGAATTCAGTACTCTGGTATTGTCACAAGATCTCCCCTTCCACTTTAAGGCCTAACCCTTTTCAGGAGGGATGATCAGTGGATCCCTATCGATGCCATCCCTTGGCAGTTGTTGGAGTCAGATGCGAATGAGGTCAATGAGGAATTAGCTCCTCATCCTGATGACGGTCGAAGAGAACAAGTGGCCGATTATCTTGTTTAGAGGCCTCAGCCTCACTAGGATTTTACCAGTTGTAACTCTGTGTACATACGTAATGAAGTAACGTAATATTGATGTTTTGGGAGATCTCACCGACTAAACAGGGGTTATACATTCTTTTTGTAAATGTGATGAAGTGATATAATATCTATGTTTTAAGCGATCTCACTGACTAAACATGTGTTTTATATTTTTTACGTCATTTATCCTTCGCTTAATAATCTTGGGCCTCTCGTGGCCGACTAGATTGGTAAGTTTGCATTATTGAGTAAGTGTCCCTCCAGTCCAGTATGTTTATGAGATACCATTCTGCCTCACTTTACCTTTTATGTCGTGTCGCCACACTCCCTTAGGCCTAAGTGTGGAAATTGGCCAGGACACATCTGGTGTTGGATGCTCTGTCCGATCAGGGTTTTGTTAACCAAGAATTGTTTGGCGACCGATTTTGACTTGGCCAGACTGCCTAAGGATTTCCTGTAGGGATTTATATATTGCCAGGGGCAATGCTAAGAGGTTATTCGTGCTTTATAATGAAAACCTGAGGAGGGTGATTTCCCTGCTGTAGTGTACTGAGTAGTGTGCCTGTCACTTGGAAAGGGTGTGCAAGTTATAAAGTTCATATACTAGTAAGTAACACTTCATAGCATGCAACTATCAAATAACTTTTATTAATCATAAGTAATGAGCTGCCAGTTTTATAAATCTGATAAAAGACGAAAGAAAAAACTAGAAATAGAATTTCTTAAGATTGGCTGCATTCCATGCTTGGGGTATCTCTCTGCCTTCCAGCGTTTCTAAGTGATAGGCTCCTTGTATATCATCTCTTGTTATCTTGAATGGTCTATCCTAGTTTGGTCCCAACTTTTCGTCTGATGGTTTTACTGCGCTGCCAAGGACTTTCCTTAGGTTATAATCCCCAACTCGGAATGCCCTTGGATTGACCTTCTTGTTATACTATTTTACGAGCTGTTGTTGATAGCTCGCTAGCCTTACTAGGGCTAGGTCTCTGCGTTCGTCAGCTAGATCAAGTTCAGTGAGTAATACTACATCGTTCTGGCCTTGGTCGACAACGATGGTTCACATCATTGGTAAACCAGCTTCTAAGGGGATGATTACTTCCATTCCATTCGTTAGTGAGAATAGGGTTTCCCCAGTTTTTCGCCGTGGGGTAGTGCGGTAAGCCCATAAAATATGCGGTAGCTCACTCACCCATGCACCTTTGGCTCGTTCTAGTCGTTTCTTCAGCCCATCAATCACTATTTTGTTGGAAGCCTCGGCATGATCGTTGCTCTGGGGGTACGCCACCGAGCTGAAATAATGCCTGATCCCGTATTCATTACAGAAGTTCTAGAAAGGGCCACTCTCGAACTGTGTTCCATTATCAATGATGATGGTTCTGGGGATTCCAAAATGGGTAATTATATTTTTCCATATGAATCTCATCATATCTGCATCTCAGATGTTTACTTGTGGCTCTGCCTCGATCCATTTGGTGAAGTAATTCGTTGCGACCAACAGATAATTGCGGTTGGCTGTGGTGGTAGGAAGTGGTCCTACTATGTCCATTCCCCATTGGGTGAAAGTCTAGGGGATGGTGAGTGATCTTAGGTCGCTGGCAGGTTGGTGAACCATTGGAGCATGTAGTTGACATTTTTTGCATTTGCGAGCGTACACTGTTGAATCTTTTTACATATATGGACACCAGTAGCCTTTCTTCATGGCTCAAAAATCTAGTGATCTTCCTCCAATATGGCTTCCATCGTGTAGAATTTACTCGACATCCTTCGGGTGTACACATTGAAGGTAAGGGCTGGAGAACGATCTCTTATACAGCTTGCCCTCAGGAGATAAGTGAAAGCGAGCAGCTTTGACTCTTATCTCGTGAGCGGTCTTTCTATCGTTTGGAAGTGCACCATCTTTTAAATAGTCCCTTAAAGGGTCCATCCAACTGGGTGTTGACTTAATCTGGAGCACATGCTCCATGCTTGGCAGCTCATCGCTCTGGTTGATGCTCGGATGGGCGAGGAAGTCGATGGGGATCATTCTTTTTAAGTCAGAATTAATTTTCGAACTCAGGGCTGCCAGGGCGTCGGGGTGGTTGTTCTGACCTCTAGGAAACTGCTGGACACTGACTTCCTCGAAGCTGGACATTAGCCTTTTCGTCAAGGCGAGATAGGCAGCCATTCTTTCATCTTTTGCATTGTAGTCCCCCTTCTCTGATTAGAGACTAATTATGAGTCGTCGAACATCTGTAACTACTTTGCCCCCATCCTCTTTGCCTTTTGGAGGCTAGCTATCAAAGCCTCAGACTCTGCCTCATTGTTGGAGGCTTCAAATCCAAGTCTGATTCCTTATTCGAGGAAGGTATCTTCTAGAGTAACAAGCACAATGCCTACTCCTGCCCCCTTTGAGTTGGAGGCTCCATCAATAAATAATTGCCAAACTCCATCTGCTGCGTGATTCTCCCTTTGCTTCATGGGTTGAAGTTGGTCGAGAGGCTGCTCGCCTGTGAACTCGGCTATGAAATCAGCAATGACTTGCCCTTTGATTGCATTCCTTGGCTGAAATTGGATGTCAAATCGTCCAAGTTTGACCGACCATTTAGTCAGTCTGCCTGACAAATCTGCTTTTTGCAGAACTTCTTTAAGGGGGGTGTGATGTAAGGACGATGATAGTGTGAGATTCAAAGTAGTGATTCAACTTTATCGAATCTATTATGAGTGCAAATACGAGCTTTTCTAGTGGTAGGTACCGCTGCTCAGCATCTAATAAGGTCTTGCTTGCATAATAAACAGGGTGCTAAATTCATGCTTTATCGCACACCAGTGTAGAACTGACGGCGTGGCTGGAAACGACGAGGTATAAGTATAAGGAATCTCTTTCTTGAGGTACGATGAGCAGGGGTGGTGAGCTAAGGTAAGCCTTGAGCTCGTCCAATACTTACGAGCAACCATGATTCCATTCTATTATCTTGTTTCCCTTCAAGAGCTAGAAGAATGGTTTGCACTTCTCAGAGGACTTTGAGATGAAATAGTTCAAGGCAGTGAGCATGTCGGTGAGCTTTTGTATGTCCCGTATTGTGCGAGGGGACTGTACCCTGTTGATTGCATTGATCTGGTCCAAATTATCCTCGATGCCTCTCTTACTGACCAAGTACCCAAGAAACTTTCCTGACTGAACACCGAAAGAACATTTGCTCGCGTTGAGCTTCATTCGGTATTTCCTGAGGATTTCAAAGGTTCTTGATAGGTCTGAGAGGTGGTTTTCTTTATTCCTTCTCTTGACGAGCATATCGTCGATGTAGACTTCCAGGGTATCTCCTAGTTGGTCTTTAAACATCTTGGTGACCAGCCGCTGGTAGGTTGCCCCTGCATTTTTGAGCCCAAAGAGCATGACGTTGTAACAGTATAATCCGATGATGGTGATGAATGATGTCTTGTCCTGGTCTGGTGCATACAGAGGGATCTGATGATACCCCAAATATGCATCCAGAAAACTCATTATTTCGTGAGTTGCTGTGGCGTCTACCAATTGGTCGATTTTTGGGGGAGGGAAACTATCCTTAGGGCATGCCCTGTTAAGGCCACTGAAGTCATTGCAGAATCTCCATTTTCTATTACTCTTCGGAACTGCTACTGGGTTGGATAATCATTTAGGGAATTGAACCTCCCGTATGGATCCTGCATCCAATAATTTTTTAAGTTCTTTTTCTACGGCTTTTGCCTTCTCGGGCGCAGTTCACCGTGCATTCTGCATGATAGGTTTAAAAGTGGGGTCGACGTGTAACCGGTGATAAACCACACTGAGATCAATTCTAAGCAGCTCGTCTGGTTCCTATGTGAAAACGTCTACTTTGCTTCTCAACAGAATCATCAATTCCTTCTTTTCTTGATTTGTGAGAGAAGCTCCAATCAAGAATATCCTGTCTTTCTCGCTACCACCAACTATAACTTCCTCCAAGTTTTCGATGACCCTCTCAGAGGGGAGGATCCTGGTCTCTTCCACTCCGGGTCTTCTATATCTTAACTGCTATTTTGAAGGTATAAAACCTTCCTGCTCCTCGACCTTCTCTTTGGGCTTTTCGGCCTTCTTCTCTGGTTTTGGGTAAATGGACGCTATAAAGAACCTTCTTGCCAGCACTTGATCTCCATGGATCTTTATTAATACTCGCTCGGTCACATATTTGAGTTTCTAATGGTAGGTCGAGGGGACTGCTTTCATCGCATGTAGCCACCTTCTACCGTGGATAGCTTGGTATGGCGAGTCTATATCGACTACCAGAAACTCAATCATCTTAGAGATGCTTCCTTCCCTCACTGGTAGGATAATATTTCCCAATGGAATAGTCACCTTTCCAGTGAAGCCAACTAGAGGGACAGTGGCTTCCTTCAGGTCGGTGACGCTCAACTTCAATTTTCTGAACAGGTCGAGATACATTACCTCGGATGAGCTTCCTTGGTCGACGAGCAACTTATCGACGTCGTAGTTGGCTAACCTGAGTGTAATGATCAAGGCGTCATGATGTGGGGTTCTCACTCCCGCCAGATCTTCATCTGTGAACACGATCTGTTTGTTATAGTCGACGTCATCTGCTCGCCGACGCTTTCCTGATTGTGTCTTTGCTGGATCGATCTGAAAAGTCTTCATCACTGCTGTAAGCTTTGTTACTTCCATCCGAGCCGAATTTCTGTGAATCTGCTTCACATCCGATGCCCCATGATTTACTGCAAATTCATGAATAACATCATCCTCGAGTACGTTGTCAGGTCTTGCTTCTCCCTTGGCAGCGAATTTCTCTGCCTTCTTCTCCACAAACTCATTCAGGTGCCCGAACTGGGCCAGTTCTTCGAGGTGGGACTTAAGAGCTTTGTAGTGATCAGTCTTATGTCCTCCCTTATAAAAATCACATCTCAGCGTGTTGTTTCTCTTAGAGGGATCTCCTCCCGTCTTTTTGGGCCACTTAATAAATTGCTCGTCTTTGATCTTTGCCAGAATCTTGTAAATTGGTTCTTTGAAGACAGTGTTAACTGCCTGAAATGCTTTCAGAACATCGTCCATGCCTCCGTTCTCGGAGCCATTCTTGCCCCTATTCTTGCCTCCTTTCTTCTGGTTCTCAATTTTATCATTGCCTTTGGCAGCGAGCTTAGTTCGACCGTTTTCCCCTGCACTGAGGCAGGTCACATCCTCCACTTTGGCGTACTTCTCAATGCGAGCCATCAGGTCGTCGATGGTCATGGCCTTTTTCTTCTTCAGGGATTGGTGCAGAAGGCAAGAGCTGTGTAGCCCAATTTTGAAAGAGGTCACTGCTACCTGCTCCGAGCAGTCCTTGACCTTATTGAATAACGCCCAGTACCTCTTCGCGTAGTCCCGGAGGTTCTCTTGAGGCGTCTTTTTTATTGTCAGTAAAGAATCCATCCTTTTGGTATGGGAGCTACTAGTAATGAAGCGGGCCATAAAGTGCTCGATCAGGGACTCAAAACTCCTAATAGACTTGTGAGGGAGCCTCTCGAACCATTTTTACGCCACATCATGCAGACTCGAGGAGAAAATCCGACGCATCAGTGCATCCCGATGGTTCCAGAGAGTCATGGCTTGCCTGTCTGCCTAACCTGATCAACAGGGTCAGTTTTTCCATCATAGATCTTGAATCTCGAAATAGCAAATTTCTTGGGGGCTTCCTCTTTCTCTATTTCCCTCGAGAAAGGGGATTTCATCTGGGTCTTGAGATCTCGTCTAACAAGCTCCCTGGTCGATCTGGCATCGCGATGAGCTGGGTGTTGGTCCATCTCCCTTCGGACCAAATTTCATATGTTCTCATTGCTGCCAGCTGGGCTCGTGTAATGGCGAGCTCGTCGTAGTTGCTCGAGCAGATCGTCATCCGACTCGTGTCCCTCAACCCTTTGGGATCCGCATCTAGGGCTCCTTCCTAGGCTGCGAGACTTGCTCGCCTAAGGTCTAGCAGTGCGGTATGGACGTCTCCTAGTGCTTCGATGGAGTTCTCTCTCCATCCTTTCCAACCTTCTTTTGAGGCGAGCATTCTCAGCCCCTTTCTTACGAGCAAACTCTCCTTTCTCTTGGAGCCTTGCCTCATAGGCATCCATCAATCTAGAGATTTGTGTGGAATTCGTTGGTCCCTGACTTTCTTCCGAGGCTTGTCGCTCTATGAGCCCTCTGATTTAAATGATGAACTTCAGATCTGATCCTGTGAGGAGTAGGCTGCTCTTGAATATCCCCTGCTTGAGGGGTGTTACTGCTGTGACCAGACATTTCAAATTTCTTTGTTGGCGAGGGCTTTCTCAGGGAAGACAAACGTTCCCACAGACAGCACCTATTGTGGTGACAATTATATTCAACACAAATGAATAAGAAACGCGCAATCACCAAGGAAAATAAAGAACATAAAATGCCAATCACACAACACAATATGTACGTGGTTCAGCAAAAATGCCTACGTCTACGGTGGTGCAGTCAGTATTATTTCTATATACTCCGGGGAGCATTTATAAAGAATACAGTGCATGCCTCTTGCCCCAGGCTTAGGGTTTATTATATACATGTTTATCTTCGGGGAGTGGGGATGTTGGACTGCCCCACGTCCATCTTTCTCTCCTGGAATATCTCTATACGAGATTTTTTGGAGAAGACTAAGTCATAACTGAATTTAGTTAAGGTGCGAGGGGTTCGGACTTTGGGCTGTTTTTATTAGGCTTCTCATCTGGGCCCATGATGGAAAATCCCGGTACCCACACTAGGGAATTTGAGTTTTCCACTCCTGATCAAATCTTGAATCTCGTCGCAAAACACACAACATGGAATAATTGAATGGAAGAAAACATGGTGCCATTTGCAATAGTTTTCCTTTTAATTTCATGTGGTTTTTTAGCATCACTAGGAGGTTTATAACATTTTAGCATTTTAGAGATAATAAATGATCTTAATAGCCTTAAAAATGTCAAATGCTACCTTTTTATCATTCCCTTTGATGAAGGGTCAAAATACTCTATTGATGAGTCCTTTAGAACAAATGGTTAATATATTATAGTTTCAGTTCCTATAATCTTAGTAGAATATATTTTGACATTAAGATCCTTATAATATGTCTTGAAAAAATATGTATTTCTTTCAATGTTATCTTCCAGAAGGGCTTCATATCTGAATACCTTTACAGTCATGAACTCAATGGCATCAAATTTCTTTCGAAGTTTAAATTCTAAACCATTTTGGGGTAGTTTCACAAATTCAGACTTAGGTAGGACTATTTTACACTTGTTTATATCCATTTCAAACCTATTTATGAAGTAATTTTCCTTTTCATCACATTTTTGCTTTAGCCTAGCTAAATCAACCATATAGACTTCTAGCTCAGTTGGGAAGAATTGTGCATAAAACATATATTTTATTTTTATCAAGTTTGGACATAATTAGGCGGCAAACTTATGAACCATGAGAAGGTTGCATCAGTGAGTGAACTGGGAAACAAAAGAAATTTGAGATACCATTGGTTCTATCATCAACATATTGATTAGAGAACCTTCCACGATAGATAAACTTCCATCCCCTGAAAAAGGGAAAAGGTTGGGAATTTGAAACCTTTTGGAAGTTCTATCCTACTTATCCACTTAGGATATAACTTCATATAAACTGGGTTATACAACCCCGAGCCATTATCCCACTTATTTCATGAATGAGATCCATAATCTCAATTCTCCTAATTCCCATGGGAATTTCTTCTTTTGTGGGATCAGTGTATGATTTATTATAAGAGATAGTTGCACCAATGGTTGTGGAGCATATAAAGGTACATTTTGTTATGCTTGATAAGGTATAGCTGAGAGACATGAAAAATTTGGCTGTCAAATCTCCTATTGTTCCCCAACCCATGAGTTATTGTTCTAACACATGGCCATTAATGATTTTTTAGTTCAAATCACATGGGAAGCCTAAATTGATTTCATTTTGGAGTTGTCTATTTCTTCCTACCTCTGGAAGAGGTGGATACTTCTACACGTATGATTGGTTGTTTATACTTAGACCAGTGGTATTAGAATAATTTCCTATCCTTAGGTTATTTTAAAAATTGGTTTCACCCGTGTAAGGCATGCAATATACAGGATGATAAGGATTAGGTTGAGTGGTGGGCTTCACACCAAATGGTGCAACAGTAGGTGTGGACAACCTATTAGTTACTGTGGTGATCATAGTGCTAATGTTATGCATTATGTTCCCAAGGTGATTAAGAACTGGGTTTAGTTGGTTGATCAATTAATCTTGGGCATTTATGGATTCCCAACAACGGGTGTATTGTGAATATTATCTGCTATTGGAGTCATTGGCATATTTAATTCATGAGTGTGAGCACTTGGTCCCAACTCACGAGTTTCAACCATTGTTTGCTCAGTAGTGGTAATGTGTTAGCTTGTTGAGCCAATTTCACCAACCTTTTTTGTAACATCGTTGCTTATATGCATACTAGCCATTTTCAACAATAATTTAGTACTTGGTGTCCCACCAGGTGTGCCAAAAATATGTTTGTGTGTTTTTCACTTATCTTGGTTAATTAATTTAATTACGAGCGTGGCAAGTAAGGTTGTGGTCTTTCCAACAAATATATCTTATCCTTGTGATAATATCATACAATTATGTACCATTCGATGCTTTAATTAAAAAGACTCGTGCTTCCCTTAGGGAAGATTTTAAAGTGAATGCTAAATTCCTACGACTGACTTGGACAAAAGACGTAAATTGCATAAACTAAAATAAAAGTCAATATTTGAAATAAAAGAAAGGTAACTGCGGTAAAGTAATTGATTACATTACGAAATGTAAAGCAAGAATGTAAAAAAAAATCAAATGCAAAGGCAATTTTTTTTTAATAAAATGTAAAATAAGTTACAGTCTACCTTACAATCTACTTCAAATGAAAGAAAAGTTGTAAATAAATGAAAATAAAAGAAAAGAAAGGAAAAGAAAGGATAACACGAGTATATGTTTTTTTTTAGTGAGGAGTCATTTTTTCCTTTGTTTTCAAGTTGCTTATTTATAGAGTTTCTTTCCATGCAACTTTCATGTAACTGCTAGGTGGTTATCCAATTAGATTTTCTAGCCTAGGTGTGTTAGTTGTCCTATAAATGCTTCCCGGTTAGGTCCGTTAGTTTTCCTATAAACTCTGCTTAGTGCTAAATCCACGTCCAATGACTTGCCATGTGTCAAATATTTAAGCTTATTTTATTAATAATGCCATGCATTTTACTAAACTATTATCTCCATTTCGTAATAATACGTGGAAACCCTTAATTGGACCGTAATTATATGGTGTAAACAAAAGTCCCCGGATACCTTATAGAACTAAATTTTTCCATCCTTAGACCATCTCTAAGACAAACGAAAAATATGCCAATTACCATTATTACTGTTTTATTTTGTGATTTTAGCATTCCAGAGCCGTCGGTATTTAGAAAAGTCTCTTCTAGCTAAAAAATTCAGAGAAAAATGCTCCTAATTTTGTTTCTTGTGGAGAAAAAACGTGGGGTCTCACGAGGCAAACCAAGTTATGTCGAAGAGACATACGCGACACTTAGTTTATCGTGGAGCCTTGTTTTTTCAAAATTTTATTTTGTTCCCCTAGTTTGTGTTATATTTATTTATGTTATATATAATAGTTGATTTTGTTTTTTAAAATATCATATATAAAAAAAACTATAAGATTGTTATAATGAAACCATAAGATTAATAAAAATTCAAGACAAATGAAAAAAAAAATTAAAATCTACATACATCCACTAAAATTCCACAAATGTCCTTATAAATCGTGGTGTAAAGTCATTTGTTGTTGTGTCATGGAGCTAGACTTATGCAAACATTTAGGTCTCTTTATTTATGTCATGGGGATTGAGAAATTCCATGGTCTCTTATGAGTTTTCATGATTATTGAATCGCCAAGGCTCAAGATCGGGTTCGTCCCGTTCATCTTCTATGATTATATTGTGAAGTATGACACATGTCATCATAATTCCCGCTAGACCATCCCAGTTTTAAAAATGAGCGGGGCCCTTGAAAATGGCAAATCGAGGTAATAAGACACCAAATGCGAAATCTGCATTCTTACGAGCCCCCTCTTGACACTGCAGCATAAAGTGTCTTTATTTTTCTATTTGTGGTTGAGAGATTGTTTGGAAAAAAGTGGACCAATTTAGGTATGTACCGTCAACATGGGTATAGATCCTCAATGGCGCGGGTGCTTTTGTCGCGCATTGATATTTATTTAGTTGTTTGCAACATATAATATATATAGAGAGGGGTTCAACTTACATCGATGTAGACTAAGAAATGATTTACACCCTTTAATAAACATAATATGAGAAACCAAGCATTAGATTTGACATGCTTGTTGTCTATTGTATGCATAAAAAATGTTACGTTAATCAAATATTGATAATGATTTCACTAGTGTGCTCATATTTTTTCTAAATTCATCAACTATATAGGGTTAGTTTAAGGCATACAATCAGGATGAAAGTACTTATCTCCAGTTAATTTAGTTTTGACTTGCACAATCAATGTGAAATAAAAATTAAATCTAATGGTGGCTTCTTAAAATATGTATCCGATAAAATGTCACTGAAGAGTGTAAAACTAATTTAGACAGATGTAAGTTGAACCCTCCTTATAAATAAGGAGGATTCAACTTATATATGGAAATCATGTTTATAACATGATCCCTCACCTAAGCACCATTAATCATCTTGTCCTTAACCAAATTTGCATGATTTTAATCCTCAAATATGTCTTTTAGTTTCAAAATCATCTCATAGGGAGTTGCAATATGATGTTGCTTATATTGAAAAGTACTAGTCATTGAGATCTATATATAGCATTTAGTCATTTGATTAACCTTATGATATTTCTTAAAACCATGAACTTGGTTTTGAGGATCCCCTTCAGATGGTGTGTCAGGCCATAATTAAGTCAAACCTATAATCCTATGTAGTTAGAATAATGTCTAGGTTTCTTTTTTATTCAATGAAGTTTGTTATAGTAAGTTTTATGTTTAAATATTGAACCATGAGAATTAAAATAATAACCTATTTTAATATTCGGGGATCAAAATTGAAAAGTCAATTAATATGAAGGAATTAAACTTCAAATTAAAAATTTTGATAGTGCGCTATCGCGTTCTTAATGGAATGATTTATATAATTGAATGTCCAAACACAAATCCAATTATATCTTTTTACCCTAAGACAAACATCTAGGTGATAAAACAGATAAAGCAAGTCAAAGGCAAAGTTTGAGAAAATATTCCTTACGGGAAAACCCTTTTTATTTCAGCACTCTAGAAATATTACAAGACAATGAACTATAATACTACTTGATACCAGCAATAAGTATTACGCACTAGTCCTCTCAAATATCTAAATAATACTACTCAGTCAGGAGTAGTCCATAAGCGACCTTCCACCCTTAGTATCCGTCGATCAGCCTTTGCCTTCAATAATGATCCCTCGATAATTACAATGGTCAGTAGTGAAGATGATCTCTTCACTAGAGTAGTGTATGCGAGGATACAAAGCTATCTAGGGTTTAAAAAGATTCACACAAATAAATTTTAGGGATTGTGAATCAAAAGAGTTTTCTAAACTCAAAAGGTTGAAAACTTTTACAACAGGTCTGAAGAATTTGTTTTGGCAAAAGTCTTAAAAAAATAAACATGAAGCAGGCATTTATAAGGCGAAGAAAATTTTTGAGGCAACGATTCATTCGAATGAAAATGAGTCTCATTAGAATGAGAATAGCATCTCGTTAGAGCGAAACTGGATCTCATTCGAATGACGTTGCTGTCTCGTTTGAAGAGGCTTCAAATGACCTTAAACGACGTTAAACAGTACACCCTCGTTAGATGAAGATATCGAACGACCCTTCTGACGAATTTGACTTCTCGTTCGAACGAGAATGCCTTCTCGTTTGAATGAGATCAACGAACTTTGAACAGAAATTTAAATAAAAAATGCCTATATTTTTAAACAAAAAAAATCACGTTTCATTTTTAATAAAAATAAAATATCCCAAAATAAATTTAATGAATAAATTTAAATTCCTAAAAACTTGATACCTTCATAAAGTGGAGAACCATTGAACTTGAAGATGTTGGAGATTCGATTCTTTGTGATGTCTCGAATCGAAGTGTAACGGGATACGCCAAACTAAATGTAAGCCTAAGCTATGAGCAATGACTGAAAATTTGCTCTTACGAATCTCCCCCTTTTGTTATTTTGGTACAAAAATAAAATCGAAATCCAAATTATAAAAAAATCACCTAAGACAGCGAAAATATCCTAATACCCTCCTAAACCCTATAAAATGGAATGATATGCATACATGTTGTCTTTAGACTCCAAATCTTCATGTTCTTATTTTCTTGATCTTCCCTTGATCTTTCAATCTTCTTAATCGTGTTGAAGAAAAACCTACATGCATGGAACATGAACACTACCCGTGATACATAGAGTTTGAAATATAAAATAAAATGAGAATAACTCCTCCATAAAACAAACTCATGTAATTTCTCACGTAATTTGTTCTCCCCCTTTATTTTGTTAGAAACAGATAAGGAGTAGAAACAAAATCATATAAGATGGCATCACAAAGATATATCAAAATAGCGTATGTAATGATAAACTCAAAGGCTCCACAAAATATTTTTGAATTTTTCAAATTTTTCTCAAGAGTAAATTTTACAAATACAATACACCATGGAGAAAATATAAAAATTACCAAATCATGGAAGCGAAATGTAGGGGTGTGAATATATTCCATAGGTTAATCAACACAGACAATCATATCACACGTGCAAGAAATATTGAGACACTACTAACAAATGATCTCAAAATCTACCATAGGTGTAAGAATAGCGCACTCATGTGAAAGTGACTTAACCTACTCAACAAATCAAGACCGTAAATGATTTTCACACCAGTGACGCCCAAAACTATGTAATGCTATTTGACATTTCTATAATATGTGGAAACCCATTGATCTTAAAATTATCTCCCCCAAAATCTCACATATATCAATAGCACTAATAATTTTGAAGAAATCAATGCTGATTTATAGTGACGCATCGATGTTCAAAGCAAATGGATTGACACTTCTGTTTTTATGCGCCATTAATCTTTTTGTCTCTTTTCTAGAAAATTGTAATACCCCGTATTTTTACGCATATTTATTTTATTATGAAATTATGGAATTTGGGATTAATTAATTTAAGAGAGAATTTAATTTATAATTAATTCGACTTTTATGGTAATAATTAATAGCATGACGAGAGTTAGTAGTTATCGAAAATAATTATGTTGAAATCATGTTGACTAATAACTATGTTGAACATTACGTAGTGAGTAACGTAATAGATGGTTTCAGATATAATAATATGGTTGGGGAAGAGATACACGACAGTTAAGATATAATTATTTGGAACGCGCGTATGACTCGCGTCACTATTATATATTTGGGGGTTAAGAAGGTAAATTACTTTTATATAACTCGTATGGCCGTTTTGAGGGCGCTAGTGTGTCCGGAAGGGTCAAAATAGTCAGAAAACACTACTCGCGTGTTTAATTTGGAGTACGGGGCATTTTAGCCCAAAATGACACCCCGGAGGGGTATTTTAATCTTTTGGGATTTTGGGGGAATTAAATGGACGAAAATTAGATTTTAATTAAAAACAACGTGGTTTAGAGGTTCCTATCAGTTTCAACCTATGTGTGTGTGTGTGTGTGTATGTGTGTGTGAGAGAGAGAGAGAGAGAGAGAGAGAGAGAAAGAGAGACGACTCCATTGGAGAACAAGGGCAAGAACTCAAGGATTGCCACCAAATGTTGAGCCAAAGTGTAGATCACAACGAGAGGATCAACTACATACCAATTTTAGTCCAAGAATGAGAAGTTCATTCTAAGGCAAGTCTTTATCTTGCTCCTCTTTTAGCATATATTGTTCCCGTTGATTTAGATTTGATGATATAAACTTGGTGCATTCAAAACTTTGGTTTATTTAAACTGAATTGTAAAGAAACCTTAGGAATTGGAGATGGGTATACATGTAGAGGTTTTTCCCTTTGTTAGACCATTCAAATTTGGGAATTTTATATCTTAATTACTAATTATAATAAGAATTTTGAGTAATTATATTGTTGGGTTTATTCTACGAGAATTTTTAGAGATTTAAGTTCTTGTTGGGTTTCCCCTTGAAAATATATAGATTCGAACCCTAAATTGTGTTAGAAAGTGCCTCATAATGATTAGTAATAGTTTATAACTATCTAATTGGATGTTGGATTAAATTTGGGTTGAGTTTGATATGTTGAGAAAAATCGATTTTGGGGAAGAACAGGGCCAGTTCGGATTTCTAGTTCGAAGTTTGCCCAGGTAGTTCGAATGAGACTTCCAACGAGAATTCCTACGTCCCTTCAAATGAGATTTTGAAGTTCGTTCGAAGTGAGAACTTCATTTGAACGAACTCGTTTGAACGACCTCATTCGAACGAGGATTCCTTGACTTCTAACGATATTCCAGAATACACTTTTTAAGTTCGGTTAGATTAAAAAGCATCCTAGGGTTATCCAAGTGAGATAAATAACCAACGTGAATGACGAGTGACCTAAATTCTGAGTTATTATTGAGTTGGGAGTGTGATTGTTCTCGAGATAAAGAAATATTATAGAACCTATAAAGGAAGGTAGGTTCGGGAGAGATAATATATGAAAGAATTACGCTGAGTGGTAGGAATAGTAATACTACCTACGTACTATGAGAATTGGGTTGCATGAACGCCTATTAAGTTATATAAGTTATGTGCATGCTTATTGGTTGGAATATTATGTGTATGACATACCTAGCTACTGGCTATCGAACTGAGGTTAGCGCATTGTGGATGACCATATCTTGTGTGCCTTCGGGGGATTTTAAGTCGTACCACTAGAGCATGGAACCTAGGTATGGGCTATCTGTGAGAATGATAGTGATGCCGGCCGTATGGGTGCGTAGGTATGTGCGTAGCCCCTCGGCTTGGAAGTATGTTCGCCTCCAATATGTGTATATGTTTTACTGGTTCCTGAGAGATTGAACCTGTTGTCCTTCATGCGTGAGCGTTGAAATGGGACTAGATAGCCGAGTATGCCTAGCACTGGGAGTTTTTTAACCATGGGTACAATATTGATGTATATATTTGTATGTATACATAGTGAGATTTTATATATGTATACTGAGTTCCTATTCAGTGTTTCATGTTGGCCACTTTATTAAAGTATATATTTGTTGGGTCACCAATTGAGAATGAAGAATGTTATGTGAATGAGTTAAAGCATTTTAAACCTATTCCTAAATAATAGAAATATATTGCCTTCGGGCTGTTTAGATATTTTATCCGGCATAGCAGTTATACTACATATGGTCAGGCAGAGTATCATGACTAGTATGGGTGGTTAGACTCGCTAGGTGTGAACATTAGATGAGAGGTGAGCATCTCAAGTGAGTACGCTAAGTTAACATGAATAATATTTGTGCTAATCAACCAATTTAAGCACTTGCTATATTTAAATTGTTTTTTACTTGGGCTCTGACCCATTTTTTTGCATATATCTTTTCTTGTTTTATTATTTTAGGTTCTCAGTCACAGGGACACCAGACTTGGGAGATTCCATTCATTTGCCGAGCTGTAGCTGCTGTGGAAGCTACATGACATTGCTAATAGACGCTTCTGAGTCTATTTCTCCTTATTTATTAGTCATTTATTTCAGTTGGACATGTCATCCCTCCTATTTTACATTCAGAGATTTAGAGTAATTTTATTCTATTATTAGACTTTGATTTCATGTGATTGGATTATTGTATAGGATTTTGACCGAAAATGTTTACTCGAGTTCTTTATTTAAATTCGGTTAGTTCCTTCTTTTTTCTATTGTGATGTATGGTGTTGTATTATTATTTCCTTTAATGTTGATGGTTAACAACAAGATAAAATTTTGACACCAACCTTTGTAAATATTAGGTGGTTAGTTTTTATTAAATTTAAAATTTGAGGTCTTCGACAGTGATGCACTTATCTGAAGCAACTTAATATTCTGAAATTAATTAATTAAGGATTGATCACCTGGTAATTAATTAGGCGGGGTGTCACAAAAATGGTTGTTTTTCACTCAAAGACTTTATCTTTCGAAGCCCCTTTCCATTGCTCAGAATAAAATAATTTAATCGAAAATATAATTCTTTAAATTCGGGCAATGGTTCTTACATGCAGAACTGTTTATTATCTCGTTTTTTACATTTGGTTCGCTTTAAATCACAATTGTGATGAAAACACTACAATTGATATGTGACAGGTGTTGATGCCAAAAGTTATTCATCTACATAGACCAATTAGAAATGGACACCTATCCCCTTACGTGGAAACAATCATAGTCATTAATTACTTGGTCGTCTTAGAAGATAGTTGATCGACCAGCAGGCCGACCAACCTGAATAATACAAACCATCAATATAGATAAACAGTCATCATGTGGAAAGCGACCAAGAGTCATTCTACACATGCCCAATACTATTAACAGTCCCATTCATTATCATCCAAAAACTAAATAGTTGGCTACGTGAGTTAGAGGAGAAGTTACAGAAGCTCTCCAAACCATAACCACCACCCACCACCCACAACCACCACTTTCGACGGAATTGTGACCAGAAAAAGGAAAGAACCAGCCCTTGGACACCATCAACGAATCTAAACATCAAACTTAAGGCAAGTGATTTGATTGCATTAATTTTCAGCGAATACTTCTTCCATGTTAGTGTAGAAATTGTTAATAGCCTTGAAAGATGATGAAAACTCATGAATTTTGGTGTATAACTCTAAGTATTGGATAGGAATTGCATGTAGATTAGTTATGGACGAAATTCAGTAACCAAAATATAACCCTTGATGAATTAAAAATGGATTTAAGGAGAGAAATATCATAGTTCTTGAAGAAAATAGAAAACTAGGATTTTTATGAAGATTTGATCCATATAAGTCTAATTGTTGATGATTTAATGGTTTTGGAACGTTAAAAATAATGTATTTAAGCTGTATAATGATCCTATATCCTTAGTTTAGAATTTTATACCTTGTAATGAAGTTTTGGGACAGATCTGGGACTTAAAAATGAAGCAGTCCATAACCTCATCTGGTGCGATCAATCGATCGACATTCATAGGTCGATCAATCGACAACCATCGATCGAACGACATTCAAGGTCGATCGATTGACATCCCCAGAAATTCTAATATTTCCCCCTTTATGAATTTTAGTAAATTCGATCCTAAAGAATTATTGGTGGAGACCTTATGAACACTTTTAGATTTAAAGAAGACTAGTAGACGTGGATATGGGGCCCGAATTATTAATAGAATTAAATTTGGGATTTAAGTTAAGACCTAATAAGGTTTGACGAGAGAGGTACTATTAAAGACCGCAATTAAATGAGTTAAATCTATATAGTTGATCATATAAGGTTAGTGGAAGAAATATGGACCTTAATAGTATTGGATTAAAGTGTGGTAATAATAGGAGACTTAGTAACCTTTTTGGGTTAGGTTTTTAGTACTTGAAACTACAAAGTGAGATGTGTCGGTGGATTATATTATATAATTATCCAAAAGTATAAAAATGTACTAATTGGGGTAACGATATAGGTATTGAGAACATACCTTTAATAATATTATAAGTTATCTAAGATGTGTGAATGCTTAGTATATGAATTATTATGTGTATGACATACCTACCATACTTGCTATCACGGGAGGTCGGCTTTCGAAACAAGGGGATTTAGATTGGTACCTTAAGGACATAGGGATATAAATGACTTATTTGTGAGTTAATAAGTCAACTGACCATGGGAGCGTAGGCATGTGCATGACCCATGGGTATGTGTAAGGACATTTTTCTCATGTCCAACATGTTACATTTGTGTATGTCGTACGCCGCTACATTTAGCATGTCTTTACACGATCTCACATGACGGCCTCAATCCGAATTTCGGGAATCAGGCATTCAATATCTCCATAAATTGTCCCACACCTGCCTCAACGACTTCACGTTCTATGATTTTATGGACTTTGTGCAAGTGGTACGCAAGAGAAGTCAAAACAGTGAAAGAAGGCACTATAGGTAAGTTAAAGGGCATTTTTGTAATTTTATAGTCACCTTCCAAAGGTCCGGTCAATAGGAAAGTTGAAGATCTCTCCGTAACAAAGATACTGGAAGAAATGGTACCTCAATCCGAGCTACGGTGAAGAAGTTACGGCTATTTGAAAATGGAGAAAAATCCAAGAAAAAACCCTTGGAAATATGCTAAGTGTTTAAAGCCCCATTCCAGCGATTTTCTGCGAACTGAAGGCCTAACCGGTTCGGGGGGGGGGGGGGGGGGGGAGAATCGGTTCATAATACACCTGAACCGGTTCGGGGTACCTATACGCTGGCAGAGTTTTAAAATCGTGAAACTCTTTATTGGTTTCCCTATAAAATCCAACTTCGGGGGAGTTATTTCATAAGACTTTGAGAGACGAGTTTGAGAGTCCAAATACATCTAGTCTTCACCTTTTTGAGTTCCAAGACTCATGTTTTGATTCACATAACTTTTTCAAACCTTTGTGAATCCGTTTGCAACCAAAGAACACAACCTTGTGTTTGTTCAACCCTGGTGGAGTAGTTGTTCTCTTCTTCATTGCTGATCACCTGGAGTTCCTACAGGAGATTCCAGCCGACGTTATTTCTAGCCGTTGCTTTGGAGGTTTGACGAAGACACCGTACGTTACACTTGTGGGTGATTATGAGGTTGTATGTAAGTCAATGGTCTTATAAATTCTTCAAAGTTCTAGAAATAAAAGGTTTTACCCGAAAGGGTTTTTTTCCTTAACTTTGTGTCACATGCTTTATCTATTTATGTTTGATGGGTTGATTTAGATGCATGTTTAAGGACTGAATTTATTTGGTTTAAAAGTAGACTCTATTTAAATAAAGGTTACTTGGAAACTTGCGAATTGAATTTAATCAATTATCACACAGTCATACAACTTTTCAAATTGGTATCAGAGCCGGTTGCGCTAATTTATCGCGTATTCCTATTTTTCGCAAAACCGTGTGATATTGATTTTTTTAAATCAAGTTTGCAATCGCATTTTTTCCAATGGAGCGTTCATTTAATAAGGTGCCTATTTTTTATGGGAATAATTATGCCTATTGGAAAGCTCGTATGAATCTAGTTTAAAATCTATTGACGAGCGTGCTTGGTTGCTTTGTGAAAATGGGTAGACTCCTCCCACGGTCACCGTTAATAACGTCACATCTTTAAAACCCGTGTCAGCCTCGACCGAATATGATTATAAAATGTCTAATTTTAATTTCCATAGTTTGAGTGCTATTTCTGGAGCTGTCACTTTTGACGAGTTCAGCCGAATTATGACGTGCACCACATCTAAAGAGGCTTGGGATGTTTTGAAATTGACACATGGGGGTACAAACACTCAAACTATGGAAATTAAAATTAGACATTTTATAATCATATTCGGTCCAGGCTGACACGGGTTTTAAAGAATCAAAATTACAAAATTTTTCCACCCAATTTGAGACTATCACCATGTCTGAGTCCGAATGCTTTGATGAGTTGTATGCACGTTTGATGGACATTGTTAATAAATGTTTTAATTTGGGTGAGGTGATTGATAGCACGCGTGTCATTAAAAAGATTTTGAGATCTCTTCCAAAACGGTTTATTCCTAAAGTCACTGTTTTGAACTCTTTGGGAAATTTGAAATCACTTAAGTTGGAAGAACTTGTAGGAGATCTTCAAACCTACGAGATTGACATGTTTCCAAAAACCATTAAGGCTAAGGATAATGGCATTGCTTTAAAGACTCAGTGTAAGAAAAAGACATAAAAATCTTGTGAGTCTGATTCTGAGGGAGACTTTGATTTTAATGATATGGCCTTGTTTGCGAATTTTTTTAAAAAGTTTCTCAATATGAACAAAAGTAATTCTTCCAATAAAAAGAGATTTTTTGAGAAAAATAAAAAGAAAGGGAAGGCAAAAGAAAGCGATGAGAGGCAAAAAGAGAATGACTCAGATGAGGAGAGTGAGGAAGATTTTGAGAATGTGACTTGTTTTGAATGTGGGGGTAAGGAGCATAAGTCATTTGAGTGTCCTAAGTGGCTTAGAAAGAAAGGGAAGAAAGTAGCCATGCCTACCACACTTAGTGATAATGAGGGAGATGAGTCTGATAAAGGTTTATCACATGTGATGGTTGTCACTTTTTCTAGTCGTGTGAGAACACCCACTTTGTCTCACAAGAGTGCACACGAGATCGATGATAGTGATTTGTGTTCTTCAAGTGAGGGAGAAAGCGAAGAGGAGAGTGGAGATGAAAGTGAGATCCAAAAGGCGTTTAGAGATTTGTACACTGAGACCTTGAAAACAAAGAAGTATAATAGGGATTTAGGTCATCAGGCTTTAGATATGGAGATAGAGAAGGAGGTTTTAAGAAAGGAGAAGTGTGATTTGACCAACACGTTGTCTAGTCTGACGACATGTGTATCCCAACTCAAGAGTGATCTCGAACGTGCCAGGGAGGTCAAAGTCAATCTTGTGAACGCACCTAAGAAGGTTTAAAAGGTGGTTCATAAGTGTAAAGGTGAGAAGTTAGGAATAAGTCATGACGGTGCTTCTACTTCCCAATTAGCACCCGAGCCAGTTCCCACTTTAGTGTTTGATTCACGTGAGTATCACCCTAACCCACCTAAGCGTCCCATTCCTATTAGGAGAGCGCGTCCTAGAGTTTTTGAGAGAGGTGTTCCTAGACCTATTTATGTTTGCTCACATTGCAAAAGGAGAGGGCACCTCAAGGAATTTTGTTTTAAGTTGGGTTATGTGTCACGTTTTGCTTCTACACGTGTTTTTGGCTCACATGCACCCACACATGATACTTTACATGCTCTCGGAGACTACATGGGAGAGTTTTCACATCTAGGTGAGAAAGTTAAGTTTTTGGTCAAAACTTTACAATAATTGATAGAGGTTTTTCATAAGTTGTCACCACCTTTGGAAAACTCATCCGCACCTAACGACTGAGGTTTGACTTGTTTACTAGCATAGGATGTTTTTCATGATGATATTATTTGCCTATTGCTAGTATTTATCATTTTTGTATGTTTTTTTTTGTTTTGAAAAATTTGAAAAATACAAAAAGATTTTATTTTGATAAAATTTTTGAAAAATATAAAAAAGATTTTATTTTGATAAATTTTTTGAAAAATCCAAAAAGATTTTTGTATTTTGTTTGCACCGTTTATGGATGAACACTTCGGATAACTGAGTCACAACATCATTCCATTATTTTCATGTGACTATTTTATAGTGTTTTGAGACAATAGATCAATTCATCCTTGTGCTTTATAATGTTTGGAGTCATTAATATGTAATTAAGTGTTACTTCCTACATATTTAACTCATAATTTCCTTTATTGCACACAGGCACGGATTTGTTTGATTATTGTTCTTGTCTTATCATAAGTTGGTTGGGTGTTTTCACTTCAATCCTGTCCTTTAAAACGAACCAAGCGCGATAAATTTTGATAAGAAAATTGTGCATATAAGAACCGTTTTTTGAGTTTGTGTGCTTTGTTTGAAAACGGGGAAGGGCTGCGAAAGGTTCTTTTTACCTTTGCGAATACTAAGCCACCGTTAAATTGGACCTATAAAATGGAGGAATTTTATTATCCGGGTTCCAAAGAGGTTTAAAAGAGCCCGAAAAAATTTAAAGGCAATAAAAATAAATTCATGCCAAAAATGGGCCAATTAGGTTTTTGCACCAATTCTCCAATGTTTGAGAATTTAGATTACCTCTAAAAGAAAATATATATGATGGAGTTTGGTTGGAGATTTTAAAACAGGTTTGCATGTCCTTGAAATTTTTGAAAATGCGCTTCATAGTTTTGGACGTTATTGGGGTGGAAATCACTTTGACTTTGATTTGTTGATTTGCATAAGACGATGTCATCTACATTCAACAATTTTTCCACCTATGGATACTTTTTATGTTCATTCATTAGGGGTATACATATGCATCGTGCACATATAATTGATTAAGTTGATTTACCTATCGAATGTGTTTACACCCATTCATTCCGTTTCCATGACTTGGTTGTTTGAGTTTAATTTCATGGTGTGATTTTTGTATCATATTTTTCAACTTGGTATCCTATTTTTGTATGAAAAATTTGAAAAATTCAAAAATACTCTGTGAAGATTTTTTTTGTGTATCTCTTTGCAAGGACACATTTGCCATATTGATTGATGCCTTGTTTTGAATACCGTGACACCCCAATTTTGTGTGTTTGATTTATTCTTCTCATCTGTCTATTTGGGGACATAATAAAAAAGGGGATAAAGAATTATCATATTATGGGGCAGTTTAAATTTTGGGGGAGTTTTTGAGATTTGACTTATGCTTTCATCATAAATTGGTATATATGTTTATCTCATTTCAAACTCGATACGTCACGTGATATTTTCTTTATCTCATGTGTGTAGGTACTACATTGATGATCATTGAATTGCACATCCTGATGAGAAAATCTTTGAGATTGTTGAAGCTTTGAAGAACAAACGATGAAGACTTATTCATTTGTGTCTTTCTAGTTTTGGGTTCATGGGAGGGTAGATTTGTATAGGCAATTTATTATTTGATAATTCGGATTTTTTTATGTATGTACTGGCATAGACATAGGGGGAGATTTGTAAGGACATTTTTCTCATGTCCAACATGTTACATTTGTGTATGTCGTACGCCGCTACATTTAGCACGTCTCTACACGATCTCACACGATGGCCTCAATTTGAATTTTAGGAATCAAGCATTCAACATCTCCATAAAGTGTCCCACACCTGCCTCAACGACTTCATGTTCCATGATTTTAGGGACTTTGTGCAAGTGGTACGCAAGAGAAGTCAAAACAGTGAAAGAAGGCACTATAGGAAAGTTTAAGGGCATTTTGGTAATTTTATAGTCACCTTCCAGAGGTCTGGTCAACTGGAAAGTTGAAGAGCTCATTGTAACGAAGATACTGGAAGAAACGACACCTCAATCCGAGCAACGGTGAAGAATTTATGGCTCTTTGAAAATGGAGAAAAATCTAAGAAAAAACCCTTGGAAATATGCTTAGTGTTTAAAGCCCCATTCCAGCGATTTTCTGCCAAACCGGTTCGGGGGCAAACCGGTTCGTGATACACCCGAACCGGTTCAGGGTACCTATACGCTGGTAGAGTTTTAAAATCGTGAAACTCTTTATTGGTTTCCCTATAGAAGCCAACTTCGGGGGAGTTATTTCATAAGACTTTGAGAGACGATTTTGAGCATCCAAATACATGTAGCCTTCACCTTTTTGAGTTCCAAGACTCATGTTTTGATTCACACAACTTTTCCAAACCTTTGTGAATCCGTTTGCAACCTAAGAACACAACCTTGTGTTTGTTCAACCCTGGTGGAGAAGCCGTTCTCTTCTTCATTGCTGATCACCTGGAGTTCCTGCGTGAGATTACAGCCGACGTTATTTCTAGCCGTTGCTTTGGAGGTTTGACGAAGACACCGTGCGTTACACTTATGGGTGATTATCAGGTTGTATGTAAGTCAATGGTCTTGTAAATTCTTCAAAGTTCTAGAAATAAAAGGTTTTACCCAAAAGGGGTTTTTTCCTTAACTTTGTCACATGCTTTATCTATTTATGTTTGATGGGTTGATTTACATGCATGTTTAAGGGCTGAATTTATTTGGTTTAAAAGTAGACTCTATTTAAATAAGGGTTACTTGGAAACTTGCGAATTGAATTTAATCAATTATCACACAGTCATATGACTTTTCAGTATGTGAACTATGTTCGCCTCCAATATATATGATGTGCTTATTGAAACGGTTCTTGAGAGATTCGGAACACATAGTCCTTATGTACGGGGATTCGATAATAGAGTATGTGTGCACCGCTGCTTATCCTAGGGTTTCCCTAATAGTATAATTATGTTGAGATTAATATACTGGTGATTATAACAGACTCTTTGTTAATGTGTGAACGTGAACACTTGCGACATTTTTAAGTAGAGTAGAAATGATAATTTCCTATAAGATTTAATATAAATTAATATGAGAAATAAAAAGGTAGATACACCCCAGTTAGGTTAGAATGTTTTGCACAAACCCCTATATTATAATGTGAGGACATGTTGCGATATATACTAGTCTGATAGCGACATAACTAGGACGGATTATGGATATACGTTAGGCGTGCACATTAGTTGAGAGGTGAGAAAATCATGTGAGAGCACGTAACTAACATGTATTTAATATTCATTATTTAATGTAATTAAACACTTGCTATATTTTTAAACTGTCTTCACATCGGGCTCTGAACCGTTTGCTTTCAAATCTATTTTTCTTGAAAAACCTTTTAGGTGCCCAGCCATAGGGACGCCAAGCTTAGGAGTTCCTTTCCAGTGACGTGATGTAGCTGCTGTGAAAGTTACAGGACCTCGATAGTAGATGCCTCCACATTCTACAATGATTCTATTTCGGTTTCATTCATTTGTTAGGGCATGTCGCCCCTTTTCTTTGGAGACTTCTTTATCATACTTTCAGTTCTCATTTCAGTTTTGGAGTTAATCAATTAATTATTCAGACTTTATATTTGGTTTTATTCAGTATTTGGATTATTCAGAGGAGTGTTACTCCAGACTCATTTATTATTCCATTATTATTCTGACGTGACTGTGATGTGATGGTGGTATCGTTTTAGCTAATAATTTAATTGGTTGCATGTTAATTTAATTTAATAAAATTTGACATCTCACTTTTTAAATATTAGGTGGCTAGTAATTGTTTAAAAATGTTTTCGACGGTGATGCTATGAACTGAACCAACTTGACATTTTGTATTAATTTGAATAAAGGAGTAGCTACCCAGTATTTAATTAGTCGAGGTGTCATAGGTGGTATCAGAGCATCAGGTTCTAGTGTTCTTAGGATTTGTACGGCTTGTTATGTTTTCGTGTAGCGTCCTTTGATATAGAGCCCTATATTTTAGGATTGTTGTACTCTTTTATGTATCTTACGCTCTTCAGCTATTTTGAGATATTAACTGTGGACTTATAAGACTTCTCTCTCATTTAAGATGCCTCCACACTGTGTACAGAAAGTTCCCAGGGGTGCCCAGCCTGAGCCACAGCCTGCACCAGTTTAGGATTTTATAAACGCTGCAGAAGTTGCCGCTATTGTGGCCGAGGCGGTAAATGCCGCTTTAGTAGTAGTACAGTAGACACCACCTCAAGCGCCGGTAGTAGCCCCAGTCCAGGCTCATGCATTCCCGTCTGCTTGGGAACGTGTTCGTGATGCCTTTCAGAAGGCACACCCTCCGGACTTTGCAGGTAGCTCCGACGTCGTTGTGTCTAATCAGTGGAGGACATACATCTAAAGACATTTGAGGATGTACGAGTGTACGGATGTACAGAGGCAGATACTGGCTACTTTTAAGCTGGTAGGAGCAGTGTTGCAGTGGTGAGAGTCTATTACCACCACAGAGGAGAGAGATGTTCTTACCATTCAGGAGTTCTAGGTGCGGTTTAACCACAAGTATTTTCCTTTAATAGTTCATACCGAGATGAGCAGGAAGTAGATGAACCTCAAGAAGGAGGGGAGGACAGTGGCAGAGTATGAGGCCGAGCTCACCAACCTTCTGAACATCGTTCTCGAAGAGATCCCTACTGAAGAGAAGAAGATCCAGAAGTTCCAGAAGTTCATGAATGGGTTGACATGGAGTATTCGTCAACACTTGCTAGGTAATCTCTCATTGGCCACTTATTCTGATGTGATTAACGCAGCATTGCTTCACTAACAGGACGACCGCTTTCACTTGTCAGAGGCTAAGCGAGCAGTAGAATCCATCCATAAGGGTAGGACAGGGGGAAATGGTGCTAAGGGGGCACAAACAGCTCATGGTCAGCACAGGCAGGGTGATCAGAGTTCCCAGCAGGGGGATTCTAAGAGATTTAGATCTGGAGGTTTCAAAGATGGTCATGGAGGTTTTCGGCATGGCCAGCAGGGTCCGCACGATCATCAGGTCTAGCACGGTCAGCACAGCCAACGACAGCAATTTCAGCAGGGCCAGTATTGTCAGGGTAGGAATGGTAACGGCCATCAGGGCCGTGGATAGCAGGGTCAAAGAGGGGGAAACTTTGCTGGGAAATGTTTTATCTGTGGTAAGATTGGCCATAAATGCCAGGAGTGTCCTGAAAGGGGCAGGGTCCCATAGTAGCAGCATCAGGGTGCTCGACGCGAGCCCTAGAGACCTATGTTTCCCACCGCCCTCCCAGCACCACCGCAGATGCCAGCTTTACCACGCATCCTAGCAGTCCTAGTCTAGTAGGTACAACTTCAGTACGGGCGAGTTTATCAGCTCTAGTAGGCCGCAGTCCCACATGATCCACCCGCTATTAAGGGTATGTTTTCTATTCAGGGGACTATGGGGTGTATTTTATTTGACACGGGGGCCACACACTGTTTTATTGTCACGAGATTTGCACGCACTATGGTGCTGTTAGATACTGCGGAGAACACTGTTACTTGCGTATATTCACCGTTGAGTAGGGGTTCTTTTATTTCCCTTATATGTAGAGGTGTGGGAGTAGAGATCGGGAGGTTTACTTTACCTGTTGATATGTTAGTGTTGGATATGATCGAGTATGATGCGATTATTGGTATGGATTGGATAATTGCCTATCGAGCCATGGTTGATTGTTTTAGTAGGAGTATTATTTTTGCCATACCCGGGAAGGAGATGTTCGTAGTGGCGATGCCTCGTCCTGAGGGAGGATCGTCCACTCACTTATATTATATAGAGGAGGAGACTTCTAAGGAAGTAGTAATACCACTCGATTCGATTCCAATTATTAGAGAGTTCGCTGATGTATTCCAGGATATTCCGGGATTACCTCCTAGTAGAGAGATAGACTTTGTTATCGATTTGAGGTCGGGCACTCGGCCAATAGCCCACGCACCTTACCGTATGGCTCCAGCGGAGATGAGGGAGCTACGGGAACAGATAGAGCATCTTTTGGGTCAGGGGTTTATTCGTAGGAGTACTTCGTCGTGGGGTGCCCCTATGCTGTTCGTGAAAAAATGGGATGGATCTTTGAGGCTATGCGTAGATTATCGGGAGTTGAATAAAGTCACGATACAGAATAAGTATCCGTTGCCCCGAATCGATGACTTATTCGACCAGTTGAGAGGAGCGTCTTTCTTCTCAAAGATTATCTTGAGATCAGTATACCATCAGTTGCGTATCATGGAACAGGACGTCTCGAAGACTGCCTTCTTGACGAGATATGGTTACTACGAGTTCCAGGTTATGCCTTTTGGCCTAACTAACGCCCCATCCGTGTTTATGGACTTGATGAATAGGGTGTTCAGAGAGTTCCTAGACCAGTTCATCATCGTCTTCATTGATGACATTCTGATTTACTCCCAGACAGAGGAGGAACATGAAGAGCACTTGAGGCAGGTTTTGTAGACGCTGCGTCAGAACGAGTTATATGCAAAGTATGAGAAGTGTGGATTTTGGCTGAAGGAGGTTCAGTTTTTGGGACATATCATTTCACACAGGGGGATATCTGTTGATCCAGGGAAGGTATCAGCGGTGAGGGAGTGGGGACAACCCATGACACCGACTGAGATACATAGTTTCTTGGGCCTAGCAGGATACTACATGAGGTTTATTCGTGGGTTCTCTAAGATAGCGGGTCCTTTGACACATCTGACTTAGATGGGTGTGCCATTTATCTGGAGCGATGCCTGTCAGTTGGCATTTGACGAGTTAAAGGACAAGTTGACCTCAACACCAGTGTTAGCATTGCCTAGACCGGGTGTTGAGTATCTAGTCTACACCGATGCGTCCTTACTAGGACTTGGGGGTGTACTGCAATAGGAGAGTCAGGCTATAGCTTATACTTCCCGTAAGCTTAAGCCTCGTGAGAAGAATTACCCCACCCACAAATTGGAGTTAGCAGCAGTAGTATTTGCTCTTCGGATTTGTAGACATTATCTCCTGGGGGAGAAATTTCATTTATTCACGGACCACAAGTTCCTATAGTACCTCTTCACGCAGAAGGAACTAAATATGCGTCAATGTAGGTGGCTTGAGTTCGTGAAGGATTATCAGTTCGATATCCAATACCACCCAGGGAAGGATAACGTGGTAGCAGACGCGTTGAGCCGTAGGACGGTAGACGAGGTGGCCGAAGTGTGGAAAGTAAAGTGAAAGGAGTTGGGACACAGGATGCAATGGCCCGATCATTCATGTCTGTGATGATCGTTACACCCCAGATCATTATGAGAGTGATTCAGGCCCAGGCAAAAGACCCGTCTTATCAAGAGCAGATAGCCCGATTACTAACAGAGGGATCCGAGTCCTATACCATTAGTTCAGATGGGGGTTTACGCTTCAATGGGAGACTGGTTGTGCCTCAAGGGGAAGACTTGTGACACGAGGTAACGATAGAGTCTCATGGTTTAAGGTACATCCTGGTGGGGATAAGATGTACCAGGATATGAGACGACAATACTGGTGGAGCGGGATGAAGAGAGATATTGCCGAGTTTGTTTTTAAATGTGCCACTTGTCAGATGGTAAAGGTGGACCATCAGAGACCGACAGGACTTCTGCAACCATTGGAGATCCCTATGTGGAAATGGGAGAGCATTTCCATGGACTTCATCACGGGGTTACCTACATCACAGAAGGGTCACGACTCCATATAGGTAATCGTGGATAGATTGACCAAAGTTGCTCATTTTCTGCCAGCCCGGATAGACTACACTACGGGATAGTTTGCCCATATTTTCATTGCAGAAATAATGAGACTCGACGGGGTGCCTCTTAATATTATGTCTGATCGAGACAAGATATTTGTTTCATAATTTTGGGAGAGTTTTCAGAAAGCCATGGGTACGGAGTTGCGACTGAGTACAGCATATCACCCGCAGACAGATGGGCAGACCGAGGGATGAATCAGATGTTGGAAGACATATTGCGAATGTGCATCCTAGACTTTGGAGGTGGTTGGGAGCCGTATCTTCCACTGGTGGAGTTTTCCTATAATAACTCCTACCAGTTCACTATTGGCATGGCTCCATTCGAGGCGTTGCACGGTAGACCTTGTCGTTCCCCAGCATGTTGGCTAGAGGTGGGGGATAACAAACTCCTTGGACCAGAGGTGATTCAGGATACTTTGACGAGGATAGAGATGATACGGAGCCGTATTTCGGTAGCTCAGGACCGACAGAAGAGTTATGCCGATGCCAAGAGATTCTTCAGAGAATTCAAGGTGGGGGACTAGGTGCTACTCAGAGTGTCTCCTATGAAGGGGATTATACGTTTCGGGAAGAAGGGGAAATTGGCACCTAGATATGTGGGGCCATTTCCTATCATCGAGAGAATTGGGCTAGTTGCGTATATACTTGGGTTACCGGAACACCTACATAGAATCCATGACGTGTTCCATATTTTCTCGCTAAGGAGATATCTTAGGGATGATTTTGCCCATACCCACATTGCTTTAGAGGACATCGGTCTATAACTTGATAGTTCCTATGAGGAGGGATCGATTGCTATTCTGGACCACAACGAGAGGAAACTAAGGTCGAAGATAGTACCGTTAGTACGTGTTCAGTGGCAGCATCATAATGCTGACGAGTCCACCTGGGAGCGTGAGGAATGAGATGCGAGAGCGTTATCCAGAGTTATTCTTACCAGGTATACTTTATTTTCCAAATTTCGGGACGAAATTCTGATATTAGGGGGGAAGTATGTAATACCCCGTAATTTTATTGATTTTATTTAATGGGATTAATTAAATTAAATGAGAATTAATTGGAAAATAATCCGGATTTAAATACTAGCGAGACGTGAGTTCATATTCGATTATGATGATAATATTGAGTATTACTGAGTATATATGGTAATATATGATTAAGGAAAATATTAAAATTATTGTGAGTTATAAATACGACAATTTGGAAAATTAAGTTGGGACGATAGTGCCAGTCGCGTCAGGAATTAATTAAATTAAATTAAAAAGTAAATTATAATTTTATCAACCGTATGGTCATTTTGAGTGCGCCAACGTGTCCGGAGGGGTCGAGATAGGCAGAAAACACTAGTCAGGGGTTTAGTTTGGGTCCCGGGGCACTTTTAGGCCAAACCGGCAAACCGGGAGGGTATTTTTGTCACTTTAAAATGTAAGGAAATAAGACCCACGAATTTTAGGGTTTATTCAATTATTATTGGTAAGGAATTAGGGACATTATCATCCAAAAACTAAATAGTTGGCTACGTGAGTTAGAGGAGAAGTTACAGAAGCTCTCCAAACCATAACCACCACCCACCACCACCACTTTCGACGGAAGTGTGACCAGAAAAAGGAAAGAACCAGCCCTTGGACACCATCAACGAATCTGAACATCAAACTTAAGGCAAGTGATTTGATTGCATTAATTTTCAGCGAATACTTCTTCCATGTTAGTGTAGAAATTGTTAATAGCCTTGAAAGATGATGAAAACTCATGAATTTTGGTGTAGAACTCTAAATCTTGGATAGGAATTGCATGTAGATTAGTTCGGGATGAAATTCAGTAACCAAAACATAACCCTTGATGAATTAAAAATGGATTTAAGGAGAGAAATATCATGGTTCTTGAAGAAAATAGAAAACTAGGGTTTTTATGAAGATTTGATCCATATAAGGCTAATTGTTGATGATTTAATGATTTTAGAACGTTAAAAATAATGTATTTAAGCTGTATAATGATCTTATATCCTTAGTTTAGAATTTCATACCTTGTAATGAAGTTTTGGGACAGATATGGGACTGAAAAACGAAGCAGTCTGTAACCTCACCTGGTGCAATCGATCGATCGACATTCATAGGTCGATCGATCGACAACCATCGATCGATCGACATTCAAGGTCGATGGATCGACCTCCCTAGAAATTATAATATTTTCCCCTTGTTCAATTTTAGCAAATTCGATCCTAAAGAATTATTGTCGGAGACCTTATGAACACTTTTAGATTTAAGGAAGACCAGTAGACGTGGATACGGGGTCCGTATTATTAATAGAATTAAATTTGGGATTTAAGTTAAGACCTAATAAGGTTCGACGAGAGAGGTACTATTAAAGACCGCAATTAAATGAGTTAAATCTATATAGTTGATCATATAAGGTTAGTGGCAGAAATATGGACCTTAATAGTATTGGATTAAAGTGTGGGAATAATAGGAGACTTAGTAACCTTTTTGGGTTAGGTTTTTAGTACTTGAAACTACGACGTGAGATGTGTCAGCGGATTATATTATATAATTATCCGAAAGTATAAAAATGTACTAATTGGGGTAACGGTATAGTGATTGAGAACATACCTTTAATAATATTATAAGTTATCTAAGATGTGTGAATGCTTAGTGTATGGATTATTATGTGTATGACATACCTACCATACTTGCTATCACGGGAGGTCGGCTTTCGGAACAGGGCCATCTAATCTTTGTGTGCCTACGGGGAGATTTATATTGGTACCTTGAGGACATAGGGATGTGAATGACTTATTTGTGAGTTGATAAGTCAGCTGACCATGGGAGCGTAGGTATGTGCGTGACCAATGGGTATGTGAACTATGTTCGCCTCCAATATATGTGATGTGCTTATTGAAACGGTTCCTGAGAGATTCGGAACACGTAGTCCTTATGTACGAGATGTACCGGGTTTCTATAGTAGAGTATGTGTGCACCGCAGCTTAGCCTAGGGGTGCCCTAATTGTATAATTATGTTGAGATTAATATACTGATGATTATAACAGACTCTTTGTTAATGTGTGAACGTGAATACTTGCTACATTTTTAAGTAGAGTAAAAATGATAATTTCCTATAAGATTTAATATAAATTAATATGAGAAATAAAAAGGTAGCTACACACCAGTTAGGTTAGAATGTCTTGTACAAACCCCTATATTATAATGTGAGAACAGGTTGCGGTATATACTAGTTGGATAGCGGCATAACTAGGACGGATTATAGATATACGTTAGGCGTGCACATTAGTTGAGAGGTGAGAAACTCATGTGAGAGCACGTAACTAACATGTATTTAATATTCATTGTTTAATGTAATTAAACACTTGCTATATTTTTAAACTGTCTTCACATCGGGCTCTGACCCGTTTGCTTTCAAATCTATTTTTCTTGAAAAACCTTTTAGTTTCCCAGCCACAGGGATGCCAAGCTTAGGAGTTCCATTCCAGTGACGTGTTGTAGCTGCTGTGGAAGTTACAGGACCTAGATAGTAGACACCTCCACATTTTACATTGATTTTATTTCAGTTTCATACATTTGTTAGGGCATGTCGTCCGTTTTTTTTAGAGACAGCTTTATCATACTTTCAGTTCTCATTTCAGTTTTGGAGTTAATCAATTAATTATTCAGACTTTGTATTTGGTTTTGTTCAGTATTTGGATTATTCAGAGGAGTGTTACTCCAGACTTATTTATTATTCCATTATTATTCTGATGTGACTGTCATGTGATGGTGGTATCATTTTAGCTAATAATTTAATTGGTTGCATGTTAATTTAATTTAATAAAATTTGACAACTCACTTTTTAAATATTAGGTGGCTAGTAATTGTTTAAAAATATTTTCGACAGTGATGCTACGAACTGAACCAACTTGACATTTTGTATTAATTTGTATAAAGGAGTATCTACCTGGTATTTAATTAGTCGGGGTGTCACAATGGAGTCCTGATCAACCTTGCCAAAGGGAAAGAGGAAATGCTGGAAACTATGAGACAATTAGCTCAATCCTTGCCAGCTAGACCAACTTCTCATCTCGGTATACTAATGATCCATATTTCAAAAGGTAAATTCCCCCTCCTCGTCCTAGGAGGAATCAAAATAGTTATTTTGGGTCCCCACGTGATAGGTTCTATAGCCCAGGTGCCAGTTTTTTAATCAAATCAATGGATTACTATGATGGTTTCTTTCTTACTTCTGAACGTCCAAATGCCTTGGAGAGATTAAGCAGGGCATCAACCTTTGATCGTCTAGGTCCTCGAGTAAATAGAGGACATCAGAAATAACCATCCCAATCAAGAGAACGTCATACCGAACATCCTGAAAGATTAGTTACATCTTAAACAAGTGCCCGAGGATCCGTGCGTGCCGAGCAGACTTCTCAAGAAGAGATCTTAGCACAAACACATGGAAGGGATGGTTGAGCTGCTTCTAATAAGTCTAAAGTTTAAAATCCTTCATAGAAGGGGTGAATTCAACGATTAGAAGATCGGTTCGGGGAGATGGCCAAGGCCAAGAATCCATTACAATATAATTTTGTCCAAGGGTCTCCTTTTATCTAAATGGTTGTTGATTTTCCTACCCCGTCTAAGTTTAAGACACCAGTGGTTACCCCTAAATGTGAAGGCAAGAGTGATATTGTTTTGCATATTGAGAAATATTAGGCATATTCTGTTCCTGATGAAATGAGATGCAGAGCTTTTTCAAGAACCATCCCTGGTTCAACCCAGATGTGGTACAACAACTTTCCACGAGGATAAATTTCCAGTTTTAATCAACTGGACGAGCTATTCATTACCAATTTCTGTTTTGGGGCCGTGACAGTTAAGAGAGTAGCTCATCTTTTAAGTGTTAGGCAGCGAGCAAGAGATACCACTAGAGAATACATCACTCGTTTTAATAACGACAAACTAAAAATGGTTGATTATGAAGAAAAAATAACCATCACTGCCTTGATGAGTGGGTTACTTCTAGAAAAGATGTATTATGCATTGGCAAAAGATCCTCCTAAAACCATGATAGAGCTCATGGCTAAGGCTGGAAAAATCATGAATACCGAGGAAGCAATGGTTGCAAAGCAAAGCCCTGCCACTAATCTTGAAAAGAAGGAGCAGAACCAGAAGAAAGAAGATAAGCCCCAAAAGTATGAAGCATATAATCCACAGACGGTAAATATCCACTATATCCTAAAGGAAATTAGGCACAATAAAGATTTAAAGTGGCTTGAGAAGCTGAGGGCACCCCCCAACAGGAGAGATAAATCAAAATATTGTGAATTCCACAAGGATCATGGACGCATGGCTGATAATTGTATTGATTTAAAGAACGAAATTGAATCCCTCATTCGTCGAGGAAAGAAAAGAAAATTTGTTGATCGGCATGAAAGCCGGGAAATAAAATGAATGTCAAATTCTCCCTGTAAACCTAGAGACTATAAGAAGCAAGGCTATTAGTATGGTTATGAAGACGATCCATACTTGCCAAAGAATCCCAAACAACCAGAAATTGAGGTAACTATGATAAGTTTTGGTTCTTTTAATTACCATGTCATCACAGTTGGAGATGTAGGAAGAGGAGATCAGACTGCTGAGGGGAAAGCTTATCTGAATGAAGCACAAGCATTCTCTTACATACAACATATCAATTTGAATGATAATGATCGACCCAAGAAATTAAACAAAGATAAAATTATCATCGAATTTTCCACAAATGATCTCTCCGGAGTACTGTATCCTCATAACGACCCATTGGTCGTCAAGTTTAAAATCCAGGAAGTCGTCATTTCCAGGGTTCTGATAGACAATGGAAGTTCAGCTGATATCATATTCTGTCCCTGTTTCTAGAGCTTGGGATTAAAACTTAATCGACTGGCACCGTACCACATACCCTAGATTGGCTTTTCAGGAGAAAAAGTTACCCCCTAGGAACATTCAAATTTGAAGTGTTATTCAGTACTTGGCTAGCAAGCCATACCGATAAGATACGTTTCTTTATTATGAATGAAAATGTTCAGTCAACTTACAATGTGATCCTCGACAGGGTAGGATTAAAAAAATTGGAAGCTGTACCATCCACTATCCACCAATGTTTAAAGTTCCCGATTTACTTTAGTGTCGACATAGTAAAGGATGATTAGAAGGTGGCCATAGAATGCTATTAATCTTTAGTGGAGCAGGAATACTTGGTTAATTTGAAGAAAAAAACCACCACGTACCAAGTTGACACTCTGGAGCCCAATAGCGAGTCATAAGTTGATACGTTAGATTCCTGAGATAAAAAGGAGCTAGTTAAAGGGCAGATAGTAGAAGCTACTGGAAGCATAATCTCGGGTGATGAAAAATCAGAAAAAACCACCCAAATTGGCTCCATATTGGACCCATTCCTCAAACAGGAACGGGTTACATCCCTAAGAGAGTGAAATAATGTATTCGCTTGGAATCATGAAGATATGCCTGTGATTGATCCCAACTTCATTCTTTATGAACTCAACATTAACAGGGATGCCAAGCCGATCAAACCAAGGCGCATGGTGTTCAGTCTTGAGAAGAACCAAGCCATTTAAGAGGAGGTAGACAAACTATAAAAAGCCCAATTCATTGAAGATGTTAAATATCTAGCATGCTTGGCAAATATTGTGATGGTTAAGAAGAAAAATGATAAGTGGCGCATATGTGTAGATTTCACTAATCTTAACAACGCTTGCCCAAAGAACCATTTTCCTTTGCCCAGATTTGACCAGTTAGTAGATGCCACAACAGGAGATGAGATGTTGAGTTTCATGGATGCGTATTCTGGATATAACCAGATAAACATGGAACCAGAGGATAAAAAAAACACTTCTTTCATTACCAAGCGAGGTACCTATTATTACAATGTTATGCCTTTTGGGCCAAAAATTCCTAGAGCAATGTACCAGAGATTGTCCAATAAGGCATTCGAAGAACATATTATGAGGAATATGGAGGTGTACGTAGATGACATGCTAACCAAAAGAAAAAAAGCTTCAAATCATATTAAAGTAAAAAAAACTGTTTACTAGATTAATTAAGTTGAGTAAACTCCGAATAAACTTTTTGGACAAAACTTTTTTCGATTATTAAAACAAGATGTGTTTAAACTTGTTTTTTGAATATATAGTCTAGATTTGGTAGTTGATTACCTTTGGTTTTAGAAATTAAAAAACATCTACTAAGTCTAATATGCTGTACTAATCTCAACATAAATTAAGAACATTCAAAGTAATGAACACATGAATTTAATGTGGTAAAACTCTTAATCAAGGGAAACATCCAGGTACCCTCTAAAGAACAAATAAAAAATCCACTTAAATAAATATTCAAGTTACAACACTTAAGCAACCACACAAAGATCCTAAATCTAAGTTCATAGTTATACCTACATGAGCTACTCCACTCCAAAGGCGTTCTGACTAGAACTGATCTTCTCTTATTGCTTCTTTGCCTTTTCCTTGATCTCCTTTTCCTTGATTTCTGGTTCCTAGAACTCTTTCAATTTCCAAGTTTCTCAAACAGAACCACTATGACTAAGTGTTCGTGTGTGAGAATGTGTTTGTAATGTGCACTAAATGCATATTTATGTAACTCACCATCTCATGATATTTATACAGACAAATTCCTATAAATCAAGAGGTTCTATATGACATGTAGATACTGATTCAACTTATTTTGATAAATAACTTCTTCTCAAGATCAGATCTGAAAAATAACCTTGCTTTTAAAACTATTTATTTTTATTTTTGTACACATCTATTTCACAAATCGTGAAATATAAAGCAATAAACACACACGTTCTAGAGATATGATAAAACCTTGAAATACGTAAGTTTCTTTTTCAAAATCTCTTGAAACAAAAAGGATCTACAATAAAAGATCCAAAAGAGAATAAAAATATAAACGTGTGATTTTCTCTTTTAGAAAAACCCAAGTTTCAACAGTGAAACTCAAGATTATCTTAGAGATGAGTTCTAAGAGAAACTAAGACTTGAAGAGATCTTCAATCGTCGAACAAATCCAACACCAAACTCACAGAAACCCTAAATGGATCTAACTCTCAAGGTTTGGGTTTTCTAGTGTATGAAACTATGAAGGTTTTAGTGTTTGGATTAAGGGAAAACACTCAGAGGTTGAGCTTCAAAGATTAAGGTTTAGTCTCTATTTATTTTCCTCTCTCTTTTCCCTTCTCTCTCTCCTCTCTACTCTCTCTATTTCTCTTTATTTGGATAAAAGCAAAAAGTCTCAAATGGCTGAGACTTGAGGGGTTTATATAGTTGCTGAGGAAGGATCTCGAACCTTAGAGGCAATCATACGGCTAGGATCAATCTTAACCAGTTGACTTCCAATCTAATGGTTCGATTTATGCAATGGGAATAAGTCACAATGATTGGTTGCAGATCATCGATTAGGTTCATCCAAGGGCTGAGATTGCATATAAAGTATGTGTCTTAGAGAAAACACAAAATCATCCGTTAAGGTACCAACACGTGTTCGGTTGTTACACGCTGAAAAACGCGTTTAAAAGATATTCTAAATTCTCTGCCGCTTTGAGATCTTACCCAACATAGAAAAATTAGTCTGCTAACGTGGACGGTTTATATAAAGACATGCGTCATCCAACATGGCACAAGTTCAATGTACCAAGCTACTCAATGTACCGAGCTACCTAGCGTATCGAGCTACTCAGCGTACTGAGCTACTCAACGTACCGAGAAACTTATTAGGAAGACCAAACGACCAGATAGATTCAATGTTTATTGTATTACAGTAATTCCTTACCATGTACAGATGTGTACGCCCATTCGATAAAGACATACTATCTATTCATATTGACAGCCCAAAGGCTAGAAGTACATTGTAATACCCTCTCAGCAGGGTAAGCGAACATAATTGAAATCAAGGCAGGACACTCAGTAATACAAACCAGTGGACGTATGTCATTTTCCTTAAGGCCGAACCACTTTGAAAATCTCTTGTATTATTTCTTTACTCATTTTTATCTGTGATTAATTAATTAGATCAAATCTAGTTCTTTACATCAATAGATTGGCGCCGTCTATGGGAAATGACTATACATCACATTTTTCACCGAAAACTCATCATAAATGGATGAAATCCCAGAATCTAGCAATAGGATTAATGAAGGGAATCCTCCTATCCCTTTTGCCCCTCCAAATGCAAACGATATAATAAGAATCATGATAAGCTTAGCCAAGGGACAAGAGGCTATGCAGGAAACTATACAACAATTCATTCAGACTGTTCAAAATCGAGCATCTGCCCAGGCAGGACAAAGAAGTGTCCAGAGAAGCATGCATTCACCATATTCACGATAGCCACGATCTATGTCACGATCCAGACATACTTAATTCAATTATTCCAGGAATTCAAGTGATCCATCCTATCGCCCCAGTGTAACTTCCCCTATAAGAATTTTAAATTCTCAGGAAAACATCACTCTGACTCCAGCGAGACCAAGTACTCTCGAAAGGTTGAGCAGAGCCTCTCCATTCGACTATTTGGGCCCCAGGATGAATAAAAATCCTCCTCGATCTGCATCAAGAAATTTTCGATGACCAAATTATCTAAGGGAAGGCTCAGCCCAATCACATCCAAACCCGAGACCTGTGGTCACACCAGCAAAGTTTAAGTCTCATGTGGTCACATCGAAGTATGATGGAAAAACCGATCCTGTTCTTCACATAGAGCAATACCAAGCTGCAGCAGATATCTATACGGTCCTAGATGAAATGAGGTGCATAGCATTCTCAGGGACCATTTTCGAATCTACTCAGATATGGTACAACAACCTTCCTCGGGGGAAAATTGCAACCTTTCACCAAGTGGCAGAGCTCTTTATAGGAAATTTTTATTTTGGTGCAAAGACAGTTAAAAGGGTAGCACATTTGTTGAGTGTTAGACAGAAAGTAGGTGAAAGTACCAGATATTACATCACTTGTTTCAATAATGAGAAACTGGAGGTCATAGACTATGAGGAGAAGACAACCATCATAGCTCTCATGAGTGGTCTTTTGCCAGACCAATTGTATTACACCTTAGCTAAGAATCCCCCGAAATCCATGGTTGAATTGATGGCAAAAGTAGCCAAAATTATGAATGCCGAGGAGGCTATGGCTGTAAAGAAGAATGCTGAGGCAAAGGTGGAAGCTAAAGCTGAAGGCAAGTTAAAGAAGAAAGATCACAAGAATAATCGTGGGAGCAAGTAGTCAAAATGCAAAGAAGCGTTGGATCATTTAAAGAAGTATACAAATTATACTCCCTTGAAAGTAAATATAAACCACGTTCTGGAGGAAATCAAGAATAGCAAGGAACTAAATTATCTAGAAAAACTAAGGACAACTCCTGAAAGGAGGGGTAAATCCAAGTATTGTGAGTTCTATAAAGATTACTGCCATACGACCAAGAAGTGTGTAGATTTCCAGAATGAGATAAAGGCACTCATTAGACGAGGAAAGATAAACAAGTTTGTTGATCGTCAGAATGGTGGGAAGACCAACAACAGAGCTCGGCAGAGATCCAATCTCTTTGCCGACCAAGAGAAGATAAGAAAAGGGACCATCAATATGATCCTGAAGATAACCCCAATTTACCAAAAAGGCCAAGACAACCTGAGCATGAGGTATTTTCGATTCGTTTCGATTCATTTGATTGTAATATGTTTGCAAGTGGAGACGCTGGAGGGGGTGGTCATACCGCTGAAATGAAAGCTTACCTCAATGAGGCTCAAGCTTGTTCCTATATACAATGAATAAATCTGGCAGAAGAAGATTTCCCAAGGAAAGTTAACAAAGATAAGATGGTCATTGGCTTTTTTAAAACTAATTTGGAAGGAGTCTTATATCCTCATGATAATCCTCTGGTGATCAAAATGAGAATGAAGGATGTAATCATTTTGAGAGTGCTGGTGGATAATTATAGCTCGGCAGACATCATGTTTTACCCTTGTTTTGATAGTTTGAACTTAAAACTTGGTCAGTTGGAATCGTATCACAAACCCCTCATTAGGTTTTCTAGAGAAAAAGTTTTCCCACTTGGAACGATCAAAATAGACATGTTAATTGGTACCTGGCCGATTAGACGAACATAGAAGGTGTGTTTCTTTGTGATGGACAAGAATGTCCAGTCAGCGTATAATATAATCATGGGAAGAGTAGGCCTAAAAAAGTTTAAAGCAGTTCCATCCACTGTAAATTAGTGTTTAAAGTTCCTGACCAACTTTGGGGTTGGAGTCGTAAATGGAGATCAAAAAGTAGCTCGGGAATTCTACTACTCATTTACCGATAAAGATGAATTGGAGGATGCTAGGAAGAAAACAACCACTTATCAAGCGGATGAATTTGATGAGTCTGAGATTAAAACCTTAGACCCAAGAGATGAAACGGAACTCGTTAAAGGCCAATTCATGGAGGCAACAAAAAATATTATTATAGATAACGAGCAAGCAGAAAGAACAACTCATATCAGTGCTTCACTTGATCCAGTACTGAAGCAAGAGATGGTAGCATTTTTTAAGCAAAGAAAATAGGTATTTGCGTGGAGTTATGAGGATATGCCGGGGATAGACCCATCTTTCTTATGCCACGAGATCAATGTCAACAAGGAGATCGAACCAGTGAAGAAAAGGAGAAGAGTCTTTAGTCCGAAGAAGAACTAGGTTATTTAAGAAGAAGTGGAAAAGATTTAAAAAGCTTCTTTCATCGAAGACGTGAAATATCCAGATTGGTTGGCTAATGTTGTGATGGTAAAAAAGAATAATACTAAGTGGAGAATGTGTGTGCACTTCATAGATCTGAATAAAGCTTACCCAAAAGATCATTTTTCTCTGTCCAGAATAGATCAACTAGTGGACGCAACTTCAGGACATGAGCTGCTAAGCTTCATAGATGCTTATTCCGGATACAATCAAATTAAAATGAGGCTAGAAGACAGGGAAAATACCTCTTTCATTACTCCCTGAGGAACTTATTGTTACAATGTTATGCCTTTTGGTCTTAAAAATGTAGGTGCTACATATCAGTGACTGGTAAATAAGGTATTTCGGGAGAAGATTGGCAAAAATATAGAGGTATATGTCGGTGACATGTTGACTAAAAGTAAGAAAGCTGCTGACTATATAACTGATTTGAGCCAAACATTTGATTAGTTGGAGAAGTACTGGATGGAGATGAACCCGATGAAGTGCATTTTTAGTGTGCAGAAAGCCATGTTCCTCAGATACATTGTGAATCAAAGAGGTATTGAAGCAAACCTGTCAAGATAAAAGCCTTATTGGAGTTACAATCTCCAACCACCAAGAAGGAAGTGCAAATCCTTACGGGGCGTGTTACAGCTCTCAATAGATTTATCTCCGGAGCAAATGATATATGTATTCTATTCTTCAAGGTTCTTAGAAAGACCTTTGAGTGGAACGACAAATGCGAGAAGGCGTTCTTAGAATTGAAGAGATACTTGGGGACACCTCCTTGATTGTCCATACTAGTAGTGGGAGAAAAACTATACTTTTACTTAGCTGTCTCATAAAGTGCAGTTAATTCAACCTTAATAATAATAGAAGATGGAGTGAAAAATCGGTTTACTATACTAGCAAGGCATTCAGGGGAGCAGAAATCAGGTATCCTAAACTGGAGAAATTGGCGTTGGTATTGATTGAAGTAAGCAGGATAATGAAACCATATTTTCAAGCCTATACAATAGTGATATATACTGACATGCCACTCAGTCAGGCTTTACATAAGCCAAAAAACTTTGGAAGATTGATGTATTGGGTAGTGGAGTTAGGGGAATACGACATTATCTATGAGCCAAGGTCCTCTCTCAAAGGACAGGAAGTGGCGGATTTTATTGCTGAGTTTACCTACCCAGATGCCCCCGATCAACAAGGAGCCAATGCAGATCAACTCAAGGATGCCAGAGGAGAAACAGAGAATACCTCCGATTGACTCCCAGCAGCAGAATTGCCAGAAGGGATCATAACCGATCAACCAGAATCCTCTAGTAAAGTACAAGAGCTGAAAAAGAAGAATGAAGAAATGAAGGACAAGATATTCCATCAAGGGATTCTGTCAGATCAAGGGTTTGATGATAATATTCCTATATGATATTTATTTGTCGATGGTTCTTCATGTGCAACAGGTTGCGGAGCTGGAATTATTCTCAACAGTATAGATGGGATAGACATTGAATATGCTCTACGTTTCCAATTTCAAGCTTCCAATAATGAAGCTGAGTATGAAGCCGTGATTGTGGGCCTCAACTTAGCTAAATCATTGAATGCAGAACATGTTGTGGTGTTCAGTGATTCGCAATTAGTGATGAATCAGATGCTAAGTCTTTATGCAATAAAAAGGGAGTTCATGTCAAGATACTTAGCCAAGGCTTTGGAGATTATAACAAATTTGGCAGCTGTTCAGGTGGTTATAATACCTAAACTGGAGAATGTAGGGGCAGATGCACTTGCTCGGTTAGCCTCAGTTACTCGCACCAAGATAGGGAGAACAATCCCTATTGAAGTACTTACAAATAGAAGTATTAATGAAGACCTGATGGTGAATTTTATCGCCATGGACATGGGACCATCTTAGATGGATCCCATCAGGACTTATATTTAAGAAGATACTTTACCAGCTGACCTACTTGCAGCCAAAAGGTTGAAGTACAAGGCTGCCAGATATGTTTTGAATAATGGAGTTCTGTACAGGAGGGGTTTGATAGCTAGCTTGCAAAGGTGTGTTCATCCAGTAGAAGTTAAGGACGTAATAGAGGAAATTCATAAAGGATCTTGTGGTGCTCATGTAGAAGGAAGAACTCTACTACAGAGAATGAATAAGCAAGGATATTATTGGCTAATAATGCACACTGATTGTACGACTTATGCTAAAAAATGTGACAAGTGTCAGAGATTTTCTACTATACGAAGAACTCCTCAAGCATTGTTAACACCAATTACTTCACCTTGGTCATTTGCTATATGGGGAATATAATTAGTTGGGCATCTATCGATTATAAGAGGACGATTCAAATATTTGGTGGTAGCATTTAATTACTTCACAAAGTGGGTGGAAGCTGGACCTCTCATCGATATGGACTATGAAAGGGTCTATCAATTCATTTGGAAGAATATCATTTGAAGATATGGTCTGCCCCATGCCTTTATAACTGATCACGATACCCAGTTTGATAATGATGAATTTGCAGTGTACTATCTACAGTCCAACATTCAAAAAGTCTATTCGGCCCTAGGTTATCCCCAAAGTAATGGGAAAACAGAGGTGAAAAATAGAACTCTATTGAATGGGTTGAAGAAGAGACTAGATGATGCTAAAGGGAATTAGATCAACGAGTTACAGTCAGTGTTGTGGGCTTACCGAACAACTCCCCGAACAGTAGCTGGAGAAACACCATACATGCTAGATTTTGGGAGTGAAGTAGTGATACCTGCTGAACTAGGATTACCTACTCATAGGGTGCTTAATTTCAATTCTTCGGTGAGTGATTAGATGAGACGCTTGGATTTATACATGCTCGAAGAAGTCAGAGAAGATGCAACGATCCGAAATGCAGCCTATCAGCAAAGGACTGTTATGTTATATAATAAAATGGTAAAGAAATGTGATCTAAAGTAAGGTGATTACGTGCTCAGGAAGGTCATTCAAAACCATAATAACTTGGAAGCCAATTGGCATGGGCCCTATCGCATCACGACAGTTATCCGACATGGCACTTACAAAATATAAACTCTTAAAGGGGAAGAATTCAAGAATGCATGAAATGCAGAGCACCTGCAAAAGTACTACCAGTGATGTAACAATTAATGTACTCAATTCTTTCAATATGAATGGAAAATATGATTTCCCCATTCATTTTTTTTCCAGGAGAACTAGTGCTACACACTACCCTCAACATCTTGCAGCATTTGAAAACGCACAACCACCAATTAAAAGTTGATCGGCATCAATAACCACCAGCTAAAAGTTGGTCGACATCAACAACCACCAGCTAAAAGTTGGTCGGTATCAACAACCACCAGCTAAATATTGGTCGGCATCAACAAAGATACCAATAATACTGGTAAAATAATCGAGCAAGGCAAGTCCTGCTTGATTATAGGTGACCCAAGAAGGCATCTAAACTGGGCAAGAAGTTGGGTAAAATATTCACTGCCTGGGAACCAAGGCAATCTAGATAAGATTGTTGCAACTAAGCAGGAAGATGGGATAAACATTCCATTACTTAGTCACTTATGGGTGATAAAAAAATCATCACTACAACTAGATAAACACATGGGGCAAAAGTTCCATTGTCTAGGCAATCAAATCAAAAAGGGAAAAATGTCCATTCAATATATATATATATATATATATATATATATATATATATATATATATATATATATATATATTCAACGACTGAAAAGTAACCCATTATTGTTATTAGTACAGTATTAATATCGTTGATCTTATATTATGAACAAAGATTGACAGTATAAACATCATGCAATTATTTTATTTCCAAGGAAACAAAATTACAAGAAGATGATTTTTTTTCGTCTATAACAACAATCACTAACAAAATATAAATATCCTATTCTATTGGTTTCTATCCTTTCGATTTTGATACAGGATCCATTCCAGCTGGAGGGTCATCTAAAGCATAAAAAAATTGATAAAAATCAAGTCCTGAAGCATTATAGCGTTACTTGAACTTGGTCATTTTAGCAAATAAAGAGGTCAAAATATCTTAAATTCTTCATGAAGATTGTAATCACCTTGGTACTTAAAGATTAAACAATAAGGAATGGAGAGAACTGGAATCGAATTAACACCTAGCTAAAAAGGTGGTACTGGCAGATCAAGTAGCCCAGGGTCATACCAATCCCACAGCTCAGTTCCTTGCTCAACTTTTATTACAACTAGAGCGTGTATACATCCCTATTTGTACCCTTCATTGTTTGATCGTTTCAATCTGGCATCAAGATGATATAAAGCTTCATTATATCCCTCCATCCAGAACTCTCTGGACTTCTTGTGAAACTGATAAGTTAACCGTTCAACATGTTAGTGGAGTTTTCTCATCACACTTTCTATATTCTGTAATGAAGAACTCTGAGTGGATAGTTGCTCTGTAAGATTTTGAATCTTCTGGGAAATTTCAATCAGATCTTGAGTTTTCCCTTTCAATTGAGCATCTTGATTTTTTAAGACCTGCCGAGTTCTCGTCTCTTCAATGCTACTTCGACCAGCTCTTATACTATCACGAGAAGTGTATGCAGGTCTAATACTTTTTAGAGTTTCCAAATCCTCTCTTAATGAAGCATTTTAAGTCTCTAAAAAGGAAATACCTTCATCATTAACTGGGACTATATCTCCAGAAGAAGAAGCAGATTTTAACTATCTCAATTCTTCTCTTAAAGCGTTATTTTCCTCCTCCATCAATTTGGTAATGTTTCTATGCTACTCAATTTCAAATTTCATCACACTCTCTATCTTATTTTAGGCAGAAATGAATTTATCATAGCCTCGATCAACACTCAATTATTGGTATTTCTTCTCATAACCTTCATGAAGAAGAGAAGTGGCTTCCTTGTGTTAAAGTTGAAGTTCTTCAATCATTCCTTGAAGATCTTCAATTATTTTGTAGTAAGCTATGTTATTCACTATTTCACGATCAAGTAAGCATTTCAAGTACTGGTAAGCCTCAATTGCTCATTCAGAAGCATCAGGACTATGGATGTCAATTATTTGTGCTTCGGTAAAATTTGCATGACCAACTTTGAAGTAATCTGTACATTTCTTCACCAACTCTGTATCATGAACTTACAATAGTTCCATCATGGCAATACACTAGCAAGGAAAAGAAAAAGAATATCAACAACAAATATATTGAACAGTAGAGGAGAAGTGCAAATAATAACAAGTTAATTTTATTGATCATGCCAAATAGGAGTACAACCAGAGGTATAAAATAAGGGGAAAATAGAGGAAAGCAAAAAAAAATTACCGAACAACTCTACACCTTCTCCTTATCACCCACCACATTCTCAGTTGATTTCTAAGCAGGAATTGGGGACTGGGGTTGTCCAGAAGAAGGAATTGATTGCTGAAGTTGCTCGGAGGGCAGATGAGGTTGGCTAGATGAAAACATTATCTATTGGGCTTTCTCGGAAGACTGAGGGATAGTGGCAGTAGGTGTTGGTTCCACCACCATCAAATAAGGTTCATCAGATCTAACTTCATCTTGTTCTTCTTCTCCAAAGGCAGGTGGAGGACCATGGACATGTTTATAAAATAATTCATAATCTTCAGCAGTGTTCAACTATTTTAGAGTTGACATCCATCCATTTTTAAAGAATTTCAAACTTGCATACTCAATTTGAGCAAAGGTAGTAATTAGAGCCTTATTCCACCCTTTATCCCAGCCAGAGCCAAAGGAATTGTTTACAGCAAACCTTCTCTTCGTTCTCTCCGAGGAGGCATTCTCCCTAAGTATATCTTCAACAGATTTGACCTTCTTCTCAAGATCTTTCTTACGCCGTTCATCCTCTTCAAGCTTGCTCTCAGTTTCTTCGTTGCTGGTAATAAAGACCTTCAGTTTCTCCTCTATCTCCTTTGCAGCATTCGCAACTGCTTATTTAGCCTTTTCAGTACCCTTGATTTTATTCTCCCATTATTTTTTATTATCTTCATATTTTTGCCGGGAGTCCTCCAAAGATTTTGATAGCTTGGGAAGGGCTTCTTCTACTTCACTGGAAGAGGAAACAACTTTGATAACTTCATCATTTTCCAAGATATTATTGAAATACACCAAAAATTGAAGGACAAAGAAAAACTCAAGTTAGTTTATGGAAATTGAAAACAGAATTGAAATGTCAAGGTAAAATAACACTTACTGATGCAATGTGTTGGGCAGCCAAATCAGAGACTTTTCCTCGAGGAGTAGAGGTCTCAGCATCTCTGTGATATGGGAGAGTTCCAAACCAGATCAATTTCCTGGCCAAACTAGGAGTAATGAATGCTAGAGGACCAACACTCAAGGAAGGTAATTCAACCCCAATAGGTTGAGCAGCAACATCAATGGCCTTTTCAGTAAGACCCCTTCTCAGTCTTCTCAAAGGTGCTTCATCTTTAATAAAAGGTGCTGCCACTTTTTGAGAAACAGGGGGCTTCTTGGTAACCTCCTTAACATACGTAGTTGCCCCCTTAGATGGATCAACATACTTCTTCTTAATCCCTTCAGTTGGGACATCTTCTTTGTTCTTTTTTCCCCTTTAGTACCAGGGACAATCTTAATAAAAAGATCAAGAACTTTTCTCTTCTTCGTTATTAGATCAGAAAGAGAGGTACCCAAATCAGAGGAAGATTCTTTAACAACTGAAGGAGATGATGGACTTTGCTCAAGTTTAATCACCAAAGTAGATGGAACAATAAGCCTAGCAATAAAAGAGGACGTAGTGTTTTTGTATCTCAACAAATAGGAAGCAGATCTCACGTGCTCCCCAACAATTGATTGTTGAAGACTCCAGATAAACTTCAACTCTTTTATATTAATATCACTCTCTTTTGGGGGTTTTCTTTACTGTCAACTGTAAATTAAAATCATATAAAGCAAAAGTCAGTCAAACATTTTATCAAACAAAAAGAGAGCTAGTTTAAAAATAAAGAACAACCTATCCCATTGCCATAAGGTGGACACCTGGGACCATGGTACACATCATTTCCATTTAATGGGGGGTGTTACCAATTTTTCATCACAACCCCATGTTCAAAATAATCCCTATTAGAATCAGGGAGATTGACCAATAAGGCTTTGCTAACAAACCCAGTTTTTAAATAAAAAGTTGTGTCGCTGATGACCCATTTATAACAAAACATAATTTTAGGAATCCCTAGATGAGTTCCATGTCTTTGATTTAGCCTATGTACACCATTAACTGCCCTCCATGTGTTTGGAACTACTCCTGCAGGTACAATATCAAAGTATTGGCAAAATTCCAAACATAGGGGATTAGGCGGGAAAGAAAAACCACATTCAGCTACAAAAATGGAGGGAAACCAGTGTCCCTCTGCAAAAGAAAAGAAATCACAAGGATAAGCAAGTTCTTCCAAATCAACCCAGGAAGGAATCGCAAAATCAGTTCTAAACTTATCCAATGACTCAATAGAGTAAACCATGGTGACTAAAGCAAAGAAAGAAGAAGGAAGGAAGAAATTCTAACAGGAGATTAAGGAGTCAGCTAAGACAGATGACATAAAGAATGTTCGTAAGTAGAAAAATGAGAAAAAAAGGACTTTTGAAACAAAGATGGCAAAAGGTAGAAGACAATCAGATTTTATCGTCTTTATATATGTCACCTCGAAAAATGAGAAAAGTAATAATTAAAAGTGACGACGGTTGCATTCTCGACAGCTAATCAAAGGAAAAAGATGCAGATACCCAAGTGGTCATCATAATTCATTATATTTACAAATTTGCCATTTCGCGCTCAAAACTATTACACAAAGAGGAAAATTTTACAAGTGTTGAAGGTCTGTAATTAACTAAAACATGGGAAATATGCCCGACCAACTGTTTGGGTAAAATGTTCCACAATCTCGCATCCAACTTCAACTGTGAAATATTGAGGGCTTATGTCGATACAAAAATTTATCAACTGACGTGGACCAATTATATGAAGACACGTGTCATCCAACATGGCACAATTTCAATGTACCGAGCTACTCAATGTATCGAGCTACCCAGCGTACCGAGCTACTCAGCTTACCGAGTAACTTATTGGGAAGACCAAACGACCAGACAGATTCAATGTTTATTGTATTACAGTAATTCCTTAACATGTACAGATGTATACTCCCATTCGATAAAGGCATACTATTTATTCACATTAACAACCCAAAGGCTATAAGTACACTATAATACCCTCTCAGCAGGGTAAGGGAACAAAATCGAAATCAAGGCAAGACACCTAGTAATACAAACCAGTGGACGTAGGCCATTTTCCTTAAGGCTGAACCACTTTAAAAATCTCTTGTCTTATTTCTTTACTCATTTTTATCCGTGATTAATTAATTAGATCAAATATAGTTTTTTACATCAACAACAAGAATTTAACGTGGTAAAATACTTAATCAAGGGAAACATCCACGGTGCCCTCTAAAGCACAAATAAAAAATCCACTAAAATAAATATTCAAGTTACAACACTTAAGCAATAACACAAATATCCTAAATCTAAGTTCATAGTTATACCTACATGAGCTACTCCACTCCAAAGGTGTTCTGATAAGAATTGATCTTCTCTTGTTGCTTCTTTGCCTTTTCCTTGATCTCCTTTTCCTTGATTTATGATTCCAGCAACTCTTTCAATTTCCAAGTTTCTTAAACAGATCCACTGTGACTAAGTGTTCGTGTGTGAGAATGTATTTGTGATGTGCACTAAATGCAGATTTATACAACTTACCCTCTAGAGATATTTATACAGGCAAATTCCTATAAATTAAGAGGTTCTATATGACATGCAGATACCGATACAACTTATTTTGACAAATAACTTCTTCTTAAGATCAAATCTGATAAAAAACCTTGCTTTTAAAACTAGCCAAGGTCCTATGTGTTTCTATTTTTTTTGTACAAATATATTTCACAAATCGTGAAATATAAAGCAAGAAACACAAACGTTCTAGAGATCTGATATAACCTTGAAATACATAAGTTTCTTTTTCAAAATCTCTTAAAATAGAAAGGATATAGAACCAAAGATCCAAAATAGAATAAAATATAAACATGTGGTTTGCTCTTTTAGAAAAACTCAAGTTTTAACAGTGAAACTCAATATTCTCTTAGAGACGAGTTCTGAGAGAAACTAAGACTTAAAGAGGTCTTCAATCGTCGAACAAATCCAACACCAAACTCACAGAAACCCTAAATGGATCTAACTCTCAAGGTTTAGGTTTTCTGGTGTATGAAACTATGAAGATTTTAGTGTTTGGATTAAGGGAAAACACTCAGAGGTTGAGCTTCGAATATTAGGGTTTCTTCTCTCTCTTCTTCTTTATTTCTTTTCCTCTCTCTTCTCCCTTCTCTTTTTTCTCTCTACTCTCTCTATTTGGACGAAGGACAAAAGTATCAAATGGCTGAGACTTGAGGGGTTTATATAGTTGCTGAGGAAGGATCTCGAACCTTATAGGCAATCCTACGTCTGGGATCAATCTTGACCAGTTGACTTCCAATCTAACGATTCAATTTATGTGATGGGAATAACTCACGGTGATTGGTTAAAACTGGTTGCATATGGATTGATTTTCATCGCATGCAGGCCATCGATTAGGTTCATCCAAGGGATGAGATTGCATATAAAGTATGTGTCTTTGAGAAAACAAAAAATCATCCGTTAAGGTGCCAACACGTGTTCAATTGTTACACGCTGGAAAACGCGTTTAAAAGATATTCTAAATTATCCCCCCGAATTCTCTGCCTCATTGAGATCTTACCCAACACAACTTTTAATGAATAAAAACATTTTAAAAATACCAACTTTTAACCCCAACACTTTTTAAAACCAAATTTTAATAATCCCAAAAATTATTTTAAAATGTTATGAAGGAATTAACTTGATTTGAAAATATAGTTAAAGTGTTTAAATCAACATATGCACGTAGGAACTCAATAATATGCAGTGTAGGTGTCCTATAGTGGTTATAAGGTAGAATTAACTTCCCTTTAGGTTGATCTTGAGGATTTCTTGGACTGGATTACTTCATTCTTGCTTTGAACCTTTGAGAGATAGAGCAACTCATAAAAACTAACCTATTTTGTCTCGATATCCAAACTAGTTGAAACTCCTATCTAATATAGACTCAGGTAAGTCAATTATATTGTGTGTTCTCAATCTCCCCCTTTGGATATTAGAGACAAAATTCCCTTGAGTATTCTGAACTCGTGGGAGAAAAATGAGAAATCCTTATTGTCCTATACAAAAGATCTAACTACCCATTCCCATCCTAGAACCTAAAATAAGATAAAAAAAATACAACACTCAACTACAATACAGACCAATACCCTAATAATTAGAACAGGCTATACAACGGGTCTGAAGAAATGCCTGTAAAAGATTAAACACTGAATGTCATATTTGTTAAGTTAGAATAGGAATAGATATACATTGCAGCAAAAATACTCAAAAAAATACTCAAGTTCTTATCCCCCAATTTTTCTTAAATATACAACGGGATAAAAATAATAGAGAAAATTAGGAATATGTAAAAAGGTTTCAATCACAAACAATATCATAAGCAATGGAAGAATCAAGGGTCTCCTACATAAACTAGTGTTAGGATACGTATTTTTTCTATGCTCTAAAACCTCAGAAACCAATTATTAGCGTGAAATTACCGAGGTTATGATAATTGTGACATAAATTATGTGAGAACTATCATACCTATCGTTGCTCGCAGATACTTAAATCGTATGTTATCCAATGGTTTGGTAAAAAGACCAGCTAGTTATTTTTCAGTATTAAGATATTCATTAATGAGTTCTTTAGATTCTACAAGATCACAAATGAAGTGATGTCGAATTTGTATATACTTAGTTCGAGAGTGCTGTAACCGATTTTTCAAAATATTTATGGCACTATGGTTATCACAAAACATAGTTAATTGATTTTTTGTGATACCATAATCTCTAAGCATCCGTCTAATCCATAATAGTTGTGAACAACAACTTCCTGCTGCAATGTACTCGGATTCTGCGTTAGATAGGGAAATACAATTCTATTTCTTACACGACCAACCTACTAGGTTATTTCCTACGTAGTAACACGCACCAGGCGTTCGCTTTCTATTGTCAGAATACCCTTCACAATCAGCATCAGTGTATCATACAATAGAACTAGTTGTGTCCTTGGTGTACCAATTACCAAATTTTAGAGTACCCTTGATATACTTAATAATTCTATTCACACACAATAAGTAGGATCCCTTAGGGCTACTCTGATATTTAGCACATACACAGACTGCGAAAGAAATGTTGGGTCTAGAAGCAGTAAGATATAAGAGACTCCCTATCATACTTCGATATAGAGTATGATCAACATTTTTCCCATTATCATCTTTAGATAGTTTTGTTGAAGTACTCATGGGGGTTCTAGAAGGTTTAGCGTTTTCTAATTCAAATTTTTTGGCAAGTTCTGCAGCATATTTGGATTGGGTGATAAATAGGCCATTATTACATTATTTTAGTTGAAGACTTAAAAAGTATTGAAGTTCACCCATAAGTGACATCTAAAATTCAACATGCATGATATCAGAAAAGTTATTCACTTGTTTAGAACAAGTTGATCCAAATATTATATCATCAACGTAAACTTGTGCTATTAAAACTTGTTTGTCTTCATTTCTAACAAACAAGGTTTGATCGTTTTCGCCTAAAAAAAATCCATGAGAGACTTGAAATGTAGACAGTCGCTCATACCAAGGTCTAGGAGTTTGTTTCAAACCGTATAAGTCTTTCTTAATCCTAAAGACGTAGTCAGGGTGTAATGGATCTACAAATCCTTTGGGTTGTTCTACATATACCTCCTAAGTCAAAATTCCATTTAAAAATTAAGACTTAACATCCATTTGGAATAATTTGAATTGCAGGTGACATGATATGGCAAAGAGGAGACGAACTGACTCAAGATGAGTAATAGGTGCAAAGGTTTCATCGAAGTCAATTCCTTATATTTGGGAGTAACCTTGTGCTACTAACCTAGCTTTATTTTTAATGACCTCCCCATTTTCATCTATTTTGTTTTTGAAAATTCACCAAGTGCCGATAACCTTCAAATCTTTTGTCCTGGGAACAAGATACCACACACCGTGACTCTAAAACTGGACAAGCTTTTCTTGCAAAGCATGAATCCAAAATGAGTAAGACAGTGCATCATTTAAATTTTTGGTTCCTCAAGGGAAATAAAACATGCAAATTGTGCCACATTTCGGAGTTGGGATCATGTTCTAATAGGATCAAAAGGATTACCATCTACAGTTTCAATTGGATGGTCTTTAGAAACCCAAGTGGGTATAAAAGGATTCTCGGGAGGCTGTAAATTAGTGTCTTGTGAGGGTTCAATTGTAGAATTTGGTTCAGCCTCAATAGGTGGCACTGATTGATAACCACTACACCCTACACTTGTTCATCTACAATTACATTAAATTATTCCGTAATGGTTTTGGTTCGATAGTTGAAAACACGAAAAGCCCAACTGTTTTGGGAATAACTAAGAAATATTCCCTTCTCTCCTCAGGTATCAAATTTTTAAAGTTGTTCTCTGTCTTTACAGACATAATAAATACTCCCGAAGGTTTTTAAATGTTTTAAGTTTGGCTTTTTGTGGAGCCAAAGTTCACAAGGGTTTTTTTTTGGAATTTTTCCAAAGGTATACATGATTAATGATATGACACGCAGTTAGAATGACTTTTGCCCAAAAATATCTAGGAAGACTTTTAGTGTGTAGCATAACCCTAGCCATCTCTTGTAATGTTCTATTCTTACATTCACCGATGCCATTTTTCTATGGTGTTTTGGGAGCACTAAATTCGTGTTTATAGCCATTGGCTACGCAATATTCAGTAACACCAAAGTCTTTAAACTCTCCACCTCTGCCACTCCTAATACGACACACTTGGGCATCCTTCTCGTTCTCTATTTTCAAAAGGATTTTTAAGAATTCACTGAAGGTATCTAATTTTTATTTCATAAATGCAACCCAAGTATATCGCGTATAGTCATCTACTATAACTAGGATATAACTATTTCCATAAAAACTAACACTCCATGAGGGACCCATGAGGTCCATATGGATAATTTCTAAAGGTTTTGTGGTCAAGACATCCTTAACTTTCTTATGAGGGGATTTACTTATTTTTCCTTCCTGACATGGTCCACATAGTAGATTGAAAGAATTTTTGATTTTATGTAAACCTCTAACTATTTCTTAGGAGATTAATCTTCTAAGATTATCAAAATTCGTATGTCCCAATCTATTGTGCCAAAGGTCTTGAATCTAGAAATATAACAAGACTCAGACTTAGGAATTACTGTATAACAGTTTTCTTGAGTTCTATTTCCTATCAATATACAGTTTCCTTTTTCATCAATAATTTTGCAATCAGTTTTTAAAAAAGTAACTTTATGATTGGAATCAAAGAATTGAGATATACTTTAGAGATTAGCTTTGAGGCCTTTAACTAGGAGAACACCATTTAGATCAGGAATCCATCCTCACTCAATGTTCCCTTACCTATGATCTGAGATGAAACACCATCTCCAAACATAACATTACCTTTGAGGAAGTCTGTCCTATTTTTTAATTTTATTTCATCCTCGGTCATATGTTTAGAACATCCAGAGTCTAAATACCATAAAGTTGAAGTCTGTTGTGCCTTTAAAGTAGAAATGATAATATTTCACTCGAGCTGGGGTAATAGATCACCTTTTCTAATCCAAATGGGCTGAGTTTTGATCATTTTGTGGCCTTTTGATTTAGAAAAGGTTTGTTGGGTCTTCTAAATGTTTTTTTAGTCTTGGACCCTCCCTTTTTCTTTTTATAGCTAAAGTTATTTGTGGCTTGTCTAAGGAGAACATAAGTATTTCTTCCTTTTCTAGAATAGTAAAATTTAAGGGTATGTTGGTGTATATATCCTTTTTTGAAAACATTCTTCAAGAGTGTGGCAAAAAATGTCGTAGTAAGAACAATACTGATGGCCGTAGGTCTTGACTTTATTACTAAAGTCTTTAAAGATGGGTTTTGCTCTATTTGGTATAGTCGTCCAATTTTCACTGGTCTTGAGTTTTTATCTTTGGTCTCTAACGGGTGGACAAACATATTTGGCTTTACCATTTGAGTTAGGCTGTTGATTATAGTGATCATGTGTTGCTTGAGAGACTTTAGAACCGAATTCCCCTTTTTAAACAATTTGACAAGTTTGGCCTTGTTTGATAAAAGTAACATTTTGAGGAGAAACTTTGGTCTTACTGGTGTGCACTATTTCTCCCAAACCTTGGCCATACTTATCTTCAGAGTCAAATTTGCTTCCAACAACAACTTCCTCATAAGATTTAGCTTGGGTTTCAAAGTGTTGACATTTTTTAAACACATTTGAGACCTTTTGCTTAGACTCTTTTAGTTCAATAAGGGTTGCCTTATATTTTTGTTCAAACTCATGATTTTTCTTAGACAAATCTTTTATTTTTAAGGAAAATTCTTCAATCTCAGTCTCATGGGCAATTCACTAGGCATTATAATCTTCAGTATTCTTCCTAATGGCCTGGTTAAGTAAATCGATATGCTCAGTTAATGATTTTATCATTTTTTCAAGGCGAACACTCTTCTTAACCGTTTTCGTGTATAACTCATGTAAATCAGGAAAATCATCATCAAACTCTCTAAATGTGTCGTGTGAAGTGTCCCCTAAAGCATTACTTGATTCTTTAGACTCGCGCAGACGTTAAATTCGTTGGCAATATTAATGCTTTGACTAACGTTTAGATTACTTTCAACAATAATAGGAGTAGTATTAACATTAACATTAACATGCATCGCAGATTCATGAGTAGGTAAGCATGCATCATCATCATTATATATAATCTTGGCAAAGAAAGACATGCAATACTCATCATTCTGGGTTGACTCTGTTTCATCTTTACAAGAATCACTGGAGTCGTCCCACATTTTTCACACCTCAGCCTTGTTATTATTGCTAAAATTAGTTGGGCATTTGCTGGCATAGTGTCCCATTTTACCCCATCTATGACATTTCACATCTTTTGGGTCTATCTTAGGTCGATTATTGTCATAGGTCCTTTTATTATCACGTGAGTGTTTGGCATTTTCTGTGTCATGAGGTTTGCGATTTTGATTTCCTTGATAATTTGACTTGCCTTATTTAGAGGCCATAATATTTTTGAATTTGAGAATCTTTTTGAAATGCTTGCTCATAAGAGCTATTTGATTGCCAAGGTCATCAAAATCACAGTCATTAACACAGTCAGTGTCAAAGTTTAAAGAATTATTTTAGGAACTTGTATTTTAGATGAAAACATAACATTATAACTAAATGGTTTATTGTTCTGTCTGGTCAGTTGCTTCTTGGAATCTAACTCCAACTCTATGGTTCTTAGTTTACTACTAAGAAGTTCAGGAGTCATATTAGGGTCGTCCATTTCTTTAAAGTGCACTGGTTTTTTCGACAATTGTACATAATAATACCCTCTTTCCATTTGATCAAAATTAGCAAAATGACTTCAAAGAAAGAGGACGAGATTTTCTCAAAAGACTATACAAAAATGGATAATAACAAAATATATACAACATGATTCTCCAATTACAAAATGCTATCTGCTCAACTTCAAATCAACATAGAGTAAGGAGAGTTTACAAAAACTTTGGATGAATGAGCTCATGAGGTGGCCATAAATTTCAAATTTTCTAAAACCAAATCTTTCTCCTTGTCCTAACTTTTTTACACATTTCTCTAAGTTCCATTATGCATCTTCAATGCAAACATGCCCAAAGATCAATGAATTAGTATATGCCCTAAGCATATTGGGTCCGAGCCTATTGGCTCGATCCCAGTAGACTTAGATCCCCAGAAATACGGATGACCCATTAATGCCCTTATGATTTTAAAATTCTCATTTAAGTCCTCTTTGGAAGCTCGCAAGGCGATGTGATGGAAAATATTATCCCCAGAACTGTAATGTTACCAATTACAATTGTTTATCATTAAAATTATCATCTCTTTGAAGATAAATAGAAGAATACGAAAAACATCAATAACTTGTAAATTTACCAAGATGACATAAAGAAAACTTGAGAAATAACGAGGACCAAGTAGGTAACATTGAAAAATGATAATATAGAAAGAAAAATTCTTAAATCGATTGATTGATTAATGGCATATATCAGAATCCACAATTAGTATGCACTATGATTTGTAGCAATTCATCGGGAGATTTCACATCCCCAAACCTTCCCACCCCATCTCATTTGTAACAATCCATCAAACAGTTAGTATGCACCATAGAGAAAGCCAAAAATGGATGTGCTAAAAAACCAAACCGATAACTTTTTTAAAGCCGGTTCCACCATTTGTTCAATGCTTCCAAGACCGACAATTTTCAGTTTGGTCGGTAATTATATATATTGAAAACTACAATAGATCAAACCAAATGAATACTATATATACCCACTAAAATCCATTTCCTTTATTTCAATTTGGGATATGTAGAATTGTGAGTATTTTTTTTCTATTATTAATGCAATCAAAAATTCTGTAGATATAGCCTTTAGCAACAAAATCAATTAATCACAAATGGTAGGTCTATGCATACAATTGAAGATAGACAAAAACTTAAATCATCACAAAACCCTAACCCATGGATACCTCACAAACTAATCACAAGTCAAGCAAAGGGACGTTATTCCTTCCACAGCGTAGGTCTATTCATACAAACATGGGTTAATTGCCTGTCGATATTTAGTTTTTTATCGAAGGATTAATAAATGACATTTTACACAACATTTTATTATCCTATCTCTGCTTCTGGGCATAAACTAGTGCTCATACATTTTAATGTTTGCATCTAAAACCTTTAGATAGTAACAATAGGATTGTGTAACTGAGTATTTAACAAAGTATGAGGTTGACACGCACAAATGTCTACAAATGTACAAAAATGTGCATCTTCCACTAAAATGTATTAAAATTTTAAGTTTTTATATGTGTATGTGGAATCAAGAAAGTGGTCTACCTAAGAAATGTTTTAGCAGTGGGATTGCCCATTTTAAACTTGAGGGATTTAAACACATCAACTGCCATCTTCACCACATCTTCCATGGTGTATGTATTATTAGTAATAAAATAAAATTATTTTACATGTGGAAGGCTAATCGCTTCATATTTCCTGTACATCGCAGCACAAATAAAATCTTAAAAATATAAACCCATATTGCTCACATAAAAAACTAGCATTTCATTTGATACTTACGAGGCAATCATCACTGAACAAACACCCAAAAGTTGAATCTTTTTCCTACTAAGCATATTCATCGATAAAATGTAAAGGCTGTTGAGGCACGATATAAGAAATTGTTAGATAAAGAATCTTCGTGTGAATCTTGTATTCATCAGCAACCTCAACCACAATATGAGTGATTAGTAGTAATTAAAGTCAACCTGTTTGCAATGTTAAAATGTGATTTAGGAGAGCTTGTATCAATAGGATGCAACAAAAATCAGGGCCTTTGGTACCTCGTACTAGATTTTGAGCACACCTTATATAGCCAATATTAGTTTTTTACATGAAATTGGCGCGATGCCTAATTATTAAACAAAATTGGGGTTAAGTCTAATATCATATTATCAAACTGGGTTTTGTCAAAATGAGCCAAAATAAAAATACGTGGGAAAAGATACAATGAAATCATATGATATGGGACCAAATACTTAAGATCCAAAAAATGTATATATTTGGGACAAAGAATAATTGATGATTCAGCTAGTATTAATGTGAGGTTGCTTACTTCAGCTACAAATTTTAATATCAATAGTGAGTGGAATTACTTAACCACCCCAAATCCAATGCGCACAGAGTTTGTTTGGGTTTATCAGAAAATCTTCTCTTTGCCAAATAATAACACGGGTAGCCTTCTGTATGAAGATAAATTCCACCTCCACTTTCATTAAACGAAAAAACATGTTACATAAAAGAATGATATTTTCTTATAACAAAAATAATTTTAGAGATGAAAAAATCACAGTAATGCATCTAATGATAACTTGCAATAAAACAGAGGATGCCGCCAATCTCCATATGCTAGGGATCTATTGGATACCAGTGATAAATAGTAATCAACCATTCTTTAACTAAGAAAAATGAGGATATGAAATTAAATTATGAGTAAAGTGCAAAACAAATTTCCCTACATTATGAAATTTTTGCAAGAAACCCGGGTAAAGTATTTTAAATGAAAAAAATTCCTATACAACGTAATCCAATAAACTATCATTAATGTTGCCAACCCCCCTCCCCCCCAAAAAAAGGTCTTGCAAAAATTGCATTGTCCAGGAGGGTTTTCACAATATTGTCATTGATTTGCACTAAATATACATGTAAATGGTTAGTTTTGGCAACCTAATACCCGAAAGAGGGAGTGTAATTTACAACAGTCAAAGATACACACTTGAACAGACTAGACAACAGAGCCCACCTCCCCGTTCCCTTGATCATCTGTTGTTTACCCCTTTTTTCCTCGAATTTTTTTTGGTTTTTATTACTGTTGATTTGGGTATCCATTGGATAAAGTTATAATCTTTCCAAATCAAAATAAGGAAATAAAAATTCCAAATAAATTTTACATAACCCTAATATAACAAGCTCAAAAAGGAAGATACATACCCTTATTTTTCATCTTTTTCTTCTTCAGTCTCTCTTTCTTAGCAAAAGGGTTGCATAAACAGGTAATAGCAAAAGGATTACAAAATGGTAATTTCACACAAAGCAGTAAAATATCAGTGTCATGGAGGGGGCTTTAATTACCTCACGTCGTGGATAATGGAGGCACCGTGGTCGATAGAGGAGGCATGGATGATGGAGGTGTCGTAGTTTGTGCATGATGGAGGTGCTGAGGATGATGGATTAAGGGGAGAGAGGGATAGACTTATGTTAGATTGAGGTTTAGGGGGGGAGAGAGAGAGAGAGAGAGACTCAATATGGGACTGGGTCCGATTGAAAATTTGGGTTGTGTTTAATAAAATGTACCCGTATTTAGCACGGCTTAAAACCTTGCCTGATTTTGGCACTGTTTTAAACCGTTCTAGATTATGAATAAACTGCACCAGCTTCTGGCACGGTTTAAAATCGTGCCAAATTCTCCTTGCCTCAGCATGCCAGATTAGCATTTTTGGTGTAGTGAGGAAGCCTCTAAAATTTCATGTATACAAATAAAAAGTTTTACCAACTGGGTTAAATGCAGTAATATATGTATACATTCTTAAACACTGGGATACATACATACATACATACATTCCTCATACACTTGGTCGCCCCTAATAACTAATGCTACAAGTTAAATCAACAAAACTATTTACAGTTTTATCTAAGTGCATTAGTAGAATCTAAGGCCCTACAATCATAGTTTAAGGACTCATTATCAAGAAAATTACTTACTCGACCAACTGATTAACTAATCATAAGTTGACAACAAGTAAATATACTTTTATTCAAATACTAAAAGTATTACATTCAAGATCAGGCAAGGACAAAAAATAGAAGAATTATTCAGCTGAACGTTTCCCTTGTGCTTTGGTCATTTCAGAAGATATCTATTATACTCTTTCCATACCAACAGGAGGATCATCCAGGGTTTAAGGGGAATTTATGTAATTCAAATCTCTCAGCATTTGACTATTACTACTTCTCAGCCTGTTGATCAAGTGAGGAGGATGAATTATCTCGTGAACATCATGAAGGACGCAGTCTCCCAGATATGTAATGATTAAACATTGGGTAATGGAATCAGAAGGGATCCATGTTATGTCAAACTTGAATGGAGGCTTGTCACAATCTAACAAGCTCGGATCATTCAAATACCATAACTTACTATTTTAGTCATATTTTAGTAAGGTAAGCAAGTTGGTCCATCCTAATCTATAACCCTTACGATGACTTTGTGCAAGATGATAATCCACATGGCTTAGGGCCTCATTGTAACCTTCTAACAAAATCTCCCTGGGCTGGTTGTCAAATTGAAAGGTCAATATTTCTACCCGATGTTTGAGTTTCTTCAGAACATCATTCTTGACTTTCAACTAGGCAAATTGGTCAGGAATATCTTTATCCTAAACTTTCAGCTAGACTGACAGATTAGCAATGGACCGATTATTTGCTTTTAACTGGGAAACTTGGTCGGCCAGAGTTTTTCTAGTTCTTTCTTCATCAACTGTTGGTCGGACAACCACCCTTTGTCTGGAAGTTTGCCCAGATTCACTTTTTGCAATGCTTCAAGTTCTTCCACCAACCTTACATTCTAATTTTCCAAGAAAACTCATCAGGACTAATCATAGAAGATTTATTTAAGATGTAAAGATCATTCCTTAAAAGCATTATTCTCCCTCTCCAGCATAGCAGCAATTTCTTGGGAATTCTCCATATCTTGCTTCAAAGATAATTCCTTCTTGTTCAAAGAAGACGTGATATCTTACAGTTTTTTCTTAAAACCCCATCCTTCGCTTAAAGCTTCGTACTTAGCTTCATAATCATCCTACAACAAAGCTTTGGATTGATTATGATCCTCTTGAAGCAGCTCTATCATTTCGTAATAAGTAGCATTATTGGCTACAACCCTGTCCTATAAATAATGAAGATGAGTATAGGACTCTCTAACTTTCTTTGGATAAATCAAAGCCTAGCAACCCGAATAAGTCCTTTTGAGACAGGGGAATATGGATAACTTCTCGAAGGTTTGTAATACGCCTAAGTAGGTCGGATTCAACATAAACTATGGATTTCTTCCTAGCATCAAACTACAATTCCCAAGGGTAAGAATACAAAAACTACAAAGATTATGATCAAGTAAAAGCTTTTCAAAAATATAATTTCACAACAACCAATCAAGATGAAAAGAAAAATACGTAAGTTGGGTTGAATTAAAGTCTTTTAGTTAATAAGAAAATGGGTGTTAAAAAGTGATGATCCCATAACAAGAATAAAAAAGACATTTGCAGATAAAGAAAATAGACAATAAGGAGCTAGAATGTATCCGTATCCTGAGCATTAACTTCAGGAGGCAGTTCGGCAGGGAGCACAGCTCCGCTAACTGGTTCCACAATAGACTCAATAGGTTGTAGGTAAGACTACCCCGATCCTTCTTCATCAACAAACTCCTCCTCCAAGTTTAGAGGAGTGCCAGGGTTATGTCTCTGGAACAACTTAGCGTTAGCAGCAGTGCCAATTTTCTTGAGTATCTCTGATTAACCATCCTTAAAGGATTTTTTCCTGCCATATTCAATCTGAGTGGAAGCATCCAGTAGTGCCTTCTCCCATTCTTGTCAAAAGCAATGTCTTTTATGCTCTTATTCTTGACTTTTTCTGCCACAAGATAAGCAGTCAAACCTTTAAGCTTCTCCTCGGCAGATGAGATAAAAATCTGATTCTCCAATAATTTATTTTCAGCCACCTTGGCCCTGTCCTTAGCAAATGTTAGACTGGTCTCAGCAGTCTTTAATTTCCCCTCAGTAGTAGTGGCCCTTTCATTGACCTTCTATAGTTCTTCCTCCTAAGCTATTTATTTATCTCCAAAGCATGTCAGCTAGCTTCCAAGGATTTCTTTAGACCTTCAAAGGCCTCTTTAACTTCTAGTAATGAAGAATGCAGTCGCTCGTCCTTTTCCATCATCTGATTAAAGTCCACCAAAAATTGCCAAAATAAAAAAGTAGTCAGTCAGTGAAAAAATAATAAGACATTAAATCAAAGCAACAGATGAATGATGGTTACCAAAGCCAAAGTTTGGCAAGCTCTCTCTGTCAGTATGGAATGGGACATAAGAACTATAGCTGCATTATCAGTAGGAAAATTCACAAACTTGATTAACTTCCCAACCAAACTAAAATTAACAACCACCAAAGATGACCCCGCAACTTCCAGGTCAGATTGTATCTTTTTTACCAACTCATATTGGTCGACAAAAGTTATCTTGGTCAATTTATCAGGAAGTCCTACCTTCATTCTCTTCAAGTGACTCCTGCCAATCTCACCCTCCTACCTTAGACCCTTTTTCAATCACTTTGGACTTCTGCGTATCAATAGCTTTGGTAGTCTTGGTGGTGGGAGACAAAGGCCAATTCATCAAATTGAGAATCTTTCTCTTACCCATGGCAGCTAGTGGGGAAGTAAGGATTGCAGAAATATCCAAAAATTCAAACGAAAAGTATGTTCCAAGGTCCTTCTCAACTCCAGCAAATTCCTCAGTCGAAGAAGTAGGAATTGGATCTTCTTTTAAATTAAGGGGGATTGAAGGTGCTGCAGAAGTTGGCCTAGGAACAAAAGAAGTAACACAATTTTTCTATTTAACAAGTAGGAGGATGCCCTGGGATGATCCTCACCAATTCTCTAATGAATGCTCCACATATATTTAAGCTCTTGAAGATTGATGCCACCTTCCTTTGGACACTTTTTCTTACTCTCAACTGTATAAAGCAAGCAGTCAAGATATATCAAATAGTTGGTTAGCAAGAAAAGAAAAATAACAAGTTCTGCAACCTATGCTATGTCCTTCATAAGGACACATGGGCCCATCATACACTTCTCCTTTTGAAGAGGAATATGTTTCAAGTTCTTTACTATTACCACGTAATTAAAGTAATTCTTATTGGAATTTGGTAAGTTGACTACTAAAGCTCTATTGGCAAACCTAGTTTTCAAGTAATAGGTGTTATCACTAGTAACCCACTTGTAGCAGAACATCAACTCAGGAATACCAATATGGGTTCTCTATATATGGTTAAGCCTATGAATCCCATTTACTATTCTACCTATATTGGGGGCTAACCTAGAAGGGATAATGTCAAAATATTGACAAAACTCAAGGAAGAAAAGATTAGGGGGAAAGGTAATACCACATTCAGCTATAAATAGCGAAGGGATACAATGACCATCTGGCAATGATAAAACGTCAACTGGAGGAATAGGCATTTCTAGTTCTACCTAATCATGGATATTTTTTCCCACCTAAATTCATCTAAAGAATCCCTATAAATATGTACACCGTGATTACAATAAAGAAAGAAATCGAATGAAAGGGAAGAAGAAATCTTACAAAGAAAGCGACGACAGAAGCAAGAGTAAAAATGGATGCAAAAAGAGAGCTTGAAGGCGAGAAGCTTGGAGGCAAAAGATATCTCGAAAAGTTTGAAAATTTGTGGAAACTAGTAAAAATCGCGTCTCTTATAGCTCGCCTAGAAAACATGCGTGTAATGATTAATTGTACAGATGGTTGACATTATGACGGCAGCACAACTCCAAAGATGAGAAATTACTAATGTGCCCTTTGGCGGCTCGCTAAATCTCAAATTATTCACAAAACTTCCAGTACATGATCAAATGATGATGTTTTTTTACAAGTCCTATAAGTTGGCAACCGACTAAAATCACAAAAGACTGTCGAGCAACTCTGCATAAATAGTACTTCATCCTTTCAACATAATATCAAGAATGAAGCATTAGGGGCTTCTGTTGATGCAAAAAATTATCCATCTATGTGGACCACTTAGAAATGGACACCTATCCCTTTACGTGGCAACAATCACAGTTATCAATTATTTGGTCGGCTTAGAAGATAGTTGATCGACCAGCAAGCCGACCAACCTGAAGAATACAAACCATCACCATACACAGACAATCATCACATGAAAAGCAACCAAGAGTCATTCTACATGTGTCCAATACTATCAACAGTCACATTCATTATGTATGGGTATAAATGCTTAAATGTATAAAGGCATTTTAACCCTTGATCTCCGGGTCACTATAAATACAATGTATTCCTTTCACAAAAGGCAAGAGAGAAAAAGTACAAGGTCATTCTTCTAACAAGAATACATAGTTTTCAGAAATCATCAACAACAATACAATCTCAGAAGGCATAGGCTTTTCTCATAGCTGAACCACTTTAAAATTCCTGTGTCTCATTTATTTTTCTCTTATTATTTTATCTGTGATTATAAACTTGGCATCATATAAATCATTACCAATTTTAGACATCAACAACAGGTATGTGTAATTTTTAAATAAATTCATGCTTGTGTGCAGTATAGGTGAAAAGGAGTCAAACATGTAGCAAGTTATCGTCAAATTACTTCTTAATGACTCCACAAATTATTAAACACATATATAAAATGATGTCATATCACAAAACACTACAAAATAGTCACATGGATATGGAATGAATTAGTGACTTTGACATCTTTAATGTTATTCCATATATGATGAAAAAATTACAAACTCTTTTTGCTTTTCTTTAAAATTTTATCAAAATAATAAAAAAAAAATCTTCACATTTGTTGATACCAAAATTAATATGCTGATGTGGACGAATAATACGAAGACACGTGTCAATCTACGTGGCACAATAGCAGCGAGGAAGATCATTTCCCGACCAGCCATGTTTCTTTCCGAGCAACGAGAATACACCGAGGAACTCTATCACACCGAGGAACTCTATCACACCGAGGAACTCCAACGCACCGAGGTACTCTAATGCTCCGAGGAACTCCTGATCAGCGAACAGCTATGGCGGTCCGAGCTGCATCTCGGTCGTATCATTAATTGCCAGATAATCAACAGCTCAGATATTCATTGAATGCTTATATTCTTAGCATGCACTCTGCATTAAATGTATTACCCTTTCATATGTATGTCATTTAATGTATCGAACCTTTCATGTACAGCCTCAAGGCTATAAATACCATGTATCATCCTCATTCAAGGGGACCGGAATTTCTTGAGAGAACTTGTAATCAAGAATTCCACAAACACTCAGCAATAGCATAACAGTGGACGTAGGCTTTATTCCTAGCCGAACCACTTTAAAAATCTTTGTCTTATTTATTTATCTGTGATTAAATAATTAGAGCGATCTAGTTTTTTACATCAACAGATTGGCGCCGTCTGTGGGAAACGACTGTTATTATCGTTTTTTTATAAAAATCATTTGTCACCAATGGCAGATAATCCAGAATCTAGTAATCGAAATGTTGGAAATACTGGAAATCTTCCAAATCCATCTGCATCCCCAGATCTGGCTGGAATTATGACGAATCTGGCTCAAGGACAAACCGCCATGCAAGAATCTATGAGGCAACTCATTCAAACTCTTCAGGGCGCTGCACCTACCTATTCAGGGCAAAGGAGTGATCATAGGCAATCGCAATCTAGACGTACTGGGTCATATCGCAATGAGGAGTCTAATGATTCTTCTTATCAACCTGGGCGAACTTCATCGATACGGGCTACGGATACAGATCAACGTATCACTCTCTCTCCGGAGAGAACTAGCGCTTTGGAAAGGTTAAGCAGAGTGTCTCCTTTCAGTCGGTTAGGACCAAGGAGGAACATGAGTCCACCTAGGGCTCCATCAAGAAGTTTTCGACCACCACCAGGTTTGAGAGAAGGATCTGCGCAATCACGACCAACCACTCGTCGAGATAAATCTCAGGAAGCTACGTCAGAGCAATCAGTTGCTCGGACTAAGAGGCCCGAGGAAGGGAATGAAGCATGGAAAGGTTCCATTCAACGGTTGGAGGATAGACTGGGAGAAATGGCTAAGGCAAGGAACCCCTTACAGAGAACTTTTGTTCAAGGAACACCTTTTGTGCAAGCCATTGTGGATTTCCCTACACCGTCGAAATTCAAAGCACCTGTAGTGACTCCAAAGTACGATGGAAAGACAGATCCCGTACTTCATATAGAACAATACCAAGCTGCTGCAGATATCTACGCTGTCCCCGACGAGATGAGGTGTAGAGCATTCTCGGGAACTCTTACCGGATCTGCACAGATATGGTACAATAATCTTCCTCGGGGTAAGATTTCAACTTTTGTTCAGTTAGCCGACCTGTTTATTGGCAATTTTTGTTTTGGAGCAAAGCCGGTAAAGCGAGTAGCACACTTGCTAAGTGTTAGACAAAAATCAGGTGAAAGTACTAGAGATTACATAACTCGTTTCAATAACGAAAAGTTGGAAGTCATAGATTATGAAGAAAAGACAGCAATCACTGCTCTGATGAGTGGTTTGCTGCCTAAAAAGCTGTATTACACTTTGGCCAAAGATCCACCTAAAAATATGTCGGAATTGATGCCATATGACCAAAAATTGTATAGCCCTTCAGAACGAGATTGAAGCACTCATCCGAAGAGGAAAATTATCAAAGTATGTAGATCGCAGAGGTGAAAAGAAAAATGATGATAGAACTAGAGAAAGATCTAGATCTCCTCGTCGTTCAGAGGATAAAAAGAAGAGGGACCATGAAGAGGATCCAGATGATGACCCCGATCTTCCCAAGAAGCCAAGGAAACCTGAACGAGAGGTATTTTCCATACGTTTTGGGTCATTTGATTGTAATGTTATTATAGGAGGAGATGCAGGAGGAGGAGACCTTACTGCAGAAAGAAAAGCTTACCTAGGAGAGGCTCAAGCTTGTTCATACATTCAGCGAATAAACCTGGCCGAGGATGATCGTCCGAGGAAGGTAAACAAAGAGAAGCTAGTGATTGGTTTTTCAAAAAACGACCTGGCAGGTGTTCTCTACCCTCATGATGATCCTCTGGTGATCAAAATGAGAATGAAGGATGTGGTCATCTCAAGGGTGTTAGTAGACAATGGTAGTTCGGCAGATATCATGTACTATTCATGCTTTGATAGCTTGAATTTAAAATTATCTCAATTAGAACCTTATCACAGACCCCTTCTGGGTTTTGCTGGCGAGAAAGTTTTTCCACTTGGGACGATCAAGTTGGATATACTCATTGGAACTTGGCCTGCTTGTCGAACAGAAAGAATACGCTTTTTTGTGATGGATAAGAATGTGCAGTCCGCCTACAACATCATCATGGGAAGAGTTGGATTGAAGAAGTTCGAAGCAGTTCCTTCTACAGTACATCAGTGTTTGAAATTTCCAACGAATTTTGGAGTAGGAATTATGAAAGGTGATCAAAAAGTAGCTCGGGAATGCTATTATTCGTCTGCCGAGCAAGAGGAACTTGAAGAATCAAAGAAAAAAACTACTACTTACCAAGTGGAGGAAGGCACAGAAATTGAAACTCTTGACCCTAGGGACGAATCTCAACTCGTAAAAGGGCAGGTTGTGGAATATACAGAAATAGTTATCCTGGACGACGAGCATCCTGAACGAATAACTCAGATAGGATCGTCGTTGGATGTTTCAATAAAACAGGAGTTGATAACTTTCTTGAGAAACAGGAAGAATACTTTTGCTTGGAGTCATGAAGACATGCCAGGAATAGATCCAAACTTCTTATGTCATGAACTCAATGTGAATAAGGAGATCAAGCCTGTGAAGCAAAGAAGAAGAGTGTTTAGTCCCGAGAAGAACCAGGCCATACAAGAAGAGGTCGAGAAACTCCAGAAAGCCCAATTCATTGAAGATGTGAAATATCCAGATTGGTTGGCGAATGTGGTGATGGTAAAGAAGAAGAACAACAAATGGAGAATGTGTGTCGATTTTACTGATCTCAACAAGGCATGTCCAAAAGATCATTTCCCATTGCCCAGAATTGATCAACTAGTGGATGCTACCTCGGGACACGAGCTACTCAGCTTCATGGATGCTTATTCTGGCTACAACCAAATCAAAATGAAACCTCAAGACAGGGAAAGTACTTCTTTTATTACCCCAAGGGGAACTTATTGTTATAATGTTATGCCTTTTGGTTTAAAAAATGCAGGTGCAACATATCAGCGGTTGATGAACAAGGTTTTCACCGAACAAATCAGCCACAATATGGAGGTCTATGTCGACGACATGCTCACCAAAAGTAAGAGAGCTGCAGATCATTTGGTTGACTTGAGTCAAACTTTTGATCAACTGGATAAATACCAGATGAAGCTTAACCCGACGAAATGTACCTTTGGAGTACGAGAAGGAATGTTCCTCGGATACATCGTCAACCAACGAGGCATTGAGGCAAATCCAGAAAAGATCAAGGCTCTTTTAGGGCTGCGATCCCCGACGGCGAAGAAAGAAGTGCAGAGTCTTACCGGACGAGTTGCAGCACTCAACTGATTTGTATCCCGAGCAACTGATAAATGCCTCCCATTCTTCAAAACACTACGAAAAAGTTTTGAGTGGACTGATGAATGTGAGAAAGCCTTTCAAGATTTGAAGAAGTATTTGGGAGCCCCACCATTGTTGTCTAGGCCAATAACTGGAGAGAAGCTGTACTTGTATTTGGCAGTATCAGAAAATACAGTTAGCTCGGCGTTGATCAGATTGGAGAATGGAGTCCAGAAGCCAATTTATTACACAAGCAAGGCCTTCCGAGGTGCGGAAATTAGATACCCAAAGCTGGAAAAATTGGCACTGGCATTAATTGAAGCAAGTAGAAGAATGAGGCCATACTTCCAGGCCCATACCATCATTGTGTATACCGACATGCCGTTAAGACAAGCCCTTCACAAGCCAGAAAAATTAGGAAGATTGATGTACTGGGCAATAGAGCTCGGTGAATACGATATTGTGTATGAACCCAGATCATCGTTGAAAGGGCAAGCCGTGGCAGATTTTATAGCAGAGTTCACATACCCTGATACCCCCGAGGAGCAAAAGGTGCTTGCTGACCTACCTGTGGACGATACAGGGTCAACAGACACAGATCCAAACCAACCAAGGTTGGTAAAAGGACTTGTGGATGTAGAAAAATCATCATATTCAAACCCCGACCAACCCCGGTTGGTAGAGGGGCGCGAACAAATGACCGACGAGGAACGAAGGATACCCGGGGATGATGAAAGAAAACAGATGATATTTCATCGAGGAACTCTAACAGATAAGAAATTTGAAGACGAGTTACATACATGGAGATTATATGTAGATGGATCATCTTGCACGGCTGGTTGTGGAGCAGGAATTGTTTTAAACTCTCCAGATGATATTGACATGGAGTATGCCTTGAGATTCCAATTCAAAGCTTCCAATAATGAGGCTGAATATGAGGCTATGATAGCAGGTTTTCATTTGGCGAAAGTTATGGAGGCACGTCAAGTAATTGTTTTCAGTGATTCTCAATTAATTGTGAATCAAATGATGGGAATATATGCAGTGAAGGGAGAGTTAATGGTGAAGTACCATGCAAAAGTGATGGAGTTATTGAAAGAATTTGATGCTATTCAATTGGTGAGGATACCGAGAATGGAGAATGCTAGAGCAGACGCATTGGCCCGACTAGCGTCAGCTACGCGCACCGAGCTGCGAAGAACAATACCAATTGAAGTACTAGAAAGTCGGAGCATAGAGGAAGATCTAACGGTGAAGATTATTACCCTTGATTTAGGACCGTTTTGGATGGATCCTATCAGAGCATACATTGAAGAAGGAGTGCTACCAGAAGACAAACTAGCTGCCAAGAAATTGAAGTATAAAGTTGCTCGGTATGTGTTAACTAATGGTGTTTTGTATAGACGAGGCATTATGGCAGGTTTGCAGAGATGTGTACATCCATCAGAAGTCAAAGAATTGATTGAAGAAATCCATGAAGGATCTTGTGGAGCTCATGTAGCAGGTCGGACTCTTCTGCAAAGGGTGATGACACAGGGTACTACTGGCCGACGATGAGAGCTGATTGTATAGCCTATGCTAAGAAGTGTGACAAGTGCCAACGTTTTTCTTCCATCCGAAGAACTCCACAGGCATTGTTGACACCCATAACATCACCTTGGCCATTTGCCATGTGGGGGATTGATCTGGTTGGACCACTGCCGACGACCCGAGGAAGGTTCAAGTATCTCGTCGTGGCAGTAGACTATTTTATTAAGTGGGTGGAAGCTGAACCACTAATTGATATGACGTACGAGAAGGTGTATCAGTTCATATGGAAGAATATCATTTGTCGGTATGGTCTCCCCCACGCTTTCATCACAGACCATGGAACGTAATTTGATAATGAAGAATTTGCTGCCTATTGTCATCAGTCAAACGTCTTGAAGTTTCATTCAGCACCAGGCCATCCCCAAAGCAATGGACAGACTGAAGTGACGAACTGAGCATTACTAAATGGGTTGAAGAAGAGGTTAAGTGAGGCTAAAGCAAATTGGATTAATGAGCTACAGTCAGTTTTGTGGGCTTACCGAACAACTCCCCGAGCAGCAACAGGAGAATCACCATATATGCTAGCATTTGGAAATGAGGCAGTGATACCTGCCGAGTTGGGCCTACCAACACACAGGGTGTTAAATTTCAATTCTCCGATCAGTGATCTGATGAGAATGATGGATTTGGATATGCTCGAGGAAGTCAGAGAAGAGGCAGCCATTAGGAATGCTGCTTATCAACAACGAACAGCTCTGTTTTACAACAAAAGGGTAAAGAAATGTGATTTAAAAGAGGGGGATTATGTGCTAAAGAAGGTCATTCAGAAGCAGAATAAACTGGAAGCAAACTGGCATGGACCTTACCGAGTTACAGAGGTTGTTCGACCAGGAACTTACAGAATAGCAACTCTAGAAGGAGAGGAATTTAAGAACGCATGGAATGCTGAACACCTGCGCAAGTATTACCAGTGATGTCAAATGTAAAGCATTTCTTTCATTATGAATAAAACGAGGATGTTTCGCCATGTTTCTTTCTGGTTGAAAATTTTTCGGGGAATACTAGTGTAATACACTACACAACAAAAGTGCTCTAAGGAGCCAACCTCCTTTGGTTAGGAGGACAGCTCTACGGAGCAAAAGTGCTCTAAGGAGCCAACCTCCTTTGGTTAGGAGGACAGCTCTACGGAGCAAAAGTGCTATAAGTAGCCAACCTCCTTTGGTTAGGAGGACATGCTCTAAGGAGCCAAAAAAAACAGCTCTACGGAGCAAAAGTGCTCTAAGGAGCCAACCTCCTTTGGTTAGGAGGACATGCTCTAAGGAGCCAAAAAATGCTCTAAGGAGCCAAAAGCTTTAAGGAGCCAGAAAGTGTACACCAGCATGATCAACTACGGTTGGTAAGATAAAAATATACTCTCATATTACAACTTATGTTGGTCGGGAGGTAATATTATTACAATGAGTTCTTTGAAGAACAAAATGTTCAAAAAATACACCAAGTATAGTTGGTCGGGGATAAAAACCCAATAACTATAGTTGGTCGGCGAGGACAAATTATTGATCTTAGTTGGTCGGACGCAATTTTATAAATAAACCAAGTATAGCTGGTCGGGGATAAAAAACCCATCAGCTGTAATTGGTCAACAAACATTATTCACCCACCTTGATTGGTTGGAAACAGTTTGAACATTTTTACTCATTACTTTATTATTAAGTGATCGAGAAACATTACTAATACTTGTAACTTTTTATTAAGTTGCTTATTGAACAATAATATTGTTATCTTTTTAACAGATACATAGATACATATGTACAAATATAAATGTGCTTGATAAACACAAGACTAACAAAATTGGCAAACAGAAAATGAAAATCTTTTCATTAATCTAGAATAAATTACAAATTACATTGTTACATGGATATTACTATTCTATTGGTTTTTTGCCCTGTGCTTTAGAAACAGGTTCCTCGCCGGCAGGAGGGTCTTCTAGGCAAAGGGGAGAATTGATGAAATTAACATCTCTGAGCATTCTGACGTTCATAACAGAAGGTGTATCCAAAAGATGCTCAGGACGAGATAATTCAACTTGGGAGTGAAGGCTATAATCACCAAGATATTTTGAAATTAGACTGCGAGGAATGGAACGAGCTGGGATCCATGCCATATCCAATTTGAAAGGTGGTACAGGCAAGTCTAATAATGATGGAGCATGATAGTCCCATAAAAAATGCCCTTGCTCCAACTTTAACACACCCAATGCATTTAACCATCCTTGCTTGTAACCTTCATTGTTAGCATGTTCAATGCGAGCATCCAGATGAACGAGAGCTTCATTATATCCTGCCATCCAGAATTCCCTTGGCTGTTTATGGAATTGTAATGTTAATCTATCCAATTGTTCATGAAGGCTTTTGGCAAAGAGATCCTTGTTATGCAAAGCAGATTTCGTTGATGCCAGCTGATCTTCCAAAGACAGATTTTTATTGGACATTTCAGTCAGAGCACGGTCTTTTACTTTCAACTGGAATGCTTGAGTTTCCAGAGTAGACTGAGTGCGAGCCTCTTCAATATTTTGGCTGAGGACTCTTCCTCGCCCCCGAGAACCTCTTCCTCGTCCCCGAGCAGTTCCAGAAATGGCAGATCTTCTTAAGTCCTCCAGCTCTTGCCTTAGTTTGGCATTTTCGACCTCTAAGAACGAGAAGCCTTCATCAGTAACTGGTATTAATGCAGTAGAAGATGAAGCAGCAGATTCATATTGAGCTAATTTTTTCTGCAAATTATTATTTTCTTGTTCCAGGATCTCGGCAATTTGTCTACAGGCTTCAACTTCACCTTTTAGGGTCCTCTCCCTAACGTCATACCCAGCAATGATCTTCTTGTGGCCTGTTTCTGAAGAGAGCTGCTGGTATCTACTTTCATAATCCTTATGCAGCGAAGCCATTGATTCGTTGTGTTAATTTTGAAGATCCTCTAAGGAACCATGAAGCTCTTCGATCAACTCATAGTAAGCGACATTGTTGGCCACTTCTCGGTCGAGTAAAGCTTTCAAGTACTGATAAGCTTCAATAGCCTGCTCTGAAGCACCATGACCAAGGATATCAGCAATTTCCGATGTACTAAGATCTGTATGACCAGCCTTATAGTATTGATGACATTGCTGCATCAGCTCGGTATCATGAGAAGAGATCAATTCCATTCTAGCAACAAACTAATGACAAGAAAAAGACAACAATCAACAAAAACAAGTTATCAACAACAGAGATAAGCAAAGATATATTTTATTAGATCATCAAAAAGTTACATCGTTCGATTACAAGGAAGTACAGAAATGCTACCGAACAACTTCACACCTTTTCCTTGTCTCCCAAGACTTTCTCGGGAGGCTGGGACGAGGAGCTCGGTTGCTCGGTGGTAACTACAGCTTGATCGGTAGGAATCTTCTCGGGAGGAGGAGGCATAGAAGAAACGTCCTCGGTGGCAGAGGGTTGAGAGGCAGAAACTTGATCGCCCATAGCCATAGAAGACTCATCTGAGGCAGGTTCATCCTCTTCTTCTTCCACAATTGGTGGAGGAGGACCAGGGAGATGCCGTTGGAATAACTCAGAATCATCTTGGACTTTTAGCTCTTGCAGAGCAGCTACCCAACCATCATGGAAGTATTTCAACTCCCCATATTGAACTTGGGACGTCATTGCAGCTATCCCTCTCTCCCATCCTTTCTCCCAACCAACGCTGAAATGTTTCTTGATTGCGACTTTTCTCCTCGACTTCTCCGAGGAAAGCTTCACCTCCAATTCCTCTTTCTTAAACTTGATATCTCGCAGAGTAGATAATTCTTCTTCTGCCTTCTTCAATTTATCATCAGATTCCTGATGTTTAACCTCCAAATCTTTAATTTTCTCCTCCAAATTCTTGGAGGTTTCAGCCATCTTCATCTTATCAGCCTCAGCCACAGCCAACTTTTTCTCCCAAACAGTTTTCTCCTCGATGTTCTGTTGGCGAGATTCCTTCACAGATTGGGCTAAACCCAACAAAGCATCGTCAACATCGGACGAGGAACTGGAAGCTTTAATAACTTGATCTTTCTTCACGATGGTATTGAAGCAATTCACCAGCTGAAAGATAAGAAAAACAATAAAGTCAACACAAATACAAGAATTCAAGAAAAAGAAAGAAAGACCAAAGGTATGAGAAATTTACCGAAGAAAGATGGCGAGCAGCTAGAGATGTCAGTGTATCCCTAGGAATTTTTTCATCAACCCCGAGAACCTCGGGTATAACTGAGCTCATTGAAGAACTCGGAAGAAGGATGTTTGAAACACTACTACCACCAGCGGGTAGAGAAGATGCAGTTCCAGCAAGATTAACTGAGGATGATTTCCTCAATCTCTTCAAAGGACGGTCAGCAGCATCAACCAAGGAAGAAGTCTTGGTCGGAGAGATGGCAATTACATCAGCAAGAGCATTTTTCTTGCTCGGGGCCACTGGGGGCTTCTCGGCAACTTTGGAGGAACCAGCATCTACTTTTTTAGTCCCCTCTGGGACATCAATTTTGCCTTTCTGGGCTCCAACAGCAGAAGAAATTTCACCAAATAGAGCAGGAGGAGCTCTTTTCTTGCCCATTCTCTGAGATAGGGGGATATGAGAATCTGAAGATGAACTTTCTGGTGTTGAAGCTGGTTCAACAGGGCGAGCAGTATAAGAGGTTGTGTAACTCTTATACTGTAGTAAGTATGAAGCAGATCTAATATGCTCGTCAGCAATGGTCTTATGCAAATTCCAGATAAGTTTCAAATGCTTGATATTCACTTCTGACTCTTTTGGAGTTTTTCTTTTGCTATCAACTGCAAATAAATACATGTCGAGATATCAGTCATATATTTTGTCAAACATGATGAAAGCATAATTTCATAAGTAAAATAAAATGAAAAATAAACCTATCCCATTGCCGTATGGGGGGCATCTGGGACCGTTGTATACTTCATTCTCAGATAAAGGCGCATGTTGCCAATTTTTTATGACCAACCCATGCTCAAAATAATCCCTATTTGAATCAGGGAGATTAACTACAAGAGCCCTATTCAAATACCTAGTTTTTAAATAATAAATATTATCTAGAACAGCCCATTTATTACAAAACATAATTTCAGGGATCCCAATACGAGTCCCATGAGTTAGATTTAATTTGTGCACCCCGTTAATTATTCTCCATGAATTGGGGGCTATTTTTGCAGGAACAAGATCAAAATATTGACAAAACTCAAGACATAATGGGTTTGGTGGAAAGGAAAAACCGCATTCAGCAACAAAAAGACTGGGGAACCAATGTCCCTCAGCCAATCGAAAGTAATCTAAAGGCTCAGAAAGAACCTCTAGAGTTACCCACGAAGGAATGGAAAAATCAGAACGGAATTTCTCAATAGACTCCACAATATAAACCATATTGAATAAAAGAGATACAGAAGAAAGAAAGAAGATCTTACAGAAAGAAAAGAGATGTGTTGACAACGAACGGAAACAAGGATGAACGCACAAGAGAAGAAGAGAAGAGAAAGCTTGAATGCAGAGAATGAAAAACGTAGACGACGGTATAGTTACCAAAGAAGTTTAAATACTTTGCATTGGGAAGCGGCGAAAGAAATGATTACCAAAAAGAAACTACTGAACTTCCGGCGGCTAAAAGGACAAAAATTGCACGAAGATCGAAGCGTTTATAAAAAAAGGCGGAAACTGCGAAATAAGAAGGAAATTTGAATACAATGTTCCTGAAATCCAGGAAGGACATTTAATATTGCCATATACCGAGAAAGAATGTTCCATACTCCTCAAAGTTCGAAATATGAAACATTGGGGGCTTCTGTTGATACCAAAATTAATATGCTGATGTGGACGAATAATACGAAGACACGTGTCAATCTACGTGGCACAATAGCAGCGAGGAAGATCATTTCTCGACCAGCCATGTTTCTTTCCGAGCAACGAGAATACACCGAGGAACTCTATCACACCGAGGAACTCCAACGCACCGAGGTACTCTAATGCTCCGAGGAACTCCTGATCAGCGAACAGCTATGGCGGTCCGAGCTGCATCTCGGTCGTATCATTAATTGCCAGATAATCAACAGCTCAGATATTCATTGAATGCTTATATTCTTGGCACGCACTCTGCATTAAATGTATTACCCTTTCATATGTATGTCATTTAATGTATCGAACCTTTCATGTACAGCCTCAAGGCTATAAATACCATGTATCATCCTCATTCAAGGGGACCGGAATTTCTTGAGAGAACTTGTAATCAAGAATTCCACAAACACTCAGCAATAACATAACAGTGGACGTAGGCTTTATTCCTAGCCGAACCACTTTAAAAATCTTTGTCTTATTTATTTATCTGTGATTAAATAATTAGAGCGATCTAGTTTTTTACATCAACAACATTTTTCTTAAAAATCAGAAATCTTTTTGTATTTTTCAAAATTTTTTAGGAAAAATAAAACTCCTTTTGGATTTTTCAAAAAATATCAAAATGAAAAATATAAGTACAATGATAGTAAAATCTAGTAATGGGCATGTAAAATATGAACATGAAAAGCATCATATGCTAGAAACAAGTCTCAATCTCAATCATTAGGCCCAGAGGTGCTCTCAAAAGAAAATGACATCCTATGAAATTCCTCCATCAAATTGTGTGAATTTTTGACTAATTACTCTTCTTGCTCTCTAAAACTCTCAAAATCTCTCAAGTGATGTGCAGGAGCATTCGGAGTAACATGTGTGGGAGTGTGTGCGGGAACTCATGTAGGAGAAAATTGAGAAACCTACCTATGAGACACTCTCCCAAGATTAAAACAAAACACTCCAAGGTGACCTCTTTGTTTGAAATAGGAAATAACATATACAGGCTTGGGTCCACCTCTCTCAAAACATTTAGGACGAGATCTCCTAGGTGGGTTAGGTCGAGGGCCATACGAATCAAACAAAAACTCAGGAATCGACTCGAGCGAGGCATTAGAAGTGAATACACCATCATAACCTATTCCTTGCCTCTTGATGTTACCTAAAGAAGTACCGAGGAGCATCTTTCCAACCTTATTAAATATGTTCTCTATTGTGACCTTCACCTCTTGGGCACATTCGATATTTCTCTCAAATTGGGATACAAGGGCTTCGAGTTTCTCAATATTCTTCAATGAAGATTGAAGATCTTCCGTAAGACTAGCCATGGTGTTGGTTAAATAGGTCTTTTCCTTGCCTAAAATAATTAACTGCTCACATAAAGAAACCTTCACCTTCTCGGGTTGACTCACCGATGCCTCATACTCTCTTAAAACTTTCACTTCTTTCTCCAAATCCTAAGGGATAAATCCTTATTAATCTTTTTCGTTTTCAACGTCTCAGTGTATAAATCACTAAATGATTTTTGGAAATATCCTTCACCGTCACTTATAGTCTCATCCCCACTCTTACTAGAATGACTCAAAACATCATCGAGCCTTTCATGATTAGATATGTCCTAATCGGCATGGGAAAAACTCAAAGTGCTAGCGTGACTATCCATGAATGCAAAACATGGTACATGTGGTGATTCTCCCCCTGAATTAACCGAATCTATGTCATTATCTCTAAGAGTGGTTGTATTTGCAATCTTCTTGCCCTTTTCTCTTTAGCCTAGTGGGACACTCGTGTGCCTTGTTCCCCTTACCCTCACATTCAAAACACCTCATCTCTTCCTCTTTCTCACCGCTCCTCTTGATCTCATTCTTATTTTTTTTCTTAAAAATCTTTTTAATGGAAGAATTTTATTTAGAAAATTTGAGAAACTTTTTAAAAACAATTCGTAAGCAAGGCTAAGCCATCAACATCAAAATCTCTCTCAGAATCAGAATCAGACTCACAAACTCTTTTTTGTTCTTATTTTGAGTCTTTAAACCAATTCCAACTTCCTTAGGTTTAATAGTTTTAGGGAACATATCAATCTCATATGTTTGAACATCACCTACAAGTTTTTCTAACCTAAGAGTGTCTAAGATCCCTAATAAATTAAGCATGGTGACCTTAGGAATAAAGAGGGAAGGGAGTGACCTCAAAATATTTTTCACAACTCTCGTCTTCGGTATTTGCTCACCCAAATTAAAACTAGAATTAACTATGTCCGACAAACGTGCATAAAACTCATTAAAAGACTCAGACTCTAGCGTGGTAATGATCTCAAATTGGATGGTCAAATTTTGAAACTTTGACATTTTTACAACGTTGGTACTAACGTGAGTGAGTCGGAGGTTATCCCATGCTTCCTTAGACGTGGTGCATGTCATGATGCAACAAAACTCGTCAGGATTGACGACTCTAGAAATGACACTCAGTTTACGAGAGTTAAATTACTCCACTTATACTCATCATACGTCCATGAAAAACAGGTTTAAGACCAATTACGTTATCAACGGTGACAGTGTGAGGAGTCCACCCTCGTTCACAAACTAACTAGACTCGTTCATCTATGGCTTTAAAGGTTGATCTCATCCTAGCTTTCCAATTTTTATAATTCGTGACATCAAAGATGGAAAATCGATTATACAAATTATCTATTAAAATCTGACTTTTCAAAGATTAACAATTTTTCAAACAAAATTGATATCAAAGAAATTTGTTCTATAGAAAAATATCACATAGTATTTTTGTGTAACCGACTCTGATACCAATTTGAGAATGCACTATCGTGATCTTAATGGAATGATTTACATAATTGAATGTCCAAACACAAATCCAATTTTCTCTCTTTTTACCCTAAGACATACATCTAGATGATAAAACAGATAAAGTAAATCATGCAATCAACAAAGGCAAAGTTTGAGAAAAAATTCCTTACGGGCAAAACCTTTTAATTTCAGTACTTTATAAATATTACAAGACAGCCGACTTACAATACCACTTGATACAAGCCTTAAGTATAACTCGCTAGTCTTCATAAATCTCTAAGGAATACTACTCTGTTAGGAGGAGTCCACAAGCGGCTTTCCACCCTCGGTATCTATCGATTAACCTTTATCTTCAGCAATTATCCCCTCAAAATCACAATGGTCAGCAATGAAGATGATCTCTGCATAAAAGTAGTGTATTCAAGGATACAAACCTATCTAAGGTTTAAACAGATTCAAACAAATATATTTTGGGGATGTGTTTTGTGAATCAAAAGAGTTTTTAAAATTCAAAAGGTTGAAATCTTTTGCAACAGGTATGCAGAATTCGCTCTAGCAAAAGTATTAGAAAAAATAAACATAAAGCAGGTATTTATAACGCGAACATAAATTTTGAGGCGGCGATTTGTTCGAAAGAAATTAAGGCTCGTTTGAACGAGAATAGCATCTCGTTAGAAAAAATTGGATCTTGTTCGAACGACGTTGCTATCTCATTTGAACAGACTTCAAACAACCTTCAAACGATGCCAAATAGCACGCCCTCGTTAGATGAAGATATCGAACGACCATTCTAACAGCTTTGACATCTTGTTCGAACGAGAATGCCGTATCTTTTAAACGAGGCCAGTGAACTTTGAAAAAAAAAATGCATCGATTTATAAATAAAAAAATTATTGTTTTAGTTTTAATGAAAATAAAACTTCACAAAATAAATTTAATGAAGAAATTTAAATTCCTAAAAGCTTTATACCTTTATAAAGTGGAGAACCATTGAACTTGGAGATTCGATTATTCGTGATGGCTCGAGTCGAAGTGTAACGAGATATGCCAAACTAAATGTAAACTTAATCTATGAAAAATAACATAAAATTTGCTCTTATAATTTTAAATGACATCCTTTCACTGTCAATTAAATAGAATTTTACCGAGCAACCTAATTTTCATTGATTAAAATTTCTTGTTTGTAGCTTCAGTGCTTAAAACATATTAGACAAAACAAATCCCTTTTAATTATGCCATCTAGACAGTTTAAGAATCTTTTGTCAAACAAAATATAATAGTTAACGTCTTTGTTCCTATAAATGATAATAGTGACTCCATTGAGCAAGATTATTTCCTGTTAATTGTGTACCATTAGTTTATTATCACAAATAAATCAACTCATTATGAACCCTATTCACTGGGGGAATCGCTCCCACTTACTGTTTATTTTGAAAACTATCACTTAAGAGTTTTAGTTTACTGATCCAGAATTAATTTCGTCCATTGGAGAGGAAGGGTTAGATGACTCGAGGAAGCAGTTTCTTCACATATAGAAACACTAGTGGAGAGCACGTGGTTTATTTAAAAATCCATCACCCACTTAATATTTTTAACGAATTCTTATTAATTATCAAATTAAATTAAATATAAATCCATATTGTTTAAATTAAACATTTCTAAAAATTTGATTTTAACCATTTAATAAATTCAAAAATGTATAATTTTCTGTTTTTTGAAAAACATGTGAGCTAAGGCTGATATTTAATTGTAGGTGAAAAAATATTGTTGTTATAGATTCAACACAATTCAGTCGAGCAAGGCAATATAACCATTATCATACAAGAACACCAGATATACCAGGTTTGATAATATGCCTACATCCACATAGTGTTTCTCTATCTTTATTGACCGATTCTTGATAACAAATTTTACAACCCCCTTTTTTTCGTGGTGTGGGTTGCATTAATAGAGAACACAATGAGGTTAATTCGTGTGGGACTCCATGACCATGGATTTCTCTCATATCATGACCAACTGAATATTATTATAAGGTTTAGCTGATCGGCCTCGATCCGTCCTTTTCCCTTTGAGATGAGGTTGTTGTGAAATCTTTTATGTACTCGTAAGCTTCTCCTGTCAAGTCAGATAATTTACCAATAATTGCCCCCCCCCCCAAAGTTTGCATCCTGATTGGCGTGTCACGATCATGATTGGTAGTGAGATTTGGTCACCCATAGAAGTTATGGTCGGACAGTGACAACACTTAGTCTTTTTAACTTGAAAATTTCCTTTATTTTTCCTGTTTGATTCAAAGGACATATTTGAAATTTGCCCTGGTATTTTAAGGGCAAGTTGGTAATTTTGCACTATTTAACCAAAAGTTCGATAGCGTTCATCTACCGTCAATTGGGGCGTGCTTTAAATAATGGATTTTATTGTAAGTTGAGCCTTTCATTTAATGACCCTATTAGCGTCACTTGGAGCGCACTTTCACTTCTATTGTTTCACAACTGATTCCAAAGCCATTCGTCTTCATACTCTCACTATAAGCTTGTATCTTATTCTTTCTCTTATTTTTTTGGAATTTTTACTTCAAGCATCGCCTCATATTCTTCTTCTTTATTAACTATGAAGATGATTTACGCGGTTGGAGAGGGTTTTATTGAGGAATTAGGGATATGTATCTCCATTTCGAATTGAGTGGTTATTGAGTTAGGAGAAATTCCTAAAGACTGTTATAACATTGATGGAGGACACTGGATATTCTCCCAATTCATTACTAAAGTTGGCATTAGTTTCCCCCAAACCACATCTTTTTAGAGTTTTGTGAATTCTTTGACGTAGTCCCAGCTCAGTGTTCGTCGAACATTTGGGGTGAATGGAGTTCATAGGATAAATGATTTATATAGGAATATATTAGGGATCCCATAGGTCCGTTATTACTATATGTGGGTGAGGTTGAATGAAAGTTTATATTATTTGAAGGAGAGGAAGGTTGAGAGAGTCCTCATATTGAATGCACAAGGTTTCAACAAGGATTACTGGATGCACTATTTCCTTATGAATCAATCGAAGGACCTACCAGTTCCACATGGTGGTGAACCTTATAGGGACCTAGGTGCCCTAATAAGGAACATAAAATAGGTCTAATGCTAATTTTTGTGTTCTTTTATGTTCAACCATGACTTGTATAGTCTTTACCGATGTTCTTATTCTTTTTATGTGCATAAAAATCCAAAAAGAGATAGCCCAACCAAACACACATCAATTTTGATGAGTTGAGTAAAGCTTAGAAGATTAAACAACCCTTGACTGCTAGTTCTGAGCATATGAAGTCGACCTTTTTATCGTAAAGCTACACATCCACCAACATTTCCTTCGTTAATCGACCAGTAGATAAGGTCCAAATTATCCCTGTTCTGAGTGATGAGGAAGAGTCTTTATCTGCGAGAACTTCGGGCTCATTTGAATTTATGGATGTCACATCTATTCCTATCATAATCCTTTCTACTTGTGAGGAATAAATGCTACCGAGGAAGAGGATCCCAAACTTTTTAGAGGGGAACTTTTTTCTCAGTTCTCCGAGTTTCAGTCTTCTAAGAGGAATTAGGTTAGGGGTTCATCCAATACATTTACCATGGTGGGTTCCCTCGAAAAGTTATAGAATAATCTTGTGAAGAAGATCAATACTGGATAAGCTCATGCAACAATTGTTCCCACCTAGAAGAAGGTGGATGCCTCTGATAAGGGGAAGATCCCTACTGATGTGTCAGTGGATAAGAACGCCGACTTGCCCTTGGACTACTGAGAGGGGCTATCTTTCGACCGACCAGATAGTGGTTAGGGGCAAGGGAGAATCCTAGGTTGGGCCCACCAGGGCTGTATCCTACCCCTCTCCAAATGAAAAAGGTTAACTCTCCAGAAGTTATCTGACCCTACTTAAATTCCCAAGTTCTCAAAAGAAATTATATCCCACCCCAAATAACCAATACAAGCAAAACTACAAAACTTCTCAAAATCGGTGAGATTAAAGAAGCCAAAATTTCCCAAGTTCTCAAAAGAAATCATATTCCATTGCAAATCCCTCTCCTAACATCTTTATAATGATTTTAATTTCTTGTAAATCTTTTTCCCAAGTAAGTATTTTATCCATCTGGCTTAAATAAATAAAATCTTCACTTTGTTTCATCTTATTTGAGCTGAATAAACAAGTCTTTGTTAATTTAACAATGTTTATTAATTGATTTCTATTTTGGCTTTTGAGAATTTTAAAAAGGAAATTAATATAATTGTGTTCATTTCTTATCATGTAGTTTTGGTCTGGGAATGGAATGATTGTTTGTAATGTCGAAGATAGGGTTATAAATAAATATTTTTTTTTTTTTATGAATTATATATGAAATTAAATTGATTAGGTATTTCTTTCACATTCACTTATTAAGTTTTTATTGATTTTTTTAGACTCCTTGCTACCAATTATCCTAATTAGAGATAAATGTCGTTGAAAAATACCCCAAAATTTGTTAGGTTTAAAATATTGAAAGAAAATAAAAATATAATCCTAAAAAAATCGTCACAAGGTATCTTGCCTCTGAACCTCCGTTGTCAGTCAAGACTTAAGGCCCCACAAATAAAAATACCTAGGACTGTAAATAATGTGAACTCACTTCTTCGAGGAATATCAATTCCACCCTTTGTTAGGGGCCTGCCCACCAACAATCTCATTGCTCATGCTGCCCAAACACTTTCATTAGTAAGCTTTTGTAACTCCTACTCGAATCTTTGTGCATTTGAATATTTTTTGCACTAATTTTTTTCTTGGATCATTAACCTATATTTTTTAATGGACTTTATCAACCTCTTTGATAGGAGGTCTGACCAGTCCAAGGTGAATACCGACCTTGATTATGCTCTCACTAATGCCTTAAATGATGCCCAACAGAAGTAAAGGGTTTTTACACAGACACGAGGGTCTAGGAACTAGATCTTTCCACTTAAAAGTATATGGTTGAGCAATAAGAGAAGGGTTCTTAGGAGTCTATTCAATTAATTTCTTCCTCCTTAAAGGAAAAGGATAAAACATAGAATAAGACTGGGATGAATCCTCCTGTTTCACTATTAAGCAACTTAATTTCATTTGTAAGTTTTTATTTTAAAAAAGGTTAGGATGAAGCCTTGGGTGAGAATCAGGTTCCCTTTGAGTTCGAGCTATTAGGAAAGCATGATTTAGGTTCTTCATCAAACATTGAAGAGGAGGGATAGGTAGAGGGGGCTCGACTGGAGAAAGAGGTGTCAATTAAGTGAAGGAAACCGTGGGTAAAGATATGGTCAATTAAGAGCAGGTGACAACACAGAAGTACAATGCAACTAATTAGACAAGTCTAGGACTTTCTTGTATTTTTTATCTCATGTATTTTTTAATTTCACTTTGTAAAGGCTAGCCAAATTTTTCCATCCAATGAAATGACATTATTTTGACTCTATTATGCTTTGTTCGGCTACTTTCTATTACTTGCTCGTGTTTAATTATTTTCCCTTTTTGAATGCCCATTCTTGTTTATTTCTTATAGTCTAATAAAAATTTGGCCTTGGTGTTAATAGTCTTAGAGGATGAATACATGGACTTCATTCTTGGTCGCAATGCCTTTGGTTGAGATCGAGAAGACTTTTTGCTATTCGAAAAGTGATTCAAAAGATGACAAGTTCTTGTGAGGACCAAATTGGTGTTGTCATTTCTATTTGGGTCGAGCATAAAGGTATTGGATATATTTTTGGTCTATTGTAGAATGAATACAATTCTCTAAAGGATTAACTCGGCGAGGCTGAATAAGATTTTGAGAGGAGCGAGGCGATCAAACATGGTTTATGTCATCAAATCGTGAACCTGAGGTATCACTTTAGGAAGGGTCCTCACACAGTTTTAGCATTGGATATGATTAAGGCTAAATGTACACCCCTCCACTTGGATGAGGCTAGACAAATGGATTATAGTCATGATTGTATGAATGCCTTTGCAGTTTATAAGATTACCAAGGATTCTTAGTTATGGTATTTGTACTAGGTAGACTGCCTTTTTGGTCTCCTTCCTCCTTTTGGGAATGGTGAATTCTGGATACCCACTAATGACAATCCTCTTCAACTTGTAAAGAACTATCTTTTATCTCATAACAATGATAATGACTTCCAACCCGATCTTGATGATATTCACCAAGATGGTGACTCGCCAAAGATGATGGCTGACTTTAGCATTTTGACATCTTGTTTATATTCACTTTGTAATCATGGCTATATGTCTACTTATAATTAAATTAATGTTAAACAAAACTAATAGTTAATTCCACATTTTTTATTTTCCCATTTTCTATGTCGATCGTATTTTTATTGTTTGTCTTATAATGCCATCACATCTCTTCTCTCTTAGAGCAAACTATAGCAAAAATTCACTTGGTCACAGGGCCATCCACCTGTTCAGGATTTAGTAGACCAAAGTCGAGACATTTAATGCCATGGGATCCCCCATAAGTATTTATCTTGATTGAGAAATTCTTGATGTTTTTGTTTTGGTCAGTGATGAAAACTTGTAACCTTAAGATATGATTAAGTGTAAACCTACTAAGGCAAAAATGGGTAATGAGAACTTGATATAAATTTGAACATATTTATGATAATGAAGGACTTACCGTAGTGATAATTTGTAATTAACGATGTTGGCTTGCCATTTGGAAAATTAAGAAATCTAATTTTATTAATTGAACTTAAAACATCTAACAAGTTGGAATGACAAAATTAAAGTTTGCATAAAGCATAGAGCTAAAATATAAAAATTAAAATAACTTGAGGTCGAAAGTATTTCAGGCCCTTGATATCTCTCCACACCCCATTGTTTACATATGGTAGGATACTTGTAGGTCGTCTCTAATGACTTTGATTGGTCCCTCCCAATTAGGTCCCAATTTTCTATTTAATGGCTTCTCGATAAATTTTCTTAGTACGCAATCTTTATTATGGAACTTCCTTGGATTGATACATTTGTTATAATTCTTGGCCAACTATTGTTGGTAAGACGCTAGTTTGATTGAGATTTGTTCTCTCCTTTTTTCAGCCAGTTTGAGATCAGTCATTGTGATTTCTTTATTCAAGCTTTGATCTATAACAGTCATCTTTATGCTCGGCAAGATAACTTATAGTGGAATTATGGCTTGTATTCCATAAGTTAAGGTGAAAGCAATTTCCTCGATTGACCTCCTGGACGTCGTTCGATATAACCAAATGATCTGGGCAAGCTCATCCATCTAAGCACCTTTAGATTTCTCCAAACTTTTCTTCATTCTTTATAGTATTGTCTTATTTGAGGACTCAGCCTGCCCGTTACTTTAGGGGTAGGTCATATAGCTATAGTAGTGCTTGATATCATGAATATTTCCTAAGTTTTGGAATGGTGAACTTTCAATTTTCCTTCCATTATCAATTATGAGGGTCCTCAATATGCCAATACGGGTCATTATATTCCTCGATATAAATCCTGTATTGTTAGTGTCCCTTATGTTCGCAAGAGGTTCAACCTTTATGAATTTAACGAAGTGGTCTATGTCAACTAGGAGATATTTTGGGTTTATAGGTAAGGGGCCTGCTGTGTCCAAACCCCCATTGCGCAAAAGGACATGGGTTGGTCAAAGACTCAAGGTCTTGTGATGGGCGAGGGAGCATATGTAAGAACACTTGGTATTTCTTACACTTCCTCACATATGAGACCTCATCATTTTGCATGTAAGGCCACCACTAACCTTCTTTTATTGCTATGAATGCCAAATATTTTCCCCAATAAGATTCCCACACATCGTGTAACTTGTATAGAACTTGATCGATGTCGTTAGGGTGCACACATTACAGGTATGGCCTAGTGAAATACGTCATGTAGAACTCCCCCAAAGGAGATGAGTAAAATTGATCAAATTTCACCTCGATTTAATGAGCACGCTTCTTGTCGATAGGAAAATTATCTTCTTATAGGTACGCAGTGATTGGTATCATCAAGTTTGTAGCTAATTAGGCATAAATATTTCATATTTATCCCCTTAATTTTAGTATTTTATGATCCCAAAAAGTTTTTTTGCCCGAATTTATCCCATATTTATGCTACTAACCCTTTTTGGTGACTATTTCTTATTTTTTGTATTTCTCTCTTCTTTTACAGGTAATTCGTGCAAGTGGATGCGAGAGAAAAGCCCAAACAGTGAAAGAATTGAAAGAAAAGGAAGTCAAGGGCAATTTCATAATTTTCCAACTGGAACCCAGAGGAGGAACGTACTGAAATGTCAAATAGATTGAAATCAAGAGAATATTAAAAAAATGACACCTCAATCTCAGCTACGGTGAAGAAGTTATGACAATTTAAAACTGAGAAAAAAATCTAGTGGTAGAATTGTAATTAAGAGAAAATAGAGCACACAAGGCATCCTTAGGTAGAAAAGTAAAGTGAACCGGTTCTCTTAAGCGAATGGGTTCCGTTGACCTGATACGGGATTCTAAGATTTAGCCTAAATTTTAGCCTTACAAGTTTTAGAGTTTAAGGACTCTTTAAAATGACTTCCAATATTTGTAAATAGTTATTAGGAGTCTTTTATCATAATATTTATTCATTGTAAGGCTACAAAACAAGAGGAACATCTAGGAACAAATTTAAGAGATTTTTGTATTCAAATTTCAATAGAGAGCTTATTATTTCCCGGTTTTCCTTCTTATTCTTGTGCCTGTTCTATTTTCTTCATCGTCAGTAATATAAATCTTATGCTTTGTCATCATTATTTATTCATTATGTCTTCATGAAAATCATTTATCTCATGCGTAGTTGATATAATCATGTCTGACTAAATATTTAGACAGTTTGTGGAACATGAACCCAACCTAGGTATGATAGTTAGATATAAAATTGGATATAATCATATATATAATTAATAGTGTTTGATATTTGTTGAGACTAATATTGTAGGTCTCTTAACTCCGTTTTCCATGGCAACCAGAGTGTTTGAGGATATAATATACATGTCGACAATCTTGTCATTCATATTAATTTAATTATTGACTAAGTATTGTGCGAAGTGATATTCTCACATATTTAATGCTTGATTTGATTAATGTTTTCTTTTAATTCAATATATAATTATAAAAAAAATACCTACGGTTTGGGGGATTGGATCCCGACTCCATTTTTTTCAAATAGTTTCTAAAATACAAATTTCAGTTTTGCTTTCTTTAACTTAAACTTGCATTTGATAGTTAGGTTGTCCTAGTTAAGTAGAAAATTTTCCCAATAATCAACCACCTTTTCTTTTCTTTCGAGAGTCATAACTAGATTTCTAGAAGCGTGCCTTGTTGTCGTCGTTACGATTTTTGTCCTATTCCCTGAGGATTCAACCCTGACTTACCGGGTATTAGTTGTGCGATCGTCTTGCAATTTAGAGTTAGGTACATATGTAGCACACACATTTTGCGCAGCGTCAAGTTTTTGGCACCGCTGCCGGGGAATTAGGTTGAAACACTAGGTTAGGTCAAATTAATCTAATAGGTTAATTCTAAATCTTAAAAAAGTCAAAAAATTATAAATCCTAAAAATTCCAAAAAATCTAAAGATACCAAATAACCAAAAAAATGAAAAAATAAACATGAAAGTATTCTCTCGAGCTTTAAATACAAAATATTTAGCCCAATCTAAATCATGTTCCTATAGTAAAACTCCCTCCCTCAAGCAATAACACTCTAACCACTCCAAATTTTTGGGAACCACCTCGTATTCCAAGTAGTCTTACCACGAGTAGTATGTCTAGGACCTACGGTGAGGATAGTGATTCTATTAGTGTGAATATGATGTCGGATAACACTAGTTTCAAAATGGGTGAGGGAGTGATGTCGTATCTCCCCATAAGAGAACTTTTGTACCCCGAGCGAACCATCGCTCTTGGATTCATTATATTCTCGTATAATGCGGCGAAATTCCACTTTCGAAATGAGATGATTCAAATTCTCCCACAATTTCACGGTATGGAGTCCGATAAGCCTTATCTCCACATTTGAGAGTTCGAGGAGGCATGCGAGACGTTTAACGATCAAGCTTACACCCAAGATATAGGGTGCTTCAATCTTTTCCTTTTTTCACTCAAGGATAAGGCCAATAATTGGCTTTGGTAACTAGAACAAAACTCGATAGGCATGTAGAGAGACATGCATGCTAAATTTCTCCAAAAGTTCTTTCCCGCACTTATGACCAATTCTATTAGGGCTCAAATCCAGAATTTTAGGCAAAACGATAAAGAGCCTTTCGATAGATGTTGGTAGAGGTTCAACGAGTTAGTCAATATGTGCCAACATCATGGCTTTGAGAAGTGGAGACTCATCTATTACTTCTATTATGGGCGTAGCCTAAGATCTAAGCAACTCGTTGAGACTACATGCCCCGAAGAGTTCTTAAGTATGTCATCGGGACTAATCAAGCGTGGGACATATCAGATCCGAATGCCCAATCTAAAGCTAGACACACATCCACAACTCCTTCCTCGCCTACACTCTACCAATTAGACAAGGAAGTCGAGTTGAAACTCTAAATTAATCAATTAGATAAGAGGTTAGAAAATGTGGTTGAAGTTACGAGAGAGATGCGCCTGGCTCATGTCGAGCAATTAAGGAGAAAATTTGCACTATTTGTGAGGCGGGACATTTAACGAAGGAATATTCGACGATACCTTATTAGGCATAAATTCTTCCCAATTTATCCCCTAATTTCGGTACTTTAATCACCTCGAACAACGTAATTGGATTGACTTTATCTCATAATCTTGCTATTGACTTATCCTAACAAGTACACCGAGTTTCTGGTATTTCGTCATGATTTTACAGGTATCTAATGTCAAGAAATGGAAGAAGGAAACCGGAAGAATAGATAAAGTCAACAAGAAAAGTCAAAAGGGCAAAAGAGTCATTTTTACCCAGAATCCGAATGAGGTACCTAAAGAGAAGTTGAAGTTATCATCCTCACAAGCATCTAGGAAGAAACGGCACCTCAATCGGATACCCGAAGAAAAAGATATGGACAGTCAAAGTTTGAGAGAAAAGTCAAATAGGCAGACCGGTCCGCCCTCAACCCGGACCGGTCCGCCCTGCAAACTCCAGAGGACTGCGAACCGAATGCGAACCGAAGAGCACAAAAATTAAAAGAACCGATCCGCCCCGGACCGGTCCGCCTGGAAAATAAAAGAACCGATCCGCTTTAGAGGCAGACCGATCCGCCTAAGGGCCGGACCGGTCCGCCCCTCGAGATTTTGTTTTCTGATTCTCCTCTAAAGACTCCGACTTGTACTCAACTTCTTGGAATTTCATGTAGGGTATAAAAACCCAAATTATTTTCGTTGTAAAGGAGGCTAGAACGTGGGGAGTTGATTTTAATTTCTCATTTTCTTCCACAAACCCTAGCTGTAGATACAATTTCCAGTTTTATTCAAGGATTGAAGGTTTATTCAAAGTTTGTGTGATCATCAAGTTTATTCATTGCTGCAATTGTTCCTTGGGTAATTTTAGTAAGTTGTTTCTTCTTTGTGGTTCTATTTTACAGTATTCTATCAATTGTCGTTAGATTAATCATGAACTCTTGCATATTAAACACTGTTAAGGTCGGGTTACATGAATCCAACCTGATGTGGTCATTGCACGTATAAAGTTAATCCTCTGAATTTAGTAATTAATTTTGACCGTATTGCATAGGGACACAACAATTGTAGGTCTAAATATCTCGTTTGCCCCTGGGTAACCGGGATGATTGAGAATACAATTCGAGTGTCGTTATCGTGATACTGATTTACTCGTCCTTTGAATAAGTATGACGCGGGCTTGAACCTCGTATACGTAATGCTTGGGAGTACTAAATTCTGGGTCGAATTAATTAGATAAATTTACGATTAATATTATAACTGCAGTACACTAGGGTTGGGGGATTGTATTCCCGTCCTATTTTCTTCATCATCTCATTTAAAAGTTCAAATCAAATTTTCATTTACATTTTAGGTAATTTAGTGCAATTGCTCATTTTTACAATTTCATTATTGCATTTAGTGTAACCAAATCTCAAATTCCAAATCAAATCTTTTTCATTCCCTTTTAGAGTCATCGTTAGGATTCCTTAATCTTATCCCGTCGTCACAACTTCGTTGTCCTTATTCCCTGAGGATCGATACCCGACTTGTCGGATTATTACTTGAACGACAGGCTTGCACTTGAGCCTAGAGAATAATCACTTTAGATACACATTCTGAGTCGTACCAAGTTTTTGGCGCCGTTGCCGGGGAATTAGGTAGACTTAGGATTAGATCGAGTTAATCCAAAGCTTTGACCAAAAATTCAAAAATTCAAAAAAATCAAAAAAATATAAAAAGCACAAAAAGATTCACCACCATCTCTCACAAGCTTAATGCAAAATCAGAAACCACTCCCACACCCCATAATACTCCAACCAGCATTCACGAAAATCCACTTGTTGAGTATAATCCTGATAGTCCCCACACTCCACAAGCCCCACAGTTCTAGATCCCATCTCCCACACCATCGCAGTCAATCTCTAGCAACACTCCCTTCTCCTTCGTAGGACACACGTCGTGCACACCCAGTGAGAGCGCCGAATAGTCAAGTGAGAGAGAGATGTCGCAGCACAGTAATTCAACTACCGGTGAGGAAGAGCCTTCGTACCGCCCCTTGAGAGAATTCTTATATCCCGAGCGCACTGTCACTCCGGGATGCATTATACTCCCGTATAATGCCGGGCAGTTCCGATTCAAAAATGGGATGATCCAGATGCTACCACACTATCACGGTATGGATTCTGAAAAGGCATACCTGCATATAAGGGAATTTGAGGACGTGTGTGATACTCTCAACGATCAAACTTGCACACAAGAGGTGATACTCCTCAAACTCTTCCCATTCTCGTTAAAAGATAAAGCTAAGACCTGGCTATGGTCTTTACCTCCGAGCTCGATTCCATCTTGGAACGAGTTACAATCCAGATTTCTCAAGAAGTTCTTTCCACCACATCGAACAATCTCCATAAAGGCTCAGATTCAATCGTTCAGGCAATTGGATAATGATCCATTCCATCGATGTTATGAGCGTTTCAATGAGTTAACTGCTTCGTGCCCCCATCATGGATTTGATACAGCTCAAATCATTTCCTTCCTCTATAATGGGTTGAACCTTAACTCCAAGTAACTCATTGAAACCATGGGTAGTGGTCCGTTTATCGAGCTAGATTGCCACGATGCTGAGCTTCACCTGAGGTATGTCACCGAGACTACCCAATCATGGGGTATTTCCGATCCTAATGCTCAGAATCGAAATCCTCAAGCGACCACCACTCCATTGGCGTCCGGCCTACACCATGTAGATAAGACCTCTATGTCGGACTGTCGGTTGGACACCCTTGAGAAAGGATTTCGAGATTTATGCGAGGTAATTGGATCTATCAAGAATCCCGTCGAAAAGGTGTGTGCGATTTGCGAGGCGGGACATTCAACTGAGGAATGCCCGACGATACCCGCCTGCAAAGTAATGTTGCAGGAGCAAGTTAGTGGAGTAGGAGGCTTTAAGGGTAATTTCGGTGCCCCGCACGGGAATTCATACAACCCTTCGTGGAAAAATCATCCCGGATTTAACTACGGGCAACAACATGCCGCAATGAACCCTCCTTCGCATGTTGCCCCTCCTCCTCCACAACAATTTCAACAAGCTCCACACATGCAAGGACATGTGCAAGCACCGCCACCCCACGAAAATTATATCCCGCCACAGCGGAGAACTCTCGAGGATACGATGAATCAATTCATCACTAGCCAGACAGCAAACAATGCCAAATATGATCGCCTAATTGGCGACATAAATGCGAACCTGTCCAAAATTCAATCCTCGTTGAGCATTCAAGAGAAGGGCAAGTTTCCTGCCCAGGGCCAAAGACCTCCCCAAGGTCAAACTAGTGTTAGCTCCACTTCTACTGATCATCAGGAGCAATGTCAAGCTGTGACCACTCTTCGTAGTGGGAGAGTCGTTGATTTATCACCTCCCCCACACGACGCAACCAAAGACAAGGTGATTTCGCCCGACACGAAAGAGGATGAAGATGTCCCCTCGAATGAGAGTGATAAAGACGACACTAGTAAGCCCGAGGTAGTAGTGAAACCACCCTCCGCGGCACCGTTTCCTCAAAGGTTGATTCCTTCCCAGAAAGGAAACCCACGTGATGACGTGCTAGAAATACTAAAGCAGGTAAAGCTGAATTTACCATTCCTCGATGCCATCAAACAAATCCCAGCTTATGCAAAAGTCATCAAAGATTTGTTGACGGTAAAGAGGAAGATGAAAGTAAAGAAGAATGTCTTCCTAGCACAGAACGTGAGCTCTATCCTACTCAATGAGCTCCCTCCTAAATTTAAAGATCCCGGTGCACCCACCATTTCATGCATCATTGGAGAGAATAAAATTGAAAAAGCCTTACTAGACTTGGGAGCAAGTGTCAATATTATCCCTTACTCCATCTATAGGCAACTCGATTTAGGCGACCTTAAGCCAACAAGAATCACTCTCCAATTAGCGGATCGAACTGTGAAGGTCCCACGAGGTGTAGTAGAGGACGTGATCGTTCAAGTTGACACTTTCTACTTCCCGGTAGATTTTGTCATTTGGGACACGGAGCCTTCCTTAATCTCGACCAATCATGTTCCCATCATTCTCGGGCGCCCATTTTTAGCGACAGCTAACGCTATTATTAATACAAGGAATGGGCGAATGCAGCTCACTTTTGGGAATATGACATTGGAGACCAACATCTTCAACATAGCCCAACATACGGGAGAGGAAGATGATATTCACGCGGTAAGTCTCATAGATGAGATAGTAGAGGACTACATTGAGGAGAATTATTGTGGCGATGCCTTAGGATCCTGTCTGGTTTCGAGCAATGAGAGTGAGGGGACGTATACTGAGTACGAGAGGGAGATTGGGGAGTTAAGAGAGTTACTCGATGAGAGAGCGTCGGACGAGGACGCGAGAGATGTGAATTGGGTTTCTAAATATGAGGAATTACCACCACGGGATACACGCGTTGTTCCCTCCGACGAAAAGTTTCCAACTCTTGAATTAAAGAAACTCCCCTCCCATATCAAATATGCGTACTTAGGAGAGGATGAGACATTTCCTATTGTTATCTCCTCTAGCCTAGATGACGAGCAGGAGGGTAAGTTGTTAAAAATTCTGAGGAAGCACCTAAGTGCTTTTGGTTGGTGTATAACTGATTTGAAGGGGATAAGTCCTCTAATTTGCACCCACAAGATTCACCTCGAAGAGGATGTCAAGCCCTCTAGAGAAATGCAAAGAAGACTGAACCCCAACATGAAAGAAGTTGTGAGAACCGAGATCATTAAACTATTAGATGCCGGGATTATCTACCCAATCTCGGATAGCAAATGGGTGAGCCCTATTCAAGTCGTCCCGAAGAAGTCGGGTATGACTGTGATTGGGAATGCTAAGGGAGAGCTTGTTCCCCAACGCACCACCACCGGTTGGCGTGTTTGCATTGATTACCGGAAACTCAATGCGGGAACAAGAAAAGATCATTTCCCCTTGCTATTCATTGATCAAATGCTTGAGAGAGTTGCAGGCCACCCTTATTATTTCTTCCTTGATGGTTATTCCGGATATAACCAGATTGAGGTAGATGTACTTGACCAAGAGAAGACGACATTCACTTGTCCTTTTGGTACGTTTGCCTACAAACGTATGCCATTCGGCTTGTGTAATGCACCCGCGACTTTTCAAAGGTGCATGTTGAGCTTATTTAGTGACATGGTCGAAAGAGGACTCGAGGTGTTCATGGACGATTTTAGCGTTTTTGGCACCTCTTTCGATCTTTGTCGAGAAAAATTGGAACAAGTACTTGCTAGGTGTGTGGAGAAGAACTTAGTGCTGAATTGGGAGAAGTGCCATTTCATGGTCACTGAAGGAATAGTTCTTGACCACATAGTATCATCTAAAGGCATAGAGGTTGATAGGTCTAAGATAGATGTCATAGTTGACCTTCCCCCACCGAGATCGCTTAAAGACGTGCGCTCATTCTTGGGTCACGCCGGGTTTTATCGCAGGTTCATTAAGGACTTTAGCGCTATCGCTAGACCCTTAAGCAACCTTCTCATGAAGGACAACCCGTTTGAGTGGACCGAGGCATGCCAAAGCTCCTTTGACAAATTAAAGAACATGCTCGTGTCCGCACCCATCATGCAAGTTCCGGATTGGTCTCTACCATTCGAACTCATGTGTGATGCAAGCGATTACGCGATTGGGGCTGTTTTGGGCCAACGTCAAGATAAACAAGCTCATGTCATCTACTACGCTAACCGGACCCTTACCGGACCTCAACTCAACTACTCTACCACGGAGAAGGAGTTGCTAGCAGTAGTCTTTGCCCTTGATAAGTTCATATCGTATCTCATTGGTTCTCCTATAATTGTCTTCACCGACCACGCGGCTTTAAAATATCTACTTGCGAAGAAAGGCGCCAAGCCGCGCCTCATAAGGTGGATCCTACTCCTACAAGAGTTCAATCTCTCTATCAAGGATAAAAAAGGAGTAGAAAACGTCGTTGCCGACCATTTGTCTCGGCTTTCGTCCGACGTACCTAGTGATCCCATACCCATAGACGAGTATTTTCCGGATGAGCAACTCTTTGCTACTTCTTTATATCTCTGGTTTGCGGACATAGTGAACTATCTTGTCACGGGAGCCGTCCCTCCCGATTGGACACCGCAAGATAAGAAGAGGTTTCTTACTTGGTCGCGCATGTTCTTCTACGATGGTCCCTTACTCTTTAAATACTGCGCCGACCAAATCATCCGAAGATGTGTACCAGATGACGAGATTCCAAAGGTCATCCAGTTTTGTCATTCGGAAGCATGTGGAGGCCACTTCTCCGTGAAAAAGACGGCCGCTAAAATTCTGCAATGCGGCCTCTATTGGCCCACAATCTTCCGGGATGCAAATGACGCTTGCAAGTCATGTAATAGGTGCCAACAAATGGGAGCCATCTCTCGCCGCGACATGATGCCCCTTACCCCCATACTCATCATTGAGATATTCGATTGTTGGGGTATTGACTTCATGGGCCCCTTCCCCCATCCTTTGGTTTCCTATACATCCTAGTCGCGGTAGACTACGTTTCTAAATGGGTAGAAGCTATATCTACTAAGACTAATGACAGTAAGGTGGTGATAAAGTTCCTACAGGAACACATACTTTCTCGCTTCGGCGCACCGAAGGCGATAATTAGCGATAATGGCACGCACTTTCGCAATAGGCCATTTGAGAAGCTCATGAGAAAGTATGGCGTCGTTCACAAGGTTGGAACGACGTATCACCCACAAACAAATGGGCAAGCCGAACTAGCGAATCGTGAGATCAAGAACATTCTCGAGAAGACCGTCAATCTTAACCGGAAGGATTGGTCAATTAGACTGAACGATTCGCTATGGGCCTATCGCACCGCATACAAAAATCAGCTTGGCATGTCCCCTTTCCGCTTTGTGTATGGAAAGCCCTGCCATCTCCCCGTGGAGTTAGAACACAAAGCGTATTGGGCAATTAAGGAGCTCAATTATGCCATGGATAAAGTCGGTGAAGCTCGCAAGCTTCAAATAAATGAGTTAGAGGAGATACGCAATGATGCGTATGAGAATGCCAAAATTGCCAAAGAGAGGATGAAACTCGCTCACGATAGCATCATTCGACGCAAAGAGTTTCTTCCTGGGCAAAAAGTTCTTCTCTATAACTCTCGGCTTCATCTCTTTCCGGGCAAGTTGCGGTCGCGATGGTCTGGCCCGTTTGTTGTCAAGAATGTTTTCCCCCACGGAGCTGTCGAATTAGAAGATTTAAAAGGGGGAAACACATTCAAAGTGAATGGACAACGCCTAAAGCCATATCTTGAGGCGTGCGAAGAAGAAGAAGTTGACACTGTTTGGTTGTCGGACCCCGTTTATGGGGTAGAGTGAACAATTCCAGTTAGGTCGTCGCACCCCCGACGCGTATGGGGTGAGAGTCGTGTGTGTCGTGTGCGTTAGTGAGTGTCGTTAGGATTTTGGTACATTCGGGTTAGCATGTGCACGTTGAGGATTTTGGTCAATTCGAGTGACCGGCGATATTGAGAGGTCCCTAGTCTATAGTTGGTGAGTAGCGCGGTTTAAAAGTGTAATATTTCGAGGAAGAGAGGTTGAAATCCAATTTCGGGAAATTCCAGCCCAAAATCCCCAAGCCGGACCGGTTCCTTTAATTTAAGGCCGGACCGGTCCGCCCTGGACCGATTCCTTTAATTTTAAGCCGGACCGGTCCGCCTGTCGAATTTTCTGTAAATTAAAGGACCGGACCGGTCCGCCCCTGGACCGGACCGGTTCGCCTTCTGCAGATTCGTTGAATCTCTTCCCCCCAATCCCCATCCTTTCCTCCCATTCGGTTCTCCACTTCCCCATACACCCTTTCCCTCCAACCACCCTTTCCCTCCAAATCCCTTCCCCCTCCACTATAAATTCATCCCTACCCCCTCTCCTTCTCTTCACACCTCAAACACCACTTCTCTCCTCTCTCTCTCCAGATTTCTTAAGTTCCTTTTCTCTGCCTAGTCTCCATGGCCCCCCGTGCTGCTCCCACCAAATACGCATCCACCGACATCCTACACTCCGGGAGCAACGAATTCCGCTCCCGCCAGGAGGAGCGATGGTGCACCGCCTTCTTCGGCACAAACCGCAAACTCCATATGGAGCGCGCGGTTCAATGGAACGCGCTGCCCAATTCTGTCACAGCACTATTCATGGCCCGGGGGTGGTGTCGTTTCCTCAACGAACCCCATGATGCCGTGTGGGCTTCCGAGGTCCGGTTATTTTATGGCACTCTCGTAAGGACGGACCAATATGAGGCCCAAGCGTACGTCGATGGGATGGTTGTTCCCTTTTCCTTAGCCCTCCTCACGGCCAAATTGGCCACCTTTGGCGTACCGAACCCCCAAGACTTCACGTATCCACGGAACGTTCCTCCGGTCGCTAAGAACGTCATTATGGCGCACATTGCTCCTAACGTGGCTTGGGCGGGCCAAACCGTCGCGGTTGAACGACTCAATGAAACGGCGCGCCTCACTTTCCAAATCGTATGCGCCAACATCCTCCAAACGTCCAACGATTCCGCCATGAGGCCTCGGCAGGCCACCTTGACCTACCATCTCTTCGATCCCCAAACCACCATCCATTTGGCCCGCACATTGTATGCCGACATCATCGCCGCTTCTTTGGATGAGAAGGGCACCGCCCCGTTGCCCTATGCCCGTCTGATCACGTCTATCCTCCTAGACGCCGGCATTGAGGCCCCTGCCGACCGCACCCGGCTTCCCGGTCCCTTTGGACAGGGCACTCGCACTAAGAGTGCCAAACAGCTCGCCATAATCCGGGCACGGTGAGGTCATTATAGCGAGGAAGAGGCTTCCTCGGAAGAGAGCGCGGACGAGGAGGCCGCCGAAGCAGACGTTGAGATGGGTGGCGTCGCCGACGACGACGAGTCGGCGGACGAGGAGGACGACCCGGACTTTGAGTGGGCGGGTACCGATATCTCGACCCGGTTGTCCACCCTTGAGACCCGATTCGAGAACTTTGAGAACAAGTTCGACACCTTTGTGATCGACTACCAACGAGATCAGAATCGGGCGGCTCGAAGGCAAGCGAATATCTACCGACACCTAGGGGATCCTTATGAGCCACTCCCATCGCATTTTCAAGACCCCTATGGCCCCGACGCGCCCAGCTCCTCCCATTCCCCCCCCCCGTGATATTTTGTTGCTCCTGGACTGTTTTGATGTATTTATTCTCACATCCTACATATGCTGTATTCCTGTTTGTACCACAGTCTTATGATAAATAAAGTTGCATTTTTCTATATTTGTTTGTTTTAATTATTGCACTTATTATTTTGCCTTATTTAGATTTTAGTCCTTTTTGCTTGAGGACAATGCAAAAGTCTAAGTTAGGGGGGTCACAAGTGCATATTTCTAAAACTTCACAAATTTTCAAAAATGCCCAAAATTTCCAAAAAAATCATAAAATTTTGAAAAATCCAAAAATATTTTTGTTCAAAATAAATAAAAATTGGAATTCAAATTTTTCAAAAATATCATTAAAAGTCAAAAATTGGAGTCTCAAAGTGTAAAAAGTCAACATACACAAACCCGAAATTGACCAAAGATGGAAATTGAGCGAAAATTGACGACTTAACGAATAAATGTGGAGATTAACAAACCCGGTGAGATTCGAGCCTATCACTTTTTGCGAGCTTGTAAATCAATCCGAGTTAATAGTTAACTCAAAGTTCTTTTTAGCTCTTAATAAGTTGCCAAGGATCTTAATTCTTTCATTTTGATCGGTTTTGAAAAAAATGTGTGCAATGTTGCCTTGAAAAACGTGCCAAATTAGTCTCTAAACTTAAATTCACCTCGAAACGCATATGGTAAGCAATTGGCATTTTGGACAATGAAGTAGGCCCTCGTTTGTCACCCCAAAAAATATTGGCCAGAAAAATTAGCGAAAAATTACCCTTTGCAACCCAAATTGAGCCAAATAATTTTCCCTTTCGTTTGACAACCCGAAAAACCCAAAATAGCCCGGAATTGCGAAAAATGAAAAAAATTCAGAATTTAAGTCCGAAAAGTGCAACAAAAAGGGGCAAAAAAAAAATAGAAGAATGCTCAACAAAAATAGCAAGAAAAAAAATAATAGAAAAAGAAGAAAAAAATGAGCAATAGCCTGAAAAATGCACAAATGGACATCACGAATGATTTTCCCAATTCCAACCTTCCATACCGCCTTCATATCACCCAATGCAACCTTTAACCCGAAAAAGTCCTAACCGAGTCCAAATTACAAAAATTGAGTACCGCGTGGAGAGCTAATACACCAAAAGATAATATAAGAGGTTAAATGCGCGAAATAGAGGCGATGTTCCCGTTTTAAAAATCGTAATCCGTTGATGAGATCCTTTCACTATAAAAATTTCCGTCTTTCTAATTGCATGCATGAATTTGCTTTAATTACATTTACTCTTTATATCACACATGCCTAGAGAATAGCCATAATCTGAGAGATTCGTTTGTGAGTGCATTCCATGAGAAATTGAAATCAAAATGAATTTTCGGATAAGTAACGTAATGATCAATCGATGGAAATTGGCGGTTATATTTTCGGCTTCGCACACACACACTACGGTTTGAGACTTATAAATATGACTTGATGATGTATATTTTATGGAAAAGTTTGAATTATACAATTTTTGGTTATTTTGAAGTTTTTTGAGTCGAATTTTGTGGGTATATCCTCTGCAAACCCTCACGAGACACAACTCGTCCCACTAGGGTAACCTAGGGGTTTAGAGGCTTATTGCATACGCTAAATGCAATCGCGTGCTCGCGAAAGAGGTATTTTATCCCAGTAAAATGTTTTCCAAAAGTTGAGCCTTGCTAGAATTCTTTTACATTGCTCGGGACTCGCAAAGTTCTAAGTTAGGGGGGTTTGATTAGGCATAAATTCTTCCCAATTTATCCCCTAATTTCGGTACTTTAATCACCTCGAACAACGTAATTGGATTGACTTTATCTCATAATCTTGCTATTGACTTATCCTAACAAGTACACCGAGTTTCTGGTATTTCATCATGATTTTACAGGTATCTAATGTTAAGAAATGGAAGAAGGAAACCAGAAGAATAGAGAAAGTCAACAAGAAAAGTCAAAAGGGTAAAAGAGTCATTTCTACCCAGAATCCGGATGAGGTACCTAAAGAGAAGTTGAAGGTATCATCCTCACAAGCATGTAGGAAGAAACGGCACCTCAATCGGATACCCGGAGAAAAAGATATGGACAGTCAAAGTTTGAGAGAAAAGTCAAATAGGCAGACCGGTCCGCCCTCAACCCGGACCGGTCCGCCCTGCAAACTCCAGAGGACTGCGAACCGAATGCGAACCGAAGAGCACAAAAATTAAAAGAACCGATCCGCCCCGGACCGGTCCGCCTGGAAAATAAAAGAACCGATCCGCTTTAGAGGCAGACCGATCCGCCTAAGGGTCGGACCGGTCCGCCCCTCGAGATTTTGTTTTCTGATTCTCCTCTAAAGACTCCGACTTGTACTCAACTTATTGGAATTTCATGTAGGGTATAAAAACCCGAATTATTTTCATTGTAAAGGAGGCTAGAACGTGGGGAGTTGATTTTAATTTCTTATTTTCTTCCACAAACCCTAGCTGTAGATACAATTTCCAGTTTTATTCAAGGATTGAAGGTTTATTCAAAGTTTGTGTGATCATCAAGTTTATTCATTGCTGCAATTGTTCCTTGGGTAATTTTAGTAAGTTGTTTCTTCTTTGTGATTCTATTTTACAGTATTCTATCAATTTTCGTTAGATTAATCATGAACTCTTGCATATTAAACACTGTTTTCATCATTTTCGGTATGTCCGGCTAGATTTCCAAGGTCGGGTTACATGAATCCAACCTGATGTGGTCATTGCACGTATAAAGTTAATCCTCTGAATTTAGTAATTAATTTTGACCGTATTGCGTAGGAACACAACAATTGTAGGTCTAAATATCTCGTTTGCCCCTGGGTAACCGGGATGATTGAGAATACAATTCGAGTGTCGTTATCGTGATACTGATTTACTCGTCCTTTGATTAAGTATGATGCGGGCTTGAACCTCGTATACGTAATGCTTGGGAGTACTAAATTCTAGGTCGAATTAATTAGATAAATTTACGATTAATATTATAACTGCAGTACACTAGGGTTGGGGGATTGTATTACCGTCCTATTTTCTTCATCATGTCATTTAAAAGTTCAAATCAAATTTTCATTTACATTTTAGGTAATTTAGTGCAATTGCTCATTTTTACAATTTCATTATTGCATTTAGTGTAACCAAATCTCAAATTCCAAATCAAATCTTTTTCATTCCTTTTTGAGTCATCGTTAGGATTCCTTAATCTTATCCCGTCGTCACAACTTCGTTGTCCTTATTCCCTGAGGATCGATACCCGACTTGTCGGATTATTACTTGAACGACAGGCTTGCACTTGAGCCTAGAGAATACACACTTTAGATACACATTCTGAGTCGTACCAATACCCACCTACATAGTTAGGCTCCAAGAGCAATTTGAGATGGTGGGAGCCTATAAGGGTACTTTTGATGCCCCTCAAGGGAATTGTTTTAATTCCTCATGGAAAAACCATCCCGATTTTAGTTTTGGGTAATCGAATGTAGTGTTGAACCCGAATCCACACGTTTCCCAACAACTGCCACCACTCCCACCTTATCAACAAGCGCCTCCTCGTGAGCCTTACATGATCCCATAACTAAAGACTCTCGAGGATGCTCTTACCTAATTTATGCAAATCGGTCAGTGATTAATGCCAAAAAAGCTCATAAGTTTGTCGACTTAATGACATCGGTTTCTAAGTTACAATCTTACTAAAGTGTCCAAGAGAAGGGAAGGTTTCCCGCCCAAGGCCAGTGACCTCTCCGAGGTCAAAACTGTGTTAGCTCTACTCCCAATGAAAATAAATAGCAATGTAATGCGGTAACCACTCTACGTAGTGGAATAAGTGTTGACTTGTCACCTCCTCCACATGACGTGCAAAAGGACAAGGATTTTTCACCCGACATGCAAGAGGCCAAATATGTACCCTTGGAAAAAGTGAAAAAGAAGACGTAGTTAGTCCCGAAGTGGTACTAAAACCACAAATAGTGTCACTATACCCTCGATGATTTTTCCCTCCTCCTAAAGGGGCTGCCCCTGATGACATTTTAGAGGTGTTTAAGCAAGTGAAGTTAAACTGACCTTTTCGTGAGGCTATAAACAAAATCCCCCCGTACGCTAAGTTCTTAAAGGACTTTCTCACGGTGAAATGAAAGTTAAAGGTGAAAATAAGGTTTTTCTTGCACAAAATGTGAGTTCGTACTCTCGAGCAACCTCCCACCGAAGTATAAAGATTCGGGAGCGTCCACCATTTCGTGTATTATTGGAGATAATAAAATTGAGAGAGCTTTGTTAGATTTAGTGGTGAGTGTCAACATTTTCAGTTACTCTATCTATAGGAAGCTTAATTTGGGAGATATTAAGCCCACCAAAATTACTCTCCAACTTATGGATCATTCCGTGAAGGTACTTTAAGGGGTAGTCGAGGACATGATCATCCAAGTCGACACTTTCTACTTCTCGGTAGATTTTTGGTACATGGAGACCTCCTCCCCATTGAGTCATCATATTCCACTTATTCTTGGCCGCCCTTTCTTAGCCATGGCTAACGCGTTGATTAACACACATAATGGGCAAATGCAACTCACTTTTGGGAACATGACACTCGAAAAGAATATCTTCAACATCACTAAGCAAACGGGTGATGAGGATGATTTACACGATATGGATCTTAATGAGGTGGTAGTACACGAACAATTTAAGTGTAATAATTTTAACGATCCACGCGAGGCATGTTTTATGACGGCTATCGAGAGAGAGAGAAAGAGTAATAGGATATTGATTGAGAGATGCATATGAGAAGAGAAATTCTAGGATAGAATGAAGTTAGTGGCACAGGCGATCTAGGTGCTTAGCCACCAGATTTTTCTTTAGATATAAGCCTGGAAAATTTTGAGAAAGAATTCGGGCTGGTGGATGAGAACATCACTGTTGAAGTCCAGTCATTATTGGAATAATTTTTCACTTACATGAGAGAGGCTAGAAAGATATGATAGATCAATTCCTTCTTTGTGAACTTCCACCCATGCCACTTGAGTTCTCGGATGCAATAGAGGACATGACTAGAGTATCGTCTGACTTAAAGCCCGATCCATGCATTGTCAAGTTTACGGGCAATCTAGGCTTAGCGTGTCATTCCACATTTCAGTATGATAGTCTCTCCAAGTCTTACCATTTATACTACAAGATGATTGGGCACCTCGATGATTTCACTCACCTCATTCATAATGTGCCTTCAGGTGTCCATTTTTCTATTGGGTCGATTCCCAATTATTCAGACTTTTGATTTATGATTGGGGGGAAGTCGAGATGATTTTATCGGACCCCATATAGGGGGTTGAGTAAGTTTTTAAAGAGAGTTGGTCACACCTAGGATGCGTATGGGGTGATTTTTTTGTATTTTTGAGTTGTGTGAGTTCATAGAGTGTTTAGGAGCGTGTTGAATGTGAATTGTGTTTGATTTATATAATGTCATATTCCATTTTAATTTTTGTGGTTTTATTTTTGTACTCTTCTTTTATTATTTAGATTTTATTACTTTTGATTGCGGATAATGCAAAAGTCTAAGTTAGGGGGTACACGTGAGTCTTTAAACTTCACAAATTTTAAAATGCCCAAAAAAATTAAAAAATGTCAAAAATTTCAAAAAAAAATTGAAAACTTGCAAGAAGTAAAAAAATTATTTTTCTTGAAAATAAATAAAATTGGAATTGAAAATCTTAAAAAATATCACAAATTTTTGTTTGAAGTCTCATTTTGTAAAAATATAATGTACTAAGCCGAAATTGACCAAAAATGAAAATTGAGCGAAAATTGATGACTTAGCGAATAAGTATGGATATTTTTAACTCGATGAGATTTTTGGGCCAATCACTTTTTTTCGAGAAATTAAATCAATCCGAGTTAAAAGTAAATCAAAAGTTCGTTTCAGTGGTTGATGATCTCCAAATCATTGTTTGAACGGTTATAAAAAACGAGTGAAATATTGCTGTGAAAACGTGCCAAAAATGTCTCAAAAATTGACATTAACCTCGGAACGCATATGGTGACTTAATTAGTAATTCGGATAATGAAGTTAGGCCATTGTTTGTGTATACAAAAATATGAGCAACAAAAATAAAAAAAAATCATCCTTTTGCAAGCCACTTTGAGCCCAAAAAAAATGATATCACTTTTCCTTTGATTGACCTGAAAAATCCAATTGGCCCTGAGTTATGAAACTAAAAAATTCATAAATTAAGTAATCTCGATATATAAATAGAGGAAGAAAAATAGAAAAAATCTCAAACAAAAATAGAAATGAAAAATGAAAAAATAGAAAAATGAGAAAAATAGAAGGAAAAAGAATAAACGAAGAGGAAATGAGCAAATGCTTTAAAAAACTTGCCAACGGACGTCGAAAGAAATTTTTCAACTCCAAAAAATTCACTGTCCTATTTTTACCCAAAACATCTTAACTCAAAAAAATTCTAAACGAGTTCGAATAACGAAATTAATTACTGTGTGTAGAGCTAAAACACGAAAAGATGCTAAAGAGACAAAACGGTATGAATAAAGAATGGTGCTTTTTCATTTTTCAATAACTGTAATTAGTTGATGATATGTTTACACCATAAAATTTTCGTCTTTCAATTTGTTTGCGTGAACTCGTGTTGCATTTACTCCTAATATCATGCACACCAAGAGAAAATAGACACAATCCGAGAGATTAATTCATGACTGCATTCCGTGATAAATTAAATCAAAGCGAATTTTTGGAAATTAACGTAATGATCAATCGGTGAAAGTTAGCAATAATTTTTGGCTTTACACACACACTACGAATTGAGATTATTGAATAAAAATTTGAAGTACTTATTTTTCTGGAATTTAAATTGTACAATTTTTAATTATTTTGATACTTTCTTTGAGTTGTGCAAAAACGAATCTTGTGGATAATTTCACTGCAAACCCTTACGAGACACTACTTGTCCTACTAGGGTAACCTAGGGGTTTAATGGCTTATTGCATATGTTAAATGCAATCGCTCACTCGCAAAACGAGTATCCTATCCCATTTTTTGTTTTCGAAGTCCATTTATACTCTTGCTCTTATTCTTTTACATTGCTCGGGGCGAGCATCATTCGAAGTTAAGGGAATTTGATTAGGCATAAAAATTTCGTATTTATCCCCATAATATTGGTATTTTTACGATTTTGTACAATGATTTTAGCTCGTATTTATCCCACATTTATGCTACTAACCCTTTTTGGCGAGTATTTCATTTTTTGTATAGTTCTCTCTTGTTTTATAGGTAATTCGTGCAAGTGGATACGAGAGAAAAGTCAAAATAGTGAAAGAATCAATAGAAAAGGAAGTCAAGAGAAATTTTAAAATTTTCCAGCCAAAACCCAGAGGAGGAGCCTACTGAAAAGTTAAGTATCTTGAAATCACAATAATACTGGAAAAAGCGGCACCTCAATCCGAGCTACGGTGAAGAAGTTATGACCATTTGAAGTTAAGAGGAAAATCTAGCTGCAGAATTATAATTAAGAGAAAATCGAGCACATAAGGCATAAAAGTAACTTGAACCGGTTCGCTTTTCAAATAGGTTCGCTTAAGATAATGGGTTCGTCTGACCTGATAGGGAATTTTAAGATTTAGCCCAACTTTTAGCCTAAAGAGTTTTAGAGTTTAATGACTCTTTAAAATGACTTCCAATACTTGTAAATAACTATTAAGAGTCTGTAATCATAATATTCCTTGATTGTAATGCTGAAAAATAAGAGGAACATCTAGGAGCAAATTCAAGAGATCCTTGCATTCAAATTTCAATAAAGAGCTTGTTATTTTTCGATTTCCCTTTAAAGCTTGTTCTTGTGCATATTTTATTTTCTTCATCGTTGGTAATATTAATCTTATTCTTTGTTATCATTATTTATTCATCATGTCTTCATGCAAATAATTTATCTTATGCGTATTAAATACAACCATGTCCGGCTAAATATTTAGAGAGTTAGGGGAACATGATCCCAACCTACATATGATAGTTAGATATAAAATTGGACATAATCATATATATAATTTATAGGGTTTGATATTTTATTAAGACTAATATTGTAGGTTCTCTTAACTCCATTTGTCGTAGGCAATCAAAGTGTTTGAGGATATAATATACGTGTCGACAATCTTGTCATTCACGTTAATTTATTATTGACTAAATATTATGCAGGGTAATATTCTCACCTATTGAATGCTTTGATTTGATTAAAATTTTGTTTTAATTCAATATATAATTATTGAAATTTTTTATCTAACGAAAATACCTACGGTTCGAGGATTGGATCCCGACTCCATTTTTTTCCAAATAGTTTTCTAAAATACAAATTTTAGTTTTTTCTTTCTTTAAATTAAACTTGAATTTTCTAGTTAGGTTGTCCTAGTTAAGTAGAATTTTTTCCTAAAAATCAATCACCTTTTCTTTTCTTTTAAGAGTCGTAACCTAGATTTTTTGAAGCCTACCATGTCATCGTTGTTACGATTTTTATCCTATTCCCCGAGGATTTGATCCCGACTTACCGAGTATTACTTGATCGATCGAATTGCACTTGAGTCGTAGCTAAACATGTAGCACACACATTTTGCACCGCGTCAGGAGCCTTTTATATGGAAAGAATTTGATCAATAATAACTTTCATTGTGATGCTTAGTTATCCAGGTATTCCATTTTGATTGTTCTCTTGAGGTCGGAGTCAATGACTGAAGTTGGAGTGGATACAACTTCTGAATGGATGTTGTTCCCTCGAGGAAACTATTGGACTTTGACGTACTTAAATTTGTCAACAAAATTTTGTGCGATTTGGAGATATGCTGACATGTTTTGTCCCCAGTGTTTTAGTCTCCTGATATCTAGTTAGATACTAGTCTTGAATTGTAGTAGACTTCATGTCGTCTCGAGTTGAGGGAAAGAGACTTATTTAACTCGATGATGAAGTACTCCTATTCGGCTTTATTATTTGATGTTTCAAATCCAATTATTATTCCATGCTCGAGCACAGTGAGATCTGGGATTACTAATACAATTCCCACTCCTAAACTTTTTTAGTTGGTGGCCCCATCAACATGAAACGTCCATTTGCTGGGTTGGTCGGTCCATTCAGTAGATATTCGATTGATAATTTCCCTTTCGTGTGGCTTACATCCTCTAGTTAACTCAACAATGAAGTCCATTAACACATGTCGTTTAATAGCAATTTTTAGCTGATAGTGGATATCAAACCTCACCAGTTCCACCAACCACTTGGACATCCATCCATAGAGGTCCCCTATATATAATACTAATAATACGTTTGGGGTAAAAACATTTATAGATTTGGGTCAGAGCCTGAAATTTGCAAGAAATATCTCCAATAACAACAATGCAAATTATACAAATCATTTATAATAAACATGCAACCCGTCGACACTCAAGTGATATGAATACCTCACTTCTCATATTGTGCAAGTACGACGAGCATATCCCAAACCAGGACATAAATATAATAAAAGTCTATATCTCTAGAATAATAAGTAAGCAACTATTAAATGAATACAATAAGGGTGTAACTACACATATACATAATGCAATCCAATATTCACGTTTTAGTCATTTAGATACTCACTATCTCATAACATAATATTTTACTTTGTTTTAGAATATTTAATTAAGCATGTTCGTCACTGAACTATAACGTATGTACACAATACGATCCTATACTATCCTTACTAAGATCACCCCAAAGATAAGATATATACAATATAAAAACAAATAGCACAAGGTGACTTAGGGTTCTAAATCATGATGTTTATCACTGGACTAACATCATATAAATGTATAAGTCTTATATCAACCACATGAAGGCACCTTTTTGGGGGACCATCCCATGCTTCTATCATTAAACCCATATAACTCCCTCACCTAATGGATTTCAAAACAAACATGCATAAAAGTATAATAATGGGGGATCACTATGCAATCACACCATCAGGTTGTCCCATAGCAAAAATCGACTAGTGGATCCGATCATTAACCTCTCTCATCACGAAGTTTAGACCAACCAAACGTATGATCTAAATATATTTTATCACGAAATCCCACACCACTAGCTAGAAAAAATATCACCCAATGGATTCGTTTGTCACATCTCTCACTCACAAAATGGAAAATGACTGAACGTGTGACATCGATCTTCGCAAAATCCTACGTCAATAGCCAAACGTGTGGTAAACGGTCATAACTACTTGAATGTAATAAGTATGTTCACATAAGCACATAATTTACACACACATACATTCAATATAAATAAATATAGAATAATGGATGCTCTCAAGCATACCCAAATCATCCCAATCCCTGAATTCCAGATTGTTCATTTCGTTCTAAAGTTTATAAACTCTCAAACCGTATTAATTTTAACTCCTAGTTTATCACATCTCTAAACTATGAGTATCTGCCCATAAACTATGAGTATCTGCCCATAAACTATGAGTATCTGCCTATATATATATATATATATATATATATATATATATATATATATATATAGAGAGAGAGAGAGAGAGAGAGAGAGAGAGCCTTTTCTGTAAGGACTCCTTATGGTGCAGACCCCGGTACATACCATTTTTTTTAAATAGTAAAAAAATGAAAATTTTGATTCTCACCCACTTTTTGAGTGAATTGTTTAATGAAACTTCATGAATATGATCTCGATATTGAGAAGATCATATTCATGAAGTTTCATAAAAAAATTCAATCAATAAAGTGGTTGGCCCCGACCCAACATTTCAACGGCTAAAAATGCATATATATACCATTTTTTACATATCACCTCATCTCAATGGTTTTTTTATTGAATTTTTTGACGAAGAACATTGGAGATGATCTTCTTACCATAGAAATCATATTCATGAAGTTTCATCAAAAAATTCATTTTTTTACTATTTAAAAAAAATAGTATGTACTGGGCTCTGCACCATAAGGAATCCTTACATGAGACTTTCTATCTATCTATCTATATATATATATATATATAGAGAGAGAGAGAGAGAGATGTGATAAACTATGAGTTAAAATTAATAGGGTTTGAGAGTTTATAAACTTAAGAACGAAATGAACAATCTCGAGTTCAGGGATTGGGATGATTTGGGTATGCTTGAGAGTATTCACTATCCTATATTTATTTATATCGAGTGTATATGTATGTAAATTATGTGCTTTTGTAAACATACCTATTACTTGTATTGAATCTATCGATCGTGGTTTAGATTCAAGTAGTTGTGATTGTGTACCACACATCTAGCTATTAACGTAGGATTTTGTGGAGGTCGATACCAACCATTCAGTTATTTGCCACTTCGTAAGTGAGAGATATGACAACCTGATCCCTTGGGAAATATTTGTTATTGCTAGTGGTGTGGGATTATGTGATGAAATATATTTAGATTATACGGTTAGTCGATTTAGACTTTGTGATGAAAGAGGTTGATGATCTGATCATTAGTCAAGTTTTGGTATGGGACTACACGGTGGTGTGATTTTATAGTAATCCCTCGTTCTTATATCTATGTGTATGTTTGTTTTGAAATTCATCAGGTGAGGGACTCTTACGGGTTTATCGATAGAAGCATGATATGATCCTCTAAAGGTAGGTGCCTTCGTTCAGTTGATAAGAGACTTATACATTTATATGATGTTAGTCCAATGATGGACATTATGATTTAGAACCCTATATCACCTTGTGTGTTTTGTTTATCATATAATATATATCTTATATTTCAGGTGATCTGAGTAGGGATAATATAGGATCATATTGTATAAATATGTTATAGTTCAGTGACGAACAAGATTAATTAAAGATATTAAAACAAAGTAAAACATTACATTATGAGATAATGAGTATCTAAATTACTAAAATATGGGTATTAGGTTGTATTATGTAGGTATATAGTTAATTATATCCCTTCTGTATTCATTTAACCGTTGCTTACTTATTAGTCTAGAGGTAAAGACTTTTAGTATATTTATGCCTTGGGTTGGGATATGCTCATAGTACTTGTACTAGATGAGAGGTGAGGGATTCATTGCATGTGAGTGTTGATGGGTTTCATGTTTATTATAAATAACTCACATAATTTACTTGGTGTTTATTGCAGATATTTCTTGCAACTTTTGGGTTCTGGCCCAAATCTATAAATGTTTTCTCCCACATGTATTATTATTGTTATACACAGGTTTAGCAGGGTTGAGCCGTTAGACTTGCAATTATGGAGATTTAGTGTGGTATCCTTAAAGTAAGAATCACTGGTTCCTTATAGTAGTCACTTATGTTTCAGGATTTAATCAAAGATGGTTTATGTTGTATTCTCTTTTGTTTCAGCTGAGACATTTGTATAAAGAGACTTTATTATAGTGGATTTAGTTGTATTAGAGTTTCATTAATCTTCATTAAATTATTATTTTTTCATACTTTATTGAGTTTTTATTTTTGGATATTTTTTATTTACTGTCATTTTTATGTTTACGTTGATGGTGAGATGATATAAATTGCATAGCACTCCTCGTGCTCAGGGTTTCAACCTGATAAACTGGCATTGAAATCAGAGGTGTTACAGTTGGTATCATATCCTAATATGTATTATAATCCCAAAACATAGATGGAAAACATGAATTATAGACAACTTACAGATAATAAAGTGGTATTGTAGATATATCTTGCCTTAAAACGAATAACGTTGTATCCTTGCTTGAATCTCTTGTACTTTCTTCTCTTAAATCCCTCTTTGTTTTCCCACAAGTATATGGATTCTCAATTTTTATCGTATGATATAACTTATTGATTAATGAGTCTTAACTCTATTAAACACCTCTAATTTATGCACCTCTACAATTGGCCTATCCCCCCCCCCCCCCCCCCTAAATGGACCCAAAGTACTACCTGGAATAACCCAAAACTTACCCTAAGGGAATACCTGCTCTGAGGCCCAAATTAAGATGATAAAAACACGTAACCAAGTCTATATCACTCAAGAATCTGTTCCAACTGGTTATACCTCATATCCCATAAGGTAAAATAAAATACACATTTATTTGTTACACGTGCAACACATTGTTCAATATCGTAAAATCAATATCACCAACTAATTATGCAAAAACACACGACACCAAATCACATCACATGAAAATTTAATTACCATTTAAATTATGCATTTTGTTTATTACCAAATCACACAAGTAATAAGTAGTTCCATTTATTAATTTACTTCTCACTTAATAAAAAATAATTGTGTACGGAAATACGGGGTATTACAATGTGCCCTCGTTTATTTGATTATCTTATTTTTATTTCCAAGACATAATTTGAGTCTTATATCTGAAGGTCATCCCTGCAATGCTTCGCATCAAGATGTGTACACCGATCTAAACCTTTATATCGGTATTCTTCATGATCTTATAATTGAGAATTACACTTTGGGAAAAGGACTTAGATTACTTAAAACACCCGTGGGTTAACATAACTATAATAGAATTTTCTTAAACTTGTGTCTGTATGTGTGTGTATATATTTGAGGCTTTGTTTTCGAGATTTTCCATATCTATATGTGTGGGACCCAAACCATAAAAGCCCAATTTCTAGCGATCTGAGCAGGCCCAGTAGGTTCAGCACGCTTCCCCAATCAAGTTTGATGACATGTGGATAAATACGAATTCTTATCACGTGGATAAATACAAGAACTTATCACTTAGATATTAGTAGACTTAATTGGTTACCTATAATCTTGGATGAGATAAATAGGAGTCACAACATGAGCTAATAAAAAACTAGGGGATTTCCTTATACAACTAAACTACTTTACATTACTATAATAATAAACTTACCCTAGGGTCAAAGGGGATGTAATTTTGAACTTTGAGATAAATTAATAAGAAGTGAGAACCCTCTCCGTGGATGTTAACAGTTTTCGAACCACGTAAATCATTATGTTGTGAGAATTTCATTATATTCTTTTTATTCTTTGCTTTATGTAAATACCTTATTATGAGTAATTTCACTCACAATTGGCGATGTCTATATGACCTTTTTTTTTTACAAAAGCAACCCATACAAAAGAATAGCCACAAATGTCTCACCAACCAAATAGTGCAACCAAAGCTGGCAACCTTTGAGCTTACCTAGCTCCACTTAGGATTCGATCTGAAGTTCGTCAAGACGGAAATCTAAGATTCCTCCCGGAGGAGCAGCACTCTGAGGAGAGCAAAAAGTAGCGTAGATCAACCCAGATTTCACAACTGGTCGATGCATATAAAGCACGACTGCAACAGCAAGAGGAGGCAACCCACCTCCAAAGGGAGGAGAATGCACGCCTCCAGTGATAATTAGATAAGATGGATAAAGGACTTTATTAGGAAAGCGAAAAATATCGTGGTCGAACTCCTAGTCCTTAGGCGAGTAAAAATTGCAATCAAGGAAGGAGTATTGGTCATGACCAGGACCATTCAGAGCATGGGAGCCACGTGCTAAAACGAAATCGAGACGAAGAGCGTCACAAGAATTATATAAGGAGTTTGGTTCGAAGAGAGATGTACCAATACCAGCACACCGAGGAGACAAATCCACAAAAGATCTAGCGAGAATAGCTCTAATCACATAAATGAAGTCGCCTTTTTCAAGGGCCACTAAATAGGAGGAATCCATGAAGAAGTTTACAGCCCCAGGGTTCAAGATTTATGATGTCAAAATGGACCCCATAGATCATGTTCATCATTATAAGCAAGGCGTGACTCTATGGAATCCTAATGACTCTCTTATGTGTCGCATATTCTTATCCATCTTAGGGGACGTCACTCATAAGTGGTTTGAGAGGCTGCATTACAGTTCGATTAAGAGCTTCAAGTCCCTCGCTGAGGCCGTCACAGATCCTTTATAACCAGTAACTCACATCCAAAGAGGATGGATTATCTACTCACGATAAGGAAAAAGACATAGGAAATACTACGAGAGTATGCCAAGCATTATTGGGAAACTTTTAAAGAGGCTAAAGACTACTCGGAACAGGTTTCCATAGAATCTTTCAAGATCGGATTGCCCCTACCCCTATGTTGCACTAGTGCCTTACTAAAAGGTAAGCAGACACCATTGATGACCTCATGTCTCATATTTAACGTATACTAAAGTGGAGGACATGATCAATACTAGCCCAGCAGAGACTGGTCGCGCTAAGGAGCATAAATGCAATGAAAAGGAGGACACCTTTTGTAAGAGGGTAGTTTAGATAAGATGGAGGCGTAACCCCTTTTGAGTATGGTAATGACAAGGTTAGTTAGAAAAACACTAGTGATTTAGCCACAAGACACAAAGAGCAGTTTGGAAGGTATGGAACCCATCTTATACTCACAAATCTCGTGTATTACTCACAATATAATAAAGAAACTTCAGAAATAACTTGGCTAGAGGGAGAGAGAAGTAAGCACCCTAGATACACCTTGGTAGGCAGGAAAACATACTAAAAAAACTCTCAAGGGTCTCTGTTATGTATTAAAAGCTTCATAATAAATGACAATGGTGAGTGGATATACCCTCTAGTTTGAAATAATTCTCTCTCTCTGATGTATCTCTAGTAATAATTTTTGAACTCTAAAAAAGATAATCCTTTCCTCAAAGGTGGTTGGGGTCCTTAAATAGCCCCCCACACCACCCCCGAGGCAACTCAGTCATTAAAGACTATGAAAGACATCCCTCATACTTTATGTCACAACATTAAATGCCTGATGCACTAGTTGTCTCCTACGTCATAAACATTAAATGCCAAGACATGCCTTTTGCCTAACCACTGTGTGTCAGGGGGTTGTTGTCGCAAAGGTGGCTCACCAACTATCTGACAGCCCCAAATACCACGGTGGTTTACTCAAGTGCATGTCTGACATTGTTTAGAAGGCTAGTGACATCACCCACAGTAGATGTGATATTTAAGTAGAGGGTTGTTTGGTTCATAACTCAATGCCCGATGGAACTCCAAGCTGCTCCGCTTGAGGTTCCACGGTCAGGGTCCTTCGGTGTTTTACCAGGTGTATCTAAGATGGTCAGGACAAGCCCCAACGGTGCCCCACTTCTCAATCCTCCAAACCAAGTCCCTCTAAAGTTCCCACGGTGAGGTTGTTCGATAGAGCATGAAAGCTCTCCCAGGCCCTGCCAAGCCTGGTCTCTCGCGAGTACCGTTCGACCTCACGCCCATTCATTATTCTCGTTACAACATTACAGTCATTACAACTCGTAGTCAATATAAACAAAGCTATAATATGGCAAAGTAACAATAAGCTAAAGTACGAGTTGCCACGCCAAGCTACCTCCCCAAGCTGCCACGCTTGAGTTGCCTCCCCAAGATGCCACGCTTGAGTTGCCTCCCCAAGCTGCCACGCTTGAGTTGCCACGCTGAGCTGCCTCACCAAGATGCCACGCTTGAGTTTCCACGCTGAGCTGCCTCGCCAAGATGCCACGCTTGAGCTGCCATGCTGATCTGCCTCCCCAAGCTGCCACGCTTGAGTTGCCACACTGAGCTGCCTCACCAAGATGCCACGCTTAAGTTGCCACGCTGATCTGCCTCCCCAAGATGCCACTCTTGAGTTGCCACGCTGATCTGCCTCCCCAAGCTGCCACGCTTGAGTTTCCACGCTGATCTGCCTCCCCAAGCTACCACGCTTGAGTTTCCACGCTGAGCTTATCCTCATAACACTGTTGCTAATTGGTGGATTATCCCTAATCCCAGGATTACCTTCAGGCCCCCTCTACATTTGCCCCTTCGTGGAGGGATTTGTTGTGGGAACAAGAAGTGCCTCCATGAAAACTTCTTAATCCGATGAACCTTCTCTGTCTGGCCTGCTACTTTTTCCTAATGCTGAGCCTCAACCGTTCCAGCTTGAATATCTGAAATTCTCCCGAAGGACCTGATAATATTCTCCCAGTAATGTTCGAAAAAGCGAAAAATTCCCCCCGATGTAACTGAGTCATAACTAAACAACGTTTGAACTTCTGTCGAGGGGACATCGTGGTTTTTTTGAACCGTTGGGACACCTTCTTTGTTGGGGGGTTTATTGGATATGTCAGAGAAAATCTTGGCGCCCAAAACTCAATCTTGCTTAGGAAGGTAACGGTGGCTGTTCCCTAGGTGTCACTTCATTAATTGATGGCAGTTCCCCAGGTGTCACTTCATTTAAATGATGTAGCGTTGTCTTTTCCATGTCAGAACACTTCTCGAAGTGCCACGTGTACATTTGAAATGATTGCAGGCGGCCACACACGTGCAATGGTGGGAAACTTAAACGACGAATCTTTAAAAATTAAATGGCCAAATCTCCCAAACACTTAAAAACTTTCTTTTTCTTACTTTGCCATTACCTTATTCAAATTTCCTTCGCTTTTAGAGAGAGAGAGAGCTTCCATTGTTGAGCGTCTGAAACCTCCATTGTTGTTCAAGCTTGTGCCGTCCTGTTCTTGGTCTCATCTTCTACGCCACCTCCTGTGGTTGTTCTCTGCCATTGTCGTGCTCAGGCTCTTCTTACTCAAGGTTGCTCGAACACTCTGTCATGGCGTCTCAAAGTTACCCCACCATCTCTTCAACCAGTGCGCCACCTGCTACTGCTGTTGCCACCACTACTGGTGCTTCTGCTTTGGACGCTGTCCGTCGTGAAAAGTTAAGGTTTTATCGTCGCTCTCCCATTTTTGGCGAAGATGATAGCTTTGCTGCTGCTTGCAAGACTGTCAACTTTGAATGCAAGTTTGAGACCTTAGTGCTGGGTGACGAGGACGAAGAACCCTCGAAGTGGGGCTTTCTTCCTCCAGAGGGGACTCTCCGGTTTCGTCTGGAGCGAGGGGACTTCCAATGGTCCCAAATTGAATTCGAAGCACCAGGGGGTTCTCCTGCCCATTTTGCTACTTGGAACTCTCACATGGTGAGTTCCCATGGTGATATTTTGAGCAAGATTGGCCTTCAACGGGCCAAATGGTTTGGTGAGTTTACTCTCTCCAAAAATAATGATGATCTCCCCATTCTTGTTTCTCGTTGGAACGTGACGACTCACACATTCATTGCTGCGTGGGGCGAGTTTACGATAACCTTAGAAGCTGTCTGCGAGCTTCTGGGGCTCGAAGAAATAGGTCATGAGCCTTATACCGATGAGCCTCTCGACGCCCAAGAGACTGCTGACCGTTTGGCGTTGGACCGAATATGCCGAAGTTGCATCAGTTCTTCAAACAAAGCTACCTTCACTCCGCTGATTAACTATTTCTTCAAGGGTTCTAGTGAAGGTAGTTCTTCAACTCCAACGGATGCCCCTGGCCAAGGTACTTCGTTAGAGCTCCCTGCTTACATCCTTGTGATTCTTTCCCGCTTTCTTTTGACGAGAAAACCAAACGATCAGCCCCGAAGGGACCTTATCAACATATCCCTTCGTTTAGCCGCATCAAACTTCCTTTGGCTGCAATTGCCCTAGGGTCCCTCTACACCTGGCTTGACAGAATATTGTTCGACATGGAACGATCACTTGGCCGTTATAACCTGGCCAATTTTGCTAACAGCGTCCTTCTAACCAGCTTTCTTTACGTGCGCTTTCCTGTTGTAGCGGCCAAGGCCAACCGTCCTCCTTCTGGGGAAACCATTCTGCCCCCACGCTCTTATATTTATCACAAGAGGCAGAGCCGAAAAGAGCTGATCGCCTCAATTGATCGTTTTGATGACTTTGTTATGAGGCCTTATGGAGAGGACGCCTTTGTTCATACTTGTGATTTCTTCCAGCATGAATCCAGGGTGGTTTAGGTGGGGGTAGACATTGAAGATCCTCAGTTAGCCATGGTGCTTCTCCTTTCTCCGGGGTATCTGCCTTCCTACACCGAGTGGGGATATTCCAGCGAACATTATAACCCCAATCGGTGTAGTCGTCAATTTGGGTTTGATCAGGGGGCTCCTCGCTCAGTTTTCCAATCCTCAAACCCAAAGGTTGGCTTTAGCGAGGCATGTTCCTTATTTTCCTCCACTGCTGCGTGGGGGATAAGTGAATCAATGGCTGGGCGAGTTACCATTCCCTCCAACAAGAGGCAAGGGAATGTGACCAGTCTATTTGCCATGAAGTTCTAACCGAAACAGCTGGCTAACATTGCTAAATTCATAGATGGCGAGCCTGTGTACCCTCCAGTTCTTTCGTTTTCTGCGTTGGAGCTGGGACTCAAAGGCAACTCCGTTCTGGGGATTGAGTTCCCTCTAAGCAAAACCCCCAAGAGGCCTTCCGAAAAGCTTCCTCCGTTATGCCCCATGACTCCTACTGCCATACCCAAAGCGAAAAGTGCTGGGGTATCCAGGAAGACTGCTCCTTCGCTTGGAGCTACTGCTGATGAAGGGTCTTCGCAGCCATTGACCAAGAAGGCCAAGAGTGGGGTGGTCTCCACGAAAAAAACAAAGTCTAAATCCCAGACTCCTGTGGCAGCCCTTCCCATAGCCTCCGTTCCTCCACCCATGTCTCCTGAAAGGGCTGAGAGGTTAAGGAGGGAGGCGCAGGCTGAGGTAGATCGGGTGAATGCAGAGTTTCAATGGCGCACTGTCGTCGTTCCTCCTTCGGTTGCCTTCCCCACGATCGTCGTCGATCCCACTGAGCCAGCTGCAAGGAGGAGGAAAAGTTCGAAGGTTCCTCAAGCCACTGGTAGTGATGTGACAAGGCCAAGGAGGAAGACTTTAGGCACCAAGTCCCAGCGGAAACAAGCTCCCACGGTGCAGGCTTCTCATTCTTCTTCCCAATCTGAGGTATGTACACTTATCTTGTTCTCCTTTCCTCTTTGGTTAGGGCAAGCCGGATTTGCATATATATATTGTTCTTAACTACTTTGGTGCAGGGACTTAAAGAAACGGGGCCTCGTTCTCCTAGCCCCCCAAGTCCCCCCATTAGCCATTTCGTGGGCGGTCGCTGTGGGGCCATCTCATCCGATACTACCCCACCCTGTTCGCCAATGACCGGGATTACTTACGCCCGTCGTTCACTCTTACGACAGGCGAGGGAGGCAGTTGTGGAGGGTGAGGTTATAGAGCCCATGGTTGTCTCTTCGCCACTAGAGACAACAAAATCTGAGACGACTACTCCAGTCCCCTCTGGCTCACTGGCCTCCTCTGAGGCTGTTCTCCCCATTGTTCTGGTTGCTGCAAGTGACCCTGGGGTAATTATTTCATATTTAATTTGTCTGATCTGGCATTCCTTCTCTTTCACCCCGTTCTGTGTGCTGAGTTTAGGATGTTGGTTGCCCTAGGTCGAAGTATCCTCGTTGCTAGCAAACATTCTTCGTCCAACGGTGCTGGCGAGACCTCTGACCACAGTGCCCCTTTTCAACGTTTTGACTGAGGTAAGTTGTTCTTGGATACATTTCGCCCTTTTTCTGTATTTGTTCCTCTTTACTAACATTGGCTTTTATATTGCAGCTTTCTCCTGATCTTTCACCACCCTCATCTATTCCCAATGAACCCCTTTCTCTTGCCTTGGTACCTTATGTGGGCGAGGGAACTATGCCGACGGTTGAGGTTTCTGTGGCCGGAGACCCCGTTGAGGCTGATGAGGTAACAAGTCCCCTCCCAACGGTTCCTGCCACTTTAACCTCCGTGATGACTCCCATTCCTGCCCCTGTCGTGATTCAGGTACTTTCTTAATTCTCTGCATAAACTCCTTCTTACAACGGTGACTTAACAACGAAAACATTTGTTAAGATTTTTTATATAATCTCCACCTTATAACGGTGACTTAACAATGAAAACACTTCTTAATATTTTTATATAATCTCCACCTTATGACGGTGACTTAACAATGAAAACACTTGTTAAGATTTTTATATAATCTCCACCTTATAACGGTGACTTAACAACGAAAACACTTGTTAAGATTTTTATATAATCTCCACCTTATGACGGTGACTTAACAATGAAAACACTTGTTAAGATTTTTATATAATCTGCACCTTATAACGGTGACTTAACAACGAAAACACTTGTTAAGATTTTTATATAATCTCCACCTTATAACGGTGACTTAACAATGAAAACACTTCTTAATATTTTTATATAATCTCCACCTTATGACGGTGACTTAACAATGAAAACACTTGTTAAGATTTTTATATAATCTCCACCTTATAACGGTGACTTAACAATGAAAACACTTGTTAAGATTTTTATATAATATCCACCTTATGACGGTGACTTAACAATGAAAACACTTGTTAAGATTTTTATATAATCTCCATAATCTCCACCTTATAACGGTGACTTAACAACGAAAACACTTGTTAAGATTTTTATATAATCTCCACCTTATAATGGTGACTTAACAATGAAAACACTTGTTAAGATTTTTATATAATCTCCACCTTATGACGGTGACTTAACAATGAAAACACTTGTTAAGATTTTTATACAATCTCCACCTTATAACGGTGATTTAACAACGAAAACACTTGTTAAGATTTTTATATAATCTCCACCTTATAACGGTGACTTAACAATGAAAACACTATAATCTCACTGTTTCTTATATCTCTTCTCAGGTTGCTCGGGAGGATTCCTCACCAGCTCTTTCACTTATGGGCACACCACGTCAGGAACCTGCTGTTTTGGAAGAATCTGACCAAGCTGACCGAGGTTCCACGACTGGTGTTGAGGAAGAAAGTGAATCTGGGTGCGAATTGCCTCTTCCTGACTTAACTCCTCCTGCCTTTTGCCTAATGGTGCTTCGCCATTCTCCCCAAATGCCTGTGGGCCATCGCTTGGTGATTGAGCAGTTGGTGAACCATCACCCCGAGACCTTCACCGTGGACTGCCTACGGTCCAATATTCCCGTGATGAGTCATCGACTACAAGGCATGGTGATCGTTGTTGCTGAGATTGCCAATACTCCCACTTCCAGTGTTACCCGAGCCCTCATAAATCAGTTTCTGGGTTTTTTGAAGGAATTGGGTCGTGACGGTTTCCGTTTCGACTGGCTTATAGCGCATTTGAAAACTTTGAAGAGTCAGCAGTTGATCGGCCAGAGGGAACTGTTGAGGAAGCACCAGGAGGACCAACGGGCTGAGGAAGTTAAGTTAGCTGAGCTGGCACCCCTTTTAGAATCAGCGGATGAAGAAATAAAGAATGCCGAAGAGGCTCTGCGTTTGGCCAAGATAAAACGGGTGAGACTTCTTATTGAACGCGCACAGGTGCAAACTAGGCTAGAGGTTGCTGTCAACGCTCAAAGCTCCTTTGCGTCAGCTTCTTCGGGCCTTCCTGGGGATTTTTTCTCTTCCCCGGACCTATGGTTCCTCTTAGGGTAGCAAACTCTTGTATATATTTTCCTTCTTCGTCCATTTATGTAATTCTTGGGCAATAGTTCCCAATTTTTTTGTAATGCTCTCTTGTTTATTGAATGAAAGAATGTATATTTTCCAGTTTTATCTTTGAGTTATGACTGCTTTCATATCAATGTCTATACTTCACGTCATCAATAAAACTTGTATATTCATAATCAAAGACTAGATACATCGATGGTACAAACTTAATTGTTTACACATGATAGACTTTCAACCATTTATTATTAATTTTGAATGGCTTATCTTCCTCCAATTTAGAAATTAAGCAATAACCTGAATCATGAGCTTCCTTCACGACGAAAGGTCCCTCCCAATTGGCTGCGAATTTTGGCAGAGGAAGTCCCCTAATGTGTTTCACCGCTGCTTTCAAAACGAGATCTCCCTCCACAAACCTCCTTGGTCTTACCAGGTTGTCATATGCCCTAGAGAGCTGCCTTGTATACATTTGAAAATGTTGTATTGCGTTGTCTCTGTGTTCATCCAATGCCTCCAGCTGCACATGCCTGTTCTGAGGGAGCATGCTACTTCACAAGGCGTATCGAGCAAAGGGAACCTCCAACTCCACTGGAAGGATTGCCTCAGCCCCGTAGACAAGGGAGAACGGAGTGTACCCTGTGGGCTTCCTCTTCGTCGTTCGATAGGCCCACAATGATGCTGGTATCTTGTCATCCCACGATCCTGGAAAGTCCTCCATTGTTTTAGCCAAGATATTAACCAGAGTTTTGTTAGTTGCCTCGGCCTGACCGTTCCCCTTCGGGTATGCCACCGTTGAAGTGTGATGAATGATGGAGTACTTGTCTGTAAGCATCGTTACTTTTGAGTTGACGAAGGGAGTCCCATTATCTGAGAGAATAACCTTTGGGATCCCAAAACGGCAAATGATATACTCTCTGATGAAGTTACTCACTACCCCAGCCGTTGCCCTTCTGAGTGGTATTGCTTCAGCCCATTTTGTAAAGCACTCCGTTGCTACCAGTATCCATATCTTGCCCCTCGACGAAGGGTGTATCGCCCCCACGAGGTCGAACGCCCAAGTGTGGAAAGGATAAGGCGTTGCCAGAGAATGTAAGTCCACCGATGGGGCATGGATCATATTTCCATGAAGTTGGCAAGCTTTGCATTTTCGCACAAATTCGGCAGAGTCTTTCTCCATCGTTGGCCAATAATATCCCAACGTCATCAGCTGATCATATAACTTGGCCCCTCCTATGTGAGATGGGTCATGGGCTTGTTTGAGGACCCCAGTTGCCTCTTCTTTCGTGATGCAACGCAATGGCTTGTTGAAGTACCCCCTTCGATAAAGCTGCCCCTCTTGGATATAGAACCTTGGGGCCCTTCGCTTCAGTCCCATCGCATCCACTTTCTCCATTGGGATAGTTCCATCTTGAATAAAGCCGATATAGGGCTGCCTCCAGTCTGTTTGGGCTTCTATGAAATGGCACTCAACTGCTTCGAAAAATAGCTGACACTTATCACAATTCCGTTGTAGTTCTACCGCATCCTGTTTCATTCTAGGCCAAAAATATCCCCCTCTTTGAATTCTTCTATAGAGAGGTATCTCAGTTGTTTCGCAATGCTCCTCATGTGTTTTCTTCAACCTCCGCCCTGTTTCCTCTGGCCCAATGCATCTTGATAACCATCCCCCTGCATTTCTGTAGTAAATATTTCCCTGGTTTGTAAAGTATTGGGCTAACTCTCTTAGCCCCATAGCTCCTTCTCCAGATTCCAGTTGCTTCCTGATCTCTCCTCTCCAATCCGCATCTCCCTCCATCGGTAGTATTGACTGCACCACCGAAGGAGCTGTTCTTCGTTGGATCGTAACGATAGTCATATCGCTCCTCATGACCATCTTTGGAGCAATAGTGGCATAAGCGTCTGGATTACGGTTCATCGTTCTGGGATGTCTTCTGATTTTGGTCCGGTGGAACTGGCTGAGGAGCCTTTGAATGATCGTTTTGTACGGTGCCAAACTCATGTGCTTCAACGCATATTCTCCGTTAACTTGTTGAATTACTAAGTTCGAGTCACCCTTGACGCAGAGAGAACGAATTCCCCTTCGAAGAGCCTCCAGCAACCCTAGCACCAACGCTTCGTATTCTGCTTCGTTAATGGAGCAAGGGAAATCTAGTTTGTAGGAAAGGCAAATCTCCTCCGTTCCTTTTGAAAGGATGACCCCTTCCCCTTCTTTTTTCTCTGCCGAAGACCCATCAAACTGCATCGTCCATTCCTCATCGGTTGCATCCAGATAGTTGGCTTGCAAGTCGTCTCCCGGAATGTCTTCTTTAGGTGGTTCAAACGTTCCTGATGGAAAGATTGCCAACAGATCAGCATACGCCTGGCTCTTGATGGCACGAGGGATCACACACTTTAAATCATATTCGGAGAGAATAAGGAACCACCTAGCTGCCCTGCCAATCAAGATAGTTCTAGCCAACAAATACTTAATAGGATCACATCTAGTTAGAATATGAATTGTAAAAGACAGCATATAATGTCTAAGTTTTTGTGCTACAAAGACTAAGGCCAAACAATGCCTTTCTAGGCTGCTATATCTAATCTCTGGCCCATGTATGATCCTGCTGAGGTAATACACCGGCCGTTCTTGCCCGTCAATCTCTTATGCCAATAAAGCTCCAACGGACCTTGTAGTTGAGGTGAGGTACAGCTGCAACGGTACTCCTTCCTGTGGAGGAACCATGATTTGTGGTGAAACGAGCAGCTTCTTCAACTCATCGAGAGACTTCTGGTGGTCCTTTTCCCATCTGAACTTTGTGTTTTTTCGCAGCAGCTGCATCAACGGGTGCGTTACTTCAGCCAATCCTGGTACAAATCTTCTGAGGTAGGAGACTTTACCGAGGAAACTTTTCATCTCCTTCGCCGTTCTTGGGCACGGCATTTCTAAGATCGCGCGTTGTTTATCCTGGTCCATCTGTATCCCTTGTCGATCAACCATAAAGCCTAGAAACTTCCCGCATGTTACTCCGAAGACGCACTTCAATGGGTTCATCTTTAATTTATACTTCCTACATCGAGTAAACACCTTCTTTAAGTCGTTTAGGTGGGACTCCTCCTTCTTCGATTTGATGACCAAATCGTCCACATAGAATTCTATAAATTTGTGGAAGAAATCGTGAAAAATGGCCATCATTGTTCTTTGATAAGTAGCTCCCGCATTCTTAAGTCCAAATGGCATTACTTTGTACATGAAATTGCCCAACGGGGTTCTGAATGTCGTTTTCTCTGCGTCCGCGGGGTCCATCTTGATTTGGTTGTACCCTACGTACCCATCCATGAAGCTATACATCTCATGCCTAGCCGTGGCATCTATCAGGCTATCAATGGAGGGTAGAGGGAACTCATCTTTGGGGCAAGCCCTATTCAAATCTCTAAAATCCACACAGATCCTTATTTGGCTCTTGTCGTTCTTCCCTACTGGCACAATGCTAGATAGCCACAGGGGATGCTGTATTGGTTTGATGAATCCTGCTGCCAACAAATGCTGAACCTCTTCCTTGATCTTCAAGTCCAACTCAGGTTTATAAGTCCTTGTTGCCTGTTTTACCGGGATGGCTGAAGGTGTCACGTTTAGCTTGTGGTAGCTCACTTCCTCATCTAGCCCTTCCATTTCGGTATACTTCCATGCAAAGACATCTATGAACTCCCGGATTAGCCCAACCAGGGCTTCTCGCTTCGCCTTACCGAGATCCTTCGCGATGAAGATGGGCCTTGGGTCTTCCCCTTCTCCTGCTAAGTTCAACTGCTCCAACTCTTGTGCCTGGGGCCTTGGTTGATTTGCCATGTAGTCTGGTTCTTCGGCGACTTCCTCCACGAATTCCTGTATGTTGGAGTTGTCTATCACCATACACTGTCCCTGCTGATCCACCAAGAAACACTCATATAACGGGTCAGCCCCATCCTCGGTCTCTTCGGCCGCCCGCTCACATCGTTATAAACGGTATACCACCTTCCCCTCTTCAGTGACCACCTTCTTGCATTTCCTATTGGTAGCTGTTGCCACGGCCTTCCTCTTCCTTTCTCTCGAAGCCTCAGCGATCCTTCCACCTGAAAAGCGACTCAGCACGCTTTGCCGTTGGGCCTCATGCTCCATAGGATCCACTCCAAGCCTTACTTTGTTTTTGAGTTGTCTTGTGGTACTTTGAGGTCGAGGGATCACCTGATGGGTTTCTTCGGTCCTTACCCCTTCGTTATCCGTGGTTTCTTTACTTTGCTCATTCAGAGGCCCCATTCTATCTTTGATCGAGGGAACCCATGCCCCCTCCATTCTTCTTGTTAGGACTCGAGCATCCTCTTCCAACTCCGTATAAAAGGCCGCATCTACAAAGTGAGCTTCCTCGATAGCAAAAGGCCTTTTAGTAGCCCTAATGGTCACTTTTGTTCCTTTGACATTCGCCTTGGCGCATTGATGATATGTTGAAGGAACCAAACCTTGATTGTGCATCCACACTCTTCCTATTAGTAAATGATAGGAAGTTGTACTTTCTATTACATGGAACTTGATGTGGGAACTCAGATTTCCCATTACAATTCCCACATTCACATACCCAATGGATTTGGAAGATTGGTTGTCATACCCTGAAATTACCAGAGGCATGGGGACCAACCTTTCTTCTGGGATATCAGCTGCGTGGAAGGAGTTGATCAGCATAATGTTGATGGAAGTGCCCCCATCCATAAGCGTTCTTGCAAAACTAACCCCATTGATACTGGCCGTCACATACAAGGGCCTGTTATGAGGGAACCTTACAGCTCTATCTGCATCGCTGAAAGTCACCTCTGATAGGAACTTTTTCACCAGCCTTGCCATGGGTCCCCTCCACTTCAACGAGGGAACCGCGTCCTTTCTCGTGATGTCTAGGATCGCCTGACTTATTTCCAGTCTGCTCTCCTTTGGTATCCCCACTTGATCGAAGAACCAAGCGAATTTTGGGGATTTTGAAACTGCGCTGTACTCAACGACTGCCTCCATTTCCTCGCCTTCAACGTTGTATACGTCTTCTACGTCTTTAGCACATGCTTCATCGTAGGCTAAAACTACGTTAGCCATTCCTGTGGTGAAATATTCCAGAGTTTCTTCGAATTCCCTTTGCCTTATTGTTGACCTTCCTTCTCCTCTTTCCGCCTCATCGTCGTAGGCCGTCACCAAGTTGGCCCCATGCGCTGGAAGCGGGTTATTGTTAACGTTCTGTGGGGGGATCTGCAGCGTCCCTGCCTTCATGTACTTGTCAATGATTCTTCTTAGTGTGAAGCAGCTCTCTGTCGGGTGCTGGATCTTTCGATGAACCTGACAATACCTAGGATCCGCCTTCGTTGCGTCATCGGGTTCCTCCGAAGGAACGCCTTTTGGCACGTAGACCGTTCCACCCTGGACCATGGCGTTATAACAACTCACCGCCTCTTCTATCGTGCATGGTAACGGTGGTGGGTCTTCTCTATCCCTTCCGAACTTCCTTTTGTTGTCCTTCTTCGCCGCCATACCCCCATCTGTTCCTTCGGTGTATCCCACCCGTGGGGGTTGAGGCCTTCCTCCCCCAGGTTGTATCGGCTGTCAGAATATCATAGGCACCGCCACCGGGTTTGGTCGTACGACCAATGAGATGTTCCTTGCAGATTTTACGAACGCCGAAAAAGTTCCCTCACGCGTCTCATTGATGAGATGGCAGATGTACTCCGGGAGTAGTCCTTCGGCACAGATTTGTAATAGTTTGGATTCCTTGGCCTCCTCTCTCACGTCCAGAGACCTTTCCCTGAACCTCCGAACGTACGCCACCACGTCTTCTCCTGGTCGTTGCTTCTCTCTCCCTAGTTGGGTCAGAGTGAATTCATCCTCTGCTAGAAAGAACTTTTGAACGAACAACACATGCATCTCTTCCCACGTGGAAACACTTTTAGGGGCCAAATGAGAATACCACGTGTATGCTTTATCGGTTAGGGATTTGGAAAACTCCCTCAACCTGAGTTTCTTGTTGTTGCAATGCGCCCCTAGGTGCTCAATAAAATGTTTAATGTGCTCTTTCGGATTCCCACCCTTCCCCGTGTATTTTTCAAAGATGGGAGGAATATAATACCTCGGGTAAGGCTCATCATTGTATTCCTGAGGATAAGGTGTCCTAAAGTCGTCATAGACTGAAGCTACCTCTCCTATAGACTGTGAGGAAGCCTGCACAAATTTTAACATCTCCTTTTGCATTTCTCTCCTCATTTCCTCCATGGGCGATGGGGCAACGACCAATGGGGGTGTTGGCTGAATGACTGTTATAGTTGGAGCCATCGTTACAGCTGGCGCCGTTGATACTCCATAGATTCCCATTGCCGGATTTACGACGGAGGGTATGCTTGCCGGGGCTGCTCCCGTTGTACCTGAGCCCGGTGGAACCGTTGGAGCTGCCCCTGGCGTTACTAAGGAATTGGCTTCAAGTCCTCCCAGCACCGTTGAAGCTGCAGGAGTTTGCAAAAACTCATAGAACTTTCTCATAAGGAGGGTCATCTGGGTAGGTCCCAGCCCAGCGCTCGTGGAAGCCTGCGTCACTCCTTGAGCGCCCGTTGTTGTCTGAACTGGGGGCACTTCTATTCGAGGAGCTCCTCTCCTTAAAGCCTCCAATTCTACCGCTGCTTGCTCTTCACTGTGTTGGATATCATCAAAGTTGAGCCTTCGGTTAACGTTATCTTGCGCCATACTCCTTCCTTAGAAGAATGCCTCCCCAGCAGAGTCGCCAAATGTAAGAGGGTAGTTTAGATAAGATGGAGGCGTAACCCCTTTTGAGTATGGTAATGACAAGGTTAGTTAGAAAAACACTAGTGATTTAGCCACAAGACACAAAGAGCAGTTTGGAAGGTATGGAACCCATCTTATACTCACAAATCTCGTGTATTACTCACAATATAATAAAGAAACTTCAGAAATAACTTGGCTAGAGGGAGAGAGAAGTAAGCACCCTAGATACACCTTAGTAGGCAGGAAAACATACTAAAAAAAACTCTCAAGGGTCTCTGTTATGTATTAAAAGCTTCGTAATAAATGACAATGGTGAGTGGATAAACCCTCTAGTTTGCAATAATTCTCTCTCTCTGATGTATCTCTAGTAATAACTTTTGAACTCTCAAAAAGATCATCCTTTCCTCAAAGGTGGTTGGGGTCCTTAAATAGCCCCCCACACCACCCCCGAGGCAACTCAGTCATTAAAGACTATGAAAGACATCCCTCATACTTTATGTCACAACATTAAATGCCTGATGCACTAGTTGTCTCCTACGTCATAAACATTAAATGCCAAGACATGCCTTTTTCCTAACCACTGTATGTCAGGGGGTTGTTGTCGCAGAGGTGGCTCACCAACTATCTGACAGCCCCAAATACCACGGTGGTTTACTCAAGTGCATGTCTGACATTGTTTAGAAGGCTAGTGACATCACCCACAGTAGATGTGACATTTAAGTAGAGGGTTGTTTGGTTCATAACTCAATGTCCGATGGAACTCCAAGCTGCTCCGCTTGAGGTTCCACGGTCAGGGTCCTTCGGTGTTTTACCAGGTGTATCTAAGATGGTCAGGACAAGCCCCAACGGTGCCCCACTTCTCAATCCTCCAAACCAAGTCCCTCTAAAGTTCCCACGGTGAGGTTGTTCGATAGAGCATGAAAGCTCTCCCAGGCCCTGCCAAGCCTGGTCTCTCGCGATTACCATTCAACCTCACGCCAATTCATTATTTTCGTTACAACATTACAGTCATTACAACTCGTAGTCAATATAAACAAAGCTATAATATGGCAAAGTAACAATAAGCTAAAGTACAAGTTGCCACGCCAAGCTGCCTCCCCAAGCTGCCACGCTTGAGTTGGCTCCCCAAGATGCCACGCTTGAGTTGCCTCCCCAAGATGCCACGCTTGAGTTGCCACGCTGAGCTGCCTCACCAAGATGCCACGCTTGAGTTTCCACGCTGAGCTGCCTCGCCAAGATGCCATGCTTGAGCTGCCACGCTGATCTGCCTCCCTAAGCTGCCACGCTTGAGTTGCCATGCTGAGCTGCCTCACCAAGATGCCACGCTGATCTGCCTCCCCAAGTTGCCACTCTTGAGTTGTCACGCTGATCTGCCTCCCCAAGCTGCCACGCTTGAGTTGCCACGCTGATCTGCCTCCCCAAGCTACCACGCTTGAGTTGGCACGCTGAGCTTATCCTCAGAACACTGTTACTAATTGGTGGATTATCCCTAATCCTAGGATTACCTTCAGGCCCCCTGTACACCTTTAAAAAGGGGAGCACAAAGAAAAACGGAGCTAAGAACGGGGGAAAATTGGTCCTTCTAAAGCTTTTTAAGACATCAACATAGTTTTTAAGGAACTAATTTACTTGATTCTAGGGAAAATCATGAACCGATAGTTCTTTAAGTGGTCAAAGAAGATGGGAAGAGATCTGACCAAAAGGAACAACACACTTTGGTGCGTGTTCCACAAGGAAAATGGACACAAGACAAAAACTGCAAATCATTGAAATATCACCTGGGGAATTTAGCCTTGGCAGGGCACCTAAACGAATATGTAAAGAAAAAGATTGATTTAGTTATCACCGATGGCGACCCAAAACCAAATAATGTACTAGACAATGAGATAGGGCATGAGTTTATTGTAATACACAGGGTGTATGGCCTCAAGAAAATCTACGGAAATGTAGTTTGGACGGAACTTAAGAAGGTCACAGTAGTAATGGAGATCTTTTATATAGACTCTGCCAAAATCTAGATTGGAAAGTGCAGGCAATCGGAGGAAGCGGACTAAAGCAAACGCATAGTGTTAATGGAGGATGATTTAGTCGAGGTAAGGACCTCACACCATGATGCGCTAGTAATCACTCTCAAGATTACAAACTGGGACATAGATAAGCAACTAGTGGATTAAGGGAGTTCTTCATAGGTCATATACTTGGAGCTTTTTCACATGATCAATTAAAGATATCAAATTTGATGGAAGCGATTACCCCACTGGTTGGCTTTGCAGGGATGATGACCCTGTCATACGGGAAGGTAGTCTTGCTAGGGAGGGCATGGAATATTTCAAAACTCATTAATTTTTTAGTGGTCAACATGGATTCACCCTATCATGCCTTCCTCAGTAGAGGGTGGCTTCGTGCTATGAGAGAAGTTGCTTCAACTTATGACTAGAAACTCAAATATAACACAGATCGAGGCATAATGGAGATGAGAAGCGATCAAACTATTTCTCAGAAATGCTTTATCATTGCCATCAAGACCAAACAGGAGAAGAAGAAATATAAGGAAGTCCTTCATGAGATGCCCCATGACGGAGCTACTCCTTCCAAATAGTAACTAAGGCATGACCGACCAGAGGTAGTGGAGACGAGTATCCACCCTGTTGACAGGGTTGTAGAGAAGCTGGATGAAGTAGTTTTTAATGAAAGCCGACCAGATAGGAAGTTCCTAATAGGCACAACTTTGTATGACCATGAAAGGATGGAGTTGATCACCTTTCTCAAACAAAACCTAGACATTTTTGCATGGGAGTCATACGATATGCCACGAATAGATCTCGCAGTCATTTACCATTACCTTTACGTGGATCTGACATTTAAGCCGATCATACAGAAAGCTTATCGCACTGTTCTGGAGAAAGAAAGGGCGATGGAAAAGGAGGTAGGGACACTTCTGAAGGTAAAGTCCGTCACAGAATTTTAATTCCCAAAGTGGCTCTTAAATCCTCTAGTAGTCCGTAAAAGTAACAATAATATGAGAATCTATATAGACTTTACCGATCTCAACAGGTCTTACCCCAATTAAGCTTCCCCAATTAAAGATAGACCAATCAGTCGATGCCACTATAAGTCACAAGCGGATGAGTTTTTTTAGATAGTTACTAAGAGTACCACCAGATTCCACTATTTGGCCCCGATCTGGACAAAACTTCACTCATCACCCCACGGGGCTTGTACTGTTATAAGGTCATGCCATTTGGCATTAAGAATGCAGGATCCACATACCAGAGACTGGTCACTAAAATGTTTAAGTAACAAACGGGTAAGACAATGGAAATACACATTGACGACATGCACGTCAAAACCGAGTATAAAGATGACCACCTCAAAGACTTGATAGACACTTTAAAATCTGCAGGCATTACTGGATGAATCTTAATGCGAGAAAAATCTCATTTAGGGTCCAGTCAGAGAATTTCCTCGACTATCTGGTCAGCAAGAAGGGAAGCGAAGCCAACCCCAACTAGATAGAAGTGATCAATAACATCCAATCGCCAAAGACATTACGAGAATCCAAAAGCTCACTAGGATGCTCGCATCATTAAACCGTTTCATCTCTAAGTCATCCGAGCATTACAGGTCGTTTAATTGCTTAAGAAGGAAAAAGTCCTTACCTAGATCAATTAAAGTTCAAAGGCTCTCAAAGAAATCAAGTCTTACCATATCAAGCCCCTATTATTAGAAATTATCGATCCAGGGGACCCTCTCTAGCTCTATCTTGCAGTCTCAATCCATGCGGTTAGTTCGACCTTGGTCTGTGAAAAAAAGAGAAAATAGTTCCTTATTAACTACATCAGCAAAATGCTCCTGGATACCGTGCAACACTACTTACTGCTGGAGAAATCGGCCTACGCGCTGTTAATCGTGTCCCACAAAATTAAATCATTACTTGGAGGCCCACTTCGTCACTGTCATCACACATTTCCTTCTTAAAGTTATTCTTCACAAAGATGACCTATCTAGACACATATCCAAGTGGTCAATAGAGCTTGGGATATTTAATATACACTACTAACCAAGGACAATAATCAAGGGGAAGGTGTTAGTTGACATCATATCAGAATTTGCAAAAGAAAATACTCCTACCGATCAACAGATGGTCGACCGATTGAAAGATCATAGGCCGGATCAATTTTAAGAAGTGGATATTATATATGGATGATGCCTCTAATTCAAAGGGAGAGCGAGTAAGGATTGTTCTTGCAATGCAAAAAAAAATCCATGATCGAGCAAGGGATCTGGATGGGTTTGAAAGCCTCTAATAATGAAGCCGAGTACGAAGCACTTATAGTCGGAATGCATAAGGCTCATTTGCTGGGAGCAAACCACCTTGAGGGATATTATGATTCAATGATAGTATCCAACCAAGTAAGTGGATATTTCTAATCTAAGGATGAAAGGATGGCAACCTACCTATAGGTGGTTCCGCGAGCAAAAATCAGAGTTTGAGGAGGTCCACATTCAACAGTTCCCCCTGGGGTACAACAGTCATGCAGATGCTTTAGCAACCCAAAGCTCAGTGGTAGATTCCAATCTTAGGAGAACGACTGAAGTGAAATTCCTCGCCAAACCTAGAATTATGCAAGTGATGGCCTTCTAGCACATTCTTTCCATTAAAAAATGACCAAGCTCGATGGGTCCTATTATCACTTACCTACAGAATGACATAGTGTTGACCGATAAAAAGAAAGCTCATCAAATCAGGCTAAACATTTCATGATTTTTCCTAGGACTTGGAGCAAAGCTTTATTAAAGATCCTTCACATGCCCCTACCACTAGTGCATACACCTGTGACACCCCGCCTAATAAAATACCGGGTGATCAGTCCTATACCAAATTAAAACAGGAATCCCAGTTGGTTCATCCTTAGCATCACTGTCAAAACCTTTTTAAAACTCAGTAACCACCTAGTATTCAAAAAGATGGTGCCAAATTTTAACTTTTTAATTAAACAAAACAATACATGCGGAAATAAATGTAAACCATTCACACAACGGAATTAAAACAACCGAATAATTAATTAAACAATTTTCCGAATAAACCATCGGCCACCAAAGTAAATAGTCCAACAACAATCAACTAACAATAGAATAAATACATCTGAAACTGCAATTGAAAAGTCTTGGCGACATGCCCTTAGGAAACTGAAACTAAGAGATGATTCCTACTCTAGGAAAGAATAAACGATGCGTCTAATCTAAGCTCCTGCTAGTATCCACATATGCCGCAGCTCCGTGTCCCTGGAATAGAATATCAATCCTAGTGTCCATGCGGCTGGACACCTAAAAGGTTTTGAAAATAGTTTTATAGCAAGGGTTAGAACCCAAAATATTTTGAAAATATTTAGCAAGTGAATTAATATCAGTAATTTAAAATGCATGAATGCACTTCATATTTAAGTTAGTGTCGCACTCTCTTGAGAACATTCTCACCCCTCCACTATTGTTCACACCTAACGGTTACCTTAAACCCACCTAGTTTTACTACTCCGTCCAACTAGTCCTGGTATAACCTCCCCTTGCCATACTACTCTAACCCGGGTATGATTATTCATGAGTTATAAGTTATCTCACCAAGTAACTTAATTAATTCTTTCTTAAATAATAACATGTAACCGTGACACCAGTTATAAAAAGTAAATACATCACACACTGTATTATTACCCACATATAATATTTAATACCATTATATACGTACCTTTACTAAAACATCCACCCATCTTGATTTTTTTCCCCCAATTTCCTCTCAAACCTTAGGTTTAGAGTTGTGTTAACTACCGTTCAATACTTCTCCAATTAGGTTAAAAATCCCAAATCCGTTTTTGGCCACATGGGCCTAACTAAAATGGCCCGAATCACCCCGTGTGGGCCCAACTATGCCCAAAAATGTCCCGAGACCCAATTGCTACCCCGGGTACTCTTTTCTGACTATCTCGACCCATCCGGACTCAACCGCGCACTCAGAATTGTCATCCGAAATACTTTATAACATTTCCAAATTTCGACCTCAAAATGCGACACATATTAATTCGAACAATTTAACTTAAAGTCGTCAATTATAAATAATTCTTCCCACTCAAATAAATTCTCCAAATCATAAGTTTAAGTTTCTCCAATTTAAATATTCTTATATCTCCCAAAAATAATTAAATATTAAATCCTCAAAATTACGGGGTGTTACAATACCTAAAAGACATCAACCAAGTTCTTCATAAACTAAATGGTGGGATTTTTAGGAGCCATGTAGTATGGAAATCTCTAGCTTTTTGAGAAATCAAAGAAGGTTACTGGTGGCCATATATACAGAATATTGCAAGTGCTTACTCTAGGAAGTGCGAAAAATGCCAAAAGTTCTCCCCTATGCATCATCAATCGGCCAACGACTTGAAGTCCCTAACTAGTCCTTGGCCATTTACGCAATGGGGCTGGACATCATATGGCCACTCCCAGCTGTACCAGGAAATCGAAAGTACTTATAGGTCGACATGTTATTTCACAAAGTGGATTGAGGCTGAACCACTGGAGATCAGAGATGTTGATTTAATCAAGTTTATTTGGAGGAACATCATAATTTGTTTTGGGGTGCCCAAGACGATCATAACTGACAATGGAACACAGTTTGGAAGTGGGCCTTTTTAAGGTTTTTTGACGATCATGGAATCAAACAACATTTCAATTTTGTGGCCAACCCCCAAAGCAATGGCCAAGCAAAGGCCCCCAATAAAATGATGCTCGGCAGATTGGAAAAAAGGCTTGAAAGAGATAAATGTGCTTGGGTGGACGAGTTTCCTCATGTTCTTTGGATGTATCGTACTATGCTGAGGAGACCCACCGGGGAAATCCTTTTGCTTTACTTATGGAATAAAATTCGTGATTCCACTATAAGTTGGTCTACCTACCATGAGAATAAACATTATCGAGCAAGGACTGAATTACGAAGACATAAGCTCTAAACTTGACCTAGCAGAAGAACGGAGGAAACTGTAATACCTCGTAATTTTAATGACTTTTAATATGAGATTAATTAAAAGTAAAATGGGGATTAATTGGAATTAATTATGAATAATTATTGGAATTCATCCGGATTGAATATTACTAGAGAATAAAATAAGATGTGAATGATATTGAATATTACTTAGTGATTAAAAGTAATATATGATTATATGGTCGCGAGTGAATAATACGCGAATTATTAAAATTAAGTTGGGACATGCATGTGAGCCGTGTCGGGACTAAATTGAAAGGGCTAAAAGGAAAATTATTTTTAAGTCATTCTAATGGTCATTTCAAGTTCACCGTTGAGTCCGGAAGGGTCGAAATAGGCAAAAAAGTCTACCCGGGGGTTTGATTTAGGTTTCGAGTCACTTGGGAACCGAAAGGACACCTCGGAGGGGTATTTTGGTCATTTTAACTGGCAGGTGAATAATAACCACGAAAATTTGTATTTTATTATATAAGTGAAGAGATTAGAGACTTAGGTTCATTCACCTAAAAACAAAGGGAAAATATTTGAGGAGAGTGAGAGGTTTTCCAAGAAGAGGAAGGGGTTTTGAGAGCAAACCAAGGGACAACCACCTTGCAACCACCACCGAAAAAGTGATCGAAAAAGAGGAGGGGACATCCTACACTTATCTTCTCCAAAGGATCAGACCTACACATTAAGGCAAGTGTAATTCGTGTTCCAATTAATGAGTATATAATCCATGTTAGAATATGATTAATATTTACTATGAGAATTGTGAAATTGGGCATGAAATGATGAATAAATAAATTAATGTGATAGGTATTACATGTAGTTGAGAAATCCACATGAGATTATCAAATTGATGATTTGAATTAGAAATCATGAAATTATACACGGGGTTTTATGAAGAACATAGATGGTGAATATAAAATTTAAGAATTTTAAGGATTATATTGATTTAGATAAAAACCCTTCTTGAAAATAAGGAATTTGATGTTTTATATGTGTTATAATCACCCATAAACATGTATAAATAATTTTGGGATAATTGGGATTAATTAGAATATATTCCATGTGAGTTTGGGCGTAAGAAAATGGAGAAAAAAATAGAAAATTGAGGTTGGGGACGAACTGCTGCAAACGTCGAACGAACTGGGGTATCATTTGAAGTCGTTTGAACAAGACATGATGTCGTTTGAACGAGATGCCACCTCGTTTGAATGAGGATTCAGGGACTTCTAACGAGATTTTAAAAATCCTGTTTTAGCCCAGATTAAATCGAATATTACCCGTTATTGGTAATTACGATTTAATCTCATTATCGTATTTTATTATGTAGTTATCACTCACATAATTCCTTTCTTAATTCAACATTCGAGAAATACAACGGGTACTTGGGGTAGGATAAATTACTAATATGAGACATAGGTCGAACGTGTACCTATTATTATATAGGTTGAGTATATGCCTATTGTTTGATGATTTATGTGTATGACATAACTAGCCTACTTGCTATCGACGGGAGGTTTGTGCGTTGAGGGCAACCATATCTTGATGAGCCTTATGGGGGATTTTTGACTTGTTGCCTCAGAACATAGGAATTAGGTTGGATTTCCATTGGTGAGAACAATGGTATTGAACGGTCATTTTGGTGCGTAAGTATGTGCGTAGATCAAAGTCTTAGGACTATGTTCGCCTTCAATACTTGTGTTTTGATATTTTTGGTTTGAGGGATATACCGAACCAACTGTCCTTTTGTAAGGACATTTTTGTCCATTAACAATTTATTATGTCGCACGCCGTTACACCGTTGAAGAAATTCAAGATTCATACATTCATCAACGGATCCGAATATAAAAAGAGGAGGAGGAATCAAGTCTGGCTAACCGGACCGGTCCGCCCTCAACCGGACCGATCCGTTTGATGCAGATCCAGTATACTCCGGACCGCAAGCAAACCGATGAAGCCTGAAATAACCGGACCGATCCGCCTCAACCGGACCGATCCGCCTCAGAATAAAAGAATCGATCCGGTCAACCGGACCGATCCGCCCCCAAACCGGATCGGTCCGCCTGGGATAAACTTCGCCAGATCTGCTGAGATTTTTTAGGCTCAAAGTTTTACTATTTAAGCCAACTTCGTGGAGTTGTTTTATAAGACTTTTCAAGACGAATTTCAGAGTCCTAAATACTCTAAGTCTTCACCTATTGAGCCCAAGACTCTAGTTTTTTTTATTCACATAATTGCCAAACCTTTGTGAATCTTTTTGGTAACCCAAGAACACAACCTTGTGTTTGTTCAAACCTTTGTGGAGAGATCTTTGCAATCGAGGGCTGCGTGTCATTGCTGAGGGAGTCTCTACAAAGTTTTATGGCTGCGTGTCATTGAGGAGTGTTGCGGTTCTTCCTTTGTTGATTGGACTGAGGTTCATGTGGGTTCGCTGCGTGTGGATTCATTGCTGACGACACTGACCGATGCCTGCTGGTATTCGTGTGTCACTGTATTTCATTGTAATTTGTGTAAGTTGCAATTTACTTATTATAGTGAAATAAAAGGTTTTGCCCTGCGGGGATTTTTTCTTAACTTTGTGTCGCATGCTTTATTTGTCTATGGGTTGACACTTGCACTTTAGATGCTTGTTTAGGGGCTGAAATTAAATAAGTGTGCTATATTAGAAATTTGCGAAGTTAATCAATTATCACACGTAATTCTTGGCTTTTCACCTTTATACAGTGACGAGATTTACTGGGACTAGATAACAGAGTATGCATGCACTGCAACTGTGTCTCGGGGTGCATTATTGTATATATAATAGAGTGAATGTATATATAAACTTGTGATATTATTTACTATGTGAATTAAGTAGACATAAAAGATAGTGAAATATGAAATTAATTAAGTTTGAGAACACTTAATTATACTGAGAATTGAACTAATATATATTTATTACATGTATTACGAAGATAATACGTCGGGAAGATAAAGGCTATGGATACTTGACATAGTGATATAATCTAGTGAAAGTTGGAATAATAACTAGAATAACTTGGAGATACATTAAGCGTACACACTAGATGAGAAGTGAGAATCTCAAGAGAGAGTTCGAGAATCTAACATGTATATAAAAATTATTAATTATAGCATTTATTCACTTGTTGCTGCTAAAATCTTTTACAATCGGACTCTGACTCGTTTCTCTTGCGTATTCTTTCCCTCTTGTATATATTATATTAGGTGTCTAGCCACAGGGATGCCCAGCATAGAGGATTGGATATTTTTTTGCTATGGATACTATGGAGTTGTGGACTTTGCATTAAACACATCATTTTATTGAATCATGTACTCTGTAGTCATCAAAGGATTAGTGGCATTTCCATTCTGTCTCAGTTAGTGGTTTACTTGTGTCGATTTTGGATACATTTGGTTTATTTGGTTTATTATATTGAGATGTTTGAAACTGGGGAGTTTATTCTAGTTACATTAATTAAGTTGTGATGATACTTATTCAATATTCAATTTTGTGGGATGGTTTATATTATAACTTGATGGTATTGTTAAAAAGGAATTTTATTAAAAATTAAAACTGAAAATTTTAACACTAGCTTAATTAATTACTAGGTGGTTAATAAAGAAAGAAAATTATTTTTGACAGTGATGCTACAAGTGAGCCAACTGAATAATTCGAATTAATTGGGTAAAGGATTGACCACCCGGTATTTAATTAAGCAGGTTGTTACAAAAACATGCAATGATCAAGCCGGCCTCCCACTAGCAATAGTTGATGAAACATTACAATAAAGGGGGTCAATCCAAGGAAATTTTGGGTCGGGGATTATGTCCTCAAGAGAGTTCTCGGCACTGCCAAAAGTCCCTTAGACGAAAAGTTAGGGCCCAACTGGGAAGGACCATTCAAAGTAATCAGAAATGACTTATAAGGAGCCTATCACTTGGAAACAATGGTTTGCATAGAGATACCTGGAGCCTAGAATGCAACAAACCTCAAGAAGGTTTACTATTAATCTTATTTCTATTATGTTTTAGTTTTTACAAATTTTCATATCAAAACTTATGATGCTCGAAGTTTAAATTCAAGTCGTCAATAAAGATCCAAGTTTTTTCTCAAATACTTAGCTTTTTAATTACTTTGCATTGTTACAAAGTGAAAGTCTCACATTGGGCATTGACTGCTCAAACACCGACCAAGCTAGCCTCAGCTTAATTATAATTGCAAATTTGTTAATTACAATTAAACTTAAGGTCTTCGGGTCTTTTTCATTAATAATAAAAATGACCTCATGAGTTTCTCTGGTAAGAAAAAATCCTATGAGGAATCTTTAGGTATTAAATAAATATGACTTGCTCAAAAACAATTCTGAACGGGTGGATTGCGTCATAGTTTGTTCTAGGTAGTGTGACGACACAACCTAAAAGGTAAGATACGATAAATATAACACGTGCTTGGCATAAAGGAATGGAAAAATGCATATGATTAGTATTAAGTAAACTTAACTGTAGCATTCAGATATAAGTTACAAAAAATATCAATTACAACAATGTTCTAGCACGAAACAAAATGAACAAGCTACGGTCGGTGAGCAAGAAATTCGACAATCTATCTTCTTCGGCTATTATTGGGATATGGTCGAAAATCGTCATTAATCATAAGGGATTCCATGTAACTTTTGGCGAGATGGGGAGGAATATTGTCCAACAAATCCCACTTCTTTTCGCTACCAAAAACAGGATACATGTACCCCATACAATCAACTTTGTGCATGTACTAAAGTTGAGAATCCTTGGAAACTTTTAAAATACCCAAGGAATTTAGACAACCATGTTTATAGGCCACACTCTTAGCCTCCTCTAGTCTGACAGAAGCATCCGACCAACCTTCATCGTGGCCTGCCGACTATGCCACTCGATGAACCATCCTGAATAAATAACGAAGTTTGGTCACGTCACGACTAAGTCCCATGATGATCATGTGAGATATTCAACTGTACTCCTCGGCTTAAGCAAGATTCTTCCTCAGATATTCATTATCAGACTGAAGGAAGGCACTAACGTCTCCTATGTCTTTTGATCTAGCAAGATGGGCATTCAATTTATTCACTTTTTCTTACATCAGGGAGACCGCATCTCCTAAGTTTTTTAGGCATGAGTCATCTACTTGAGGCCCTTGAAAAAGAACAAAAATTCTTAGCGAGCATGAACATTAGCATCCTGACCAAACAAGACATCCCAATTGCCAATGAAGGAGGGAATATCATCGAAAACAGACTACAGGAAGTAAACACAAGTAAGAAAAATATTTAGCAAGATATTTGGATAACACTACAATAAGAGGAAAGTTTTGTTTTTCATTAATAACTTTAAAGTGGGAAAATCCCTTATAAACAAAAAGAAGGAAAAGGTACAAGAAATACAGCCTAGACTAAGCACTCTTGTTCTTCACTTGAACCTCAACTTTAGGGGTTTTGTCCTTGAGTGCCACATCCCCACTCTGGTCGGTTGGGGCACTGGTGATAACTTCTTCTTAAGCTCTTGGTAGAGTGCCAAACTTGTGCTCTTCAAAAAGTTCAAATTATGTCGGGACATTTGTCCTCACCAAGGTTATATCTCAGCCTTTCTTGAAATTTAACCTTCAAATGTATGCAACTGCTTTTACATCCTCAAAGGCTTCAATATAGCCTTTCTCACATCTCGCCTCTTTATTCTAGGGAAATTCTTTAACCTTTTTTATTAACCGAGATTTTTCGGCCTTCAGTTAAGTAGTCTCAACCTTCATCTTGTCATTCTCAGTCTTCAGCACACCCATGGTGTCGCTGGTAGACTTCTTCTTATCCTCATAAGCCTTATTGTAATTGGCCAAGGCTTCCTGTGATTTTTAAAGAGCCTCACTGAGATCATAATTGGTCTTGGACTGGTCCAGATGACCGTCTAAAATTTGAACAAAATTCAACACAAACTGTAAGCGAGTAAAGAAAAGATATGTTAGACGCATCCATCTCAAAGCAAAACAAATATAAAGAGGATAATATAAAAGATTCTTGACTTACTAGTGACAGGGCTTGAGCAGCATGCAGTGTAACTTGCTCGGTGAAGAGTTTCTTGACATGGTCATGATCAATTGCGAGCACCCCCCCCCCCCCCCCCTTTTTAAAAGGCCATAATCCAGGGAAGGATTTCTGGCTAGAGACATCGCCTGTGAAGTCCTCACAAGTGGAGGAAGATCAACATTTTTGGAGGGTTGAAGGGTCATGGGGTCCTTATCCTTATTATTCTTCTCCCTGATGACCAAGTTCAAGTCAACAGTCGTAGGGCCTTCATTTCCATTCCTCTTAATGGACTTAGTCTTAAGAGAAGAGGCACCAACATCAACGTCATCGTCCTCAGTCAATAGAATCCTCTTTTTAAGGTACATATAGTTCCCTTCGTCAATAAGGATGGACCCAACATCAAGAGATTCAAAGGAAGAGGAGACAGAACCTTCCTCGTCTGAAAAAGAGAGGTCGGGGATACTATCTACTGGGTGAGTAGTAAAGCTAATAGTAGAGTTTTTATATTCTAGAAGGAAAGAGGCCGTGTGAGGATGATCACCACCTGCTAGGAGCTTCATTGACCTCCAAACTTCCAATAACTCCACCCTGTTAATATGGGCAAGGGAGGTCTCCTTCTTATTTGAGCGAGATTTTCAAACAAAAAAGATAAAATTCCATCAGTCAAGACAATTAAAAAATAGAACTCATAAAAATGAATAAAAAAAATAAGTGTCAACCTATATCAGTCCCTTAAGCTGGGCATAAGAACCTAGTGTACTGTTCACCCACGGGAGATAAGGATGTTGCCAATTATGATAAATGAACCCCTAATCCCAACACCCCTTGTTGGAATTAGAGAAGTTCATCACAAAGACCCTATAGGTCTTCTTTTCCTTCACGTATTAGACACCATTGGTGGTTTGAGGCCAAGAGTAGAAGTATCCAATTTCTAGGATCCTCAGATGGGTCCCATATAATTCATTGATCTTATGCACCCCGTTGACAATACGTCAGGTGTTTGGGGAATATTGGGCAAGAACAATGTCAAAATACTCGCAAAATTCCAAAAAGGTTAATTTAGGGGGATATTAACCCATAACCACAGTAAGTTTGTGAATCCAGTGACCCCCATCAATCGCTAAAGGGTTTCTGGGGAGAGGGGCACACTCAATAGTGACCTAAAAAGGACTATAGTATGCCTTCCTAAAGTCATAAATGTTATTTTCGTAAAGAAAGTGCACCATTTTTTTTACAGAGATGAAGGAATAACAAGAGTATCAAACAGAGCAAACCTATGAATATGGAAAAATTAGGAAAATAAAAGGACTTATAGAGAAAATGAATGAAAGAACTTCATAAACCTTATTAACAGAACTGAGAAGAAAAATGACGGTGCAGAGTTTTGAGATGAATGGTGTTTGAAATTTGTGCAAGCAATCGTATGGATCATAGCTCAAGAGTATATTTTCACGGTTCAAATCTTCAATAAGGACCAGCGTGCCCCTTCCAGTTTTGATTAATCATGAGTAAACCCGACCAAGGGATTCTAACATTATTTGGTTCAAATTTTTGGACTACTAAGAATTTAAAATTCTTTGGCCTAACTCTCACCCAAATTTGGCTAAGAATTTTAGAGCAATTGTTGGGCCCAAACCATAAAAGCTCAATTTCTAGCGATCAGAGCATGCCTAGCAGGTTCCGCATGCTGCCATAGTCAAGTTTAATAACTCATGGATAAATGTGAATGCTTATCACGTGGATAAATACAAACACTTATCACTTGAATATTGATAGACTTAATTGATTACTTACTGAAGGTACCTATATAGAGTACACCTAGGGTTTGCTTTCCATGCTTTAGCTATATAGACCTTCATCTAGTTGGACTTGAATTTTTCCAAAATATTTTTGTAATTAGGATTGTGTCTCACCCATCGACGCCAAGATCTTTTTGATCGCCTACATCAAATGAGCTCTTAAATCAGTCCAGTATTTCAGAAAAGGTAATTTTCATATTTTATAGCTCGTAGGATTTATTCTTGTCACGTAGGACACGACACCACGTTGCATTTGCATTTCATTTATCATATCTTATGATAGTGATGGGTTTCGTTATAATAAAAAAAATGAGTTCAAAATTTTAATTTGAAGTTTTTAAAAGAATAAATATTATTGTGAAATAAATTTTTGACACTAAATATTTTTAAGAATAAAATATGCAAAATTAATTTTTGAAGTTAAAAATATTTTAGTGAAACATTTTTAATTTTTTTTTTGAAATTTATCATTTAATATTTTTTTTAAATAAAAATTTCAGAATTATTTTTTTAAGGTTGCATGTGCGTGTCATATATATATATATATATATATATATATATATCCATATAATAAGATAACATAGTTTTTGAAATCTCAAAATGTAAAACCACAATAAGCGCTCACATTTAGCCACATGTACGATGTAAAAATGAAGGGTTCAGATTAGCTAACCAAAATTCATTATCCCTCCCAAACTAATTTCACGAACTGTCTCTCTATCTCTCTCTCTCCCTTCTTTCTACTCCTTATCCGATCCATCTCTGTCACCCACTCTTTGAAAAGTACACGCCTATTTCAATTTCTCTCTTCAATATGTACGCTTCTCTCTCTCTCTTCTGCACCATAAACAAAGGTCAAAATTGGAGACGTTAAAAATGATTCAAATCCAAAACCCATCCCCCCACCCTCTCTCTCTTTAATTTTGTACGCCTATTTCTCTCTCTCTCTCTCTCTTCAGCACCATAAACAAAGCTCAAATTTGGAGACACTAAAAATGATTCAAACCCAAAATCCATTCCCCTTCTCTCTCTTTAATTTTGGGGTTTATTTTGCTCACAAACCAAGAAAAGTAGATGAGACATGCTCTGGGTTCTCAAAACCCATTTCCCCCTCTCTCGAAAAATCTGTAAAAAGGATTTAAGAGCAATGAAAAATCCGTTTGAGGTCACCTTACTGACCCCGTTGATCTGATCTACTACCATGGATATGCGGACTTTAGGTATATTAGTTTGATTTCATCCCTAATGGTTTATTATTTTGAGCTCGATTTTTGCAGATCTGCTACCTTCTCTCGAGGCGCGTATGCGGGTTGTATGTGGTGGATATGGAATAGCCCCGTACAGATCTGATTATGCCATCCATGACGAAGGAGATTTTTGGGGACAAAAGTGTGACTATTTATTTATTTAGTTTCCCCCATTTTTCATTTTCACTTTTGAAGGTTCTTTTAATCCACTCAAAGTTTAATGCACACGAATCTCTCTCACTCTCTCATCTCATTGTTATCCTATTGATGCAAAAAAGGTGATTCTCTCTCTCTCTCTCTCTCTCTCTCTCTCTCTCTCTCTCTCTCTCAAACACATACATAGATCTAAAAATTTATATGATCCTTTTTTTTACCTTACTCAATCCCACCGGCATTCTAGATATATAACGTTTATCATAATCAGTTTATTTTCTTTTTTGGCAGAACAAGAAGGGAGATCAAGAAACTGCATACATTTTTTGGGAATTATTTATCAGGTGTTTGTTTCTTTTTTTAAATATGTACCTGTTTTACTTTTATTTGTCTCCCTTAAATGGTTGTTTTAATTCATGGGTATGGATATCAGTTGTCACATTTTTGTCTGCATTTTGACCCAGACTTAGGCAGAAAGTGAAATTTTTGGGTATAAGATGCAACACATAACTGACAGGGGATTTGAATTTAATTGTGATTTCGTAAGTAAATTTTCCATTTTATGATGAATAAACGAATCGACACAGATTTACATAGTGTTGCTTTCTGTTTAGGTGAACAACATTGACAGATCCAAAAGGTAACGTTAGGAGGGGCGGGAAATTATTTGAGTGTTAAATAAAATAGGTGTTCCAGTCATTTCTAAATTTCAAGCCCATTTATTTTAGTTAAGTATAACACTAATCAATACTTTAAATGGTGTAAAAACACTTCTCAAGTAATTTAAAAACTGTACCCAACTTTTTGTAAATACTGAACCCAAAAAACTTTTTTTTTCTCACTAATACCATTTTTTTCTGTTTGTTCTTTCATTCTCAAGTAGGTTTCGGTGGGGTGAGGTGCTGGTAAAGATGCAAAGTCACTTATTTAAATAGGAAAATGCTATGTGTCCCAAACAACTCCCCCAAATCGTCCCTCAAATAGCTTTAAGTGTTATACCTTATGGTATGGGTCCCGCCAGGGCACAACTCATTAAAGCTATTTGGGGGAGATTTGGGGGAGTTGTTTGGTACTCATAGCACCACTCATTTAAATATGTATACACGGATGTGGTGTTTGGTGTGGGTCAAGGTTTTGTGGGCTGAGATGACCAGAGAATCATGGGGACTGACCAATAAATATGCTTCGGGTTGCATTCTTAAACTCAAGACAAGAGCTTGGCTTATTTATTTTTTACGAAAATTTAATGAATGTCAACCGCTTATAATGTTAGCTTCTTGAATTATGTTAATCATTTCTTGAGGTGGAGTTTAAATTCCCACATGAGCTGTGATAATTATATAGTGAAGACAAAACTATGATAATTATAAAATTGAGTTTTTATATATAACAAAATTATTTTATATCCAAAGTCAGTAGGCAGACATAGTTCAACTGGAATAAGTAGATGTCATTCCAAATAATTAAGATTATTTTACTTTTTAGCAGTAATGTATTATTTGTTGAAATTTTTTTATTTACTCCACTTTATACATTTCATGGAGGGTTTAGCACACTATTCAAAATAAAGTCCAATGATATTCAATGTATTCTTAACACATAGGGAAAAACACGAATAATACAACACGTATACACATGTAAAAACATGAATGATATAATACTTTAACACGAGGTATAATTTTGACACCAACCCGACACGACTTTGTGTCAAAAAAATCCAACATAGATATGATATTTCGTTTCAATTTTTGATCAATTCTAGGAGATGCTCATCAAATATGTTAATGCTCCATTTTTTGCCAATAAAATCAAATGTGTGATTTTTGTCGGGCTTCATTTTGAGTCTAAAATGTGTCATTTTTATTGTGAATAGAATCAAACGTAAATATGTGGGGAGACGACGAATAGTATGATTGAAAGCAAAACGGCTCTTATTTGAATATTTTTTGTCATGTTAAAATGCATTAATCTTAAGAGTATGTAATACACTCGGTGATGTTTTTTCTATGGTGTAGATGCATGCATTTCTACACATTTTGGATGCTTATTGTAATAAAAATTATTTATTTTTCATTTTCAAAAACATGAAGCAGAAATATACTAAGGTGACTTTTGAAGAGAGCGAGGTGTCAATTAGAAATTTGTCTCATTTTGAAAGTTCTTTTTTTTTAATAAGTTTTTACACATTTTTGTTGATTATTGTCATAATAATTCAGATCTTTTATTTAAAACAAACATATAGCAAAAATATGTTAAAGTTTTCTTTATTGTTTTTTACACATTTTTGGTGACTATTGTCATAAAAATTCTGATTTTTCCACACATTTTTAAAAAATTTAATTTATAACTAACAGATTTATTTCTTCAACCTTATGAAGCTTAAGACTATATATTTTCATTTATAACCAATAAAGACAATATTATGGGATTATCATATATTTCTACCTATTATCACTATATTGCTTTAGTTTTAATTTTATAATTTTTTAATAATAGTTGAATTTGAGATGAGAAATGGGGGTGTTAATCTTCTCATTTTGATTAGTTCTTTCATGATTTAGACTGCTACCTTTGAATTGGCTTTAAGACTTAAGACATCTTTTTAGTTAATATTAACTGATTATTATTTTAGATATATATATTTTTTAATTTTACTTTAAAATTAAATTTACCTACTTGAGTTGTTGAATTTTAACTACACAACATACGCGTAGAATCGTATGTAAAACGCTTACGAAGTCATTGTAAATGTATGGAGCTCTTTTATTAGTTTAAGTTTAACGAATTGCATAAAATATATAGATGTTTTGTTAGGGAATGATATTTTTGTTATTTTATGATTATGTACTTTCGAAATTTTTGTCATTTTGCAATTATATATTTTGGAAATTTCGACCGTGCCTTTAGACACGGGTATTCGCTAGTATATATATATATATATAGTATATTTGTATATGCATGGTCATTTGTATTAGCTGTTAGTTTTATAAAGTGTACTAGGCGATTTGTCCCTTAATTATAATCGATTTTATCACCTGCTTTGTCCTAGTCTTCTAGCTATATTATAGTTGTTGCTTTTTAACACTGTACATTATGTGGATTTTCCTTTATATGAGTGGTAGTTGTTTGAAAAAGTCAGGTCGAATTGACCTAACAATGACGTCGTCCAGTCTTTATTGGCATTTTGACCCTTGGATGTCATGTTGCGCTAGTTGTTGTCGATTTGACTTTAGCATGGCCCTTAGCTGTTACTATAGCTTGTATTGGCTTGCTCCCCATTTTAATCCTATTATCGTGTCCTTTCGGTTAAGACAGTTTGACAGCCTCGTTGTTGTTTAACAATATTGCCCACGTTTTTTTTAACAATAAAAGATTGTTTTTGTTTTTCCCAAAACGACATCGCATACCTTTTGTTTACAAAGGTAGCAATTCGAATATGGTTTACAGCTGGCACCTATTTTAAAACGGCATCGTATGGTGGCACATGATTTGTTTTGTTTGTTACAGTTTACATAACACGTGTCAAATTTTTAAAGGACTATTTTGTGTTTCTTTGTGAACCGTCAGATTATTTTTAATCAATGGTTGTGTGTGTGTATTTTTCTATCCATGTGAACCTATTTTACACCAATCAGCACACACTTGTGAACTCTATAAATAACACCCTTTGGGTCTCATTTTTAAGAGGCTGAGAAAATTATTTTTGTGGCCAAAATTTCTAGTGAGCGTGAGAGATAGAGAATAAACCAGAATAATTTTTTTCATCTTCTCAAGGGTTGATTTCTATTCAAAACAAAAATGAAGATTGGACATCTCTCATTCTAAATCTTCACTTACGATTTTTCAAGAGTATATAATTTTTGTAAGTGATTTCTCTCATCTTTATGTATTTTATTTAGATCAAAATTTAGATCTAATTTTTGTAGACAACACACACTTGATTCACGAAATTAATTTTTTTGTGTGAATATTTTGTTTGTATCTTGTTTGTAAGATCTTGAATGTTTTTTTAAGCATTTTGTTTTAAAACATATTTTTCAAAAAAAATATTTTGATAATATTCAGATATATATTGTTTGTGGTTTAGAAAGTTAAACCTAAATTTTTGTGAGAACTAATTTGTGAAGATTTCATATCTGGACTAAATATTATTTTCTTGAGTATTTAAGACTATTTTGGACTAATCTGATTTTTTTGTAAAAATAGCCTTGATAAGTTTTTAGATTAAAACCTGATTTAATCTAATATAAGTTTTTTGAAAAATAAGTTGTGAATATTTGACTTTGTGATTTTATTGATTATATTTGAAGTCATTATTTCTGTGAATATGATTTCTTGGTCTTTGAAGTGATTTCAGGATTATTCATATGCATATCACTTAGAAATCAATCACTACACAACACTTATTCACTTAGACACTTTTTGATGTGTATATATTAGATCAAATCTGATTGTTCTATTTTTTAGAAAAGAGAAAAGTAAAGTTTGAGAACTTTGTGTTAAATCAAGAAAGGTTGATTTAAACAAGAGAACAGGACATAAGAGTTGTTGTTGATATCTAGGAGAAAGATGTATTGTTGCATTGCATTCGATTGTACCATTAAGTGTGGGTGTGTCATCTAGAATAGAACACCGTACACAAATACTTCACTAAGAACTAGGACACAATAGGCACTGAGACAACCTGCGCTAAAGAAACTAGAGGGGAGGCTGAGACGTGAAGAAAGGAAAGTGAACAAGAGATGCATTGTGAGGATAATTGCGGAAGAGCAACCAGAGCGGAGAGAATCTTGGTCGAGATAGGTAATAGCTTGTATTGATTTATCTAGATTTGAGTCTTGTTGCATGTTTATATAATCGTTCCTATTTCGTTTGGTTTTAGTGAAAGTAGACTAGGTTGACTCTTAGGAGAGTCCGTCATTTTTCCCGGGGAAGGGTTTTTGCGATGTTAAATAAATACCGCGTGCTTTATATTTTTCGCATATCACCTCACACGAAGAAGTAGGTTTAAATAAATAGAAACTCGCCTAAAAACTGAATAGGTTATTATTTTGTAAATCACCTAGATTTAACAAGTATAATAATTTGGACTTTTAATTGACTTTGGAAAGTAAAATTATTTTCATAAAGTTAGCGATTCAAGAAAAGTTTGAATTGGTCCCTCCTAGAATAACCGATAAAACTCGTAGGTAAATTACGTTTAATCGACAATCGTTTACTTCCGCATATAGTCTTCTTGGGCATCGTGGGTGATTTCAAGTGGTATCAGAGATAGACTTTAAAAAGATCTATTTTCAAAACTTTTGTCAAACTCTTTTTACCTTATTTTAATGGAAGATTCTAGTCAGTTGCTCAGGTTAGGAAATTTCAATTGACCTCCTATTTTCGATGGCACGAATTTTCCCTGTTGGAAAATTAGAATGCTAGCATTCATTCAAGGCACATTAGGAGATGATGTTTAGGATTTGATTGAAAATGGTTTTAGGCACCCCACTACTCCTATAACAGAAGGTATCACTATTTTTAGAAAACTTAGAACATCCGAATTAAGTGTTGATCATAAAAAGATAAGCAATTTCAATAATAAGGGCATAAATACGATTTTCACGAGTGTGAGTGAAAATGAATTGAAACATATATGTCACTGCACTACTAGTAAGGGCGCTTGGGACACTTTAGTAATTGCACACGAGGGTGACGATAGAGTAAAGCAATGTAAAACAAAATTGTTGGTTCAACAATACAATATGCTAGTTATGAACGATAATGAATCATTTCATAATTTTTATATGCGTTTGACTAATATCAATACCCAATTGCATGCGAATGGTATTGAATATTCTGATAAGGATGTGTGTTGTAAAATTTTGAGATCCCTTTCCCCTAGATTTGATCATAAACGTTATATCATAGAAGAGATTAATGATCCATCTCTCACGCATGAATTGCTAAGTTCTAAATTGAGAACTATGGAACTTGAATCAGCCTTTAGGAAGACTCTCACATCTTATGCTAAGAATGAGTCGACTAATACTTCTAAAGTTTCTTTTAAAACTGCCTATCATAATAAAAATAAGCATAAGGTAGTTAAACAACAATCTGAGTCTGATGATGACTTTGATGTGGAATCAGATGAAATTGATAAGATTGACAATCAACTTGTTGTTATGTCCTCTCAATTTAAGAAACTTTTGGAGAAAAGAAATGATATTTCTAAGAGACATACGCAAGTGAATAAACAATCTAGTCAGTTCACCCGACACCATAATAGAACATCAAAGCAAACTTTTGATTATGATATTAGAAGTAGTAAGGTTGATAAATCTGAATTGGCTTGTCACAATTGTGGGAAACTCGATCACTTTATTGTTCAGTGTTGGTCTAAGCCACAGTCCAAGCATTCTAAACAACACAAGGCGCGCATAACAAAAACTTGGGGTGACTCTTCTAATTTTTAATCAGAAGATAACCAAGGAAATTTTGAATCAAATTGCCTTGCATTTTATGAGAAGTCTATGAGTGTTGCGAAGACATGTACTTAGCAGGAATGACTGATTTCGAAGATGATTCTCATTATGATGAAGTACTTGATTTGATTGATGCTTCTAAATCTGTGTTAGCTAGACAACTTTTTATGCTTGAAATAACTGCTCTGTTTGATGCTAAACATGCTTTATATGATTCTAAATCTGATGATAGTAACAATTAACACATGGAAACTAATGAGCATGAAAATTTTATTGGCTATGATGATTACTCAGAATTATATGTCAGGACCTTGAAAAAGAGACAAGAATTGTCGAATTTGGTTAAAATTCTTAGTGAGACCTTAGAGAATCAGTATAAGATTGTTCAACAAAATTCTATTGAAATGAGCAATGTCAAAACTAATTTTAAAAAATTGTCACTTGATTTTAAATTTCAGAGTACGAATTTAAATGAAAATTTGTCTTCTCTTGAAGAAAAATATAATGAAGCGCTTTTGAAAGTTTAAAAATCCAAACAAGTTTGTGAGACATCCTTCGAAATGTGTCGTTGTCATGATATAAAATGTTTTGACCTTGACAAACTGCTTGCTGAACAACGATATATTGGTGATACTACAGGATTTGGATATGAGGGTCCTCTTGAAAAACTTAATACAAGTAGACCAATCTTCTTTGTAAAAGACCAAGAAGAAATGGATCTTCCGTTGGAAAGTAAGTTGACTGAAAAGGATAAAGGAAAACAAGTTTTAATTGAAAGTGATCATAAAAGTGACATTGAAAATTTCATAGAGAACTTTATAGGACCGTCTACGTCAAATTATTGACCTCCTGCCAAGAGACACCATAAACCTCCAAAGCCATTTATTCGTAATGAATTTATTTAGCATGTAGAGGGAAAACATTACAATTCAGACCTACCTACTTCTAGAAAATTTTGTACTAGGTGTGATGTTTTTGGTCACCAAAACTGGGAATGCCTTAGTAATCATAAAAAAGATGCTCATTTGGATTAGGACTTGTGACTTGAGACCTCAAATGGATTTTTTAAAGTCAAAGAAATTACCAACTAGTTTATGTTACGCTTGCAAGAGTGAGAAAATCATTAAGTCTCCTCACGAGAAGGTTAAGGACTTAAACACCTCCACACCCTTAGATTTATTCAATGGTGGGGGAGGAGAGTTTTATCAAAATGGAATTGCCAAGTATTGTGACGCTAATGATATTCTTACCAGTTTAATGCTCCAAAAACTCAAACAAATTAGGGTAGTTCCTTCTATTGCTTGTGATTTTCAGCTTGTTGATATGCTGTCTATGCCTTATGATAATCCTTGTTTAGAAGTAACTCAACATTTGATTGGAGATATGGTACTTAAATATTATCTTTTATTTATATTGCATCTTGATTACTAGATATCCAAGGTTTTAGGATAAATATATCTACTAATATTCGGTATCTCTTAAAGCCATGTTTAATGTAGGAGACGCTTAATTTGCAGTTTATAAACACTTACTAGTTTTTCTTCTTACCATTGTTTAATTTAGCCAAAATGGGGGAGAATTGAGTGCATATTCTTATCTTGTGTTGTTGATATTCTTCATACATATTATGTTTTGTTATTTCTTGTGCATGTAATTCTGTCATTTTAATATTTTGGAAGAGCAAATGCTACTAACTTGTTTTCTCGGCAGAAAGTGTATTTATGTTTTGCAGGAATTCTCGTCGGTCTTATTGAGTTATGTCTTTTCTTTTCTAGGATGGGTGGGTAGTTAGATACTATTTTGTATAGGACTTTTTAGGAATTATTTTACCTTAGTATACCATTTGATGTACTCAAAGGTTTGGTCAAAATTAGTCCAATGGGGGAGTTTGAAGGTACCTATATAGAGCACACCTATGGTTTTATTTCTGTGCTTTAGCTATATAGACCTTCATCTAGTTGGAATTGAATTTTGATAAAATATTTTTGTAATTAGGATTGCGTCTCGCACATCGACGCCAAGCTCTCTATGATCGCCTACATCAAATGAGCTCTTGAATCAGTCCGGCATTTCAGAAAAGGTAATTTTCATATTTTATGTCTCGTATGATTTATTCTGTCACGCAGGACACGACACCATGTTGCATTTGCATTTCATTTATCATATCTTATGATAGTGATGGGTTTCGTTATAATAAAACAAATTGAGTTCAAAATTTTAATTTTAAGTTTTTAAAAGAATTAATATTTTTGTGAAAATAAATTTTTGACACTAAATATTTTTAAGAATAAAATTTGCAGAATTAATTTTTGAAGTTAAAAATATTTTAGTGGAACTATTTTAAAATTTATTTTGAAATTTATCATTTAACATTTTTTTAAATAAAAATTTCAGATTTTTTTAAGGTTGCATGTGCGTGTCATATATATATAGTATGTTTGTATATGCGTGGTCATTCGTATTAGCTGTTAGTTTTATAAAGTGTAAGTACTAGGAGATTTGTCCCTTAATTATAATCGATTGCACTAGTTATTCCCGATTTCACTTTAGCATGGCCCTTAGCTGTTACTATAGCCTGTATTGGCGTATTCCCCATTTTAAGTCTGTTGGTGTATCTTTTTGGTTGAGACGATTTGACAGCCTCTTTGTTGTTTGACAATACTGCCCACGTTTTTTTAACAACTAAAGAATGTTCTCGTTTTTCCCAAAACGACATCGCATACCTTTTGTTTACAACGGTAACAATTCAAATATGGTTTACAGCTGGCACCTATTTTAAAACGGCATCGTATTGTGGCACATGATTTGTTTTGTTTGTTACAGTTTACATAACACGTGCCAAATTTTTGAAGGACTATTTTGGGTTTCTTTGTGAACTGTCGGATTATTTTTAATCAATGGCTATGTGTGTGTATTTTTCAATCAATGTGAACCTGTTTTACACCAATCAACACACACTTGTGCACTCTATAAAAATCACCCTTTGGGTCTCAATTTTAAGAGTTTGAGAAAATTATTTTTGTGGCCAAAATCTGTCAAAATTTCTAGTGTGTGTGTGTGTGTGTGTGTGTGTGTGTGTGTCTGAGAGAGAGAGAGAGAGAGAGAGAATAAACCAGAATAATTTTTTTCATCTTCTCAAGGGTTGATTTCTGTTCAAAACAAAAATGAAGATTGGACATCTCTCATTCTAAATTTGCACTTACGATTTTTCAAGAGTATATCATTTTTGTAAGTGATTTCTCTCATCTCTATGTATTTTATTTAGATCAGAATTTAGATCTAATTTTTGTAGACAACACACACTTGATTCATGAAATTAATTTTTGTATGTGAATATTCTGTTTGTATCTTGTGTGTAAAATCTTGAATATTTTTTTAAGCATTTTGTTTTAAAACATATTTTTCAGAAAAATATTTTGATAATATTCAGATATATATTGTTTGTGGTTTAGAAAGTTAAACCTATTTTTTTGTGAAAACTAATTTGTGAAGATTTCATATATGGACTGAATATTATTTTCTTGAGTGTTTAAGACTATTTTGGACTAATCTGAATTTTTTGTAAAAATAGTCTTGATAAGTTTTTAGATTAAAACCTTATTTAATCTAATATAAGTTTTTTGAAAAATAAGTTGTGAATATTTGACTTTGTGATTTTATTGATTATATTTGAATTCATTATTTCTGTGAATATGATTTCTTGGTCTTTGAAGTGATTTCAGGATTATTCATATGCATATCACTTAGAAATCCATCACTACACAACACTTATTCACTTAGATACTTTTTGATGTGTATATATTAAATCCACTCTAATTGTTCTATTTTTGAGAAAAGAGAAAAGTAAAGTTTGAGAACTTTGTGTTAAATCAAGAAAGGTTGATTTAAACAAGTGAACACGACATAAGAGTTGTTGTTGATATATAGGAGAAAGATATATTGTTGCATTACATTCGATTGTATAATTAAGTATGGGTGTGTCATCTAGGATAGAACACCGCACACAAATACTTCACTAAGAACTAGGACACAATAGGCACTGAGCCAACCTGCGCTAAAGAAGTTAGAGGGGAGGCTGAGATGTGAAGAAAGCAAAGTGAACAAGAGATGCATTGTGAGGATAATTGCGGAAGAGCAACCAGAGCGGAGAGAAGCTTGATCGAGATAGGTAATAACTTGTTCTGATTTATCTTGCTTTGAGTCTTGTTGCATGTTTGTATAATCGTTCCTATTTCGTTTGGTTTTAGTGAAAGTAAACTAGGTTGACTCTTAGGAGAGTCCGTCATTTTTCCCGGGGAAGGGTTTTTGCAACGTTAAATAAATACCACGTGCTTTACATTTTTCGCATATCACCTCACACGAAGAAGTAGGTTTAAATAAATAGAAACTCGCCTAAAAACTGAATAGGTTATTATTTTGTAAATCACCTAGATTTAACAAGTATAATAATTTGTACTTTTCATTGACTTTGGAAAGTAAAATTATTTTCATAAAGTTAACAATTCAAGAAAAGTTTGAATTGGTCCCTCCTAGAATAACCAGTAAAACTCGTAGGTAAATTACGTTTAATCGGAAATCGTTTACTTCCGCACATAGTCTTCTTGTGCATCGTGGGTGCTTTCACTTACAATATTGTACAAGATAAATATGAGTCACACACTGGCCAATAAAAAGCTAAGGGAGTTCCTTGTACAACTCAACATCTTTATATTACTAGAAATAAAAACCTCTTAGGATAAAAGGGGATGTAATTTCGAACTTTGAGAGAAATTAATAAGAACTGATAACTTTCTTCATGGGTGTAGGCAGATATCGAACCACGTAAATTTTTGTGTTGTGAGCATTTCATTATTTATTCCCTGTAATTTGGGAATGCCTTAGTGTAATTAATTGCACTCACAATATGCTATATGCTTTTCATGCATAAATGTACTTTAAAAAATTGCACTTAAAAGTATAGGTTTTAAGTTAAAAATATTTTGAAAAACCTGTCATGGTTCGTTGGATCATGAAAGTTTGGTTACATGGAAATTAGGTTACGTGAAACTATGAGAAAATATCAAAAGGAGACATTTTCTAGTCATCAGCATAACCTTTTTCACTCGAGGTTAGGAAGTTTCGTTTCGTTGAAGAATGATTTATTGGTGCTTCTTAGTCGCATGTATTATTCATGACCTTTTTTCTGGTTTTTCTCTTTAAAAATGCATATTTTGTTGGTAGCACATTTTGACAACTATGCACTATATCACCTGAAACTTTGTGAAAACCTCTTTTTCGACCATACCTTTTGTCTAGAATTTTTTTACCTTTTTTGTGGACATGAATCACCTAGAGCTATGAGAACTTGTGGCCACATATTTGGTTTGGATATTTATTGAATTTTCTTCTCCCAAACAAGTAAAGTTGGATATTTTTAAAGATGTTAATTTTTTAGAGCTAGAGTTTCTTATAGATAAAAAAGCATTGAGTGTTTTTTAGATAAACTTGCTTTAATTAGAGTTTAAATTTATTTGAAATTTGATTACTTCTTTTCAAGAATCGAATAAATATTTACTAAATTTATTCTTGAGGGAGTTTAAAATTTTGATATCTAAAAAAGACCTGTGATTTTATTGTTGATACCAAATTTAGTCTGCTGACATGGCTCAATAAAGTGAAGACACGTGGCAATCTACGTAGAAACAACAAACACTTCCGAGGAACTCACATGCTCCGAGGAACCATACTACATCGAGGAACACAGATTCCCCGAGGAACTCATACGCTCCGAGGAACAAGAACTCTCCGAGGAACTCTTGAGTACCGAGAAGCTTAGGCGGTCCGAGCAACTCAGGCGATCCGAGCTGCACCTCGAACAAAGCATTAATAGCAGGATAACCAACAGTTTGCCTGTTCATTAAATGCTTATCATTCAGACGCATACGCTTAAGGGGCATTGAATGTATTACCCTTTCATATGTACATCATTTAATGTATTACCCTTTCACATTACAACGAACCCTCTACAACGAACTTTTGTTAAGTGTTAGACAAAAGGCTGGTGAGAGCACCAGAGATTATATAACTCGTTTTAATAACGAGAAACTTGAAGTCATTGATTACGAGGAGAAGACATCGATTACCGCCTTGATGAGTGGACTACTGCCCAACAAGTTGTACTACACTTTGGCCAAAGATCCACCTAGAACCATGTCAGACCTGATGGGAAAAGCGTCCAAGATTATGAATGCCGAGGAAGCTATGGCTGCGAAGAAGAATATGGATGCCAAAGAAACCAAGGTTGAAAGTGATAAAGCTAAAAAGAAAGAGCATAAGAGCAATGGTAATGACAAACATTCAAGAACTAGATCGGTATGGGACGCAATGAAGAAATTCGATAATTATACTCCTTTGAATAAGGATATCAACCATGTTCTAGAAGAAATCAAGAATAACGAGGAATTAAACTGGCCAGAGAAAATGAAGGCAGACCCTGACAAGAGGAATAAGGCAAAGTTTGTGAGTTTTATAAAGATCATGGCCACATGACCAAAAATTGCATAGCTCTTCAGAATGAGATTGAAACACTCATCAGACGAGGAAAGCTGGCAAAGTACGTTGATCGTGGAAGCGAAAGAAGGAACAATGACCGAACAAGAGAGAGGTCTAGATCTCCTCATCGAGCAGAGGAGAATAAGAAAAGAAACCATGAAGTTGATCCAGAAGACGAACCCGATCTTCCCAAGAGACTAAGGTAGCCAGAACGAGAGGTATTTTCCATACGCTTTGGGTTATTTGACTGTAATGTTATAACAGGTGGAGATGCAGGAGGAGGAGACCTTACTTCCGAGAGAAAAGCTTACCTCTGTGAGGCTCAAGCTTGCTCGTACATTCAACGAATAAATCTAGCTGAGGAGGATCGCCCGAGAAAGGTGAACAAAGAGAAGTTGGTAATTGGGTTCTCAAAGAATGACCTTGCAGGTGTTCTGTATCCTCATGATGACCCATTGGTGATCAATATGAGAATGAAGGAGGTAATAATTTCAAGAGTACTGGTCGACAATGGTAGCTCGGCAGACATCATGTTCTACTCGTGCTTCGATAGTTTAAATCTAAAGCTATCTCAACTGGAGCCTTATCATAGACCCCTCCTCAATTTTGCTGGCGAGAAAGTATTTCAACTTGGGATGATCAAGTTGGATATATTCATTGGTACATGGCCTGCTTGTCAAACAGAAAGAATACGCTTCTTCGTGATGGATAAGAATGTTTAATCATCATACAATATCATCATGGGAAGAGTAGGATTGAAGAAATTTGAGGCTGTACCATCTACAGTGCATCAATGTCTAAAGTTTCCAACAAATTTTGGAGTAGGAGTTGTGAAAGGTGACCAGAAAGTAGCTCGGGAATGCTATTATTCATCCGTCGAGCAAGAGGAACTGGAGGAATCAACGAAAAGACTATTACTTATCAAGTGGATGAAGGGGGAGAAATTGAAGCATTGGATCCTAGAGATGAGTCACAACTCGTGAAGGGTAGAGTGATGGAAGCTACTGAAAACATCATTCTGGACGACGAGCACCCTGAATGAACTACTCAAGTCGGTTCGTCGTTGGAAGCCTCACTAAAACAGGAATTGATAACTTTCCTTATAAGAAGAAAGCAAAATTTTGCGTGGAGTCATGAGGATATGCCCGGAATAGATCCAAATTTCTTATGTCACGAACTCAATGTGAATAAGGAAATCAAGCCAGTGAAGCAGAGAAGAAGAGTGTTCAGCCCCGAGAAGAATCAAGCTATACAGGAAGAAGTCGAGAAGCTCCAGAAAGCTTGCTTCATTGAAGATGTTAAATATCCAGACTGGTTTGCCAATGTGGTGATGGTAAAGAAGAAAAACAACAAGTGGAGGATGTGTGTAGACTTCACCGACCTCAACAAAGCATGCCCAAAGGATCACTTTCCATTACCCCGAATTGATCAACTGGTGGATGCTACCTCGGGACATGAGCTGCTGAGCTTCATGGATGCTTATTCTGGCTACAATCAGATTAAAATGAAACCTGAAGACAGGGAGAGTACTTCTTTCATTACCCCTAGGGGAACTTATTGTTATAATGTTATGCCTTTTGGTTTGAAAAATGCAGGTGCGACATATCAGAGGCTGATGAACAAAGTCTTCGCTGAACAAATCAATTGCAATATGGAAGTCTATGTTGACGATATGCTGACAAAGAGCAAGAAAGCTGCCGATTATCTAGTTGACTTAAGTCAGACTTTTGATCAACTAGATAAATATCAAATGAAGCTGAACCCGACGAAGTGCATATTTGGAGTACGAGAAGGCATATTTCTCGGATACATTGTCAACCAACTAGGCATTGAGGCAAATCCTGAAAAGATCAAAGCTCTATTAGGGCTGCGATCTCCAACGACGAAGAAAGAGGTGCAAAGTCTTACAGGACGAGTAGCAGCACTCAACAGATTTGTATCGCGAGCAACTGATCGATGTCTCCCATTCTTCAAGACACTCCGAAAGACTTTTAAGTGGAATGATGAATGTGAGAAGGCTTTTCAAGACTTGAAGAAATATTTGGGAGCACCTCCACTGTTGTCCAGGCTGGGAATGGGAGAAAAATTGTACTTGTATCTAGCAGTATCGGAGAATGCAGTTAGCTCGGTGTTGATAAGAGTGGAGAATGGAGTACAAAAACCAATCTATTACACAAGTAAGGCCTTCCGAGGAGCAGAGATCAGATATCCAAGGCTGGAAAAGTTAGCAATGGCGCTGATTGAGGCGAGTAGGAGAATGAGGCCGTACTTTTAGGCTCATACTATAATCGTATATACTGATATGCCGTTGAGGCAAGCCCTTCATAAACCAGAAAAATCAGGGAGATTGATGTACTGGGCAATAGAGCTCGGAGAATACGATATAGTCTATGAACCCAGATCATAACTTAAAGGGCAAGTTGTAGCGGATTTTATAGTAGAGTTTACCTATCCTGATACCCCCGATGAGAAAAAGCTGCTTGCTGATCAACCTGTGGATGTTACAGGATCATCAAATTCGAGCTCAGACCAACTTCGGTTGGTAAAAGGGCAAGAAAAGATGATCGACGAAGAGCAAGAAATATCAGGGGAGGATGAAAGGAAGCAACGAATATTTCACCGAGGAACTCTGTCAGATCAGAAGTTTGAAGACGAGTTACCTATATGGAGGCTATATGTAGATGGCTCATCTTGCACGACAGACAGTGGGGCAGGGATAGTTTTGAGCACTCCGGACGAGGTCGACATGGAATACGCCCTACGTTTACAATTCAAAGCTTCCAATAATGAGGCTGAGTATGAGGCCATGATTGCAGGTTTTAATTTGGCAAATATTATGGAGGCGCAACAAATTATTGTCTTCAGTGATTCTCAATTAATTGTAAATCAAATGTTGGGAATATATGCAGCCAAAGGAGAATTAATGATCAAGTACCATGCAAAGGTGATGGAGCTGGTATCAGAATTTGCTGCTATTCAGCTGGTCAGAATGCCAAGAATGGAGAATGCAAGAGCAAATGCCCTAGCTCGATTAGCATCAGCTACTCGTACCGAGCTACGAAGAATAATTCCAATTGAAGTTTTAGCTGGTCGGAGTATAGATGAAAATTTGACGATGAACTTTATCACCCTTGATTTAGGACCATCTTGGATGGATCCCATCAGGGCATATATTGAGGAGGGAGAATTACCAATTGACAAGCTCCCAGCCAAGAAATTGAAGTTTAAAGCTGCTCGGTATGTATTAACTAATGGTGTTCTATATAGACGAGGAATTATGGCAGGTTTGCAAAGATGTGTACATCCCTTCGAGGTGAAAGATTTAATTGAAGAGATCCATGAAGGGTCCTGGGGAGCCCATGTAGCAGGTCGGACGCTTTTGCAAAGGATGATGATGCAGGGATATTACTGGCCGACGATGAGGGCTGATTGTATAGCCTATGCCAAGAAATGTGACAAGTGCCAACGCTTCTCCTCCATTCGAAGAACTGCACAAGCATTGTTGACACACATCACTTCCCCTTGGCCGTTTGCCATGTGGGGAATAGATTTGGTCGGACCACTGCCAATGACCAGAGGAAGGTTCAAATACCTCATCGTCGCAGTGGATTATTTTACTAAGTGGGTGGAAGCTGAGCCTCTTATTGATATGACGTACGAGAAGGTGTACCAATTTATTTGGAAGAACATCATTTTTCGATATGGTCTTCCTCATGCTTTCATCACAGACCATGGAACATAATTTGATAACGAGGAGTTCGCTGCCTATTATCATCAATCAAATGTGTTGAAGATCCACTCAGCACCAGGCCATCCTCAAAGCAAAGGACAAACTGAAGTGACAAATAGAACACTGCTAAATGGCTTGAAGAAAAGACTGGACGATGCGAAAGCAAATTGGATCAACGAGTTACAGTCAGTACTGTGGGCTTACCGAACTACTCCCCGAGTAGCAACTGGAGAATCTCCATATATGCTAGCGTTTGGAAGTGAAGCTGTTATACCTGCCGAGTTGGGCCTCCCAACACACAGGGTACTGAACTTCAATTCCCCTGTCAGCGACTTAATGAGAAGATTGGATTTAGACCACTCGAGGAAGTTAGAGAAGAAGCAGCCATCAAAAATGCTGCATACCAACAACGAACAGCTCTATTCTACAATAAGAGGGTGAAGAAGTGCGACCTGAAAGAAGGAGACTATGTGCTGAAGAAAGTAATTTAAAAGCACAACAAACTGGAGGCAAACTGGCATGGACCATACCGAGTTACAGAAGTTGTTCGACCAGGAACTTACCGAATATCAACTTTAGAAGGGGAGGAGTTTAAGAATGCATGGAACGCAGAGCACCTGCGCAAGTATTATCAATGATGTGGAATTTCTCCTTTTATTGAAAGTTTTTCGGGGAATACTAGTGCTACACACTACTCGGCGAAACTCGGCAAAACTCGGGCTACTCAAAAATTTTCTCGAAAACGCTAGCTAAGGTTGGTCGAAAAACAAATGTATTCCTCCGGGAAGTAAAGCTACCTATATTCCTCCGGGAAGTAAAGCTACCTATATTCCTCCGAGAAGTAAAGCTACCTGTATTCCTCCGGGAAGTAAAGCTACTTGTATTCCTCCGGGAAGTAAAACTTGTATTCCTACGGGAAATAAAACTATATGTTCCTCGGGAAGTAAAAGTATTCCTAAAAATGCCAACTTATGTCGGTTAGGAAGTAAATATATTCTCGAAAAGGCCAACTTGAGTTGGTCGGGAGGTAAAATTATTTCAAAAAGTGCTAAAAGTTGCTCGCAGAGGAAAAATCCACTAACTATGGCTGGTCGGGGATAAAAACCCACTAACTGTAGTTGGTCAAAAAGAAAAATTTACCGACCTTGGTTGGTCGTAAACATTTTATGAATACGAGAAAATGATCAAGCAAAATTATTGATACTCGTGACTTTTTAAAATTATTAGTAAGTTGGTCGAGGAATAACTTAGTAATTTTTTATAATGACTACCACTAATTCGAGCTAGTCGACAATAAGTTGATCGACAAACAACACAAAACAACACAATATTGTATCTTTTTAACAGACATACATGCACAAATGTAAAGTATTTTACAAGACAATAGCAATTAAGATTGCGAACAAAAATAAAAGTCTTTCATTAAATCAAAAATAAACTACATTGAGAATTAAATGTATACAAATTTATTACATCAAAATTCCTACTCTATTGGTTTCTTCCCCTCTGCTTTTGTAACAGGTTCCTCGCCAGCAGGCGGATCATTTAAAGCAAGATGAGAATTTATAAAGTTCAAATCTTTTAACATCCTGATATTCATCACGGATGGTCGATCTAGGAGGTGCTCAGGACGAGATATCTCGACATTTGAATGGAGATTGTAGTCGTCGAGATATTTGGAAATTAAGCATTGAGGGATGGCCCGAGCAGGGATCCAACTCATATCGAGCTTGAATGGTGGCACTGGAAGGTCGAGCAGCCTAGGATTATGGTAATCCCATAGGTAATGACCCTGTTCCAATTGCAGCACACCTAAGGCATTCAACCAGCCTTGTTTATAGCCCTCATTATTGGCATTCTGGATACGGTCGTCCAAATGGTAGAGAGCCTCGTTGTACCCAGCCATCCAGAACTCCCTGGGTTGTTTGTGAAACTGATAGGTCAATCTTTCTAGTTGTTCGTGGAGATTTTTTATGAAGAGTTCCTTATTCTCCAGGACAGAATTTTGTGTAGAATGCTGCTCTTCCAGGTCCCTGATCTTCTTTGACATTTCAGCCAACGCCTGGTTCTTCGCCATTAATTGGAAGGCCTGGTTCTCTAAGGCAGATTGAGTCCTCTGTTCCTCGACAGGAATCTGAGCTGCTCTTGCTCGTCCCCGAGAAGCTCTTGCTCGTCCATGAGAAGATGTAGAGGGTCCAGCTCTCTTCAAGGTCTCCAATTCGTCCCTCAAGTTGGCATTCTCGACCTCCAAGAACGAGAATCCCTCATTAGTTACTGGGATCAAGGCTTTTGAAGTGGAAGCTGCAGACTTCAACTGTGACAACTCTCTTTGCAGGTTATTATTCTCTTGCTCTAATAATTCAGCTATTTGTCTGCACTCCTCGACTTCAGCCCTCAGAGTTCTCTCCCTCACATCATAGCCAACAAAACGCTTCTCGTATCCCTTGTCAGCATTGAGTTGCTGATACTTTTTCTCATACCCCTCGTGCAAAAAGGCAGTGGATTCTTTGTATTGTTGCTGAAGGTCTTTAAGAGTGCCTTGGAGATCCTCGATCATATCATAATAAGCTACATTATTGGCCACTGCATGATCAAGCAGACACTTCAAGTATTGGAAGGCCTCAATTGCCTGTTTTGAAGCATCTTGGCCGAGGATGTCGACGATTTGTGCTGCACTCAGATCCGTGTGACCAACTTTAAAGTATTCATTGCATTGCCTCAACAGCTTTGTATCGTGAGCAGATAATAATTCCATCCTGGACAAAAACTAGTAGAGGAAGAAAAAGCAGTAATCAATAATCAAAACAGAGCATGAAGAAGAGACAACAGTATGAATAAACACAAGTTCAAGTTTTATTATATCATAAAGGTTAGAAGTATAAGGTTCATGGTTACATGTTAAGGATTACATTTGTTAAAGAAAAATAAAATAGAGAAATCCGAACAACTCTACGCCTTTTCCTTGTCTCCCAAAACTTTCTCGAGAGGATGGGGCGAGGAAGTAGGTTGCTCGGATGGAGCAGATAGTGGTTAGGGAAGTGCTGGAATTTGCTCGGAGGAAGTTGCAGGTAGTTGAAGTTCCTCGTCAGTGGGATGGATAGTCGAGGGAAGAGAAACCTGATCTCTCATCACCATGGAAGACTCTTCGGAGGCAGCTTCGTCCTCTTCTTCGTCTTCAGGAGTTGGAGGGGGACCAGGGATGTGTCGCTGAAAGAGTTCGTAATTTTCATCCACTTTCATCTCTTGTAGAGTAGCGACCCATCCATCCCTAAAGTACTTGAGGCTGCCATATTCTACTTGTGACATCATGGCAGCCAAGCCCTTGTTCCACCCCTTGTCCCAGCCAGCGCTGAAAGACTTCTTCACAGTCAGTTTTCTCTTTAACTTCTCTGAGGAAAGCTTCTCTGACAGAAGGTTTTCAGCAGTCTTTAATTTATTCTCAACCTCCTCCTTCTGTCGATTTACCTCACGAAGCTGACCCAACTCTTTCTCAGCAACCTTGAGCTTATTCTCAAGCTCTCCAGCATTTTTGAGCTTCTTGTCAAGCTATTTATTTTTCCCTTCCAAGTACTTTATTCTCTTCTCCAACTCCTTGGAGACTTCAACAACTTGAGCTTTCTCCTGCTCAGTGGAGGTAAGTTTCTTCTCCCATATTGCCTTACCAGCTTCGTACTTCAGACGAGAATCTTCCAAAGACTGCCTCAGGCCCACCAGAGCTTCCTCTACACCAGACGAGGAGCTTAAAGCTTTAATAGCTTCATCCTTCTTCAAAATTGTATTGAAGCAGCTCACCAACTATGAAAAGAAAATGAAAGCAAGTCAGAGACAGATATAACAAGGGAAAGAGGAAAAGTTCAAAGTAAAAGGACTTACAGAAGCAATGTGGCGAGCTGCCAAAGAGGTAACCATATCCCGAGAATGGTTTTCTTCGATACCTTGGATCTCGGGAATGATCCAAGTCTTCACCAAGCTCATGGCAGAGCTCGAGAGAACGAAAGTGGGAACTCCACTAGTCGGGGGTTGAGAGATGGTGTCAGCCAAATTGACCGAGGAGCTCTTCTTCAGCTTCCTCGAGGGAGCAGGAATAGATTCAACCAAGGAGGAACTCTTGGTCGGTGATATTACAATCACTTCTCCTGGAGCAGCAGACTTGCTCGGAGCCACTTGGGGCTTCTCGACAACCTTCACAACAGGGGCAACCGAGGAAGGTGCATCAGTTTTCTTTGTCCCCTCCCCTGGGACGTCAATCTTACTTCTTTTTGCCTCTCCAGCACCAGAGGCATGTTTCTCAAAAAGGGTGGGAGGTCTTCTCTTCTTCATCCTTTCACTTAAAGGAATGTGTGACTCAGGCGAGGAACTGGTAGAAGCTGGTAATGGTTCTACTTCACTTATCACCGGACGAGCAGTGAAAGAAGTGGTGTAGCTCTTGTACTGCAGCAGATTCGAGGCTGACCTAATGTGCTCGTCAGCAACACTCTGATGCAAACTCCAGATAAGTTTTAAGTGCCTTATATTCACGTCTGCTTCTTTTGGACACTTTCTTTTGCTATCAACTGCAAATAAATAAACATTAAAATATCAGTGGCACATTTTATCAAACATAGAAGAAGCATAATTTCAAAATAAATAAAATGAAATAAAAATAACCTATCCCATTGCCATAGGGAGGGCATCTGGGACCCTGATACACTTCATCCCCAGATAAAGGAGCATGTTGCCAATTTTTTATAACAACTCCGTGCTCAAAATGTCCCTATTGGCATCCGGGAGATTGACCACTAAAGCCCTATTTAAAAATCTAGTTTTTAAATAAAAAGTGTTATCACCCACTGCCCATCTATAACAAAACATGATTTCTGAAATTCCTATGCGAGTTCCATGAATTTGATTTAACCTATGAACCCCATTAACTATCCTCCATGTATTGGAGGCTATTCTTGCAGGAACAACGTCAAAATATTGACAAAATTCCAGACATAGAGAATTGGGTGGAAAAGAAAATCCGCACTCAGCAACAAAGAGACTGGGGAACCAATGTCCTTCAGCCAAACGAAAATAGTCAAAAGGCTCAGAAAGCTCTTCCAGAACAACCCATGAGGGAATAGAAAAATCATAGCGAAATTTATCAAAAGATTCAACAGGGTAAACCATGATGAATAAAGGAAATGAAGAAGAAGGAAGAACATCTTACAGAAAAAGAGTGGATCTGTTGACAACGAACGATGAAAAGGATGAACGCACAAGAGAGTAAGACAATGAAAAATTCGAAGATGCAAATTTGAAAAAGTAGAAGACGATGGGATTGTCTATGACGCTTAAATACTACGCCTTGGGAAACGGTAAAGTAATGATTACAAAAAGAAACGATTACGCTACCGGCGGCTAGAAGGACAAAAAGTACGCGGAGATCGAGGCGGTTATAAAAATTCAAAAAAAAGCCTGATTCTACGAATTTGGAAGGAGAAATAAATACAAAAGACTCCTAAATTTCAGGATGGCCATTTAAAACTACTATATTCCGAGAAAGAATGTTCCACACTCCTCAAAGTTCGAACTATGAAACATTGGGGGCTTCTGTTGATACCAAATTTAGTCTGCTGACATGGCTCAATAAAGTGAAGACACGTGGCAATCTACGTAGCAACAACAAACACTTCCGAGGAACTCACATGCTCCGAGGAACCATACTACAACGAGGAACACTGATTCCCCGAGGAACTCATACGCTCCGAGGAACAAGAACTCTCCGAGGAACTCTTGAGTACCGAGAAGCTTAGGTGGTCTGAGCAACTCAGGCGGTCCGAGCTTCACCTCGAACAAAGCATTAATAGCAGGATAACCAACAGTTTGACTGTTCATTAAATGCTTATCATTCAGACGCATACGCTTAAGGGGCATTGAATGTATTACCCTTTCATATGTACATCATTTAATGTATTACCCTTTCACATTACAGAGCCAGGGCTATAAATACATTGTACAATCCTCATTGTAGAGGGACCGGAATTTCTTGAAATAACTTGTAATCGAGAATTCCCATACTATCAGCAATACCATAACAGTGGACGTAGGTCATTCTTATAAGGCTGAACCACTTTAAAAATTATTTATCTCATTTATTTATCTGTGATTGAAAAATTAGATACTATCTAATTTTTTACATCAACATTATTTTGAGTGGGGGAAACACTTTTAAACATTTCCATAAAACACTACACCAAAACAGACGATCTGCAAGTGTTTTAAACACTTGAAAATCGGCGCGTTGCAAAAAAATTGCAAGTGTTCAGAACCGTTGCAAATGTCATTTGCAAGTGTTTATTGGGAACACATGTCCGTTCTGAATAACCGTTACAAAAAAATTGTAAATGTTCTTGACCCTTACAAATGAAACTTTTGCAAGTGTTGAGAACACTTGTAAAATTTAGCAAGCATTTTTAATTTGCAACAGTTATAAACATTTGTAAATTAATATATATATATTTTTTGCAACAGTTCAAAACACTTACAAATAATAATATGTAAGAAAAAAAATATTCCCTTTTGTAAGTGTTATGAACCATTGCATCAATTGAAATTTAAAAAAATTAAACTTTATCCACCACACGCCATCACCCTCATATATAGCAAACAATAAAAATGACTAAAAACATAATAATTATATATACAACTCTACAAGTTAACAATTTGATAAAAATAAGTGGAATTCATTTTCTCCGCGCGTGTTCACAATTTTTCCCATGAACTGCTCTCAAATACACTACACAATTAACAAGCTGCTGGGAAAACATTTCTTTCTTTTGCAAAATAAATACAAATATCTTAAGTAATATCACGATATATATTGTCAGATAGATATAAAATTTCTCAATTACAATACATAGCGATTAATAAAAAGAAAGTTGGTGGATATTATACTCCACTTAAAATGTATCTTACACATAGTGCTGTTGCACTTGCACGGAAGGACAATTGACTTTAGGATTATACATCAAATACATTGTGATACTAGATTCCCCCCTAAAAAATTAGTTTATACTTGAAACTTCTTGGAGGGGTCATGACTTCTCACTCTGTTGGCACACAAAAATTCTGAAAAATTAGTCCTCCCTCCCCCCCCAACACAAAAAAAAAATATCTACACAGTAAAGACAAAGATAGAGACATGAAACTTTGCCTTGAAGGCTCTTAAGAAAGAAAAAAAGGTTGAAGAATCTTACCGTGGGTAGGTTGTTTTTTCAGAATTTTTGTGTGCGCATAATGCAGACATCTATACTTGTGGGTTCTTGCCTTGAATCTCAACAATGAACTCACTATCCCGGCCATATGGTTCATCAATATGAGAATTGGAAAAGCACTTTTACTTTGCCTCGAGGCAACCAAGAAACAATGCAGAAGTCATATATCTATACATGGCCTAACCAGCTTGCACACCAACCAACGAATCAATTTAATAAATAATATTGTTACAAATACAATGTACTAAAAATTATATTTGTTCTACATCCGTTACAAGTTAAGGATTACGTCTGCATACCAAAAAAATACCAATATTTCGAGGGTTGATTGCTTTGCCCTGTCGAGCCTTGGAATGGCTAAAAGGTTAACTACAGCATCACCAGCTAACAATGATCATGGTGCGATCGCTTTCGAAATTTTTGTACTAAATCCTCGATTTGCCCTCTCAACCCTGTTCAAATGTGAAGATTCTATAATGCATCTATAGAAACCAATTAAGTGGATGTAAAGTGATAGCCATTTTATTTAATGAATTAACATATACTCAAAATGATAATCATCAAATAGTCCCCAATGAGATGTTTTTCTTCCAGATTTTGACAATTGAATTTACAATTATCTTGATAGCTTGACCATGAATGTTATATACAGACTAACAGAGAGGGAGCATGAGTAAAAAATGCAAATGATTTAGAGTTTAGGTCCTTGTTTGTCATTATTAGACTCAACAGAGCTTTAATTAAGCATAAGAAGAGGAGTCCCTTACATGTGATGCAACTGTTAGATTGAGCTCAACACCTCCATATTTCAAGCTCATAAGGAATATTCTAGATCATCAGTAAATCTTGTGATGGCAGCATCTCTTACACTCATGGACATGAATCCAACTAACTGAACACTGTTAACATTAGACTACAAAATTTTCATTGTATAAATATTGATACTCTTCTCGAAGCACAAATGAAATAACTGCAACCCAAACAATTTAACATGTGTATAAACCTTCTTGAGAGAGTAATGAATCAAATCCAAGAATGAAGTGAATTGGCTGAAAATAATTACTTTTGCAGAACCAACCCTTCCAACCATGAATCTGATCTCTTCTCTCTGTAACTAATTAACTTACTAAGCAGAAAGTAAAATTTGAAGCAAATATATAAATTCAACAAAATTCAATAGGAAGTAAACGATACTTATGATTTATGCATGAATGTTTTTTGCAAATACAAACTAATTGCCATAAAAATAAATTTTCGTTGTCATATGTATAACTAAACCCTTTGTAAGTGTTAACGCAAAAATTCTCCATCTACGAGGACCAATCAGAAAAGGACACATGTCATCCTACGTGGCAATATTTGACACCCGAGGAGAGTTGGTCGGCACCCGAGGAGTGTTGGTCAGTACCCGAGGAGAATTAGTCGGCACCCGAGGAGAGTTGGTCAGTACCCGAGGAGAATTAGTCGGCACCCGAGGAGAGTTGGTCGGCCCCGGAGGAGAGTTGGTCGGCCCCGGAGGAGAGTTAGTCGACACCCGAGGAGAGTTGGTCGGCATACCAACCAGGAAGATCAAAGGATAACTATGCATTTAATGTGCATTAATGAAGATGACAACACATAGCATACCAAGCAATTCAATAATTAGATTCGTTGAATGTAGACATAAATGTCTACATACAATGAATCTCTTTATCTCCCATCACTATAAATACATGTATCCCCTTTGCCAAAAAGGAGGAGATCCGGGGGACCCTAGAAATCCCATACACAAGATACACATCCTTTCTCTCTCTACACCCCATGGTGCTATTGTAAACCTCTGAGAATAAAATAACAGTGGACGTAGGCTTTAGTCATAGCCGAACCACTTTAAAAATCTTTGTCTATCATGTGCTTGATTGGATTGCTTTTATCTATTTATCCGTGATCATAAAAATGGGGTTCGGTCCAGTTTTTTGCATCAACAGATTGGCGCCGTCTGTGGGAACGTGTTACAAGCATTGTTCTCCATCAAAAGCTAAGTTTTTTATTTTCTCTATGTATAATGAATTATATATTATACATACATCTTTTGATTCAATCATGATTTTTATGTTTATATACATAAATTAATTGTCCAATTTTTATCTGCAAAATATTGCATATCATGATTTTAAAATCATAACTGTTAGATTAATTCTTATTTAGAAATCTGAAAAATAGTGGATTTCATAAATCATAACTTTTTGCTTGATTCTCAAGTTTCAATTTTATATCATGGAATAAATATTTCAAATGATTACATATACCAATATATATGACGGTGGTAAGATTTGATAATTTTCATTATAAATTTTGTAAGATCTTTGATGTCTATTCAAATTCCCATCATATTTTTAATCAGCGAATGTGAAAAGTTTAAAGACAATAAAAAGTTTTCTCATGGAAATCATGACCCAGATCTATTTTCTCTCTCTTCAAGTTTGAGTCTCTTTGCATTCATTTTTATGAACTATCTACTTAATTTGGTTCATCTTCCATCTATGTCAATTGTAACACCCCGCCTAATTAAATACCGGGTGGCCAGCCCCATACCAAATTAAAACAGAATATGCAGTTGGCTCATTCTTAGCATCACGGTCGAAAACATTTACAACTCACCCAAAACTCAATTAAGCTGGTGTTAAAAACTTTCCAAATTTTAAATTAACAAAAACCATTTTACAATTTAAGAATAACACAACACATCTTATTCTACAACACAGATCACTATATAAATAACTCAAAAGAATTTAAATGCAACTGGAATAAACATTCCCAAATAATATAAATCCTTTACAACAATCCCAACAATGTTAAATGTATTAAAACGACACAAATACAATAGTTTAACTCCGACAGAAAATGATAACTGAAATCCTTTGGGCGACATGCCCTATGTAAGAATACTGTGAATCAAAAAGATGACAAGCGTCTAAGCAAAACCTCCATAGCTCCTCGACGAAATCAACTATGGTTGGCGTCCTTGTTGCTGGACACCTGATATAGAGATACAATAGAAGAGAAAATATGCAAGGAAACGGGTCAGAGCCCGAATGTGTAGAGTATTTTTAAAACAGCAAGTATTTAACAAGTGCAATAAAGCATTTATTATGTACATGTTAGATCCAACTCTCACTTGCTATTCTCACCTCTCAACTAGAGTGCACACTTAACGTTTCCTATTAACCTCCTAGTTAATGGTTCCTCTTTTCTAGTCTCCATATTATAATTCCATTCCCATATCATAATCCCCGTATGTTCCATACCATACGTCACATTATTATTTACATATCTCCTTTATGATTAATTCATCATTAACATGAATCATTACTCATTAATATGAGTTAAGCTTTTCAATTCCTTAAGAATAAACATTTATTAACTTAATTCCATTATCTTTCTCTATTCACCATTATCTACAATTATCACCGTAGATAGATTTAACCATAATAAATAATTATGTAACCATTTAATCCATTATATATATATTCATATATAAAACAGCACCCCGAGTCACAGCTGTGGTGCAATGCATTACTCTGCTATCATGTCCCATCATCGCATGTCGCTGAATAGGGAACTACAGGTTCAGTAAGATTCCACGAACCACAAACAACAACAAATTGGAGGCGAACATAGTTCTCGTATCCATGGGTCACGCACATACCTACGTACCCACAGTCAGCGGACTTATCAACTCCCCGATAAGTCTTTCATAGACCTATGTTCTCGAGCGACAAATCAAAGATCCCATGGATTCATCAGGATATGACTGCCCTCACGCGTAAACCTCCCACCGATAGCAAGTAAGCTAGGTATGTCATACACATAATCATTAATCAATCAAATAGGTATTATCATACCTTTAATATAACATCAATAAGGTAATTATCACTACCCTAAGATATTTCCCGTACGTAGCATTATATCTCTTTTAAAATATCATATCTTTACTTCATAAATTAATTATCCTCGCACCCTATAACATCTCTCCACTACCGACGCCGTTAAGGTTCATGCGCGGAGCGTCTCGCAAAGCGAAATCCAAACAAGGAACCCCTCCAATACACTACTACTTAACTTTGTCAATCGAGGAGGTCCGAAATCTTAAACTATGCGATCGAAATAACCTCATAACCTCTTTCAACCAAATGTATTCTAAGTTCCCATCTCATAAGATTCAAATAGGATTTTCCTCAACATATATTCAGTAAGAAGTCACTAATATCTTACTGGTCCATAACATCATTCCCCCGAACTACTACGAGTTTATTTCTCCTTTTTAATAAGGTTAAAATCGATAGTTTCAAATCTCTTATAAACACATATTCTTTCACTTAGGATTAAACCCTCTTGTAAACTTAAGGATACCCAGGTGTTATATTCAATCACCCCTACTGGTCCAAACTTTAATCCTCATACATCTCCATTTAGAATTTTAACAAATGAATCTAGCAACCGAAATAACATTCAATATAATTTCCAACATTTAAATCACCCGAATCCAAATCAAATTTAATTCAACTATTATCAAGGGTTTACTGATATTTTCTAGGTCCCATAATCTCCAAATAATAATCACCAAAGATCCATAAAAGGTTTGGGATAAGAATCATCATTTAAAAAAGAAACAACTTTACCTAAACTGGGGAGGTCGATCGATCGAAGGCAGGGGTCGATCGATCGATCCCTCAGGTCCAGGCCTGCATTTTCTGCATTTTCTGCAACTACGGGTTTAACAACTTTTGATCATTTAAACCTTCATCTAAACATCCCAAATGTCTTATAAACTTTACTTCATGATATAAAAACATATATGAACGATTTCCAATACTCTAAACAACCTAGAATCATCAAAGGATTGGATTAAAAAGCATGTTTATCTCCTTATTCCCAGAAATTTATTAACATAACCTCTTCAAGAACATAACAATGGTTTCCATAATTTCTTCAACAGATTCATGACTAATTCGTGGATTATTAACATCCTAACACATGAGTTAAATTCCTATATCATTTCAGTTTTCCAGAAATCCATTTAATGATCCATTATTTCTTCCAAATAATAATAATCTTCTCTTTTCATATTATTCTAACATGGACAATATACAAACTGAATTTGCCTTTATTAAATACTTGCCTTTCTTGTAGGTCTGATCCTTTGGTGTAGTATATCTCAGTTGGTTGTCCCTTCTCCGGTCAAACTCCGGTGGTGGTTGGTGGTGGTGAACCTTGGTTCTTGTTCTTCTCCTTCCCAAGTGACTTTTCCTTTCCCAAGCCCTCCCACACTCTCTCTAGGAAGATGGCTGCTCTTATTTGTGAAGATGAGATGAATAACTCCCATTCACTTAATCTACAAATTCTTATAATAGTGCCAAATCCGAAACACTATTCATCCCCCCTAGAAAGATGACCAAAATGCCCTTTCGGGTTGTCTATTCATTCCCAAATGACCCGAGACTCAAAATTGACATCCAAATAGACTTTTCTGACTATTTCGAACCTTCCGGACGCAACGACGCAGTCGAAATGACTATTAGATCGATAGAAAATAAATTTCCTTTTTAATTTAATAAACTAGTCCCGACACGTCCCATACCGCGTCTGACTAAAAAATATAAATTACCGAATTTATATCATACAGTCATATCAATGACATCACATTTCATATATTACCTAAATATCTTTAAGTAATATTCAGAATCATCCATTTTAATATCCACCGTCCGGATAAACCCGAATGAATTAATTAATAAGAAAATCTAATTAATCCATTAATTTAAAATATAACCCATTTTAAAAGGCATTAAAATTACGGGGTATTACATACTTCCCCCCTTATAACAGAATTTCGTCCCGAAATTCAGGAATATAAGTCATAACGGTAAGGTCAACTCCGAGTATAAATCTCACATCGCAAGAAATCCAAGATGTACCGCCCATACAATACATTAACAAAGTCCCTATCGATGGTTATACGCCAAGCCTCACCATATAGTATCAACTAAATCAGATTTAGACTTTATCTAAACTTCTCTATACCGTCCTTGTATCAAACTTGGGAAAAATGATCCTCTCGTAATGAACAAATAAATCCTGAAGTCTCAATTACTTACCTTTTTCACAATTATGAAAAATACGACAATTCAATCATCTAGGGCGCCCATACACCCTCTCGTACCGCTCTCAATATTAAAAGTTTCGCAAAGGTTATAAACTCGTTTCCCAAAGACCTAACTTATTTCGACTCCCAACGGTTATTAGTTTCATGCGTGGGGTGTCTCGCAAGCGAAATCCAAACAAGGAACCACCCCGATACACTACTTCCTAAAGTAGTCGGTCATCGAAACTCCTAAGGTCCTTAGTCAATAATATATAAAAATTTTGGTTTTACAAATTTTATCATGTTTATCAATTTTTTTTTTTTTAAAAAAAACAGAAATTTGGTTTTATCGATTTCAAATAGGGTCTACGCATATACTCTTTTATAGAAGACAAGATGCAGACATATGCTCTCATATACCACAAATCAATGCACGTCGATAGTCGAACCACACTCGGACATGCTCTAGGTAAGTAATCCCATGATACAAATCAAACCCACGTGATAACATGTAATATAAAGGTGTCCCACACCCCTCAGTGAGTCTACATAAATAACAGTGCTATAGGCTAAGTTTAGCAACCCTTTTGCCCACACAACATTAATCGTAACAAAATCACTATACGCTTCATAATTCCTTAGATAGAAAACATACCCTCATTCGCGGGTGGTGGTTGTTGATTCACTGCCTGATGGATGTTATATACACGCCCGTACTGACCCTGTTGCGCGGGTGCTGCTGGAATGGGAGGTAGTGCTAGCATCGGAGCTGGAGCTGGAAGAACAGCTGGTGGAAACACTGGTACCTGTGGCTCCTGTCGAGCATGTTGTTGCTGAGGGAATTTGTCTTTCTCAGGACAATCTTGACGTTTATGGCCATACTTGCCACACACGAAACATTTTCCCGTAAACTTTCCACCACCTTGCCCCTGTTGACCCCGAACTTGCTGGCCATTTCCTCCATTCCCTTGACCCTGTTGAGCCTGTTTCTGGCCCTGTTGTCCTTGCCCAACACCTCTATCCTCAAATCGTGAATCTTCAGATCGCAAACGCTTAGCATAATCCCCTGTCTGGGAACCCTGCTCACTCTAACGCTGATGACTCTGCCCTGACTGAGTCCCACTAGAACTGCCCCCAATAGTCTTGCCTTGCTGGCCTGACCCAAACCCCCGCTTGACACCTTGATTATGGAAGCGGTTATCTTGACAGTGGTGCATTGCAGCATTAAGAACATCTGCATACGTACGTAGTGAAAGATTCCCCAATAAATGTTGGCGAATTTTATAGTTCAACCCATCAGTGAACATTAAGACTCTCCTCTCCTCAGTAGGTACTTCAGCTGGTACCAAATTAGTTAATCTAGTAAACTCTTCCTCATATTCCGCCACTGTTTTCTCTCCCTGTTTCAAATCAAGTAGCTTCCGCCTCATCTCTGTCTGGATAGCGGAAGGAAAATGCTTCCCATCAAACCGTATCCAAAAGTCTTGGATAGTCATTGTGTCCCTCTCCTCCATAGTGGTCGTAGCTTCCCACCATTGCAAAGCTGCCCCTACTAACTTGAATGTGGTTAGTATCTGATGTTGAACCTCAGTTCATTCGATCATTCTCAAGTGCCGTTGGATATCTTTCTTCCATTGGCTAGCAGTCACAACATCTGATCCTCCTTGAAACTCGGGTGGGTGCGCTTTCTGAAAGGCATCCCTCGCTCGTTCCCATGCAGTAGGAAACACTTACCCATGCGCGGGTGGCACAACCGGTGCTAGTACGGGAGCCTGCTGAATAGCAGCTACAGCAGCATTGACTGCCTGAGCGACAATTGCAGCGACTTCGGCTGCAGTCATTGTACCCTGAGCTGGGGCGGGCTGATGTGCACGTCGAGGAGGCATCTGAAACGAGAGAACACTATCAGTATTTGATATCTAAAAATAGCTGAAGATCGTAAGCATAAATAGAAAAACAATAATCCTACTCATAGGGCTCTACATCAAAGAACGCTAAGCTGAAGACACAAAAAGCCGTACAGATCCTAAAGGACACTAGAACCTGATGCTCTGATACCACCTGTAACACCCCGCCTAATTAAATACCGGGTGGCCAGCCCCATACCAAATTAAAACAGAATATGCAGTTGGCTCATTCTTAGCATCACTGTCGAAAACATTTACAACTCACCCAAAACTCAATTAAGCTGGTGTTAAAAACTTTCCAAATTTTAAATTAACAAAAACCATTTTACAATTTAAGAATAACACAACACATCTTATTTTACAACACAGATCACTATATAAATAACTCAAAAGAATTTAAATGCAACTGGAATAAACATTCCCAAACAATATAAATCCTTTACAACAATCCCAACAATGTTAAATGTATTAAAACAACAAAAATACAATAGTTTAACTCCGACAGAAAATGATAACTGAAATCCTTTGGGCGACATGCCCTATGTAAGAATACTGTGAATCAAAAAGATGACAAGCGTCTAAGCAAAACCTCCATAGCTCCATAGCTCGACGAAATCAACTATAGTTGGCGTCTTTGTTGCTGGACACCTGATATAGAGATACAATAGAAGAGAAAATATGCAAGGAAACGGGTCAGAGCCCGAATGTGTAGAGTATTTTTAAAACAACAAGTATTTAACAAGTGCAATAAAGCATTTATTATGTACATGTTAGATCCAACTCTCACTTGCTATTCTCACCTCTCAACTAGAGTGCACACTTAACGTTTCATATTAACCTCCTAGTTAATGGTTCCTCTTTTCTAGTCTCCATATTATAATTCCATTCCCATATCATAATCCCCGTATGTCCCATACCATACGTCACATTATTATTTACATATCTCCTTTATGATTAATTCCTCATTAACATGAATCATTACTCATTAATATGAGTTAAGCTTTTCAATTCCTTAAGAATAAACATTTATTAACTTAATTCCATTATCTTTCTCTATTCACCGTTATCTACAATTATCACCATAGATAGATTTAACCATAATAAATAATTATGTAACCATTTAATCCATTATATATATATTCATATATAATACAGCACCCCGAGTCACAGCTGTGGTGCAATGCATTACTCTGCTATCATGTCCCATCATCGCATGTCGCTGAATAGGGAACTACAGGTTCGGTAAGATTCCACGAACCACAAATAACAACAAATTGGAGGCGAACATAGTTCTCGTATCCATGGGTCACGCACATACCTACGTACCCACAGTCAGCGGACTTATCAACTCCCCGATAAGTCTTTCATAGACCTATGTTCTCGAGCGACAAATCAAAGATCCCATGGATTCATCAGGATATGACTGCCCTCACGCGTAAACCTCCCACCGATAGCAAGTAAGCTAGGTATGTCATACACATAATCATTAATCAATCAAATAGGTATTATCATACCTTTAATATAACATCAATAAGGTAATTATCACTACCCTAAGATATTTCCCGTACGTAGCATTATATCTCTTTTAAAATATCATATCTTTACTTCATAAATTAATTATCCTCGCACCCTATAACATCTCTCCACTATCGACGCCGTTAAGGTTCATGCGCAGAGCGTCTCGCAAAGTGAAATCCAAACAAGGAACCCCTCCAATACACTACTACTTAACTTTGTCAATCGAGGAGGTCCGAAATCTTAAACTATGCAATCGGAATAACCTCATAACCTCTTTCAACAAAGTGTATTCTAAGCTCCCATCTCATAAGATTCAAATAGGATTTTCCTCAACATATATTCAGTAAGAAGTCACTAATATCCTACTGGTCCATAACATCATTCCCCCGAACTACTACGAGTTTATTTCTCATTTTTAAAATAAGGTTAAAATCGATAGTTTCAAATATCTTATAAACACATATTCTTTCACTTAGGATTAAACCCTCTTGTAAACTTAAGGATACCCAGGTGTTATATTCAATCACCCCTACTGGTCCTAACTTTAATCCTCATATATCTCCATTTAGAATTTTAACAAATGAATCTAGCAACCGAAATAACATTCAATATAATTTCCAACATTTAAATCACCCGAATCCAAATCAAATTTAATTCAACTATTATCAAGGGTTTACTGATATTTTCTAGGTCCCATAATCTCCAAATAATAATCACCAAAGATCCATAAAAGGTTTGGGATAAGAATCATCATTTAAAAAAGAAACAACTTTACCTAAACTGGGGAGGTCGATCGATCGAAGACAGGGGTCGATCGATCGATCCCTCGGGTCCAGGCCTGCATTTTCTACATTTTCTGCAACTACGGGTTTAACAACTTTTGATCATTTAAACCTTCATCTAAACATCCCAAATGTCTTATAAACTTTACTTCATGACATAACAACATATATGAACGATTTCCAATACTCTAAACAACCTAGAATCGTCAAAGGATTGGATTAAAAAGCATGTTTATCTCCTTATTCCCAGAAATTTATTAACATAACCTCTTCAAGAACATAACAATGGTTTCCATAATTTCTTCAATAGATTCATGACTAATTCGTGGATTATTAACATCCTAACACATGAGTTAAATTCCTATATCATTTCAGTTTTCCAGAAATCCATTTAATGATCCATTATTTCTTCCAAACAATAATAATCTTCTCTTTTCATATTATTCTAACATGGACAATATACAAACTGAATTTGTCATTATTAAACACTTGACTTTCTTGTAGGCCTGATCCTTTGGTGTAGTATATCTCAGTTGGTTGTCCCTTCTCCGGTCAAACTCCGGTGGTGTTTGGTGGTGGTGAACCTTGGTTCTTGTTCTTCTCCTTCCCAAGTGACTTTTCCTTTCCCAAGCCCTCTCACACTCTCTCTAGGAAGATGGCTGCTCTTATTTTTGAAAATGAGATGAATAACTCCCATTCACTTAATCTACAAATTCTTATAATAGTGCCAAATCCGAAACACTATTCATCCCCCCTAGAAAGATGACCAAAATTCCCTTTCGGGTTGTCTATTCATTCCCAAATGACCCGAGACTCAAAATTGACATCCAAATAGACTTTTCTGACTATTTCGAACCTTCCAGACGCAACGACGCAGTCGAAATGACTATTAGATCGATAGAAAATAAATTTCCTTTTTAATTTAATAAACTAGTCCCGACACGTCCCATACCGCGTCTGACTAAAAAATATAAATTACCGAATTTATGTCATACATTCATATCAATGACATCACATTTCATATATTACCTAAATATCTTTAAGTAATATTCAGAATCATTCATTTTTATATCCACCGTCCGGATAAACCCGAATGAATTAATTAATAAGAAAATCTAATTAATCCATTAATTTAAAATATAACCCATTTTAAAAGGCATTAAAATTACGGGGTATTACATCAATAAAGTCTCATTGACTGATTTTTGATATAAATTTGGTAATAACTTCGATCATTCAACATATTTTTATCTCTCCAAATAGGGAATTGGAAAGGATCAATATAAAAAATAATTTTCTCTCACCTAAAAAAATCATTACCCACCTCTTGTAAAAGAGGATCAGTAAAACAAATCATGACCATATCAAGACTCTGGGCACAAATTTGATATGTTGGCCCCTCGTTCATGACATCACGGGGTTTCTTTATCGAAATCACACGATATAGTGGATTAGATAATTATTCATTTAATTAACATTCTTAATGCATAAATTTTATATCGAATGTTATTTTTCTGATCTAAGGATTCGAGATATTCTGGTCATCCATCCATATTGTTGGTCGGCATCATCTTGGGCCATCTTTTATTAAAGGGAAGCTTAACCAGACCATTTTTGTTTGTCAAAGAAAAGATTTGAAGATCCATCAGCAACGTTGAAATAATTTTATCCAACTACGAGGTATCTTATTGTTGGTCGGAGACTCTTATTGTAGCTCGATGGAACCAATTGCAGGTCGACGATCATCTACTTCTTGATCGGTGACATCTCAGTCTTGTTCGGAGGGTTCAATTTACTGGTCGGCAACTATCCAACCATCCACTTTTTGGTCGGTGACATCTAATGTTGTTCGGTGCTGTCAATGCACCATTTTTGTTGATCGGCAAAATTGCTCAGCTGGTCGGGGACCATTTGCTTCTTGGTCGGCACCATATATTCTATAACTTGAGATATCCTTAAATGTTGGTCGGCAACATCCATGCCGTTTGTCGGCAGCAGTAGAATCTTGGGGTATTAAAAAATGCGAAGCACCCCAGATATTTCTTTAAACACGAGTTCAGCTTGGGGACAAACAGGGGGCTTAAGTCTTTTTTAACTTGCGATCACCTTAAAAATATTTTTAAAACCAAGTGATAAATAATTTTCAAACAGCAACTTATACCTGATTAGTTGTTGGAGATTAAATAACTTTACAAAAAACTCTATGTCTTATTTATGATGCATATCTGATAAAAATTTGTCCATCTCACACACATTTGGCACAAAAATATTATTTCATATTTTGAAATTTTTATTATTTTATGCTGATACACATCACATATTGTTTGGCTGAATAATTATTCTCATGATAATAATTATTTTCTCTAGTCTCAACAGGTGCTCGGGAAGCCTAATAAAATTTCATAGGGACGAGATTCAATCCCGATGAAAGCTCTCGTAAACCTTTGGAAAAGTAGTATTGCTCAACATCAGGCAATTGTGCCTCGACATATCAGCCAACATATATTATTTCATTTTTTGAAATTAATATTTTTATTTCTCAAACATATACCTATCATATATTTATTGAATGATTAAATTATTCTCACGACTAATCAATTCAACCTACACAAATGGTAGAGCAAGATATTAATTTTTACAGGTACAAGACTCAACGCCGACGAATGCTCGGAAACAATCTGGAAACTATTATCATTTCACCTCAGTGAGGCATTATATAATTTATTATTACTCGAAGATATCGGCTCAAGCACAAATTATTCTATATCCCTTGGGATTCATATTGTATATTCATCTCAACATGGAACTCGGCGAGATACTTATTATCATATTCAGCTCCGAGGAGAACTATAACATTTATTATATGTCACCCCCAACGGATAGTTGGTCGGGGTAATTCTTATATATATGCAGGCCCAGCAAAGTTCTCAGCCATATTCCTATGTTCTGGAAAATATTATTCTTATTCGGCATTATGCAATTGTGCCTCGACAAGATACTTATTCAACTTTAAGGAGAATTACAACATTCGTTGTGTTTCACCCCCAACGAATAGTTGGTCGGATAATTCTTATTTATATTCAGGCCTGACAACGTTCTCGGCCATATTCTTATGTTCTGGAAGATCTTATTCTTGTTCGGCATTATATAATTCTACCTCGACAGATCAACGAGGCACTTTATTATTCTTTATATCTATTTGGATGCATATTCTATTCTTATTTCAGCATGGAGCTCGACAAATATTTATAATCATATATTCAGCTCCAAGGAGGTCTCCAACATTTATATTATCTTATTCCCAACAATCTGTTGGTCAGCTCCAAGGATGTCTCCAGCATTTATTATATCTTATTCCTAACAATCTGTTGGTCAGCTCCGAGGAAGTCTCTATCATTTATTATCAAAAATATATTCCTAAAAATGCCAACATATGTTGGTTAGGAAGTAAATGTATTCCTACGGGAAGAAAAACTATTCCTAAAAATACCAACTTATGTTGGTTAGGAAATGTATTCCTAAAAATGTCAACTTATGTTGGTTAGGAAGTAAATGTATTCCTATGGGAAGTAAAACTATTCCTAAAAATGCCAAATTATGTTGGTTAGGAAATGTATTCCTAAAAATGCCAACTTATGTTGGTTAGGAAGTAAATGTATTCCTACGGGAAGTAAAACTATTCCTAAAAATGCCAACTTATGTTGGTTAGGAAATGTATTCCTAAAAATGCCAACTTATGTTGGTTAGGAAGTAAATATATTCCTAAAAATCCACCAACTCTGGTTGGTCGGAAATAAGAAGCTGTCAATTACAGTTGGTCGGAAACATTTTATTTAAACAAAGTATGAGTATGTGAAAGCGATCAAGCAAAAAGCATTTAAAGTTCACATTCCACACTTGGGGGCTTCTATTACAGATATATTTATTCATTCGGTGGCACATTCTTATAACATCATGCAGTCGAGCATCAAATTCAACTCCACAAACTCACACGGTCGGGGCCCCGACCAATCATCATTCAGGAGTTGTTTTTCTTGCTCATGAATTATTTTTGATATTGAAGTTCAGGAGGTATATTGAAATTTAGGAGTTGTTTTTCTTGCTCATGAATTATTTTTTATATTGAAGTTCAGGAGGAATATTGAAGTTCAGGAGGTATATTGAAGTTCAGGAGGCGTATTCAGAAGTTTAGGAAGCACATTAAGAAGTTCAGGAGGCATATTCAAGAGTTATTATGCACATACTATTGAAGTTCAAAAGTCCAATTCAGCATCTACAGCACTGAGATCTTTACTACTACTATCCCGACCAACATTGAAGAAGAAGTTGTATGAAAATGTTTCGAAGTCCACCACTAGCTTGGTACTAATTAGATTGAAGAGTTGGGTTCAAAAGCTAGTATATTACTAGACAAAGTATTCAGAGGATCATAAATGAGAAGAATCAAGCACGTGAAGTTAGCACTCAGTTGCTCGGCAGAGGAGGCAGTTGGTCGGCTAGCAAACCAATCAACATACTTGAAGATTATGACAAGCTACAAGCTGCATACTATGGCATGGCTGCATCCAAATTCCCAGGGGTGATACATAGTACATGGAGTTCCTCAAAATAAAGATTAGCAACCATCGATCATCCTGCATCATATGTCATCCAGGAGATAATGCACTTTATGTTGAACAAATCAAGAAGGTAGATCAAGAATTTCACGAGCACCAAGCAACACTGCAGAATAAATACTCCATCCTTTCAGTGAACTATCAAGCATGGAGCATTGGGGGCTTCTGTTAACGCAAAAATTCTCCATCTACGAGGACCAATCAGAAAAGGACACATGTCATCCTACGTGACAATATTTGACACCCGAGGAGAGTTGGTCGGCACCCGAGGAGTGTTGGTCAGTACCCGAGGAGAATTAGTCTGCACCCGAGGAGAGTTGGTCAGTACCCGAGGAGAATTAGTCAGCACCCGAGGAGAGTTGGTCGGGCCCCGAGGAGAGTTAGTCGGCACTCGAGGAGAGTTGGTCGGCATGCCAACCAGGAAGATCAAAGGATAACTATGCATTTAATGTGCATTAATGAAGATGACAACACATAGCATACCAAGCAATTCAACAATTAGATTCGTTGAATGTATACATAAATGTCTACATACAATGAATCTCTTTATCTCCCATCACTATAAATACATGTATCCCCTTAGCCAAAAAGGAGGAGATCCGGGGGAACCTAGAAACCCCATACACAAGATACACATCCTTTCTCTCTCTACACCCTATGGTGCTATTATAAACCCGTGGGAATAAAATAACAGTGGACGTAGGCTTTAGTCATAGTCGAACCACTTTAAAAATCTTTGTCTATCATGTGCTTAATTGGATTGCTTTTATATATTTATCTGTGATCATAAAAATGGGATTCGGTCCAGTTTTTTGCATCAACAGTAAGTAACCATCTATTAAACACAAAATCAACATCAAAATTTTTTTGCACTGACAAGTCATGATCATAACAAACAACAAATCCATTATAATTTCATCTGTTGCAGAGGTGTAGTTATGTGTCCTTTCATATATTACTTTTATAAGTGAGGGGTATTATTGTATTTGTTTGCACATCCCCTAGATTATAAAGGGGCTATTGAACTTGTATTTCATTATTACAGTGGGGAGAATATGATTGAGCATTAAAGAGATATTCTACACCTACTTTCTATGTTATTGTGCATGTGATTTACTCTCTCTTATGAACACCGTATCATAGCATGATCACTCTTAATTCATCTCTCTTGCACTAGATTTTCATGTCATTGAAAATATTTAAAGTGATTGGTATAGGGGTTGGATTAACCCCTAGGGATCCAACCAAAGACAAATCAACAAGTCGACTCAACACCCCTGTTGGCCAAAATTACCTATGCAGACCAGCCCTAGCTGGATCCAACCACAGGTGAGCAACTATCCCCAAGGGCGATGAGTGAAAGGTGAAGGTCATGGGGCCACTGCTGACATCAAGCCCCCACCCCCCAAGAATTGGATTCTATTGAAATCCTGAAAAGTAAGAGAACATCTCACCAAGCCATTGCTATCTTTTTTCAACTTCTCATATATATGAACCGTTTCTCGATCTTTTTCTTACTTTGTAATCAAGTTCCCCTAAATGTTTATAATGCTAAAATTTTCCCCTTTGTGAAGTCTTAAAATATTTTAAACCATATAATAAGACTTTATTATGAAGGTTAGAGTCGCTGCATATGGGACGACGATCAATCGAGGAACTCAACACACTTGAAAACACCCAAAAGGAATCATCCTGGTGTGAGAATCAGTTATAAAGGAAAAAGAGAATGGAAAAGGTGGACATAAACATATATAGAAACAAGTACAATGACTTTACCATGTGATACTATAACCATTCTATTCCAAAATAGAGTAGACATTACTATCTCATATTATCTTCGTCTTATGTCTACTAGAGATCAATGTGTTGCAAGGAAATTATTATTTAATCTTTGAGTTTCTTAATAATTTTAATTCCTTCCCCAAAATATGGTCATTAATATTTTAGTTTTTAATTCAAATATGTTATTTCCTAACAAAATGATTTATATTCTAAAACGAAGTGGATATTAAAAGGAGTTAAAATTCCAATTAAATCTCTACCTTGATGATCGATTTAGATTAATTGACCTTTGGAACTCTACCTTAATGGACGATTTAGATTAATTAACCTTTGGAATTTTGTCCTGTAAAATTTTGTGTGCGATACTGATTCAAATGGATTCGTAAATTACCAAATCAAGTTTATTTAATTGGATGTCTAATTTTCTGAAACCAAATACCAATTTTATTCAGCCCCTAAACATGCATCTACGTGTCAAATCAAATCAATAAATTAAACTGGCAAACACAGATTTCAGGGAAAAAAACTTTAGGGTAAAACAATTTTTATTTCTAGTATAATTTTTAAAATACGGTTTACACGGATTGTAATGAAAATACAATTGACATACGAAATACCCGCAGGTGTCGGCTCGTAGTCATCAGCATATGAATACCGTAACACTCCCTATGACATGCAGTCGATCCGCATAGTACCTCTCGCAGGTGGTACCTATTGTCAGTCCAGTACCTTCCAATGCACCTAGTGTAGTAGTATAAACTCCCAGCAACTATTTCTTGGGTTCCACAAAACAAGTCACACAAAAGTAATTGGGATTTGTGAATTGTAAAACAAAAACTTTGAACCCTTTAAATGGTTGGAGAATAAAACAATCACTCAAAAACGTATTCTGTTAAAAGCAATGTTTCTCCACGCTAAAAGCCAGTAGTCTGACACCCAATATATAGCAAAATCAAGGCGGTGACGTATTAGCCTAAAACTCCTGTCGTTCGAATGACATACGTTGTCGTTTGAATGAAACAACATCTTGAACGAGATTCGCTGTCGTTTGAACGACTGAGGCACTGATCCCAAAATAACTTTAGACTTTTAAACAACTTGGAAACCTCAAAAAATTAAAACCTGTTACGGGATCAGAAAACGTTTATATAAAAAATATTTTATAAGAAAATGTTTTTATAAAAATCATTTATAAAAAATTCATAAAATATCCCAACACTTTTAATATGAAATGTAAGTGAAACTTAAACAAAATTTTACTAAAATCATCTTGTTGGGCATGAATGTTGAAGACTATTTGAAATTCGGATCCGTCTTTTGTAAATTTTAGCTTCCTCAATCCTTCGACGACTTGTAGCGGTATATGACATAATTAATTGTGATGGACAATGTCCTTACATGGCGATCTATCCACCTATAAATATATGCATTACTTCCATCTAAAAGGAATCCATGAAATACACATATAAAGGTTTATAAGCAAGGAGAGAGAAGACAAAATTCTCCGTTGAAAGAATGTTAAGGTGGTCAGACCGGCGACAATCAGCGGCAACAAACAACGACATCACATCCATAATGATGAAATGAGGTATTACATTATCCCTTTTTCACATGCCTATTAGGTGATTATCATGATGTTCATGATCTTAGGGTTTATGTAAATAAACTGACTTATATGTGCACCATCTACCCCCACCCCCTCTCCTCATTTTCTCAATATTTTGTTCCTATATATATATAGTTTATTCTTGTATTGAATTATAGGTAGAACCATCGGAAGCCAATGAGACAACAAAACTTCATTGGACTAACAATCTCAATCAAAACTTCATAGTCAATAAATAAATAAAAAATGAAAACCATATCTACCTAAATCATGTAATAAAACTAAAATTATAATTTTCTAACCACAACCATAGCCTACACACTATGTATCATTGTCCATTCATAATATTATCAGTCATTGTTTTGTTGCTCATCTCATGATAAAGGTCTAGACAGTATGTCAATATTAAATATTGGATTCCACCAATTGAAACTTGATTAAGCTTTTATGTGAGTGTGTAAATAAGTATATGCGCACTTAAAAGGTAAGGGAGGCCCTTATTCTAAAAACATGGAAATAAGAGGTTTATTTGCCTATATGGGGTCAATGCACTAAACTTCTCATAGTAACAAAAAAAGAATACACGCTTAAATATAATTATCTTATTCCTAGAACTGAATATAGACATTAGTAAAACTAGAGGCTCAGGAGACCTCGAGAGACGCATCATCGATTATGTCATGAAGATCAATGTCTTAAAAATTGGCGTGAGGGGTGCCTCCACCTCAACGAGGGGAGATGATTAAATGACCTGACGCTCGAGGCTTAAGGAAGATATTTGAGCTCAATACCACCTAGGATCAATTTATTATTTAGCTTAAAAACATGTATTGCAACTTTTTTTTTTAAAAAGATAGATTAATAACTCGTATCATTTTGAAAGTGAGAATTGTCTGAGGGGGAATATGGAGTTAATAACACAGCTTGAGAATATGTCAGTAATAAAGCATAAGCAAGATATATGTCAGTGGTATACTATAGGAAAATCTATTCAATTTCTTTATTTATTTTTTCTCAGGATAACAGTATATTTCCATAAGTGAAAACACTTGCATAAAGTAAAAAAGTAGAAGTGAGGATATTAGGTACCTTCTACACCATAACAATAAATGGATCCTATGCCCAGATGTAGTGGCTCTAGCACCATGCCATTGGTGACCATTTATGAAACAATATATCTGAACCACTGGAGTGTTATGTATGAATTATTTGCTCAATTTCAAGTGCTTCAAAGAGTCCATGAGCCTAAAATATAAGAGACAACTCTATCAAGCTTCCACGATATAAGACTCGCATAATTGAATAAACAATCAATAGGAATTACAATAAACTTTCAACCCCATAGCAGTAGATATAAAAAAATAGGAACCAATTACTCTACCTGAACCCCATAACAATTAATAGTAGATTAATTGAATGATGATGATATGTGTTGCAACACAATCGAACCCTCTTTCTTAACAATCACCATAAAGGTCTGTAAATTGGGCTTTTAGATAGCTTATGAGGTATAGCATAAAGAATCAAATTCCACCGATACCAAAGCTTAGGGAAAAGAAAATCTGATACAAGACACTTAAAGCAATAGCGAAATCTTTTATCACTCATCAACAAAACTACATAGCAAATGGTTAAAGAAGAAAATATAAACATCAAAACCGAAAATAATAGCAAAACACCTAATTCATCCCACACTAAGCAAAGTTTACTTTTAATTAAGCTCGCTTTGAAGTTTGAATTACCGTCATTAGACTAAGGCTTCATATGTTTCGAGGTGAAATATTTTTCACCTGGGTGAAAAGTAAGAGACATCAAAAAATAAGAATGTCAGTTTGTGACTCCATGTACTAGTTCAAAAGAGACATCTCACCTATTTTCAATCATTTTCTAACTATGAAATAAATTGCACCCCTAATGAAATTTTATTTTACTAAAAGTCCATACCCATTGAATGAGAAAAGATAATCATACTGGAAACGGTAATGTTTACGTAGTGAAGTGGCAATGATAAGAAAAAAAGTTGAAACAAAAAAACAGTAATTAATTGGTATGCAATACAAATAATAAGTTGGCTATACATGTAGTCATGTATATTGAAAAAAACATATTAGGTTTGGATTGAGCATTGTACCTTCAAAAATAACAATTCAGTCCGGTTATAGATTGAAAGAGGAGAATCGCACCCTAGGTTTCCATGCTATGATTGAAAAACAAAAGCATAAAAAACATATCCAACAAGATATATAATATGTTGAAAAATAAAAAACATATCCAACAAGATATATATATATACCTTTGGTTTACTTCGGTTTCGATTTGAGCCTTGGGTAGAGGTTTGTGAGCGATTTTGAGTCTAGGTAGAGGTTTACCGTTTTGAGTAGGTTTTGAGTCGGTTTGCAAATGTCTATGAATTTGTGATTTTTCAAAGGGAGGGAGAAATGAGATGAGGGAAGGAAATTTACGTTTGGACAAGCACGAAGAGGGTTTCACACTTCTTTGGGACTGTGATACACTTTTTAGGTTTGGATAGTAACAACAAATTTTTCTACGATTTTCAACACTTACAAACTTTGTAAGTGTCAAAAACCGTTGTAAATTTTGTAAGTTTTACAAACACTTACAAATTAAATAATCTATTAGTTGCAAAATAGTAATCATAGTGTAGTGAAGGTTTAGGAATATCACATCCTAGGAAGTTACAAATTCATTCGTCGATTATCACTTGTTCAATTAGAGCACAAAGTTCATCCTTAACTTTAAAAGAAGATTTGTAAAAAGGTTCGAATCTGGATTCATCAACAAGGCTGACACCTGTGATGTGTTGAGTGGTCGAAGAGCGATCCATGCATAATCTTTCGAATTGACGGTGGAAAAAGTGGATTGTTCAGGTTGTGCATTATTGAGCTTAGATAGAGGTTTAAGTTTTTTAGTCATTTCTTCCTTTGTGTAGAACGAGACTTCGGACAATAAGTCGGGAATAATTGGCAACCTTGTTGGCAAAACTCGTTCGAATTCTCGTTCAAACGATATTCTCATTCGAACGATACTTCGAACGAAAATTCAGAAATTCCAGATTTTCATTTTAAGACCAAAAACTTTTATACAAAGTTCTCAAATTAATTTTTGAAAATAAAAAAAAAAGCCATTTTAGACTAAAACAACACCCATAAAATATTCCAAGTCTCCTACATATATAAAAGTGCATTCATGCCTTTTGGAGACTATGGAATCCTCATGTTGATGACGTGAAACGTGGCACTAGAAACTTGGCAATGATCAAGCTTTTAAAAATTTGTCACTACATCTTCAACCTCATACAAATCCTCGCCTTAAGTGTATGGTTTATTGTTTTTTTAGTTTGATTGCTTTATTGATTAATGAAAATATGTTAACAAAAGAATAATTTTGTTAATCCTTTTTTCACTTAGACTTTAGGATTCACCTTTACTCGAATTTAGATCTTTGGTCAGGCTTTATCTTGTATCATAGGTTTTCAAATTTTCTTACTTTACCAGTAATCTTTATTTTGTACATTTGTCACAGAATAGACAAAAGGGGAGATTGTAAGATTATTTAATCCCCCCAATTGGACAGTTGTATTTTATTGTATAAAATATACTTTGACTCTCTTATACTTAAGGCCTCCATGGAAAAGCATTTAATAAAGTCATATTCACTAGAAAAGATACATTAAATATCAACCCGACATCGCGCATGATCACACTCAATGGAATGCCACCCGAGGTTAATAGACTTATTATACTTTCACTTTTGTCATACTCAACATTATTGTTTTTCATAATTGATTTTTTTACCTTCGTGTGTTAATATCGGTGTAGTATTAACGATATAAGTATGTAAGTATATGCTAATGTAAAAATATTTTCACAAGGAACATTTCATAAATATATCATATTTTTTATTAATTTTAAAAAATTACAACAACACTCACAACTTGGTCGTTTCAGCAAAAAGACTCTTCACATTAGTGAACATGCTTCGTTAATCATAGACATAATCAAATTTTTCTCCAAAATGCACATATGTACCATGTGACCTCTCTCCTCGTGGTAGGTTTGTATCGACAGAGGACACTATCACATCTGCGATGCTGCTTCACTAAGTGCGAGTTTTTAAAAAAAATACATTTTCTCAAAAGATCTTTCACTTTTCTTTTGGGAATTCGTGCAAGACTTTTTTATAGCCAAGTATTTCCTTATATATACACTTTGGGATATTTTGGTGATGACTTCACCCTCCCCACTACTTGTACATTTGGTTTACCACACAGGTGGATAGAGTTACCTCATTATCATAATCTTTATCAAAAACTGTAGAGAGAAAAAATATCTAGAGATTTTCGTAGAGTGAAAAATGCAATTGATCAAGAGTGTTTTTTATTTAAAGAAGTTTTTTAGATTAATACTGTGTAGATTAAAATCACAGCTTTATTTTCACCTCTCTCTTCACATTTTTCATATGTACATTTTTAATCTTTGATAAAAAGTCCTTTTGAAGATTAAAACACTTCTACAATTATTATTGAATAATTATATTTATATCTTTTTTCATACAATACTAATATCTTAAAATACATTATGAGGTTTGGGTAAGCCAAATTATTTTTCAACACTTTAAAAACTTTAGGAAAACTCACATTCTACAAAATTGTGTCCAAGAATGTGATGGATTGTCAACAAATTTCATATTGAACCTCAAAAAGTTGATTTTTATTTCATTAAAATATTTGGAGACACTCGCCAAGTCCAAAGCCAATCATAGTTGTGTAGAGTACTCCAACTATTAGTGCCTTGTACAGAAGATATAGTGTGAAAACAATTATAGGCAATTAAAATGTTGTGTGATTTTAAGTTTTTAGTTTCTATTTATAAAACTTTATGATAGTTAATTTTTAGTTCATTTCAATACGAGGTTATATTAAATTGATGGGGTTTTCCTCATACGACTAGGTGTTGTGTGATTATTTTACATATTCGGCATTTTGATTAATCACATAAGATTGAAGATAAAATTTGGTTTAACCTAATTAGTAAAATATTTTTCCACAAAGATAAAGGTTGTTCTATTTGTGCCAAACAATAATTAAAATAATATATTGCCTCTATTACGAGGATAATTTTAATTCGGTACCTCGCCCCTTCTCAGATTTGATTACACGCGCTCTCAGTGTCCCTTATTGTTTTGAGTGTGAAATTTGTCACTTGCAAAACATTTGAACAAAAGAAATGTCCCGAACGTCAGTATTTATCCAAAATTGGGTAATACCCACGATATGAGACCAAAGTTTCTATCCAAATTTCTTATTTGAGGGATAATAAGTGGTAGTAAAAAATAATCCAAAAAGGTTGTTCGAAATTTCACTTGAGTTGAAGCTTTGCATCCTTCGTTTTATGATTCATTATCTTCATTGAACATGATCTTGGATCTTCTCTCAATTTTTTTCATTTCCTTTGTTTTGAACAAATGAGATATGATTTTATATTCTTGTTTGATAAATCTCATTATGTTATTATCCTTTAAGATAAGCTTTTCTTGATTATGAACTTTTATCATAAACTCGAATTTGGTAACTGTACTACTATTGGCTATATTTTTAGTTATAAAAATGGATATTAATGTGATTGTACCATCCTATAAAACCTTCTATTGAGATAAGTTGCTAGAAATTCAATTGGTATCATATCCTTTCATCCCATTTTCCTTTTTTCCATGTGGTATATCTTCTACGTTTCCTTATTTGCTTAATTGTTCATATGGTTTGATTGACTTTTTCACATTTTTGTATAATATACTTAGAGTTTCATATCTTGAAAGGAAATGTTTTACATGATTTGGGATATCATGCCTTTATGAGCGATAATTTGGTTTGGTGTATCGTCGCTCTATTTTAATCCTAAATGATCTTTGGCTTGATATTTCTCATTCCCTTAGAGTATGTAATAATACTTTTAATCATGATATTTGATATTCAAATGAAATACATGATAATATCATTATTTTTACTCTCGAAATATTCTACATGTTGAAGTCCCTAAAATAGGGAGGATGGTCAAAAACACACAAACCAATTGTTTTTATCTTTTTAAATTAAACAATTTAAACTAACATTGATTTTAAACTGATAGTTATGTTAAAATAAATTAAATTTCTGTATCTTTATCTTAAAGCATGGATATAGGTGATAGTCGGAGAAAATAGATAAATCCACACAACACTCCGATGTACGAGGAAGACCACAATAGGGAAAACCTCGAACGACCTAGCCATGCAAAGTCAAATAAGTACGGAATTACAATGGACATGATAGAAGAACTATAACACAAACTCAACGGCCTCAAAATACTTGACTTTCTTTGTTCCTTCAACCCCCACTTAGTGTCACACAAGTGTCCACTCGCTCACTGCCATGATGTGTGAGTCCACACATACATCGGTGTCCACCGATAAGGATCATCTACCATCTACGGATCTAGAAAATAGACGCACTAGTTCTTTGCCGCAACACCACACCACGGAGTCCACCATATGTAAACAATAATAGTAATAGCTTCCATTGTTGATGCAAGGAATCGGACACAAGTCATACTCGCGTCATCATACCAAGTACAGAGTAAACATAAAGCAGGTAAAGATATAGAAAACACAAAATATAGAGTGGTTCGACTACTAAAATGAGTCTACATCCACTTTGGTGCCTCATTATAATTATGTGTCAGAGGCGTAGAATATAGATGAGAGAGGAGAATACATGACTGTAGCAACTCCCGATAAGCCAGCGTGATGATCTTCAGGTAGCCCCCAAGCTGTGTTGGGGGTAGGTAGAGAGTTTGGGAGAGCTTCGCCCAGTATAGTAGCTTCTGGTCTAGAGATCAATACTAAAACTGAATAAACCCCCTGATCTCGAGGTGTGGACCTCTATTTATAGATGTGCGTTATGTCACTGCTGTGAATAAGAGGGATACAGACAGCCAACCGGACAGGCGGGGGCTGCACCCTGTAATATGTGATGTCTGCAGCATGCAGAGGTAAGGCCGCGGTGATAATACATTGGTGCATGCCTTCTAAAGACTCTGTGTCAGGGGTATAATATTTGTCGTATCATCCACCACATGAAACGAACACTCAGATTTGGATGTTATTAAACTAGTGTACTAAAACAAAGATCTCAATTCATATATGAATTCAAACATAGATCTTAAACAAGTTTTTGTATGTGCATGGGAAACTAATTTTCACCAAAAGTTTCTCTAAAAACTGATACCATGACACCTTTATATAGAAAACACATTTTTTGAGGTGACACAAATTTCGAGGACTCATTTAAAATAAAATAAAAGTTCATTATAACAAATCTGTATATCTCTTTCGAACAAAAACTAAACTCGTTCGAACGAATAACTTATCTTGTTCGAACTAGGTTTTAATGAGATTTTAATGATGTTGGTTTAAAGGTCATTTGAACGAATAATCATTCGCATGAAGGCAATAAAGACGTTCGAATGACTTAAAACCCAAAAATATTTTTCTTCGAAAACCTTGTAGAAATAACCCTCAAACATTTTTATAAAAACAAACACCCCAAAACTAAATTATCCAATGATAAAAAATATAGACATTCATACCTGAGAGGTCCTTGGAATATGAAAATGAAATGTGTCACAAAACATGACACGATGAATATAATCTCTAAAACATCGCATTTATGTCTTACTATAAACACATCATAAGCTTGAGAGGTTAGCACAGTCAAGGCCTAAACTATGACTTAAAGGTTTTTTCCAAGCACGGAATAAGCCAAAATACATACAAATTAACTCTATCAGAAATATTTCCCCACACATGTGGTCTCTAATTACTTGTTTACTATTGTGGCACATTCAAAAATGTTATTCCAACGTTGTTTTAAATAATCTTTGTCTTGTTGATTTCGTTTATAAGATGCTAGGACAATTTTTTGTATATCCAGGTTTTTGTATCCTATATCCTTAGTTATTTCTATTCATTATAGTATTCATGCTTTACCTTTGGATGATTTGTGACCTTTGCCATGATTATAGGATCCTAAACTTATTCCATTGATACGTTCGTTGTCATAATTTATCATTTGGTATCTAGGATTATGTTTTGTGACTTAGGATTTAAATGACCAATCTCTACTAGTTATCTATCAACTAATGTCTATTATAATACTAATCTCGTTGTTATGTTCATTTTGGTATTGAGTATAATTTGATTATTTATGCTAAGTGTTTTTATATACTCAACTTGGTTTATCATTATTGACTCTTAAATCCTTTGTATACTACCCCCGATAATTCACATATCATATTACTATCCTCTCCTCATGCTTATTATCATTTATATCATGTTTTTATACTCTAAGCTTGTTTTCTCTTGTTGTTTCTTATAGTTGATTTTCTTTTTTCTTTGTTGATTAATTTTCTTAATCCTTTCATCTTTCCTAAAATGGGAGAAATTTCTCAACGAGAGAGAATGTTTGATTAAGGGGGAGAGTAACCTTGTGACAAAAAAGAGAAAACTTGTGTTCTTAGGATGTACTTTTTACATTGTACTTCATGAGAAGATAATATATATGCCATAACATGTCGTGTTTTAGTTATATATAGTTGGCCGTTATATTTATCTTTTATGGTTTATGTATTGCTACCTTTGGTTCATAACCTATTTTAACTTTAATATTGATTATATATTATGGATGTTGATTTCAATCCTTTGGATTATCTTTTCCCAATCCACTTATTTATAAAATGTGTTTTTTTCGAATGAAAATGTTTCTTGATAATATTGCCCTTTTCTTTGTTTATTCCATGATAAAAGTGGGATAGTCATTTATGTAATGATAAATTTCTCATTGAGTCAATTTGTATATACTGGCTTAATTCCGTACATATACATTCGATTCATAGGTTAGGATTTGTGTTACTGACCTTTCAAGCCGATGACGTGTGTGATTGAAGATGTAGCAGAAAAGTTTCAGAGATTGCACTCATCATGTTGTGTTTGGTGCCACATTTCATCTTCACATTTTCGAGGATCTCCTAGGTATGAATGCATATACATTTTTATCCTTGGAACTTAATAGTGGGCCTTTGTTTTTATTAAATTATTGAGGGTTGTTTATAAAAGTTTCTAAAAGAAAAATATTTTTGGTTTTCAATCGTTCAAACGAGTTTGTGTTATTCATTCGAACAAGATAATGTTCTCATTCAAACAATATTCTAACGAATATCGAACGATTTTTCTTTGTTCCCATAACATATAATGCGTGAAGCTCGTTTAAAGATAGTTATATTGATAATACCAAGTTCGTTCAAACACGACAGTGTTTTCATTCGAACGAACCTAGATTTTTGTTCTAGAAAACCTTAAAAAAAACATTTTTCGCCTCAAAACTGTGTTATCTATTTAAAGGGTCCTCGCATCGGTTTTTAGTGATACTTTTGGTGAAAATCATTTTCCCGTACATATTCAAAAGCTCCTAAACCCTTGTTTCACCAAAACTCTTTAAGATCCATGTTTCATTATCATATACGTTTTGAGATCTAAGTCGTGGACACTATAAATTTTATTCACTTCATCTTGTTGAGAATCATTTAGTGCGATGGATTTCGTACCCGATTTGCTATTTAAACATGGTGGAATCTGTGGTGTGGCGTTGCGATAAAAAAGCGATGCGTCTGTGTTATTAATACATAAATGGTAGCTGAGCCTTATTGGTGGATATTGAAGGGTGTGTGAACTGGCATGTTGTGGCAGTTGAGCGGGTGGACTCTAGCGTTTTGCTATGGAGGAGAGGTTGAAGATCAAAGATTTATTAAGGATTGTGAGGGTGTCGAGTCATTGTGTAAATCATCTGTCGACTTTTGTAATTCTTTATCATAGTGAATTTATGTAGTTGGGTCGTCCGAGGTTTTTTCCATTGTGGGTTTTCCTCGTGTAACACCCCGTAATTTTGAGGATTTCATATGTAATTATTTTTGGGAGTTATAAAAATATTTAAATTGGAGAAACTTAAATTTATGATTTGAAGAATTTATTTGAGCGGGAAGAATTATTTATAATTGACGACTTTAAGTTTAATTGTCCGAATTAATGTGTGTCGCATTTTTTAGGTCAAAATTTGGAAATGACAAAAAGTCTTTCGGATGGAAATTCTGAGTGCGCAGTTGAGTCCGGATGGGTCGAGATAGTCAGAAAAGAGTACCCGGGGGTAGTAATTGGGTCTCGGAATATTTTTGGGCATAGTCGGGCCCACACGGGGTGAGTTGGGCCATTTTAATTAGGCCCATATGACCAAAAACGGGATTAAGGGTTTTTAACCTAAATGGAGAAGTGTTGAACGGCAGAAAATACAAATTCTAAGCCTAGGGCTTGAGAGGTAAATTAGGGGAAAGCAAATCAAGAGCCAATTGGGGATTATTGGAGTCAAATTAAGGGACTACACCAACGGATCAGACTCTATGAAAAATTCCAGGCAAGTGGTTAACTGTTGTGATTCCTAAATTGATGATAATAAATTCATATCATAGTGTGTGTATATGAAAAATTCGTTTTGGGTGTGTAACCAAAATTAAAATTGGATTTTTGGAAATTAATTTGCCTTAATGGGATTAAGGGTGAGATTTATTGTGTTTATGATTCTAGAATGTAGAGGAATGAATCATATGTTAAAACCGATAAGAATCAATGGTTAATTGTTGTTAATATGAATCAAATTCGTATTGGAGATTTGAAACCCGAAAAATACCCAATTCGAGAAAACGTTGGAGTTAATGAAAATTGATGATGAATTAAGGTGTGTAAGATGTTTAGACCCTTTTCTTATATGGAGGATATGTTAATTGTATTTGGGTAAGGGTTTAGATTGAGAATCAAAGCTTTAGGGTTCGTCGATGGCTGACAGTGGACTAAAGAGGACGAATACTGGAACGATCGATCGATCGACCAAGGGGGTTCGATCGATCGATGATGCAGAAATTCTGGCAGTGCCGCGAGTTTTAATTACTTGGAGATAATTATTGGGAAAAGGATTTTTGGGCTGATTTTACATGTTGAAATGGACCAAGTGGGCGAGTTCGGGTGTGTTGGTAATTATAGATAAATATAATTGAGAAATTTGATGGAGATGAATGTGTGACACATTGTGGGAGAATATATGGAAATGAAATTCTGAGATGTAAAAATGGACCGAGTGAGCGAGTCCGGGTATGTTAGTTAAGTGACGCCAAAGTATTAAATTAAATTATTGAGAGAATAAATTAATTTGGAGTCGGGACATAGACTCGAAAAATATTAAGTTACGGGCCAAGTGAGCGAGTTCGGGAATAATGGTTGGGTGACACCAAGTTATTAAATAAATGGATGTGTTAATTAATGAAAGTAGAGTCAGAAGGTAGACTCGAAAAAGTATTAAATTAATTGATATTGTAATTAATTAAATGAGAGTCGGACCACAGACTCAGCTTAGTAGTTATTTAATTGATGTGTAAATTAATTGACAGTCGGACCACAGACTCAGCTTAGTAGTTAATTAATTAATGTGTAAATTAATTAAATGAGAGTCAGACCACAGACTCGGATTGGTATAAATTAATTAATGTGTAAATTAATTAAATGAGAATCAGACCACAGACTTGGATTGGTATAAATTAATTAATGTGTAAATTAATTAACTGAGAGTCGGACCACAGACTCGGATTGGTATAAATTAATTAAATGAGAGTCGAACCACAGACTCGGTTTAGTATTAATTAATTTAATGTGTAAATTAATTAAATGAGAGTCGAATCATAGACTTGGGCAAATTTCATATAAATTAAAGTGTAGAGTATTTATATTAGAGTCGGACCATAGACTCGGGGGGGGGGGGGGGGGGGATATTATATTAATTGAGGTGTGAATTAAATATATTAAAGTCGGACCATAGACTCGGGAAGATGATAATTTAATAACCGAGAAAATTTATTTAGTTGATTCAGGCCAGAGACTCAGGAAATTTCAGGCAAGTGTTACGGGTTGTGAGTACACGGTGAAGCCGGGGTTTATTTTATAAATATATACGGTGTAGTGATTGTATATATATGTGTGTATATATTGTGTGTGCTATTAAATATCAGTGATTAGATATTTATTTAATTTATATACTCTAGTGCTATCAAGGGGGGTTGCGCGATGTGGGTGAATCCCCTAGCTTGAGGAGTAGGGTGAGTATATCCCCAGGTCATAGCGTCCGGTATATGGGTGAGGAGATTATCTCACTTTTAGGGAAGGAATATGACCACCTCCACTTCGTTTATGTTTTAGGCCAGGTTGGTGAGCGATTCCAACTTGGGTAACTAGGTTATGTGAGCACACCTAGTGAGATAGCACTTTAGAGGGAATCATCCTGCGAGGGTATACTCGGAGGGATGGATATACGGATGTTATACGTGTGGATGTTTAGTAAAGGTACGTATATAATGGTATTCAATATTATATGCTGGTAATAATACAGTGTGTGATGTATTTACTTTATATAATGTGTGATACAGTTATATGTTATTATGTAAGAAGTAATTAATTAAGTTAATTGGTGAAACAACTTATAATTCATGAATAATTATACTCGGGTTATAGTAGTATGGCAAGGGGAGGTTATACCAGGACTAGTTGGACGGGATAGTACAACTAGGTGGGGGGGTCAAGTTAACCGTTAGGTGTGCACATTAGTGGAGGGGTGAGAATGTCCACAAGGGAGTGCGACACTAACTTAAATATGAAGCGCATTCATACATTTTAAATTACTGCAGTTAATTCACTTGCTAAATATTTTCAAAATGTTTTGGGCTCTAACCCTTGCTATAAACTATTTCAAAATCTTTTAGGTGTCCAGCCACAGGGACTCCAGGAGTGGTATTCTATTCCAGGGACACGGAGCTGCGACATATGTGGATGCTTGCAGGAATTTGGATTAGAAGCGTCGCTCATTCATTCTTAGAGTAGGAATAATTTATTAGTTTTAATTTTATTTAGGGCTTGTCGCCCAGACTTCCCTGTACAGTTTTTAGATGTATTTATTCAGGTGTTGAATATTTGTATTGGATTATTTTCACTTTGGTGGTCGATGGTTTATTCGGCAAGTTGTGTAATTAATTATTCAGTTGAGTTTTATTCAGTTGTGTGAATGGTTTATATTTATTTCCGCATGTAGTTTTTTGTTTAATTAAAAAGTAAAAATTTGGCACCAGCTTTCGGAATACTAGGTGGCTAGTAAGTTTTAAAAAGTTTTCGACAGTGATGATAAGGATGAACCAATTGGGATTCCTATTTTAATTTGGTTTAGGACTGATCACCCGGTATTTTATTAGGCGAGGTGTCACAGATGGTATCAGAGCATCAGGTTCTAGTGTCCTTAGGATCTGTGCGGTTTTTCACATTTCAGCTTAGCAATCTTTGATATAGAGCCCTATCATAGGATTGTTGTATTCTCATACGTATGAGAATTTACATTCTTCTGCCAAATTTATATTTGTGGGTGAACTCATACAATTCGATTCTCATTCCAGATGCCGCCCAGGAGAGAAAGAGAGCAGCTAGGGCAACAGGGGAGATGAGACTAGAGAGGCTCGTCCGGAGCAAGAGTTACCGCATCAACTGCCATAGATGATTTCGAAAGCACGGGTAACTAAATTAGTGGCGCAGGCAGTTGAAGCGACGGTAGTCGCAATGGCATGGTAGTTTCCACGGGATCAGCCACAAGTGTTAATGACGCCAGATGTTCAGCTCACGCGGGGCCGTCGGAGTGGCAGCAAGTACGAGAGGTTTTTCAAATGGGCATCCACCAGAGTTGCAAGGGAGTTCTGATATAGTGCTAGCGTGTCAAGGAAGAGAGACATCCAGCATCACCTACGCATGGGAGATTACGATGAGGTGCGAAAGCAAATGCTAACCGCTTTTAGTCTAGTGGGAGCAGCACTACAGTGGTAGGAGTCGATCACCACAGTTGAGGAAATGGAGACACTAACTATTGTAAAGTTTTAGGTGCGATTCGACCGCACGTATTTTCCTTCAGCGGCTGAGATCGAAATGAGGAGAACATTTAAAGAGGTGACTCAGGGGGGCCGTTCAGTGGCCGATTAAGAGGAAGAATTTACTCGGTCGACAAATTTTATACCGGATGAGGTTAGCGATGAAGAGATAAAGAAAGTAAGGTTTGTGGATGGGTTAGTTTGGAGAATCAGACAACATTTAATTGGTAATTCCGCATTAGTAGCTTATACTGATGTTGTTAACGCAGCACTCCTGCACTGTCAGGAATATCGCTTCCTCGTGAAAGGAAGCGGGAGGGGAGTGGAAACTAGCCAGTCGGATAAGGCAGGAGGGAACAGTACCAGAGGGGTATCCCAACAACGGGCAGGGGGAGATCAGGGGAAGGATTTTCGGTAGGGAAATCGTGTTAAACTTAGAGTTGGGGGGGGGGGGGGCTATCGGCAGGATGGCCAGGAATTCCAACAAGGTCGGCATGGAAGGGATCAGTGGCAGGGTGAATGTATTAGAAGGTGTTTCATTTTTGGGGAAGTGGGACACATGAAGAGAGATTGTCTTAAGTGAGGCATGGGTCAACTACAGGACGAGGTCCTGGATGTACAGCCACTAAAGCAAGTCATGGGCACATTCGGGCAGGGAGAAGATGCTCCGAAACCCGAGGATCAGCCATTGCAGCTAGAGTATGGAGGTAAAATTTTTACCCTATGGGCATGGGGTATATTTTTGTGTGACAAAGAGGATGTCACGGTATAAGACTTATTTTTCACTAGAGTTCGCAAGTGAGTTGAATTTAGTGGGTGCGTTGGTTGTAGCAGCCATAGTATGTGGATAAACTTTCCGTGGGGTAGCGGAGTTTCTTTGGTTTTCTTCACGGGAGAGTGGAGGTATACACTGAGTGAAAGTTTGAATTATGCAAGGAGTTACTACTTTCGAGAATTATGGGAGTATGGTTAATAATATTTCCTAAATATCGGCTGGATAAGCGATGGAATTTAACTATTATGGATAGTGGTGTTAAGTTTTGGTGTTCACGACACCAGGGTATGTTTGTTACTAAGTATCACCTGAGAGGGCGTACAGCCTATATATATGTGTGTGTGTATATATGTTATATTGTGTGGTGCCATAGACACAAAGTGAGGTCTTGTGTTCTCACATTTTATCCCGGTAAGTAGGGATGTTTATTAAAGTGAATCAGGGTGGTTAGATTTATGTTCGAGCAAAGAGAGATAGCTTGGGATTTATTTTGCGCAAGGACTAGTGATAGTAAGGGCGTGGTATTTTATGTTGTCTTTGGTAACATGAGGCTAGGCGTATATACTTTTGTGTTAAAAGACAAGTATTTAGGAGTACGTGCTATGGACTGAGGGTCTAACGGATCTCAATGACCGACAATGTTAGGTAGTAGTGTATCGGGGGGTTCCTTGTTTGGATTTCTCTTTGCGAGACATCCCACGCATGAAACTTAGTGCAAAGTTGGAAAGTGGGGAGATGTTTGGTCGTTAGTACATGGGTTGGGTACCCCGGGCAGTAGATATATATATATATATATATATATATATATGAGAGATATGACTACGGGTTCGAAGTTATGTTACGAGTTACGACTAGTATAGTCGGGTAACTTTCGTGCGGTAAAGCACGGGGATAGGGTGTATGGGCACCCGGGTTGATTAATACAAATTTTGTGCGGTTAAGCACGGGTATAGGGTGTATGGGCGCCCTGATTAATTTAAATGCATACTTGTGTAACTTATGGTTAGAAGCGGATGGGATAAATATAGCGAGCTTAGAGGCACATGACTAGAGAGTGATATGGGAAGCTTGGAACATTACACTCATCTAAATTTCGAGGACGAAATTCCTTTGTAAGGGGGGGAGTATGTAACACCCCGTAATTTTGAGGATTTCATATTTGATTATTTTTGGGAGTTATAAAAATATTTAAATTAGAGAAACTTAAATTTATGATTTGGAGAATTTATTTGAGCGGGAAGAAATATTTATAATTAGCGACTTTAAGTTTAATTGTCCGAATTAATGTGTGTCGCATTTTGAGGTCAAATTTTGAAAATGACAAAAAGTATTTCGGATGGAACTTCTGAGTGCGTATTTGAGTCCGGATGGGTCGAGATAGTCAGAAAAGAGTACCCGGGGGTAGTAATTGGGTCTCGGGGTATTTTTGGGCATAGACGGGCCCACACGGGGTGAGCTGGGCCATTTTAATTAGGCCCATATGACCAAAAATGGGATTAAGGGTTTCTAACCTAAATGGAGAAGTGTTGAACGACAGAAAACACAAATTCTAAGCCTAGGGCTTGAGAGGGAAATTAGGGGAAAGCAAACCAAAAGCCAATTGGGGATTATTGGAGCCAAATTAAGGAACTACACCAACGGATCAGACTCTATGAACAATTCCAGGCAAGTGGTTAACTGTTGTGATTCCTAAATTGATGATAATCAATTCATATCATAGTGTGTGTATATGAAAAATTCGTTTTGGGTGTGTAACCAAAATTAGAATTAGGTTTTTGGAAATTGATATACCTTAATGGGATTAAGGGTGAGATTTATTGTGTTTATGATTCTAGAATGTAGATGAATGAATCGTATGTTAAAACCAGTAAGAATCAATGGTTAATTATTGTTAATATGAATGAAATTCGTATTTGATATTTAAAACCCGAAAAATACCCAAATCGGGAAAACGTTGGAGTTAATGAAAATTGATGATGAATTAAGGTCTGTAGGATGTTTAGACCCTTTTCTTATATGGAGGATATGTTAATTGTATTTGGGTAAGGGTTTAGATTGAGAATCAAAGATTTAGGGTTCGTCCATGGCTGACAAGGGGCTGAAGAGGACGAATACTGGAACGATCGATCGATCGATCGACCAAGGGGGTTTGATCGATCGATGATGCAGAAATTCTGGCAGTGCCATGAGTTTTAATTACTTGGAGATAATTATTGGGAAAAGGATTTTTGGGCTGATTTTACATGTTGAAATGGACCAAGTGGGCGAGTCCGGGTGTGTTGTTAATTATAGGTAAATATAATTGGGAAATTTGATGGAGGTGAATGTGTGACACATTGTGGGCGAATATATGGAAATGAAATTCTGAGATGTAAAAGTGGACCGAGTGAGCGAGTCCGAGTATGTTAGTTAAGTGACGCCAAAGTATTAAATTAAATTATTGAGAGAATAAATTAATTTGGAGACGGGACATAGACTCGGAAAATATTAAGTTAGGTGCCAAGTGAGTGAGTCCGAGAATAATTGTTGGGGACACCAAGTTATTAAATAAATGGATGTGTTAATTAATGAAAGTAGAGTCGGAAGGTAGACTCGAAAAAGTATTAAATTAATTGATGTTGTAATTAATTAAATGAGAGTCGGACCACAGGCTGGGCTTAGTAGTTATTTAATTGATGTGTAAATTAATTAAATGAGAGTCGGACCACAGACTCAACTTAGTAGTTAATTAATTAATGTGTAAATTAATTAAATGAGAGTCAGACCACAGACTCGAATTGGTATAAATTAATTAATGTGTAAATTAATTAAATGAGAATCGGACCACAGGCTCGGATTGGTATAAATTAATTAATGTGTAAATTACTTAATTGAGAGTCGGACCACAGACTCGGATTGATATAAATTAATTAAGGTGTAAATTAATTAAATGAGAGTCGGACCATAGACTCGGTTTAGTATTAATTAATTTAATTTGTAAATTAATTAAATGAGAGTCGAATCATAGACTTGGGCAAAAATTCATATAAATTAAAGTGTAGAGTATTTATATTAGAGTCGGACCATGCATAGACTCAGGGGGAAATATTATATTAATTGAAGTGTGAATTAAATATATTAATGTTGGACGATAGACTCGGGAAGATGATAATTTAATAAGCGAGAAAATTTATTTAGTTGATTCAGGCCAGAGACTCAGGAAATTTCAGGCTAGTGTTACGGGTTGTGAGTGCACGGTGAAGCCGGGGTTTATTTTATATATATATATACGGTGTAGTGATTGTATATATATGTGTGTATATATTGTGTGTGCTATTAAATATCAGTGATTAAATATTTATTTAATTTATAAACTCTAGTTCTATCAAGGGAGGTTGTACGATGTGGGTGAATCCCTTAGCTTGAGGAGTAGGGTGAGTATATCCCCAGGTCATAGCGTTCGGTATATGGGTGAGGAGATTATCTCACTTTCAGGGAAGGAATATGACCGCTTCCAATTCGTTTATGTTTTAGGCCAGGTTGGTGAGCGATTCCAACTTGGGTAACTAGGTTATGTGAGCACACCTAGTGAGATAGCACTTTAGAAGGAATCATCCTGCGAGGGTATACTCGGAAGGATGGATATACGGATGTTATACGTGTGGATGTTTAGTAAAGGTACGTATATAATGGTATTCAATATTATATGTTGGTAATAATACAGTATGTGATGTATTTACTCTATATAACTTATGATACGGTTATATGCTATTATGTAAGAAGGAATTAATTAAGTTAATTGGTGAAACAACTTATAATTCATGAATAATTATACTCGGATTAGAGTAGTATGGCAAGGGGAGGTTATACCAGGACTAGTTGGACGGGATAGTACAACTAGGTGGGGGTGTCAAGGTAACCGTTAGGAGTGCACATTAGTGGAGGGGTGAGAATGTTCACAAGGGAGTGCGACACTAACTTAAATATGAAGAGCATTCATGCATTTTAAATTACTGCAGTTAATTCACTTGCTAAATATTTTCAAAATATTTTGGGTTCTAACCCTTGCTATAAAACTATTTTCAAAACCTTTTAGGTGTCCATCCACAGGGGCGCCTGGATTGATATTCTATTCCAGGGACACGGAGCTGCGGCATATGTGGATGCTAGCAGAAATTTGGATTAGACGCATCACTCATTCATTCTTAGAGTAGGAATCATTTATCAGTTTCAGTTTTATTTAGGTCTTGTCGCCCAGACTTCCTTATACAGTTTTCAGATGTATTTATTCAGATGTTGAATATTTTTATTGGATTATTTTCACTTTGGTGGCCGATGGTTTATTCGGCAAGTTGTGTAATTAATTATTCAGTTGAGTTTTATTCAGTTGTGTGAATGGTTTATATTTATTTCCGCATGTACTGTTTTGTTTAATTAAAAAGTTAAAATTTGGCACCAGCTTTTGGAATACTAGGTGGCTAGTAAGTTTTAAAAAATTTTCGACAGTGATGCTAAGGATGAACCAACTGGGATTCCTGTTTTAATTTGGTATAGGACTGATCACCCGGTATTTTATTAGACGGGGTGTCACACCTCGTACAATGTCGTGTTGCATTTTTTTTTATTCTTGTTCACACTTAGATGTATGTTTTAGGATAAGATCAAATTGGTAAATCGTTTATAACAAAAATCGGTTTAAAATTGTAGAAAAGTTTTATTTTAGGTGTATTTTGCTTAACTTTAATATTTAATTTGAAAAATTCAAAAAATGGGATTGTTTGTTTTGACCATCCTCTGTATATTAAGGAATTCAAATTAATATTAGGATAGGAACACTAAGTTATCGTGTAGATCCATCTTTTCGTGTTATTTTTAGGGTTGTTTGGGTGTTTCTTTCCCTCTCTCCCTAGTTTTATTTTTTTCTCTCGATGGTCATCCTAGTGATAAATTGTTCAATGCATTTAGCGATGGCGATGACTTTGATATTTGCGAGGAGTTTAATGAGCATCATTACTGTGCTGAAAAATTAGCTTTTTGAATCCCAATTTTGCAAAAAGAATCAATTTACTTAACAACAATAATTTTTATTTTATAATGAAATTAACTTTTGACGAAATGTTCAAATTCAAAGATATTTCCTTCGTGAGAAGCTTGTGGAAATGAATCGTGATTACAAAAAAATAGAAGTGTCCAAGAAATAGAGTGATGATAGAATTCATTTTTAGAGAATGAATTAGAGGACTCTAAAATTTCTAGGGTTAATGAATATAACATTAAGTATATAGTAATAAATCGATTAATGTTTTGAAGGAATGTAAGAAGACTCTTATGGATAAGTTCGCTTGCATTGAGGGGAAGCGAGATAACCTTCTAAGAATGATAAAAAATTGTAGAAGGATTCCCTTACTTTTCAAGAGTCTAATTCCTTGCTTGAGTTTAGATTTTGAAGTTAGAAGATGATATAAGAGACTCAAGTAGTGATTGTACTAACTTCTATGATTCAAATTCTTTCATTACTAAATCTAAGACCATTGTTTATTTTAGAGGCTCAACCACAGCCCAGGTTGTTATAAAATACCAACCGAAAGGTCTCGTTGCTAGTCGCATCTACGTGTGCACAAACTGCGATAAGAAAGGCAAACTTAGGAATTTTTTCTTTGATCTTTGAAAATATGCTAGGAAGTTTAAGTCTAGTGTCCTCATGGTTTTCAAACCCCATTAAGTTAGGTAATCATCTATTTGGTTTAGGAAATCCATTTTACAGGAACTAAATGTTAGACTGATTGATTATAGAATGCGTGCACATGATACTTACCATGTTATATCTTATAGTTGATTTTGCTTGCATATTTATATACTTTATTATATATATGTTTGCTAGTTGTATATGGTTTGAATGTTTTGTATTTGATTTTTCATTTATTAGGAGTTATACAAAAAGATTGTGCTTGTCTTTTGAGTTATTTTTTTTAAATTGGTATCATTTTGTAAAATGTTTAAAAACTCAAATTGATTTTTGATTTATGTGTAGTTTAGGTTTACACATTTTTTTTGTCTTATGAGTGTGCATGAATCCACTTCATTCCTTATTTTCATGTGGTGAGGACACTTGATTTTGATTTTTAATGCTTAAATTGTTAATAATCATCCTTGAATAGAGTTATTCAACTTTGATTTGCTTAATGGATTCACTTTGTATATGCCTCCACCCACACATGCACCAGCTCTTTTGAACTTTAACTTCATATGTTATATTTGAGCTAAGTGAGATATTCTCCCATCAATCTTGTCACCTACATATCTTATGACTATGGGGGATTTTGCATGCAAGAAATGTTGGCCATTAGTGTGTTCATTTATATTAAATATGAGGGTTCATGGGAAAGCTCTACGAAAGGAGAAATATTCTTTGCGGGAATGCCACAATTGGAAAGAGCCTAAAAAATGAGAGGTAATAACAAAGACTAAAGACCAACTTGTTTGTTTGATTGATTTATGAAAATTGGTATCTTCAAAAGAATTGATTGAAAATATATATAATATTTTATTTGCTTTTGAGGGTGTTATAGTTGAAAATCAACGAGTTTATACAATGCATCATAATTATGCTTAACATGTTATGACACTACTGATTTGTAAAATCATCAAAATTGTAGGCTTATGCATTGTGCTTGTTTGTTCTTTGAGTTCACTTTATCTTCCACTTGATGTTAAGTCTTAATTTGATTAGTTTTGTGGTTATATAAAACTCCTTGGACATTTCTGAGTGTTTGGGTCATAATTAATTTGGTTCTAGTTCACACACCTTCACTTTATTCCATATGATTATACACATCGATACTATGCCAGTGTATAACACTTATGTGTTTTGTGTCATTTTATGGTTGTTCATATCGATATATATGTGCATGTGTGTCTTTGATATATTTTTCATATTTAGATATATGGTGTTGTTTGTTTTAAGTCTTTGCATTTGAATTTAATCCATGTTTTCTATGTTCTTCATCATTGAGTCAAATTGGCATGCTATATGATCATATTGGTATCCCATGCTTCATTGTGTATCCTAGTTATTATTATTATTTATTCCATCAATATTGGTATTGGTTGATCATTGTTTGGATTATTTGTGATTTTCTAGCCATGTTGTATTTTATTAATTGCATGATATTATATTTCCCCCATATTTCCAATTGATATCACATGTTCTCACATTTTGCGGGAGTTATGGTTTGTGGGGGAGAATTGTTTTTTCTACATTATTTATTTCTCTATTCCTAAAAAAATGGGGAGAAATGGTATCTTTCACTTTAGTGTTAGGAGGAGATCTTTATCTTAGGGGGAGATGTCTTACCTAGGCAGGGATCGTTAGACATATGGGGAGTTTATTCTTATGAAGATTATTATTGTTTATATATTTTCTTTACATTTGAAGGTGTCTTCAAGTGTGAAGGTTTGCATCATACGACAAAGTTTACAAGCAAGAAAAGCTACTCATAGTTTTTTTTTGTCAAGCCTTTACTTTTTCCTTTTAAGTTTGGGGATTGAGTTTATTAGTGAACTTGGATACCCATAGGTTTTTGTTTTGTGTTTTACCCCGAAATAGCCAAAAAAGGAAATTCGTAAGGACAAATTTCCAATTGAGTTAATGTATATGTATTGGCTTAATTCCGAACAACACATTTTGAGTTATAGGTTAGGCTTTATGTTGTTGACCTTTCAATCCTATCAAGTGTTTGATTGAAGATGTAGAGTAAAAGTTTCAGAGATTGCATTCATCTTGTCGTGTTTCGAGCCACATTTCGTCTTCATATTTTCGAGGATCTCTTGATTTGAATGCATATACATTTTGATCATTCGAACATAATAGTGGATGTTTATATTTATAAAATATTTTAGGGATGTTTTAAAAAAATTTAATGAAAAATATTTTTTTAGTTTTCATTCATTTGCACGAGTTTATGTTACTCGTTTAAATGAGGTGATGTTGTCGTTCAAATGCCCTTCTAATGGACATATAATAAGTTGGCTCAGTTCCCAAAACATATTTCTTTGAAGCTAGTTTGAACGAGAATACCATGTTCATTTGAACGAGTTATTTTTCTTTTGAACAAGAAAGTTGTGACACCCCGCCTAATTAAATACAGGGTGATCAATCATTTATTAAATTAAATCAGAATATCCAGTTGATTCAGAAAATGCATCACTATCGAAAACTTATTATTAACACTAACCACCTAATATTTAAAAAAGGTTGATGTCAAAATATTATCTTTTAATTAACATAAAATCGAATTAATCAATTATTAACATATACCATTCAAACTAATCTCAGAATAAAATGACTGAGTAATAAATGTGACTGGAGTAAACACATCCAGCCTAAATACTGAATACAATAATCCAACAGAATAAACCAAAAACTGAATGGAGTAAATAAATAAATCCACAATCTCTGAGTGTCTGAATAAGTAAAAGGGGAGACATGCCCTAACTTAAGTAAATAACTCAAGATAAAGAAATGAAAGTCATGGAGGCATCTACTACCAAGTCCTGTAACTTCCACAACAGCTACATCTCGTCAAATAAATGGAACTCCTATACTTGGTGTCACATAAAATAGTTTGACAAAAGAAAAGAGAATTGCAATAAACGAGTGAGAGCCCGAGTTGAAAACATTTTAAAAATCAGCAAGTGCTTAAATGAAAACAATAACATATATTGTGTACATGTTAGATTTTCATACTCTCACTTGAGATGCTCACCTCTCATCTAATGTGCACAACTAATGCATATATTTAACCCATCCTAGTCATGCTACCTCGCCTAACTAGCCCGAAGATGACTATTATCACGCCAATAATCTCATGCGTTTATCTATATCACCCGTATCCCGTATTTCCATATGTTTAAGGAAATTTATTCATATACAAAACCAATATCCTCATAGGTATTTGTTTTTTCTCACTAAGAATATTTTCAAATATCATTAATTCCATATCTACTAAACACTCACAGTAGAATAAGTAACAGGTATACATATATTTATCATTTTATATATATATACTATTCCAGCAACCCTAGGTTAGGGCCCCTTGGTACAATGCATACTCTGGTACCATGTCGCGGTGCATCGCTCATTACATGAAGGACTATAGGTTCAATCTCTCGCAAACCATCAAAACAAACACACATATTGGAGGCGAACATAGTTCCAAGCCCATGGGTTACGCACATACCTACACACCCATATGACCATCAACACTATCGTTCTCACTGATAGCCCGTACCTAGGTTCTATGTTCTAGTGATACGAATCAAAATCTCCCCGAAGTCTCCTCAAGATATGATCGTTCACAACACGCAACCTCCACCCGATAGCAAGCAGCGTAAGTATATTACACACACAATAATTTAATCAATAGGTACATACACATAACCGATAATAATTATTAGGTATTCACGCAACCCAAATCCATGAATTTATGCGTAGTATTATTATCTCTAATACTCACGTTACTCTATCCATACGATTAATCTCTATATCGTATGTATTCCCTAAGGCCCTCTTATTCCAACATATTTCCTTAGTAGTTACACAATCATCACACCACTAGTCAATGTAATGAAGTCACTCAAGAATAGCGTAGGTCGTTCTCTCTCACTCGAATCAACCTTGTAAGGTTTTAACTTATCCGGGAAAAAATTTGAACTTCTAAAATCTCGTTAGAACAAAACTTCGAACGAACTATATCTGAATTTTTGTTAGATGCTCATTCGAATGAGGTTGTTCGAACAGCTTCGAACGAACCTACTCTGAATTCTCATTGGATAGGTCATTGGAGTTCGAACGAGAATTTCGCAGATCATCCCTATCCTCTAAAAACTGCATTTCCTCAACTTTTTCAACACCCAAATCACATAAAACTTTACCTAACTCAAAACCAATGATTCTAAATCATAACCACTAGTAATTAAATGCTTTCTAACACCTTTTTACCACAAAATCCTTACAATTCCCATCATACATACAAATTAATTTCCTAAATCCTCAAAAAGCCCTAATTTCATATAATCACCATTAGTCACAATTAAACCCAGATTTAAATTCATGATTTCAACATATAAAATTCAGATTTCTAATCCCCAAGAAATGGTTATTCAACTACATGCAATACCTATACCACAATCATGGATTAATACCCAATTTCTGTCCCAAATTTTATAATATCATGAATAAATCATCAACTAGTCTAACATGGACATTATATGATCTAAATGAAGCAAGATAAACACTTGACTTTTCACTAAGGTCTGACTCATCTCTTGAAATTAGTATAGATGTGTTCCCCTCTTCCCGATCTACACGTTGATGATGTTTTTGGTGAAAGGTGACTGGGTTTGGCCTTGGAAATCCTAGGAACCTCTTCTCATTCTTCCTCTTGGAATCTCTCTTGGGTTTACTAGTTATTTACCCTAAATCTCCCATGAACATTCAAATATATTTCTCCAATTTTCATCCATTAATTAGTTCCAATTTTTAAAACACAAAAATACCCCTCCGGGTGTCGGGTTGGCCTAAAGTTGCCCCAGACTCCAAACTGAACCCCTAAGTAGACATTTTTTACTATCTCGACCCTTTCGGACACATTGGCGTACTCAAAATGGACATCTGAATAACCAAAAATAAAATTACATTTTAATTGCTCATTCAAATCCCGACACGACTCACCCGCGTGTCCCAACTAAGTGTAATGTAATTGTCATATTTTTCACTCACGGTAATTATAACATATTCATAATCATATATTACTTTACTCACTAAGAAATCTTTAACATAATTCTCACCAATAAATACTAACTATCATCACGCTAGTAATTATTTACTTAAATCCGGATTAATTATAAATAAATTTCCCATTTAAATTAATTAATTCCATAATTAAAATAAAATCTTTCAAAAATACGGGGTATTACAAAAGTGTTATCGTTCGAACGGATATTTGCTTTTACTTGAATGAACTTTACAAAATTTTACCACCTCAAAAATCATTTTTTTCTATTCAAAAAGGTTTTGGCATCAGTTTTTTGTGAGACTTTCGGCAAAAATCATTTTTCTATACATATCCAAAATCTCACAAACCCTAACTTCACCCAAACTCTTTAAGATCCAAGTTTCATTATCATATATGTTTTGAGATCTTGTTTATTGGCACTAAGAAGTTTATTCTCCTCGTCTTATTGATAATCGTTTAGTGAGGAAGATTTTGTACCTGGTTTGCTATTTGCACATGGTGGATTTTGTGGTGTGGTGATGTGATAAAGAAGTAGTGCATCCATGTTCGTGATCCGTAGATGGTAGATGAGCTTATCGGTGGACACCGAGGCATGTGTGGACGCATACATTATGAAAGTTGCACAAGTGAATTCCTGCGTGTCACTATGAATGAGAGGTTGAAGATATAATATGCGTCAAGGTTTATGAGGGCGCTGCATCATTGTGTAAGTCATCTATTGACTTTTGTAATTTTTCATCGTAGTGAATTTATATGGCTGGGCCGTCCGAGGTTTTTCCCATTGTGGATTCTCCTCGTACATTAGCATCTCGTGGTTTGTTGCTTTATTTTATTCTTGTTCACACATAGATGCATGTTTTGGGACAAAATAAAGTTTGGTAAATCATTGATCACAAAATCGGTTTAAAATTAGCGAAAAGTTTTATTTTCGGTTTATTCTGATTAAGTTTAATATTTAATTTGAAAAAATTAAAAAAATTAGATGTGTGTTCTGACCATCCTTTGTTAATTTGGGACTTAAAATTGGAATCAGAGCATGAACACTAAGTTATCACGTAGATCCGTCTGTTTGTGTTGTTTTAGGGTTGTTTGGTTATTTTTCCCTCGCTATTTAGTTTTCTCTCTCAATGGGTCATCCTAGTGATAAGTTCTCAATGCGTTTAGCCAAGACGATGACTTTGATATTCGAGAAAAGTTTAATGAGCTTCAAAACCATGGTGAAAAATTAGATTTTTTGAATTTTAAGTTTGCAAAAAGAATTAAATTTCTTGATTTTATTATTTTAAAGCTGAAATTGACATTTTGTGAACTGTTCAAACTCAAAGATATCTTATTTGTGAGAAGATCATGGACATGAATCGGGGTTTAAAAAATTAAAAGTGTACAAGAAAGAGAGTGATAATAGATTTTTATTTTTAGATAATGAATTAGACTAATCTAAAATTTCTAGGGGTAATGACCATTCCATTGAGTATAATGATGAATCAATAAATGTTTTGCAGGAATGTGAGAAGACTTTTAGGGATAAGTTCCCTTGCATTGAGGGGGAGGGAGATAACCTTCTAGGAATGATTGAAAATTTACGTTTCAAGACTCTAATTCCTTTCTTGAGTATAGAATTTTGAAGTTTGGAGATGACCTAAGAGACTCAAGTAGTGATGGTACTAGCTTTTATGATTATAATACTTTCGTTGCTAAAGCAAAGACCATCATTTATTTTAGAGGGTCAACAACAGCCCAGGGTGTTAGAAAAGGTCAACCCAAAGGTCCCATTGCTCGTCGCGTCTACATGTGCACACACTGCGGTAGGAAAGGTCACCTTAGGTATTTTGTTATGATCTTATAAAAGACTCTAGGAACTTGAAGTCTCGTGTCCCCATGGTTTGAAAATCGGATGTGTTAGGTGTTCATCTATTTGGGTTAGAAAATCCATTTTGGAGGCGCTAAATGTTTAACTGGTTGATTATCGAATGCTTGCATATGATAATTCCCATGTCATATCTTATGGTTGATTGTGTTTGCATGTTTACATACATTAGCTTGTGTACTTCATGATATATGTGTTTGCTAGTTGTATGTGGTTTAAGACTTTTGTGTTTTGATTTTTCATTTATTGGGTCTGGTCGAAAAATACAAAAGATCACATTTATCTTTTGAGTTATTTTTGTTAAATTGATATCATTTTTTAAAAAAAAAAACTCGAAAAGATTTTTAGTTTATGTGTAATTTAGTTTCACATGTTTTGTATGGCATATTGGTGTGTTTAAGTCCACTTCATTCCATGTTTTCATATGGCTAGAATATGTGATTATGATTTTCTGTGCTTAGATTGTTCTTAATCATGCTTGCATGGATTTGTTCAACTTTGGTTTACTTAATGGATTCACTTTGTATATGCCTCCACACACACTTGGACAAACTCTCTTGAACTTTAACTTCAAATATTATATTTGAGTTAAGTGAGAAGTTCTCCCATTAATCTTGTCATCTACATATCTTATGACTATGGGGGAATTGTGCATGTAAGGAGTGTCTCTCGTGAGTATGTTGATTATTATTAAATATGAGGATGCACTAGAAATGGCTATGAAAGGAGCAACTCTCTTTTGCAAAAAAGGCACCATTGGCAAAAAGCCAAAAAAATAAGAGGTAAAAAGAAAAGACTAAAGGATAATTGGTTTGTTTGATTAATTGTAAAAAATTGGTATCTTCAAAAGAATTGAATGAAAAAATATATGATATTTGATTAGCTTTTAAGGGTGTAATTGTTGAAGATCAAGGGGTTTGTACAATGAATCCTAGTTATGCTTAACATGTTATGATGCTATTGATTTATAGAATCATCAAAATTCCAGGCATGTGTGAATTATGCTTCTTTGTTCTTTGAGTTCACTTTATCTGTCACTTGAGGCTAAATCTTAGTTTGATAAAGTTTTACGATCAAATAGAACTCCTTGGATATTTTGGAGTTATTGGGTCATAATTCATTTAGTTCCAATTAATGCCCCTTCACAACATTCCACGTGATTAAACACATCGATACTATACTAGTATGTAACGCTTACGTGTTTTGTGTCATTGTTTGGTTATTCATACCTATATATATGTGCATGTGTGTCTTTGGTATATTTTTCATATATATATATATATATGATATTGTTCATTTTGAATATTTGCTTTTTTATTTAATCCCTATCTGCCATGTTCTTCATCTTTGAATCAAAGTGACGTGCTATCTGATTATATTGGTATCTCATGTTGCATTTTTACATTAGTATCTCATGCTTCATTGTGTATTCTAGTTGATATAATTTATTGCATCAATATTGGTATTGATTGATCATTATTTGGATTATTTATGATTATTTTTCCATGTTGAGTTCTGTTGTACTTCACACTCTTGCATGACATTATTCTTTCCTCTATATTTCCAATTGATATCACATGTTCGCACATTTTGGTGGAGTTATGGTTTATGGGGGAGAATTGGTTTTTATGCATTCTTTCCTTATCTATTCCTGGACAAAAAAATGGGAGAAGTGGTATCTGTCACTTTATTGTTAGGAGGAGATCTTTATCTTAGGGGTAAATGTCTTACCTAGATGGGGATCGTTAGACATGGGGGGGGGGGGGGGAGGATTTATATGCAAAATTTTATTACTTATATATTCTCTTTGAATTTGAATAGTCATGAATCAAATAATTGAGGGAAATTTTTTAATAATGTTGTGATAATAAAAATGAGTGGCAAAACAAGAGAAAAATTGGCTAGTTATCATTATAAGAGATCCAACTATTTGTTCATTAAGTAACACAAAAGAAAGTATAAAAAGAAACATCGATTGACAAAAATAAATAATTTACAAGTTTGTTTAAGTGTACAGGTTTGCAACATACCAAAAAATATACAAGCAAGAAAAGCTACTCAAGTATGTGTTTGTCAAGTCTGTACCTTTTCCTTTTAGGGCTGGGGGTTGAGTATTTTAGTGAGATTGACGGCCCATAGATTTTTATTTTGTGTTTTGTCTCAGAATAGCTAAAGGGGGAGATTTGTAAGGACAAATTTCTAATTGAGTAAATTTAAATGTATTGGCTTAATTCCGAACAAAACATATTGAGTCATAGGTTAGGATATGTGATGTTGACCTTTCAAGCCTATCATGTGTTTAATTGAAGACATAGCGGCTAAGTTTTAGAGATTGCAATCATTGTGTCGTGTTTCATGCCATATTTTGTCTTCATTTTTCAAGGATCTCTCAGGTATGAATACATCTACATTTTGATCCTTAGAACATAATGTTGAGTGATTATTTTTTTTTAAATGTCTAAGGGATGTTTCTAAAAAAAAATTAAAGAAAAATATTTTTTGGGTTTTCAATCATTCGAACGAGTTTCTTTGTTCGAATGAGATAATGTTATCGTTCAAATGACCTTCTAATAGGAATCGAGCACTTTTATCTCGTTTGAAGCTCGTTCAAATCTATTTCTAACGAGAATATAATGTTCGTTCGAATGAGTATTATAATGTTTTCGTTCGAACGAATCCTCAAAAATTATACCGAGTCAAAAATCGTGTTTTCTATTTAAAGGGTCCTGACATCACGTTTTATTGAGACCTTCGGAGAAAATTATTTTTCATACATATCTAAAAGCTCCCAAGCCCTAGTTTCACGCAAACGCTTTATGATCCAAGTTTCATTATAATATATGCTTTGAGATCTTATCTATTGTCACCATGAAGTTTATTCTCTTCATCTTGTTAAAATTGTTTAGTGCGGTGGATTTCGTACCCATTTTTCTATTTACATACGATGGGCTCCGTGGTGTGGTGTTGGCATAAAGAAGTGGTGTGTTCGTGTTCTTGATCCATAGATGATAGAAAAGTCTTATTGGTGGACACCAAGGCATGTGTCGACTCACATGTAGTGACGGTTTCACAGGTGGACTCTTGTGTGTTGCTTTGGAGGAGATGCTGGAAATCGAAGACGCTCCAAGGCTTGTGAGGGCATCAATCATTGTGTAATCATCTGTCGACTTTATATAATTCCTCATTATAGTGAATTTGTGTGGTTGGGTTGTACGAGGTTTTTCCCATTGTGATTTTTCTCGTACATCAGCATGTTGTGGTTTCTTACTTTATTTTATTTTTGTTCACACCCAGATGCATTTTTAGGCCAATATAAAATTTGGTAAATCATTTATCATAACAATCGGTTTTAAAATTGGTGCAAAATTTTACTTTGGGTTTATTATGTTTGAATTTGATATTTATTAAAAAAAATAAAAAATAAATGGATTGTGTGTTTTGACCCTCCTCTGTACTTTAGGGACTTCATTTTATTCTTTGAAATGGAGGAGAGAAATTTCCTTTTAAGAGGGATGGATGTTTATCTTCAAAAATGGGGAGAATTTTTAATTAATATGGAGTATCAGTTTGTGATATTACAAACCATATATTGTAAAGAATTTAGTTAAACTTGGTATATGTTCTTTAGTTATTAGATGAACCATATTTACATTATTATATTTTCTATTAATATTATTACATATGTTTAATTATACTTTGATGACATTTTAGTATCTTAATGTATTTTCTAGTGCTTGACAAGAAAAATGATTAAAGAGTTTTGTATAGTTGAGTAATCTCTTGTGATTTATCCGAGTGTGTCTTTTTATCTTCTATGCCTTTGGCCAGGTAATGTCATCTCATAGGCGATAGATTTAATTCATTTGTTTATTAAAAAAAATCTTATTTTTTGTCAAAAATTGACTAGGGGTAGATCATAAGATTATATATATACTCTTGTTCCCCTATCTCACTTGATTGCCTTGTTTCGATTTTCAAGACACACTTTGATTCATAGTCCTTGAGGTCATCTCACAATGCTTCATATCAAGATGTATTCATCGAACTTCACCAAAACTTCATTTGGGCATCATTCACAATCATACCTTTGAGAATGACACTTTAGGATAAAGGTAAATTTCTTATATGAATTATAATACCTATGGTGTAACATAAGTAAAATTGGATTTTCTTAATTTGGAAAATGTGTTAAACTTGTGTGCGTGTTTGAGGTTTTATTTTTTATATTCCCCATGTAAAATTGATGTATATTTTCATAAATAAACACACTTTAGAAAACATATTGTCTATTTATAAGAGTTAGTTTTGTGGTCCAAATATATTTTAAAAAACTTGTCTTGGTTCGCTGTAGTGAAGTGAAACTTCGCTAATGCAAAATTATGAGCTAAAATTAAAAGCATTTTTTTGGTCATCGACGTGATCTTCTTTACTTTAGTAATGGATGCTTCACTTCATCAAATCATGCTTAACTAGTTGTGAATCTCTATTCTTACCTTTTTTGGTACTTTGCTTCACTAATGCGTCGCTGATAGTGCATTTTGATAGTTATGCACTATTTTGCCTTGAACTTTGTGAAAACGTCTTTTAGCCATATCTTTTGGCTGTATTTATTTTGGCTTTTTGTGTGGACTAGAATCACTTAAATCTATGAGAACTTGTTACCACATGTTTGATTTGTTAATTTAGTTCTTTTCTTTACTATAAATAAGTTAGAAGTTGAATGTTTTTCAAAAGGTTTAACTTTTAAGAGTTATATTTCTTAAGAGAGAAAAAATTTGATGAATATTACTATTCACTAAAGTTTTTATTCAAAGCTATCTGAGTATTTTTAAGAGCTCCTTTTTTTTAGAGTTTTAAGTTATTTTAAGTTTGATTAATTCTTCTCAATGAAAAAATATTTTCCAACTTTGTTCTTGAGATACTTTAATTTTTGTTATCTTAATAATATTTGTGAGTTTATTTTGGGTAGACTAACTCTTTTAAATATTTCCATCAACCTTTAGGAATCTCACATTATAGGAAGTTAGAAATACAATGGTGCCTTATCACTTGATCAATTGGAACATAAAGTTCATCTTTTATCTTCAAAGAGGTTTTGTTAAAAGGTTCAAATGCGACATTATCAACGAGGTTTACACCTAGCATGAGGCGAGTGATCGGAGAGGAACTCTTCCTACATCTTCCTAATATAGGTTGTGAATTATTTAGTCTAAATAGAGTTTAAAGTTTGTAAGTTAAAACTCTTTTTGTGTAAAATTTTACCCATATAATTGATGGTTTTGGTTGGTCTCAAGGCTTTCTCCCGAAAGGGATTCCTCATATAAATCCTCATTTCGATTATATGATCTACGTTCACACATTTTGACTGCTTTATATGCTTAATGAACGCATGTTATAAAAATAATTAATTTGTAAATCACGTTTTATCACTTAGACTTTAGGATTCACGCTTTCCTAGATTTGGATTAAAGAAAAATATTACCTGAACTTAAGTAATAATTTTAATTTTGGTTGTTTCTCTTAGAAGTATATTTTCTTTAATTCCATACATTATGCGCACACTCTCAAATAATCTCACCCCGTGACATGAAAATGTCCCGTATAATATATCACCTAGGCCAAAATAAAGATATGTAAATCTATAAACTCCCTTGGTAACATGTGTTACTACCGAGCTACTTAAAGGGTTAATTAATTACAGTATCAAGTGGAGGCACAATAACAATTGGATTCACTTTCTTATCTCTATGGATGTCTAGTTGCTAAACGATAACTCTAGGCACATTTATAGTTTTTGGAAACCAATTCTCAAGTCTTTATTTCAACATCCCTTAGGATCCACCGATCATCATAAATAGGCATGTTATTTCTCATTATTCTCCCCTCTCCTTTTCTCTCATTTTTATTGACCACATAGTTAAAATTCCTCATGAGATTGTTTCATTAAATTTTCGGGTCAATCAAAGTATTTTTTATTCTCTTAACTTGAGAATAACAACCAATTAACAATGAAAAATATGCACCGAATGTCCAATTAAACTTACATTATGATATATAAGGTAAATTATCATTAAAATTAGGTCTTGGTATTTCAGATATCATCCTCCTTCTTACATCTAACTTCTTTCTTTTGAATCCGTTATGAGATATGTGTTTCTTATTCCCACAAAATGAGCAACCAAAAGATGTAATAGAATTTTGGACTTACTTATTTTTAATTTTGGTTAAAAAAATTATATTTTTCTCTTGCAAAGACGTAGCCACAACTTCCTCCTTTTCTTTTGCATTGTGAGGTTATTCCTTAGTCACTCTCCCACAACAAAATTTAGACTTAAAGTCTGATTTTATTTTTTCTAAGATTTCATTTTCTCTTTCTCCACGACTTTGAGTTAGAGGTATATGTTAAGAAAATATTTTGATTATTAACTTGACCACGTTCAAAAATAATTTCTCAAGTTTATTTTATTTTTCATCAAGTTCAATTCTTAAGCTTCTGGCCTTTTTAACCCAATACCAAATTTCATGAAATCATTTTTTATCACTTCATTTTTTTCTCAATCTAATCTTTCTCCTTTATAAGAAGTTCACTTTCTTTTCTCGTTAATAAAACTCCAAAATTTAAGCCATTCATAAACTTTGGTAATTTACGATTTTCAAGTTGAAATTTCTTAAGTTTTTCAAACAATTTTTTCAACATTACAAATCTTGAATTTAGAGGCGATATTTATGTTTAACTTTTTCAACTTCAAGGTTTATTGATAGTTTCATCAAATGCTTGTCTAATATTTTCACCATCAAAATCATTTATACTTCATTAATATAATGCAAAGCAAGGCATATGAGTTTGAACACTAGAAGTAGATAGGGAATTATCATGATAAATAATATAATATATGCAATTTATAACTTGTGATGGTCGACCTATGAACTTTAAAAGTCTAACACTCTTTTTTCAGTGTGATAAACTCTCTCTTTCTCTACGCTCTCAATGGTCTTAACTACATCTAACTTTACCAAAAAAGTTATCAATTTTTTTCCTTCAGCACTTGATGACTCAAAGATAAATCAAATTCCAAGTCACTAAAACTCACTTTATACATTTTTTTTCATGTCATTATTATTTATTTGTGTGGGGAAAAACATTAATGTGATGTCTAATTGTGACAACCCGCTCACCAAAATATGGGGTGGCCAGCCCAATAATCCAATATAACAGGAATCATGGATGGAATCATTCTCAGCATCGCAACAATATAAAAAGTATACAGGATAACCACTCAATATTTCAGAAAAACAGGTTGCCAAAAATTTTGGTTTTAAAGTTAAGGAAAGAATTTAAACAACCCAATTTAAAAATAAAGTGGAAACCCCGAAGAAATAATATTACATACACATCAAATATACAATAAGGGACCGAATATGTTGTCGGTCAACAGGCTCTTACAACAATATTAAACAAGTTCAGTAAATTACATAATACATTACATTAAACAATTACAAAAGCTTGGGCCTCACGCTCGAGTAAATGACCCGATCATAACTAGAGTACAAGAATGATGGCCTCTATACCAAGTATCCCGTAATATCCGCAAAGTATCACGGCTCCCCAAAACACCGGAATAGAAAAGTCAGAACGGGCGTCCTTACGGCGGAGCACCTGAGCGGATACAAGATTCATGCACAATAAGAAATGTGAACGGGTCAGGGCCCGGTATTATATAATCACCAGATGATTAAAGCCTAAGACAGTTATGAATAGTAAATCATGACTAACAGGAATAAAAATCTACCTACACAATTTAATGCATAAGCTAAGACAATTTAATTAATCATAAATTTAATTTAATTAAACAGGAGAATAAGAATGATTAACATTAATTTAAAAGCTTTCATCAAGTACACTAATTCATTTCATAATTTCGTTCCTTATCAAGAAATATAATCACAAGTATATGCTCTTTGTGGCTTTTATCTCAATTGTATGCTCTTTGTGGCATTCCATTCCTCATCAGGAATATAATCATTATCATATCAACAAAGACAACCTGGGCACTAATAACGCAAGACGTTGGGAAGCGGCCATATGCCTGCGGGAGAGTCATGACCACACCCAGAATCACCTCACCAGCGCAAAAACATACAATAATCGCTCATATGACCTATGACTATATCCACCCTGCGTTCATTAGCCAGGGAGCTTCACCTCACGCGCGAACTTCCCTTATGATAGCATTTAGAGAGGTGTGTTTAAGTAAATTACCATTTACCATATTCATGATTAAGTAAATTATCATTTACCGTAATCGTTACCATTTTCATTTCATTTTCATTTCCATTTTACATATGTATGTTTCATTTTATCCAAAACCATAATCATTTACATATTTGTAAATACCTCATTTTTTACCCGGAGCCATACTTAATACATTTTATCATCGTAACCTCAATAAATAAATAAACTTTCAATTTATTCTCCCAACATTCGTTTGTGGTGTTGTTGTAAACCTTCAAGACTAACGTAGCTCAATTGAGCTTCTAAAGTCTCCCAATATGATACTACAACTCCTAGTCTCATAATAATCAACTAAAAGAAAAGAATGCCTTAACATCAATTGGCATACCCCCGGAACAACCCCCATATAAACCATTTCTACTCTAGGGTAGTTACCCCACTCATCTAGGACTCTAGGACTCTAAGTTTACTTCATACAAGAAGGTTCCTAGGTCCTAATCCTAAAGAAAAAGGGGTTAAAATTGAGTTAGAAAAATAACTCAAAATTGCAGCACTTCCGAATCGATTCGCCCTGGCCGAATCGATTCGGGCTGGTAAGCGAATTGATTCGGACCAGCCGAATCGATTCGGAAAGGAAGACCTGACTTTCTGCAACCCACTGAATCAATTCGGACCATCCAAATCGATTCGGACCCTTCAGACCTGTAAGCTGCCCCTATGGCGAATCGATTCGCCCTCAAATCGATTCGCCCTGGCCAAATCGATTCGCCCCTGCGAATTGGCCAAGTATGGGTTACGGGTTATGAACCCTAATTTTTCCCCAAAACTCAAATTTACTTCATATTTACACACATCCACCAATATTAAACTACCCCAAATCAACCTACATGATTATTAACTACTATAATCCCCAATATCATCAACATAAACTAAGATTAGGGCTAAAACACCATAAATTCCATTTTAATCCATAAATGTTAATACACAACTATCACACAATTTACTCGTCTTAAATCACATATTAGCAAGTAGAAAACTTGCCTTAAAGTTGAAATCTCAGATTTCTTTGTGGTAGATGCAATACCAAGCTTCCATCTCTAATATCTCTTCTTTCTCCTCTTTTCTCCTCAATTCTCTTCTCACTCTCTCTCTCTCTAGGTTTGGTAACACACAAATGAGAAATGAAATAAGGTGCAAGACTTAAAATCGTGACTTAAGTCTAAAAGTCCCAACTTAAATGGTTAATACCACATTAAAATAACTCACAACTACACATTTAAGTTAAAACCAGTCAAAAGTGCCCGAAACATAAAAATACAATATGGCACTTATTTTGACTGTCTCCCACATTTAGGGACTAACTACGCCCTCTAAACTGGCATCCGACAATTTTATAAATCATTTCAAGTTCCGATTTCATTTAAACCATAATGTCATTTAAAACACATGACACTATAAAACATGCAACACGATGATATTTACTTACACATACAGTAAATATACAACAATCTACTAAATATTAACTTTCAACTCATTCAATTAATATTTACTCCATTTCCCACTTTTTTTTATAATTACCTCATGCAGTAAATTAATATAAAATTAGCCTCCTAAAAGCGAGGGTTGTTACACCAATCCCACCGCAACAAAATAAATTTATCACCCTCTCTTTATTTTACCTTTTTCGATTATATTCGTGTTTGTCAAATTTACCTTAATGTTTACGTTTACAAGATTTTTTATTTTCTCGGCTTAATTTTTTATTTTCCTTTTTAAAAATTTCTTCTTATTTTTGTAAAATTTTCAAAATTTCATAAAAAAAAACAATGACACGTCTTCATCAACAGTTACCCTAGGTTTATTTTCATTGTCAATAATAGTGTAACACCCCGTGTTTTTTAATAATTAATTTAATTAATTAATTAGAATATTCGAGAAAAGAAAAATTTTGGATTTAATAATTTTTATTAGTTAAATATGTTGGTTATGATTTTTTAAGAATAGAACTTCAAGCAGAATTGAAATAGGATTTAAAATGGATTTTTAATGGAATTTTTAATATTTTGCCTTATAGCCATTTTTGGGGGGAACTGCCAGATTTTCTGTAGGGTCGATAAATCGACCATTTTAGTCGATTGATCGACCATGTGCAGTTTTTGCGCAATTCAGCCCGATTTTTAGAGTTTGAGTTGGATTAGGACTCTTAATTAGTATATAAGCTTCATTAATCGTGGGGGAACTTCTCATAATCACTTTTTCTCAAGTTTTTCATCAGAGAACTCTCCCAAAATATTTTTCTCTCAACAATAATCATCAACCTTCAACAAGATCAATTTTTTGTCACAAGTTTTGGTATAACTTTCTGAAGGCTTAATTAAGGTTTAATCAAGATCGTTCAAGAACACTCTTTTGCTAATTTTTCGCAAGGAATCCAATCGTCAATCCAGATATTTGATTCTGAAATCACAGACATGAATACTTTATTCTTTTCCTTTAGTATTATGTGTTTTAAGTGTTGCCTAAACCTTAATCTCATGTTTTTCTTAAAATCAATTAGCAAACTAATTAGAGAAAGTGGGCATATATAACTTGAGGTTATTTTTATGAAAACCTTTAATATGGATAATATTCATAACTCTGGGGTACGTAGGATTCATGAGTGAGTTTTGGGTTTTATTGGTGTAGGTTGCATATAGGAAAAAAAATTAGTTTTCAAATAAATGAATTTGGGGGCGTATAACTCATGTAAAGTGTGTTGAGATAATGAAATTGGAATTTTGATGTTTTAAATATTGAAATAGTGGTATATTTAATTTAAAATAATTAAATAAGATTAATTGGATGTTTATGACGAGATGATAATTAAATTAAGATTTAATTGAATTGGACTATCATGTGTATTTCTATACGTTGATTAATTATGCTTATTTGTGTGACTTGTTGGTATTATTATATTACCTTTATGACGACGGGTTATTGGATAGTTTTGCTCTCCCTATATTTTAGGATTCCTTCTAGATATGGGACTAGTGGGTAGTGTAACGACCCGCGTAATTTTCGGGGTATTTTCGAAATAAAGAGGAAAAACAAAGTTTTTCATAAAATTATTTTTATTGGCAAAATATGTTGGTTATGATTTTAGAAGAATAAAACTTCAAGCGGAATTAAAATCGGAGTTAAAATGAATTTTATATTGATTTTACAATATTTTGCCTTATGGCATTTTTTGGGCGAACTGTCAGTTTTTCGGGATGATCGATCGATCGACGGGGGTAGATCGATCGACCCTCCCAGAAAACGTGCGCTGTAAGCAGTTTTCAGTGTTTGTTTTGGTTACAACTCTATTATTTTTGCCTTATTTAAAGGGGTCGTGGGTGACTATTTTTAAGCATCTTTTGGCACAAAAATATTCAGAAAACATATTTTCTTTTCCTTTCTTTTATACACAAACAAGCCCTTTGATTTATGCATTCAACCTTAGATTTTTAGAGGTGTTCTTGGGGCTGTTTTGAGGCTGTTCTTGGAGGAACTTTTGGTGATCTTTGGAGCAGATTTTTGATGGTGTTATCTGCTATTTCTGGGCAGAATTACTGTTGGTCCTTTTGGTGGTTTGAGGTATGGGGTTTTACACAATATGCTCCTGAAATCTCGCGAGTGTTTATTCCGTTGAATTCTTGTTAATTGAACTCATATTTTGAATTGTTAAATTCTTGGAAATCTAGAAAAATAATTGTTGGAATTATTTTCATTCATGAGGTATTATTCATGTTGTTTTGAGCACGCTGTCATGAGATTTTAATATGGCACTGATGTTGGGCATCCGCCAAGACTCCTTTTCCGGCTACTTGATAAAGTATGGTGCGGTATGGTGAGGCCTGGTGACTCCGGTTAATGTGTTGTTGAGAAATTTATTGATAAAATGCTATTGAGATTTGCATTATTTGATTTGAGTATTCGTAGTCGTATTGTTGCACTTTGTTCATCGCTAACATCTTTGTTGAGCATATTCCTGTCGTATTGTGTACTTCCCCATCTTTTTCTTAGTTGGCAGGTGAGCACGAATTTGAGTGCTATGGACCAATTGGGATGATTTTAGCGAGGATTATTTGGGAAGAATATTCGAGAATACAATGAGAAGACTTGTATTAATTTTTTATGTATAGAGCATTTGGAGATTTATTTTTATTTTCGAGATAGTTAGATTGTTGTAATTATTTCGAGAGATTTGTTGTATTAATTTGAAGATGAGAATAATGGTTTCTTGTTTTATTATGGGATTTAGATGCTCTATACCTTGTTATATTATGGAATTGGATAGTTTTTATCGATAGTGGCGCCCTGTTCGCTCTCCCCGGGCGGGCGGAGTGTTACAGGTAGGCCTTTTGATGATTTACGCCTTCTAGGTATGGGACTAGTGAGGGTAGATTATCGCGTTTTTATCATCTTGGGGGTGGGCTAGTTTTTTATACTTTGTCGTCGTTACACTAGCCTAGGCATAAGACTAGGTCGAGGTTTAGGTTAGAAATTCATCCTATACATAGGGTAGTATGGATTGATAACTTGAGGACCCTTAGTTATGGGACTAAGGGGTATTTTGAGGATCTCACATCAATTAAAAGGGTGGAATAATTTATAAATTGAGAAATTGAGAATTAATGCCTAAGATAAAAATGGGTATTAAAATTTGTGGCGACATAATGTGTCGGGACCGACAGTTTAAACGGGTCAGAGGGTGATTTATGTCGTGTCGTGTGTGGAACCTTGTCATGTGTCGGGATCGACAGTTTAAACGGGTCAGAGGGCGATTGACAAGGGAAAGTGTGACACTTTAATAAAAAATGAGAACTATAATAAAAGTTGGTTAATTGAATTAAATTAACATCTTGGGACTTAAGAATTTAAAATCATATTGGTGTGCCTTTATAAATGGGGATCTCTACGAGTAGTTAGTAATTTATATTAATCGCGTTTAATTATCTCATTTAATTTAAAATACACTATTGTGATATTTATTACGTATAATGCTACTGTCTGGATTCAAGGATCCTATTTGAGGGGAGTAGTGTGTATTCTTGCTCGGGGCTTTGACTCTAACCCATGAGTTTACTAATCTTTTTCAGAATTAGAATTGGAGACGCTGCATAAGTTTATCGGAGTTATCGTTTGGAGATGCAGCAGAGCTGAATTACTTTATTGCTTTATTTTAGTTTAGACTTGCCTTTTAGTCGTATTTCATTATGAGACTCAGTTAAGAGAGTTACTGGGCCATTTGGTTCCAAAGTTGTTTATGGGTTCTATTTCAGTTATTCAGAGTTGGATCTTTATTCAGTTTTATTATTATTGGAAATTGGATTTATTTGGAGTTAGCTTGTGATGGATATTTTATCGTTTAGTTGCTTATGATCATTAGAGATTAATTCAATTATTTATCTTATGGACTGATTTATTTATGCCTCACATCTGTCTCATGCTAGGAATGATATTTATTTACTCACGCCCGCTTAGTTTTGGTGGCGGCCGACGCTAGAATTTAATGGGGTGTGACAGATGGTATCTGATAAAAAGACTTTTGCGTGTGTATCTCTTGTCGTTGCTTGAAAAGTCCTTCTAATGAAAATCCTTATGTACCTACAAATATAATAAACTAAAGTGTAGAGGTAAGTAAGGGTATCAATCCACTTTCTAGGGAGTAAAGCACATGGAACAATTTCAATTGTAATTCACTTTTTATTTTCTTTTTGTGCTTTTTCACTTTTCTAATTTTTTTAGCTTTTTCAATATTAAAACAAAAGGGTGAGGTGAGGTCTAAACTAAAATAAACTAAATGAAAATAACTAACTAGAAAATGACTAAAATAAAAAAATAAGGTCTAACACTAAAATAAAAGATAAAGTGAGGTAAATAGTTGTGAGAACAATCAAGGAGTGGGATTACACCACAAATTTTAGTTATTCTAATTAATTAATTTAATTATTTGAATTCTCCCAAATTAATATTAAAATTACAAACCAACTCTCGTTGCAAGTGTAATTAGAATAGTAATCTTTTAGAAAGTTAAAATTAACACCCCACAACTCTAGAAAATTAGATCTACACTCCTTTTAATTAATCACCCGCTAGGATCGATCAATTATAATTTATGTCAATCTTGGAAATTAAATTTAGAGTTGAAATTCAAATGATAATACCCCACTTAAGAAACCCCTATCTCTAGTTCGAATCTAAAATGGGTATTATCACTAGAATTTTGATTTTCTCTCGAAAATCATTTACCCTCTCTCGAGGCGTAAATCTAAGGGTGAGGGATTAAAATTAACATTCAAAGGGATTTTTCAAGTAATTAAACTAATTAAAATACAATAACATCAAATAAGGGTTTTACCCCACCCCTTGAAAGGGGTTTTAGCCTAACATGGTATAAAATATGACAAATTAATATTCAAAGGCATAAAATAATAAAAGAGGGGAAGAGAACAATCAAACTAAATCTCTTTGATTATGTTGAACTCCAATCCTTGAAATTGAAGCATACACCTCTTAATTGATCTTCCAAATGATATGAAATTAACTATCCACTCAATTAATTCTCTAACAATATTTAATCTCACAATATCTAAAAATAAAAAATGAAAAACTATTTACAAGGATTTATTTTCTAAACTAAACTATCTCTCTCTCTAGAATTTTCTCTCTACAAAGCTTCTCTAATCTAGAAATACCAACAAATGGGTCTTCATCTTCTTTTATACTATGCATGGAGCAAAGGGGCATAATGGTAAAAAGGTAGGGAGTGCATGTGGAAATAGTGTGAGGTAATGTAAAGTGAGGTGAGGGAATGAAATCAGATTGGGTGAGGGGGTAATGTGGGAAAATGGGTGTGAAAGAGTTAGTTGGGATTTTTAAGGGTATATTGGGAAAAAGGTGTAAAAGGAATAAATTGGTTTTATGGCATGTGGGTATTCTTGTTGAGTTGGTTTGTTTGGTTTTGCAGGTGAAAAATCGGGTAAGAGAAAATGGGTCTTGGAAGTTTGGTTTTGGTTATTTGGTTTGACTTTGGTCATTGTTGGTTTTAACAGATGAGAAAATCGTAGCTTGGCTTATAGAAATGGTTGAAAGAGTTTTTGGTGTGGGATATGAAATGGGTATGGGTTAAAGGGGTTGCACCGGAGCAGGAGATCGGAGGTGGTGGTCGCGATCGCCGGAGTCTGTGTCGCCGCTGGGAAGGGGCTGCCGCCGGTCGGAGGTGCAGGCGACACGGGCTTGGGACGGAAGTGAGAGAGAGGGGATCGGGGACGGGATTGTGGCGGGTCGGGCCTGTTCGGGCTCGCCGGCAGCTCCGATTGAGCTCGCCGGTTGGAGGCTGGACGATGGGAACGGGGATCGGAAGTGGCAGGCTGAGGATGGCAGTCGCAGGGGAGAACAGCTCCGACCGGAGCTGGTGGCTGGAGCTCCGGCGGTGTGAGGTCATGTGGCAGGAGATGGTTATGGGTGGGGCAGGGGTTGGTTGGTGATTTGGGTAGAGAGAGAGAGGGGTTGGAGGGTGTAGGTGGTTAGGGAAATGGGTTTATGGAGGTTTAGAGGAGAGAGAAAGAGTATGGGTGTGGTGAGGAAGAAGATGATGTGTGGGGGGTTAGTGTGTTTGAGGGTGTAGGGGAGTTAGGTGGGGGTGAGTGAGAGAATGTAGGTGTAGGATAAGTGTATGATAATGGTGATGTGTGTGTTTAATTTGGACCTTAAAATAACACTAACTAAAATAAAATTAATAAAAATAAACTAGAAACCTAAAAATAAAATTATATTCTAAAAATAAAATAAAGAATCATATAAAAATAAAACAAAAATCCTAAAATATAAAATCTAATAAACTAAACTAAACTCCTAAAATTAATCCTAATAAAATAGAATAAAATAAAACTAAAAATCAATAAAAATCAAAATAAAATAAAACTAATCCTAATAAGATAAAATAAAACTAAAAATAATCAAAATAAAATAAAATTATATTAATAAAAATAAAATAGAAAAATTGAAAATAAAATCTAAAAATTCTAAAATAAATCCTAAAAATAGAAAGGACTCAAACTAAAAATCTAAAAAATAATAAAATGACACAAATAAAACACACACAGGCTTGGGGTAAGTTTGGGCTAAGTTTAGGGTAAGCTAGGGTACGAAAATTTGGTATTTAGCTCCGTAAAATGCACAATTGCCTTGAAATACGCGTTTGAACACCGCAACGTACATTAAACCTGCATAGTAAACATTTAAGCGCATAAGACCCATATTGTCGAGAAATAGCAACTAAAATACAACTATTCGGGGTATAAAATGTACAGTTTTGGGTGCTTATCACACCACCCCCAAACAGAGCGTTGCTAGTCCTCGAGCAATAAGATAGAGAGAAAGAGAAAGATAAGAAACCAAAAGTGTACCACTTTCGCGGGCACTTGCGATTGCACTTAGCATGTGCAACAAGCCTTTAAACCTATAGGTTGCCCTACAGGACGAGTTGTGTCTCGTGAGGGTTTGCAGGGAATATACCCACAAAATTCTTATTTACAAAAATTTATTAAAAGGCAGTCAATCTCTTATTAGACATAGAATAATCGCACAATCCATCACAAGATAAATGATTTCAGAAATACAAGCTAGAATGTGCATAAAAATTTAAGCTAAGTAAATACTCAAGGCACATCTTTCCTAGAACTCAACGTGTGTAGTGGGAATCAGTCAAAACGGATCGAGTATCATAAGAGTCATTCCTAGATTGCCTTGTCGGAATCAACGCTTCAACTTCAAATCTCACTAGATATATCACTCTCAAACGAACTCTCGAGATATGGGTTAGTGTATCGCTCTTGTGTGTGAGGAGGTGAGTAAATGTAAGCAAGTTCAAACGTCTCACACACACATAAGAAAGAACGAACATATAGAAAGAAAATTGATCTCATGAAAGAAATGCTAATCACTATAGTGAGAACGTCGAGTTATTCACCACGTCGACTTTCATTCGCCCGAACACCAAAGGGGGAATATGTATGTATATGGGTGAGGGGGAAATGAGATGGGAAGGATGATATAAAGTGCGGTATGATAGGATGAGATGATGATATGATGGATGGATGGAGGGATGAGATAGGGTAAGGATGGTGATGTAGAATGGGATTGATGTGTGAAATGATGGATATGTGATGGATGAGTGAGAAGAGTGTATACACTTTAGGCACAAATGTCTTTATTACTAACTACAAACTCTTTTTTTTTTTTTTTCTTTTCTCTCGTTTTTTTTTTCGATTTTTCTTTTCTTTTTCTTTTTTCTTTTCTTTTCTTTTTTGTTTTTCTCTCACTTTTCAAACTAACAATGAAGACATTTACATTTGAAATCACACTCTTTTATTTGAAATGATGGAAGATGATATGGAGATGATAGGTGATGGTGTGGGGAAATATATGGGAATATGGAAAAGCATGGGAATGTAATGGGTGAAGTGAATGGGTAATGTATGGGGGGAATGTAATGGGTGAAGTGAATGGATGAAAATGGATTCAAAATGGGAAAGTGGTAGGTGTATGGATGAAAATCTAGTGTTCGGGACAAATTTCAAGACACGTGTTTCTTACAACTCGAAAATGATGTCGTTCTCAGTGATCAACCAAAGTTTTATGAAAGAAAATGAGATCATACAACAATTTAAAGTGCGCACCCACAAGAAGTTGAATCAACTTGTGACTCGGAGATTGCGTAAAACACTCTAAAAGGGTGAAAGGCACAAATCTCACGGGCTAAAGTCTCTACTAGTGATCCTTAAGGTTCTCTTTAGAATTGTGGTACTCCTCAACTCTAACCATAGTGACGTGATACGTGCGCAAATTTTGTTGAGTCTAGAAATTCATGGTGCAAAATGCCTTGTTATGTATTACATAAGCTATTAGAAAAAATATTCTCTAGCTTGATTCCTAGACTTTTGAAAGATGGATGATTGAAAATTCACATCAATGAGTGAGATGAAAGAAACTGCACGAAATTTTAAAAATCAGGTTTAAAAATTAAAAATTTTCAAAAGAGGTACGATTTTGATAAAATTCCCCACCCCCAAACAAAAAGGAACATCGTCCTCGATGTTAGGTAAAATAATTTTTAAAATTGAGAGCATAAGGTAGGAAAGAGATTACCAGAATGAACCGCTAATGAAGTGGACATGTGAAGCCAAGAAAAAAAAACCTGAAGGAGAAGAAAACAAAATTATACTAGTCCATAACATGGTAAAGCATAGGGTGATGTGAAACACCCCCACCAAACAGGATGAGACTAGTACAAGAAACGCGGGCTGCCTCCCGGTAGCGCTAAGTTTAATGTCTTCAGCCAGACCGAACCATTCTCACCCTAAAGATAGGATCTATGAAAGCGCAGGGCGGCAGAAGAATCGGGTGATGAGAATCACCCCCAAACAAGACTGAAGCGTCAGTCTTGCTGGATAGAGGCTAAAATGGTCAATGCACCTGTATGGCAAAGTGCATCACACGATGCAAAGCATCGGTGGACCATGGGTGGGTGGGTATTAAGGTAAGGGTGAAGAGGCATCGGTCTCGAGCCTTGTTGAGCGTAAAGGTGAGGGCGACAAGGGCCCTATAAGCATGGTGCTCAAGTTGGTGAGGGAGGAAATATGGTTTGGACATAGGAATGGGGTGAGGCTCATAAAAATCACACGACCGTTCTATGAATGGGCGATGATAATGGTCGCGCCGTGGCACGCCAGGGAGTTGTTGAGAAAAATCAACACCACAAGGAAGTGGTGTGCATGGAGGAACAAACTCGATGTCACGGTGGAGAGTAGCACCAAAAATACTCTCGTAGATGGTGGATGGTTTTAGGTGAGGATCTAAAAATGTAGATGGAAACTGGAAATGTGCAAAATCGAGATCCAAACCAGTTGGTGGGGTAGAAAGGATAATGGGTGGGTCGGGTGGGACAAATGGTGGAGGAAGATGATCCAACTCAAGCGTGGGAGACACACACTCATTGGGAGGAGTAAAGGAATACTCACAAGGGAGTGTGGTTTCTAAAGATGGAGTTGTCAACTTCTCCATAATAGTAGCATCGGTAAATGGGGTGGGTGGGTAAGACGAGGCACCAAGATCAGAGATAGAGGAATCGCTAGAAATATCAGGCTCAATGGGAGCCATGCATGGTGGGATATCATCCATATCCGGGTAGTTAGGAACTATCACGGATTCTATCTCGGGAAAATGGTGAGCACTCGTAGCCGGAGCTAACCTAGGATAAATTGGTTCCTCGGGAACACACACGATGTGCTCAATAGGTATAGACTCGGGCATTGTTTTGGATATTACGGGAAAGTGAGTGGGAACCGCAATGATGGGTTCATAAGGACAGGGTGGGGTTGGATCAGGCTCACTATCGAAAGGTAAGTCAACACAATTGTCGACTTGGGACCCGGACCATGGAATGGTCTCAACTTCAAGATTCTCGGGGTGGTAGGGTTGGTCACACTCAAATTCTGTGTCACAAGGGGACACATCATCGTCACACTCGGTGGCAACGATGGGTGGGGTCATGGGAATATCCGACTCTCGCGCACACACCAATTCATTTAACCTTTGTTCAAGCCTGTGGAGAGCTTGAGTTTGAATTGCTTGCTCTTGCTCAAGTATGAACTTTTGCAAGAGGGTTTCGAGAGTGGATGTGGATGAAGGTGTTGGTGGAATGATGGGTGGTGGTGGTGGTTGAGGTGGACACAACTCGCTATAACCGGGAGTATATGGAGAATACTCATATGAAGTGTGTGGGGTGGGGCCAAGTGCATCATACACGAAAGGATTGCTCTCGTGATGGACAGATGGTTGATACGCATGGGGTGCGTAGTGAGGGGACTGATCGTGACTGGGTGCACAAGGTTGCCATGACGACTGTTGGAACGTGTGAGGATCCACAACATCGGGTTGGGATTCGTATGGCGTGGAAGGGTGATCAAGCCTCCACGAATAACTCGGGGACTCACACAACTCGGGATTAGGTATAGCAGGGTAGTAGGCCGAGGTGGGTTCCGAAACAGTGTCACATGGATACACATGTTCCATGGTGGGTGCGTAGGGATATGAAGAGTATGGGCACTCATGGGACATGTGATCGGCATAAGAACAGTGGGTGCACAACAAGGGAGGAGGCACAGTGACACTTGACACCGAGGGTGATGGAATAGGAGGTGAGTGCATAGATGGGTCAAGAGTACCAACGGTACTCGTGAGAGAGGTGAAATCATGAAGAATATCATAAAGAGATCGCTCGGGACCACTCTCACACGTGTCACGTGTCAATGGAAAATGACCAAAGTAGTCCCTTAAAGGACGTTCTTCGGCCATGAGGTGAGAAATATTTTTTTGATTTTTTGAATTTTTTTTTTTTCAAAAAGAAAGAAAATATTTTTGGGATTTTCTAAAAATAGTGGAAAGAAAATATTTTTGGATTTTTTATAAAAAATAAAAGAAAGAAAATATTTTTGGATATATTTTTTTTGGAAGAAAAGGTGGGGAAAAAAAATGTGGACTCTTTGAATTGGACGAACTAACTAAAACCGACTACCAAAAAATGGAATTGGACACACACACAAGTCAAGAAAAATTCCTAACTAGCACATAGCCAATTTTTATCTTTGAATTTAGTGAAAGGGTAGTCAAATTTTAATTAAGTCCGCGGGCGATAAAAATCACGGAAATATTTTAGTGATCGCCTTTGCAAAAATATTCTCCTATTGGGCTACCTAGTTGATTGATTTTAAATTTAATGATGGCTAGGGTAGCACACAATGATAAGCGAGTGAGTCGGGTGATGAAATCCCTTCTCGTGAGTGACCGGGTGTAGGTCTTAGTCAATTAATTCATCACACCATTCGAAAATAAATGCGAGAATAAAATCACATAAGAGCACACAAGAGCACACAAAAGAATTGACTTGCTAACAGGAGAGGCGCGAGAGTGTAAGAAATGTACCTCCCACGGTTTTTAGGCCGTGGGGTGCCGAAAATTTTGAGTCGACCGGGGGGAGATCACGCCTATCTCAGTCGTCCCCGGGAGTCCTACCGACCCAAGGTAGAGAGGCTTCTAAATCCTCGCCTTGGACGCCCTCTCTCTACCTTGTCCGGTTTCCCTATCACGCTTGGCTTCAATTATTACAAATTTAAATGAAAAATAAATGGTGTCCTATGCACCGCAATACAAGCAATGATAGAATAATCCTAAATACAAGCCTTCTAAAAATATAAAAATGGTACAAAAAAATAAGAAAGTGCGAAAAACAAATGAAATACAAAATGAAATCCGCTCCGAGCTTCACAATCCCAAGAATGGCAACGACGCCATTTGATAAAAAGACTTTTGCGTGTGTATCTCTTGTCGTTGCTTGAAAAGTCCTTCTAATGAAAATCCTTATGTCCCTACAAATATAATAAACTAAAGTGTAGAGGTAAGTAAGGGTATCAATCCACTTTCTAGGGAGTAAAGCACATGGAACAATTTCAATTGTAATTCACTTTTTATTTTCTTTTTGTGCTTTTTCACTTTTCTAATTTTTTTAGCTTTTTCAATATTAAAACAAAAGGGTGAGGTGAGGTCTAAACTAAAATAAACTAAATGAAAATAACTAACTAGAAAATGACTAAAATAAAAAAATAAGGTCTAACACTAAAATAAAAGATAAAGTGAGGTAAATAGTTGTGAGAACAATCAAGGAGTGGGATTACACCACAAATTTTAGTTATTCTAATTAATTAATTTAATTATTTGAATTCTCCCAAATTAATATTAAAATTACAAACCAACTCTCGTTGCAAGTGTAATTAGAATAGTAATCTTTTAGAAAGTTAAAATTAACACCCCACAACTCTAGAAAATTAGATCTACACTCCTTTTAATTAATCACCCGCTAGGATCGATCAATTATAATTTATGTCAATCTTGGAAATTAAATTTAGAGTTGAAATTCAAATGATAATACCCCACTTAAGAAACCCCTATCTCTAGTTCGAATCTAAAATGGGTATTATCACTAGAATTTCGATTTTCTCTCGAAAATCATTTACCCTCTCTCGAGGCGTAAATCTAAGGGTGAGGGATTAAAATTAACATTCAAAGGGATTTTTCAAGTAATTAAACTAATTAAAATACAATAACATCAAATAAGGGTTTTACCCCACCCCTTGAAAGGGGTTTTAGCCTAACATGGTATAAAATATGACAAATTAATATTCAAAGGCATAAAATAATAAAAGAGGGGAAGAGAACAATCAAACCAAATCTCTTTGATTATGTTGAACTCCAATCCTTGAAATTGAAGCATACACCTCTTAATTGATCTTCCAAATGATATGAAATTAACTATCCACTCAATTAATTCTCTAACAATATTTAATCTCACAATATCTAAAAATAAAAAATGAAAAACTATTTACAAGGATTTATTTTCTAAACTAAACTATCTCTCTCTCTAGAATTTTCTCTCTACAAAGCTTCTCTAATCTAGAAATACCAACAAATGGGTCTTCATCTTCTTTTATACTATGCATGGAGCAAAGGGGCATAATGGTAAAAAGGTAGGGAGTGCATGTGGAAATAGTGTGAGGTAATATAAAGTGAGGTGAGGGAATGAAATCAGATTGGGTGAGGAGGTAATGTGGGAAAATGGGTGTGAAAGAGTTAGTTGGGATTTTTAAGGGTATATTGGGAAAAAGGTGTAAAAGGAATAAATTGGTTTTATGGCATGTGGGTATTCTTGTTGAGTTGGTTTGTTTGGTTTTGCAGGTGAAAAATCGGGTAAGAGAAAATGGGTCTTGGAAGTTTGGTTTTGGTTATTTGGTTTGACTTTGGTCATTGTTGGTTTTAACAGATGAGAAAATCGTAGCTTGGCTTATAGAAATGGTTGAAAGAGTTTTTGGTGTGGGATATGAAATGGGTATGGGTTAAAGGGGTTGCACCGGAGCAGGAGATCGGAGGTGGTGGTCGCGATCGCCGGAGTCTGTGTCGCCGCTGGGAAGGGGCTGCCGCCGGTCGGAGGTGCAGGCGACACGGGCTTGGGACGGAAGTGAGAGAGAGGGGATCGGGGACGGGATTGTGGCGGGTCGGGCCTGTTCGGGCTCGCCGGCAGCTCCGATTGAGCTCGCCGGTTGGAGGCTGGACGATGGGAACGGGGATCGGAAGTGGCAGGCTGAGGATGGCAGTCGCAGGGGAGAACAGCTCCGACCGGAGCTGGTGGCTGGAGCTCCGGCGGTGTGAGGTTATGTGGCAGGAGATGGTTATGGGTGGGGCAGGGGTTGGTTGGTGATTTGGGTAGAGAGAGAGAGGGGTTGGACGGTGTAGGTGGTTAGGGAAATGGGTTTATGGAGGTTTAGAGGAGAGAGAAAGAGTATGGGTGTGGTGAGGAAGAAGATGATGTGTGGGGGGTTAGTGTGTTTGAGGGTGTAGGGGAGTTAGGTGGGGGTGAGTGAGAGAATGTAGGTGTAGGATAAGTGTATGATAATGGTGATGTGTGTGTTTAATTTGGACCTTAAAATAACACTAATTAAAATAAAATTAATAAAAATAAACTAGAAACCTAAAAATAAAATTATATTCTAAAAATAAAATAAAGAATCAAATAAAAATAAAACAAAAATCCTAAAATATAAAATCTAATAAACTAAACTAAACTCCTAAAATTAATCCTAATAAAATAGAATAAAATAAAACTAAAAATCAATAAAAATCAAAATAAAATAAAACTAATCCTAATAAGATAAAATAAAACTAAAAATAATCAAAATAAAATAAAATTATATTAATAAAAATAAAATAGAAAAATAGAAAATAAAATCTAAAAATTCTAAAATAAATCCTAAAAATAGAAAAGACTCAAACTAAAAATCTAAATAATAATAAAATGACACAAATAAAACACACACAGGCTTGGGGTAAGTTTGGGCTAAGTTTAGGGTAAGCTAGGGTACAGAAATTTGGTATTTAGCTCCGTAAAATGCACAATTGCCTTGAAATACGCGTTTGAACACCGCAACGTACATTAAACCTGCATAGTAAACATTTAAGCGCATAAGACCCATATTGTCGAGAAATAGCAACTAAAATACAACTATTCGGGGTATAAAATGTACAGTTTTGGGTGCTTATCAGTATCAGAGCATGGTCTTAGGTCTCGTAGGTTATGAGTCTGTTTATCTTTCACGTTGTCGATATTTGATTCCCTTTGTTGATTCGTACTCCTTAAGGTAGAGGGTCTAGCATACGTGTTAGATGTGTTTCTTGGAGATGTGAAGCTTTGTGCTAAGGACGTCGTAGACATTGAGTTTAAAATTAGTAAGATTGATGTGAGGATCCTATGAATGGATTATGGAGACGATAATTATTTTGGAGATTTTAGTATAGATGTTAGGTATCGTATGTATCAATTTTTGGTGTTGAGATTTAATTTGAGGACGTTAGCATTTTGATGACTTTCGGATATAGGATCGAGTAGGGGATTTGTGAGAGCGTGTGGTACGCCGTTATTTTTATAGTTATGCGTATGCATATAGGCAATATATATAATATTTTGTTGTTTATGGGGTAGGTGCGCATAGGATTGGGTGTATGGACGTCCAATTATGGCATTCTACGGGTAGGCATATGTGAGCCTTATTTTATTTTTACGAGATTTCTATGTTAATGGGTATGCTTCGTCTAATTTTGAGGATGAAATTCTTTGCTAGTGGGGGAGTATGTGACACCCCGTATTTTTTTTAACAATTAATTGGAATATTCGAGAAAAATAAAATTTTGGATTTAATAATTTTTATTAGTTAAATATGTTGGTTATGATTTTTAGAAGAATAGAACTTCAAGCGGGATTGAAATCGGATTTAAAATGGATTTTTAGTGGAATTTTTGATATTTTGCCTTATAGGCATTTTTTAGTGGAACTACCAGATTTTCTGTAGGGTAGATAAATCGACCCTTTTAGTTGATCGATCGACCATGCCTACTTTTTGCGTGATTCAGTCAGATTTTTAGTGTTTGAGTGGGATTAAGACTCTTAATTAGTATATAACCTTCATTAATCGTGGGGGAACTTCTTATAATCTCTTTTTCTCAAGTTTTTCATCAGAGAACTCTCCCAAAGTATTTTCCTCTCGGCCATATTCATCAACCTTCAACAAGATCAAGTTTTTTTCACAAGTTTTGGCACAAGTTTTTGAAGGCTTAGTTGGGGTTTAATCAAGATCGTTCAAGAAAACTCTTTTGCTCATTTTTCACAAGGAATCCAATCATCAACCAAGATATTTGATTCTGAAATCACATGCATGAATACTTTATTCTTTTCCTTTAGTATTATGTGTTTCAATTGTTGCCTAAACCTTAATCTCATGTTTTTCTTAAAATCAATTAGCAAACTACTTAGACAAAAGTGGACATATATAACTTGGGGCTATTTTTATGAAAACCTTTAATATGAATAATATTCATAACCTTGGGGTACGTAGGATTCATGAGTGAGTTTTGGGTTTTATTGGTGTAGGTTGCATGGAGGAAAAAAAACTAGTTTTAAAATAAATGGATTTGGGGACGTATAACTCATGTAAAGTGTGTTGAGGTAATGAAATTAGAATTTTGATGTTTTAAATATTGAAAGAGCGGTATATTTAATTTAAACTAATTAAATAAGATTAATTGGATGTTTATGACGAGGTGATAATTAAATTAAGATTTAATTGAATCGGACTATCATGTGTAGTTTTACACATTGATTAATTATGCTTATTTGTGTGACTTGTTGGTATTATTATATTACTTTTATGACGACGGATTGTTGGGTAATTTTGCTCTCCCTATATTTTAGGATGCCTTCTAGGTATGAGACTACTGGGTAGGCCCTTTGATGATTTACGCCTTCTAGGTATGGGACTAGTGAGGGTAGATTATCGCATTTTTATCATCTTGGGGGTGGGCTGATTTTTGATACTTTATCGTTGTTACGTTAGCCTAGGCATGAGACTAGGTCGAGGTTTAGGTTAGAAATTCATCCTATACATAGGGTAGGATAAATTGATAACTTGGGGACCCTTAGTTATGGGACTAAGGGGTATTTTGAGGATCTCACATCGATTAAAAGGGTGGGGTAATTTCTAAATTGAGAAATTGAGAATTAATGCCTAAGATAAAAATGGGTATTAAAATTTGTGACGACATAATGTGTCGGGGCCAGCAGTTTAAATAGGTCAGAGGGAGATTTATGTCGTGTCGTGTGTGGAACCTTGTCATGTGTCGGGCCGACAGTTTAAACGAGTCAGAGGACGATTGACAAGGGGAAGTGTGACACTTTAATAAAAAATGAGAACTATAATTAAAGTTGTTTAATTTAATTAACTTAACATCGTGGGACTTGGGAATTTAAAATCATATTGGTGTGCCTTTATAAATGGGGATCTCTATGGGTAGTTAGTAATTTATATTGATCACGTTTAATTTAAAATACTCTATTGTGATATTTATTGCGTATAATGCTACTGTCTGGATTCAAGGATCCTATTTGAGGGGAGTGGTGTGTATTCTTTCTCGGGGCTTTGGCTCTGACCCATGCGTTGACTAATCTTTTTCAGAATTAGAATTGGAGAAGCTTCATAAGTTTATCGAAGTTATCGTTTGGAGGTGCAGTGGAGCTGAATTACTTTATTGCTTTGTTTTAGTTTAGACTTTCCTTTCAATCGTATTTCTTTATGAGACTCAGTTAAGAGAGTTATTGGGCCATTCGATTCCAAAGTTATTTATGAGTTCTATTTTAGTTATTCAGAGTTGGATCTTTATTCAGTTTTATTATTATTGGAAATTGGATTTATTCGGAGTTAGCATGTGATGGATATTTTATCGTTTAGTTGTTTATGATCATTGGAGATTGATTCATTTATTTATCTTATGGACTGATTTATTTATGTCTCATATCTGTCTCATTCTAATAATGATATTTATTTACTCACCCCCGGCTTAGTTTTGGTGGCGGCCGACGCCAGAATTTAACGGGGTGTGACAAATAACTTTGTGATTTACCTTAACTTGATATGGTACATGTTTTAAAGTTTTAATAACAGGATCTTTCTCTTTATTATAAGTTTGGAGGTATCCTACCAATGATTCTAGTTACAATTGTCGGTATTCAAAATTTTATTTAAAATAGCCACCTTGGTATTGAACCTGGATGATAAGGATTTCAAGAGCTTCTTCACTACCCTAATCTTGGGTATCCACTCTCCAAGATTTTAATAAGCATTGACCATATTGGTAAATCTTGTGTGATAGTAATAAAATGACCCTTCCTCTCTCACATGCATAATTTTAAGTGAGGTAGCAATCCTTTATAGGTTAGATCTCTTGACCGTTGACATTGTATCGTGGATAAATCCTATAGTATCCCGTGCTTCTTTGGACATTTAAAAATTCATAATTCAATTGTACTCTTAAATAATAATGGATGGAAATAAGGGATTCAAGGATATTAAATTGTAATTACGCTCTAAAAATGAGTTCTAGGTTTTCTCTCAAAATCACCATCACTCTCTCTCATAGGCCAAATCCATCCATATTCCACACTCATTAACACTCTTTGATGTTTTAATCTCAAGGAAGATCTTATCATCATTTTCCAATGACCATAATTTAACCTGTAATAATGTAGTGGTTAGTTCGTGAAACCTTCATACCTCAACATGTCCATAACCACAACTGAGATAAAGTGAGATTAGAAAAGAGATCCAAATAAACTTTTTCAAACAACAAAATCAGAAAATTCACAAACACAAGCAAACCACACAATATCCAGATATATGCTTAGGAACATAAGTACCACAAAGACTAAATCGTTTTGATACCAAAAGAAAATTTTATTTTGTGTAAAAAGGTTTAATCAATTCCTAAAGGGGGCGGGGGCGTAAACAAGACTCTAAGTCAATAAATTCAAAATATGACCAGTTTTTAACAAATCAAAGTTAGCCTATTATCTATGAAAACATAATTCAATCCATGTGACCTTAAATTATATTTGTTTACTAAAATATATTTAAATTGATCACAAATTCACTCACACACACAAGGCACTACCTCAGTCCATTTTGATTACTTATATAGGTTATGGACTTGAATTGGTTCAATACCTATCAAGTCAATTACAAATAATAAATATAAGGTGATTTAGTGTGTTATTTGAATTATTTAATAAATAAAAACTCCCAAAAAATCACAACTCTGGATTCACGAGGAGAGGGAAAAAATTCCTCGTGATGCATGTACTCTCTCATTAAACTTGAAAAGAAATTTATAAAGTTAAAGTGTGCAACTCTCACCTAAATTCATCTTCTGATAGTTTCCTTAAACACTCTCCACCATTTGAACGAGAATTAATATCAAATCTCCATAGATATATGAGATGAAGTATATTCTCTTCCAATCATCACACTCGATTAAACCGTTCCTCCAATGAATATTTTAACCATCTTATACAGTTTTAGATCTAACTGGAATCTGATATAAGATGTGAATTGATTTAAGTTTTAATGGTTGTAGAAAGAAATGCTCATTTTAAATACCTTACAGCAACTAGATCAAGTATGGATATAGGTTAGTTATGTCCAAAGCAAGGCACTAAGAGTAATTGCATAATACTATAAGAATGATTTCAAACGTAAGAACTTAACACCCTTACATTTGAAATTCTATCCAAGTATTGTATTTATAGGCTAAATGAAAAAATTTAGGGGCCTTAGACATGGTGTCAAATTTCCTTTGTGAGATTGATGTTTATATTATTGAACAAGTCAGTTTCATGTGTCCATTTTTGTGTTATTTAAAATCTCCCACGCGGTCAAAATTTCGTTCCATGTGAACACTTGTGCAAAATAGTCCAAATTTTAACTTTCTGTAAGGCTTTGAAAGAAAACCCCTTAAAAAATATTTTATACAATTTACTCACAAGCACTAAGTATAAGAAAAAAGTGCGTATGTGCCAAGACAAGATGTTTAAATTCACAAACCAAGTAAAAACTCATCAAGATAAGTGCTAAGTTTGAATCTAGGTAGAAGTGTTGAATTATTGATCTCATAAGAAAAGTAAAAGACTTACAATTATCAGGCCACTCTCAACTAAAATAACAATATGAAGTCAAGCATTAGTCTTTATTAATGCAAGACATAATATTTTGAAACGGGATTAGACAATCTATAAAATATTACAAATGAATACAAATACATTTTCAATATTGTCCACAAAAATATGATCATTAACTAAGGCCTAGTTTGGTTGCGCAAATTGTTTGATTATGTAAAATGGTTCATTGTGAATTATTGAATTGTAAATGAGCGAATTTAAAATAAGTTAAATACAATTTTACACAATGTTTGGTAATTTGAAATTGATGTTAAGGTTCGATGAAAAAATGATAAAAACAAATCAAGAGAGAGAGGGGGAGGAAAAGAGAGGGAGAGAGGGAGATGGGACATGTACTTTACGTGACTCCTATTTCAAATGGATTCATTTCAACTTTTTTATGAAATGATCCAATTTCAGATTTTGTACATGGGCTAAAATGGGGCAATTAATGAATCATTTCATTAATGAAACCAAACACTATTAATGGATCAATTTGTAAATGAATCAATTTATTAATGATCCAATTTAAAAATTTTGGACAACCAAACGGGGCCTAAAGAAATTAATTTACCACCTGATAATTAATCAACAAAAATTAAAGACATAAATTAGATAAGACATCGACAAACATGCATAAAGAAGAATTCGAAATAAATAATAAGTCCTATCCATTATAGACTAATCTGAATGAGATAGAGTCCCATTAGGGCACTCAAAGTCACATTGATATCTAAACTCTCTAATCTTTAACTCCATATGAATTTGAATTTTAAAAACACAAAACTCGTCGCTTGGACCAGTTCTCTTTTCTATCTGAACATAATATATTATGTATGTAATGTGCACGATGGGAATCTATCACCGTTTACAATTAGTTTATCATCCTACCCATAAATTCCATGTATATAATTTCAAAATTATATTACGCACATGATCTTCTTGATTGCCATGTTGAAGGTTATGGACACGAGGATAAGGAGACACAATATACATAGTTTTCTAGGAATTTTTTATTCTTGAGTCCATCTTTTCTTTGATTTATATATTTTTAAATATTTTACGGTTCATACCTAGAAAATTTTCCACGATCAAACACTACTATTAACCATAGTTATACTGTCCTCTTACTCCTTTATATAAATTTAATTTGTAAATCACTAAAACCCTAATTATTACAACTAAACCAAATCTATGAAATGTTAGTACAAACCATTGTATAATCATTTAAAACATTAAACAACATTAATTGGACCATAATCAAGGGATTGGAACTTGTTGGCCTAAAAATATACCTAGGTGTGAATTAGGTATATTACTTTTAATGAAAACTATAAAACTTTATTAACTTCTTTTGTGGATCAATTAAGATATCATAAATCAATTCAAATATGAATAATTAATCAATGATAAGAAGAAGTACTTAAGCCATACAATTTAGAGGAGCTTTACAAATCGAGGTTTTAATGTGGTTCGGCATCTGCCTACGTCCACACTCGATATGTCACTCGAGAAGATGCACTATCTCCGGTTCACTAAAGGCGAATAAAAAATCCTTACAGGGAATAACACCTTGCAAACCTCAACAACTAGACACTAAACTCATCCTTACCCAAACGGTATTCACGAAAGAGCCCATAGTCTTAAAATGCCTTGACTCCCTGTAAAAACGGATGACCACTTGAGAAGATATAATGAAGTTCACTGTAAGTAACAATAACAAGATTTGTAACCAAAATGCAAAGCAAAGTAGCATCACTAAAACAATGGTGAAATGGGTTTATTTCTCTCTCTAGAAAAGTAAACAAATAAGTAATCACAAGTATACTTCTCAAATGGGTTTTGAATTAAAGCTTTAGTGTAAGAGCAAGTTTTATAATTGCTCAATTTATTTTTTATTTGGCTTATCCCATTACACACCATTGCACCTTCATAACTACTACTATGTATTCGAAGACAAATTTGATGACATTTGGAAGATTGAATATCATTTGTCTTAATAGCATTGCAACATTCAGAAGAGTTGTGGTAGTTTGGTAAATGACTTTATTTTTTCAGTTTGCATTTAAAAATATTTTTAGATGACGAGATTGACTTGTCGTTCGAACAAGTTACACTTGTCATTAGAACGAGATTCTATCATTCAAATGAAATTTAAGACGACGCCTTTTGGTCAGTTATGTAATGTCGTTCAAAGTCTTATTGGAAGTCGTTCAAACGAGATTGGGTACATCGTTAGAACTAATTTCCCACGTTTAAACGAGTCAATTTTTTGTCAAGCACTAGATTGTCGTTTGAAGTCTCATTGGAAACCCGTTTGAACGAAAAAGGGTACGCCGTTCAAAAGGGGTACCATGTTGTTCAAATGAGCGCTCGAGTTTTTTATTTTTTAACTAAATCTGATCAAAAACTCTAATGTTTATCCTTTTGTAACAAACTTGCTTATAAAAAGAGATGCGGGAATAGAGTCTCACAGAACTCATATTTTACCCTTTTCAAGACTTTTTAGAGTTCCCTTTGTGATCAGACTCTACCGTTTTTTATCCAAACCCATTGTAAATTTAGAGATCACTTTCTCAAATCAAGAAAAATAAATATTTATTCAAAAAAACATATAGATTTCATCTCTACGTCTGATTTGTGGAGTCGTGGCTTTACTACTGAAGAAAAAAGCAGATCTGTAAGGACACAAATTTCCAATTGAGTCCTTTGTAGTTTTGGCTCAATTCCATACAAAAACATTTGTTTCGTAGGATAGAGTTTCTGACCATCTTTCAAGCCTATGACATGCTAAAGTTGAAGACATAGTGGCCAGATTTGTAAAGCTTCATCCTTGTCGGTTTACATGTGCCTCGTTTCTTGTCATCAACGTAGTTCCAATTACTCCTAAGGTATGAATAAATTGTAAATATATATAGGAGTTTGTAATAGTTTGTATTGGGTGTAATTTTATTTTGAACTGTTGTTTATTTTCAGAAAGTTTCTTTAAAACTTTAAAATAAAGTTTTTGGGCTAATATTGAATTTTTAAACATTCTGGAAAGTCGTTCGAACGAGTTTTTTGTTCGAACGAGAATTTCGTTCGAACGAGGTTTACCAATGACCTGCCACTGGAACTTTTTTAGAAGTATCGTTCGAACGATACTTCGTTCGAATGAAAATCTCGTTCGAACGAGATTTGGTGGGAACAGGTATTTTGGCAGTTTTTGACGGTTTTCTCACTTTTCCCACTTCTTTTCCCCAATATCTTTTGCCAGGTTGATTAAGTGCGGGAACCAATATTTTGGAACTAATGTTTTCACATTCCTCCATCTCCTAGAGAGAGTTTTGGAGAGTTTCAATTTCAAATGAAAAAGTTCATGTTTTGAGTGTTTTGTTTCTCAAGAAAAATCCTTAAACACTTTTGTTAATACCCAATTGTTTGTTTATCCAAGTTCCTTAATATATATCCTTGCTTGGAGTTTTGGCACCGGTTTTATCTCTACCGTTTGAAGAGTTGTTTGGGTTTACTTCTAAATCCCTCAAAAAAGAAGACTTGTTTTTTATTGCGGCGTTCCCACTCGGAGAAAGGCTTCGGGTGCGGGTTGACGGTTGTTCCAAAGGCCTCATTGGTGGATTCCAAGGTTTCGGTGGAGTCCGGGATTGTCAACTAAGTGGAGGCTGGTACAAGAAGACACATCAAGGGCTTGAAGGGAGTCGAGTTGAGTTGAGTAAGTCTTTTTGCTTGTACTTGTAAAATACCATACTTAGTGGACTTAAGGCTAGGGTCGTCCGAGGTTTTTTTCCGTTGTGGGTTTTTCCTCGTACATCGCGGCGTAGTGGATGTTTATTTATTTTATCTTTTTGCAAATATCACATTAGATGCATGCTTAGGTAAAAAGATAAAATTGGGATATTTAATTTGGTGTATGTTTATTATTTGGGTAATGTTTGACTTAATTTAATTCTAGTCTAAATAATATAATTTTATAAAATTTGATTTGGCCTAATTTGCAAAAATGAACTAAATATTTTCAGGCAAATTTCTAGGACTTGAGTTAAATTAATTTGGTTTAAGTGAATTTTAAATATGTGTTAGTTTAATCTAATTTCACTTTGTTTAATTTTAATTTGAAAGAAATTAAAATTTGTGTTTGTGTGTGTTTTGTGAGCCATCTTTATTCCGTATCTCTAAAAGGATATTAATTTTTATAAGATTGAAAAATTGGGGGTTCTTTAAATTGGTATCAGAGCCAAAACCATAAATTACTTCGTTAAGATCTTTTTAAATATTTTTGGTTAAAATGGAATTTTTCCCATTTTCAAAATTTTCTATTTTCGATGGTTCTAATTATGCGATTGGAAAGCGCGAATGAAATCGACACTAAAATCTATCGAAGAGAGAGTTTGGTTGTCTGTCGTTAACGGGTGGTCCTTACCTACAAATTTAGTAGATAATGAGCGTGTTACCAAACCCACCGATAGATGGAGTGAGAATGAATTTAAACTTGTAAATTTTAATTTTCGTTGTTTAAATGCCTTGTTTAGCGCTGTCACGCCGGATGAATTCCGACGAATTATGACATGTGAAACCGCTAAAGAAGCTTGGGATGTTTTATAACTCACTTATGAAGGAACTAGTGTCGTGAAAGCTTCTAAACTCCAAAACCTCACCACTCAATTTGAAACCATCAAAATGAACAAAAAGAAAACTTTTGATGAATTTTATGCTAGACTTTCCGATATAGTTAATCCATCTTTTAATTTGGGAGAGAAAATACCCGACAACCGAGTAGTAAAGAAAATTTTAAGGTCCCTACTTGATAGTAACCGTTTTAAATTCTTCACCCACTTTAGCCTCTATGAAATTAGAAGAGCTTGTAGGTGATTTACAAACCTATGAATTATACATGTTTCCCTCTAAAACTGAAAAGAAAATAGATGAGGGCGTTGCATTGAAATCCCGAAAAGAGGAACAACAAGTTGTAGAGAGTGAAAGTGAGAGTGACTCAGAAGATATGGCCTTGTTTGCTAGGAAATTTAAAAAAAAAAATTAAATTTAACAAAGATAAATTTAAAAATGATTTTAAGAAATTTGAAAATTCTAAGCATGACAAAGCCGAAAATATCCTTAAAACTCTTAAAGAAAATTTATATAGGGACGATTTAAATAGGTGTTTTGGTTGTGAAGGGTATGGCCATAGGGCTTTTGAATGCCCCATTAAACTAAGGAGAGGGGGTAAACAACCTATTTCATATAATGCGACCCTTAGTGATAGTGATAAGGAAGAGGGACCCGATTGCCCCACTAAGCCCAACTTTATGGGTTTTATGGCTAGTCATGTAAGCACCGATAATGAATCTTCCCATGAAGATATACAAACACATGACACTTTCGAGGTCAAAATTCTTTATTCCCTTATTTTTTATGGTTGTGAGAGTGAAGAAGAGAGAGAGTGTGAAAATGAAGAAGAGGTTAATGTGAGTGGACTTCAAAATGATTTTCAAGAACTTTATAAAGAATATATTAAATTAAAAAGAGCTAATTTGAAATTAGAAACTTGTTTAAAAGAGCGTGTCAAGGTCATTGAGGATAGTGTGCTGGTTGAAGACCTTAGGACACGTGAGAGAACTCTTCGAGAGAAGCTTAAATATATAGAAGGCGAGAGAGATAGCCTTAGGAGTTTAATGGAGTCAATGAAAAGGGAGCTTCTCATGTTTGAAGAGAAAAATATTTTATTAGATTCTAACATCCTAGAATTAAAAAATAAATTAAAAGACTCTAGTAAAGTCAAATTTAATTTGGAGTGTCGTTCGGAAAAATTAGATAAAATATTAGGAACGGTCCAAATTAAAAATGACACTTGTGGTTTAAGCTTCGATACTTGTAATGAATCAACTCATAAAGCCAAAACCCATGTTTTAGGAGAATCATCTAGGAGAACCTTTAATGATCAATCCTTAGGTACCAACATTCGACGTGTTTTTACTTGTGCTCATTGTGGTCGAAAAGGTCATCTTAGAAAATTTTGTTTTGATATTAAACTAGGTCCTAGAAAATCCCAACGTAAGGCAACTGAGGTAGCCAAGATTCCTATATCCCGAGATCATCATTCGTCATTAGTTTGTCTTAGGATATCCGACTTGGTATCTTTGCAAAATAGGATTTTTTATTCTCATTTACTTTCACATGCTTCCTCACCTGCTAAATCTAAAGGTTTAATGTGTTAGTTGTTTGCATACTCAAGCTTTTGTACTACATGCTATATTATCATGCTAAATGTATGCTTGTTTTAATCATTTTTTAGTCTATGCTCCATGCTTAATCATATGCTAGAATTATGATTTTGTTTATCATTTGTCTTTTATTTGTTTAGTAATTTAGGCTTTATGAAAAATACAAATGATTTTTGTTTGTCTTTTGAGTAAATATTTTTATTTTTGGTTAAAAATTTCAAAAACTCAAAAAGATTTTATTTTGTGTGTTTTTTAGTTTGACACACTTTTTGTGGCATATACTTGTGTTTGAATCCCTTCTTTTTCGCTCCCATGTGGCTAGAACTTTTGGTTAAGAGTGTCAATCCTTAAAATGTTCTTTACCATGCTTACATGGATTAGTTGGATTTTGTGTTGCCTAAATAGATTCTATTTTTATATGCCTCTATTCACACATGCACGAGCTCTTTTCAAATTTAATCGTCACATGTTATATTTGAGCTTTGTGAGGTGTTCTCCTACCAATCTTGTCATCTACATATTTATAACCTAGGAGGACTAGTGCATGTCAAAATCCGTTGCACGTGATATTTATGAGATATAAAAATGTTATATATAAATGTGCCCGGGGAAGGGTTCCGAAAGGATATATTATCCTTTACGAGTAAGACACCGTTTGGATTGGACCTAAAAGAAATACGTGGTCCAATGACCTAAAAATAAAATATGGCATTAAAAAGAAAAATAATTGCCAATGCCTATTTTTAATTGAAATATCCATTCAAAAATTATATATGCTTATTGAGGGAGATTGGATGGTATATCAACGGTTTGCACAATGCCCATTTATCCTAGCTGTACTTTCAATGTCATGACTCTATTGGTTTGTAGAATCATCAAAACTCTAAGCTTGTATGCATTGTGTATGTTTGTTCATTGAGTTCAATCTATATTGTCACATGAGGTTATATTCAAATGTGATAAAGTTTGCAATCAAATGAGAACTCTGTGAACATGTTTTAAGTGTTTGGGTCTAAATTTAATTGTTACTAGTTTACACCCCTATACTTCCATTTTCATATGACACATTTTTGCCATTCGAGTGTGAAAAACTTATTGTATTTTGTGTCATTTGAGTGTTTATATCTATATATATGTGCGGGTGCATTATTGGTATATTTAGAGTATGTATATATATGATTATTTTTGTCTTTGCCTTGCTTTCTAGTTCATCTATGCTTCTACTTCATAATTGGTATCTATCTCGTTGCATTTTTGTTGATATCACATGCTCAATACTTTATGTATCATATTAGTATCATTTTCTTGCACCTTAGTTGGTATCATTTATTCTTTGTATGGATTAGTTATGCTTTTGTTGCCCATATGCTTTCATGTTCTTATCACCTTATGCATCATCTTGTTTATTAGTTCTTTTATCATTTGTCTATTCCTGAATAAAAAGGGGGAGAATGATAGGGGGAGAAATCATATCTAATCTTGTTATAATCTTATCTATGTTTAGGAGATTTAACTTAGGGGGAGTTGCGACCTTCTTAGGTAGATCACATTTGTTAAAGGGGAGAATTAATTTAGGGGGAGTCTTTACTTTAATTGCATTTAATATTTAGATATTCCCTATGCATATAATGTTTTTCTTAAGTGTGTAGGAATTCTACTAGCGGCAATTTTCATCGGCAAATATATTGATCATTGGGTCTTGAGTCAAGTTTGGGTGGGATATTTTTTTGGTCTAGTAGAGCTTGACGGCCCTTTAGGATTTTGTTTGGTTTTTGTCCCGGAATAGCCAAAGGGGGGGATTTGTAAGGACACAAATTTTTAATTGAGTCCTTTATAGTTTTGGCTCAATTTCGGACAAAAACATTTGTGCAATATGATAGAGTTCCTGACCATCTTTCAAGCCTATGACATGATAAAGTTAAAGACGTAGCGGCCAGAATTGTAAAGCTTCATCCTTGCTGGTTTACATGTGCCTCGTTTCTCGTCATTAACGTAGTTCCAATTACTCTTAAGGAAAGAATGCATTGTAAATATATATATAGGAGCTTGGAACAATTTTTATTGGGTGTAATTTTATTTTAAACTGTTGTTTATTTTCAGAAAGTTTCTTTAAAACTTTAAAATAAAGTTTATGGGCTAATATATAATTTTTAAACATTTTGGAAAGTCGTTCGAATGAGTTTTTTGTTCGAACGAGAATTTCGTTCGAACGAGGTTTTCCAATGACCTGCCACTGGAACTTCGTTAGAAGTATCGTTCGAACGAGACTTCATTCAAACGAAAATCTCGTTCAAATGAGATTTGGCGGGAACAGGTATTTTGGCAGTTTTTTACGGTTTTCTCACTTTTCCCACTTATTTTCCCCACTATCTTTTGCTAGAATTATTAAGTGTGGGTACCAACATTTTGGAACTAACTTTTTCACATTCCTCCATCTCCTAGAGAGAGTTTTAGAGAGTTTCAATTTCAAATGAAAAAGTTCATGTTTTGAGTGTTTTGTTTCTCAAGAAAAATCCTTAAACACTTTTGTTAATACCCAATTGTTTGTTTATCCAAGTTCCTTAATATATATCCTTGCTTGGAGTTTTGGCACCGATTTTATCTCTACCGTTTGAAGAGTTGTTTGGGTTTACTTCTAAATCCCTCAAAAAAGAAGACTTGTTTTTTATTGCGGCGTTCCCACTCGGAGAAAGGCTTCGGGTGCGAGTTGACGGTTGTTCCAAAGGCCTCATTGGTGGATTCCAAGGTTTCGGTGGAGTTCGGGATTGTCAACTAAGTGGAGGCTGGTACAAGAAGACACATCAGGGGCTTGAAGGGAGTCAAGTCAAGTTGAGTAAGTCTTTTTGCTTGTACTTGTAAAATACCATACTTAGTGGACTTAAGGCTAGGGTCGTCTGAGGTTTTTTTCCGTGTGGGTTTTTCCTCGTACATCGCGGCGTAGTGGATGTTTACTTATTTTATCTTTTTACAAACATCACATTAGATGCATGCTTAGGTAAAAAGATAAAATTGGGATATTTAATTTGGTGCATGTTTAATATTTGGGTAATGTTTGACTTAATTTAATTCTAGTCTAAATAATATAATTTGATAAAATTTGGTTTGGCCTAATTTGTAAAAATGAATTAAATATTTTCAGGCAAATTCCTAGGACTTGAGTTAAATTAATTTGGTTTAAGTGAATTTTAAATATGTGTTTGTTTAATGTAATTTCACTTTATTTAATTTTAATTTGAAATAAATTAAAATTTGTGTTTGTGTGTGTTTTGTGAGCCATCTTTATTCCGCATTTCTAAAAGGAAATTAATTTTTATAAGATTGAAAAATTGGGGGTTCTTCATGATCGATGGATACCGAGGGAAGACTGCTTCCTCTGAGCGGTGCTGGATTGTGTCGTTGCAGTAAAAGACTTGAATAACTGCTCATTATACTAAGTGAGCTAAGTAGTCTGTAAGTTTTCTATTGTCTGTCAATTCTTGTACAATGCTTAAAATAAAGGTTTTTCTCGAAAGTGAATTTAATTTAATTCTTCACATGTTTGGTTTAATCAATTTGGACTTCATTATTTCATGCACATTAAATTAATTCAAGATAACATTTGCTAAAATTTGAATTTGTGCGTGTTTGATCTTAAATACGAATCAATCCATAGAATTCGCCTTCTCATTTAGAAAAAGTGGGTTATAACTTTGCTAAAGAGGGTTGAGGATGGATATTTAAGCTCAAATATGTTTTGGGAAAAAAAATTCGTGGAAACGGGTTTGGTATTTGGTTTATCTCTATAGAAAACTTAAGGATATGTAACACCCGGGAGGTTCTACTGAATTGTTTTTATAAATTAGAGGATTTTTTATTAATAAAAATACCGTCTAGATTGAGCATAAATTGTTATAAGCATAAATACATAAATCAACTGAATAGAATGTTTCAATTTTATTAAATCTCAATGTCCTTTTTCAAAATAATTTACGATAAACAAAGCGGTACATTTAAATTTTGAAAATATATATATTCAAAGCCTCTAATGAAAATTTTAATGTCAACGATGACATAAATATCATCTTGCATCAAACATGTTATACAACAAATTGGGGGGGGGGGGGGTGAGAAGGAAACTCAGTAGCTCGTATAAGTGCTCCAAGTGTAACTACACATACTCATGTGTGCATGCATCATATACAAGAGTGTATGAAATATGAACGCTCAAACTAAAATTCAAATAATATAATCATAACCTAGGATTTCACATCGGTCATTATACAACCCAAGACCCCATATCAAAATTTCGGCCGCACTTTCCACAGTACGATATGGACTACCATCCAATATCCTATTAATTATCCTCGGAACAATCCAATAGACCCAAAAAATAAATAACATAACTCGAGTACATGGACCAATATAACATGGAATCACCCCCACAAAATTTTGGCATCACTACCATAATAGCACGTGGCATACTCACCAACCGGGGTTAATGGACTAGTCTTTAGATAATAAACAAAATCATAGCCGACAGCACACGCGATCCAACGAGTGGTTTGGCTAAGGAATGCCTATGCAATATCCAATAATAATAATAATCATAGTATCATTCTCTCAATTCAAATAAATTTCAGATTCAATTCTCATAAATCAAGGGCACATATTTTCTACCCAATTTCTATAACCCAACATGCTTGTAAAATCAATTAGTTTTGTTACCCAAACTACACGACATGAAAATAACAAATACAAAATGGGTGCAATAACGAATATAGTATAGGAGCATATAATACAGATAAATGAAACACATTTTTATAGATATAGCTATATGAAATCAAGGTTGAATAGGTGTAGCATACTAAATTAACAATAGGAGAACAAAACTACCGCAAGAGAGTCAAAATCTACAATTGTAGGCCTGTTTTGAAAACATAAAAAATACGATCCAAAAATTATTCGAATTTCCAAACCGATTTAAGATTTGGATTCTACATGAAGAATTGGGTCAAGTAGGTGTTTTGAGTTTTTCTCAAATCTCATCTGAACGCACTCAAAAAAAATATTTAAAACACTACAAACTTATTCTTTCTATTCCTCTTGTTTTTTAAATTTCGTTTTTGGCCTACCTTTTTCATCTGCCTTTCCTTATAATCAGTTATAATATTTCTTATATATCACCTCTCTCAAATCCTAGTTTGGAGCCTAAGCTAAGGCATATTACCATATTGCCCTTTAATTCCAAATTGTCTGCTTTACATAGTTAAACCATTATAAAATGTCCAAAACCCATTTATATTTAAATATAAATGTTTTATTTGATTTCAAACCAAAATGCATTATTTTCAAATATAATATCAATAAAAGTATTTTTTTTATTTAAAATTGTTACTGAAATCTGATATAATATTCTTAATTAAGTCCTCAAAATAATGGAGTATTATAGGATATTAACATAAACATGGAAATGAAACTTTAATAAATGGGTTTATTTTTGTAAGCTTGTGTGTTTGATAAAGGAAACCAAGGTATCCTTTTATAGTCTCATTTCGAGAAACCATCTGTTTGCGAGTAGTGTGGAAATTACAGGGTCTCATGGAATTGAAACTTGAAAACTAGCCGTTATGATATTTTGGGTTTTCAAACACTTATAGTCAACTATACATTTTATATAGTAGACTAACTCATTCTTGGTGGAAATAAGGTTTTGGAATTTGGAAGGTAGATCCATTTGGCCTAAGTTAGACGACTATGACTTAATTTATAGTCGATTATACATTGAGTTATAGTCGGGTATACAATGTTTTATAATTGACTATACTTAGTTATGGTCAACTAACTCCTTATTATTTGGTAAAATAATATTTTAGGGCTTGATTCTATCTTTTGGGTATTGTAATACCCCGTATTTTTATGGCTTTTAATTATGTTATGTGATTTAATAAATTAAATTGCCTTGAATTATGAGATTTATTAAAATTAATTTGGGATAATTAATTGGAAGACGAGATTTAGTATTTGTGTTGATGTAAAAAATTAGATTTGACCAAATTATTTTAATCACAGATAAAAATGAGTAAAGAAATAAGACAATATATTTTTAAAGTGGTTCAGCCTTAAGAGAACGGCCTACATCCACTGTTTTTTGTATTACTGATGGTTTTGCCTGGAATTCTCGATAAACGATTTTACCAAGAGATTCAGCGTGTCCCTCTAATGGGGAGATTACAATGTATTTATAGCCTTGAGGCTGTACATGTGAAAGAATAATGCATAGCTGTCTAGTAGGCGTATACATCTGTACGATAATAACTGTATATTTAATGCGCAGTTATTTTTCGGTCTTCCTTGATGCGTACGCCACAAGTATTTGAGTTGCTCAAACCGAGCAGCTCAAGCGTGTGAGCTACTTAGGCGGTCCGAGTAACTCAAATACTTGTGGCGTACGCATCAAGGACGATCAAAAAATAACTGCGCATTAAATGTACAGTTATTATCGTACAGATGTATACGCCTACTAGACAACTATGCATTATTCTTTCACATGTACAACCTCAAGGCTATAAATACATTGTAATCTCCCCATTAGAGGGACACGCTGAATCTCTTAGTAAAATCGTTTATCAAGAATTCTAGGCAAAACCATCAGTAATACAAAAAACAGTGGATGTAGGCCAATCTCTTAAGGCTGAACCACTTTAAAAATCTATTGTCTTATTTCTTTACTCATTTTTATCTGTGATTAAAATAATTAGGTCAAATCTAATTTTTTACATCAACAGATTGGCGTCGTCTGTGGGAAACGACAGTAATTAGCGATTTTAACCAAAATAACTCATTATCAATGGCTGATAACCCGGAATCCAGTAATCGAAACACTGGGATTCCCCCAAATCCTTCTGCTCCCCCAAGTTTTTCAGATTTGGCTGGTATTATGGCCAATTTAGCCTAAGGGCAAACGGCCATGCAAGAAACCATGCGTCAACTCATACAAACCATTCAAGGCGAAGTGTCAGCCCAATCAGGATAACGAAGTGTTCAAAGAAATATTCGTTTGTTCTCTTCGCGAACTAGCGACTCATATCGTACTGAGAGATCTAATGATCCTTCTTATCAGCCTGGATGGACTTCCTTAGTACGAGCTATAGACACTCAACAAAACATCACCCTATCTCCAGAGAGAACAAGTTCTCTTGAAAGGTTGAGTAGAGTCTCTCCTTTTGATCGTCTAGGTCCTAGGAGGAATAGAAGTCCCCATAGGATTGTGTCGAGGAATTCTCAAAGACCATTTGATATGAAGGAAAGCTCTGCCCAATCACGACCAGCTACTCGTCATGAAAGATCCCAAGAGGCTAATTCAACACGATCAGTTTCTCGAACCAATAAGATCGAAGAGGGAAATGATGCATGGAAAGGCTCAATTCAAAGGTTGGAGGATAGATTAGGGTAGATGGCTAAAACCAAGAATCCTCTACAAAGGACCTTTGTCCGAGGAACACCATTCATACAAGAGATTGTGGACTTTCCCACACTGTCGAAATTCAAAGCCCCAGTAATAACACCAAAATATGATGGCAAAACTGATCATGTTCTCCATATAGAACAATACCAAGCAGCTGCTGATATCTATGCTGTTCCAGATGAGATGCGATGCCGGGTATTTTCAGGAACCCTTACTAGATCTGCTCAGATGTCGTACAATAACCTTCCTTGGGCGAAAATTGCGACTTTCTTTCAGCTAGCAGAGCTCTTCATTGGAAATTTTTGTTTTGGATCTAAGCCAGTCAAATGAGTAGCACACTTGCTAAGTGTTAGACAGAAAGCAGGTGAGAGCACCAGGGATTATATTACTCGTTTTAATAACGAGAAACTTGAAGTAACTGATTACGAGGAGAAAACTGCAATTACTGGTTTGATGAGTGGATTGTTGCCCAATAAATTGTACTATACTTTAGCCAAATATCCACCCAGGATCATGGAGGAATTGATGGCAAAAGTAGCAAAAATCATGAATGCCGAGGAAGCCATGGCTGCGAAGAAGAACACAAACACTAAGGAGATCAAGGTGGAAGATGGTAAAACTGAAAAGAAGGAACAAAAGAACAATGGTGGTAACAGGCAATCAAAAGGTAAGCAAGCATTGGAACAAATGAAGAAATACGGAAATTATACTCCCTTGAAGGTGGATATAAATCACATTCTGGAAGAGATCAAGAACAGTGAGGAACTAGCTTAGCCAGCAAAAATAAAGGCAGGTCCTGATAAGAGAGACAAGTCCAAATATTGCGAATTCCATAAAGATCATGGTCACACGACCAAGCGTTATATAGCTCTTCAGAATGAAATTGAAGCACTCATTAGACGAGGAAAACTGTCCAAGTATGTTGATCGTCAAAATGGTGGTCGAACCAATGAACTAGGAAGTCAAAGGTCTAAATATCCTCTTCGAGCAAAAGATGACAAGAAAAGGGATCATGAAGATGATCCAGAAGATGACCCCGATCTCCCCAAAAGACCGAGATAACCAGAACGTGAGGTATTTTCAATTCGTTTTGGATCATTTGATTGCAATGTCATTACAGGTGGAGATGCAGGAGGTGGAGACCTTACTGCAGCGAGGAAAGTTTACCTCAGTGAGGCTCAAGCTTGTTCGTACATTCAACGAATAAATCTAGCTGAAGATGATCGCCCAAGGAAGGTGAACAAAGATAAACTGGTAATCGGTTTTCCTAAGAACGACCTCGCAGGTGTGTTATATCCTCATGATGACCCATTGGTGATCAAAATAAGGATGAAGGAAGTAGTGATTTCATGAGTATTGGTAGATAATGGAAGCTCGACAGATATTATGTTCTACCCATGTTTTCATAGTTTGAACCTAAAACTATCCCAGTTGGAGCCATATCATAGGCCCCTCCTCAATTTTACTGGCGAGAAAGTTTTTCCACTTGGGACGATCAAGTTGGATATGTTCATCGGTACATGGCCTGCTTGTCAAACAGAAAGAGCGTGCTTTTTTTATGATGGATAAAAATATCCAGTCATCTTACAATATCATCATGGAAAGATTAGGTTTGAAGAAGTTCGAAGCAGTACCATCTACTGTACGTCAATGTTTAAAATTCCCAACCAACTTTGGAGTAGGAGTGGTGAAGGGCGACCAAAAAGTAGCTCGGGAATGATACTATTCATCTACTGAGCAGGAAGAGCGTGAAGAATCCAGGAAGAAGACTACTACTTATCAGGTAGATGAGATAGAAGATGCGGAGATTGAGACTTTAGACCTAAGAGATGAGTCTCAACTCATTAAGGGTCAAGTCATGGAGGCTACTGAAAATATCATTCTGGACGACGAACACCCGAAACGAACAACTCAAATCGGTGCATCGTTGGATGCCCCATTAAAATAGGAATTGATAGCTTTCCTGAGAAGCAGGAAACAAACTTTTGCATGGAGCCACGAAGACATGCCAGGGATATACCCAGCCTTCCTATGTCACGAGCTTAACGTGAATAAAGAAATCAAGCCAGTGAAGCAAAGAAGAAGAGTGTTCAGCCCTGGAAAGAACCAAGCTATACAAAAAGAGGTCGAGAAGCTTCAGAAAGCCTGTTTTATTGAGGATGTCAAATATCCTGATTGGCTAGCTAATGTGGTGATGGTAAAGAAGAAAAACAGCAAGTGGAGGATGTGTGTGGACTTTACTGATCTTAATAAAACTTGTCCAAAAGATCATTTCCCTCTTCCTCGAATCTATCAATTGTTGGATGCTACCTCGGGACACGAATTGTTGAGTTTCATGGATGCTTATTCTGATTACAACCAGATTAAAATGAAGCCTGAAGATAGGGAGAGTACCTCTTTTATCACCCCAAGGGGAACTTATTATTATAATGTTATGCCTTTTGGACTTAAAAATGTAGGTGCAACGTATCAGCGATTGATGAACAAGGTGTTTGCAGAGCAAATCAGTCACAATATGGAGGTTTATGTTGACGATATGCTAACGAAGAGCAAGAAAGTTGTTGATCGTCTAATTGACCTAGGCCAGACCTTTGATCAACTAAATAAATATCAAATGAAATTGAACCCTACCAAATGCACATTCGGAGTACGAGAAGGCATGTTTCTCGGGTATATTTTCAACCAACGAGGTATTGAAGCGAACCCTGAAAAGATCAAAGATCTATTGGGGTTACGATATCCAACGACGACGAAGAAGGAAGTGCAAAGTCTCACAGGGTGAGTTGCAGCACTTAATAGATTTGTGTCACAAGCAACTAATAGATGTCTCTCATTCTTCAAAACACTCCAAAAAATGTTTGAATGGAATGATGAATGCTAGAAGTCCTTTCAAGAGTTGAAGAAATACCTGGGAACACCTCCATTGTTGTCTAGACCAGTGATGGGAGAAATACTATACTTGTATCTAGCAGTTTCGGAAAACGCAGTGAGCTCAGCGTTAATAAGAATGGAGGATGGAGTACAAAAACTAATCTATTACACTAGCAAGGCCTTCCGAGGAGCAGAGATCAGATATCCAAGACTGGAAAAGTTGGCACTAGCGTTAATCGAAGCGAGTAGAAGAATGAGGCCATATTTCCAAGCTCATACCATAGTCGTGTATACTGATATGCCGTTAAGGCAAGCTCTTCATAAACCAGAAAAATCAGGGAGATTGATGTACTGGGCAGTAGAACTTGGTGAATATGATATAGTTTATAAGCCTAGATCGTCGCTTAAAGGGCAGGCATTGGCTGATTTTATCGCAGAGTTCACCTATCCTGACACCTCTGAAGAGAAGAAGTTGAATACTCACCAGTCTGTGGATGTTACAGGATCATCAAATTTAAACCCCGACCAACTTAAGTTGGTTGACGAGCAAGAGAAGATGGTCGACGAGCAACAAGAAGTGCTAGAGGAGGATATAAAGAAGCAATAAATATTCCACCGAGGAATTTTGTACGATAAAAAATTTGATGATCAGTTACCCATATGGAATTTGTATGTAGATGGCTCTTCATGCAATGCAGGTAGTGGAGCAGGGATTGTTTTGAAAAGTCCAGATGAGGTCGATATGGAGTATGCTCTGTGCTTTCAATTTAAAGCTTCTAATAATGAGGCAAAATATGATGCAATGATTGCAGGTTTAAGTCTAGCCAGAACGATGAAGGCAGAGAAGGTTATTGTATTCAGCGATTCGCAGTTGATCGTAAATCAGATTCTTGGAGTATATGCGGCAAAGGGAGAGTTGATGATCAAGTACCATGCGAAAACAATGGAATTGGTATCGAGTTTTATTGTTGTTCAGATGGTCAGAGTACCAAGACTAGAGAATGCAAGAGCAGACGCACTAGCCCGATTAGCATCAGCCACATACACCGAGCTATGAAGAACAATCCCAATAGATATTCTAGCTGGTCGGAGCATAGACGAAGATCTGGTCATGAACTTCATTGCTCTTGATTTGGGACCATTATGGATGGATCCCATCAGGGCCTATATTGAAGAGGGAACCTTACCAATTGACAAACTCACAGCTAAGAAACCAATGGTATTTTATATAGACGAGGAGTTATAGCAGCGCTACAAAGATGTGTTCATCCCTCCGAAGTGCAAGACTTGATCGAAGAAGTTCATGAGGGGTCTTGTGGAGCCTATGTAGCTGGTCGAACGCTCTTAGAAGGATAACCACGCAGGGATACTACTGGCCGACGATAGGGTTGACTGCGCAGCTTACGCTAAAAAATGTGACAAATGCCAACGCTTCTCGTCCATCCGAAGAACTCCTCAGGCATTTTTAACACCCATAACATCCCCTTGGCCATTCTCTATATGGGGAATAGACTTGGTCGGACCACTACCAACAACTAAAGGAAGATTCAAATACTTAGTGGTCGCAGTGGATTATTTTACTAAATGGGTGGAAGCTGAACCTCTCATTGATATGACATACAGAAAAGTCTATCAATTAATTTGGAAAAATATAATTTGCAGATACGGCCTCCCACATGCGTTCATTACTGACCATGGAACCCAGTTTGACAACGAAGAATTCGCTGCATATTGTCAACAATCGAATGTATTGAAGGTCCATTCTGCACCAGGTCATCCCCAAAGCAATGGACAAACTGAGGTGACAAATAGAACGTTGCTAAATGGTTTGAAAAAATGACTGGATGATGCAAAGTCAAATTGGATTAATGAGCTAGAATTTGTGCTTTGGGCATATCGCACCACACCACGAACATCAACTGGAGAGTCCCCATACATGCTGGCATTTAGGAGTAAAGCTGTCATACCTGTTGAACTAGGTTTACATATACATAGGGTACTTAATTTCAATTCTCCTATTAGTGATTTGATGAGAAGATTAGATCTAGATATGCTAGAAGAAGTCAGAGAAGAAGCAGCTAAAAGAAATGTCGCGTATCAACAATGAACAGCTTTGTTCTACAATAAAAGAGTTAAGAAATGTGATTTGAAGGAATGGGATTATGTGTTGAAGAAAGTCATCCAAAAGCATAATAAACTAGAAGCCAACTAGTATGGACCATACAGAGTGACAGAAGTTGTTCGTCCAGGGAAATACAGGATTGAAACCTTGGAAGGAGAAGAATTCAAGAATGCATGGAATGCAGAGCATCTTCGAAAGTATTATCAGTAGTTGAAATTTCTATGTAAAATAATTTCTTCAATAAAGTGAGGTTTTCCCATTTTCTTTGTTCGTTAAAATTTTTTCGGAATATTAGTGCTACACACTACACTATACAAATCAATTACCATCAACTCTAAGTTGGTCGGGAAGCAATTACCACCAACTCCGGTTGGTCAGCAAATCAATTAACACAACTCTAAGTTGGTCGAGAAGCAATTACCACCAACTTCGGTTGATCGGCAAATCAATTACCACTAACTCTAAGTTGGTCGGGAAGCAATTACCACCAACTCCGGTTGGTCGGTAAATCAATTACCACCAACTCTAAGTTGGTCGGCAAATCAATTACCACTAACTCTATGTTGGTCGGGAAGCAATTACCACCAACTCCGGTTGGTCGACAAATAAATTACCACCAACTCTAAGTTGGTCGAGAAGCAATTACCACCAACTCTGGTTGGTCGGCAAATCAATTACCACCAACTCCGGTTGGTCGGCAAATTAATTACCACTAACTCTAAGTTGGTCAGGAAGCAAATGACCACCAACTCCGGTTGGTAGGTAATTTAAAATAACATAGGAAATTTTTGTCTTTTTTATAGATATACATACGTATTCGTCGTTAAATAAAAGAGATATTTCATAAAATATTTCCAAACCAATAACAATTAAAATTGCAAAGAAAACTAAAGATCTCTTCATTAAAACCAGAACAAATTACATGTGATAAATTGCAGATTACATTAATGAAGTTCATTACATAAACAAACCCTATTCTATAGGTTTCTTTTCCTCTGCCTTTGACACAGGGTCTACCCCAGCTGGAGGATCATCAAGACTATAAGGAGAATTTATGAAGTTCAGATCTTACAGCATTCTGACGTTCATTATAGAAGGACGATCAAGCAGATGTTCTGGCTGAGATATTTCAAAGTTTGAATGGAGACTATAGTCATCAAGATACTTGGATATTATAACACGAGGAATGGCCCGGACTGGAATCCAACTAAGGTCAAGCTTGAAAGGAGGCACAGGTAGATCAAGAACTCTAGGAGTGTAGTAATCCCACAAAAAATGACCTCTCTCCAATTTTAGAACACAAAGAGCATCCAGCCATCCCTGTTTGTACCCTTCGTTGTTCGACTGTTCTAAACGAGCTTCAAGATGGCAGAGTGCTTCATTATAACCAGCCATCCAAAACTCTCTGGGCTGTTTATGGAACTGGTAAGTTAACCTCTCCAGTTGATCATGGAGATTCTTCACCAGGATGTCCTTATTTTCCAAGGCAGAGCTTTGTGTGGAAAGTTGCTCGCTGAGGTTCAAATTCTTCTTAAACATCTCTACTAAAGCCTGGTTCTTTGCCATCAATTGAACTGCCTAATTTTCCAAAGCTGCTTGAGTTCTTGCATCTTTAATAGAGATCCGACCAGCCCTTGCTCATCCCCGAGAAGAAGATCTTTCTCGTCCGCGAGTAGAAGTGGAAAGTCCAACTCTTTTTAAAGTTTCCAATTCATCTCGCAGGTTGGCGTTCTCTACTTCCAAAAAAGAAAAACCTTCGTCATTGCAGGGACCAAAGCTCCTGAGGAAGATGCTGCAGATTTTAATTGGGATATCTCCTCTTGCAAAACATTATTTTCCTCCTCCAATAGTTTAGCGATTTGCCTATGCTCCTCAACCTCAAGCTTTAGAATGCTCTCTTTCTTCTCGTAAGCAGTGATGAATTTATCATACCCTTTTTCGGCATTTAACTGTTGATATTTCTTCTCGTACCCTTAGTGCAAAAGTAGGGAGGACTCTTTGTACTGCTGCTGGAGTTCCTCTATAGTTCCTTGAAGATCCTCAATCATCTCATAATAAGCTACATTATTGGAAACAGCTCGATCGAGCAAGCACTTCAGATATTGGTAAGACTCAACTGCTCGGTCAGAAACACCTGATTCGAGGATTATCTAAGCCTCATTCAAATTTGCATGACCAGCTTTGAAGTAGTCATTGCATTTCTTCATCAAGTCTGTGTCATGAGCTGATAATAGCTCTATCCTGGCCATAAACTAGCAAAGAGAAGCCATAAACAAGATCAATAATGATAAAGACAGGGCAAGAAGAAGAAAGTCGATATGAACAACCAAAATTTCGAATTTTTATTCATCAAAAGGTAAATACAAAGCTCAAGGTTACATTCAAAAGGAATAACAAAATTAAAACCCGAGCAACTTTACACCTTCTACTTATGTTTTATAACTTCCTCGGAAAGTTGGGATGAGGAGGTTTGTTGCTCAGAAGATAGTGGCAGTTGCTCGACTGAGGTATTGGTGGGCTGAAGTTGCTCGTAGAAAGTTTGAACAACTGGAACAGGAGGAACTTGATCTCCAATCATCATGGAAGATTCCTCTGAGGTAGCTTCGTCCTCTTCTTCTTCCCCAGAAGAGGGAGGAGGGCCATGAATGTGTTGCTGGGACAATTCTGAATTCTCAGCAATTTTCATATCTTTTAAAGCAGCAACCCATCCATCCCTAAAGTACTTGAGGCTGGCATAATCCATTTACGAAGTCATGGCAGCCAAGCCCTTATTCCAGCCCTTATCCCAACTAGCACTAAATGATTTTTTGACAGCCTTTTTCCTTTTTTCTTTCTCCGAGGAGTTCCTTTCGCTAAGGAGCTCCTCGACAGTTTTCAACTTCCCTTCCACCTCTTCCTTTTGGCGATCAACCACACGAAGTCTACCAACTTCCTCTTCAGCAGTTTTGAGCTTATTCTCAAGCTCTTCAGCATTTTTGAGCTTCTCCTTAAGCTTTTTATTATTCTCCTCAAATTCTTTCATTTTCTGCTCCAACCCCTTGGAGGCCTCTACAACTCGATCTCTCTCTTTCTCGATGGACTTGAGTTGCTTCTTCCAAGCCACTTTATCTTCTTTATACTTCTGACGAGAGTCCTTTAAGGACAGAGTTAGACCAACAAAAGCTTACTCTACACCTCTCGAGGAGCTTGAAGCTTTAATAGCCTCATCCTTCTTCAGAATACTGTTAAAACATGTTACCAGCTAAAGAAAGAAATAATTTTGAGTCAATATAGGGACATATCAGTGAAAAGTGAAAACTTGGACTAGTTATACTTACTGAGGCAATATGTTGAGCTGCCAAGGCAGTGACCCTGTCACGAGGAAGAGTGTATTCAATACCTTGGATTTCTGGGATAATCCAAGACTTCACAGAGCCCATGGTAGAGGCCGGAGGAACAAAAGTGGGAACACCACTTTCAACATTTAAAGGTTGAAGGACAGGCCCAACAGGTCTCTCATACGAACTTTTCTTCAATCTCCTCGGAGGAGCAGGAACAGTTTCAACTAAAGATGATGTCTTTGTTGGAGATATAACGATAACCTCACTTTGAGGAGAGATAGCAACAACCTTGCTCGGAGCCACAGGGGGCTTCTCAACAACTTTCTCGGTAGCAGCAGGAGGAGGCGCATCAATAATTTTCATTTCTTCTTCTCGGACATTTTGTTTGCTTTTCTTTGCCTCCACATTGGCAGAGTCTGATTTGTCAAAGAAGGCAGGAGCTCTTCTTCTCTTCATTATGTTACTAAGGGGAATATTCGATTCAGGGGAGGAACCTTCCACACCAGTTTCAGAAGCTGGTACTTGGTCGATCTCAACCACCACTGGACGAGCAGTGAAGGATAAAGTATAGCTCTTGTACTGCAACAAATAAGAGGCTGATCTGATATGTTCATCAGCAACGAATTAGTGTAAACTCCAGATAAGTTTCAAATGCCTTAAATTAACATCAGTTTCTTTGGGAGACTTTATCTTGATGTCAACTGCAAATAATCAAAAATCAAATATCAGTAAAGCATTTTATCAAACATGAAGAAAAAATAATTTCAAAAATAGAACAAAAATAAAAACAACCCATCCCATTACCATAAGGAGGACATCTAGGACCTTGATATACATCATCTCCATTTAATGGAGGATGTTGCCAATTTTTCATTACCACTCCATGTTCAAAATAATCCATGTTGGCATCAGGAAGATTGATAACTAATGCCCTATTCAAAAACCTAGTTTTCAAATAAAAAGTATTATCGCTAACAACCCATCTGTAGCAATACATTATCTCTGGAATCCCTAAACGGGTTCCATGGAGTTGGTTCAACCTATGAACTCCATTAACTATTCTCCAGGTATTTGGCGCTATTTTTGCAGGTACAACGTCAAAATACTGACAGAATTCCAAACATAAAGGATTTGGAGGAAAAGAAAAGCCACATTCGGCCACAAAGAGACTTGGGAACCAAAGTCCCTTAGCCAAAGAAAAATAGTCAGAAGGTTCAGAAAGTTCTTCCAATATGACCCATGAAGAAATTGAAAATTCAGAGTGAAATTTGTCAAGAGATTCAACAAGGTAAACCATGATGAACAAAGTAAATAAAAGAAAAGGAAGAAAATCTTACAGGAAAGGAGTGAATCAGTTGACAACGAACGATGGAAGAAAACGATCGCACAAGATATAGAAGAAATGAATAGTTTAAAGATACAGATTTGAAAAAGTAAAAGACGATAGGATTTTCTGCAGCACTTAAATACCTTACCTTGTGAATGGGTAAAAGTAATGATTACAAAGAAAGACGGTTGCGTTACCGGTGCCTAAAAGGAGAAAAAGGGCACGAAAATCGAAGCAGTTAGAAAATTTTAAAATATTCGTGAAGTCTGATTCTACGAATTCAAAGAAGAAATAAATACAAGGAAAACACTCCTAAAATTCAGGATGATTATTTAATCCCGCCGTATTTCGAGAAGAATGTTCCACACTCCTCCTCAACCTCGAACTGTGAAACATTGAGGGCTTCTGTTGAGACCAAATTTATTCTGCTGGTATGGACCAATTATTTAAAGATGCGTGTCATCCTAGGTGGCAACTGTAAATGTTTATACCGAGCTACTCAATCCCCCGAGGAACTACTATACTCCATATAACTCAAGATCACCGAGCAACTAAAAAGCCACGAGGAGCCCAGGGGCCCCGAGCATCTCAAGCGTGTCGAGCTACTTAGGCGGTCCGAGATACTAAGTTGGTCCGAGCAACTCAAATACTTGTGGCGTACGCATCAAGAAACACTAAAAAATAACTGTGCATTAAATGTGCAGTTATTATCGTACAGATGTATACGCCTACTAGACAGCTATGCATTATTCTTTCACATGTACAGCCTCAAGGCTATAAATACATTGTAATATCCCCATTAGAGGGACACGCTGAATCTCTTGGTAAAATCGTTTATCGAGAATTCCAGGCAAAACCATCGGTAATACAAAAAACAGTGGATGTAGGCCATTCTCTTAAGGCTGAACCACTTTAAAAATCTATTGTCTTATTTCTTTACTCATTTTTATCTGTGATTAAAATAATTAGTTCAAATTTAATTTTTTACATCAACAATTTGATTATTATAATGTTGTTGAATATTACCGAGTGATTATGGTAATATGTGATTATTGAAATTATTAAAATTGTCGTGAGTTGAAAATACGGCAGTTTCAGTAATTAAGATGGGACGCGCGTGTCAGTCGTGTCAGGACCCAATTTAATGATTTAAAAGTATATTATTTTTATGTCATCTGTATGAGCATTTTGAGTACACCAACGTGTCCGGAAGGTTCGAGATAGTCAGAAACCACTAGTCGGGGGTTTAGTTTGGGTCTCGGGCATTTTTAGGCATAACCGGCAACCCGCAAGGGTATTTTAGTCATTCCTATTTTTGGGTAAATAGTGACCCACGAATTTTAGACAGTTAATATCAACCAAAACTTGAGTCCCTTAGGGTTTATCAACCAAAAAATCATGAACGGATATTAGAGTGGAAGAAAATGGAGTTTCCAAAGGAGAACCGCCAATTAGAGGCTTTTGCACCACCGTCACCACCACCGGATAGATCAGAAAGTAAGGATCATCCACATATCGTCTACTTCATCGGATCAGAATTGTCATTATCAGGAAAGTGATTTAACTTGCAATAATTTATCACATATATCATTCATGTTAGGTTAGAATTGAAGAATAACCTTAAATAATGAAAATTGAATGGATTTGAAGAATTTAAATCATAATCTGGGTAGGTCTAGCATGTAGTTTAATATTGGAGATAATAGCAGCCACGAAATTATGATTTATGGGTAGAGAATTATGAAATTGTATTGAATTATATAATGTTCTTGAATAAATAGGAGAATTAGGATTTTTATATGAAAATTAGGTAAATTGATCCAAGAATTTGATGTTCCATTTTGATTTGATGATTCTAAAATGTGGGAAACGATGCAAACATGTTGGTACGATAATTAGTATACTTGGTTGGGAGTTTAAGACATTGTAATAAAAAATTAGAGGTGTAAAAAGAGGAAAACCCGTAACTGTTTAAGAAAATATGGATTGATACATGCTTGATCGATCGATCGACTCAAGAATGTCGATCGATATCGATCGATCAACCACTTTTCTTTGATCGATCGACCCTTGCTGATTGATGGAAATTGTTTTCCCTTAAGGCTTAATAAAAATCTCAAGGGCGATGATAATTCTTAGGATGTTTAAATTGATAGTTAGGGTCATAGTTAAGGTCAGTAGGGTCTTAGTTGATGCCCGGAAAAATGGATTACCTTAGGGATTTGAATACTATTACTTACGACGGACTACCAAGTGAGTTACGATTAGAAATCGTTCAAATTGAAACTATAATGAGAATAAACGCTGAGGTAAGGATAAGAACGGTAATGAGGGGCTTTAAGTTACTGAGATAGCATTAGAAACTAATAGGAGGCCTAGTAACCTTTTGGGGTAGGTTTAGGTACTCAAATTGATACGACGAGAGAGTTATCAAGTTACATGTATACTTACGATGTTCGGGATAAAATTACTACGTACAAGACTAAATAGATAGAATGTGTATATCTATATTGAAATATGATTTCTTAGATTATGTGATTGTCTAGTGAATGGATTTCTTATGTGTATGACATACCTACCATACTTGCTATTACGAGAGGTTAGTTTTTTTTAAAAGGACCCTCTTATCCTTGTGTGCCTTCGGGGGGATTTAGACTGGAACCTTAAGGACATAGGATTGTGAATGACTTATTTGTGAGTTGATAAGTCAGCTGACCATGGGAGCATAGGTATGTGCGTGACTCATGGGTATGTGAACTATGTTCGTCTCCAATATGTGTGATTTTGCTTATTAAAACGATTCTTAAGAGATTCAGAACTCCTAGTCCCTATGTACGTGATGTATAGGGATTCGATAGCAGAGTATGCGTGCACTGCAGCTTAGCCTAGGGGGTGCCATATATGTATTTATGTACTGAGAGTGATATACTTATGTACTTGTGACTCATTCATTGTTGTTTAGTATATGTGAATAACTAAGATATCTGAATGGGCTAAGAACGAGAATTTAATTAACACTTGAGATAAGTAATTTTAATGAATGCGAATATGGGTTATGAATATAACTATTTTGGGTACTAAGCGTAGACATCTTATGGTAGAATGCGAAAGCGGAAGAGGTACAGACTAGTTAGTTAATGACATAACTAGGATGGGTTAGGGGCATACGTTAGGCGTGCACATTAGTTAAGAGGTGAGAAACTCATGTGAGAGTACGCAACTAACATGTTTATAATATGTGTTATTTAATTGTAATTTAAACACTTGCTAAAGTTTTAAATTGTTTTCACTTAGGGCTCTGACCTGTTTTCCTCCAAATCTATTTTGTTTTGTAAAAACATTTTTAAGTGCCCAGCCACAGGGACGCCAAGCATAGGAGTTCTATTCTGATGACGTGTTGTAGCATCTGTGGAAGCTGCAGGATCTTGGTATTAGACGCCTTCATATTTATCCTTGGTTCCTTCATAGTCATTTGTATCAGTTAGGGCATGTCGCCCATTCTTATTTAGAGGCTGTAGTTGCAGACTTTCATTATTTCGGTTATTGGTTTATTTATTCAGACTCTTGTATTGGGACTTTATTTGCTCTGGCATTATGATTATTGGAGTGTTTACTCCAAACTCAGTTGATTTCATTTCGTTGGTTATTCATATGAGATTGTTTATGTGATTGATGGTTAATGATTTAATTCTTGGTTATTTGATAACTTAATTAATAAAATTTGACATCTCTCTTTTTAAATATTAGGTGGTTAGTAATTAATTAAATATTTTTCGACGGTGATGCTAAGACTGAACCAACTTGATATTCTGTATTAATTTAATAAAGGGGTAGCTACCCGGTATTTAATTAGACGGGGTGTCACAGGTGGTATCAGAGCATCAGGTTCTAGTGTCCTTTAGGATCTATGCGGCTTATTATGCTTCCAGCGTAGCTTTCTTTGATATAGAGCCCTATGTTTAGGATTATTGATTTCTTTAGTGAGATTTCATTCTCCTGCTATAATGAATATGATAGTGAATCTTATTTGCATTCGAGTGTGTTCGTGTGCCGAACAATGCAGTACGTCAGGCGAAGATAGTTGGACGGACAACAGGAGGCAAAGATCAGTTGAGGTTACTTAATTTATTAAAGAAGGATGACAGTGGTTGAAGTCACCCATATTATGGAACGGAAGTCCAGGATCGTAAAGACGGCTAAGGCGCGACTTGTAACTTCCAGGTACAACTATAATAGAAAGTGGGGTCAAATTAGAATCACCCAGCAAGATTTGATTGCGAGAGAGTCAGACGAAACATTGAAAAGAACTAGCAGTAGAAATACTAGAAATGCGGAGAGCTTGTACTAGCCAACTAACGTAAAATATCCAAAGGCTTGGACATATGACGGGGTATGGCTAATCGGGAGTGAAAATTTGGGGTAAAATTTTTCTTGGCTCGTAAGAGCGGAGTTACAATGATGAGAGGCAACTACCACACTTAGAAGTGGAATGTGTCATCGAGAGAAGGCGCATAAGTATGGTTTAACCATAAGTTCCTTCATTAGATGTTCAGAGTGAGCTGCGAATGTTATCCTGAACTCACACAAGAGGGTCGGACAGAGGTCACTTTGTGAGAAGAAATTTCATTATTTAGCGAACCTTACACCGGGTGAAGTAGGTGAAATGGAGAAGAGGACATTAAAGGGAAAATTTGCATATAAGAAAAATTGTTAGCACTTCTGGGAAATTCTGCTTGGACGGTCAATGCAAATGGTAATTAAGTCACGTTTTGTTAATATGGAGGTAAGCTCTTCCTTGTGAGGGGAGCTACAAGAATCAAAGAATTTAAATAGAGTAATACTAGGGGAAATGGTGCTGAAGAAGCACCACAAGGGTGAGACCCATCAGGGAGCCCATTTAAATGATTCGAATAGCTGAATTGTTACCAAGCGATGGTGATTTAAGAAAGAGATGTGGAAACCAGTAGCGTGTTCCTTAGGGACATCAAAGCTAAAGGAACAACGGAGATAGTCATCAGAGTCGACACTACCAACGTCCAAGAGAAGGACAACCTTAACATGGTCATTGTGGCCGGAGATAAGTGAAGTATGTGTAGAGGTATTTTGTGGGGAGTAAAACCCGTGCATTAAAATATTCCCCGAAGCAAGTAGAGGAATAAGGGTATGGTGCCTAGCAAGAGTAGTAGTTATTAAAATTTTCGATTTGGTACGGACAGGTGTGATAAGTCCAGGAACCATTTAAGTTGCCAGGGCAATTGGCAAGGTAGAAGTATGAGTTATATCCTCAGAGGATGTTGCATGTTGTATGTGGCATGAACGAGTTGCTACATTTGTTATTACTGTTTTTTTTCGTTTGAGAATCTCGTTTAGCGAGTATCTCGGCAATGTTATTATTTATGTGAATATTCCTCCCTGGTATAATGGGGTTACCTTTAGTGTTATCCGTGGAGGATGAATGGGTATATTGATAGTGATATATACTTTATTGAAATTACTCATTTTAGTGATGTGTTATACGAGTATGATATTATCCTAATTATGGTTTTATTATAATGTTTAAATCGATAGTGTGCGGTTATTGCAAGTTTATCGGGGTTACTACCTTGGTGTAGATTATTTTGTTCTGGCGAGGCCCCATCTGCGAGAGGGCCGGGCTCGCGATCGTATATATATATATATATATTGTTGAGACTTCGAAAAGTACAATGGTCTGAGATATTTGGTCTCGGTATGTGTAGGGACCTTATTGATATAAATCGGAGTGTATTTGGTTTACCGTTCAGCAGAAAGATTTAGCTGGTTATTATAATTAAAGCTCAGGATGTAGTAATAAGAAGAGTGCATTGTTATATCACCCTTTAGAGACGTGGGAGTTAATACTCATGGTTGTATGTCTTGGGACGGTATTTTGAGAACTCCAATTTTATTTACATGATGTTTATGGAAGGGATTTCCATCAATGTTAAGAGACAGTGTCTTTAGAAAGGAGTTCCTTGTTTAAGTGAAATTGCGGAAGGAGATGTAACTTTATTGTCAAGAAGCGGGAATATAGGGGTACATGTTATGGACCGAGGGCCTAACAGATTCTGATGACCGACAATGCTAGGAAGTAGTGTATCGGGGGGTTCCTTGTTTGGATTTCTCTTTGCGAGACACCCCACGCATGAAACTTAGCATTAGGTTGGTAGTAAGGAGATGTTTGGCCATTCGTCCATGATTTGGGTACCTCGATCGCTAAAGAAGTATATAATTATAACGGGAAGCTAAAGAAGAAATTATGATATAAGGCCAGTAGAGCTGGTTATGTGGTGAGGAAGTACTGATAATTTTGTTTTATTTTGGTGAGTGAAGGATGAAATGATGTTTAGGAGGATTTAAATTTCAAATTAGGGGGTGATTGAGAACGTCCAAGTGGTATAGCCACGTTGCAAATGCAGGGGCAATAAAGAGTTTAGAGTACGTATGGAGCATATATGATGTTTAAACCCGTATGCATAGGTTATAAGGGGTGTAGACACCCTAGTTTGCTTATATGTTAATCGCCGAAAGAAGGGACATAGATGGGTGAAATTATTACTTGTGAGACTAAGATGACAAAATGGAAGTGGTAGAGTGGATTAGGCGTCATGAGAAGAACGACAATCTATTGATTCTTGGGCAATCAGAATAACTCGTCCAAAATTGGTTGAAAGGCAGTGGGAAACCATTTAAAAAGGGAGTGTCCCTTGAGAAGGCAAATAGTTAACTATTATGGATAATATTGGAGCAGAGTTCCACCCAATCGAATGTTGAGAGTGGCTTACGCGTAAATAGAGTGAGGATGTTGATAAGGTATAAGAGTCCAGATGTGAACAACGTGGTGAAAGGTGCACGTGTCAAAATTTTAGAACACGTCGAGGGAAGAAGAGGGTTAGTAAGTAACACTTAACGGGAAGAATTATACATGAAAGTCGGCATTGAAAGGGGTATAGTAAGTAGTAGATAGATTGGGGTAAGATGATCAACCAGATAATTTTGTATCAAGTCGACGTTCCAGTGATGGAAGAGTCAAGTTGGTAAGTTTCCTTGTGGGGTTGCCAACTTATGGATAAGTAACGAGTTCATTCGAATAGGTGGGACAGGTTGTTCGGAAGGAAAGTAATTGTTATATCCTTGGGTAAATTACACTATTAGATAGTGAACACGCCGGTACGTGGTCCTACACAGTATTATTCAGAACTAGGATGAGATCCCCAAAATCTACATTCAACGTGGGGTATCAGGAAGTAGTGGAGATGACATTTTGTTCTGAGAAGGTTGTATCACCGATAGCCCGAGGAGTAGGCACAAGGTGATTGATGACTGGTGGAACTGTATGAAAGTAATTTTAGATTCATTGCGATCATTTCATTTCCAAAACGGGTATAGCTAGTAAGTGAGGTATATTGTGGTAATGGGGAAAAGATATTACCTAATGGTAGAGTTGGGTGAAAACACCCATACCTATTCATAGTGGACAAGGTGCTTACTGAGGTTTTGTGTGTATAAACCTTATCATTCTTTCTCTGGATGTTTGGAGGTGAGCGGATTATCAGAGTTTTATATCAGTCAGGAGTTAGAGTCTGATGACTAAAATGAGATAACCACCAACAGTCATGAGTGGCTTTCCCTTGTGTCAAAGTCATAATGCAGGGAACAGAGATTTAAAGAACGGACAAAAGTAGTCAGATATTATATGGTTTCTCCCAGGATGGGAGTTTTGTGTCTAGATAAACAAGAGAGTTGATACGTAGTTAGGTGCGGACTCACAATAATATTGAGACAATACGGACAATGAGGTATAAGCTATTCTTATTCGAATGTCGTTTAGTAAGAGCACAAAGTGAGGTGAAATTGTTAAGGTGTAACCCTATAACTAATAAAGTGTCAAGATTGTTCAACGAACTTGTTGAGAACTGGGGGCTGTAGTGATTGAGCCTTTCTTTGTATTTTGTTTTGAGCACTGGAGGATACCTAATTTTTCCAGGCATGCCTATTTTCTTAATTTCGGGACGAAATTCCGTTATTAGGGGGGAAGTATGTAATACCCCGTATTTTTATGGCTTTTAATTATGTTATGTGATTTAATAAATTAAATTACCTTGAATTATGAGATTTATTAAAATTAATTTGGGATAATTAATTGGAAAACGAGAGTTAGTATTTGATTATTATAATGTTGTTGAATATTACCGAGTGATTATGGTAATATGTGATTATTGAAATTATTAAAATTATCGTGAGTTGAAAATACAGCAGTTTCGGTAATTAAGACGGTACGTGAGTTGAAAATACAGCAGTTTCGAATATTACGTGTAGAATTAATTATGTGTAGAATTCGAATATTACATCCGAGCTACTAAGTCGGTCCGAGCAACTCAAATACTTGTGGAGTACGCATCAAGGAAGACCAAAAAATAACTGCGCATTAAATGTACAGTTATTATCGTACAGATGTATACGCCTACTAGACAGCTATGCATTATTCTTTCACATGTACAGCCTCAAGGCTATAAATACATTGTAATCTCCCCATTAGAGGGACACGCTGAATCTCTTGGTAAAATCGTTTATCGAGAATTCCAGGCAAAACCATCGGTAATACAAAAAACAGTGGATGTAGGCCATTCTCTTAAGGCTGAATCACTTTAAAAATCTATTGTCTTATTTCTTTACTCATTTTTATCTGTGATTAAAATAATTAGGTCAAATCTAATTTTTTACATCAATAATTTGATTATTATAATGTTGTTGAATATTACCGAGTGATTATGGTAATATGTGATTATTGAAATTATTAAAATTATCGTGAGTTGAAAATACGGCAATTTCAGTAATTAAGATGGGGCGCGCGTGTCAGTCGTGTCAAGACCCAATTTAATGGATTTAAAAGTATTTTATTTTTATGTCATCCGTATGAGCATTTTGAGTGCACCAACATGTCTGAAAGGTTTGAGATAGTCAGTAGTCGGGGGTTTAGTTTGGATCCAGGGGAATTTTTAGGCATAACCGGCAACTTGGGAGGGTATTTTAGTCATTCCTATTTTTGGGTGAATAGTTACCCACGAATTTTAGACAGTTAATATCAGCCAACACTTGAGTCCCTTAGGGTTTCTCAACCAAAAAAATCATGAACGGACATTAAAGTGGAAGAGAATGGAGTTTTCAAAGGAGAACCACCAATTAGAGGCTTTTGCATCACCGGATAGATCGGAAAGCAAGGATCATCCACATATCGTTTACTTCATCGGATCAGAATCGTCATTACCAGGCAAGTGATTTAACTTGCAATAATTTAGCGCATATATCATTCATGTTAGGTTAGAGTTGAAGAATAACCTTAAATAATAAAAATTGAATGGATTTGAAGAATTTAAATCATAATCTGGATAGGTCTTGCATGTAGTTTAATGTTGGAGATAATAGCAGCCACGAAATTATAATTTATGGGTAGAGAATTATGAAATTGTATTGAATTATATAGTGTTCTTGAAGAAATAGAAGAACTAGGGTTTTTATATGAAAATTAGGTAAATTGATCCAAGAATTTGATGTTCTATTTTGATTTGATGATTCTAAAATGTGGAAAACGATGCAAACATGTTGGTATGATAATTAGTATACTTGGTTGGGAGTTTAAGACATTGTAATGAAAAATTAGAGGTGTAAAAAGAGGAAAACCCGTAATTGTTTAAGAAAATCTGGGTTGATACCTGCTTGATTGATCAATCGACTCAAGAATGTCGATCGATCGACCACTTTTCTTCGATCGATCGACCCCTTCTGATTTTTGGCAATTATTTTCCCTTAAGGCTTAATAAAAATCTCAAGGGCGATGATGATTCTTAGGATGTTTCAATTGATAGTTAGGGTCTTAGTTAAGGTCAGTAGGGTCTTAGTTGAAGCCTGAAAAAATGGATTACCTTAGGGATTTGAATACCATTGCTTACGAGGGATTACCAATTGAGTTATGGTTAGAAATCGTTCAAATTGAAACTATAATGGGAATAAACGCTGAGGTAAGGATAAGAACAGTAATGGAGGGGCTTTAAGTTACTGAGATAGCATTAGAAACTAATAGGATGCCTAGTAGCCTTTTGGTGTAGGTTTAGGTACTCAAATTGATACGACGAGAGAGTTATCAAGTTATATGTATATTTAAGATGTTCGGGATAAAATTACTAAGTACGAGACTAAATAGATAGAATGTGTATATCTATATTGAAATATGATTTCTTAGATTGTGTGATTGTCTAGTGAATGGATTTCTTATGTGTATGACATACCTACCATACTTGCTATCACGGGAGGTTAGTTTTTTTTAAAAGGACCCTCTTATCCTTGTGTGCCTTCGGGAGGATTTAGACTGGTACCTTAAGGACATATGACTGTGAATGACTTATTTGTGAGTTGATAAGTCAGCTGATCATGGGAGCGTAGGTATGTGTGTGTGGGTATGTGAACTATGTTCGCCTCCAATATGTGTGATTTTGCGTATTGAAACGGTTCTTGAGAGATTCGGAACTCGTAGTCCCTATGTACGTGATGTGCCGGGATTTGATAGCAGAGTATGCGTGCACCGCAGCTTAGCCTAAGGGTGCCATATATGTATTTATGTACTGAGAGTGATATACTTATGTACTTGTGACTGGTTCATTGTTGCTTAGTAGATGTGATTAACTAAGATATATGAATGGGCTAAGAACGAGAATTTAATTAACACTTGCAATAAGTAATTTTAATAAATGCGAATATGGGTTATGAATATAACTGTTTTGGGTACTAAGAGTAGACATCCTATGGTAGAATGCGAAAGCGGAAGAGGTATATACTAGTTAGTTAATGACATAACAAGGATGGGTTAAGGGGATACGTTAGGCGTGCACATTAGTTAAGAGGTGAGAAACTCATGTGAGAGTACGCAACTAACATGTTTATAATATGTGTTATTTAATTGTAATTTAAACACTTGCTAAAGTTTTAAACTGTTTTCACCTCGGGCTCTGACCCGTTTTCCTCCAAATCTATTTTGTTTTGTAAAAACATTTTTAGGTGCCCAGCCACAGGGACGTCAAGTATAGGAGTTCTATTCTGATGACGTGTTGTAGCATCTGTGGAAGCTGCAGGATCTTGGTATTAGACGCCTTCATATTTATCCTTGACTCCTTCAGAGTCATTTGTATCAGTTAGGGCATGTCGCCCATTCTTATTTAGAGGTTGTAGTTGCAAACTTTCATTATTTCGGTTATTGGTTTATTTATTCAGACTCTTATATTGGGACTTTATTTACTCTGGCATTATGATTATTGGAGTGTTTACTCCAGACTCAGTTGATTTCATTTCGTTGGTTATTCATATGAGATTGTTTATGTGATTGATGGTTAATGATTTAATTCTTGGTTATTTGATAACTTAATTAATAAAATTTGACATATCTCTTTTTAAATATTAGGTAGTTAGTAATTAATTAAATTTTTTTCGACAGTGATGCTAAGACTGAACCAACTTGATATTCTGTATTAATGTAATAAAGGAATATCTACCCGGTATTTAATTAGACGGGGTGTTAGAGGTATGTTTAGGAAGGTTACTTTTGAGCATATACAAGATCAAAAGAGTTTGCTTACATTTGTCAATAAGTCCTAATGATCATTAAAAAACTTAAAATATCTTCTAGTCTTTGATCATTCTTCTGAATTTCTTGAAACATATGATGTTGCTTTATGTGAGATGATTAGGAACATGCTTGTGTGTATGGTTTGATCTTAAACTTCTCTTGACGATTTGATTGATCTTTATGGTTTGTAATTTGGATGTTAGTGAGCTAAACTTTCTAGGGTTGGTGGAGTGCTTTTAATCTTCATTGGAATGCTTGGGAAATGATTTCATGGATAATATGATCCTTATAATATATCTCATCGTGTATTGAGTGCTTATCTTTGTCTCAAGTACATTAGAGAGAAGATAATGAAGTATGATTTATATATCAAATGTGTTGTTACCATACAAAATCATTTTCCTTGAAATAATTTATGTTTCTTAGTCTCCCTTTTTTATGATTACAATACTATCGACATGGTTTGAGAAAACTGATTTCATTGATACATGTAACTCTCGTTTATTATAAACTCCCAATTTATTATAGCTTGATTATTTTTCTTAAAACTATATTTTCTCTCTCATTTTTCATTAGCAAAAGGCAGGTTTTTTGAAATGTAGTTAAGTCTTGTCCTTTTCTGACTGCTTTCTTAATATATATTGCAAAACAGAGTTATTGTGGAAACACTAAAAAGCAATATCTTTTACTATCATTCATCTTAACAATAAAGGTAAGTAATGGATCATATTTGTCATGGGGTGTATTCATGTAAGTACAACAGTTAATCGTACGATAATCATAATACAATAATATATATTATGAGGTGATTGAATTAGAATTATATAAGGGTATACATTCAATGTCGTGGTTGGGGTGTTTCTAAATTATAGTCACCTATGAGGTTTAGATATTAAACAGGGCTTTCAAAAATTTATTTTATAGATATCCTGGGTATTTGGCATGTGTGAAAGAAACGTGTAATACCCCGTACTTTTATTGATATTTATTTATGGGATTAATTAAATTAAATGGGAATTAATTGAGAATTAATCCGGATAAAATACTAACGAGATGTGAGTTGGTATTTGATTATGATGTGTATACATATGATGTGATATGAATATTGAAAATATTAAAATTGTCGCGAGACTGAAATACGGCAATTTGGGAAATTTTGTGGGGACGCGCGTGACAGTCGCGTCAGGAGGGTAATTATTTAAATTAAAAAGTGAATTTTATTTTTACCAACCGTGTGGTCATTTTGAGTGCGCCAACGCGTCCGGAAGGGTCGAAATAGTCAGAAAACACTAGCCGGGGGTTTAGTTTGGGTCCCGGGGCATTTTTAGGCCATACCGGCAACTTAAAAGGGTATTTTGGTCATTTTGGAATTTTAGGAATTATGACCAACGAATTTTGGGAGTTTAAAATAGGGAATTTCATAACCCACTAACCCATTACCAACAATTAACTGAGTTGAGGGCAAAGGGAGTTTTAGGAGAGGTTAGGAGAAGTTCCCAAAAGAGAAACACAACCTCCATCTTCAACCTTCAACCTTGGGAGAAAAGGAGAAAGCAACCTTCATCAATTCAACCCCAAATTCAGAGAATAATCCAAGGCAAGTGGTTTAATTACGTTATTTGCAATGAATGCTTTTTCCATGCGTAGAAATTTATATAATTTCATTGTATTGGGAGAATGACAAAAACCCATGAAATTGGAATTAGAAACTCATGTTTTGATAAAGAGATTGTACGTAGAATTGTGTTTGGGTGATTATACTGTTAGAAATACAGCTTTCATGTTACAAAAACGGATTTAAGAAGAGGATTATTGTTGATTTTGAAAGAAATAGAAAACTAGGGTTCTTGATGATATTTTGATCTAAATAAGGCCTTTGGGTGATGATTAATTAGTTTTAGAACGTTAACAATGTTGTAGGATGATTATTTGATGATATTATAACGTTAGAATGAAGTTTCGTGCATTGTAATGGATTTTTGGGATGATTTGAGGACTGCAAAACGAAGCAGTCCGTAACATATCTGGTGCAATCGATCGATCGACATTCATCAGTCGATCGATCGACCACCATCGATCGATCGATGTTCAAGGTCGATCGATCGACCTTCCCAGAACGAGTAATATTTTCCCTAGTTAAATTTTAATGATGTTAACCCTTAGAAAATTATTAATGGAGATTTTATGAATATCCTTAGACTTAAGGGAAGACCAATAGGTATGGCTATAAAATTTGTACCTGCATTAGAATTCAATTTGAGGAATTATTATGAAATCTAATAAAATTCGATGAGTGAGATAATATTAGGGTTAAAGGGGTAAATTCGAATAATTTAATGAAATGAGGTTTGGGGCAGAAGTAAGGATCTTAAGAATAATGATGTTATATATGGGAATAATAGGAGACTTAGTAATCCCTTTGAGAGAGGTTTTAAGTACAAGAAACTATGACGTGAGATGTGCCGACAGTATACATTATATATTATCGGAAGATTTAAAAATGTATAAACTTGGAATAATGGTATTAGGATGTAGAATATACCTTTATTAATAATGAGATATCTAAGATGTGTGAATGCTTAGTATATGATTTATGTGTATGATACACCTACCATACTTGCTATCACGGGAGGTTTACGTTCGCTTAGGGCCATCTAATCTTTGTTGTGCCTACGGGGGGATTTAGATTGGTACCTCGAGGACATAGGTCAGACAAGGACTTATTGGGAAGTTAATAAGACTGCTGATCGTGGGAGCGTAGGTATGTGCGTGACCCATGTGATGTGACTGTGTTCGCCTCCATTGTTTGTGATTGTTGTTATCTGACAACGATTCCTGAGAGATTCGGAATGCGTGTTCCTTATGTACGTGATGTACCGGGATGGATAGCAGAGTATGTGTGCACCGTAGCTTAGCCTCGGGGTGCTTGTATTGTATATTTATGATGTGAATAATATATGGTTAAATGAAAAGGAATTGTTATGTTTAATTGCGAGAATAATTGTAGTAACGTCTTGATAAAGATAAAAAGGGAAAACCTGCTGTGAATTATTTTGCTAATAATTGAGGATCCGAGTTTAAGTAAGGTCCTCTATTTAATTGATAACGTTAGAATGTATAATGGGAATCGAGTAGAAAGGGGTAGAACTTAAAACTGTTTAGTTATATATGAATGTCATTTAGATGGGTACGGTACGTTAGGAGTGCACAATTAGTCGAGAGGTGAGTATTTCATGTGAGTGCACGTCCTAACATGTATTTTGCATTCATTGTTTTAATGTTATTAAAGCACTTGCTATTTTTAAAATACTCTCCACTTTCGGGATCTGACCCGTTTGCTTTCAAATCTATTTTTTTTGTAAAAACCTTTTTAGATGCCCAGCCACAAGGACACCATGCATAGGATTTCCATTCAGGTGACGAGCTGTAGCTGTTTGTGGAAGTTACAGAGCCTTTCTAGTAGACGCTTCTTTTGTCTTGACTCTATTCAGTTTTCATCATTTGTAGGGCATGTCGCCCATTTCTATTAGAGACATTTCATATTTCAGTTATTTAGATTGTTGGCATGTAATTAATTCAGGATATACTGTTTTATTTATTTCAGTGGTGGGATTGTTGTGAGGAGTTTTTCCTCCGGACTTATTATTAATTGTTGGTTACTTTATTAAGACTTTATGGTGTATGGTTATGATATTCTTTCATAATTCTTTTATTGTATGTTCATCAGACTTAATTTAAAATTTGACATCTTACTTTTTAAATACTAGGTGGTTAGTAATAATTAAAATGTTTTCGACAGTGATGCTGTTAACTGGACCAACTTGACATTTTGTATTAATTTAATAAAGGAGTAGCTACCCGGTATTTAATTAGTCGGGGTGTCACAGGTGGTATCAGAGCATCAGGTTCTAGTGTCCTTTAGGATCTGTGCGGCCTATTATGCTTCCAGCGTAACTTTCTTTGATATAGAGCCCTATGTTTAGGATTGTTGATTCCTTTAGTAAAATTTCGTTCTCCTGCTATGATGGATATGATAGCGAATCGTATTGCGATCGGGTGTACTCGTGTGCCGAACAATGTAGTACGTCAGGTGAAGACAGTTGGGTGAACAGCAGGAGGCAAATATATATTGAGGTTAATTGAATTATTTAAAGAAGGATGACCGTAGTTGAAGTCACCGATATTATGGCACGGAAGTCCTGGATAATATAGAAGGCTAAGGCGCGACTTGAGACTTCCGGGTACAGCTATAGTAGGAATGGGGTCAAATTAGACACATCCAACAAGGTTGGAATGGGAGAGAAAGAGTTAGGTGTAACATTGAAGAGAACCAGCAGTGGTAATACTCGAAAGGCGAAGACGGCATGTGCTAGCCAAACGAACGCAATGTATCCAAAGGCTTGGACATATGCCAGGATATGACCAATTGAGAGTGAAAATTTAGAGAAATTTTTCCTTGACTCGTAAGAGCGGAGATTCAATGATGAGAAATAAGCAACCCACTTAAAAGTGGAATTTGATGTCGAGAGGGTGTACACGTATGGTTTGACCATAAGTTCCTTCATCAGATGTTCAGGTTGAAAGGCGAATGTTATTCTGAACTCACATAAGAGGGCCAAACAGGGGTCAACTTGTGAGGAGAAATTTAATGTTGTAGCGAACCTTACACCGGGTGGAGAAGGTGGTATGGAGAAGAGGATGTTAAAGGGAGAATCTACATACAAGAAGAATTGATAGCTTTTATGGGGAATTCTGATTGGATGATAAATACAGATAGTAATAATATCGCGTGGTGTAAATTTGGAGGTAAATGTTCCCTTGGGTAGGGAGATACAAAAATCGAATAATTTTTTTATAGAATAAGACTGCGAAAATGGTGTTGGAGAAACACCACAAGGAGGAAGACCCAATGGAGAAACCGTTGAAATAATTCGATAGCGGAATTACTACCGAGCGATAGTAATTTCAGTAAGAGAGGTGGAAAACTAGTAGTGTGTTCCTTAGGTACATCAAGCTAAGGGAACAATGGAGATAGTCTTCAGAGCTGAGACTACCAACGTCCGAGGAAAGGACCACTTTAACATGGTCAGGGTGACCGAAAATAAGTGGAGTATGTGTAGAGGTACTTTGTGGGAGTGAAAACCCGTACATTATAAATGTTTCTCGATGCAAGTGTAGGGATAAAGGTATTATTCCTGGCAAGGGCGACAGTTATTGAAATATTTGGTGTGGTACTGACAAGTGTTAAGACCAGAAACCATTAGAGCAGCCAGGACGATTATCAGGATGGAAGTAGGAGTTATATCCTCAGATGATGTTGCATGTTGGTTGTGATATAAACAGGTTACTACAATGGTTATTGTTGTTATTGTCACTTTTGCTTGAGAGTTGAGTTTAGTGAGTATATCAGTAAGTTTATTATATATAAGAACATTTTCCCTGATAGTGTGGGGGTTACTTTTATTGTCATCCGCGGAGGATGAATGGGTATATTAATAGCGGTTTATGCTTTATCGAAATTACTCGTTTTAGTGCTATCTTATACGAGTATGATATGATCTTAATTATTGTTTTATATATATGATTATACCGATAGTGTGCTGGTATTGCAAGTTTATTGGGATTACTACATCGGGGTAGCATGTTTTGTTCTGGCGAGGCCCCATCTGTGAGAGAGTCGGGCTCGCAATTGTACTTTCGTGCGTATATAATTAAATATATATACAGGTTATGATTTCAAATGGGTATAATGGTCTCGGATATTTAATCCCAGTATGCGTAGGGATTTCATTATTATGAGTCGTATGTAATTGATTTACTAGTCAACAAAGAATTAGTTGGTTTTTATAATTAATGATAGAGAGGTCGTAACAAAAAGTGTGCATTGTTTTATCACCCGTTAGAGATTTGGAAGTTTATACTCATAGTTGTGTGTCTGGGTACGGGAATTTGAGGGTCTCAAATATCTCGGATGTTGTATATGAAATGTGATTTCCATCACTGTAAAGAGAAAAGTGTCTTTCAGAAGGAGTTCTTTGTTTATGTATAATTGCAAACTGAGATGAAACTTTGTTGTTAAAAGACGAGAGTGTAGGGGTACATATTATGGACAGGGCTTAATGGATTCCTATGACCAACAATGTTAGGTAGTAGTGTATTGGGGAGGTTCCTTGTTTGGATTTTGCTTTGCGAGACACCCCACGCATGAAACTTAGCGTAAGGTTGGTAGTAAGGAAATGTGTGGCCCTTCGTTCATAATTTGGATACCTCTATCGTTATGGGAGTACGTAGTTATAACGGGAAGTTACAAGGAGTAAATTATGATGTACGGCCATTAGAGCCAATTGTTAGTAAATTACGATATAAGTACTAATAATGTTGGTTTCGTCACGGCGTGTTGAAGGACGCATTGAGGATAAGGAGGATTTAGGATTTCTAATTCAGAAGCGATTGAGAATGCCCAAGTGGTATAGCCCTGTTGTATTTATAGTGACAATAAAGAGTTTGGGATTTGTATGAAGCGTATCTAATGTTTAAAAACCGTATGGTTGGGTTATAAGGGGCGTAGACATCTTGATTTGCTAAAGTGTAAATCAAAGGAAGAGGGAACATAGACGGATGAGATTATTACTTATGAGATTAAACGTCATAAGAAAAGGTGTAAGTGAATATCATGTGTAGTAAGTGTAGCACGTTCAAACTTCGAAAAAAAAGGCAGTAGAAAGCCATTTAATAAAGGGATATCTCTTGAGAAGGCGAATAAATTATTATGAGAAATTTGGAGTAGAGTTCCGATCAATCGAATGTTGAGGGTGACTCAAGAGTAAATAGAATGAGGATGTCAATCAGGTATAAAGTCCAGATATTCACAAAGTGGTGAAAAGTGTAAAGGTCCAAACTTTTGGTATTCGTCGGGAGAATAAGATCATTAAGTATCATTTAACGGGGAAAATTTTATGTGAATATCGACATTGAAAGAGGTATAGTAAGTAGTAGAATAGTTGGGGTTAGATGATCAACCAAATAATTTTGTATCAAGACGACGATTCAATGGGAGGGTCAAGTTGGAGAATTTTCTTGAGAGGTAGCCAACTTATTGATAAGTAATGAGTTCCTTCGATTATATGGGACATGTTGTCCAGAAGGATAGAAATTGTTATATACTTGGGGTGATTTACACTGTTAGATAGTGAACACGCCGGTACATGGTTCGATACAGTACTATTCAGAACTAAGAGGAGATCCCCGAAATCCACCTTTAACGTGGGGTAACAAGAAGTAGTGGAAATACGTTTCACTTGGACTAGGCTGTGTCACCTATGGTGCAAGGTGATTGACGACTGGTGGGCTGTATAAAGGAATGTTGAATTCATTTCGATATTTTTATTTCCAAATCGAGAAACTAGTAAGCAAGGTGCATTGTGGTAATGGGAAGAAAATATTATCTAATAGTAGAGCTGGGTGAAACCACCCGTGTCTATTTTATTGTGTACAAGGTGCCAAAAATTGTTTTGTGAAACACCACCCGAATGTATTTTTACCTTGTGTAATTCACAACGCAGGGAACAGAGATTCCAGGAATGGACAAGAAGTAGTCAGCTATGTTATTAATTTCTTCCAGGTGGGAGTTTGGTGTGTTGCTAAACGCGGAAAGTAATGCGTAGAGAGGCACGGGCTAACAATAATATTGAAATGATGCGGCTAACGATGTATAGGCCATTTTTCTTCGATTGTTGTTTAATAAGAGCGCAACGTGAGGTACATTTATTGAAGTGTATTCTGATAAGGTATCAAGTCTGTTAAACAAGCTTGTTGTGAACAAGGGCTTTAGTGATTGGGATTTTCTTTAACACTGGAGGGTACCGAATTTTTCCAGGTATGCCTTATTTTTACGAATTTCGGGACAAAATTCTGTTATTAGGGGGGAAGTATGTAATACCCCGTACTTTTATTGATATTTATTTATGGGATTAATTAAATTAAATGGGAATTAATTGAGAATTAATCCGGATAAAATACTAACGAGATGTGAGTTGGTATTTGATTATGATGTGTATACATATGATGTGATATGAATATTGAAAATCTTAAAATTATCGCGAGACTGAAATACGACAATTTGGGAAATTTTGTGGGGACGCGCGTGACAGTCGCGTCAGGAGGGTAATTATTTAAATTAAAAAGTGAATTTTATTTTTACCAACCGTATGGTCATTTTGAGTGCGCCAACGCGTCCGTAAGGGTCTAAATAGTCAGAAAACACTAGCCGGGGGTTTAGTTTGGGTCCCGGGGCATTTTTAGGCCATACCGGCAACTTAAAAGGGTATTTTGGTAATTTTGGAATTTTAGGAATTATGACCAACGAATTTTGGGAGTTTAAAATAGGGAATTTCATAACCCACTAACCCATTACCAACAATTAACTGAGTTGAGGGCAAAGGGAGTTTTAGGAGAGGTTAGGAGAAGTTCCCAAAAGAGAAACACAACCTCCATCTTCAACCTTCAACCTTGGGAGAAAAGGAGAAAGCAACCTTCATCAATTCAACCCCAAATTCAGAGAATAATCCAAGGCAAGTGGTTTAATTACGTTATTTGCAACGAATGCTTTTTCCATGCGTAGAAATTTATATAATTTCACTGTATTGGGAGAATGACAAAAACCCATGAAATTGGAATTAGAAACTCATGTTTTGATAAAGAGATTGTACGTAGAATTGTGTTTGGGTGATTATACTGTTAGAAATACAGCTTTCATGTTACAAAAACGGATTTAAGAAGAGGATTATTGTTGATTTTGAAAGAAATAGAAAACTAGGGTTCTTGATGATATTTTGATCTAAATAAGGCCTTTGGGTGATGATTAATTAGTTTTAGAACGTTAACAATGTTGTAGGATGATTATTTGATGATATTATAACGTTAGAATGAAGTTTCGTGCATTGTAATGGATTTTTGGGATGATTTGAGGACTGCAAAACGAAGCAGTCCGTAACATATCTGGTGCAATCGATCGATCGACATTCATCAGTCGATCGATCGACCACCATCGATCGATCGATGTTCAAGGTCGATCGATCGACCTTCCCAGAACGAGTAATATTTTCCCTAGTTAAATTTTAATGATGTTAACCCTTAGAAAATTATTAATGGAGATTTTATGAATATCCTTAGACTTAAGGGAAGACCAATAGGTATGGCTATAAAATTTGTACCTGCATTAGAATTCAATTTGAGGAATTATTATGAAATCTAATAAAATTCGATGAGTGAGATAATATTAGGGTTAAAGGGGTAAATTCGAATAATTTGATGAAATGAGGTTTGGGGCAGAAGTAAGGATCTTAAGAATAATGATGTTATATGTGGGAATAATAGGAGACTTAGTAATCCCTTTGAGATAGGTTTTAAGTACAAGAAACTATGACGTGAAATGTGCCGACAGTCTACATTATATATTATCGGAAGATTTAAAAATGTATAAACTTGGAATAATCGTATAAGGATGTAGAATATACCTTTATTAATAATTAGATATCTAAGATGTGTGAATGTTTAGTATATGATTTATGTGTATGACACACCTACCATACTTGCTATCACGGGAGGTTTACGTTCGCTTAGGGCCATCTAATCTTTGTTGTGCCTACGGGGGGATTTAGATTGGTACCTCGAGGACATAGGTCAGAGAAGGACTTATTGGGAAGTTAATAAGACTGCTGATCGTGGGAGCGTAGGTATGTGCGTGACCCATGTGATGTGACTGTGTTCGCCTCCATTGTTTGTGATTGTTGTTATCTGAGAACGATTCCTGAGAGATTCGGAATGCGTGATCCTTATGTACGTGATGTACCGGGATGGATAGCAGAGTATGTGTGCACCGCAGCTTAGCCTCGGGGTGCTTGTATTGTATATTTATGATGTGAATAATATATGGTTAAATGAAAAGGAATTGTTATGTTTAATTGCGAGAATAATTGTAGTAACGTCTTGATAAAGATAAAAAGGGAAAACCTGCTGTGAATTGTTTTGCTAATAATTGAGGATCCGAGTTTAAGTAAGGTCCTCTATTTAATTGATAACGTTAGAATGTATAATGGGAATCGAGTAGAAAGGGGTAGAACTTAAAACTGTTTAGTTATATATGAATGTCATTTAGATGGGTACGGTACGTTAGGAGTGCACAATTAGTCGAGAGGTGAGTATTTCATGTGAGTGCACTTCCTAACATGTATTTTGCATTCATTGTTTTAATGTTATTAAAGCACTTGCTATTTTTAAATACTCTCCACTTTCGGGCTCTGACCCGTTTGCTTTCAAATCTATTTTTTTTGTAAAAATCTTTTTAGGTGCCCAGCCACAAGGACACCATGCATAGGATTTCCATTCAGGTGACGAGCTGTAGCTGTTTGTGGAAGTTACAGGTCCTTGCTAGTGGACGCTTCTTTTTTCTTGACTCTATTCAGTTTTCATCATTTGTAGGTCATGTCGCCCATTTCTATTAGAGACATTTCATATTTCAGTTATTTAGATTGTTGGCATGTAATTAATTCAGGATATACTGTTTTATTTATTTCAGTGGTGGGATTGTTATGAGGAGTTTTTCTTCCGGACTTATTATTAATTGTTGGTTACTTTATTAAGACTTTATGGTGTATGGTTATGATATTCTTTCATAATTCTTTTATTGTATGTTCATCAGACTTAATTTAAAATTTGACATCTTACTTTTTAAATACTAGGTGGTTAGTAATGATTAAAAAATTTCCGACAGTGATGCTGTTAACTGGACCAACTTGACATTTTGTATTAGTTTAATAAAGGAGTAGCTACCCGGTATTTAATTAGTCGGGGTCCCACAAAAAGTTTCTGAAAGGATGATTAGTATGACAAATATGGTATTAAGTAGATCATATTCATTTAAAGTAGTCGTGTTTCATAGGTTTCTAAACAATTTCATTTGTATTTTTAATGTCAATGTCACATTGGATTGTGAAAATCCTATTTTTAAAAAGAAATGTGGGAAATATATCACTGAGGTTGTTTATGGTATAAGTAAACTGAAGATTCACATCTTATTTTTGTACATGATCCCATAGAAAGTGGTGTTTAATGTTAGTATATTTGGTTCAATAATGTTGCGCCGGACTTTTGTTATGGACATCGCACTTGAAGATCGGGTGGGTTCATTTTTTTTTTATTAGAGTTTCTTCCTCATGTAGGTTCTTGGTTGATCCGATATAAAGGGTTTCTATTTGTTTTCATACTTAATTTCAATCCTTTATTTTGAGGGGAATATTAGTTGGTTTCATCAAATGTGATATGTACAAATTTTTAGATGATATGGGTTCTTCTGTAGATAAGTGTGACTATTTATGAGTACCAAAAAGATTTCGTAATTGGATTTAGGATCAAGTTTGTAAAATTCTCGACCATTTTGAGTTTTTTACCCAAAACTTTGAAATACCCAACGTTTTTATTCCTTTATCCAAATTCATAAGGGGTATGACTAATCACTTTTTTGATTATCATGATGCATGAGTTATGAGGAATTCATCGTATTCACATTGTGGCCATCTCGAGGGGCGTCTCCAAAGTGCGACTCCCCGCCTAATTAAATACCAGGTGATCAGTCCTTTATTAAATTAAATCAAAGTGTCTGGTTGGTTCATTCTTAGCATCACTGTCAAAAATAATTTTTCTTTATTAATCACCTAATAAATGATTAAGCTAAGTGTCAAAACATTTAATTTTATAAATTCAGTCCTATTGTTTTATTTAATATACAAAACCATTTTCCTGAACACGGATAATAATATTAAAAACCAAACCATCCAAATAAAATAACCAGATTAGATTAACCAATCCAAATAAAATATCCCACAACGAAGGACAATGAAATAATTAAAACAATCCCAACTAAAACTGAAGACGGAAATAATAAAGAGTACAAGTCTCTCTGGACTAAATAAAAATTGAAAATGGGCGACACATGCCCCATCTAAAATGACTAAGTGAAGAGCTGAGATAAAAAGGATGAAGTCATCTAAATGCAAAGACCTGCAACTCCCACACTAGCTGTCTCACGTCAACAATCCAAAGATCTAAGTCTGACACCCTGTGGCTAGGCACCTGTAATATATATATATATATATATATATATACAAAAGAAAGAAGAGATGGCAGGAAATGGGTCAGAGCTCGAGTGTAAAATAGATTTAAAATAGTTTAGCAAGTATTTAAAATGCTTACTAGTAGATATTACATACATGTTAGTACCTTGACACTCACTTGGGAATTCTCACCTCTCAACTAGTGTGCACGCCTAATGTACTACTGAACTAGTCCAGATAAGGCTAACCCAGTTAACTAGTCTAACCCAATTTCCCCTCACCATTCCTGATTCAAGTGATCGCATGACTATAGTTTATATCTGATAACCTTTTCTTACGAATTTATCAAGCCATCTCTATTCATCTCAATACAGTCTTAAGTTCTCAACCACTTAATTCATTTAATATTAATTATTCAATTTTGTCTACTTTCAAGCACAGTAGATTAATCACAGGTACATATTTTTATCACTCAGAATATATATACTAATAGGGCACCCCACATAAATCTATGGTGCTGGCATACTCTGTTATCAAGTCCTCGTATCTCTCGTACAAAAGGGAAATACTAGTTCGAAATCACTCTTGAATTGTATTAACATAAAACACACATATTGGAGGCGAAGCATAGTTCCAAGTCACTAAGAGGTAAACACATACCCTCACGTCTCTTAGGACCGTCTGACTATCATTCTCAAATAGCCTGTACCAAGGATCCTATGTTCTAGGGTACAAGTCAACATCCCTCATAAAGGTTACATCGAGCAAAGACTGTCCCGACGCGGAAACCTCCGTGATAGCAAGTAGCGCGGGTATGATTAAACAAAGATATTCAAATAATATATGCATACACTTATATATATATATATATATATATATATATATATATATATATATATATATATATATATATATATATATATATATATATATATATATATACATTAAACAGATAGGTACACCCACGACCCGTAGCATTTTCTACCCATATACCGTCACGTAATACCCGAATTCTACGTGTAATTAATTTATTCTTTTATTTTCTCCCTACCGCAAACTCCCTCGTACTTCTCGACCCTCGAAGTGTATCATTTTAATAAATATAAGATCAGCAGGTGTACTATCTCTACCCTACTGGCCTAAGTCGTCATTGACTCGCACAATCTCCAATTTGTCACACATGTAATCATAACCCATTTTATACCCTCGTAACCCCACGATTAAATTCCAATTAAAGTTGTACTACCCGGACCTCTCCCACGACCCTACTGGTCCTTCTCAAGTCCCATTACAATATTTAAGTTATGATTAAGGGTCCTTATACATTGGGGTTGGATTAATATTTAAAAAGGAAAGAAGATCCAATTTCCAGGAAGAGTCGATCGATCGATGAAAAGGGTCGATCGATCGACATTCTTGAGTCGATCGACCGATCGAGCAGTTATTGGCCCAGTTTCTGCAATTCTTTGCCTACGGCTTTACTCAACTTAAATCCTCAAAACCTCTATTAATTGATCCCAAACTCCCAAACAATCAAACCAAAAGTTTTACTATCCTAATGACATGATTTCTAACATAAAACAATTACAAATTCATCAAGGGTCATATATTAAAGGGATTTAATTCAAGCTAATTCATCAAGAACCCTATTTTTATCATCATAATCAATATATCCATAATTGGTCCAGATTTGAACCTCTACTGGGCATCAATTTCGTAATTAATCTTCTACATATATCAAGAGTTGTCCTAACATGGTTTTTACTCAAACTTTTCCATACAAATCTCCCAACAACATTGTATATACATGGGAACATTAAATCATATCTCCTGCACTAGCATGGATGCGTTATGAACTCAAGAATAGCCAAATAGATACTTACTTGGAAATTAAAGGTTTGATCCGATGAATTTGAGTGGTATAGGAACGATCATCTCCTTCCGATGTACGCGTTGGTGGTGGAATTGGTGGGACAGTGTAGTATTGATGGGTCTCCTCCTTGGAAACCTCATTTATTCTCCCTTCCTTAGCCTCCCTGCAACCCAAGTGTTTCTAACACTTGAAGAATCTAACTTCCATCAGATATAACCCTTCAATTTTCGTCATTAATTAAGGCCTAAAATTGAAAATTACCAAAATGCCCTCCCGGGTTGTCGGTTAAGCCTAAAAACATCCCGAGACCCAAACTAAACCCTCGGGTACACTTTTCTGACTATCTCGACCCTTACGGACACATTGGCGCACTCAAAATGACTATACGGGTGACTTAGAATTAATTTACTTTTTATTTCCTTAAATTAGTCCCGACACGATTGGCATGCGCTTCCTGACTTAATTTTTATAACTGTCGTATTATTCACTCGCGATAATTTTTAATAAATTCAATCTCATATATTGCTTTACTCATTAAGTAATATTCAGCATAATTCTCACCAATAATTACTAACTCTCGTCACGCTAGTAAATATCAAATTTAGAATCCGAATTAATATTAAATTAATTTATCCCAATTTAATCCCATAATTAAAGGCCATAAAAATACGGGGTATTACATACTTCCCCCCTTACAACGGAATTTCGTCCCGAAATTTGGAAAAAGTATACCCGATAAGAACAACTCGACTATATGCCACGCATTGCATCCTCGCGCTCACGAGTAAATTACTCCGTACCGTCCATACATTACGCTATCAAATACCCTTAATAATGAACACCTCACATATGTTTGTTTTAAATTCCAGGTTACCCCGTCACGTAGGTTCTTGTCCAAGACTTATCGTTTAAGTTTCACTACTTAAACTTATTTTAATATTCGCTATCTAGCCTTCTACTATTCTCACCTTAGTAGATTAATCGTTCTTTAAATACATATAATCTCGTCTCACGACAATCGCACACAAGTAGGTCATTTGTGTAGTGTATATTTTACACACATTATATACTCTAAGTATCAACCCATCTTGATTTTTGCAATAGGACTTGGTCCCCCACATTTAGCTAATAAGCAGGAAAACGATGACGCTTACCGTTCCATATCTCAACTGACACTATGCCCAAAAGTGAACTTATATGAGTTATTGTACACAAACTCAACTCATTAAAGGGATTGTTCTAGGCCTCCCCTAAGATTCAAGGGTACACATATAATTTATTTTCCCAATATCTGATTAGTCTGCTTGTTCTGCCATTTGTTTGCGAATAAGAGGTCGTACTCAACCTACTATCTCGGTTATAAAGATCTCGCATACTATCCTATAGTATGATCAGTCCTAACTACCATAACTTGAGCTACTTTGGTAAACCGATCCACCATCACCATATAGTATCGTGACCCCCTTCGCGATAAAATCCTTGGGAATTCTTTCCCATTACTACTTAGGAATTCCTAATGTTTGAAGAAACCCCAGCTGGTTTCGGACGGTCCACCCTTTACCAAAAGATAGGTGACCCATTGTAAAATGAATTTTAGCAATATTTCTCTTCATTAATACCCATCACCACGACATTTATGACATGATACATCTTAGTTTCTCTCAAATATACCTCAAGCCTTGCTCCATGTGACTTTGTCTCACTGCGTGTCACAAATCCTTCCCCTTTCTCTAAAAATAGTTTCTTATGACACGTAAGCCTCTCACAAATATTACGGAATAAGCTTCAACTTCCTTAGCTAATGTTGTCGAATTCACACGACAATTATCATCTACTGCCTGATATAAAACCATCCTCGTGGTAATTTGGGGAATGATGGTCCTAACTGATATAAATGATTAGATAACGAAAGGAGATACGCAGCGTGCTTCTACGATAAAAACTAAACTAAAACTGTCAATAATGAGTACAAGGCATCTAATTTCCACGATTTAAATACAATATGTCCATAATCCTTCTATTTTCGCAATAATGATTACCGTAAAGTTTCTCTCAAATAAGAAATTCTCCAACTAAAATTACACCGCTAAATTATACATCAAAATATCCTCCAAATCAATTCTTTAAAACAATTCTCCAAAATAGTCCTTAGCGTCCCAATCCACGCTAACATGCCCCTTACAAGAAAATACGGGGAAGTACACAATATAACACGAATATATGCTCAAAGATAATTAACACGATGAATAAATCGCAACAATACGAATCGCATATACAAATCAAATTCACAACTCAAGCATTATATCAATTAATTTCTCAACCTCTATATATACCTTATCCCATAATTTCCAAATGTGGACAAAATCAAGATTTAGTCACTTAGGGCGCCCATACAACCTGTGTCTCGCCCATTAATGCATAATTCAAATATAATTCTCTCAAATCAATCTTCACATCAGGATTAGGCGACTCTACTGGTCTTAAGTCACAATAGAATTATCGATTTTGATTATATTCTCATATATGTAGATTAGCCAAGGTACGAAACCCATGTACTATTATCCAACCATCTCTCCAACTCCCGTCGTTCTCTAGTTTCATGCGTGTGGTATCTCGCAAAGTGAAATCCAAATAAGGAACCCCCGATACACTACTACCTAGCATTGTCGGTCGTCGAGATCCGTAAGGTCCTCCGTCCATAATATGTACCTTCCCACAATCTTCGTATGTTGACATACAAGTTTATGAGTCTAATATTATATCCCTAAAAATAACATGAAATATGGCGCTCTCACTATCCCAAGTTCTCGGCGCTATATATATAACGAGTTTTATCACTTACTCGATACAGAACATGATATATCCAGAGTTACATCGAAATAAATCCCTACGCACTAGGATTACGTATAACTAGACAACTTACTCCCTGAAGTCTATGATATCATGAAATTTTCGTATATATATACATATATATAGGCCCAACCCTATTTCAGGTGGCACCTCACCAAAGTAATATCACTCACCGGGAGTATTCATCACGATAGTCTTATCACTCAATATACTATCGTTCAAACATTCGGTAATTAATCACTACACATTATCATAATAAGCTCGACTTTGCTAACTCAATGCAATAATAATTTATAACGATAAAATATGCCTTTAGTGCCCACCCGACTCACTTACGGGTGATATCTAAAATCCCTATTACCCATGATATATATATATTTTTAACCAGACTATTAAAACCAACGTACCCACTAAACTCGACTCGCACGCGACTTTTAGTGTTAACAATTAATATATGTATTAGGACATACCCATATCATTTGGCCTAATCCTTTTCTCACGAGGATGAAACAAAACTTCATCAGTTGTCACCCAATCGTAGGGTCCCAACACGTAGCCGTCAACCCGACCAATGAGCATCTACGATCATTATGTATCTAGGATTTCATCCAATAGTTGCCCCCTCCTCGTAGTGGGCAATTTATTCTGCTCTGCGTCTTACACGCCCATCACTGTAATGTTGGCTCAAAATCTCTAGGGCTCAATTACGGCCTTACTAACCTCCCTTTTACTTCCTGGGCCCCGTCAAGCCTAAAATACGGTATGCAACTTTTACAGAGGAATCCATTGGTCCTACCTAAATTCACCACTCTCGGGTTGTAAATTCCTAGGCCCAACTCTCTGGACCCACTTCCTCCGCTGGAAATCCCACTCCTCCCGTTAACACATTTAAAATTGGTAGTTCCACTCTCTACACGTGGGGAAACTTTTCGAGCCATTTCCCGTTACTAGTCCCACTGACCATTTTGGAATGTCCTTCCCTCGGACTTGGCAGTCTTAGCTCCCAATTGCTATTTTCGTCGTTCTATTAGCTCCACTGGTCCTATGGAGCACCTTGTCGACCCCTCTGGTCTTGGATGAATTCATCGCTACTTAGTAAGGACTTAAATAGGTTCCCCTACTAGGTATACCTTCCGGTAATATTTCACTATCACCAATGAATCCAATCTTGTCCTTCAACCAGGTTTTCCCAACCCTTCGGGCTTCTCTTCTTTCGGAAGCGGTTACAAATTCCTTGACGACATTGACCCAAGTTGTCTTTATCATATATCTCACCCTCATTTGAGTATTTAACTCATGAATCCTTTCGCAATAAGGAACTCTTTTTATTTTCTATATACCCCTTAGTCGTTGGGTAAGGAGTTCGTTAGGCAAGTTGACTGCTCTCTCGCTTTGGGCTTTCTTTCTTGCCCATAAGAAGTGTGTTTCGAAATTCCTTTCATAACCCGATCAAATGGACGATTTCACGATTGAACCATACCCAAATTTCTCATTTAGTTTCACACATACTTCTTCATATGAGGTCTTATTCTCATCACTTTAGAATGTTCCTAGGAGAAAAATTTCAGCCAAAATTTTCAAGTCATGGGTGTTACTACACTTCACCCTACAAAATGACCTTGGATTTCTTCCTTCATAAAAATCCTCCTGAGTCCCTCACCCCGCCTTCACTAACAGTGCCGGGTGAGTTTGGAATGGCACAACGTCATCTACGATGGTGTTTGGGAAACTAGAACTCCCAAGTGACGCCTTTATTATCCTCGGCCTGAACAAATATTTTAGTGAGTTCTATATCAATCACCATTTTCCCCAAACCACTCTATGTCTTTGGCTGAGTCCACCTCCTGCTGTTCTTCTAACGACCATCGCTAGTCATCAATGCCCACCCGAGCTCGAATAAGAATCGCATCACTTATACATCCAAATAATAGGGCTCTACATCAAAGAACGCTAAACGGAAAGCATAGTAAGCCGTACTGATCCTAAAGGACACTAGAAACTGATGCTCTGATACCACCTGTGACACCCCACCTAATTAAATATCGGGTGATTAGTCCTTTATTAAATTAAATCAAAGTTTTCGGTTGGTTCATTCTTAGCATCACTGTCGAAAAATAATTTTTCTTTATTAACCACCTAATAAATGATTAAGCTAAGTGTCAAAACATTTAATTTTATAAATTAAGTCCTATTGTTATGATTTAATATACAAAACCATTTTCATGAACATGGAAAATAATATTAAATACCAAACCATCCAAATGAAATAACCAGACTAGATTGACCAATCCAAATAAAATATCCCACAACGAAGGACAATGAAATAATTATAACAATCCCAACTAAAACTGAAGACTGAAATAATAAAGAGTACAAGTCTCTCTGAACAAAATAAAAGCTGGAAATGGGCGACACATGCCCCATCTAAAATGACTAAGTGAAGAGCTGAGATGACAAGGATGAAGTCGTCTAAATGCAAAGACCTGCAACTCCCACACTAGCTGCGGCACATCAATAGTCCAAAGATCTAAGTCTGACACCCCTATGGCTGGGCACCTGTAATATATATATATATATATATATATATATATATATATATATATATATATATATATATATATATATATATATATATATATATATATATATATATATATATATATATATATACACACACACACAAAAGAAAGAAGAGATGGCAGGAAATGGGTCAGAGCTCGAGTGTAAAATAGATTTAAAATAGTTTAGCAAGTATTTAAAATGCTTACTAGTAGATATTACATACATGTTAGTACCTTGACACTCACTTGGGAATTCTCACCTCTCAACTAGTGTGCACGCCTAATGTACTACTGAACTAGTCTAGATAAGGCTAACCCAGTTAACTAGTCTAACCCAATTTCCCCTCACCAATCCTGATTCAAGTGATCGCATGACTACAGTTTATATCTGATAACCTTTTCTTATGAATTTATCAAGCCATCTCTGTTTATCTCAATACAGTCTTAAGTTCTCAACCACTTAATTAATTTAATATTAATTATAAATTTTGTCTACTTCTAAGCATAGTAGATTAATCACATGTACATATATTTACCACTCATAATATATATATACTAATAGGGCACCCCACATAAATCTATGGTGCTGGCATACTCTGCTATCAAGTCCCTGTATCTCTCGTACAAAAGGAAAATACTAGTTCGGAATCACTCTCGAACTGTATTAACATAAAACACACATATTAGAGGCGAAGCATAGTTCCAAGTCACTAAGAGGTCATCACATACCCTCACGTCTCTTAGGATCATCTCACTATCATTCTCAAATGGAATGTACCAAGTATCCTATATTCTAGGGTACAAGTCAATATCTCCCATAAAGGTCACATCGAGAGAAGACTTTCCCGGTGCGGAAACCTTCGTGATAGCAAGTAGCGCGGGTATGATTAAACACAAATATTCAAATAATATATATATAGGTACACCCACGACCCGTAGCATTTTCTACCCATATACCATCACGTAATATTCGAATTCTACACGTAATTAATTTATTCTTTTATTTTCTCCCTACCGCAAGTTCTCTCGTACTTCTCGACCCTCAAAGCGTATCATTTTAATAAATATAAGATCAGTAGGTGTACTATCTTTACCCTACTGTCCTAAGTCGTCATTGACTCGCACAATCTCCAATTTGTCACATATGTAATCATAACCCATTTTATACCCTCATAACCCCACGATTAAATTCCAATTAAAGTTATACTACCCGGACCTCGCCCACGACCCTACTGGTCCTTCTCAAGTCCCATTATAAGATTTAAGTTATGAATAAGGGTCCTTATACATTGGGGTTGGATTAACATTTAAAAAGGAAAGAAGATCCATTTTCCAGGAAGAGTCGATCGATCGATGAAAAGGGTCGATCGATCGATCCAGTCGATCGATCGACATTCTTGAGTCGACCGATCAATCGAGCAGTTATTGGCCCAGTTTCTGCAATTCTTTGCCTATAAGTTTCATCAACTTAAATCATCAAAACCTCTATTAATTCGTTCCAACATCCCAAACAATCAAACCAAAAGTTGTACAATCATAAGTACATGGTTTCTAACGTAAAACAATTACAAATTCATCAAGTGTCATCAATTAAAGGGATTTAATTCAAGTTAATTCATCAAGAACCCTATTTTTATCATCATAATCAATATTCACAAAATTGTTTTAGATTTCAACCTCTACTGGGCATCAATTTCGTAATTAATCTTCTACATATATCAAGAGTTGTCCTAACACTATTTTTACTTAAAAATTTCCATACAAATCTCCCAACAACATTGTATATAAATGGGAACATGAAATCATATATCTTACACTAGCATAGATGTATTATCAACTCAAGAATAACAAGATATATACTTGCCTGGAAATAAAAGGTGTGATCCGATGAATTTGAGTGGTATAGGAATGATCCTCTCCTTTCGATCTACGCATTGGTGGTGGAATTGGTGGGAATGGTGTAGGATTGATGGGTCTCCTCCTTGGAAACCTCCTTTCTTCTCCCTTTCTTAGCCTCTTTGCAAATCAAGTGTTTCTAACCCTTGAGGACTCTAAGTTCCATCATATATAACTTTTCAATTTTCGTCATTAATTAAGGCTTAAAGTTGGAAATTACCAAAATGCCCTCCCGGGTTGCCAGTCAGGCCTAAAAATGTCCCAAGACCCAAACTAAATCCTCGGGTACAGTTTTCTGACTATCTCAACCCTTCAGGACACATTGGCGCACTCGAAATGACCATACGGGTGACTTAGAATTAATTTACTTTTTATTTCCTTAAATTAGTTTTGACACGACTGGCACGCGCGTCCCGACTTAATTTCTATAAGTGTCGTATTATTCACTCGCGATAATTTTTAATAAATTCAATCTCTTATATTAATTTACTCATTAAGTAATATTCAACATAATTATCATCAATAATTACTAACTCTCGTCATGCTAGTAAATATCAAATTTAGAATTCGGATTAATATTAAATTAATTCGTCCAATTTTAATATAATTAATCCCATAATTAAAGGCCATAAAAATACGGGGTATTACACGAAGATGGGTCCCTCCTTCCTTCGTCCTTTCCAGCATGTGCGCAGGATTGCATCCTTTATTGGGTTGCTCGGTCATCGTCGATGTGGGGTGATATGTAGAGATAGAGTCGCCAGCGTATTTTGCACAAAATATGAAAAAGAAATATTGCCACCTCGGGTGAACGACACCAAGGAAAATACTGATGATTTCGAAACCAAGTAGTTTAAGGGTCTGGGGACTAAGCTACGGAATGGTAAGGTGATAGGCACCCATACCGACCTTTTGATCTCTCATGGGAATGTGTTAATCTTCTCCTGTATAACTCTATGATGTGTATGCCTATGTGCGTAATATAAATGGGGGATGGAATCGCTCGACTCGAATCATGGATAAAGGTGGAGCGAGGTCATCCTTAGGAGTGTTCCCAAAATATTAATTAAAAATATTGTTGATACCAAATTTAGTCTGCTGACGTGGATCAGTAAAGTGGAGACACGTGTCAATCTACATAGCACTTACAAACATTTCTGAATAACACCTTGACTTCGAGGAACTCAACCTCCCCGATCAACTCAGACACTCCGAGCAACAGGCGCTCTCCGAGGAACTTTACTGTGCCGAGCAACTCATGAATACCGAGCTACTCAGGCGGTCCGAGCAGCTTAGGCGGTCCGATCTGTATCTCGTACAGAGCATTAATGTCCGGATAATCAACAAATCAACTGCGCATTAAATGCTCGTTATTATCATACAGATGTATACGTCTATTGGACAGCTATGTATTACCCTTTTCACATTTACAGCCTGAGGGCTATAAATACATTGTATCATCCTCATTGTAAGGGGACTCGAAATCTCTTGGTAAAGTCCGTGATCGAGAATTCCCAAATAGTCAGCAATAACAAAATAGTGGATGTAGGCCCTTCTTTCAAGGCTGAACCACTTCAAAAATCTCTTGTCTTATTTATTTTTTATCTGTGATCAAATAATTAAAGATAATCTAATTTTTTACATCAACAGATTGGCGCCGTCTGTGGAAAACGACTGAAATTCTCGTTTTTCACCAAAATAATTTATCACCAATGGCTGATAATCCTGAATCCAGTAATCGAAACGCTAGAAAACCCCCGAATCCATCCGCTCCTCCAAATGTCCAAGATCTGGCTGGAATTATGGCCAATTTGGCTCAAAGCCAGACGGATATGCAAGAGACTATGCGACAACTCATGCAAACTATCCAGGGTGGAGCGTCGACCCATTCAGGACAACGAAGTGTTCAAAGAAATACCCATTTAGTTTCTTCGCGTATTAGGCAAAGCGACTCATATCGCACTGAGAAATCTGATGATTTTTCTTATCAACCAAGTCAAACTTCGTCAGTACGAGCCACAGATACTGAACAACACATCACTCTCTCTCCAGAAAGGACTAGTGCATTGGAGAGATTAAGTAAGATCTCTCCTTTTAATCGATTGGGCCCTAGGAAGAATAAAAGTCCTCCTAAGACTGGGTCGAGAAATTTTCGACGACCATCTGATCTAAGAGAGGGTTCTGCCCAATCACAACCAGTTGCTCGACAAGATAGATCCCAGGAAGCGACTTCAACACGATCAATTGCTCAAACCAATAGGCCCGAGGAGGGAAAGGATGCATGGAAAGTCTCTATTCAAAGGTTGGAGGATAGACTAGGGGAAATGGCAAAGGCCAAGAATCCTCTACAAAGAACTTTTGTCCAGGGGACGCCTTTTATACAGGCAATTGTGGATTTTCCCACACCATCGAAGTTCAAAGCACCTGTTGTGACCCCTAAATATGATGGAAAAACTGACCCTGTCCTTCATATAGAATAATACCAAGTTGCTGCCGACATCTATGCCGTGCCAGACGAGATGAGATGCACGACATTTTCGGGAACTATTACCGGATCTGCACAAATATGGTACAATAATCTTCCTCGGGGGAAGATTTCAACTTTCTTTCAACTGGCCGAGCTCTTCATTGGAAATTTCTATTTTGGAGCAAAACCAGTTAAATGAGTGACACATTTGTTAAGTGTTAGACAAAAAACAGGTGAGAGCACCAGGGATTACATAACTCGTTTCAATAACGAGAAGCTAGAAGTTATTGATTACGAGGAAAAGATAGAAATTACTGCTTTGATGACTGGACTGTTGCCCAATAAATTGTACTATACTTTGGCCAAAGATCCACCCAGAACCATGTCAGAACTAATGGCAAAAGCGGCCAAGATCATGAATGCCGAGGAGGCTATGGCTCCGAAGAAGAACATGGACACTAAAGAGACCAAGGTGGAGGTTGATAAGGCTAAAAAGAAATAACATAAGAACAATGGTGGTGACAAGCAGTCAAAAGCAAAGCTATCATGGGAAATATTGAAGAAATTTGAAAATTATACTCCTTCGAAAGTAGACATAAACCATGTCCTGGAAGAGATCAAGAACAGCGAGGAACTAAACTGGCCTGAGAAAATGAAGTCAGATCCTAACAAGAGGAATAAGGCCAGATATTGCGAGTTCCATAAAGACCATGGTCACACGACCAAAAATTGCATAGCTCTCCAGAATGAAATCGAAGCACTCATCAGACGAGGAAAGCTGGCCAAGTATGTTGATCGAAGAAATGAAAGAAAAAGCAACAACCGAGCAAGACAGAGGTCTAGATCCCCTCATCGAGCAGAAGAAAATAAGAAAAGAGATCATTAAGATGATCCAGAAGACGACCCCGATCTCCCCAAGAGACCAAGACAGACAGAACGTGAGGTATTTTTAATTCGTTTTGGATCATTTGATTGTAACGTTATTACAAGAGGAGATGCAGGAGGTGGGGACCTTACTGCGAAAAGGAAAGCTTACCTCAATGAAGCTCAAGATTGTTCATACATTCAGCGAATAAATCTAGCTGAGGATAATCGCCCGAGGAAGGTGAACAAAGAAAAACTGGTCATTGGTTTCTCCAAGAACGACCTCGCAGGTGTACTATATCCTCATGATGATTCACTGGTGATCAAAATGAGGATGAATGAAGTAATAATTTCAAGAGTAATGGTGGATAATGGTAGCTCGGCGGATATCATGTTCTACTCATGCTTCGATAGTTTAAATCTAAAGTTGTCTCAGTTGGAACCTTATCACAGGCCCTTCCTCGCATTTGTTGGCGAGAAAGTCTTTCCACTTGGGACGATCAAGTTGGATATGTTCATCGGTACATGGCCAGCTTATCGAACAGAAAGAGTACGTTTCTTTGTGATGGATAAGAATGTCCAGTCAGCTTACAATATCATCATGGGAAGGGTAGGTTTGAAGAAGTTCGAAGCAGTACCATCAACTGTACATCAATGTCTGAAGTTTCCAACCAATTTTGGAGTAGGAGTTGTAAAGGGTGACCAAAAAGTAGCTCGGGAATGTTACTACTCATCTGCCGAGCAAGAAGAACTGGAGGAATTTAGGAAAAATACTACGACCTACCAAGTGGATGAAGGTGAAGAGATTAAAACATTGGATCCTATAGACGAATCGCAGCTCATGAAAGGTCAGGTGGTGGAAGCTACTGAAAATATCATTTTGGACGACGAGCACCCGGAGCGAACAACTCAAATAGGTTCGTCGTTAGATGTTTCACTAAAATAGGAATTGATAGTTTTCCTAAAAAGCAGAAAAAAAAAATTTGCTTGGAGTCATGAGGATATGCCAGGAATAGACCCAAATTTCTCATGTCACGAGCTCAATGTGAATAAGGAGATCAAGCCAGTGAAGCAGAGACGAAGAGTGTTCAGACCCGAGAAGAACCAAGCCATACAAGAGGAGGTCGAGAAGCTCCAGAAAGCTTGCTTATTGACGATGTCAAATAGCCAGACTAGTTGGAAAATGTAGTAATGGTAAAGAAGAAAAACAACAAGTGGAGGATGTGTGTAGACTTTACCGACCTTAACAAGGCATGCCCAAAGGATCATTTTCTTTTGCCTCAAATTGATTAATTAGTGGGTGCTACCTCGGGACACGAGTTGTTGAGCTTTATGGATGCTTATTCTAGTTACAACCAGATTAAAATGAAACCTGAAGACAGGGAGAGTACCTCTTTCATTACCCCTAGGGAAACTTATTATTATAATGTTATGCCTTTTGGTTTGAAAAATGCAGGTGCAACATATCAAAGGCTGATGAACAAGGTATTTGCAGAATAAAGCAGTTGCAATATGGAAGTTTATGTTGATGATATGCTGACGAATAGCAAGAGAGCTGCTGACCATCTAATTGACTTAGGCTAGACCTTTGATCAACTAGATAAATATCAAATGAAGCTGAATCCCACCAAGTGCATATTCGGAGTACGAGAAGGCACGTTCCTCGGGTATATTGTCAACCAACGAGGAATCGAAGCAAACCCAGAAAAGATCAAGGTTCTATTGGGACTACGATCTCCAACGACGAAGAAGGAAGTACAAAGCCTCACTAGGCGAGTTGCAGAACTTAATAGATTTGTATCACGAGCAACAAATAGATGCCTCCCATTATTCAAAACACTCCGAAAAATGTTTGAATGGAATGACGAACGCGAGAGGGCTTTTCAAGAATTGAGGAAATATCTGGGAGCACCTCTACTGTTATCAAGGCGGGTGATGGGGAAAAGATTGTACTTGTATTTGGCAGTGTCGAAGAATGCAGTTAGCTCGGCATTGATAAGAACGGAGGAAGGAGTGCAAAAACCAATCTATTACACTAGCAAAGCCGTTCGAGGAGCAGAGATCAGATATCCAAGACTGGAAAAATTGGCACTAGCATTGATCGAGGCAAGTAGGAGAATGAGGTCGTACTTCCAAGCTCATACCATAGTTGTGTATACTGATATGCCATTGAGGCAAGCTCTTCATAAACCAGAAAAATCAGGGAGATTGATGTACTGGGCAGTAGAACTTGGTGAATATGACATAGTTTATGAGCCTAGATCGTCACCAAAAGGGCATGCAGTAGCAGATTTTATAGCAGAATTCACCTATCCTGATACCTCCGAGGAGCAAAAGCTGCACACCGACCAACATGTGGATGTTACAGGATCATCGAATTTAAACCCCGATCAACTTACGTTGGTTGACGAACAAAAGAAGTTGGTCGACGAGTAAGAGAAGTTGGTCGGCAAGAGAAGATGGTCGACGAGCAGCAAGAAGTGCTAGAGGAGGATAAAAGGAAGCAGTAAATATTCCACCGAGGAACTCTGTCCGATCAAGAATTTGAAGACGAGGTACCTATATGGAATCTATATGTGGATGGCTCATCTTGCACTACAGGATGTGGGGCAGGGATTGTATTGAACAACCCGGATGAGGTCAATATGGAGTATGCTCTGCGCTTCCAATTCAAGGCTTCTAATAATGAGGCTGAATATGAAGCTATGATTGCAGGTCTTAATTTAGCAAAAACTATGGGGGCAGAGCAAGTTATTGTATTCAGTGACTCGCAGTTGATTGTAAATCAAATGCTGGGAGTATATGCAGCCAAAGGAGAATTAATGATCAGGTATCAAACAAATGCAATGGAAGTTTTATCAAGCCTGATTGCAGTACAGATAATTAGAATACCAAGATTGGAGAACGCAAGAGCAGATGCCTTAGCTCGATTAGCTTCAGCCACACGCACCGACCTACGAAGAACAATCCCAATAGAAGTCTTGGCTAGTCGGAGCATAGATGAAGATCTGATGATGAACTTTATTACCCTTTATTTAGAGCCATCTTGGATGGATCCCATCAGGGCATATATTGAGGAAGGGAATTACCAACTGACAAACTCGCAACCAAGAAACTGAAGTTTAAAGCTGCTCGTTATGTATTGACCAATAGTGTTCTATATAGACGAAGAATTATAGCTGGCTTGCAGAGATGTGTACATCTCACCGAGGTGAAAGACTTGATCGAAGAAGTCCATGAAGGGTCTTGTGGAGCCCATGTAGCAGGTCGGACACTTCTGCAAAGGATAATTACGCAGGGATATTATTGGCTGACAATGAGGGCTGATTGCATAGCCTATGCCAAAAAATGTGACAAATGTCAACGCTTCTCCACTATCCGAAGAACTCCCCAAGCATTGCTGACACCCATTACTTCCCCTTGGCCATTTGCCATGTGGGGAATTGACTTGGTCGGGCCACTTCCAATGACCAGAGGAAGGTTTAAATATCTCGTCGTCGCAGTGGATTACTTTACTAGGTGGGTGGAAGCTGAGCCCCTTATCGATGTGACATATGACAAAGTATATCAATTTATATGGAAGAACATCATTTGTAGATATGGTCTTCCTCATGCATTCATTACTGATCATGGAACCCAATTCGACAACGAGGAATTTACTGCGTATTGTCATCAGTCGAACATATTGAAAACCCACTCTGCACCAGGCCACCCTCAAAGTAATGGACAAACTGAAGTGACAAACAGAACGCTGTTGAATGACTTGAAGAAAAGACTAAATGATGCAAAGGCAAATTGGATCAACGAGCTATATTCTGTACTATGGGCTTATCGTACTACTCCACGAGCACCACAGGAGAATCTCCATATATGCTGGCATTTGGAAGTGAAGCTGTTATACCTGCCGAGCTGGGTCTCCCCACACACAGGGTGCTGAATTTCAATTCTCCTATCAGTGACTTGATGAGAAGATTAGATTTGGATATTCTCGAGGAAGTTAGAGAAGAGGCGGCAATCAGAAACGTTGCATACCAGCAACGGATAACTCTGTTCTACAACAAGAGAGTAAAGAAATGCGACCTGAAAGAAGGAGACTATGTGCTAAAGAAAGTAATTCAAAAGCACAACAAATTGGAAGCTAACTGGCATGGGCCCTACAGAGTAACAGAGGTTGTTCGACCAGGGACGTATAGAATCGAAACCTTAGAAGAAGACGAGTTTAAGAATGCATGGAACGCAGAGCATCTGCGCAAATATTATTAGTAATTTAATCTCTATGTAATGCAGTTTTCTTCGATATGAATAAAGTTTTAGATATTTCGCCCAATTCTCTCCTTTTTGTTAAAAATTTTTCGGAGTATTAGTGCTACACACTACGCATCAAGCCCAGAACGGGAATAAAAAATTTCCCAGAAATACCAACTACGGTTGGTTGGGAAGAAAATCCACCAACTATAGTTGATCGGGAATAAAAAATTTCCCAGAAATACCGATTACGGTTGGTTGGGAAGAAAATCCACCAACTATAGTTAGTCGGGAATAAAAAATTTCCTAGAAATACCAACTACGGTTGGTTGGGAAGAAAATCCACCAACTATAGTTGGTCGGGAATAAAAAATTTCCCAGAAATACCAACTACGGTTGGTTGGGAAGAAAATCCACCAACTATAGTTGGTCGGGAATAAAAATCTACCAACTAAGGTTGGTCGGGAACAAAAAACCACCAACACCGGTTGGTCGAAAATAGTTGGTTAAACAAATGAAAGTCATTTCAGGGCCTAAAATTAAAAGGTGATAAATTTTTTATACTTATGACATTTTAGATTACCACCAAATTTGGTCGAGAAACAAAATATCACTAACTCTGCTTGGTCGTCAGATAATTATCATCAATTCAGATAGTCAACAATAATATCTTTACCTTTTCAACAAGATATACATGCACATTCATTAGAAATGTCTTACAAAATATTTCCAAAGACAATGACAATTAAGATTGCAAAGAAAACTAGAAGTTTTTCATTAAATCCAGAACAAAATACATTGAGAAACGAAATACATATTATATGAGAAATTATTACATCAAAAATCCTATTCTATTGGTTTCTTCCCTTCTGCCTTTGAAACAGGCTCTACTCCAGCAGGAGGATCATCTAAGGCAAAGGAAGAATTGATGAAATTTAGATCTTTAAGCATCCTGACATTCATTACCGAGGGACGATCAAGTAGGTGTTCAGGGTGAGATATCTCGAAATTGGAATGAAAACTGTAGTCACCGAGATACTTTAAAATCAGACATTGAGGAATGTCCCGAGCAGTAATCCAGCTCATATCCAGTTTGAAAGATGGCATCGGTAACTCGGGCAACCCAAGGTCATAGTAATCCCACAAATAGTGACCCTGTTCCAACTGCAGCACACCCAAGGCATTCGTCCATCCTTGCTTGTAACCCTCATTATTTGCATTTTGGATCCGATCATCTAGATGGTAGAGGGCTTCATTATAACCAGCCATCCAGAACTCTTTGGGCTGCTTGTGGAATTGATAGGTTAACCTCTCCAGTTGCTCGTGGAGGTTATTCGTTAAAAGTTCTTTATTCTCCAAGGCAGACTTTTGTGCAGAGAGCTGCTCGTCCAGATTCAGAATCTTCTTGGACATCTCAGCTAATGCTTGATTCTTCGCCACCAACTGGAATGCTTGATTCTCCAAGGCTGCCTGCGTTCTAGCTTCTTTAATAGTAACTCGAGCAGCCCTTGCTCGTCCCCGAGAACCTCTTGCTCGCCCTCGAGCAGAGGTAGAAGGACCAGTTCTCTTCAAGGTTTCCAATTCATCTCTCAAATTGGCATTTTCGACCTCCAGGAAAGAGAAACCTTCGTCATTAACAGGGACCAAAGCTCCCAAGGTAGATGCTGCTGATTTCAATTGGGATATCTCTCCTCGCAAGCTAATATTCTCCTGCTCTAACAGTTTGGCGATCTGCCTATGCTCTTCAACCTCGGTCTTCAAAGTCCCCTCCTTCACATCATAAGCAGCGAACAACTTATCATATATGTTGATACCAAATTTAATCTGCTGACTTGGATCAATCATATAAAGACACGTGGCTATCTACATGGCAATAACAAGCACTTCCGAGATGATCACACGCTCCGAGGAACCATGTTACTCCGAGGAACAGACGTCTCTGAGGAACTCATACGCTCCGAGGAACAGACCTCTCCGAGGAACTCTTGAATACCAGGAAGCTTAGGTGGTCCAAGTTGCACCTCGAATAAAGCATTAATAGCTGGATAACCAACAGTTCAACTGGTTCATTAAATGCTTATCATTTAGACGCACACGCTTAAAGGGCATTAAATGTATTACCTTTTCATATGTATATCATTTAATGTATCACCCTTTCACATGACAGCCTCAGGGCTATAAATACGTTGTACAATCCTCATTATAGAAGGACCTGAATCCTGAATCCAAACTCTAGGATCCAGAACGGAATTTCTTGTAATCGAGAATTCCCAAACACTCAGCAATAAAACAACAGTGGACGTAGGCCATTCTTATAAGGCTGAACCACTTTAAAATCTTTTGTCTCATTTATTTATCTGTGATTTAATTATTAGAGTGATCTAATTTTTTACATTAACAGATTGGCGCCGTCTGTGGGAACGACTGGTAATATCGTTTTCTCACCAATAACAATCCAATACCAATGGCTGATATTCCTGAATCCAGCAATCGAAATACTGGAACCCCTCCAAATCCATCTGCACCACCAATTATTCCAGATCTTACGGGAATAATGGCAAATCTGGCTCAGGGCCAGACTGTCATGCAAGAAACGATGCGACAACTCATCCAAGCCCTCCATGGCGGTGCATCAGCCCATTCCAGATCACAAAGCATTCAAAGAAATACCCATGCTCCTTCTTCGCGTACTAGGCGTACTAACTCATATCGCAATGAGGAATCTGAAGATTTTTCTTATCAACCTGGACGAACTTCGTCAGTGCGAGCCACAGATACTGAACAACGTGTCACCCTCTCCCCGGAAAGGGCCAGCGCATTGGAAAGATTAAGTAGGGCCTCTTCTTTCGATCGATTAGGCCCTAGGAGGAACAAAAGTCCTCTTAATGCAGCGTCGAGGAGCTTTCGACGACCATCAGATTTAAGGGAAGGATCTGCCCAGTCGCGACCAGCTGCTCGTCAAGATGGATCCTATGACCGACCAGCTGCTCGTCGAGATAAATCCCAGGAAGCCACTTCAACGCGATCAGTTGCTCGAACCAATAGGCCCGAGGAAGGAAATGATGCATGGAAAGGATCTATTCAGAGGCTGGAGGATAGATTAGGGGAAATGGCTAAGGCCAAGAACCCTTTACAACGAACCTTTGTTCGAGGAACACCTTTTGTCCAGGACATTGTTAATTTTCCAACGCCATCAAAGTTCAAAGCACCTGTTGTGACTCCCAAGTATGATGGGAAGACTGACCCTGTCCTTCATATAGAACAATATCAAGCTGCTGCCGACATCTATGTTGTCCCAGACGAGATGAGATGCAGGGAATTCTCGGGAACTCTTACCGGATCTGCTCAGATATGGTATAATAATCTTCCTCGGGGTAAGATTTCAACTTTTCTTCAATTGGCCGAGTTATTCATTGGGAATTTATGCTTTGGAGCAAAGCCAGTTAAACGAGTAGCACATTTGTTAAGTGTTAGACAAAAGGCTGGTGAGAGTATCAGAGATTATATAACTCGTTTTAATAACGAGAAACTCAAATCATTGATTATGAGGAGAAGACAGCGATTACCGCTTTGATGAGTGGACTGCTGTCGAATAAGTTGTACTACACTTTGGACAAAGATCCACCTCGAACCATGTCGGACCTGATGGGAAAAGCGTCCAAGATTATGAATGCCGAGGAGGCTATGTCTGCGAAGAAGAATATGGACGCCAAATAAACCAAGGTGGAAAGTGATAAAGCTAAGAAGAAAGAACATAAGAACAATGGTGGTGACAAACAATTAAAAAATAGGTCGTCATGGGAGGTCTTGAAGAAATTTGATAATTACACGCCTTTGAAGGCAAATATCAACCACGTCCTGGAAGAGATTAAGAACAGCGAGGAGTTAAACTGGCCAAAGAAAATGAAGTCAGACCCTGACACGAGGAATAGGGAAAAGTATTGCGAGTTGCACAAGGATCATGGCCATATGACTAAAAATTGCATAGCTCTTCAGAATGAAATTGAAACACTCATTCGACGAGGAAAGCTAACAAAGTATGTTGATCGGGGAGGCGAAAGAAGAAACAACGACCGAACTAGAGAGAGGTCTAGATCTCCTCGTCGAGAAGAGGAGAACAAGAAGAGAAACCATGAAGTTGATCCAGAGGATGACCCCGACCTTCCAAAGAAACCAAGGCAGCCAGAACGAGAGGTATTTTCAATACGCTTTGGGTCATTTGATTGTAATGTTATTATAGGAGGGGATGCAGGAGGAGGAGACCTTACTGCAGAAAGAAAAGCTTATCTCGGTGAGGCTCAAGCTTGCTCGTACATTCAGCGAATAAATTTAGCTGAGGAAGATTGCCCGAGAAAGGTGAACAAAGAAAAATTGGTCATTGGGTTTTCAAAGAATGATCTTGCAGTAGTTCTGTATCCTCATGACGACCCACTAGTGATCAAGATGATAATAAAGGAGGTAATGATTTCAAGAGTGCTGGTCGACAACGGTAGCTCGGCAGACATCATATTTTACTCGTGTTTCGATAGTTTAAATCTAAAGCTATCTCAACTGGAGCCTTACCACAGACCCCTCATCGGTTTTGCTGGCGAGAAAGTATTTCCACTTGGGACGATCAAGTTGGATATATTCATTGGTACGTGGCCTTCTTGTCGGACAGAAAGAATACGCTTTTTTGTGATGGATAAGAATGTCCAATCATCATACAATATCATCATGGGAAGAGTAGGATTGAAGAAGTTCGAGGTTGTACCATCTACAGTACATTAGTGCCTAAACTTTCCAACAAACTTTGGAGTAGGAGTTATGAAAGGTGATCAAAAAGTAGCTCGGGAATGCTATTATTCATCCGCCGAGCAAGAAGAACTGGAAGAATCAAAGAAAAAGACTACGACCTATCAAGTGGAGGAAGGTGCAGAAATTGAAACCTTGGATCCTCGGGATGAGTCACAACTCTTGAAGGGTCAAGTGGTGGAAGCTACTGAAAATATCATTCTGGACGACGAACACCCTGAACGAACTACTCAGATAGGTTCATCGTTGGAAGCCTCATTAAAACAGGAATTGATAACTTTCCTTAAAAGCAGAAGACAAACTTTTGCGTGGAGTCATGAAGATATGCCTGGGATAGACCTAAACTTCTTATGTCACGAGCTCAACGTGAATAAGGAGATCAAGCCTGTGAAGCAGAGAAGAAGAGTATTCAGTCCCGAGAAGAATCAAGCTATACAGGAGGAAGTCGAGAAGCTCCAGAAAGCTTGTTTCATTGAAGATGCAAAATATCCAGATTGGTTAGCTAATGTGGTGATTGTAAAGAAGAAGAATAACAAATGGAGGATGTGTGTAGACTTCACCGACCTCAACAAAGCATGCCCAAAGGATCACTTGCCACTTCCCCGAATTGATCAATTGATGGATGCTACCTCGGGACACGAGTTGCTGAGCTTCATGGATGCATATTCTGGTTACAATCAGATTAAGATGAAACCTGAAGACAGGGAAAGTACTTCTTTCATTACCCCTAGGGGAACGTATTGTTATAATGTTATGCCTTTTGGTTTAAAAAATGCAGGTGCGACATATCAGAAGCTGATGAACAAGGTCCTTGCTGAACAAATCAGTGACAATATGGAAGTCTATGTTGACGACATGCTGACAAAAAGCAAGAAAGCTGCCGATCATCTAGTTGACTTAAGTCAAACTTTTGATCAACTAGATAAATATCAAATGAAGATGAACCCGACGAAGTGCATATTTGGAGTACGAGAAGGCATGTTCCTCGGGTACATTGTCAATCAACGAGGCATTGAAGCAAATCCTGAAAAGATCAAAGCTCTGTTAGGGCTGCGATCTCCAACAACGAAGAAGGAAGTACAGAGTCTCACAGGACGAGTAGCAGCACTCAACAGATTTGTGTCGCGAGCAACTGATAGATGTATCCCATTCTTCAAGACACTCAGAAAGACTTTTGAGTGGAATGATGATTGTGAGAAGGCCTTTCAAGACTTGAAGAAATACTTGGGAGCACCTCCACTGTTGCCCAGGCCGGTGATGGGAGAAAAATTATATTTGTACCTTGCAGTGTCCGAAAATGCAGTTAGCTCGGCGTTGATCAGAGTGGAGAATGGAGTACAAAAGCCAATTTACTACACAAGTAAGGCCTTCCGAGGAGCAGAGATCAGATATCCAAGGCTAGAAAAATTAGCACTGGCGCTGATTGAGGCGAGTAGGAGAATGAGACCATACTTTCAGGCTCATACCATAGTCGTATATACCGACGTGCCATTGAGACAAGCCCTTCATAAACCAAAAAAATCAGGGAGATTGATGTACTGGGCAATAGAGCTCGGTGAATATGATATAATTTATGAACCCAGATCATCACTAAAAGGGCAGGCTGTAGCAGATTTCATAGCGGAGTTCACCTATCCTGATACCCCCGAGGAGGAAAAGTTGCTCGCTGATCAACATGTGGATGTTACAGGATTAATAAACACGGGCCCAGACCAATTCTAATTGGTAAAAGGGCGTGTGGATGTTACAGGATGTGATGTAGAGACAGTTGGGAGGACTCCAGACGAGAAACAAAAGTTGCTCGCTGATCAACCTGTGGATGTTACAGGATCAACAGACACAAGCCCAGACCAATTTCGATTGGTAAAAGGGCGTGTGGATGTTACAGGATGTGATGCAGAGATAGTTGGGAGGACTCCGGACGAGGAACAAGAGTTGCTCGCTGATCAACCTGTGGATGTTACAGGATCAACAAACACTGGCTCAGACCAACTATGGTTGGTAAAAGGGCAAGTGGATGTTACAGGATCATTAAATTCGAGCTCAGACCAACCTCGGTTGGTGAAAGGGCAAGAAAAGATGATCGACGAGGAGCAAGAAGAATCCGTGGAGGATGAAAGGAAGCAGCAAATATTTCACCTAGGAACTCTGATTGATCAGAAATTTGAAGACGAGTTACCTATATGGAGGCTATATATAGATGGCTCATCTTGCACAGCAGGATGTGGCGCGGGGATTGTTTTGAGCACTCCGGACGAGGTCGACATGGAATACGCCTTGAGTTTCCAATTCAAAGCTTCCAACAATGACGCTGAGTATGAGGCGATGATCGCAGGACTTAGTTTGGCAAAAATTATGGAGGCGCAGCAGGTTATTATTTTCAGTGATTCTCAATTGATCGTAAATCAGATGTTGGGAGTATATGCAGTTAGAGGAGAGTTAATGATTAAGTATCATGCAAAGGCAAAGGAGCTGGTGTCAGAATTTGCCGCTATTTAGCTGCTCAGAATACCAAGAATGGAGAATGCGAGAGCAGACGCCCTAGCTCTACTAGCATCAGCTACTCGCACCGAGCTACGGCGAACAATCCTAATTGAAGTGTTAGATGGTCGGAGTATAGATGAAGATCTGACAATGAACTTTATCACCCTTGATTTGGGACCATCTTGGATGGATCCCATCAGGGCGTATGTCGAGGAGGGAGAATTGCCAATTGACATGCTCGCAGCCAAGAAGTTGAAGTCTAAAGCTGCTCGGTATGTATTAACTAATGGTGTTTTATATAGACGGGGAATTATGGCAGGTTTGCAGAGATGCGTGCATCCCTCCGAGGTGAAAGAATTGATTGAAGAAATCCATGAAGGGTCTTGTGGAGCACATGTAGCAGGTCAGACGCTTTTGCAAAGGGTGATGATGCAGGGATACTACTGGCCAACGATGAGGGCAGATTGTATAGCCTATGCTAAGAAATGTGACAAGTGCCAGCGCTTTTCCTCCATCCGAAGAACTCCACAAGCATTGTTGACATCCATAACTTCCCCTTGGCTATTTTCCATATGGGGAATTGATTTGGTTGGACCACTGCCAACGACCTGAGGAAGGTTCAAGTACCTCATCGTCGCAGTGGATTATTTTACTAAGTGGGTAAAAGCTGAGCCACTCATTGACATGACGTACGAGAAGGTATACCAATTTGTTTGGAAGAATATCATTTGTCGATATGGTCTCCCTCATGCTTTCATCACAGACCATGGAACACAATTTGATAACGAGGAGTTTGCCGCCTATTGTCATCAGTCAAACATTTTGAAGGTTCATTCAGCACCAGGCCATCCTCAAAGCAATGGACAAACTGAAGTGACGAACAGAACGCTGCTGAACGGGTTGAAGAAACGATTGAATGATGCAAAAGCAAACTGGATCAACGAGCTACAATCAGTACTTTGGGCTTACCGAACTACTCCCCGAGTAGCAACTAGAGAATCACCATACATGCTGGCGTTTGGAAGTGAAGCTGTCATACCAGCCGAGTTGGGCCTACCAACACATAGGGTACTGAATTTCAACTCCCCTGTCAGCGATTTAATGAGAAGACTGGATTTTGACATGCTCGAGGAGGTCAGAGAGGAGGCAGCCATTAGAAATGCTGCTTACCAGCAGCGGACAACTTTGTTCTACAACAAGAGGGTGAAGAAGTGCGACCTGAAAGAAGGAGACTATGTGCTGAAGAAAGTAATTCAAAAGCATAACAAACTGGAGGCAAACTGGCATGGACCATACCGAGTTATAGAAGTTATTCGACCAGGAACTTATCGAATAACAACTTTAGAAGGCGAAGAGTTTAAGAATGCATGGAACGCAGAGCATCTGCACAAGTATTATCAGTGATGTATATGTAACACAGTTCCATCAGTATGAATAAAACAAAAATATTCTGCAAGTCTCTCTGTTTGTTGAAAAATTTTCGGGGAATACTAGTGCTACGCACTACTCGACAAAGCTCGGCAGACTACTCAACGAAAAATTCCAAACTGTACCAAGTATGGTTGGTCGGGGATAAAAACCCACTAACTGTAATTGGTCGACGAGGAGAAATATTCCTAAAAATGCCAACCTGTTTGGCTAGGAAACGAAATATTCCAAACTGTACCAACGTAGTTGGTCGACGAGGAGAAAATATCCCAAACTGTACCAACATAGTTGGTCGACGAGGAGAAAATATTCCAAACTGTACTAAGTATAGTTGGTCGGGGATAAAAACCCACTAACTGTAGTTGGTCGATGAGGAGAAATATTCCTAAAAATGCCAACCTGTTTGGCTAGGAAAAGAAATATTCCAAACTGTACCAACATAGTTGGTCGACGAGGAGAAAATATTCCAAACTGTACCAACATAGTTGGTCGACGAGGAGAAAATATTCCAAATTGTACCAACATAGTTGGTTGACGAGGAGAAAATATTCCAAACTGTACCAACATAGTTGGTCGACGAGGAGAAAATATTCCAAACTGTACCAAGTATGGTTGGTCGGGGATAAAAAAACCCACTAATCGTAGTTAGTCGACAATGAACATTTATCGACCTTGGTTGGTCAGAAACATTGAAAAATCTACCAAGTATGGCTGGTCGGGGATAAGAACCCACTAACTGTAGTTGGTCGACGAGCACAATTTAACAACCTTGGTTGGTTGGAAATTTTTTTAACATTTTTATACTCATTACTTTATTATTAAGTGATCGAGCAACATTACTGATACTTGTAACTTTTTTATTACTAAGTTGGTCGATGAACAACGCAATATTATTATCTTTTTAACAGATATGCATAAATGTAAAGTGTTTGATATTTACAAGACAATAGCAATTAAGATTTGCAAGCAAAAATGAAAATCTTTCATTAAATTCGAAATAAATTACAAGTTACATTGATAATAAAATGAAAATTACATTGATATGTATACTAACTGTTACATTAAAAATTCCTATTCTATTGGTATTTTCCCCTCAGCTTTCGATACAGATTCCTCGCCAGCAGGCGGATCATTTAAAGACTGAGGAGAATTGATGAAGTTCAAATCCTTCAGCATCCTGACGTTCATCACAGAAGGTCGATCTAGAAGATGCTCGGGATGAGATACCTCAATTTGAGAATGTAAATTATAATCACCGAGGTATTTTGAAATTAAGCTTCGTGGAATGGCCCGAGCAGGGATCCACTCCATCTCCAGGTTGTATGGTGGCACAGGCAGGTCAAGCAACCCGGGATCATGGTAGTTCCATAGATAGTATCGTTGTTCGAGCTTCAACACACCTAAGGCGTTCAACCAGCCTTCCTTGTAGCCCTCATTGTTGGCATTCTGGATACGATCATCCAAATGGAATAATGCTTCATTGTATCTAGCCATCCAGAACTCCCTGGGCTGTTTGTGGAACTGATATGTTAGCCTTTCTAGCTGCTCGTGGAGATTCTTGATGAAAAGCTCCTTATTCTCCAAGGATGATTTCTGCGCAGAGAGCTGTTTCTCCAAGTCCCTTATCTTCTTTGACATGTCAGACAAAGCCTGGTTCTTAGCCATTAATTGGAAGGCTTGGTTCTCTAAGGCAGACGCTGTCCTCTGTTCCTCGATAAGCACCCGAGATGCTCTTGGTCATCCCCGAGGAGCTCTTGCTCGACCACTAGAAGATGTCGAGGTACCAGAACTCCTCAAAGTCTCCAACTCTTCCCTCAATTTGGCATTCTCAACCTCTAAGAATGAAAATCCCTCGTCAGTCACTGGGATTAGGGCTGTTGAAGAAGAGGCTGCAGACTTCAACTGTGTTAGTTCTTTCTGCAAATTGTTATTTTCTCGCTCCAACAGCTCGGCAATCTGTCTACATTCTTCAACTTCACCCCTTAGGGTTCTCTCCCTAACATCGTACCCAGCAAAGAGCTTCTCGTAGCCCTTCTCGACAGAAAGCTGCTGATACTTCTTCTCATACCCCTCATGCAACAGGGCAGTTGATTCCTTATACTGATTCTGAAGGTCTTCGAGGGTACATTGGAGATCCTCGATCATTTCATAGTAAGCCACATTGTTGGCCACCGCTCGATCAAGCAGACACTTCAGGTACTGATATGCTTCCACTGCCTGTTCTGAAGCATCCTGGCCGAGGATGTCGGCAACTTGTGCAGCACTCAGGTCTGTGTGACCAGCCTTAAAGTACTCATTGCATTGTTGCAGCAAATTTGTATCATGAGCAGATAATAGTTCCATCATGGCCAGAAACTAGCACGGAAAGAAGAAAAATCATCAATAAGAAGATCAAGACGGAGTACAAATAGAAAAGAGACAATCGTATGGAAGAAAGAGTTCAAATTTTATTAGATCATAGTTCAGGAGTACAAATTTTGGGTTACATTTGAAAAAAAAGAAAAATAGAAAGGCAAACCCGAACAACATTACACATTTTCCTTATCTCCCAAAACCTTCTCGGAAGGTTGGGAGGAGGAAGCAGGTTGCTCGGAGGGAACTGTGGGTTGTTCGGAAAGCACCAGCTGTTGTTCGGAAGAAGAAACGACTTGCTCGACAGCAGGCTGATTGGTTAGGGCATGTTCTCCCATTACCATTGAAGATTCCTCAGAGGTAGCTTCATCCTCTTCTAATTCTTCTGGAGTAGGAGGAGGACCAGGGATGTGTCTCTGGAAGAGCTCGGATGACTCGTCGACCTTCATTTCCTGAAGGGCAGCAACCCATCCATCCCTAAAATACTTTAGACTGCCATAGTCCACTTGAGAGACCATGGCAGCACACCCCTTATCCCACCCCTTGTCCCAACCAGAGCTGAAAGACTTCTTCACAGCAGCTTTCCTTTTGGCCTTCTCCAAGGCAAGCTTCTCGGACAGCAAATCGTCAGCAGTTTTCAGTTTTTGTTCAGCTTCCTCCTTTTGTCGAGTTACTTCCTGGAGCTGGTCCAACCTCTCTTCAGCAATTTTGAGTTTATTTTCCAGCTCTCCAGCGGCTTTGAGCTTTTCCTCAAGCTCTTTATTTGCCTTATCCAAGGCATTCTTTTTCTTCTCCAACTCCTTGGAGGCATCAGCAACTCGAGCTTTTTCCTGCTCGGAGGAGGAAAGGTTTTTCTCCCAGATAGCCTTATCAGTGGCATATTTCTAGCGGGAGTCTTCCAAGGATTTGATAGCCTCTTCCATATCTCCCTCCACGCTAGACGAGGAGCATGAGGCTTTAATAGCTTCATCCTTTTTCAGGATTATGTTAAAGCAGCTCGTCAACTGTGAACAGAAAAAGAAAGCAAGTTAGAAACAAGAAATGACAAAGGAAACTATGAAAAGTTTAAAGTAAAAAGACTTACTTAAGCAAGGTGACAAGAAGCCAAAGAAGTAACCATGTCCCGAGTAAGGTTATCTTCAGTACCTTGAACCTTGGGAATGGTCAAGGACTTTACCGAGCTCATGTCAGAGCTCGGAGGAACAAAAGTGGGAACTTCAGTCCCAACAGCTGGGGGCTGAATGATGGTATCAGCCAAATTGATCGAGGAGCTCTTCTTCAGCCTCCTCGGGGGAACAGGTACAGCCAAGGAAGAACCCTTGGTCAGTGATATCACAATCACCTCTCCCGGAGCAGCAGATCTGCTCGGAGCCACTGCGGGCTTCTCGACGACTTTAGCAGGAGCAGCTGGAGGAGCTGCATCAGTCTTCTTTGTCCCCTCCCTTGGGACATCAATCCTAATCCTTTTTACCTCCCCAGAACCGGAGGAAGTTTTCTCAAACAGAGCAGGAGTCCTTCTCTTCTTCATCCTTTCGCTCAAAGGAATATGAGATTCTGGCGAAGAACTTGCAGAGGCTGGTACTAGCTCTGCCTCACTGATCACAGGACGAGCAGTGAAGGAGGTGGTGTAGCTCTTGTACTGGAGCAGATACGAAGCCGACCTAATGTGCTCGTCTGCAATCCTTTGATGCAGACTCCAGATAAGTCCCAAATGCCTTATATTGACATCTGTTTCTTTTGGGCACTTTCTCTTGCTATCAACTGCAAATAAACAAACATTGTTATCACTGACACATTTTATCAAACACAAAACAAACATGATTTCAAAATAAATAAAATAAAAATAACCTATCCCATTGCCATAAGGAGGGCATCTGGGACCCTGGTAAACCTCATCTCCGGTTAATGGAGGGTGTTGCCAATTTTTTACGACAACCCCGTGTTCAAAATAATCCCTATTGGCATCAGGGAGATTGACTACTAAGGCTCTATTTATAAACCTAGATTTTAAATAATAAATATTATCATTAACTGCCCATCTATAGCAGTACATGATTTCTAGAATTCCTATACGAGTTCCATGCACTTGATTTAATTTATGCACCCCATTAACTATTCTCCATGTGTTGGGGGCTATTCGTGCAGGAACAACATCAAAATACTGACAAAATTCCAGACACAAGGAATTTGGTGGAAAAGAAAATCCACACTCAGTAAAAAAGAGACTGGGGAACCAATGTCCCTCAGCCAAATTGAAATAATTAGAAGGCTCAGAAAGCTCTTCCAAGACAACCCAAGAAGGAATGGAGAAATCAGAACGAAATTTCTTAAGAGACTCAACAAGATAAACGATGGTGAATAAAGAAATAAAGATGAAGGAATAAGATCTTACAGGAAAAGAACGAATCTGTTGACAATGAACGACGGGAAAGATGAACGCACGAGAGAGTAGGAAAAGACGATGTAAAACTCAAAAGATGAAAATTTGAAAAGGTAGAAGACAATGGGAGTGTCTGTGAAGTTTAAATACCTTACCTTGGGAACTGGCGAAGTAATGATTACAAAAAGGATGATTACGTTACCGGCGGTTAAAAAGATGAAAAGTGGCGCGGGAACCAAAGCGGGCAACAGCGGCCAAAAAGACGAAAAGTAACGCGGGAATCGAAGCACGCAGAAAAGTCCAAAAAAGCATGATTCTACGAATTTGGAAGGAGAAAATAAATACAAGGGAAACGCTCCTCAAATTGGGAAGACTATTTAAAGCTACCGTATTCTGAGAAAGAATGTTCCATACTCCTCAAATTTTGAACTATGAAACATTGGGGGCTTCTGTTGATACCAAATTTAATCTGCTGACTGGATCAATCATATAAAGACACGTGGCTATCTACATGGCAACAACAAGCACTTCCGAGATGATCACACGCTCCGAGGAGCCATGTTACTCCGAGGAACTCATACGCTCTGAGGAACAGACCTCTCCGAGGAACTCTTGAATACCAGGAAGCTTAGGCGGTCCGAGCAACTCAGGCGGTCCGAGCTGCACCTCGAACAAAGCATTAATAGCTGGATAACCAACAGTTCAATTGGTTCATTAAATGCTTATCATTTAGACGCACACGTTTAAAGGGCATTAAATGTATTACCTTTTCATATGTATATCATTTAATGTATCACCCTTTCACATGACAACCTCAGGGCTATAAATACGTTGTACAATCCTCATTGTAGAAGGACCTGAATCCTGAATCCAAACTCTGGGATCTAGAACGGAATTTCTTGTAATCGAGAATTCCCAAACACTCAACAATAAAACAACAGTGGACGTAGGCCATTCTTATAAGGATGAACCACTTTAAAATCTTTTGTCTCATTTATTTATCTGTGATTGAATTATTAGAGTGATCTATTTTTTTACATCAACAATATCCTTTGTCAGCACTTAGTTGCTGATACTTTTTCTCATATCCCTGATGCAAAAGGGCTGTAGACTCCTTGTATTGTTGTTGAAGTTCCCCAAGAGTACCCTGGAGGTCTTCAATCGTCTCGTAATATGCTACATTATTGGCCACCGCACGGTCGAGTAAGCATTTCAAATACTAGTAGGCTTCTACTGCTCGCTCAGAAGTGTCTGGACCGAGGATATCAACGATTTGAGCTTCATTCAAGTCAGCATGGCCAACCTTGAAGTGGTCATTACATTTTTTCATCAGTTATGTATCATGGGCTGACAAGAGTTCCATTCTAGCCATAAACTAGTAAAGAAAAGAGATAGAAAGAATCAATAAAATGCAGACAGAGCAAGAAGAATAAAAGCAGAGTAAGAAAAAGGGAGCTAAGTTGCACAACGAAAAACTTCAAATTTTATTATAACATAAAAGAAGTACATAGCCCAGAGTTACATTTAACAAAAAAGCAAAGAGAAAAAGTCCGAATAACTCTACACCTTCTCCTTGTCTCCTAAAACTTTCTCGAGAGGCTGGGACGAAGAGGTAGGTTGCTCGGATGGCATAGAAGGTTGCTCGGAGGGTGTTGGAAATTTCTCGGTTAAAATGCTGGTTGGTTGAAGTTGCTCGCAGGAGGTCTGGACAACCGGGGGATGAGAAATCTGATCTCTGATCACCATAGAGGATTCCTCAGAAGCAGCTTCGTCTTCTTCTTCTTCTTCCTCGGGAGAAGGAGGGGGGCCAGGAATGTGTCGCTGAAATAGGTCAAAGTTCTCATCGACATTCATCTCTTTCAGAGCATCCACCCAACCGTCCCTGAAATATTTAAGGCTGCCATACTCCATTTGTGAGATCATGGCAGCCAAACCCTTATTCCAACCCTTGTCTCAGCCAGTACTGAAGGACTTCTTAACAACAAGTTTCCTCTTTGCCTTCTCTGAGGAAACCCTCTCATTCATGAGTTCCCTCCACACCTGACGAGGAGCTCGAAGCTTTAATAGCTTCATCCTTTTTTAAAATGGTGTTGAAATAAGTTACCAACTGGAAAAGAAAACAATTGTAAGTCAGTGCAAGTACATAATATTGAAAAGTGAAAGTTTAGATTAGTAATACTTACTGAGGAAATATGTTGAGCTGCCAAGGTGGTAACCCTATCCCGGGAAAGAGTGTCTTCAAGACCTTGGATTTCAGGGATAATCCAAGACTTCACAGAGCTCATGGCAGAGCTCGAAGCAACAAAAGTGGGAACACCACTTCCAGCAATTAGAGGCTGAGAAATGAATTCAGCCACATTATCCGAGGAGATTTTCTTCAACTTCCTCGGGGGAGCAGGAACATTCTCAACCAAGGATGTCGTCTTGGTCGGTGATATAACTATAACCTTGCTTGGAGGAGAAACAGCTGCAATATTGCTTGGAGCCACAGGGGGCTTCTCGGCAACCTTCTTAGTAGCAGCTGGAGGAGGTGCCTCAATTTGTCTTGTCCCTTCTTCTGGGACATCCTGCTTACTTTTCTTTGCCTCTCCAGCAGTAGAGGCAGACTTATCGAAGAGGGCAGGAGCTCTTCTTCTCTTCATTCTGTCACTGAGAGGAATATGCGATTCATGAGAAGAACCTTCAGAAACTGGTGCTGGTTCTATGTTACTTATAATTAGACGAGCAGTGAAAGACGAGGTGTAACTCTTGTACTACAACAAGTATGAGGCTGATCTGATATGTTCATCAGCGACAGTTTGATGCAAACCCCAGATAAGTTTCAGATGCTTTAAATTAACTTCTGTCTCCTTTGGAGACCTTCTTTTACTGTCAACTGCAAATAAATAAAAATCAAGATATCAGTGCCGCATTTTATTGAATATAAAGAAAATATTATTTCAAAAACTAAATAAAATAAAAACTAACTATCCCATTGCCATAGGGAGGGCATCTAGGACCCTGATATACGTCATTTTCAGTTAAGGGAGCATGTTGCCTATTTTTCATAACAACCCCATGCTCGAAGTAATCCCTGTTGGCATCTGGAAGATTGACAACTAAAGCCGTATTTAAAAACCTAGTTTTCAAATAAAAAGTACTATCACTGATAGCCCATCTATAGCAAAACATAATCTCTGTAATTCCTCAACGGGTTCTATGAATCTGATTTAACCTATGGACTCCATTAACTATTCTCCGTGTATTGGGGGCTATTTTTGTAGGTACTACATCAAAATATTGACAGAATTCCAAACACAAGGGGTTTGGAGGAAAAGAAAAGTCACATTCGGCTACAAAGAGACTGGGGAACCAATGTCCCTCAGCCAAACAAAAATAATCAGAAGGACCAGAAAGTTCTTCCAAAATGACCCAGGAAGGAATAGAAAAATCAGAACGAAATTTATCAAGCGACTCAAAAAGGTAAACCATGATGAACAAAGAAAATAAAAGAGAAAGAAGAAGATCTTACAGAAGAAGGGTAGATCAGTTGATAACGAACGATGGAAGGAATGAACGCACAAGATGGAGAAGAAATGGAGAGATCAAAGATACAGATTTGAAAAAGTAAGAGACGATAGGATTTTTTGCAACGCTTAAATGCCTTACCTTGGGAAGGGGTAAAAATAATGATTACAAAGAAAGACGTTTGCGCTACCGACGGCTAAAAGGACAAAAAAGGCACGGAGACCAAAGCGGTGGGAAAAATTCAAAAAGTTTGATTCTATGAATTCGAAAGGAAAATTAAATACAAGGAAAACACTCCTACAATTCAGTATGACTATTTAATCCCGCCATTTTTTGAGAAGAATGTTCCACAATCCTCAACTTTGAACTGTGAAACATTGGGGGCTTCTATTGATACCAAATTTAGTCTGCTGACGTGGATCAGTTAAGTGGAGACACGTGTCAATCTACATAGCACTTACAAACATTTCTGAATAACACCTTGACTTCGAGGAACTCAACCTCCCCGATCAACTCAGACACTCCGAGCAACAGGTGCTCTCCGAGGAACTTTACTGTACCGAGCAACTCATGAATACCGAGCTACTCAGGCGGTCCGAGCAGCTTAGGCGGTCCGAGATGCATCTCGTACAGAGAATTAATGTCCGGATAATCAACAAATCGACTGCGCATTAAATGTTCATTATTATCATACAGATGTATACGTCTATTGGACAGCTATGTATTACCCTTTTCACATTTACAGCCTGAGGGCTATAAATACATTGTATCATCCTCATTGTAAGGGGACTCGGAATCTCTTGGTAAAATCGGTGATCGAGAATTCCCAAACAGTCAGTAATAATAAAATAGTGGATGTAGGCCCTTCTTTCAAGGCTGAACCACTTTAAAAATCTCTTGTCTTATTTATTTTTTATCTGTGATCAAATAATTAGAGATAATCTAATTTTTTACAACAACAAATATGATGTAAGTGTTTGTCTATTCACAAGTCATTATGAAAGAACAATTGCGTATATCAGACAAGACACAAGCAAATAAGCATATAAAGTGTATATATCATGAATATATGATGAGAATAAAGAGGTTTTGGGGGAAGGTTATAATTCTAGTTGGGAAAATGCCCCAACAAAACTTAAGAAGGATGAAAGCATTACTTTTTCTCGAGGATGGATGAGTGCTCTTAAAAAGGTGAGAACTCCAAAAGAATCCAAGCTTTGGTACAAGTACCAGATTGAAGGTCTTACCTATAGTCATAATCCCTTCTCGAAAAATAATGAATGGATTCCAATCGATGTTATTCTTCCCCAACTCTTGGATCAAGATCTTGATAAAGATGCTGAAGAATTTGTGCCAAATCCAAACGATGGTCAAAGGACAGCTGTAGCAGAATATCTTTCTCGATGCCCTGGCCCCTCCTAGGATTATATGTATCTCTTTTTGGTCTGTGATTGTAACCTTGTATTCTTAATAAAGAACTTTATTATATTTTGAGCGTGTGCTGACTAAACATATTTTGGCTTTATCTCCTCGTAGGTTAATTAGAAATTTTATTGACCAAAATGATATTGATTGACCAATTATCGGCTCTGGGTAGACCCATATTTAATTTGAATTATAACCGAGTAAATGATGTTTAGGTGTTAGTATTATGCATTTCATATGTTTGAACATTCTCCCAGTCCAATATGACTGAGCAGTATCATTCCATTCATTTTAGCTTTTAGGTCGTGTTATCGCACTCCCTTAGGCCTAAGTGAGATGATGGCGAGAATGTACCTGGCTAGTGGAAAATTCGCCCGAGCAGGTTTTTCACTACCAACAGAAGTTGGCGACCAATTAGAGTTGGCTTTATTACCTAAGGATCCCCTGTAGGGATTTTGTTGATGTCGGGGCAACTCATGAGGCCTCTTGTGTCAACGATAAGGGCCTGAGGGTGATTCAAAGTGTTCGTACTTTACTTGTTAACCTTGTTCATTAAATAATTTAAATACGTACAAAGGAGATATCATTGGAAAAGGTGAAAATTAGTGAGATATAATCAAGATGAGTTAAGCAGCCATTGTAAACTTTTGAGAATAGATGGGTCAGTCCGGCCTTTATTCGTTGCAAATTATCTCATCAAGTAACGAAAGTTGTAAAAAACTAAAAATACTGCTAACTTAAATAAAAAAGAAGATATAACAGTATAAATTTTTTAGATTAACTGCATCCCATGCTCTTGGTATCTCCTTTCCCTCTAGCGTTTCCAAATGATATGATCCTTAAAGATCATCTCTGATTACTTTGAATGGTCCTTCCCAGTTTTGTCCCAGTTTGTCGTTTAATGGTCTCACAGCACTATTGAGGACTTTTCGTAGGACATAGTCCCTTATTGAGAACTTTCTCGGATTAACCCTTTTGTTATACTACTTGGCTAGTTGCTATTGGTAAGAGGCCAACTTATTCAAGGCTAATTCTCATCGCTCATCCGCTAGGTCAAGTTCAATGCATAAGGCTTCATCATTGAGGCCTTAGTTGACCAGTGTGGTTCTCATAGTAGGAAGGCCTTCTTTCAGAGGGATGACAACCTTCATGCCATAAGCGAGGGAAAATGGTGTTTCCCAGTTGATCTCCTGGGCATTGTGCAATAAGACCATAAAATATAAGGGACTTCATTTACCCAAGCGCCCTTACCTTTTTCCAATCATTTTTTCATCCCATCGATCATGGTCTTATTAGAAGCTTCCGCTTGCCCATTGTTTTAGTGATACGCCATAGAACTGAAGTGGTGCTTGATGTTATGCTCTTCGCAGAAGGCTTGAAAGAAACCACTTTCAAATTATGCACCTTTATCTGTGATAATGGTCCTTGGTATCCCAAAATGAGTTATGATGTTCCTCCATATGAACCTAGTCATATCAGAGTCTCTAATATTTTCCAATGGTTCTGCCTCAACCCATTTAGTGAAGTAGTTAGTGGCGACCAGTAGATACTTACGATTTACAGATGCAGTAGGCAGTGGTCCTACGATGTCTAATCCCCATTGAGCGGAAGGCTATGGGCTAGTAAGCGATTTTAGGTCGCTAGTGGGCTGGTGAACCACATGCGAGTGCTTTTGACACTTTTCACATTTGTGAACATATATGTCAGCGTCTTTCTGCACGTAATGCCACTAATATCCTTCATTGATCGCTCAAAAGGCTAGCGATCTTCCACCTACGTGACTTCCACATATATCTTCGTGTAGTTCACTATGTACTTGCTCGACATCTTGTGGGTGAACGCACTGGAGGTAGGGACCTGTGAATGACTTATTATATAATTTCTCCTCAGGGCTAAGGTAGAAACGAGCAACCTTGACTATGATTTGGTGGGCTGACCTCTTATCGTCTGGCAGTATGTCACTCCGTAGATAATTGATGATGAGATTCATCCAACTTGGGGCTTTATCTATAATAAGGGCTTACTCAGCTACGACTACATGATTAATACTAGGCAATGTGAGGAACTCAATCTGGATTATCCTTTTCAGGTCAGAGTAGATTGACGAGCTTAGTGTTGCTAAGGCATCAGCGTGGTTGTTCTGTCCTCGCAAGAACTGTTGAATTTCCACTTGCTCAAAGTCTCCCATGATTCCTCTTACTACATTGAGGTACGCTGCCATTCGATCGTCTTTAGCGTTGAAGTCTCCACTTACCTTCTTGGATTATAGTTTGGAGTCACCGAATATATTGAGGCATTTTGCCCCCAGTAGCTTGGCTTTTAGAAAATCGGCAATCGGAGATTCATACTCAACTTCGTTGTTGGAGGCTTCAAATCTCAACCTAATTCCCTGCTCAGTTATGGTGTCTTCGGGTGTAATGAGAATAATCCCCACTCTCACCCCTTGGAATTTGAGTATCCATCAACATAAAGTGTCCAGTCTTTGGATGTTGCTTCATATATGACCAATTGCTCTTCATTTAGCTGATCCGCTGGTCGATCTCCTGTGAACTCAGTAATAAAATCTGCTAGGATCTGTCCCTTGATCGCTAATCTGGGTTGGAAGTGGATGTTGAATCTACCGAGATCGACCGACCACTTTAAAAGACTCCCAGAGAGGTCATCCCTTCTTAGAATGGACTTGAGTGGGTATGGGGTGATTAATGTTAAGTAATGGGCTTCAAAGTAGTGCTTCAACTTCCTTGAAGCGATAACTAGGGCATAGGCAAGAGGTAAGTACTGTTGTTCGGCATCCAATAGTGTCTTACTGGCGTAGTAAATCGGACGTTGTTCTCCCTCCTTTTCACAAACTGAGGCAGAGCTATACTGCCAGATAGAGGTACAATGGTTCTCCATCGTCTGAAATTACCAATAGTGAGGGATTACTAAGGTAAGACTTGACCTCTTTCAAAGCTTGCGAGCAGTCTTCATTCCATAATAGGCCTTTGCCTTTCTTTAAGAGGTGGAAGAATGGTCAACAGCGCTTCGAAGGCTTGGAGATAAAGCGATTAAGCACAACGAGCATTCCAATAAGCTTCTGAACATCTCTCAAAGTCTGAGGAGGCTGGACCTTGGTGATAGCATCGATTTGATTTGGGTTGGCCTCAATTCCTCTTTTACTCACTAGTTAGCCTAAGAATTTTCCTGACTAGACCCCGAATGAACACTTACTTGCATTAAGATTCATTCGATACTTCTTAAGGATTTAGAAGATTGTTTCTAGGTCTGAGAGGTGATCGGCCTTATTCTTTATTTGTATACTTTCATCGTCTCTCCCATTTATTTGTTAAACATCTTGGTTAGTAGTCTTTGGTAAATTTCCCCTGCGTTCTTGAGGCCAAAAGGCATGACCTTATAGCAGTACAAACTAACTGAGGTTATAAAGGAGGTCTTACCTTGATCAGGCCCATGTAAGGGGATCTGATGATATCCCGAGTAAGCATCAAGGAAGCTCATCCTTTCATGTGCCATTGTGGCTTCAACTAACTGATCTATCTTTGAGAGAGGGAACATATCTTTGAGACATGATCTATTCGGGTCAGTGAAATCGATGCACACCCTATAATTGTCATTTCTCTTAGGAACCACCACTGGGTTGAACAATAATACAAGGAATTAAACTTCCTTGATCGATCCTGCGTCTGGTAGCTTCCCTACCTCTTTCTCTACTGCCTTTTCCTTTTCGAGAGATGTTCGATGAGACTTCTGAGTAATGGCCTGGAGAGTAGGATCGACATGTAGGCAGTGGCATGCAAGGATAAGGTCAATCCCAGGCAACTCGTAAGGCTCCCATGCAAAAACATTTATGTTACTTTTTAGTAATGTAACCAGTTCCCTTTTCTCCTATTCGATAAGAGCAAATCCAATAAAAAAACTTCCTTTCTATCAAGTTGTCATCGACTACAACTTCTTCCAGGCTTTCAATGACCCTATCTACACGGTGGACCATGGTCTCTTCCACCCTTGGTCAACCATATCTTAGTGACTATTTATAGAGAATAGCCCTTTCGTGGGCATTCTCCTAGGCATTCTTGGTCTCCTTCTTTTTCTCTTTCTCCGGGCAGATGTCTGTGATGAAGCATTTTTGGGTTGTAGCCTAGTCGTCATAAATTTTGACCACTCCACGATTTGTGATGCATTTCAACTTTTGATGATAAGTGGATGGAACGACCTTCATGGCGTGGAGCCAATCTCTGCCCAAAATAGCATGGTATGGGGACTCAATGTCCACAACTAAGAACTCAATTAACTTCGAGATGTTTCCTACCTTGACTAGCAAGGTGATCTTTCCCAATGGCATGGTAATCCTTCCTGCAAAGTTGACCAATGGAACAGTGGCTTCTTTGAGGTCGACGACATTTAGTTTCAGCTTATGGAACAGTATCTTATGGACTCCCCTAGTCTACCAGTAGCTTGTTGACATTCCAGTTAGTAATCCTGAGTATGATTACTAATGCGTTATGGTGTGGGGTCCTTACCCCAACAAAGTCCTCTTCGATGAACATGATGTGCTTCGTATAATCAACATCTTCTATTTGCCAATACTTTCCAGCCAAAATTTATCTAGATCGATCTAAAAAGATTCCATCACGGTAGTTACCTTCTTGAGTTCCATTCTAACGGCGTTGTCCTGAATCTGTCTGAGGTCTGACGCCACACGAATTACTATAAACTTGTGTCCTGTATCATCATCGTGGACATTGTCTGGCTTCTGGTCTCCATCGGCTGCAACCTTCTTTATCTTCTTATCAACGTACTCAATAATGTGACATGCCTGAACTAACTCTTCCAGATGGGACTTTAGATCTTTGTAATTTTTTATTTGATGATCACCCTCCTTGTGGAATGAGCACCTCTATGCGTTGTTCCTCTTGGTTGAATTATCGCCCATCTTATTAGGCCATTTGATGAAGGGCTCATCCTTGATCTTACTGAGAACCTTGTAAATGGGTTCCTTGAAAACTGTGTTAATAGCCTGGAATGTCTTGGCGGGGCCATTCTTACTTCCACCTTTGGAGCCATTCTTACCCTGTCTTACTTCCCTTCTTCTGGGTGTCATTCTTCTCCGTCCCTTTATTAACCTTCGCTTGACCATTGTCTCCCTCATTAGGATGGACCACGTCTTGGACCTTAGTGTACTTCTCGATACGATCAATAAGATCATCGATGTTTATGGATTTCTTCTTGGTGAGAAACTGGTGCAGTAGAGAGGTGGTTAGCAAGTCGATTTTAAAGGATGCTACGACAACTTATTCCGAATATTCCTCGATCTCATTAAAGATCTCCCAGTATCTTTTAGCATAATCTCTGAGGTTCTCATGAGATTTTTTCTTCATAGTGAGAAGTGCATCCATTCGCTTGGGATGGGAGCTGCTCGTTCTGAATAGTGCCGTGAAAGCCTCTGCCAGTGCTGTAAAATTCTTGATCAACCTGTGGGGAAGCCTATTAAACCACTCCCATGCTACATCGTGCAGGATAGAAGGGAATATCCTCCACATTAGTGCGTCGTTGTGGCTCCACAAGATCATTGCCTGCCGATATTGCATGACATGGTCTATGGAGTCTATTTTCCCATCGCAGACCTTGAACCTGGGGACAAAGAATTTTATAGGGGGATCGTCACGTTCAATTTTCCTTGAAAGGAGGTCTTTATCTGAGAATTTAAAGCTCTTTTGGAAATCTCTCTGGTCGACCTGGCTCCTCGGTGCGCTGGATATTGGTCCATCTCCCAACGGACCAGAACCCTCAAGTCCTCACTTGGTCTATCATTATTCCTGTGGCACCTCTCTTGGTGGCCATGCTCTAATCATTCTCTCTCTGATCTATCACGTTCAGTCTTCTCCTGGTCACGCCCAGTACTCCTTCCTCGGATGGGAGAATCCCCCCTGAGGGCTAATGGTTCTATCTTAATGCCGTCTTGTGTTTCTGGGGATATCTCTCTTCATTATTTCAAATCGCCTCTTAAGGTGAGCATTTTCTTTTCTTGGCGATGAGTTACCTCTTCATGTTCTCGAAGTCGGGCTTCATAGGCTTCGACTAGCCTAGAAATTTGAGTGGACCTTGGAGGTCCATGGCTCTCTTTTGAAGGTTTCCTTTATTGGCAAAACCTTGGGTTTGTATGTTGGTAAATTTTAGACCTAACCCTAGGAGGGGATGGCTCTTCCTGAACATCACTGGCTTGTGGAATATTGCTAATGTGGTGAGACATTGCTGGCTTTCTGGTGTTGAATGCTTTCGTAGGAATAAAAGTCAATTCTCACAGACGACGCCAATTGTGAGTGCAAAAAAATTCACAATAAAGGATCTACGAAAACAATCACAAAAGGTAGAAAGTAAATGGAATCACACATAACAACGATGTTCGTGGTTCGATAACTTTCCTACGTCCATGGAGAGGTTACTTGTTCTTATTAAGTGTCTCTCAACGAATACCACTTTTCATCACTTTGCCCTGGGTCAGGGAGTACAATTTATAAATGTGTTTGCTACAGAGTTTGAGTTATTTAAGGAACTTCATCATGTACATGGATTGGCTATGGTGTGCTTGAATATCTCGATCGAGATTCTTGGCACTCGATTTGACTATATCTGGGAGTATCCTCCTTTCAATTAAACTTCCCGTGTAGAAATTAAGTTATAATTTGGGTCGGGTCAAATAACTCGAGTTATCTTGGTCGGCTACTCTCACGGGCCTGTGAAAAGTGGGATACTACAACAAGCATGCTCAGATTCATTCCCAGGATGGCTATCATTGATAAAGCATCTCTAAAAGAAGTATCAGAGTTGTTTGGTGTAGCCACCTATCGGTCCATATGTGTCAACAACCATATGTTATTACTACTAAAAAAACAACAGGGGGTAAACAATTACCCGCAAAATCTAGAGAATTGATAAGAAATTTTTTTGATAAACCTTACCAATATCATGGTAAGTCACCCAAAGTGGTGCATTATAGCTCTGACAAAACTTTACCAGCATTGTGGTAAGTCACCTAAAGTAGTGCATTATAGTTATGAGAAACTTTAGCCTAAATGGTCATAAAAGTCCCCGATTTCTGGGCACGCTTAAAGCCCTAGTTTACTAGGCACACTTGACCCTCGTTTATGGGAGATTAAAGCCCTACTTTACTAGACACGCTTGACCCTCGTTTATAGGAGATTATAGTCCTAGTTTACTAGGCACACTTGACCTTGATTTATGGGAAATTAAAGTCCTAGTTTATTAGGCATAACCCTGATTTAGGGGAGATTAAAATCCTATTTTACTAAGCATGACACTAATTTATGGGAGATTAAAGTTCTACTTTACTAGGCATGAACCTGATTTATGGGATATTAAAATACTAGTTTACTAGGCACACTGAATGACCCTCAGGGAGATTCAAGTCTTAGTCCACTAGGCATGCTTAAAAACCCTGATTTATGGGGATATTAAAGTCCTAGTTTACTAGGAACACTTAAAGATCCTGATTTCCGGGCACACTTAAAGTCCTAATTTACTTAAAGGAACTCTATGATTTCTTGAATAAGAAAATTGATCACACTTGCAAAATACGATGGTTCAAAACTCCAATTCACTTGAAACACAAATGATTGCTTAATTGAGTACTCTTAGCAAGTTTTGATCTTATGATCGCAAAAGATCTAATACACTTAGAAAGGCACTAAGGAATTTCTTGAGCCAGTACACTTAGCAAGTTTATTATTTAAACATTTAAAACCACAATAAATACTGTGGGGACATGTTCATTCAAGAGGAATAGGGGTAACCCACGAAATATTCCTCCAAAATGAAAAATAAAGGCAGCAAAGATAGCCCTCAAAAGTATATTAAAATGTTATATGCACATGGTATAGATCGAACGTGATCACATGATGGCTTAGATAAGTTTAAACATACTAAATGATATTTCATACACACAGTTAATATGTCTTAGCCAAAGCATCACTACATCAACTATGCGTACGAGGGGGCAAATGTATAATGGGCTTAAATAAACCAACCCCATGAATTTGATAACATGAGGCTAAATGAATTATCAAGCTTTACTGATATTCGGGCACTACATTGACTGCAATATTAATATGCATTGCTAATATACCGCGTATACCTAAGTTTAATGGATTAAACTAGACAACACTATAATAAATGATCTAAATTAATTATTTTTAGATACCACCACAGATATGACAAGTGACACCATAAATATTTGACACTTGTTCCATAGAAAAGATGACAACTCGCAAACCCACTTGGGATATTTTGGTTATAAAAAAAGTGTCCTCACTCATTTAGTAGGATGATGATTTTGGGGAAAGTTTTAGGAGATATCTTCTTACTCTTCTTCCCCAGAAATTTTTAAAAGTTTCATCACAAGTTTCATAGTGATAAAAACGGATGTTCGAGTTTTATACGATATATTCAAGTTTAGAGGCAGTTAGCTCAATTCGGCACCCCTTGTGCTACAAAACTACCAAAATCGAGTTATCTGGCGTATCGTAAGGACCCACAAACATATCAACGTTGACTTTGATTCCGCGAAGAGATGGATACGTAGGCACAACATCGTTGCTCAAGTCGAAATACACTAGATATAGTGCTTCTCCAAATCTAGGCTACTCTCTTACAAATTTAAACATTTCTTATAAACTAGCTTGTTAGTAATTTAAGGTTATGATTATCCCCACACCCTTAACTTCCTCCCCACACCCTTTTCATAGATCTAAAATACAAGGACAAATATACCCTCCCCCTTTCCTTTAAAATATAATATAATTTTAAATTTAACATAATTTTAAGTAAGACAAAAATTACCCTTTGAGATAAATATAATTTTATTATTATTATTATTGTTGTTGTTGTTGTCATTATGATTATCGAGTTTAACACATTGCTAATTTTTTTGATTAAACTATAGTGCATTTTTATGAATTTATTATACTTTTCTACCTTATTCATCACTAAATATGAAATTTTCTTCATGAAAAGTGATATTTGATGACATTTAAACAGTTTTTAATAGCAAAAAAACTTATAATGAAAACTATTGTTTTTTAACAAAAACAATTTTGAAAAAATAATAATTTGGAAAATAAAACTATTTTTAACAAGATAAAATAGTTTTAACGAGAAAACATTTTTAAACAAAATAGAAACAATTTTTAAAAAAAAAAGTTTGAAAAACATTTTCTAACAAAACAAAACAATTTTTAACATTTTTGTTAAAAGCACAATTTTGTTAGAAACTGTTTTTTCACTAAAGTATTTTTATTTTTCTTCTAAATAATTTTATTCTTTAAAAACTGATTTTTTTTAAAAAAAATTTATTTGTTATAAACTGTTTTATTTTATTTTGTTAAAAATTATTAAAAACTATTTTTTGTTTGAAATTATTTTTTACAATTATTTTTTTTTTATAAATAGTCTTTATTTTGTTAAAAAATGTATTTTTGTTAAACTTTTTTTTTTTGTTAAAAATTATTTTACGTTCAAAAACTATTTTTTTTATTGAAAAGTTGTTTTTTCAGTATAAGCTTTTTTTGAGTTAAAAATTATTTAAATGTCACCAAATATCAATTTTCGTGAAAGTTGTTTCATATTTAGTGACGACATATGTAGCAAGTCTAATAAATTCATAAAAATGTACTATAGTCTAATAAAAAAATTAGTAATATGATTAAGTAAAAATTGAAATAATAATAAAAATAATAAAATCATATTTTATCTTAAAGAGTAAATTTCATTTTATATAAAATAATATTATGTTTTAAAATATTATTGTATTTTAAAGAAAGGGGAGAGGATAATTTTATTCTTATATTTTAGATATTTGAAAAAAGTAGGGGAGAAAGTTGACTACATATGAATAGTCGCGCCCTAATTAAAATATGATATTTATTTGTTAGTTTTGTATCTAATTTATGAACGGAGTTAAAAATTGGGATCACATGTATTTACTCTTTTTAAGATTCATTTGTATTTATTTTTATAGAGAAATAAGGTACATGGCACGTTCCTTCTTATATTTAGATTTTTATGATAATGCTTTTCAAGTTTATAAATCTAGTCACTGTGCTATAATAACATTTATTTGTGTGATATCTTTAGAGTTAGAAGTTCATTTCTTTTGGTCCGCGCCAGCGGCACCATTTTTCATGGTGTTTTTAGTAGGGGTGCACAACGAAACCGAAAATCCGATAAACCGAACCAAATTGACTACATTGGTTCGGTTTGGATTGGTTTTTTTGCTCAATGGTTCGGTTCCGGTTCTAAAAAAAACATAACCGATACTTTGGTTCGGTTCTCGGTCCCAGGGGAAAAAACCAATTCGACCAAAAAATCAATCCGAACCGAACCAATCCGGGACCGAATCGATTTATAATTACATATATATTTATTTTATATATTTAACACTTGTAATTTATATTTTTGTGATTACCTGAGTTTCTAACTTATGTTATTGAGAATCAAAATTAATGTAATATCCCGTATTTTCATGGCTTTTAAATTTAAGGATTTATTAAATTTAATTGAGATAAATTAAATTAATTTTAATCCGGAATGTTGTTTTAAATATTTACTAGCGTGATAAGAGTTAGTAATTATTGGAAATTTGTTATTTGTTGAATATTACTGGATGAGTATAGTAATAAATGAGATTTATTTTTATAATATTGTCACGTGTGAATAAAATGACAATTGTGGAAATTTAAGTCGGGACGCGCCTGTGTCGTGTCGGGACTAAATGTGGATTAATAAAAGTGAATATTTTATAAGTTGTTCGTATGGTCGTTTTGAGTGCGCCAACGCGTCCGGAAGGGTCGAGATAGTCAGAAAAGTGTACCCGGGGGTTTAGTTTGGGTCTCTGGGTGTTTTTAGTCCTAATTAGTACCCCGGGAGGGCGTTTTGGACATTTCGCAATTATGGGTAATTAAACCCACGAATTTTATAGGGTTATATCAGATGGGAAATGTTATCTTTTAGGGTTAACTCAACTTAATACTAATGACGGCCATTGGAGAGGAAGAGGAGAAGCTCTCCAAGGAGTTTTAGGCCAAGAACACCTCCGATTGCACCGCCGTCACCACCAACGCGTAGATCGCGCGACGGGGAACACAACCACATCAAAATCGTCTCCAAATCAGAACAACAAAAATTCCAGGCAAGTGTTTATCTTGCTTATTTCGTTGATGCATCTTTCATATTAGTGTAGGAATGATTAGGATGATTTTTTATGGAAGAAAACCTAAGATTTGAGATAGGAATCGCATGTAGTTATGGTTTAAATGAAAATTCTGGAAACCCTTGCCATGTAGAGGAATTTACCCACGAAATTATGATGTTTATAAGAAGAAATTTCTGGAAAAATAGATTGGAACCATGATTTAGATATTTCTAGGGTTCTTGAATATTTAAATGAATTATGGCATGATTAACCCATGTTTAGTGACGTAAATTGACATGCCTTACGTAGGAAGTGTATGATATCATGTTAGGATGTTAGTAGTACAAATTTTGAGACGTTTGGGATTAGAAAATATGAAAATTATTGAAGTTAGGAGATGAAACCCGTAACTACAGAATTTCAGTTTTCGCAGACCTGCTTGATCGATCGATCGAGCCCAGAGCTTCGATCGATTGAAATTTCGATCGATCGAGCCCCAGACCTTGATCGATCGATCCCTCCTGGCAGACTCCTATTTCCCTTTTTAAATGAGTTAAATTCAATTTATCGTGAGATAATTCTTGGACATCCTTAATAAAATGTTTTGGGAGATAGGGAAGACCAGTAGGACATGTGAATAGATTTTGGGACCCTTGATGTCGGACAAAGATTGTATTTTTGGATAATTACATAAGGGTCGGTGAATTTATGATTTAAAGAGAGAGATACGTAAGAGAGTTACTTTGGGACAAATGCGTATACCTACTGAATTTTATACTTGGGAGGATAGAATCCATGAGCGTTATGTAGTAAGTGGAAAAGTTCCTCAAATTAAAGTAAGATGTAAATGGTTATCTGATAACTATATAATGAGAAATAAATGTAAATGACGTAATTATGGGAATTGAGAATTTACCCATTTTTGATATGGTAATATTAGTATAGTTATATGATTGTGTATGCATATACTATCTATGTGTGAAAATCATGCCCACGCTACTTGCTATCCCTGAGGTTTCCGCGCTATGACAGTCTTATCTCGATGGGACCTTTATGGGGGATATTGACTTATACCCTAGAAGATAGATATCCTTAGTACAGGCTATCGGAATGATAGTTCAGACGGTCTTAAGAGATGCGGGTATGTGCTTTCCTCTTAGAGACTTGGAATCTATGCTTCGCCTCATTTTGTTTGTGTATAGGTATCCTTGGTACAGGCTATCGCAGTGATAGTTCAGACGGTCCTAAGAGACTTGGAATCTATACTTCGCCTCAATATTGTTTGAGTATGTGTTAATACAATTTGAGAGTGATTTCGAATTTGTATTCCCCTTAATGTGAGTGATATGGGGTTTGGATAGTACAGTATGCCCGCACCATAGTTTTATTTGGGGTGCTGTTATGATATATATATATTCTATGAGTAGTTAATATATATATATATATGAAATTCTGAAATCTGGAACTGCCTACTGTGATGTGATATGTAGGACATGGTTGATGACTCAAATTGTAAATACTTGTTTTGAGAAATTATAATATGACACTGGAAAACTTTATTGATTTATAAAGTTAAAATGAGAACTTTGATTTCTAATTGGAATAGTCTTTTCAAACAATTGAATCGTTAAATTTTGAATCTTACGAGTAATCTAAGATAAGTTAAATCATTGGGAAGATTAGTGCGATAAATGATAGGACAAACCGTTGGGAAGGTTAGTGCGATAGGTGTGCACATTAGAAGAGAGGTGAGAATTTCTCAAGAGAGTGTCGCACTAATATGTTGTTGCATTGGCCTGTATCAATTTAAATACTTGCTAAACGTATTTTAAATCAAACGCACTTTCGGGCTCTGACCCATTTTTCTCTTTCTCTCTCTCTTGTATATATATGTATGTATTACAGGTGCCCAGCCACAGGGGCGTCTTACTTAGGATCCTTTGGAAGGAACGTGCTGCAGCTTAGGTGGGAGTTGCAGGCCTGTTGTTTAGACGACTTCATCCATTTGTTTCTACTCCTAGTTCAGTTTTATCCAGCAGGGGCATGTGTCGCCCTCTTTCTATTATTTAGTTGGTATTGTCAGAGACTGTAATTCTTTTTACTTCCAGCATCTTTATTTCGGGATTTATTACTGTCAGGATGTTTTTCCTTTAGTGTTTAAAGGTTGGGATTATTTATTGATGGTTCAATTCTTGAATGTTCATTAATATTCTCATTATTAGTTGTGACTCTTAAAAATGTAAATGGCTAAAGGTTTTATAATTGGATTTAATAGAATGGAAATAAGGTTTAATATGGTTTTGACACTTAGCTTAATTTTTTTAGGGTGTTTAAATTGGAAAAGTATTTTAACGACAGTGATGCTAAGGATGAACCAACTGTTCACCTTGATTTTAATTTAATAAAGGAGTGATCGCTCGGTATTTAATTAGGCGGGGGGTCACAATTAATTTTGACCTTAAAAAAATTATTTTTGAAATGGATTAATCTTAAGATTTCACTAAATTTGAAATATGACTTCGGAACCGAAAACCAATCCGATCCGATCTAGGAACCGTTGGTTCGGTTCTGCATAACTGTTGGTTCGGTTTCGGTTCCAAAAATTTGGAACCGACCCATCTCGATTCGGTTCTCGGATTAGTCTCAAAACCGACCCAAACCAAACCGTGTGCACCCCTAGTTTTTAGTACAGGGACTCAATTTATAAAATTATGTGGAGTGTCCTATTTTTATACACTTTGAGAATTACGAGAGCCTTTCCCCCAAACCCCTTTATTTTTATACATATTTTTTTTATTGTTGATAAAAGAAGAAGAAAAACGGTTATAAAATGAATAAGGAAGATTTTGAATAATTATAAGACTTAGTACAATTTAAAAAATACGTGCAAGAGAAATGAATCAAATACCAAAAAGTTTCTTAAACATTTTTTAATACACATTTAGTCCAAATTTTTTTATTTTGTTTTCAAAATTCCCTCAAACAATCATTTAACCAATATTATTTTATTTTTAAAGTTTGTGATAGCGACATATTGAGGGACTCTTTGAAATAAATAAAAATATTTAAAATGAACGTGTATTAAAAAAAATTAAGAAATTATTCGATATATGCCGAGACAAATCTAAAAAAAAATTGAAACATGGGTTACACCTGGAAAAAATTTAGGTCTATGTGACAGTGACTGCAAACAACTTTTGTCTTGATCATCCATGAGCACCTGCTGTAACTCTTATCTTGATTGTCCATGATTACGTCCTTTTGAAAAAACACGTACCTCGTTATTACTTTATAAATAATTGAAGACAACTCTCCTGTAATTTCCAATATTATACCACTCCCCTTCCAATCTCTTCTATAAAGACTGAGAGGCGTATTTCCTTTTGAAACAAATAACGTAACATATCGAACAAACTCCAATACGTCTCACGTAGTACAAACCAAAACCAAAACCAAAATCAAACAAGCATGCCATCTTCAAACCAAACCCTCCAAGCCGTACTGTCCTCAGCCCGCCCCTTCCTCCGTGGGGAATACGAAACAATCGACCCAAACCTCCCCGCTCTCATATCCGTCTTAAAATCCGTGGGCGCGGGTGAGTGTTGGCACAAACACGGCAGTTTTCTTGATCACTTAATCGACATGTACCGAATTCTCAAACTATGGAAATCCCAACACTCAGTTTGCCTATGCGGCTTGTTTCACTCGGCTTACTCCAATGCTTACGTCAATCTCGCCATTTTTGACCCCAACACTGGACGTCAAACGGTGAGGGATCATGTAGGTCAGGCGGCTGAGAGGTTGATTTATTTGTTTTGTGTTGTTCCCAGGCAGAGTTTGATTCATGATGATCTCTTGTTTAACTACGATGATGTCGAAATTGTGGACCATCTTAGGCTCTCCGAGGTTTCGGTGAGGAATGCTAAGGAGAAGGGAATTTTTGATGGTGAGGAGAAGTGGAGGAACAAGATTCAGCAAATTCTTCCGGCCAATGGTATGGATTTTAATCTTTTTTATTCACACTATTTTCGTGATATTACTATGTCCTTCGTAATATCTCTTTTAATCATCTTTTAAGTTAAAGTGGCTCTAAAAAGTTATCATGATTACAAGACCTATTCTATATAGGGACATATACCAAATAGTCCCTCGGACATTTTTTAATACCCATTTAGTCCAAACTTTTTTATTTTGCCTCAAAAAGTCCTTTGCCACATATTTTGGAGAGAGAGTGCCGCTGGCGCGGACCTCTAAAAATAAGAGGATATTGAGTGCTTGAGGGACTAAATGGGTTAAACTAAAAATATGTGTCCTTTTTAAAAAATATATATTTATAGTAGGGACTATTTAATAATTGACCCTTCTATATATTCAGTTATTCTAAAGATATAATTTGAAGATCTATTAATAATTAATGAATAAAAATCGGCCCCTTTCATAAGGAGCACTGTTATAGTACCAAATTTTTTTCTCAAGTCATCCTTAAAAGACAATAAAGTGTTGTGCATCGGCGGGACTCATACCATAAGGTACAACACTTATGGCTCTATGAGGATGATTTGTGAGATTTATTTCAGACTCAAAGCGTTTCTCTTTCACATGCCTTCATTGTTTCACGTAAACTATGTCATGAAACTAGTGTTAACTTGACTTTCCTCTATTTTTTTTCTTCTTGTTTTCGAAAATAGGGAGACGATGCCACTATAACTATTGTTTGGGGTTGTAATGAATCGATTCGGTTCGGGCCGCCCAAGGTTTTGGCAGCTCAATGTGAACCTTTGAACCTTTAAAAGGGGTCTCTATTTTAAACAAAAAATGTACACACACAAACAATGCCTTTTACTTTTAGAGAATAGAGCACAAGTACTATGGGGAAATAATCAGAACGGACCAAATAATTTGGGTTAGGATAAAAATTGGTCAGAACAATTGGCTCAGCATCGCAATCGTAGATAACCACAAATACGATTTCCTCCTGCGTGGATTTCGGGAAGAGAGGGCCACAATCAAGCAACAGTATTTATGACGTAAATGACGTCAGATGGGAGCAAGAAAAGATAATTCTCTCTCACACTCTCTCTAATCAAATATCTCAAAATGGAAGAATGCCTCAAATGAGGTTATAAAAGGGTTTTTAGAGGAAGGAGGTTGCTTGACCTCTAAGCTAAGTATCTAATTACAATTATATCTTTAAGTGCCAATTAACCTTCCTTTCTCTAAATACTAAACAAAAGAAAATATACAATGAATACTAAAAATGACTAAAAATTGATAAAAGACGATAATGACCCTAATTCCCATCACTCTCCCCCCCTTGAAAAGAGTTCGTCCTCGAACTCGGAGGGGAAGGCCTTCAGTGTCACCATCAAGGATAGTAATGAGAGCTGGCTGGGGTGGGACCTCCTGTGCCTTCTTGAGAAACTCAGGATCGCCTGAAGCTAGGAGAGCACCACAGCGGGGAAGGGAACAATCTGAGGCTCGATGACCCATCACCCCATAGTTGTAGCATTTAAAGGTGACCGGATGAGCGGGTGCAGGAGGAGGAATCGTGGGAGTAGGAGTAGCAGCAGTAAAGGCAGAAGTCACTGGTGCTGGAGGGGCTGTTATGGAGCGGCCACGTGGTGGAAAGGCAGTCTGATGGAAGGACTCTACTTTAGTGGCGTACTCAAACGTCTTGAAAAAAGGAGGTGACGTCATGTAAAGCGACGTCCTGCTGAATATAACTCTGTAGTTCGTGGATATAACGACTAATCCGCTGCTCCTCACTGTCACCAAGACGAGCACGAGTACACAAAAGCTGGAAGCGCTCCGTGTAGTCTAAAACTAAAGTGCCCTGTCTCAGAGACTGTACTCGGAGGAGGTCGCGCTCGTAGGTAGTCAGAACAAAGGCGGCTATCAACTGTGCGCGGAGCTTGGCACAAGACTGGATAGGAGGTAGGCCCTCAAGGACACGCCGCTGCTCCAAATCATTCCACCAAACACTCGCATATCCCTGAAACTTAGTCGCTGCTAAAAGAACACATCTACAACCCTTCGGCCGTTTATACTCAAAAATCCGCTCCATGGCAGCAAGCTAATCAACGATGGCATCGCGCTGTAGGTGGTCGTCAAACATCGGGACATCCAATCTAATGTCACCCTGCATACTCCATGAGAGTAACTGAAGTGCCAATTGAGTACTGATATCACCACCCTAAAGGGGCAGGGTATCCTCATCTAGATCATCATCGTCTGGCGGAGGCTCGGGAAGTAAGGCGCGCTGGGGGCGTCTCCGAGGCGGTGGATGAGGAGGGTCAGGAGGTGGTGGGGGAGCTGGGGTTTCGGGAGGAGCGGTATGAGGAGGAATGGTCTCTCGTGGTGGAGAAGGAGGTGGAACGGGAACTAACGGCTGACGGTATGGATAGTGATTCATCTGGTGCTCTTTCTGATAACACAAAAAGCAACGGGGCTCGGGGATAGGTACATATGGATTAATATTCGGACCTAGAGAGTCAAAAGGGGAAACATCAGTGAGGTGAGGGGGGATCATCATGTGGGGGTAAGGTAATCCATTCCCGTACTCGCTAATGGGAGTCAACGGGTGCGGAATGAACAGAACGGGCATCCCATGTAGAATGATGGTGGGGTACATATGCCCGGTGAATGGGTGGGGGAGTAGTGTGGAGAAGAGGTGGGGGCGAAAGCGTGGGAAAGGTAAAATGAGGTGGGTGAGGGTGTGTGGTAACGGAGGGAGCGGGGGGTATGGAGGGTATTTGGGGGTTTTCAAGTTGTTTTTGTGGGTGGTGACGAGGGTAAATGGAGATAGGGGGCAAGGAGTAGTCATGTGGGGTGGAGTGGGATAATTGGGTGGATGTGGTGGTGGGGAGTGGGAAGGAGCAAGAATTCGGGGTGGGGGAAGGTGTGGAGAGGGAAAATGGTGGTGTGTTGATATGTTTGGTGGTGGAGGGGGAGCTATAGGGGGTGGTGGTGAATTTTGGGAGGTGAAATTGTTAGGAATGTGGGACGGTAGAAATTTTGGGGTTTGGGGTTCAAGATTGGGGTTAAGATGTGTGTAGGATTCATTTAAAATGGGAAATGTTATCGGAGGCTGAATTTGGGTGGAATTTAACCCTTTGGCATGCCGGATGTCACAAATCATCTCGGCGAGAGTCGGGGAGTGCATTTCCATCATGGCGGGTACCGATTGGATGAAAAATGAAGAGGAATAGTCGGACATGTATCGATTTGCAGTGAGGTTAGCGGCGGACGTGGATGTGGTGGTGGGGAGTGGGAAGGAGCAAGAATTCGGGATGGGCAAAGGTGTGGAGAGGGAAAATGGTGGTGTGTTGATATGTTTGGTGGTGGAGGGGGAGGTATAGGGGGTGGTGGTGAATTTTGGGAGGTGAAATTGTTAGGAATGTGGGACGGTAGAAATTTTAGGGTTTGGGGTTCAAGATTGGGGTTAAGATGTGTGTAGGATTCATTTAAAATGGGAAATGTTACCGGAGGCTGAATTTGGGTGGAATTTGACCCTTTGGCATGCCGGATGTCACAAATCATCTCGGCGAGAGTCGGGGAGTGCATTTCCATCATGGGGGGTACCGATTGGATGCAAAATGAAGAGGAATAGTCGGACATGCATCGATTTGCAGTTAGGTTTAGCGGCGGACCTGTAGTGGCTGCGTTTGACCCTTGAGGGGTTCGTCCGAGGGCGGTGCTGAAGTCCGAACCAGAAGGGGGCAGGGTCGAAGGGAGCCGATCTTGAATCAGGGCTGATTGCCCTTGGAGTTGGGTCGTTCGGCCTTGAATTTGGGTCTGCCTGCTGCGCACGTTATATTCGGTGTGGATTTGTGACATTTCGAAGGTTTTCGAAGCAGGGGAAGGGGCGGTGGGGCCTTTCAATGGCTCGGCTATAATTTTTTGTGGGTTTAAGGGCAGGTTTTAGCTGGAGGGAGTGTTCTTGGCCTTTTTTTTTGCGTTCCGGCTAAGGGGTGGTGGTCGAGGGGTGCCATCTTCGGTGGTGGGTTTTTCTTGGTTGTGGTTGGGGTTAGGGTTTGTGAAATTAGTTTTTTTGGGTGTAAGGGTGTAGAATGGGTTGATTTTGGGAAATTAGGGCCAAGTTTTTGAGGTATTACCGGGACGGTCCGTGGTGGTTGCCGGTGGTGGAATTCGCGCATTAATCTCATTCATTTGGACCTTCAATTGATTGAGGGTTTTCATGATTTGCTCGAAAGGGTTTGATGCGGAGGTGCTCATCTTTCTTGGACCCACCTTGACGTTGTTTACGAGTTTTTATTTTACAACAATAGCAACAACAACAACCGGTGGAGCGACTAGACTCTGATACAAATTGACATAAATGACGTCAAATGGGAGCAAGAAAAGACAATTCTCTCTCAAACTCTCTCTAATCAAATATCTCAATATGGAAGAATGCTTCAAATGAGGCTACAAAAGGGTATTTATAGGAAGGAGGTTGCTTCGCTTCTAAGCTAAGTATCTAATTACAATTATTCCCTTAAGTGCCAATTTACCTTCCTTCCTCTAAATACTAAATGAAAGAAAAAATACAATGAATACTAAAAATAAAAGAAATATTAAAAATGATAAAAGACGATAATAACCCTGATTCCCATTAATTTAACAAGAAAAGTCCTACACGGCTCCAATTCTCCCTTTCTTATAAATGTAGCTCTTACCCCAGGAAAAAGGGGCAAATAATTCCTGTTATGAAGAGAGACGAACCGCATAAATACTTGTTTTATGAGATTATTTTCTTTTTGTTCGGCATTAACTATTTAAGATTATTACTTGTGGGATAATTGTACTTACAATTGGCGCCATATGTGGGAAACGAGTTTTCTCTCCTTAAATCAGTTAAAGCCAACAAACAACCATGTCTCACCCTCACAGTGCACCTCTGCCAGACAATAGCCAAGAATAGGGTGGACTACCAGCCCCCAAAATGAGGTTTGAAATCCACCCCAATAGGAGTCAAGGCGCTTCTCACACGCGTTATTGTCCATAGGAGCAACACCTTGAACAAAGCAACGAGAAGCCTCGTAAAATAGAAATGCTTTAGTTCGATCTATTACTAGTATATTCTTTTATTCCGTACTTGTTATATTCTAGTCAATCAAATAGGTTGAGTTGTTCATATTGAAATGAATCGAGATTGATAAGGAGTGGGTTAATGATGCTCGAACATGTACTTGTTTTGAGTGCTTATTTATTTTCTGTAGGTCTTTATGGATTGAACACGAGTCGAAATATGGTTAGTGCCCTTAAGTGTGTTGAACTTATATTGAATGCGATTAATATTAATTTTGTAACATTTTTTGGTTTTTTTATAGTCGTCAATTAAGAGGAGCCATTTTCTCATGGCTAGTCGATGTGTACGAACAACGGCTCCACCAGCAAGAGGTCACATGCCTCTAAGTGGAGGAAATACATGTCTTCAACGACACCTAGAAAGGATGGAACAAGAGCTTCGCGAAGACAAAACACAAGTGCTGTGGTCGGACACCTTGCCCTCAGGCGAGTAAAACTTGCAGCCGATGAAGGAGAGCACTTCGAGCACGAGCGTCGTTCGATGAGACGAAATTAAGAGGAAGGACATTGTAGATACGATATCCACAATTTTATTAGGAAATATATGGATTAACATTCCGCTAATAATTCACCAAGGAATTAGTTTGGAGGGACCTCATCACCCAAATGCAGTCCCCTTTTTCATGGAAAATTGACGAGCAAGAGTCCCCAAAGAAGTTTGCAACTTCGAGGTTCAAAATTTATAATGGAAAGACCGATCTCATTGACCACGTGCGTCAGTACAGGCAGGTCATAACCCTATGGAATCACAACGACGTCCTTATGTGTCGCATATTCCCCTTAAGCTTGGGGGATATCGTGCAAAAGTGGTTTGAGAGATTGCCTCGTAGGTCGATCAATAATTGCAAGAATCTCACTGAATCCTTCACTGCTCTCTTCATCACCAACAACTCCCATCTGAAGAGAATGGATCTTTTTTTCACTAGGATGAAGAAGCCCCAGAAAACCTTACGGGAATACACTAGACGATATTGAGAGACATAAAACGGGGTTCAGGATAGCTCGAAGTAGGACGTTGTAGCCTCATTGAAGATAGAAATGCCCAACAACTCTATGTTGCATCAGTCCTTCACCAAGGAGGTGGACATCATCGATTACCTCATGTCTCGCATAGAAAAATTCGCCAATGGGGAAGATGTGGTCACTATCACCCAGGGTGACAACGGGCGCACAGAGGTGATCAAAAGCAATGACAGGGAAAATGCCCCCAAAAAGGGGGGCATGAGGCATAACAAAGGATCTAAGAATGGAGACAAGGAAGACCCCGCAAAGTCTTTTTAAGTAATCAACACCGTGTTCAAAGAACCGCTTTACAAGATCCTGAGCAAAATCAAAGACTAATACTTCCTCAAGTGGCCAAGAAGATGGGAGGAGACCCGACCAAAAGAAATAACGCACTTAGATGTGCGTATCACAAGCACAACGTGCATAAAATAGAGAATTGTAAAGCCCTCAAGTCCCATATAGAAGAATTGGCCCAAGCTGAACATCTAAGTGACTATATGGAGAAGAAAGGGGACAAAGTCGCCATCAACGTCGACCAGAAGCCTGATAATGAATTGGGACATGAGTTCACTGTCATCCACGGTGCCTCGAGTCCTAAACAGATCCAAGACAACGCCATTCGGATGGAGCTCAAGAAAGCCACTGCGATAATGAAGGCCTTCCAAATCAACCCTGCTAAGAGTTCGACGGGCAAACGCCGATGCCCGACAAACATTTTTTATAACAAACACATATTCTTCACTGAGGATGACCTGATTGAAGTTAGGACTCCGCTCCGCATCATAATGCACTGGTAATCACCCTCAGGATTGCAAACTGGGACGTGGATACGTTGCTAGTTGATCAGGGAAGCTCCTTTGAAGTTATATATTTGGAACTGTTCAACAAACTTTGGTCGACTTCATTTTCTGCTGGGAAAGGTGATCCCGCCCATTCGAACTAAGAACATCTCGAAGCTGATCAAGTTCTTAATTGTGGACATTGATTCTCCTTACAAAGCTATTCTTGGAAGAGGATGGCTTCATGCTATGCAAGCTATCCCCTCCACTTATTACCTGAAGCTCAATTGCATCGCGGACTGTGGGATAATGGAGATTAGGTAAAACCAGGACATTGCTCGACAATGCTTTACTGTTGCCATTAGGCCCAAACAGGAAAAGAAAAAGGAGAAAGAGATCATTCCCGAGGCATTCAAAGATGGAACCACACTATCTAAATTGCATCTAAAGTATGGCAGATCAGGAATAGAAGAAACAAAGGAGGACCCCACGTGCAGGGTCATGGAACCATTACAAAAGATAATGTTCAATGAGTCTCGGCGAGAGAAGAAATTTCTTATTGGCACTGCACTCATCGATCAAGAAAGGGAAGAGTTGGTTTCCTTGTCGATGGAAAATCAAGATGTATTTACTTGGAAGCCATACGATATGCCCGAGATCAACCTCGAAGTCATGTGCCACCTTCACGTGGACTCGACTTATTTGTCGATCACATAAAAGGCTTGCCGAACCGCCCCGCAAAAAGCAAAGGCCTTGGAAGTAGAGGTAGGAAAACTTTTGGAGGCAAGGTCCATCAAAGAAGTTAATTCACAAAATGGCTCTCGAATCCGGTAGTGGTAAAGAAGAATAATGGAAGTTGCGTAGACTTTACTGACCTCAGTAGAGCTTGTCCTAAAGACAACTTTCCTTTGCCAAAGATTGACCAGTTAGTTGACACTACGACCATTTATGAACGGATGAGTTTCCAAGATGCATACTCAGGATACCACCAAATCCCCTTATTCGACCCTGATCGAGATAAGACCTCGTTCATTGTGACTTTCGGACTGTATTGCTACAAAATTATTGCCGTTGGTCTCGGAAGCTACGTATCAGTGGTTAGTCACCAAAATGTTCAAACAACAGTTGGGAGATGCAATGGAGGTGTACATAGATGACATGCTTGTCAAGAGAAAGTATAAAGCTGACCATCTGCAGGACTTGACAAAGACTTTTGAGATCCTTAGGTATAGGATGAAGCTCAATGCGGTCAAATGCTCTTTTGGGATTCAATCCGATAATTTCCTTGGATACTTAGTTAACAAAAGTTAACATGAATGCTAGCATCTCTAAATCTATTCATCTCTAAATTATTCGAAAGATGTCGACCATTTTTTTAGCTGTTGAAGAAGGAGAAAGGCCTCACCTAGAGAGAGGAATGCTCGAAAGCCCTTGATGAAATCGAATCATACTCAAAACCCAGGACACCCCCTTTACCTTTATTGAGCAGTATCCGATCACGCAGTCAGCTTGGGCTTAATGTGCGAGAAATAAGGGCACCAAGCCGCTATATACTACGCTAAGAAGACGCTCCTCGATGCCGAGCAGCGCTACCTCCCACTTAAGAAACTGTTCTACTCTCTGGTCGTTGCTTTGCAAAAATTGAAGCACTATTTTGAAGTTCATTCAGTCATAGTCATCACCTCTTTCCCGCTCAAAGCAGTCCTCAGGAAGTCGATGAATGTCCAAATATTCGGTTGAACTTGGAAGGTTTGGTATTCACTCTCAACCAAGGACCGCGATCAAAGGTCAAGTACTGGCAAACTTCATTATTGAGTTCGTGGGAACAGGAGATCCCAGCGACAAAGACTTAGCGGTTTGAATAATGGTTCTCTATGTAGACGGTGCCTTTAACTCAATGGGGAAGGAGTGGGGCTTGTACTCATTTCCTCTGTTCTAAAAGGCCCGCCTAGGCTCCGCCTAGGCTTGAGGCTTGAGAGAAACGCATCGCCTACGCCTTATTACGCCTTATTATTGGTAAAAGCCTTAAGGCACACTTTTTTTTTTAAAAACAAAAGATTAGTAGACAAATATTGGTTATGAAGCATGAATATGAGAAAGATGGCTACCAAACATATGGATATATTTTCAAAATTCAAGGTATGTACTATTTTATTATATTACTAGCCTTGGAATAATTAAAATAATAAAAAAAGGAAAAACGCCTTTTGACGCCTAGGCTCCTAAGGCTTGAGGCTTGACCTCTACGCCTCGATCACGCCTCGCGCCTTTTAGAACCTTGCTCATTTCTTTCGAAGAGACTATGATCGAACAAGGGATCAGACCTGGCTTCAAAGCTTCCAATAACGAAGCCGAATATGAACCCCTCATTACTGGGTTGCGAAAAGCCTTCTCTTTGGGCGTGAGTCACCTCGACATATATTGCGACTCAAGGCTAGTGTTTAACCAAGTGACAGGATACTTCAATGCCAAAGACGAGCGAATGTCACCATATCTGCAGGTCGCCCAAGACTTAATTTCCAAGTTCGAAAGGATCCACATTCAACAATTCCCCTCGGGGAAACAATAGTCATGCCCATGCCTTAGCCGCTTTGGGGTCAATAGTGGACTCTGATATTTAGAGAATCATTAAAGTGGAATTCCTCGCTAAGCATAGTTTTGCAAATTCAGTGGTCGCCGAATCGTCCTCGTCATTCAAAGAATTCCTAGTTGGAAAATCGAATAACTGCTTATTTGCAGGAAGATGTCTTACCAACCGACCAGAAGCAAGCCCATCAGGTCGGGACAAAAGCTGCTTGTATTTACCTCTCACCTGAGGGCAAACTTTATATGAGGTTTTTTATGAGCCCTTACCTTCAATGCGTGCACCCAAGTGACATCGACTAAGTCTTATACGGACGGTATTTATGGAAGCCACATAGGAGAAAAATATTTGGCCTTTTAGAGCGATCAAGGAAGGATAATAGTGTCCGTACATGCAGAAAGATGCAGTCTCTTACGTCAGAAGGTGTGAGAAATGTCAGAAGTTCTCTCTTATGCTCCGCCAACCAATGACTTAAGGTCATTAACTAGCCTGTGGTCATTCGCTTAATGGGGTTTGGACATAGAATCGCAAATATCTACTGGTCGTTTCAGACTATTTCACAAAATGGATTGAGGCAGAGCTAGGGCTGTGTTTCGGCCGGATCGGATCGGAAAATGACCCTTTGGAAAAAATTCCGAATTTTTCGGAAATAAAATAATTATTCCGATTTCCATTCTAATTTTTTCGGGAAAAAAAAAATCCGAATTCGGAAAAATTGAAAAAAATCAGAAATTCAAAAAATATACTAAAAATCTAGAAATTTCGGAAATTCCAAAATTTCAAAAAAATAAATATAGAATTTTCGATTACTCGAAATTCTCACTTTAAAGAAATCAAGAAAAAAGTTTAACCCAACATGTAAATACATAAGGATTTAACCATTTTTTTCATTTGTGTAGAGGATAGAGGGACGATCTCCTTTTATAGAGGACTTTTTTGAACCTCTCTTCATCTCCTAGCCGATGTGGGACACATGAGAATGTTTAAAAAAATTGGAAAAAATAGGAAATCGGAAAATATTTTGGAAAATTCGGAAAAATCGGATCGACATAGTTTCTGAAAAATGAAAAAATCAGAAATTCAGAATTATTTCCGATTTTTTATCCGATTTTTTTCGGAAAAATAGAAAATTGGAAATCAGAAAACCCTATATACGTTCCAAAATCGGAAAATATCGGATCGGATATCGGAAAAATCAGAATGTTCGAAAAATAAACACAGCCCTAGGTAGAGCCATTAGCGAATATTAGAGATACTGATATGATCAAATTCATTTGAAGGAACATCGTGACTTATTTTGCTGTATGAAGAACGATTATCACAGATAATGGAACGCAATTCGAAAGCGGGCCATTCCAAAGCTTCTGTGACCACAACATTAAGCACCATTTCAGATCGGTAACCTACTCTTAAAGCAATGGGCAGGCCGAGACAAGAAAATGCTCAATGACAAGAAGAAAAGAATGGAGAAGGCAAAAGGTGCTTGGGTGGAAGAACTTCCCCACATCATTTGGACATTACCGAACCACGCCCATAAGATCAACGGGGAAAACATCCTTTGCTTTAGCCTATGGAATGGAAGTTATTATCCCTTTAGAAGCTGGCTTGTCGACCATGAAGACCGCAGTTGCCGATCAAGACTTGAATGGAGAAATATAAGGACAGAACTTGACCTAGTCGAAGAACGAACGGAACAAGCCTTAATCAAGTTAGCTTTTACCGACCACGGTTGGTCAAGCAATACAACAAAGGCGTCAACCCAAGAAATTCGTTCTCGAAAAGTGCTCGATAACGCCAAAAAGCCTTTGGATGACATGTTATGCCCCAACTGGGAAGGACCATTCAAAATCATTAGAGATGATCTGCAACGAGCCTACCGTTTGAAAACAATGGACGGCTGGGAGATCCTAAGGGCTCGGAATACGACTAATCCTAGGAAATTTTATTTCTAGCAAGTTTGTTTCTCACAAATTTCAGCTTTTTGCTTATGTTTCTCGGAATAATACAGATTCATTAAAGTGCAAGTTCAATTAGTACAATTAACATCATTATTGTTCCATTATTTTTCCTAAATGGTAAATCAATTTTTTTATAGATCATCATTATATCCGACCATTACATCTGATCACATATTGGTCATCGACATGAATGCCTTAGAATCACATGAATGCCTTAATATGATTACACTTGATCAGAATGTCCAGGTTAAATGGTTTCGTAATGAAAAACTCGAAAGCATCAAGAATTGCCCAGGCAAGCAAATACCTAAGGGGGATCCTTTGGCACTCGGCTGAAAATCCTGAAGAGGTGGATGACCCTACGATCAGGTGCATTTTCGCCAAAGTTTGCTATAGGCCTAAGATTGTGTGATGACACAATCCGAAAGGTAAGACAAATAATAAAAACATGCTTGGCATAAGAAATGGGAAAAATGTGAAGTGTGGAATTTTACAAAGTAATCATTTTACAACAAAGATTATACATTAACTGAATTACAACATACAGTCCTACGCATAATGATCACCCTCGATGAGCTATCATCTCAGCAACCGCGACCGTTCGTTTGTCATCAAGATCTGGCCTAAACTCGTCGTCACTGTCATGAGCTGACAAATAATCTTTCACCAGTTGAAGGGGAACGATGTCGAGAGGAATCCAGCTCTCGTCACCCCAAAATGGAGGATGACTGTAAGCAGGGCACTCCACTTGGTACTAGTACCAAAGCTCGGAGTCTTTTTTGGAACCTTCATAACAGCTAGGGCGTTCAACCAACCATGCTTGTACACCACTTGCTTGGCTTCATCCAGTCTAAGAGGGGCGTCCATCCATTTGTCATCATAAGCAGAAGCCCAAACTACGCGAGGGCCCTCCCTAAAGAGGTATTTCAACTTCATTATGTCACAACCAAGGCCCAGTTTGATCGCCCCGTCTTTCCTTACATCCTCCTCAGCTCTTCCGTCCTGTAGTGAGATATTTTCGTTCTGCAAAAGCAAAAGCTCCGCAACGTCCCTGACATCTTTAGCATCACTCTTCAAGAGAGACAAACGAGACTGCTCATTAAAAGTACTTGTAATGTTTTGGAGAGCTCGCCGAACAAAGATGAAAGTGCCGTGAGCTTGACTACTAGCTTCCCGACCAAGTACTATATACAGATCATCAATATCTGAAAGAGGTGGGTGCTTTTATATTTCAGGCTACAAGAATAAAAAGAAAACCATTCCGGAACAAAAATATGTGATTTCAAACTCTGGAAATTTTCCATTGCATTAAACGTTGGGCAAGTCTTTACAAACATTTAAAAGCATGAGAGTAAAAAGGTTTTTAAGCTAAGCTAATCCTAACTAGCTTTGACCCTCTTTTTCCTGCACATGCTCTTGAGGATTTGGAGTTTTGCCCTGGTCGGCGCCCGTCGTTTATCGATCTGCAGCAGCCTCTGCCTAAATACTAACCAAAAGAAAATACTATGCCTTATCAAAATAAAAGAAAATAACAAAAATACTATAAAATCCTAAAAATGATGAAAATATCCTCAATATTCTTCATATACATCACTTTGTTATCTTTCTGGTACATTTGGAGTTCTCGAATATAAAATTTAGTTCTTTACGGTTGAGTCGGACTTGACATTTGACTAAAAGTATCAAATATTAAGGATCCTTTTGATTGAATTGATGTCGTTTTCATGGAAAATATTAAGTATAGTTACTTTTGTGGTGCTTTATTTCTCTGTTCTAAAAGGCCCGCCTAGGCTCCGCCTAGGCCCGCCTAGGCTTGAGGCTTGAGATAAACGCATCGCCTACGCCTTATTACGCCTTATTACCCCCTATTCTTAGTAAAAGGCTTAAGTCACACTTTTTTTAAACAAAACAAAGGATTAGTTGACAAATATTGGTTATGGAGCATGAATGTGAGAAAGATGGCTACCAAACATATGGATATATTTCCAAAATTCAAGGTATGTACTATTTTATTATATTACTAGCCTTGGAATAATTAAAATAATAAAAAAAGGGCAAACGCCTTTTTACGCCTAGGCTTCGCCTAGGCGCGCCTAGGCTCCTAAGGCTTGAGGCTTGACCTCTACGCCTCGACCACGCCTCGCGCCTTTTAGAACCTTGCTTTATTTCAACTACATCGATTTTCATGAAAAACTCCAAAAATAAAAAGCTCAAGCCACTTTCATATTTTTCACTCATTTTCCAACTTCTCATAAATTTAAACTCTCTTTCTATCATTTTTCAACTTTTTAATCAAATACACCCTAAAGGAAATAGTTATTGTACTACCAATGTCTAGTTCTACCATAGCAAATTCAACAAAAATATTGCTATAACTCCTTAAATTTTACACACAGAAAATCTCAAATACCCTAATAAAGGCCCTTTCCAAAAAGAAAAACCATTTAAAGAGTGTAAAAACCAATATGAAGCAACATGCACAGGTATTTGAATGTTTTTTATTCGAGTTTTCTATGCTGACACTGTTTATTGACACGGGATTCTTAAATTTATTGCTACAACTCAAAAAATTTCAAGTAACTGTTTTTCACTAGATTTTTTTTTAAAAGTGAGTGGTACTACCGGACTAGGACGGGGGATAATTCAATCTTGCGAGTTTGGACACCTCAGGGATGAGTCTAAAAAGAAATTTTAACTATAAAACCATAATTACTACTTCACCTGAAAGTTCTTTGGGAGAGGTAAAAAGGAAGTGAAAATCATTTTTTACTTTATTAACAGTTTTTACTGGTTATACTTTTGGAATCTGTTTTTAAGATGAATAGTGTTTTTAAATTATTATACCATTGTAATGAGCTCATACTTCCACTATATTGCAATTCTTACCTTGAAGTTAGGTCAAATTAACTCTAATCATGTGAATTGAGTGTGTTTATGTGGGTATTATTTGTCTCCGCCGTTAAATTTTCGTTTCAGTTGGGAGGCGATTGTTTAATTTGGAATGTATATGAATCAAACATTCAAATATATGTTTTTAGAATAATATATGATTTTCAGGCTATATGACTGTAGCCCCATAATATTTAAAAAATAATAACAATTTGACACCTCTAAACTACAAAAATATGCAATACCCTTAAAATAACTACAAAATATAATGCCTCTAAATTCTTAATCGATTCAGATTGGAACTTAAGAGGGAAAAACAAACAACACTTCATTCTAACGCTCATATTGTTGCATCAACAGGTATCACAGTCAAGCACATCAAGACCGGCGAAGGCGTCCACGTTTCACGACGAGTGGTCGCGATTTTCCTTATGATGACAATGGCGGATTTCAGTGATCAACTCTTCAATTTTCAAGACATGCTGTTCGATAACACAAACGGCCGTCTTGAGTTCTCCGGTAACAGTTTTGCAAACGGCTTGTGGCCCGGGGACGGAAAACCAGGTCTATGGTTAAACTCGATATCGAGAATGGGCGCAATTTACTCTCTAATAGTAAGAGAAGAAGAGATATTTATAGAGGAGATGAAAAAAAGTGGTCAATACGACGCGTTGCGTGATAGAGACGAAGATATTGAGCTTGCTATACCACCAGTTTTTGAGAATTGTACTAAAGTTTTGTATGCAGATGATCAAATTGCCGCCAGGGAGTTGTATTGGGAAGGTGTTTGTGATTTCTCTAAGAGAGGGTTAGAGGGAGCTGAGGAAGTGTTGAAAAAATGTGTTGAGAAAAACCCATTTGTTGGGGAGCCTCATATTGTGTTGAGCCAGATTTGTTTGAGCAAAGGGAGATTTGAAGAGGCTGAGAAAGAAGCTGAGCAAGGGCTAAGGCTAATGTTGGAGTGGGGGAGCCCTTGGGACAAGAGGATGTCATGGGAAGGTTGGATTGCTTGGGCCAGGGTTTTGCTGATGAAGTCAAAAGAGAGGTCATGGCCACAAACTTCTTGGGGCATCCTCAACTTGGGTCTTGTGAGGTAAAAATATCGGTTTAATCTAAGCTCATGTGAACTTTGGGGTCATCTAATTTTATACTTTCGACATATTTGGGACATAAATTTAGTGATAAGTGGGTAATGTAGTGTGCGAGTTTATTGGTTAACACTGGATTATATGGTTCTCACAATTTAACTACTACCCATACATGTTCGTATGATCCTCGTCATAATGTCGGTCAAATTGTATTTACCATAGTGGATTGGTGTAAAATTACTCAAAACTTTTCTTTGTGAAATCGACCCAAGTAATAATGCTGTTATTACTTCAGACTCTGCCAAATGTTATTGGTAACATCAATATTGATTTTATCGGTACCTTTGTTATTTGTATACCTTTGAAATATTCCTTGAATATTTCGTTGATGTCTATATATAATAAAACTAGATATAACCCGTGACGATGACATGGTACTTAATTCAATCTGCTGTTTTTGTTGCTCACACACAAGTGGAATGTGTATATAACACGCTCTGTGTGTTAGCCCGACAGCGTACAAGGTTTTGATTAAAACTTGTGTGACACCTATGGTACACTTGGTCATCACAACTACATGTTGCATTGAACATAAAGCACGTCTAGTAAGTTTACTGTCAAAAACAGCGACTCCTGCCTACCATAATACCCAGACCTAAGTGGGCTTAAAATACAATTCCCATGTAAATAGTATATGTAAAAAATTTAAAATTCACATTTGAAGTACCATAACAAAGAAACATGAAATAATATTTGAAATTCTTTTTAACGGCACTGGTAAAATCATCTACAAAATTGAATAAAGCACGGATGAGAGTTGATACAAAATGAACAACGAAACTTTTAACGTAAAATGCATTTACAATTTTCAGTATCTATTTGTTCAGATTATGGAGAACTAAATATCACTTGGTGGTTTTAAAATAAAGTGAATAGTTTGCCCTTTTCAAAGACCACAACATTCGTGGTTGATAATGGGACATGCGTTTTCTTCCAATTACTACATACTACTTAGATATGATTGTGCATTGTGTTTAAAAGTTAATACTGTGGCCTGAAGGAGAAATTAAATGGGTGTCTTTAACTGCAACCGAAACATTTTATTTCTCAATTCAAGTGACCTCACATTGTCTTTTTCAAAACAACTTATTCTTACATTCCTTTAGGTCTGTCAATCGGTCTCGATGAACCGGGCTTGGGGTTGTTCAGGCTTAGTCCGAATTGGAAAACCTTGGTTGAAGTCCGAGCTCGGCCCAAATAAGCTTGAGGTCCCTTGATTCAAGCTCGGCTCACAAAATATAGCTGAATTGGATTCAACGAATACACATTTTAATTTTTTAATTCATGTAATAATTTTGTAGGAAACCGACATCCTCTTTTTTATAATCATTATTCAAGAAATTCCACATCATCCTTCTTGAAACATAAAAAATAAAGTCAAAACAGTGACCCATGTAGATATTCTCTTATAAGTAATCATTTACAACGATAAACAAACAAGAAAAAGCTAATACTAAAAAGTATCTTCATGTATGCATTAAAACATAAAAATGCATTACATTAAAACATAAAATTGCATTAACAAAGAATGACTAAAGCAAAAAAACAAATCCACCCAAACAAGAAGTTCAAGCAACTAACTTAAGAATTCAGAGTTAAGAATTTAATGTTAAAAAAATGTCTTGGGGATGGATTGGGTTTGGTCTTCCCGGTACTGTTAAAATAATGCTTGGCCAGCGGAAGCCACGAACCGCAAATGGGGATTAGTCGAGGTGCGCGCAAGCTGACCCGACACCTCATGGTATGCTACCAAAAAAAAAATATATATTAAAAACAAATTTTTGTATACTTAATTACTTATATATTATTATTTTCAAGATATTTACATATGATATATACTAAAATAATTAAATAACAAATTAAATATTTTTTATGTATATTATTTCGGGTCGAGCCTACTTCGGGCTTGAAAGTGCTTTGCTCAAGCTCTACCTGAATTGAACTTGGGCTTAACTTTTTGGCTCAAACTTGGGTCGCCTCAAAGTCAATTAATATTCAGATTGAACTTAGCGGGATTCGGGCTTGCTTGGCCCAATCGAGAGGCCTACATTTCTTGTTTATGTTCTACTATAACACATTTTTTTAAAACTTATTCTTGCAACGCACAATATATTTATGAAGCAATAGTAAATTTGACTCTTGCAGCCGAGTCCCGTGGGAATCAAATTCAAGCTATTTACGGAATTGATGTTATTTCAAAACGAAATAAAAATTCTTGAAGAGCATCATGTTAATGTGACTAATTAATATAATATAAGGGCCATACGACGAAAAGTCCATCGACTTTCTAATAATTAACGTTTAGTCCAAGTTTTTTAATGAATTACTTATGTGGCTCCTAAAGTATACACATAATTTCTACTGAGCCCTTAAAGTATTTTTTGTTCTTATTAAGTCCCTTAAGTATCTATATGATTTCAATTTGGCCATTCCATCAATTTTGGCTGATAACGGAATAAATGGTAAAAAAAAAGTGTATTGTGTACATAAATATTAGAATAACCCTTAAGATGATATTTTGTGCCTAAGATGACTAGTTAATCCTTAAAATAATGTTTGTGCCCATAAATAATCATGAGAATAATATTCGTGATATGTTTTGTACATGATAATTAAATAATTCTAAACAATGGTATGTGGTGGGGTAATAAAAATTACGGGATAAAAGTTGAAATAGTTAGATTATTAATTAACGTATTAAAGTGTAAATAAATTGTTTCCCTTGATATTGTATCGGATAATAAAATATAATACCTAGGAAATGAGTACTTTGGGAAAAAATGAGATTTTTTTTACTAAGGTTGATTAAAATATTGAGGGTTAATTATACTTGCTACCCCCTGAACTTTATCCCCTTTTACTTTACCACCCCAAGCTTTCTACACCTAACTCCCTGAACTTCCAACACGAATTTAAGTAACCCCCTACCGTTAACACCATTAATTTTTGGATAGAAAAAGGGTTATGTACCATTTTAAAAGGGTATTTTGGTATTTAACCTCGTATGTTTAAAAAAAAAATCTCTCTCTCTTTCTCTCTCTCTTACGACCATACTGACCCCCCCCCCTCGGACCCCTTCCATGGATGTTGCCCCTCTCCACCATCCCTCTGTCTCGTCTTTGTCTTCATCTCTCATTTTTCTTACACACACGAAATCGGCGACCCAAGTTCTGAGATGTTAAGTTAGGAGTTCTGTTCAGACGTATTTGGTTTCACACTTTCGGATTTTTTTGGATATTTGTTCGTTTGAGGCAGTCCTTCCTTATTTTTTTGGACATTTATGGATTGAAATTGGCGGCCTAAGATCTTATCTGAAATTTTTTAGGGAGATTTGTTGGTTTTCATTTATCTTAGATTTGTCATTTTTTTTTATTTTCCAATGTTTTTCTGTATTTTTAAATTGCTCAAGTATATTTTTTTTTCAAATGTTTTAAATATGGAATGGTTTTACGAGATGTGGTTGTTGCTGGAGTTTTTTTTGCCGTCTAAGTTTTTTTTCTTTTGCTTTTTATTGTTGCCAGAGTATTTTTTTTTCTCCTTTTTATTACTGCTAGAGGTTTGGCCGATGGAGGTTTTCGTGATGGATTGGCCGTAGATTTTGGTTTTGGCGATGGATTGGATGGGTTTTTGTGTCAAATATTTTAAAATTATATTTGTCAAAAAATTAAAATAAATAAAAAATTCATGTTTTAGAGAAAAGTTTTTTTTCAATTAGTTGTCTCAAATGTTTTTAATTTTAATTTTATTTGTCATTTCTAGATTTTTTTTTCACTTTTGCCTCCTTTTCAGAATTGTTTTTAGTATTTTTCAACTTTGTTCCACATTTTAAGTATTTTTAAATATAGTTTTATCAAATGTTTTTATTTATTTTTTTCCTTTATAGATTTTTTCCATTTTTCCTGTATTTAAGAATCCCCAGTTTTTATGTATATTTGGATTTTTTTAACATTTTATGTAAAATATTTTATATATTTTTGCAAATTTCAATTTTTTTATGATTTTTTTTTAAAATTTCCATATGTTTAAAAAAAATCCAGCATTTTCCAGGTTTTTTAAATAGATTTTTTTAGTATCTTCCTAAGATCTATTTTTCAATTGCAAATATGTTTTTTAATAGGAAATTTGTTTTTTTATCGATTAGAATTATTTTTATTGGAAATATATTTTTTCTAATCTGAAAAAATATTTTAAATATTTTTTAGATTTTTAAATATTTTTAAATGAATTATTTTGTAATTTTCATATATTTAGAGTTTATATTGGTTTGGACCAAAATACCCTAAAAATGATCATGTGGAGTGTACATGACTAAACTTTTTGTCTAAAAAATCAATGGTGTTAACGACAGAGGGTTACTTAAAGTCATTTTGAAAGTTTAGGGGGTTAAGTAAATAAACTGAAAGTTCGTGTGAAAGGGGGACACGAGTAAAGTTCGCGGGGGGGGGGGGGGGGGGGGGGGGGGGGGCGCTGTAAGGACATATTTTTAATAAGTCCGTCACAATTAATTATGTCGTATACCGCTACAAGTCGTCGAAGAATTGTGAAGATTACATCTACAAAAGACGGATCTGAATTACCAGTTGCCTTCAACATTCAAGCCCAACAATATGAACTTTGGTAAGATATTGTTTTAAAGTTTCATTTACATTTCATATTAAGAGTGTTGGGATATTTTTAAAAGGTTTTAAAAAGATTTTATATAAAAATGTTTTTTTAAAAGAGGTTTTATAACTGTTTGTGAAAAACTGCCTCAACAGTAAACGTACCTCGGTTTCGACGCCAAAGTCGTTCAAGCGAGATATTAATCCCGTTCGAACGACAATGGGAAGTCGCGCTTAATCGTTCGAACGACACGCGATCTCGTTCGCGCGAGATGTCATTCTCGTTCGGGCGAGATAACTTTTAGGCTGACACGCTGCTGTAATGCTTATCCTTTGACCAACTCAGATTTTGTATAAAAAGGGGTCTTGGCAGCCTAGAAAAACGTGGAGAACAGTTTCAACTTTTAAGAGTTTTATTTTTTTGAAACTTTTGTGTATCTGCCTAGATTTAATTCAATACGTTTTGGCAGAAAGTTTTTCTCCAACAAGTTTAAGGGTTCAAATGTTTTGTTTTTAATTCACAAAATCCCAATTACTTTTATGTGAATTGTTTTGTGGAACCCAAGAACATATTTTGTTTTTGTTCATACTTTGTGGGGAGATCTCTACAACCGACAGTTGCGTGCTATTGTGGAGGAAGTCCTTATAAAGTTCACATCTTGTGGAGAAGTCGTTTTCTTCTTCATTGCTGCCCTCCTGAAAAGGGAAAGTTTCAGTCGACGACATCAGAACCGACACCTGCAGGTATTTCTGTGTCAATATTTCTAGCTGTTGCTTTGGAGGTTTGACGAAGACACCGTGCGTTACACTTGTGGGCGATTATCAGGTTGTATGTAAGTCAATGGTCTTGTGAATTCTTCAAAGTTCTAGAAATAAAAGGTTTTGCCCCTTTGGGGGATTTTTCCTGAATATTTGTGTCACATGCTTTATTTATTTATGGGTTGACACACGCACTTTTAGATGCATGTTTAGGGGCTGGATTAATTTGGTTTAAAAAATAGACTCTAATTAAATAAGTGTGCCGAATTGAAAAGTTGCGAATAAATTTAATCAGTTATCACACAATCACGTTTTCTCAAATTAGTATCAGAGCTTTTTTAAGCGATCACCACTTTTCAAATTGGTATCAGAGCAGGTTGCGCTAATTTATCGCGTATTCCTATTTTTCGCAAAATCGTGTGATATTGATTTTTTGAAAAAATCAGTTTTTGTGAAAAATCGCAATTTTTTCAATGGAGCATTTATCTAATCGGATGCCCCCTTTTGATGACATGAGTCAGAATTTTGATGATATAAATCGTTTGAATTTGACGTTTGCAAAACGAATTAAAGTTTTGGAAAAAGAAAATTCTTAGAGAAAGAATTGGAGGACCTTAAAAATTCGATGGTTTGTGGTTGTGTCAAAGAGGATAAAAATATTTTAGTCAATGAGTTTGTGGCAAGTGAAAAGACTCTTAGGAAAAAGTTTGCTTTAATTGAGGGAGAGAGAGATACGCTTTTTGGAATTATTGAAAACTTGAAAAAGGCGTCCCTTAATTTGGAAGAGTCTAATTCTTTGCTTGAGTAAAAAATTTTGAAGTTAAAAAATGATTTGACAGACTCAAATAGGTTTGATAGTGATGGTAGTGGCTCATCTTGTTCTCATGCTTTTAATGCTGAAGCCAAAACCATTATTTGTTTTAGAGGGTCAACTAATTCCAAGGATGTTAGAAAAGGTTATCCCATAGGTGTCGTTCCACCCATTTACACATGTTCATATTGTGGTAGGAAAGGTCACCTTAGGGGATTTTGTTTTGATCTTGGAAAATGTCCTAGGAAGTTTATGTCTAGTGTTCCCGTGATTCTCAAAGCCCCCGCATGACGTTTCACATCTATTTGGGTTAGGAAATCACTTTTAGAGGCACTAGATTTTAGACAAGTTGATTCTCGTTTGCTTGCACATGGTTCTTCTCTTGCCATATTATATAGATGATTGTGTTTGCATGTTTGTCATACGCTAGTTATGCTTTTTGATATATTTTTGCTAGCGTTGTGACATGTACTTTTTGTATATATTTGTTTTAAAAAAAAAGATTTTTTTTTTGTTTATACCGTTTATGGATGGACACTTAGGATGACCGAGTCGCAACATCATTCCATTCTTCATGTGACTATTTGATAGTGTTTTGAGGCAATAGGTCAATTCATCCTTGTGCTTTATAATGTTTGGAGTCATTAAGATGTAATTAAGTGTTACTTCTTACATGTTTGACTCATGTTTCCTTTATTGCACACATGCACGGATTTGTTTGATTATTGTGCTTGTCTTATCACATGTTGGTTGGGTTTTTTTCACTTAAATCCTGTCTTTAAAACGAATCAAGCGTGATAAATTTTGATAAGGAAATTATGCATATAAAAATCGTTTTGTGAGTTTGTGTGCTTTGTTTGAACGGGGAAGGGCTGCGAAAGGTTCATTTTGCCTTTGCGAATACTAAGCCACCGTTAAATTGGACCTAAAAAATGGAGGAATTTTATTATCCGGTGTCCAAAGAGGTTTAAAAGAGCCCGAAAAAATTTAAAGGCAATAAAAAGAAATTTATGCCAATTATGGGTCATTTAGGTTTTTGCACCAATTCTCCAAAATTTGAGAATTTAGATTACCTCTAAAAAGAAAATATATATGAAGGAGTTTGGTTAGAGATTTTAAACGGGTTTGTACGTCCTTGAAAATCTTGAAAAAGCGCTAAATAGTTTTGGACGTTATTGGTGTGGAAATCATTTGACTTTGATATGTTGATTTGTATAAGACGATGTCATTTAAATTCAACAAAATTTTACACATAAGGATTCTTTTGATATTCATTCGTTAGGGGTACATGTATGCATCATGCACATATAATTGATTGAGTTTATTTACCTATCGAATGTGTTAACACCCATTCATTCCATTTCCATGAGTTGGTTGTTTTAGTTTAAATCCATGGTGTGATTTTTAGTATCTTATTTTTGTATGAAAAATTTAAAATCCAAAAATAGTTTGTGAAATTTTTGGGGACATACCTTTGCATGCGCATAGTTTGATCCATGTTTGCTATGCATTTTTATGTGAAACCCCATGTTTTGATTATTTCTTCTTATCTGTCTATTTGGGACATCATAAAAAGGGGGAGAAAGAATTATCATGTTATGGAGGAGTTTTTGCATTTTGGGGGAGATTTGATTATTAATGCTTTATTCCTATTGTTGATGTAAAAAATTAGATCGCTCTAATTATTCAATCACAGATAAATAAAATGAGACAAAAATTTTTAAAGTGGTTCAGCCTTATAAGAATGGCCTACGTCCACTGTTATGTTATTGCTGAGTGTTTGGGAATTCTCGATTTCAAGGTTCTATCAAGAAATTCCGGTCCCTTTGAATGAGGGTGATACCAGGTATTTATAGCCCTTAGGTTGTACATGAAAGGGTTGATACATTAAATGATATACATATGAAAGGGTGATACATTTAATGCAGCGTGTGCGTCAAGATGATAAACATTCAATGAATAGTTGAACTGTTGATATTCTGGCAATTAATACTACGGACGAGATGCAGTTCGGACCGCCTTAGTTGCTCGTTGCTCAGGAGTGGTCTCCTCTCTACCAGCTGGTGGTGTTGGTGTTCCAACCATCATTCCTCCGAGCTCTGCAATGAGCTCGGTAAAAACTTAGATCATACCCGAGGTCCAAGGAATTGATGAAAAGATTTCTAGGGATATGCTGACATCCCTAGCTACTCGTCATCTTGCTTCGGTAAATTTCTCACACTCTGAATTTCCTTTATGTCTTTGAATGCTTGTATTTTTGCATTGACCTGTCACTTTTTCCTTTGTTTAGATGGTGAATTGTTTTAACAACATCGTGAAGAAAGACGAAGCTATTAAAGCTTCCAGCTCCTCGTCGGGGGTGGAGGATGCTCTGCTGGGTTTGACCCAATCCTTGAAGGAATCTCGTCAACAGTATAGTGAGGACAAAGCTGTTTGGGAGAAAAAGTTGTCAATAGTTGAAGCTGAGAAGGTGAAGTTGGCTGAGATCTCCAAGAGTTTGGAGAACAAGGTGAAAAGTTTGGAGATTGAGCATCAAAAATATGACGACAAGCTCAAGAACTTTGGAAAGCTTGAAGATAAGCTGAAGAAGGCAGAGGAAGAGTTGTCCGCCCTGCGAGATATCAAGGGCCAAAAAGAAGAATTGGATGCGAAGCTCTCCTCGGAGAAACTGAAAAGAAAGCTCGCAGTTAAAAAATCCTTCAGCGCTGGCTGGGATAAAGGATGGGACAAGGGGATTATTGCGATGACATCCAAAGTTCAATACGGGAAGTTGAAATACTTCCGAGATGGCTGCGTAGCTGCCCTGCAGGAATTGAAGATCAAGGACGACTCTGGGCTATTCCAGCTACACCTCCTTGGTCCTCCTCCACCAATTGTGGAAGAAGAAGAAGAAGATGAGCCTATCTCTGATGAATCTTCCATGGCCATAGGTGATCAAGTCCCTGCATCTCTATCTTCTGCCAACGAGGACATTTCTTCCATGCCTCCTCCTCCTGAAAAAATTTCAACTCCTGCTGATCAAGTCGTTGTTACCACCGAGCAACCAAGCTCCTCGTCCCAGCCTCCCGAGAAAATCTTGGGAGACAAGGAAAAGGTGTGAAGTTGTTCGATATCATTTCTATCTTTCATTATTTGTAATCAAACAATGTAATCCTTTTGTGATCTAATAAAATACATCTTTGTTCATCTCTGTTGTTGATGATTTGTTTTTGTTGATTGTTGTCTTTTTCTCATCCTTAGTTTGTGGCTAGAATGGAACTGATATCTGCACATGATACAAAGCTGATGCAGCAATGTCATGAGTATTATAAAGCTGGTCATACAAATTTGAGTGTATCAGAAATTGCTGACATCCTTGGCCATGATGCCTCAGAACAAGAAATTGAGGCTTATCGGTACTTGAAAGATTTGCTCGACCGAGCTGTGGCCAACAGTGTGGCCTATTATGAATTGATCAAGGAACTTCATTGTACCTTAGAAGATCTACAACATCAACACAATGAATCAACTGCTTTGCTGCACAAGGAGTATGAAAATAGATATCAGCAGCTTTCTTCTGAAACAGGCCATAAAAAGATCCTTGCTGGATACGATGTTAGGGAAAGAACTCTAAAAGGTGAAGTTGAGGCCTGCAGGCAGATTGCTGAGTTGCTGGAACAAGAGAACAATAATTTGCAGAAAAAGTTGGCACAGTATGAATCTGCAGCGTCATCTTCCACTGCTTTAGTACCAGTTACCGATGAAGGTTTCTCGTTCTTAGAGGTTGAGAATGCCAAATTAAGGCAAGAACTGGATAACTTAAGAAAATCTGTTATTCCTGTGACTGCTCGGGGACGAGGAAGAGGGTCTCGGGGGCGAGGAAGAGTTGTTCAAAATGTTGTCGAGGAGCAAAATTCTCCACCTGCTCGGAGTCGATCAAGAGTTCTTAGTCGTAATGTTGAAGAAGCTCGTACTCAGTCGACGTTGGAAACTCAAGCATTCCAATTGAATGCAAAAGACCGGGCTTTGTCTGAAATGTCCAAGAAAAATCTGTCTTTGGAAGATCAACTTACTGCAACGAAGTCTGCTTTGAATGATAAAGATGTTTTTGCCAGGAACCTTCACGAGCAACTAGAGAGAATAACTTTCCAATTTCATAAACAACCTCGTGAGTTTTGGATGGCAAGCTACAATGAAGCCCTTTGTCACTTGGATGCTCGTCTTGAAAGTGCCAATAATGAAGGTTATAAACAAGGATGGTTGAACGCCCTGGGTGTGTTAAAGCTAGAGCAGGGCCATTTCTTATGGGATTATCATGCTCCTGGGCTGCTAGACTTGCCTGTACCACCTTATAAACTAGACATGGAGTGGATCCCAGCTCGTGCCATTCCTCGGAGCTTGATTTCAAAATACCTTGGTGACTACAATCTTCATTCCCAAATCGACGTATCTCGTCCAGAGCATCTCTTGGATACACCTTCTGTGATGAACGTCAGAATGCTCAGAGATCTTAACTTCATCAATTCTCCTCTTTGTCTGGAGGATCCTCCTGCTGGCGAGGAGCCTGTTTCAAAAGCTAAGGGAAAGAAACCAATAGAATAGGTTTTTCAATGTAACAGTTAGCACATATATGTAGCTTGTAATTCATTTTGACCTTAATGAGAGAATTTCATTTATGTTTGGAAATTTGTATTGCTATTGTTTTGTGTTTATCAAACACTTTTATATTTGTGCATATGTATCTATTAAAAAGATAACAATAGTGTTGTTCATCGACCAACTTAATAAAAAGTTACAAGTATCAAGGTTGTTCAATCACTTAATAATAAAGTAATGAGTATAATTTATCCTCGTCAACCAACTATAGTTAGTGGGTTTTGATCACCGACCAACTATATTTGGTTCAGTTTGGAATTTTTGTATTTTCTGGAATGATTTTGCCTTCTGACCAACATAAATTGGCATATTTTGTTTCTTAACCAGCCAAAATTGGCATTTTTGAGACTGTTGTTCTTGCCCTTTTACCAACCGGAGTAGGTCATGGGTTTGAACTATCGGGTTCTTTCGAACTATCTTGTCCACTAGTTATTTTACCAACCGAAGTTGATCACGCCAGTGCACGCCTCCTAACCAAAGGAGTATAGTTTGTTCTCGCCCTTTTACCAACCGGAGTTGGTCGTGGGTCTGAACTATCTTGTTCTTTCGAACTATCTTGTCCACTAGTTATTTTACCAACCGAAGTTTATCACACCAGTGTACGCCTCCTAACCAAAGGAGTATAGTTTGTTCTCGCCCTGGAATGATTTTGCCTTCCGACCAACATAAATTGGCATATTTTGTTTCTTAACCAGCCAAAATTGGCATTTTTGAGACTGTTGTTCTTGCCCTTTTACCAACTGGAGTAGGTCATGGGTTTGAACTATCGGGTTCTTTCGAACTATCTTGTCCACTAGTTATTTTACCAACCGAAGTTGATCACGCCAGTGCACGCCTCCTAACCAAAGGAGTATAGTTTGTTCTCGCCCTTTTACCAACCGGAGTTGGTCGTGGGTCTGAACTATCTTGTTCTTTCGAACTATCTTGTCCACTAGTTATTTTACCAACTGAAGTTGATCACTCCAGTGTACGCCTCCTAACCAAAGGAGTATAGTTTGTTCTCGCCCTTTTACAAACCGGAGTAGGTCATGGGTTTGAACTATCGGGTTCTTTCAAACTATCTTGTCCACTAGTTATTTTACCAACCGAAGTTGATCACGCCAGTGTACGCCTCCTAACCAAAGGAGTATAGTTTGTTCTCGCCCTTTTACCAATCGGAGTTGGTCGTGGGTCTGAACTATCGTCTTCTTCTTGCTGTCAAACAGCGTAGTGTACAACACTAGTATTCCCCGAAAAACTTTCGAACAAAGGAGAGAAAAATGGTGAGAAACATCATCGTTTTATTCATATTGATGGAACTGTTGTACATTTTACACCATTGATAATACTTGCGAAGGTGTTCAGCATTCCAAGCATTCTTGAATTCTTCTCCTTCTAGAGTTGCTATTCGGTAAGTTCCTGGTCGAACAACTTCTGTAACTCGGTAAGGCCCATGCCAGTTTGCCTCCAATTTATTGTGCTTCTGGATTACCTTCTTTAGCACATAATCTCCTTCCTTTAAATCGCATTTCCTCACCCTTTTGTTGTAGAAAAGAGCTGTTCGTTGTTGATAAGCAACATTCCTAATGGCTGCCTCTTCTCTGACCTCCTCGAGCATATCCAAATCCAGTCTTCTCATCAAGTCACTGACAGGAGAATTGAAATTCAATACTCTATGCGTTGGAAGACCCAACTCGGTAGGTATTACAGCCTCACTTCCAAATGCCAGCATATATGGTGATTCTCCAGTCGCTGCTCGGGGAGTTGTTCGGTAAGCCCACAATACTGATTGTAGCTCATTAATCCAGTTAGCTTTAGCTTAACTTAGCCTTTTCTTCAAACCATTTAGCAGTGTTCTGTTCGTCACTTCAGTCTGTCCATTGCTTTGAGGATGGCCTGGTGCTGAATGAACCTTCAAAATGTTCGACTGACGACAATAGGCAGCAAATTCCTCGTTATCAAATTGGGTTCCATGGTCTGTGATGAAGGCATGAGGGAGACCATATCGACAGATGATATTCTTCCAAACGAACTGGTATACCTTCTCGTATGTCATATCAATAAGCGGCTCAGCTTCTACCCACTTAGTAAAATAGTCCACTGCAACGACGAGGTACTTGAATCTTCCTCGGGTGGCCGGCAGTGGTCCCACCAAATCAATTACCCATAGGGAAAATGGCCAAGGAGAAGTTATTGGTGTCAACAATTCTTGTGGAGTTCGTCGGATGGAGGAAAATCATTGGCACTTGTCACATTTTTTAGCATAGGCTATACAATCAGCCCTCATCGTCGGCCAGTAGTATCCTTGAGTCATTACCCTTTGCAAAAGTGTTCGACCTGCTACATGAGCTCCATAAGACCCTTCATGAATCTCTTCAATCAATTCTTTCACTTCGGAGGGATGTACACATCTCTACAAACCTGCCATAATTCCTCGTCTATATAAAATACCATTAGTTAATACATATCGAGCAGCTTTATACTTCAATTTCTTGGCAGCGAGCTTATCCTCTGGCAATTCTCCCTCTTCAATATATACCCTGATGGGATCCATCCAAGATGGTCCTAAATCAAGGGTAATAACATTCATCGTCAGGTTTTCATCTATGCTCCGACTTTCCAGTACTTCAATTGGTATTGTTCTTCGCAACTCGGTACGAGTAGCTGATGCTAGTCGGGCCAGTGCGTCTGCTTGTGCATTCTCTATTCTGGGTATTCTGATCAACTGAATGGCATCAAATTCTGCCAAAAATTCCATCACCTTTGCATGATACTTGACCATTATTTCTCCTTTAACCGCATACGTTCCCATCATCTGATTCACAATCAATTGAGAATCATGGAATACCATCACTTGTTGTGCTTCCATAATCTTTGATAAATTAAGACCTGCTATCATGGCTTCATACTCAGCCTCATTATTGGAGGCTTTGAATTGGAATCGCAAAGCATATTCCATGTCAATCTTGTCTAGGGTGTTCAAAAAAATTCCTGCCCCGCAACCTGCTGTGCAAGATGATCCATCTACATATAATCTCCATATGGGCAACCCGTCTTCAAATTTCTTATCTGACAGAGTTCCTCGGTGAAATATTTGTTGCTTCTTTTCATCCTTCCCTGACACTTTTCGCTCCTCGTCGATCATCTCTTCTCGCTCTTTTACCAACCGGAGCTGGTCTGAGCTCGAAGTTAATGATCTTTCTTCATCCATAAGTCCTTTTACCAACCGGAGTTGGTCTGGATTTATGTTTGTTGATCCTGTATCATCCACAGGTTGGTCAGCGAGCAGTTTTTGTTCCTCGGGGGTATCAGGATATGTAAACTCTGCTATAAAATCTACTACAGCTTTCCCTTTCAATGATGATCTGGGCTCATACACAATATCATATTCACCGAGCTCTATTGCCCAGTACATCAATCTCCCTGACTTTTCTGGCTTATGAAGGGCTTGCCTCAGTGGCATATCGGTATAAACGACGATGGTATGGGCCTGGAAATATGGCCTCATTCTTCTACTTGCTTCAATTAATGCCAATGCCAATTTCTCCAGCTTTGGGCATCTGATTTCCGCGCCTCGGAAAGCCTTACTTGTGTAATAGATTGGTTTCTGGACTCCATTCTCCAATCTGATCAGTGCTGAACTGACTGCATTCTCTGATACTGCCAGATACAAGTACAACTTCTCTCCTGTTATTGGCCTGGACAACAATGGAGGTGCTCCCAAATACTTTTTCAAGTCTTGAAAGGCCTTCTCACATTCATCAGTCCACTCAAAAGTTTTTCGAAGTGTTTTGAAGAATGGGAGGCATTTGTCAGTTGCTCGGGACACAAATCTGTTGAGCGCTGCAACTTGTCCTGTAAGACTCTGCACTTCTTTCTTTGTTGTTGGAGATCGCAGCCCTAAAAGAGCTTTGATCTTATCTGGATTTGCTTCAATGCCTCGCTGGTTGACAATGTATCCGAGAAACATTCCTTCTCGTACTCCAAATGTGCACTTCGTCGGGTTGAGCTTCATCTGGTATTTATCCAGTTGATCAAATGTCTGAGCTAAGTCAACTAGATGATCTGCAGCTTTCTTGCTTTTTATCAGCATATCATCGACATAGACTTCCATGTTGCAACTGATTTGTTCGGTGAAAACCTTGTTCATCAGCCGCTGGTATGTCGCTCCTGCATTTTTCAAACCAAAAGGCATAACATTATAGAAATAAGTTCCCCTAGGGGTAATAAAAGAAGTACTTTCCCTGTCTTCAGGTTTCATTTTGATCTGGTTATAACCAGAGTAAGCATCCATGAAGCTAAGCAGCTCGTGCCCAGAGGTAGCATCTACTAGTTGGTCAATTCTGGGCAATGGAAAATGATCCTTTGGGCATGCCTTGTTAAGATCAGTGAAATCAACACACATTCTCCATTTGTTGTTTTTCTTCTTTACCATCACCACATTCGCCAACCAATCCGGGTGCTTCACATCTTCAATGAATTGAGCTTTCTGGAGCTTGTCGACCTCCTCTTGAATAGCTTGATTCTTCTCGGGGCTAAATACCCTTCTTCTCTGCTTTACAGGCTTGATCTCCTTATTCACATTGAGTTCGTGACATAAGAAGTTTGGATCTATTCCTGGCATGTCCTCATGACTCCATGCAAAAGTTTTCTTCCTGTTTCTCAAGAAAATTATCAACTCCTGTTTTATTGAAGCATTCAACGTTGAACCTATCTGGGTTACCCGTTCAGGGTGCTCGTCGTCTAGAATAACATTTTCTGTAGATTCCACCACTTGTCCTTTTACAAGTTGGGATTCATCTCTGGGATCGAGAGTTTCAATCTCTGTATCTTCTTCCACCTGGTAGGTAGTAGTCTTTTTCCTTGATTCTTCAAGCTCCTCTTGCTCGGCAGATGAATAATAGCATTCCCAAGCTACTTTTTGATCACCTTTCACAACTCCTACTCCGAAGTTTGTTGGGAATTTTAAGCATTGATGCACTGTAGATGGAACTGCTTCAAACTTCTTCAAACCAACTCTTCCCATGATGATGTTGTAGGCTGACTGCACATTCTTATCCATCACAAAGAAGCGTATTCTTTCTGTTCGACAAGCAGGCCAAGTTCCAATGAGTATATCCAACTTGATCGTCCCAAGTGGAAAAACTTTCTCGCCAGCAAAACCCAGGAGGGGTCTGTGATACGGTTCCAATTGAGATAATTTCAGATTCAAGCTGTCAAAGCATGAATAGTACATGATGTCTGCTGAACTTCCATTGTCTACCAACACCCTTGAAATCACTACTTCCTTCATCCTCATTTTGATCACCAGAGGATCGTCGTGAGGATAAAGAATACCTGCTAGGTCGTTTTTTGAAAAGCCAATGACCAGCTTCTCTTTGTTTACCTTCCTCAGACGATCGTCCTCGGCCAGATTTATTCGCTGAATATATGAACAAGCTTGAGCCTCTCCAAGGTAAGCCTTTCTTTCTGCAGTAAGGTCTCCTCCTCCTGCATCTCCTCCTGTAATGACATTACAATCAAATGACCCAAAACGTATAGAAAATACCTCTCGTTCTGGCTGTCTTGGTTTCTTGGGAAGATCGGGGTCATCATCTGGATCATCTTCATGGTTCATCTTCTTTTTCTCTTCTGCTCGACAAGGAGATCTTGACCTCTCTCTAGTCCGGTCGTTATTTTTTCTTTCACCTCCCCGATCAACATATTTTGATAGCTTTCCTCTTCGTATGAGTGTTTCAATCTCGTTCTGAAGAGCTATGCAATTTTTGGTCATATGACCATGATCTTTATGAAACTCGCAATATTTATCCCTACTCCTCGAATCAGGGTCTGACTTCAGTTTCTTTGGCCATTTTACCTCCTCGTTGTTCTTGATTTCCTCCAAGACATGATTAATACCCATTTTAAAAGGAGTATAATTATCGTACTTCTTCATGACTTCCCATTTATTCTTGGAATGTTTATCTCCACCATTGCTTTTATGCTCTTTCTTCTTAGATTTGCCGACTTCCACCTTGGTTTCTTTATCCATATTCTTCTTTGCAGCCATAGCCTCCTCGACATTCATGATTTTGGCCGCCTTTGCCATCAATTCTGATATAGTTCTAGGTGGATCTTTCGCCAAGGTGTAATATAATTTATTAGGCAACAACCCACTCATCAAGGCGGTGATTGCTGGCTTCTCTTCGTAATCTATGACTTCTAGCTTCTCGTTATTGAAACGAGTTATGTAATCTCTAGTACTCTCACCAGATTTCTGTCTAACATTTAACACGTGTGCTACTCGTTTTACTGGCTTTGCTCCAAAATAGAAATTGCCAATAAACAACTCGGCTAACTGAAAGAAAGTTGAAATCTTACCCCTAGGAAGATTGTTGTACCATATCTGGGCAGCTCCAGTAAGAGTTCCTGAGAACGCTCTGCATCTCATCTCGTCGGGGACGACATAAATGTCGGCAGCAGCTTGATATTGCTCTATGTGAAGAACAGGATCTGTCTTTCCATCATATTTGGGGGTCACTACAGGTGCTTTGAACTTTGACGGTGTAGGAAAATTCACAATAGCCTGTACAAAAGGTGTTCCTCGAACAAAAGTTCGTTGTAGGGGGTTCTTTGCTTTGGCCATTTCTCCTAATTTATCCTCCAACCGTTGGAGAGATCCTTTCCACGCTTCATTTCCTTCCTCGGGCCCATTGGTTCGAGCAATAGATCGTTCTGAAGTAGCCTCTTGAGATCTATCTTGACGAGCAGCCGGTCGTGACTGTGCTGATCCTTCTCTTAGATCTGATGGTTGTCGAAAACTCCTCGACATGGTATTAAGTGGACTCCTATTCCTCATAGGGCCTAATCGACTGAAAGGAGACACCCTACTCAGTCTTTCTAAAGCACTGGGTCTTTCTGGAGAGAGGGTGATATGTTGATTAGTATCTGTCGCCCTTATTGATGAAGTTCGCCCAGGTTGATAAGAGAAGTCATCAGACTCCTCATTACGACGTGACTCAGTACGCCTGGATCGTGAAGAAAGTAAATAAGTTTGCCTCTGACCACTTTGCTGTCCTGAACGTGCAGGTGCACCACCATGAAGGGTTTGTATGAGTTGCCTCATTGTTTCCTGCATGGCGGTTTGTCCTTGAGCCAGATTCGTCATAATCCCGGCTAGATCTGGAGGTGCGGAGGGATTCTGAGGATTTCCAGTATTTCCAGCGTTTCGATTGCTAGATTCTGGATTATCCGCCATTGATGATGGACGATTTTTGGTGAAAAACGATAGTAAGAATCGTTCCCACAGACGGCGCCAATCTGTTGATGTAAAAAATTAGATCGCTCTAATTATTCAATCACAGATAAATAAAATGAGACAAAGATTTTTGAAGTGGTTCAGCCTTATAAGAATGGCCTACGTCCACTGTTATGTTATTGCTGAGTGTTTGGGAATTCTCGATTTCAAGGTTCTATCAAGAAATTCCGGTCCCTTTGAATGAGGGTGATACCAGGTATTTATATCCCTTAGGCTGTACATGAAAGGGTTGATACATTAAATGATATACATATGAAAGGGTGATACATTTAATGCAGCGTGTGCGTCAAGATGATAAACATTCAATGAATAGTTGAACTGTTGATATTCTGGCAATTAATACTACGGCCGAGATGCAGTTCGGACCGCCTTAGTTGCTCGTTGCTCAGGAGTTCCTCGGAGCGCTAGAGTACCTCGGAATGCTAAAGTTCCTCGGTGTGTCCTCGTTGCTCGTAAGGAACATGAGTTGGTCGGGGAAATGAACTTCCTCGTTGTTATTGTGCCACGTAGATTGACAAGTGTCTTCGTATTATTCGCCCACATCAGCATATTAATTTTGGTATCAACACCTATATAATTTAAAACTCGATGCGTCACGAAGGTTTTTGTTTTATCTCATGTGTGTAAGTACGAAGATTAAAGATAATGATGTTGCACACCCCGATGAGAAAAGCTTTGAGAGTTTTGATGTTGAAGAAAAAATTTGAGAATTTACAAATTTTACCTTTTCAGTTTTGGGATTCATGGGAGGGTAGATTTGTATAGGCATTTTGGTATTAGATAATTCGGATATTTTTATGTATGTACCCGCATTGACATAGGGGAGATTTGTAAGGACATATTTTTAATAAGTCCGTCACAATTAATTATGTCGTATACCGCTACAAGTCGTCGAAGAATTGTGAAGATTGCATCTACAAAAGACAGATCCGAATTACCAGTTGCCTTCAACATTCAAGCCCAACAATATGAACTTTGGTAAGATATTGTTTTAAAGTTTCATTTACATTTCATATTAAGAGTGTTGGGATATTTTTTAAAGGTTTTAAAAAGATTTTATATAAAGATGTTTTTTTAAAAGAGGTTTTATAACCGTTTGTGAAAAACTGCCTCAGTAGTAAACGTACCTCGGTTTCGACGCCAAGGTCGTTCAAGGGAGATATCAATCTCGTTCGAACGACAATGGGAAGTCGCGCGTAGTCGTTCGAACGACAAGCGATCTCGTTCGCGCGAGATGTCATTCTCGTTCGAGCGAGATAACTTTTAGGCTGACATGCTGCTATAATGCTTATCCTTTGACCAACTCAGATTTTGTATAAAAAGGGGTCTTGGCAGCCTAGAAAAACGTGGAGAACAGTTTCAACTTTTAAGAGTCTTATTCTTTTGAAACTTTTGTGTATCTGCCTAGATTTAATTCAATACCTTTTGGCAGAAAGTTTTTCTCCAACAATTTTAAGGGTTCAAATGTTTTGTTTTTAATTCACAAAATCCCAATTACTTTTATGCGAATTGTTTTGTGGAACCCAAGAACATATTTTGTTTTTGTTCATACTTTGTGGGGAGAGCTCTACAACCGACAGTTGTGTGCTATTGTGGAGGGAGTCCTTATAAAGTTCATATCTTGTGGAGAAGCCGCTTTCTTCTTCATTGTTGCCCTCCTGGAAAGGAAAAGTTCCAGCCAACGACATCAGAACCGGCACCTGCGGGTATTTCTGTGTCAATATTTCTAGCCGTTGCTTTGGATGTTTGACGAAGACACCGTGCGTTACACTTGTGGGCGATTATCAGGTTGTATGTAAGTCAATGGTTTTGTGAATTCTTCAAAGTTCTAGAAATAAAAGGTTTTGCCCATTTGGGAGATTTTTCCTGAATATTTGTGTCACATGCTTTATTTATTTACGGGTTGACACACGCACTTTTAGATGCATGTTTAGGGACTGGATTAATTTGGTTTAAAAAATAGACTCTAATTAAATAAGTGTGCTGAATTGAAAACTTGCGAATAAATTTAATCAATTATCACACTGTCACGTTTTCTCAAATTGGTATCAGAGCTTTTTTAAGCGATGACCATTTTTCAGGGATCCAAAAATTGAGCTTTTTTTCTTATATATGAGAAATAACTTGATATAAGATTAAAATTACAGGTATTTTCACTTTACCATTCATTTAATTTTCATAATTAGACTTTGTCCGAGTTTCTTACTAGGGATCATAAGTATTTAGTCTCGATTTTGAAGATTTATTTGTAGTCACTCTCATGTTTTTATTTTTTTTAGTTGTTGAACCTATTTGTAACAATTAAGGAACAAGTGCCATTTTTCACAAAAAAGAAGAGAGACGGTTGTTGAACAGTTTTGGGTGCTTATGGCACTTAATCCCATTTAAAAATACATGCAAGGGGAACTTAACAAAACTTTGAAAATGAGACTAAACCTAAAAACTATTATTGGGATCACAAGTATTTAGTCTCAATTTTAAAAATTCGTTTGTAGTCACTCCTAAGATACTAGACGTTTTCTTATTTATAAAACTATTTTCATTCCAGTTTTATCAATTAAAAAAACTTAATCAAATTTTTTTTATTTATAAAACTGTTTTTATTTTTTTTTCTTATGAAATTGTTTCATTTAAAAATTTTTCACGATTAAATAAATGTGTCTACGCACCTTCTCATAAAAATTCTTACATCCGCCATTGTCAAGGCCATTGTAGTCGTCGTGTGAAACCCTATCCCCAACTGTCAAAGTGACTTAAAAATATCCAACTTATTATAGAAATTACCACATTATCATTACTTTGTTGGAGCCTTCATTGCAACACTTCATTCCTAATCACCACCAATTTGGAGCAAAAGTGAAGGATGACTTTAATTTAGGGAGTTTCTAAGGGCACCACACTTATTGCTACAAAATACCACAAAATAAAAAAAATATGTTTTGTTTGCTAAGGGGCACCACATTGTATATATATATTTTTCACAATTATTTCAACACAAAATCTCACATATTATCTCTCTCTACCCACTACACTCCAAACCCTACCTTTTGTCTTCTTCACAAAATACAAGACAACTTTGTCTTCATTAATCCAACCTTATTTAAGTTTGTCTTCTTCTACCAACCATCTCAACATTATTAAAGTTTTTTTCCATTGGTCCCCACAAACTTATTAAATTTCTTGTCCCCCAACACACAAAGCATTTTCAACTACATTATTAAACTAGAGTTTTATTGGTAAATACACAAATACCAATGGATAATCCAACCAAAGACAATGACAACACATTCAAAGGAAATGAAAACTCCACAAATGACATTTATGAGGTAAACTTTGGGTCCTATTATATAAATATTTGTATATTCTAAGGGATTTAATAAATAAAAAAATTCAAAAATCGTGCGAACACTGTTCAGTGATTCGGGATCGGGGCCCCAAAATGAAGTCCAAATTTCGGGATAACCATCCCGAACAATACTTATATTTTTTTCCGAACTAGGTTCATTTGGTATAATCACACTGATTCTACTTATATTATTCGGCATAAATATGCCGAAGTGTTGAGCTTAATTCGTTATAGTTACCCGAATAAACAGTATTGACTTGGGGTAGTTACCCCGAAATACTGTAATAATTTCGAAAGATTCATGCTGAATGGAATTCAAACATTCAAGTAATTCAATAAATATTTAAATGTTGTTATTGTGATTCACACATATAAACATCATATCAACCCTTATATTGATTGAAATATTGTTATCGTTATTCAACTCATAATATTTTTACTTATGCAAGATGTCTTCTTGGATTTCAACTCAGTATTATTTGATGAGGCGTTAACAAATATGAAGATACCCAACAACGGGGATGATGCTTCTCTAGGAGTTGATGTTACTATGACATTTTTTACGGATAAGGTATTTCTCACGTGATAAGAGTTGGTTGATTGGGCTCAAGAGTAATCTAGGTCCGTTAAAATAGTAATAGTCATCACCAACTCCGATGCACCTTCTGCAACGCATAAGGGTCGTCTACACATTGGTTGTGAGAGGGGAGGTGAGTATCGTGATCCAAGAGAAAAAAGGTAGGAAGAGGGACACGGCCACTCGGAAGTGCAACTGTCCATTTTTATTGAAGGGCATTCCGATTGACAATGGACAGTGGATGTTGTCTGTCGTTAGCGGCGTTCACAATCACCAATTGCCGAAAACGTTAGTTGGACATGCATATGCCCGTCGACTTACTTCGGTGGAAAAAAATTGTTGAAGAGATGTTCTTGAGCGGTGTAAAGTCGACCGCTATTCTAACGACAATTAAAGGTCGTAATGTTATTAATGTTTCGACCATGAAAACAATTTACAATGCCAAGGGGAAGTTGAGGATCTCAAAACGAGAGGGTATAACGGCGATGCAACAGTTAATGAAGTTGTTTGGGGATAAACATTACGTGTATTGGTATAGAACGAATGAGTTTACTATGGAGGTGGAAGACATTTTTTGGGCGCATCCAAACTCAATCCAACTAGCCAAGTGTTTTCCGTCTGTTATCATTATTGATTGCACGTACAAGACCAATTGATACAAGATGCCGTTGTTTGAGATGGTTGGAATAACGTCGTACGGTAGGACTTTCAATATTGCATGTGATTTTTTATCCACGGAGAAGGTGGAGAACTATCGGTGGGCGCTGGGATGTTTGAAATACCTATTCGATCCGTTTGCATGTCCCATGGTTTTCATCACAGATCGGGAGTATGCGTGCATGGACATGTTGCATGTTGTGTTCCTTGAGGTGAAAACTATGGTTTTCACCTTCCACGTTCATCGCAATGTGGAGGTCTATGCTAGGAAAGAGATCAACGACGAGGATACATTGAAGAAGTTCATGAGGGATTGGATGCATCTAGTTGAATCCACCACCGAGAGTGATTTTAACGAAGAGTGATTGCTTTTTCACTGTGATTGGTTTTCATTCCCATACACGCTTCAGTACATATATTGTACATGGTACAATCTAAGGGAGAGATTCGTTCATGCGTGGACAAATACTGTTAGGCACCGAGGCAACCGAACTACTAACTGTTGTGAAGGAGAACATGGTAAGTTGAAGAGGCACTTGGAGAGTTCTCAACTTCCTTTTGACAAGGTTGTTACCGTCATGCACAACTACATTGAGTTGCAAGTGACGGAGATTATGAGAGAGTTTGAGGATTCTTTGAAAAAATTAAAGCACTCCCACAATATTCTTGTTTTGCGAGAGCTTATAGGTCGGGTTTCTCATTATGCCATTGCCCTAATTCTTGATGAGATGAAGACTTGTGATACTGTTGGCATGGATGTTAAATCGTGATTACACTTGGTACACAACATATATGATCTACCATGCGCTCATGAATTGGTAATCTACCGAATGGAGGGTAGGGAAGTACTATGGGGGTATGTTGATGCACATTGACGCAAATTAATAATGGTACCTGAATTAGCGAAGTGCCATATGGTTTACTATGATCTGGAAATGATACTTTTTAAACAAAGGTGGGAATGGTCAACTATCGATGAGCAAATGGCCATGTTGTGAAAACTTAAGGACATCGGGTGTCCCACAACCACTAGTCTATTTAAGCCATCCGTGCTAAAGCATTGTAAGGGTTGCCCGAGAGGTCAAAAGCCAACTGATAAAGAGTAAAAGCACGAAAAGTCAACTAAAAGGGATCCCTCGGGCTTCGAACTTGCTAGGAAATCCACAGAAAAGGAACACCCCGTATTCCAAAAGCCTAAGAAGAAAATTTATTTTACGGAGTTCACCTACCCAGCCCCATGGTGCCCGAACTACTCCACCGCATATAAATAATATATCAATGAGATACCAGTCTTTTATAAATATTGCATAGAAGATATCATCGAGGTTGAAGCTGACAAAAAAATTGGGTTTAGATGCGTTGCTAAATGCCTCAGATTTGGGCCCGATGGATGGAGACAGATGAGATCGGACTTGATTGAAAAAGTCACGGCAAATACTGAATTCTATGCACATTGTTTTGGTGATTGGTCTTTCAACACTGTTCTACATATGTTGGACACTTATTCAAGACTATGTATGCCCAAGTCTTGGATGATCATGCCCGAGTGAGGCTATCTTTTAGAAAAAACTTACAACTGCATGTGCGTCCTCATTTCGAATAGATAGTGTCTCACAATTCTACCAATCAGACATGAACGAACCGTGCATCCCATGTTCATAGAGATTGATCATGTATGCGGGAATCACTTTATGGCTTTAAAGTTGAAGTACGGTTATCCAATTTTCCCGGTAGCAAGTCAATGGCATAGTTGCTTATTGCCAGATGCAAAATTGTGGATTGATAAATATGCGCAACAAGTAGCGGAGTTCCGAAAAATCTTCCCAAATGATGTAGCAACCAATGGTGAACCTATCCAGATCGACTAGTTTGGTGTATGAAACGTTTTTGTATGATATGAAACGAACTTGTATGATATGATATTCAAATGAAGTTGTATGATATTCAAACGAACTTGTATGATTGATTGATTGTTGTCTTGTCTCCTTTCCGTAATTAATGAAGTTGTATGATTGATTATTTTAATTAATAAATTAAGTTGCATGATTGATTGTTGTAATTAATAAATGAAGTTGTATCTAGGACTGGTTTGGTATATATATGCCGAATTAGTATCCTTATTTCGCTATAATGATTCCGAAATAACCTCACACTCCAACAAAGAAAGGACACTATTCGGGATGTATATGCCGAACAAAGTTTCCCCAAGACTTGTTCGGTATATATATGCCGAATTTGTATACTTTTTTCGCTATGATAATGCCTAATGGACCTCACTCTCCAACAAATAAAGGACACTGTTCGGGATGTATATGCCGAACAAAATAATAATCCACAACTAGGGATGTTGATGAATTATAATCCACAAATAACGTTTTGGGATGTTTATATTGTAATAATCCACAGCCAACAATTAGGGATGTTTATACAAAATAATCCACAACCAACACTTAGGGATGTTGATACAAAATAATCCACAACCAATAATTAAGGATGTTTATACAATATAGCCACAATCAACACAATAATTGCACATTTATTAATAAATATTATAATTAAACAATAAACCAAACATTCATATAATATTGTTCCACTTTAATACAAATATTCAATGACATCCGGCCTATTTCTTTCTTTTACTTCTATGCGACCCCTCAACTACCGTCTCTTTTCCCTTGCCTTTGGACTTGATTTTCTTTGCCACCCGCTCCTCAATGACAACCGATTTGCCTATCCCAATGGCTGCAACTAGGATATCATAGGCTTGCACACCGCGTGCAATTAATTTGGCTGGATCAACACCAATTCCATCATCAATATTGTTCTTCATTAAGTCCATAACCTTGAGCACCTTGCCCACTTATGGAACAAATAATAAAATCGTGGGATTAGATTTTATGAATGTGTGTTATCAGTTACCTGTATAAGAGAGAGGCAACCACTCATTTGCCTCACACCTGAACGAGAGGCAAGGCCCAATGTCTATACACATGCGCTAGGATCCCCATACCCCATGCTAGTTTCATCAACTTCTTCATGTCTCTAAGAACATGAAGGTATAGCATGGAAATATTATTCTTTGTCTTATCGGGGAAAACCGTGCACCCGATAATGTTGAATAAGTAGGCCCTGGCGCAATAGTCTTTGTCTTCACTCAATGCATTAGTGTCATGCGAACTCTGCTTAAAATTTAAAGTGAGCCAGTTCAAATGGATGACCGCATGATCACCACATTCCTCCAAGGCAACTTCCCTGCTGACTCCTAACAACTCTACCACTGAATCCACAAGTGACGGAACCACTATGTCCTCCTCCTCCTCAACTGTGGGCTGCGGGTTATACAGAGGTGATCTGACGAGAGGAACACCCAAGATCGGTGATACGTCGTTGAGGGTGATTGTCATCTCCCCAAATGGCATATGGAATGTGTTAGTCACCGGATGCCACCTCTCGATAAACGCAGATATAAGGGCGTAATCTAAATAACAGTGGCTAGATGAGATAAGCCCCCCCAGGGTAGTCCTTTAAACCCTCTTTTTTACACTTGTAAAGAGATCACTGAATTGCCACTCCTTGATCTTCGTCCAGTGATTGATGCACAATAACGACACCCGCTCCACCTACAATATAAGCAAAATATTTATTAAGGTTTATGAAAGCAATGGAAAATTTAAAACATTAATGATTTAACATTGAAGGGAAATAAAATTACCACCGAAGCAATCCAAATACCGTAGGCCACGTGATGCTTGAAAATTTTTAATAGGCTAAGATCAGTGGGCCCCCCATATGCCGTAGTAGAGGTTCTTTCTTCGGGCACCTTTTTCTTCTGGCTATATGCTACTGCGGTCTTGTGTAAAATGCTAAACGGGTTATCACGCCGTTAGGGAGCAACATACTCTAGCTCAGCATCACCCTCTGCCTCCTCTTGACCCTCCTCAACCTCGACGTCATATTCAGAATGCATTGATTCGTTATAAAGATGAATCAATGCAAGTAAATCGTTATGATTATACCGATTGAAACCCCAGTTTTACACAAAATCTAAAATTTAAACAGGTCGTCGAATGAAATTTTCCAACATTTCGTTTTGATTTCAACATAATAAAAACATCATACAGTTCGTTTTGAATTCAATAATCCAGGGTTTGATCCATTTCTAACCTTGTTTAAAGTTTGGAAGCTTACGATTTCGATCCAACAGGTGATTTCGATACAACCTTACTTCGGTAAAGAAAATCATTTTCAACAAAAAGGTAAAAAAACGAAAGGTTGTAATATTATTTATATTAGTTTCATGTATCATCCAAAGGTTTAACTCGTTTGATTGATTTGAAGATGAAATTTTTTCTTGTTTAATGTACCAACCTGATTAACTTAATCTTTACTTGAAGATGAAAGGTTTGAAAGTTGAAGATGAAGGGTTTGAATGTGTAGAGAGATGGATGAAAAGTGTGCAAATAATTTTTTAAACTTTAAATATGTGGTGACCCTTTGGTGGTATTTTGAAGTAACTATTCAAATTAAGTGGTATTTTGGAGTAAAAAAATAGTTGTGGTATTTTGACGTAAATTTTATGGTGCCCTTAAAAACTCCATTTACTTATGGGTTCTTTACATTTTGGGGTATATTTATTCTTGGTTATTATTGGGTATGTGCCATAGTTCTTACTATTGTTCATTGCATGTCATTTTTAATAAATTCCATTACAACTTTACTCGTTAGTCTCTCTCTCTCTCTCTCCCCCCCCCCCTTCACTCTCCAAATTTTGACCATTTCTAACAATCTTTATTTATTTACTTTTTTATTTAAAACCTATTTTTTATATAATTGTTTAAGTAAATAATTATACATAACAATTTTTATATAAATAAAGAGCAGTTTTCATGAAACAAAACATTTTTCTATAAATAGAAGACTATTTTTATGAACACGATGAATCAATGCAACTAAATCGTTATGATTATACCGATTGCAACCCTAGTTTTACACGAAATCTAAAATTTAAACAGGTCATCGAATAAAATTTTCCAACATTTCGTTTTGATTTCAACATAATAAAAACATCATACAGTTCGTTTTGAATTCAATAATCCAGGGGTTGATCCATTTCTAACCTTGTTTAAAGTTTGGAAGCTTACGATTTCGATCCAACAGGTGATTTCGATCCAACCTTACTTCGGTAAAGAAAATCGTTTTCAACAGAAAGGTAAAAAAATGAAAGGCTGTAATATTATTTATATTAGTTTCATGTATCATCCAAAGGTTTAACTCGTTTGATTGATTTGAAGATGAAAAGTTTTCTTGTTTAATGTACCAACCTGATTAGCTTAATCTTTACTTGAAGATGAAATGTTTGGAAGTTGAAGATGAAGGGTTTGAAGGTTTGAATGTGTAGAGAGATGGATGGAAAGTGTGTAAATAATTTTTTAAACTTTAAATATGTGGTGACCCTTTGGTGGTATTTTGAAGTAACTATTCAAATTCAGTGGTATTTTGGAGTAAAAAAATAGGTGTGGTATTTGAGGTAAATTTTGTGGTCGCTTAAAAACTCCATTTACTTATGGGTTATTTATATTTTGGGGTATATTAATTCTTGGTTATTATTGGGTATGTGCCATAGTTCTTACTATTATTCACTGGGTGCCATTTTTAACAAATTCCATTAAAACTTTACTTGTTAGTCTCTCTCTCCTCCCCCCCCCCCCCCCCTCCCACTCTCCAAATTTTGACCATTTCTAACAACCTTTATTTATTTACTTTTATATTTAAAACCTATTTTTTATAAAATTATTTAAGAAAATAATTATACATAACAATTTTTTATATAAATAAAGAGCAATTTTCATGAAAAAAAACATTTTTCTATAAATAGAAGACTGTTTTTATGAAAAAATGATTTTTTTATAAATATAATACTTATTTTTAATAAATAAAAAAAAATCGACTTTTTTATAGCTTTTTTACAAAACAACTTTTTCTATATAAATTATATATAAAAAGTTTTCTATTTATAAAACAAATAATAAAAAACCTGTTTCAAATAAAGCTCATTTTTTAATCGGTAAAGAAAACTCTTTATAAAGGTGAATACTATTTTTATAAGAATAATAAAAACAGACTTTTTTTAAACTTTTCTTTAAAAACAATTATCTTTATTTTATAAGGGTGTTTTTATTCCAACCCCATTTTTCTTTTTATACACGCTAAAATGTTTAAAAGTTTAGCTAAAGTGAGATAGTTATAGAATAAAAAGTAGGCTTCAAATAAAAACATCATTTTATAATGTACAACTAACAAGTTTTGGTGTTGGAAGATTAATGTAAAAGACATTTGCCGAAAAATGGGTACACGGGTGTTTATGATGAATTTGTTAGATCCAAATTTTATACTTGATTCGAGTTTTTTCTGTGAGTTTTGGTAATGCAACAGTTGGTAAGTTGGGATTATTTTGGCATGATGACTTCATATAAATAAAATATTTTGTGTAAAATCTTTTATATTATTATAAAACACTATTTTAAATAAATTTCTTTTATAAAAAAAAGTTTTTTAATTTATTAAAAAGCCTTTATTGTTAAGAAATTTTTTACAAAAAAATTCAGTAATTTTTTTTAAAATTTTCATTAAACGGTCTTTTAAATACTGTTCAAAATTTTGTTTGACAAAATTTAGTAAAGTCTATTTTTATTTTTATAAAGACACTATTCGCTTTTATAGAACGTTTTCTTTATAAATAAAAAGTGGACTTATTTGAATCAGTTTATTAATAACTTTTTAAATATTTCTTTTTATAAATAGAAGACATTTTTATAAATAAAAAGTTTTTTTTTATAAAAAACAGTTATAAAAAGTTACTTTTATAAAAAAAATTATTTTTTTATTTATAAAAAATATTCATTTATTTACTGTTGAGGTCTAAAAATGGATTAACTCCAAATTTATAATCATAAATAAAAATAAGGTAAATAACTCAAACCACACACAAGAGACAAGGTTTTTAGAGTGGTTCAGCTGTAAAATAACATATGTCCACTGCTGGTTCTTATTCAGTAGGGTTTACAATAGCTCAGTATGGTATGCATATTTGTGATTCGAGTTGTCCTCTGAGCTAAGGGAGTAATTTTTATTTATAAGGGTAAAAATTCCTAGAGATGGAGTGTCTTTATATTGACAGGCGTTTACATCTATATACAATAAGTTAAACTCTTGGAAATCAGTATTGGTTGGCATCCTATTTGAGTAACTATTGATATTCCTGTTGGTTGGCCTTCTGGAGTCGATCGCTCTTCTAGCTGACTAAGTATCGTTGAAGCCGATCAAGTAGGCTGGTTGGTGATTCGTATCGAATATTGCATATTTTCGCCCGTTATCTTTATGCATTCTAGCACTTTTACGGTCCTAAATGCCTATAATTATGCTCATTAACCAGACAACCTTGGATTATGATATATACATACTTTGCATGGGTTAATTGTGCTTTTGTAGGTATTGAAACGCTAAAAATGAGGATTCGTTGCATTTCAGAGAAGTTTCGTCGTCGGATGCTACTTTAAGGGAATTTTATTCAATTCATGTTTCTTCTCTGGCTTATGAAAATTCCACGGATGTGTAGTTCGTTGAGTTAGCGTCGCGTGGCCTCAAACGGTGCGTCGTTTGGAGTTCGGATGAAGAAAATATGGCCATTTCCGTTTGCAACCATTTCCCCCTCTCTTCATGGACCAAAGGCTGCCTAAAACAGAGTGCCGGTCGACCGGCCTTGGGCCCTCGATCGATCGCGGTTTGAAGTTAAGCCTACGAATTAAGACAAAAGGTTGGGACCTGCTCTATCGATCGATCGAGGGTCTTGATCGATCGATCGATCGAGGGTCTTGATCGATCGATCGATCCTCCCAGATATTTGCTATTTCGGTTCCTTTTCTTTTCTTTTTTTATTTCACTTACTATATAAAGGAATTTTGTTGTAAATATCAAATATATAATTCGTTTTAGATAGTTTAGGTTAGGGCTTTGGGGGTTTGAGAGATCATTTCTTCTTCCTCACTTGGTTAGACACCCATTTGGGTTTGTAAGTTGTACTTTGATCTTCCCCCTCCATTAATATAGTGTGTATTTACTTAATTCTTGCTTTATAGTTAATTTACATTCTTTCATAATTAGGTTTACTTTCTTTCTTTCTGTGCTTTTTAGTGTAGTTTTATTGCGTTTATTTACCGCGTTTATTTACCGCATTTTTAATATGCTTTCTAGCTAAATTAGTCTAGGTTGTGTCGGATGGAACTCATTTCGTGTTGACATGTTGCTTTGCTTTAGTGATGGAGTTTACGGGTCTATTTCGAATGCGTTGTCCTAGTTATTACACCTAGGAGATTTGACGGGATATATTATGTATGCTCCGTGCTTACGACCTTGCGTGCGTAATTTTTGGGGTATTTGTTGACGCCAAAATCTTATTAGGCTTTTATGAGGATTTAGGGGTGTGATAACCATTGCTTTAATTAACTGTCGAAACGAGACACAGTCTTAATAACTCGTCGACCCATATAACCATTTTACACTAATTAACTCGGGTGAGTTTTATTCGGCGCAACCTATAATTTTTACCGCTTTGTTAATCTAGTTTAAATACACTCACCTAGATTAATCATTTCCCTTTTTGCATCTTTTCGTTTTTGTTCATATTTATCTTTTACACTTTTATTTAGGAATATTAAACCTTATAAATTCTAGCAACTCGTCTCTGTGGATCCTTCGATACCCAGACTTGGCCGCTTTACTCACCTGTTGAGTGTAGTCATAAGTTTAGGTTTTTGTATTGAGGAGGTGAACAGAACACAATGATCGGCGTTTTGACACGCGCCACTTTTCACCCTTTATTAAAATGGCACCGTTGCCGGGGATGAGTTTGTTTTAGAATTTATTTGATTTAGTATTTCGTAGTATTTTCTTTCTATTTGTATTTTTTGCCAAACATTTTTGTAGGACTTTTACATTTGAGCATCTTGAAACGCTCGAATTTCTCGCGCGCGCATCTGCTTTGTGGAATTCGCCACTTCGAGCCATTTTTTGGGTAAGCATGTCTTTTTCCAATTCTTTCAGTAATCGTTATGATAATTCTCAAAATTCTCGCAAACCTTTGACTTTGGGTCAATACTTAGAATCCCAAAAATTTACAAATTCAAAAATGACTTTGGGCGAGTATAACGAAAGTCAAAACTTGGGTTATTGGAATTTTGATGATGATGATAATGATTTTGGGCCTCTACCTCCTTATAATAGGAATTTTAAAACGAATTGCATTAGTTTTCAAAATTCCTATAATAATGAGTTTAAGTTTAAGTCCGATGGTAATTTTTCCCATTTTCAAGTATCCACACCTCGACCTATGACTTTTGGTGAGGGCTTGCGTATGTTTGAGAATGAGAAAATTGAAAATCGTTATCGGGAAGAAAATTATTTGTGGGAACATGAATTGGATTTATTATTTGAACCCGATGATGATTTTTCTTCCGAGACTTTTGAAGTCGAGGAATGTTTTGAACCAAATGAGGACTTTGTGCCTACTTTGGAACAAACCATTCTAGACTTTGCCCATGGCATAATAGATATTAAAAGCAAGGATGAAAATGACGTAATATCCATTTGCAATGAAATGATTTCTTCTTTGGCTCCCAAAGAAGAACATTTCATTGAAAATGATCTTATTTCCTTCGAAACTCATTCTTCATGCGATGATGATTCATCTCGTGAGTTTGAATTTCTTTCCTCTCTATTTTCATTTTCTGTTATCACACTGTCACAAGTACCCGATGAATCGGTTTCAAACTTTAATGTGTTAAACCTTTTCGCCGATGAGGATTACTTACTCGAGTCGCCTTCCATGAACGCATCTTTGCCTTCATGTGCGCCACCTCCCATTCCAATTTCAAAATCCTTAGGAGGATATTCTACTTTTCTCGGTCCCCACATGTTTTTGTCACCCGTTCAATCCAAATCCCCCATCGTCCCTCCAAAATTTTCAATTGACAATGGTTCATTTCTTTCGCCTTACACGTGCCTTTCGTTGTTCAAACGGAATTCATATTTTTCGAAAGGCATGCTTAAGAGTGAGGGTACACCAGTCACCCTCCAAAGTCAAATATTTTTTACGGTGGACCCTCAATTATTTAGACTTCTAGTGTATAGTTAGTGTGAAGCCTAAATAGTAGGTTGTATATAGTTAGTTTTTTATCATTTCTTTCTTTTTATCTTTTCTTTCTTTTAATTAAGTCTAGTGTAAATAGTTAACTTTTTGTTATTTGTTTTTGCTATGCTCAGTACTAACTTGTTTTGTAGATTCTTTGGACTTGTTCTTATGGGGATCGCTTCAATTTTGGGTAATATTACTCCTTTCCTCTCTTTAACTTGGTTCTTAATTCACATTGAGGACAATGTCAGGTTTTAAGTTAGGGGGTGTGGGATATTCTATCCATTTCTTTATTTAGTCCATTCTTTTGCTCACATGTTAGTTACTTAGTATGCTTTTCTTAGAAAAATTAAAAATTCAAAAAGATTTTCTTTCTTTTTTCTCCTTTATTTAGCATTTTTCCTTTGTTTCCGATGATAAATTTTAATAATTGCCCGATCCAATTGACAAACCAATGATGCATGTTCTCGATTTTAGAAGTTATTAGACTTTAGTCCTCAATCATTGATATTATGAATAACTTCATGAATTAAACTTTAATCCCATGAGCACATGCACTTTTCTTTCATTATTGATTTGGTTTAAGATTTTTATAACTCGGTAATCTTTTGTTGCATTGTATATACTTACACCGAGTAAGCTTTGTACCTTTCTTCGTTTGTGAGTGTATACACTATTCTTTCCTCGTTGAAAACGTTGAATTCGTCGTTAATCTCTCTATTCTTTCATTTGATCATTCATTAATTGAGTTCATATAAGAAATGTATTACTTGAGCATGATTTTTATTTATTGTTTTGACTCGAGAATTGTGTAAACTTTCTGAAATGATCATAGGCAACCTTTGTTATATCACCCATATGATCCTTGACCTCACCTTATATATTTTCCCTCGTCAACCCTTTGAGCCTAAATATTAGCCCTTCGTTTCATAACCCAAAATCTCATAACCAACTCCAAATTGGAGTTCATATACCATACATACACCTTCCATACCTTTATTTGGAATGTTACTTGGGATTGAATGATGTTGTTGTGCTACGGTTGCAATTTAGGCATGTAAGAGTGAGAAAAGTAAAGAAAAGAAAGAAGTGAAAAAGAGATGAAAAAGTAGAAAAAAAAAGAGAAAAATGAGAAAAAGAAGAAAAGAAAAGAAAGAGAAAGTTGTAAATGTTGTATATAGTTCAATAAGCTTTGATCGCTCTCCAATTCATACATTTAATGCTTGGTTTGGGACTCATTTTTCAATTTTTGGTATTGCCCACATTTTCCCATTATTCTAAGTTTTCATCCCCAAACACCTTTGAATCCGTACATACATTCCTTTAATTTTATACCCTACCTTAGCATACATTACAACCCTATAAAGTCCTATGTGATCTGAGGTTGATTTAATTCAAAGGTTTAAATAGTTGTGATAATCTTTGAAAATGCATTTCGCCTCTTTTAAAGTGCGGTATCTTTGATTGAGATTACAAATTTTCATTTTATATATATCATTCTTCATTTCTGACATGTGTGCGGCCTACTTTCCATTTACATTTACTCCTTATGCCCGTATGTCCCGTGTGTTAACTCCCTGTTTCGAGTGGATTCACTTGATGAGTGTAATGCCCGTGAGGATTGAATATATGCTTGCTTTAACTTTTAGTATCCGATTTATTTAAGTTTTTGTCAAATCATACTTTGCATGTTCTCGCTCCCCTCCCACATTTTAAGGTTTCAAATCTATGAGGTGCATTCTACAATGTTAATGATTCGAACTTTTGTGTGAATTCATTCACTTTGCTAATAATGCATATGAAATATTTTATGCTTTTGTTGGGCTTGACGCATGTTGGTTTGGGCATATTTTGAGGAAACCATATGATGTTTGTGGGTATCATCCCTGAAAATTCTCACGAGATGACACTCGTCCACTAGGATAACCTAGGGGTTTAACGGCTTATTGCGTATGCTAAATGCAATCGTGCTCCTTATGAAAGTGGCATTTATATTTCGATGCATATATACGTCTTGTAAAACCTTATGTGGATTGGTTTTGTTTGTTTCATTACTAGGGACAAGCAATGTTTAAGTTAGGGGGTGTGATTCGTATCGACTGTTGCATATTTCTGCCCATTATCTTTATGCATTCTAGCACTTTTACGGTCCTAAATGCCTATAATTATGCTCATTAACCAGAAAACCTTGTATTTGGATATATACATGCTTTGCAGGGGTTAATTGTGCTTTTGTAGGTATTAGAACGCTAAAAGTGAGCATCCGTTGTATTTCGGAGAAGTTCCGTCGTCGAACTCTACTTTAAGGGCATTTGAGTCAATTCACATTTCTTCTCTAGCTCATGGAAATTCCACAGATACGTAGTTCGTTGAGTTAGCATCGCGTGGCCACAAACGGTGCATCGTTTGGAGTTCAGATGAAGAAGATATGTTCGTTTTCGTTTGCAACCATTTCCCCCTCTTCATGGACCAAAGGCTGCCTAAAACAGAGTGCTGGTCGATCGGCCTTAGGCCCTCGGTCAATCGCGGTTTGAAGTTAAGCCTACTAATTAAGACAGAAGGTTGGGACCTGCTCGATCGATCGATCCTCCTAGATATTTGTCTTTTCGGTTCCTTTTCTTTTTTTTCCCTTTTTATTTCACTTACCATATAAAGGAATTTTTTTGTAAATATCAAATATATAATTCGTTTTAGATATTTTAGGTTAGGGTTTTGGGGGTTTGAGAGCTCATTTCTTCTTCCTCACTTGGTTTGACACCCATTTGGGTTTGTAAGTTGTACTTTCATATTCCCTCTCCATTAATATAGTGTGTATTTACTTAATTCTTGCTTTGTAGTTAATTTACATGCTTTCATAATTAGGTTTACGTGCTTTCTTTTCGTACTTTGTAGTGTAGTTTTATTGCGTTTATTTATCGCATTTTTAATATGCTTTCTAGCTAAGTTAGTTTAGGTTGTGTCGGATGGAACTCATTTCGGGTTGACATGTTGCTTTGCTTTGGTGATGGAGTTTACGAGTCTATTTCGAGTGCGTTGTCCTAGTTATTATGCCTAGGAGATTTGACGGGGTATATCATGTATGCTTCGTGCTTACGACCTTGCGTGCGTAATTTTCGGGGTATTTATTGACGCCAAAATCATATTAGGCTTTTATAAGGATTTAGGGGTATGCAACCATTGATTTAATTAACTGTCAAAATAAGACGCAGTCTTAATGACTCGTCAACCCATGTAACCATTTTATACTAATTAACTCGGGTGAGGGATATTCGACGCAGCCTATAGTTTTTACCGCTTTGTTGATCTAGTTTAAATTCACTCGCCTAGATTAATCATTTCCCTTTTTGCATCTTTTCCTTTTTGTTCATATTTATCTTTTACACTTTTATTTAGGAATATTAAACCTTATAAATTCTAGCAACTCGTCTCTGTGGATCGTTCGATACCCAGACTTGGCCGCTATACTCACCTGTTGAGTGTAGTCATAAGTTTAGGTTTTTGTATTGAGGAGATGAACAAAACACAACGATCGGCATTTTGACACGTGTCACTTTTCACCCTTTATCAGTTGGCTACATAGGAGGACGGGTGTATATTCTTCATTGGTCCACATAGGAGAGTAGTTTTTACATACAACAAAATCCCCCAATGATCCACGCTTGATGTTTGATTGAAAGTATGGATTATTTAGCCCAGGAAGTTTCTTGGCATATTCTTTTGAGTGTTTGGTTGGCATCTGTTTTCCCATACTTGTAAAAATTTTCACTAGTGGTAATGTTTGATGATGGAATTTTTATAAATAATTTAAACTTTTTTGAAACGCCAAAGGACACAGTCGTCTTTTGACGCTTTGGGAAGCATGCAGCCGATGGTAGCTATACGGTTCGTTCATTCAATTATTTCATTCCCATTTATCGAGGCCACTTATAAATAGGTACAAAGTTTCCCTAATTTCTTCTTACCTCAAACCTTCTGAACTTTTAACACTTTCGTTTCCTTCAAGATTTTCTCTATACGATCGTTTGCTACCATTTTCTCTTTAGTTTTTTCCATTGTCTTTGATCCCCTATACGCCTTCTTTTCCCTTTTCTCTATTTTATCATGTTTTACTCTATTTCCAACATCGTTCATATCGTAGATGAGGGCTCGTTAGATGAGTTTCGAGAAAAGGGAAAAATCCCAAGTTGGGTAGATTTAGAGATACCCAGGGGTCCTGTAGATGTTTAGTCCCTCCCTGAAGGACATTGGATCCCCACTTTGTTTATAGCTGAGTGTGGCATCACCTTTCCACCAAACCCCCTTTTTCTCAAAATTTTCAATATTTCGATGTAGTTCCTACCAGAGTAGTGCCAACACTTAAAGGATTTTGAATGGGGTCCATAGGTTAAACGAACTTTATGGAACCCATATTGGGGTTTTGGAGTTGATGTTCTGTTGTAAGTGGGGTACAGTAGGAGAGAATACACACTATTTAAAAACTAGGTAAGTAAATGTAAGGACACTTTTGTCCATTGTCAATATGTATGTCGTACGCCATTCCACCGTTGAAGAAATTCAAGATCGCATCTACATTAACGGATCCGAATATCAAAGTGTCTTCAACATCATAACCTCTGCGAGAATGAACTTGGTAAAGTTTTGTTTTTAAGTTCCTTAAAGTTCATACTTACGAAATGAGGCTTTTAAAATATTTTTTAATTTCTGGGTAACCGGACCGGTCCGCCTATTTTAAAAGAACCGATCCGCCCCTGGATCGGTCCGCCTACCTACCGGACCGATCCTCTTTGCTCCAGTATACCACGGACCGATTGCGAACCGAATAAGCCTATTTTAAAAAAGAACCGATCCGAGGTTGCACCGATCCGCCTCCTAGCCGGACCGATCCGCCTGGGATAAATTCGAACAGTTCCGTGTGATATTTTTCCACCAACACAAAATTCCTATATATATACTTATTTCGGTGGTGTATTTTTTCAAGTCTTTGAGAAAACGTTTTTAAGAGTTCAAACACAAGAATACTTCGTTTTTTGATGTGCCAAACATCTTTTTGATTCACACACAAAAATCCCAATTACTTTTGTGAATTTTTTTGAACCCTAGAACACAAGATTTTCTACTGTTCATCTTTTTGAAGAGATCTTTGCAACCGAGGGCTGCGTGTCATTGCTGAGGGAGTCTCTACAAAGTTTTATGACTGTGTGTCATTGAGGAGAGTTGCGGTTCTTCCTTTGTTGTTTGGGCTGCGAGTCCTTGGAGGGTGTTGCGTGTATTCTCTTGCTGAGTTCAAGACTGCGTGTCTTTGTGGGTTGGCTGCGCATTGATCTATTGAAGATTTCTTTATGTAATTGTAAGTTGCGATTTATATATTCATAGTGAAATAAAGGTTTTACCCGAAAGGTTTTTTTTCCTGAAATCTGTGTCTCAGCATATTTTTGTGTTGCATGCTTTATTTATTTATGGATTGACACACGCACCTTAGATGCATGTTTAGGGACTCTAATTAAATAAGGGTTACTTGTAAACTTGCGAATTTAATTTAATATAATCAATTATCACATTGTTGCACTTTACAGCAAATAAGGCCTTAGTGGTGAACTTACCAAATTCCAATAAAGATTATTGGGAGTATGGTGTTGTTATCAAGAATTGGCAACATGCTCCCCTCCCTATTGGAGTGTCATATATTGGTCCCAGATGTCCTCAATCAGGACGTGGCATAGGTTGTCACTCTATTAATTATTTTTTCCTTTTTTGTTATGCATTTATGATGTTTACCGACTAACTTTGCTGTTTCTTTTTCATTCAAAGGAAAGTAAGAAGAGGTGCCCCAAGGAAGGGGAAATTAATATTAATGACCTTAAGTTCTTGTGGTGATTAAATCAGAAGATTGTAGAGGAACATCCCCAATCAACTTCTTTATTGTTGGAGTATAAAAGCTCTATCACCTCCTTTGCTTCCCGACCTAAACTTGTCCTGCCCCAAGTTGCTCTTGAGCCAAATCTTATACCAACTTCTTCAGCCACTGAGTCTACCGGGGATGAATTCAATCAAGGAGGATTTTCTTCCTCATTCGAGTCCTTGAACATTTTTTAGATTCCACTTTCTCCTTCCATAGACATGACTAAGAGGAAGTTGTCCAACTTGATGGGTGGACATTTATCTCCTACCCCCAAGAAAGCCATTGACACTGGCAAGGATCCAGTTGAAAAGAAGTCTTAGGCCAGTGACAAGAGTCCTATTGGTGTTAATGAGACTCATAATGCTGGGCCTCATATGAAGAGGTTGAGGAGAGGTTTGCCTGATCCTAAAAAATAGGTCCAGAAGACACCAGTCGAGTAGTATTCATTAGCTACAAAGAAGACCGCCGACCAACAAGAGTTGATGAGGAAAATTTAGGATGACCTTGACATTGGGTCCACCTCTATTGCTCTTAACCCTGGACTGGTGAGGGGTTTGATTAAATTGGGGACACCTCCTACTAATAGAGTTGCGACATCCCCATGCCTAGGTACAGGCTAAGTGAAAGAGCTTGTCATAGCTTGGCATTGGTGATTTCCCCATTTTAACTTTTTCCTTCCTGTTGATGAACTCTTTCTGACATCTGATATCTTTATTTTCTTTGTAGTTTTTGGTTGATTTCAACTAAATGATGGAGAAGGATGACCAATTGAGGACTTCTCCTAATGTAGTGGAAGAGGCCTTCGATGGACTAAGGCAATCTTTGGCTGCTTCCCGAGTAGCTTTGGAAATAAAGTAGAAATCCTGGGAGGAGGATTTAAAGAAGTCCAATGATAGGGCCCCTATAGATGAAGGAAAAATAAAGGTCACCGAGGCAAAAGATGAAGCTGCTGAAAAGAAGTTGAATGATGTTGAAGGCAAGGCCAAGGCTGTTGAGGACAAACTTGCAGAAGTCACCACTCAGGCCTAAACTGCTGAAGACAAAGTGGTTGGTTTGAAATCTGAGGTTACCTCCTTAAAGGACAAAGACAAAGATGTTAAGGCATCTGCATGACTGTTATGCCCCCTGTAGGCTGCTATCCTATTATCTTTTGCATTGACTTTCCCGCTCACTTTCTTAGAGACTAGTTTGGAGTCATCGAACATGTGAAGTCACTTTGCCCCTAACAGTTGGGCCTTGCACAAGACAGTGATTAGTTCTTCGTATTCTGCTTCATAGTTGGAGACCTCAAATCATAATTTTATTCCTTGATCGATAACAGTGTCTTCTGGAGTGATAATGGAGATTTTAACTCCTGCACCGTTAAAATTGGAGGCTCCCTCAACGTATAGGGTCCACTCCTTAGACTGCGCTTCCTCATCTATTGACTGCTTCTCTCCCTATTGTAGTAACATTCTGTTCCTTAGGTTCATTTAAACCAAGGAAATAATGGGGGAGGCCAGCAGGGCAGAGCCAGAGGTAGGAGAGTCTCTCTGGCAGTTATTGCAATCGTGGAGAGAGGGACCACATCAATAAGGATTGCTCGAAGCGAGGCAGGGGGAAAACTATAGGATGAGATCCTGAATATTCAACCATTGCAGTACGTCACGGGTCACTTCCGGTACGAGAGTGATGCTCAAGGACCCGTTGACTAGGCAAGGTAGATTACAAATGGAGATAAAATATTTGTTTTATCCCTATGAGAATGGGATTAGGATGGGGTGACATGGGTGTTTCACAATATATGATTGTTAACACTAAAACTCAAGTGTTAGTCGAGTTTAGTGGGTGTGCTGGTAGTATTAGCCTTGCCATGTATGCAATTACTGTTGGGTAGCAGGACTTTTTGTATTACCTGCGGGGAGGAGAAGGTGTGGAAACTAAGAGAAAATTTTATATTATGTAATAATTTTTTCTCCTTTGAGTGTTATAGCAGGAGAACATATATTGTTTTTACGTAATCGTTATTTCGGGGCGAATTATATTATTTTTGCGAGATATCACCTGAAAGAGGGTTGAGCCCATCTACATGTGTGTATATGTTATAAAATAGTGTGTAGCAGACATTAGTGTGTATGTTATATATTTATATTTGATCCCAATGAGTAGGGACGTTAACTGATGTGATTCAGGGTATATTGGCTTTTATTGAGCGGAGAGATATAACTCGTGATTTATTTTCGCTAAGAAATTAGTGATAGTAAGAGCACCGTGATATATGTGGTATTTTGTAACATAAAAGTGGACGAGTATAATATTATATCAAGAGTGAGGGATTTGAGGGTACATGCTATGGACTAAGGACATAACGGATCTCGACGATAGATAATGTTAGAGAGTATTATATCGGGGGTTCCTTATTTGGATGTCGCTTTGCGAGACATCCCACGCATGAAACTAGCGAATGTTGGGAGTTGAGGGAAATTTGGTATTTAGTATATGAGTTTAGTATCCTAGTTATGGTACGTATATATGATTATAACTGGGAGATGATAGTTATATTACCATTTAAGGTCGGTAGAGACGAATAATGCGGGTGTGAAAACTAGTGTAGATTGTCTACACCACGAGTATATTGGTAAGGCAATCTAGAGAATAATTAAGTTGCGATTAGTAGGGTAATCGAGTATAACCTTACTGTATGGTCATGCTAAGTATTCAAAGATTAATTTAACACAAGTCTATAAGGTTTAGTGATATTGTGTAGCAATGTAAGGGACATAGGGTGTATGGGCGACTTACAGTATCACTCCTGAGTAGTAAACGTAGAAATTTATCAAATAAACATAAATGCATGAGAAAATAAAAAACTGAGATAAAATGAAACAAAGATAATGTAGTGGTATTGAGAGCGAGGTGAGTCACCAAAAACTGAAGAATAGACGAAAAGGAGTGATTATAGTGATGAAAAGTACGCATAATGCCATTTTAGATAGAATAAAATAACATCGCTGAGGTAGAGAGATTACTTGGGGTGCCACTTGATGTCGTGTCCGATAGAAATGAAAATCTTCGTGACTCACTTTTGATAGAATTCCCAGGAGATCATGGGTACGGAGTTACGATTACATATGGACTATTACCCGCAGGCTAATGGGAAGATCGGGAAGATGAATTGGATGTTAGGGGATATGTTACGTATGTGTGTCCTTGATTTTAAGGGAGGTTGGGAGAAGTACCTTCCAATGGTGGAATTTGTGTACAATAAATTCTGTCAGTTGACTATCGGTGTGGCTCCATTTGAGGCGTTATACGATAGGCCTTTTCGTTCTAATGCTTATTGGCTAGAGGTGAGGGACAATAAGCTACTCTGTCTAGAGTCGATTCAGGACACTACGGACAGGATTAGGATGATTCGTGGTCGTATATGGGTATCCCATCATAGACAGACAAGCTACGTCGATGTTACGTGGTTCTTTCGAGAGTTTGATGTGGGGGATCAGGTGCTAATGCGTGTGTCTCCTATGAAGGGGATAATGAGATTTGGGAAAAAGGGGAAATTGGCGCCAAGGAACGTTGGGCCATTCCCTATTATCGAGAGGTTTGGGCCAGTGGTGTATAGACTCGGGTTGCCAGAGAACTTTCACCGTAATCATGATGTGTTCCATGTTTCTTCACTGATACGGTATCTCTGGGATGAGTTGGCGACACTCACATTTCGATAGAGTACATTGATCTGCAGCCAGATTGCTTATATGAGGAAAAACCGATGGTTATCTTAGACCAGAACGAGAGTAGATTGAGGTCGAAGGTAGTTTCACTTGTGCGTGTCCAGTGGGAGCATTATAATGTCGAGAAGTCTACTTGGGAGCGCGAGGATGAGATACGCGAGGAACATCCAGAGTTGTTCTTACCAGGTATACTTTTATTTTTTGAATTTCGAAAAGAAATTTCGTTATCAGGGGGGAAGTATGTAACACCCCGTATTTTTTTTTATAATTTTTAAATGTTGGATTAATTAATTAAATAGGGAAATTAATTGATAATTAATTTGGATTAAAATAAATATTAACTAGCGAGATAAGGTTTAGTATTTATTGATGCGAATTATATTGAATATTACTCAGGGAGTAAAGTAATATATGAGTATGGTTATATTAAAATTTTCGCGAGTGAAAAATACGATAGTTAAAATAATTAAGTCAAGACGCGCGTGACAGTCATGTCAGGACTCAATTTAATGAGATAGAAATTAATTAATTTTTAAGTCATTCGGATGATTATTTTGAGTGTGCCAAAGTGTCCGAAAGGGTTTAGATAGTCAGAAAAGTCTACCCAAGGATTTATTTTGGGTCCCGGGGCACTTGTAAGTCATACCGACATCCCAGAGGGGTATTTTGGTCATTTAGATTTTTGGGTGACTAGTACCTACGAGTTTCTGAAGTGTTAAAGGTATGATAAGAGAAGGTAATTAGGTCTAGTTACATGAGAAATTAAGAGAAGCCATAGAGAGGCCATAGGAGGAAGAGGAGAGAAATTCCAAGCCTAGAACCACCTTCTTGCACCACCACCACCACCCCCGGATTTTAGATCGAAAAGGGAGAAACACCATTGGGGTCATCTTCTTCAATAGATCAAACGTACATACAAGAGGCAAGTGTTTAAACTTGCAAAATTAGAAATAATTATGTTCGTGTTAGTATAGGTAGGAATTTCACATGATATGTATATGATTTTGGTGATATTGGATGATATATATCAAAACCTAGGTCTGAAATTGAGATGGGATTAATTCCCCTATGTATGTAGATTAGAACCCACGAAATTAAGATGAATTTTGATGAACAAATCTGGGTTATTATGAGAATTCTTGAATAAGATGATAAACTAGGGTTCTTAACGAATTATCTTGAAATAATCTAGGGGTGTAAGCGGTACGGTTTGGTCGGTAAATAGTAGACACCAATACCAAAACCAAACTCTGGATGGTAAAACCAAACCGTACCAGTTTACCACCCGGTACACCAAAATCAATACCAAAACCAAACCGGCCGGTATTTCGGTTTTTTCGGTAAATTCTGGTTTTTTCTGGTTACGGTAAATTATGGTTTTTTCTGGTTTCTTCTGGTTTCGGTAAATTCTGGTTTTCTCTGGTTTCTGATTTCGATTTTTTCTGGTTTCGGTAAACAGCAATAAAAGTCCCAAAAAACCAAAAATAAAACCAACCAACTTTTTAAAATATTAAAACCAAAACTAAAACCAACATTTTTCTGGTTTCGATAAATTCGGTATGGTAATTTTGGTACATTCGGTACGGTACGGTAATTTCGGTACGGTTTTTTCTGGTTTCGGTAAATTCGGTACGGTATGGTAAGTTCGGTACGATTTTTTCTGGTTTCGGTAAATTCGGTACGGTAATTTCGGTAAATCGGTTTTTTAAATATTAAAACCAAAACCAACCAACTTTTTTGCGGTAATTTCGGTTTCGGTAAGACTGGTTTCTGGTATTTTAATATATGAAACCAAAACCATTTTTTTTCGGACCAAAACGGTACGGTAGGGTAAAAACCCGTACCGCTTCCACCCCTAAAATAATCCTAATAATTAATACCCATGATGTATTTTTATGATTCGTGTACATTAGAATTTATGTATTTAGGTTTGTGTAACATCTAGTATACTTGTTTGGGATATTGGGATGAATTAATGGAGGTTTTGGGGTAGATTATGGAGGAAACCCGTAAGAATAAGAAATGCAGATTTTCGATACCTATAGGGGAGAATCCGTTCGGTCCTGTCCGAATCCAGTCAGGGAGAATCCATTTGGTCCTATCCGAATCCATTTGGCTGCCCAATTTTAGCCAAATTTCCCTTTTTGTTTAGGAGCTTTAAAAATTGTTTATGATTCAATTGTCAGACTCAATTTTTAATATAAAGGATATTATATTATAATACCAGTAGGCCTTGATAGGGTCTTAGGCGTGAACCTATAAGAGGGAAATTTAGGATCATACTTAATTAGGTTTAATTGAGAGAATTACCTAATTTGGAGAATAATTCAGGTCATGGGGATTCGAGGGAAATGATGACTTAGACCTGTAGGTTTGAGTGAGCTACCTACTGATATTATGTGTAAAATAAAATTGCTAACTCATAGATTTCGGGAAAAATCTCTTTCGGGCAAAACCTTTATTTCACTATAAAGACGTAAATCGCAACTTACAATAATTACAATGAAATCTACAATGAAATCCCATAAGAATCGAAAAACACACGCCGTCTTGAGTCAACAATGGAATAAACGCAGCAACTCCCCACGAACACGTAATCCAAATCAACTAGGAACACCCTCAAGCACTCCTAATCGACATGAAGTTATCAACCGTAGATTTACCCTCTCTACAAAAGAAAAACTTTACCAAAGTTGTATCTTGGGTTCCAAAACAATTCACATAAATATTGGGACGTTTTTTGAATTGAAAATAAAAAGGATTAAACCCTAAAACTCTCAAAAGTGAGAAGACAAAGATTTCTGCCAAAGCAGTTTTCGTAGAACATAATTCTCAGGTCTTCTAAAGAAAAAAGAAGATGTATAACATGCTATTTATAAAAACGTTAAGGCGGCGCGTTGCTCGAACGAAAAGGGCATCTCGTTTGAACGGCAACAACTGTCCGAACGACTTCGCGCAATATAAGGATGTCACTCGAACGAAACACCTAAGTCGCTCAACAAGATTTAATAAAATTAAAATTTTATTTCGCCAGAAAATACTCTGCCTCAAAACTTAAAAAAAATACTTTTGATGAAGAACTCCGCTCCAACACTTAGAAAATATTTTGTAAAAAATATCCCAACACTCTAAGTGAAATGCTAAGATACTTAAACACAACTTTACTAAAGTTAATCTCGTGGAGGCTTGAATGTTGAAGAACTTTGATATTTGGATCCGTCTTGACGCATCATTGAACTTAAATAAGTCTTCGACGGTTTTATCGGTATAAGACATACTTTAATGTATCGAGGACTATTAAAATAATGTCCGTACAGGCATATGTGAGCCTTATATTATTTTGCGCATTTACGCTTCGTCGAATTTTGAGGATGAAATTTTATGTAACAACTCGTAATTTTATCTGATAATTAATTAAATTAATTTGTAATTAGAAAATCTAACTTAAAAGACTCCTAATATGAGCATATATAAGTCTTGGGCCGTTCAGAAGAGTCCTCAAAACAATAAACTCACTAGGGAAAAAAATGGGCGAACTGTTTTAGTTTTAATAGGATTCTAATGCCACTTAAATTTTCTAATCTTCCTCCACTTAAATTAAAATGGGTTTAGTAGTTTTCTAATATATTTTGACAACCTCTAAGAGTAGTATACCCTTATAATTTTCATCTTCTTCCTCCTCCAAACCCTAACCCCATTTAAATCAAGATTTTAGTCCAAAATTTGAAGGCTTAATTAGTGTTTTCTCAAGATTGCTCAAGAACGATACTTTGTTAATTTTTCGAGAGGAACACAACCATCTAATAAGAATTTTCAATTGAATTTTCTTCAGTCATGGATAATCTATTCTCTTCCTTTAGTATTATACGTTTTAAGTGTCACCTGAACAATTAATTACATCTTTTCTTAAAAATAAATTAGCCACTTTAATTAGGAAAAGTGAAAACTAATTTGGTACTGTTTTCATGATTTTTTTTAATATAAAATAAGATTGGAAACCCTTGGGTGCGTAGGATAGAGTATTCAATTTTGGTTATTATGGGTGTGGGTTCACATGTAAAATTTTATAGAGTTTATTTAAATAAAAATGAGGCGCGTACACACTCATAAAATTATGTAGTTAATAAAAGTGGATGATTATTGTATATTGAATAAATGTGAATGTTGATTAATTTAAGATTATTAAATGCAAATAATTGTGTTAAGAACGACGACGGTGTTATTAATTAAATTAAATTAAATTAAATTGTGCCTTTATGAGTAAATTGTAATATATATATATATATATATATATATATATATATATATATATATATATATATATATATATATATATATATATTGTTGGATTGTGTGATTAGTTGTTATTCATAATCGCCATCGCAGTAACGACGAGATTTTTGGGTAGTAGCTCTCACCTATATTTTAGGATGCTTTCGAGGTATGAGACTAGTGGGTAGGCCTTAGTCGTGATTTACACTTTCTAGGTATGGGACTAGTTAGTATTGATTTTTACAGATGGGGTAGTCTAGGGTGGGGTTGATTTTATGTCGTTCCATTCAATTAATAACCTAGGCATAAGACTATGAAGAGATTATTGATAGAAATTCATCCTATAAATAGGGTAGGACGTATTTGTGTTTTGGGAGCCCTTAGGTATGGGACTAAGGTTGTTTTGAGGATTTTATGTCGATATAAAAGGTGGGGCTAATTTTAGAAAATGAGAAAACTTGAAATTGAGAATTAATGCGTAAGATAATAAACGGGTATCAAAATGTATTAACTTCATTGATAAGTGCATGACTGACAGTTAAATGTGTTGGTTGGCTATTGTGGCATGTGGGTGTGTGACAGCGTAATAAGTGTAGGGCTGACAGTTAAATGGGCTGGCTGGATATTATGATGTGTCTTGCGTGAAACCTCGTCAGTAAGTGCAAGGTTGACAGAATACAGACTGGATGGATATTACGAGTGGAATGGGTCTGGTGTAGAACAACGGGAGTCCCGCAACCAAAAAAATAAAATGTGATAAAGATTTAACTGGGAGTCTTACAAATAATATTTCAAAGTGATAAAATTTAATAGCTTGATTAATTAAAATTAAGTTGGATGAATGAATAATTGGACTTAGACTTTGGGATAGCATAGTTGCGTATTTTAGCATATGTTGTTATTTACTTGTATCGTTATTAATTATCTCGTTTTAATTTAAAATATTCTATTGTGATATTTATCATGTATAATGCTATTGTCTGGGTTCCAGGGCCCTATTTGGATGGAGTATCCGGTATTCATGCTTAGGGCTCTGACCTTATGCGTTGACTAACTTTTCCAGGTATAAGTATTGGAATAGCTGCATAGGATCTTGGAGATATATCTTAAAGGTGCAGCTGGAGTTATATTTATTTTTATGCTTAGTAGTTTTGTTTATTTTCCATTCGTTCGCATTTATATTGAAACCCAATATATAAATTTGGTGGGCTATTCGGTTCCACAGTTGTTATGGTTTATTTAAATATTTCTTTTTTATTTAGTTTTTTGGAGAAATATTTAATTGGAGAATTGGTTATATTTTGGAGTTAGCATGACGTGGATTTTTGTATCGCATTTATGGTTTTATTAGTTGGATTAATCTGATAAATATCTTGTGGAATAAATTTTGTCATGTCACATATCTGTCACATGCTAAGAATAATATTTAATTTAGCGACGCCCGACGTAGTCTTAATGGTGGCCGACCTCAGGAATGCACGGGGTGTTACATTTCTGTCCTAGAGGAGTATCAACATGCCCTACGTACCCCACTTGTAAACAAGCCACCACCCGCTCAGCTACCGATTTCGAACCTTGCCCAGCCTGGAGCTAAACCGCCATTCCCTGTTGAACCTAAAGAATAATAACTTAACAAGGTCAAGGAAGACCTCAAGATGCTATCAAAGAAATTTGACCAAGTTAAGATATCGGGGAATTACATGGACTACACCCCCATGTCTCCCTATCCTAAAGCTAGACTACCAGAAAAGTTCAAGATTCCAGCATCAAGAAATTTTAAGACAATGGGCCCTCGATTATGCATGTACACAGCTACCATCGAGCCATGGTTCTCCTTGGGGCTTCAGAAGAGACAATGGCCCATATGTTTTAACAAACCTTAAAAGAGGGTACTCTCCTATGGTTCCTATCACTCGAGGAATCCAGAATCCGCAGTTGGGAGAATGTAGCCAGGGAATTCATATCCTAATACAAATATAATGAAGAACTGAAGGTTACATCCAGAGACCTAGAGCTGCTCACGTAGAATTCTATCAGAAGTTTCATCAGAAGGTGGAAATAGAAATCTGCCACAATGACCAACATGCCATCGGAGGAAGAGCAAGTGATTATAGTGAATAAGAACTTTTGGACCCATATTTAAGCATCAATGGGAGGACAATACTACTCTCACTTTAGAGACATCTGGCAGGCTGGTGTGCATATTGAAGAAGGGTTTGCTAATCACAAAGTAGAGTCTGAATTGAAAAGTTTGGTGAGATAGTTTGCGCCAAGGAAATATGACAAGACAACCAAAGCCTCAGTGTCAACAATCAACAACATATCCCACACCTGCCACTTCCCGAACACCTAAAAGTTACCCTAACCCTAAAAAATAATATACTGAACTCCACGATACCATGTTAAAAGTTTACCAAGCTCTGCTATCCTAAAACCTCATAAATCCATTAGACCCCGACCACTACCAATCCCCTTCCCAAAAACTTAAAATATAATGCTCATTGTGACTTTCATTAAATTGTAGGCCACACTAACAACCAGTGTTTGCATCTCACAATTGTAATCCAAATACTCATAAAACGTGGCATCATATCTCCACCAGCTAATCCTACACCCAACACCACTCATAAACCTCTCTTAGCACATGGAACCAGAGTGAACATCATATTCCTACAAGATAACCCAGAATTTGACCCCTATACCCAAATCGTGCATGTCTAAATACCCAGCATATCTATAATCTCATCCAAACCCCTTAAAGTTTTCCCATCCTTTATGCTAAATTTGTAAGATCTTCGCTGATCAAGATCTATCACTCCTCACATGAGTCTGCATTGCTATCCGCACACGATCAGAAGGGGAGTGCATGGAATTACTTGCAGTTTTGGACTAACTCAGGAGGTTTGGGCTGAAATTACCCACATAGATGACTATGAACTATGGAAGGTTCAATGGCCTGTTTATGGAAGCTCAGAAGTGGGCTCGAGAAGCAGATGAATGGGTGGTGCTCGTAGAAGAAACAATTTTGGATGATATTGTATAGACCATGTTAGATGTGTTTCGCTAGAAGGGTAGATATGCAAAATCCTCGAGTGCTTACAACCCTAAAACTTCAGGGGTATCTGGTTCTGATGATGCTGGAATTAGCACCACTAGAGAAGGTATTTTTAAGCTCAATCTATCAACAACAATGGCAGCACAGTTATGTAAATGGCAAGAGAATGAGATGAGGAGAAGGGGAGAGTACACCAGGATATAAGTGGTTCAGCCTAGAATGGCCTACGTCCACTGCGTGTGCAACCTCACTACAATAAGGCACTAATGGCCCTGGATACAATCTCTAAAGCTTTCTCTCTCTACTGTGTATCTAGACAGAGTTTCAGCTAGGGTTGAATATCTGGGATCCTTTTGCAAGGTAGAGGATGACCTCTATATATAGTACCTAGGGGGTGTAATGTACCCCCCATGCATGCAATGAGCATGTGTGTAGTTACCTCACCAATGTGGGAGTGCCATCTGTCACTGTCACATGTAGAGAATGATGATGCAATATTCTCCCCATGTGTGGGGAATAATCTTGTTATAACTGATTTGTGTCCACGTGTCCTTATCCATATGTCAGCAGGTGCTCGGCTATCGCGTCTTGGGGTATGACCTCGGCCTTGGTGAGTCCGAGGTTGGTGAGACTTGATATCTGTTCAGTCCGAGGATTCCATGGAGGTCTCGGCCTGATCCTAGTCGAGACAACAAACAGGGTCGGCCTGATATGAGGTTGAACTGATGGCTTGATGAGGTTGTTGGTGACTTCTTGCCGGATCGGCCTATGTATGGACGAGGTTGCCATTTAAAGTCATATGCGAGTGCTGTTGATCCTCATGACGTCCCTTAGAGAGTCTCATTGTAGTGTCGGCCTGGGCCGACCTTGATATGGCCGAGGGGCGATATCGTGTGCCCAAGACTTGTCCAACGTCTGCCATGATCTCGGCCGAGGTTGGTATCTCTAGGCCGAGGTTACACTTGGGGCATATCAATCACCCCCAGCCCTTAGTCATATGTGAGAGCAAGTGACTAGGGGATTACTACACCTCCGAGGACTGTCTGTTACAAGCCAATACTTGCTTGACACTTGTCCATTGCTGGATCATGCTTGCTTGGTAGGCATGTACTGTCAACCGCCCTTTGGGGCTCCCAAGGCAATGATGGGCCTTGGGAGTTGTTCTTGAGTATATAAGGGTTTTGAACCCTTCTTTCCCTCTTTCTTCTTCATTTCTTCATTTCAGCCGCTAACGTTTCTGCAGTTCTCTCTCTCTAAAAAGATCTTGGTTCAAGGCATTTTGGTGGTGATTTCTCACGTTTTCTCCTCTCTTCCTTACCATTTCATCCTCAGGTAAGGTTTTCCATACTTTTTCCTTCGTTTTTCCTGCAAGCACCCTTATTTTCGTACTTTCTGGCGAGTTTCTTAGCTTTCCGGTGAGACCACCATAATTTCAGGCGAGCTTTTCTTGCCAAATTTAAGTAGTTTGATCTTTAGATTCCTTTGCTTTATTAGCCAGTCTTGTTTGTGACTTTTAGAGTTTAGGGTCCCCAAGTGTAGTGTCGTCCTCTGATGCTCAGACCTTTATATTAGCTTCTTAAGGAGTTCCCTTCTCTTAGAGAGAAGACTTTAGAAAAAATTAGGCAAATAGAAAGAGCTCAGGAGGAGGCTCGTAGATCACAAGAGTTTCCCATTAGACCCCTATTTCCATCACCTCTGAAGGTGATATATCCTGACCCCCTGGAGAACTTCTATCAGACAGGGGTTCCTACTGATCCCACACCTATGTCTGAGTCTGAATCGTCTACCTCAGACCCCATGTCTGTGGATTCCTTTCAAGAGGCCATGGACTTCACACCTAGGCCTGATCAGGCCCCTGATCAGGCCGAGGTCTCCAACCGAGCCTCATTCCATAACCACTCAAGCACCTCAGGGTCTTCCTCAGAGGTTGAGATTCTTGAGCCGAGTGTGGCCATTCCACCACCAATTAACGCCATCCCTATATCGGCTGTCACCAGGGAAGAGTTTGCTCAGAGGTTTCCGAGTCACCCATCAACATCTGCTCCGGTCGACGTTGAGTTGGATGATGATGAGGCTGAATCTGATGTTGACGTCTCTGAGGCGGCCGAGTACGAGAGTACTATTACTGAGGTAGACCTTCTCTGCTTCAGATACCTGTATTCTATCAGCCCCTAAATAAAACTTAGGAGACCTCTGAGGGAAGAGAGGGCTTATCATGGCCGAGACGGGGAGATCTGCTTGTACGAGCAGATGTTCAAGTTGGGGTTCCATCTGCCCATTCACCCCATTATCAGATCCATCCTCTCTTACATTAATTTGCCCCCCTCCCAGCTCTCTCCTAATGCCTGGAGAATCCTAATAGGGGCCATAGTGTTATGGAAGGCCGTCCACCACTCATACCTTCCAGTTCAAGTCTTTGTAGGATGTTACGTCCCTTCCTTGACCAAAAATCATCTGAGCTACTACCATTTTGTAGCTCGGAGGCCTGAGAAGAAATTTCTTCAGGTGACCCAGACTTCCAACCATAACTGGAAGCCTCGGTACTTCTTTGCCTCAGGGCCATGGGAGTTTGGCCCATGTGTTCCCTCATCTCATCTGGAGCAGAGGATGCCCCTTAGATGGGGTAAGGTCACCATGTTTGCCAGGGACGACCCTGACCTAAGTCTTCAAAACCTCCAGAAGGTGAAAGCCCTTCAGGATCAGGGGGTAAATAGTCTATTTGTCAGGTTTGAACATCTGATGACTCCCCACTTCCTCTCTGGGACAGGTCTGGGTGGAAGTCCCATTGCCGAGCTTGGTAAGCATTTTTGTTTTGCAAGTTTATCCTCTGCATTTATTCATGTCTGATTATCTAACTCAGTTCTATTAATTTTTTTTGCAGAGTGACCAAGGGACATTCCAAATGAGCTTTGGGATATGGCTGCACCGAGTTTGATAAGACTTGCCAAGAGAGCAGGTCTGAACGCTCCCCCCCAACTCCCTCGGCCTCGAAGCCCCCGATAAAAAAGAAGAGGGCACCCGAAGATCATGCCCCTGAGGATCAAAGGCCGAAGAAGAAGACCACTGAAGCTGCTATCCCTATCTCTTCAGCCGATATACTGTCGGCTCGTCTGGATCAGTTGAAGTTAACTGATAGCGTGGTCGGCCAAAGTATGCAGGCTCTGGATGCCATCGGCTCTGTAATGACCAAGGCTGATAAGCACTTCTACAGGGCTATGGACACCCCCTTGCTGGTTGAGTTCGGCCTTCACAGAGCTGTTCAGGTATGATTTGGTCCTTCATTGCAAATTCTTCCAAGTGTAACATCCGATTCTTCTTCAACTTACTCATGATTACTAAATATGCAGGGCTTGACCGCTATGTACCATCTATCGAACTGGACTCTGAGGAAGTTGCCTCTCATCCAAAAGGGGCAAGAGGCCGACAAAGTCCAGGGTGCTCTGAACGCAGAGATAGAGGGCCTCAAGTCTGAGCTGAAGGTCTCTGAGGAGAAAGTGAAGGGGTTGGAGAGCGACATCTCCCAGCTCGGCAAGGACCATGCTACCGCACTGAAGGCTAAGGACGACGTTCTTCAGCAAAACGTCAACTCGGTTGTCAAGGCCGCCCTTGAGGACGCCTCTGAGAAGATCATTGCTGACTATAAATCCTCTGATGAGTTCATGGGGTTTGGCTTTGAATACCTTGAAAGAGGTATCAAAGCCACTACTAAATGGGCTGACATCAGAGAGAGGGAGGCCGACACTTTGAAGGCCTCTGACTTTGTGGGTCTCGGCTTTGCTGATCCTCAGTTTGCCCAGGCCCTTTAAGAAGTTGAGGAAGAGGCTACTGCTCCTGCCGAGACTGCTACACTGGAGGTCACCGAGGTTGGAGGGACTGACCCTTGTGATGATGCGGCCGAGGTGACTAACCAAGCCGAGGGTGTCAACGTTCCCCCCTAATATTTTGATCATTGTTTGTAACTTTAACTGTACTGTGGAACTTTTGTCTGTAATCATTGAACATATAATTTCTGAATATATATATCAACCTCTGATGAGGACCATCTTCACTTTCTTTTCATTGAATGTCATGTGATGCTTTTCATTCTTAGTTCCATTGTTATGGTGTCTGCTTAAAAATAAATTTGCAATGAGCTTCAACCTCTGAAGCCCTCTTTCTGAGCTTGTCTTTGCAATGGTCTTGTTTAAACTCGACCAATGGTCCTGAGCTCAGACCTCGTCACCAATGCATGGTGTTATGAAGGTATGAGGTCATTACCTTATCACCAAATTATGATGTTAAGGGTCTGAGGTTATCTCTTTATGGTGTCTGAGCTCAGACCTTGTCACCAAATTAATGATGTTATAAGGGTCTGAGGTCATCACCTAGGATGTTATCCTCATAATGAATTTCACCAAATTAATGATGTTAAGGGTCTGAGGTCATCACCTAAGATGTTATCCTCATAATGAATTTCACCAAATTAATGATGTTAAGGGTCTGAGGTCATCACCTAAGATGTTATCCTCATAATGAATTTCACCAAATTAATGATGTTAAGGGTCTGAGGTCATCTCTTTATGGTGTCTGAGCTCAGACCTTGTCACCAAATTAATGATGTTATAAGAGTCAGAGGTCATCACCTAAGAGGTTATCCTCATAATTAATTTCACCAAATTAATGATGTTAAGGGTCTGAGGTCATCACCTAAGATGTTATCCTCATAATGAATTTCACCAAATTAATGATGTTAAGGGTCTGAGGTCATCACCTAAGACGTTATCCTCATAATGAATTTCACCAAATTAATGATGTTAAGTGTCTGAGGTCATCTCTTTACGGTGTCTGAGCATAGACCTTGTCACCAAATTAATGATGTTATAAGGGTCTGAGGTCGTCACCTAAGAGGTTATCCTCATAATTAATTTCACCAAATTAATGATGTTAAGGGTCTGAGGTCATCTCTTTATGGTGTCTGAGTTCAGACCTTGTCACCAAATTAATGATGTTATAAGGGTCTGAGGTCATCACCTAAGACGTTATCCTCATAATGAATTTCACCAAATTAATGATGTTAAGGGTCTGAGGTCATCACCTAAGATGTTATCCTCATAATGAATTTCACCAAATTAATGATGTTAAGGGTCTGAGGCCATCTCTTTATGGTGTCTGAGCTCAGACCTTGTCACCAAATTAATGATGTTATAAGGGTCTAAGGTCATCACCTAAGAGGTTATCCTCATAATTAATCTCTGATTTAAGAATGAAGCAAGAACTGTCATGGGAACTGATCTTTATTAATAACCTCTTCACAATAAGATGGTACATTTACATAAAACTCTATGCAACATCATATGTAATATCTCTTTAGGTGGTCAGCATTCCATGGGTTAGTGAAAGGTTCTCCTTCTAGTTTTTCTAGCCTGTAAGTGCCAGGCACAACCTCTTCTATTACTTTGTAGGGGCCATGCCAGTTTGGGTGAAGCTTATTTGCCTTCTGTAGGGTCTTCTTTAGCACTAGGTCTCCCACTGCAATGGGTCTTGACTTCACCCTCTGGTTGTAGAATTTCGCTGCCCTCTGCTGATAGGCTTCTTTTCCGATCTCTGCGTCTTCTCTTCTTTCTTCGATAAGATCTAGGTCTAGCCTCCTCTCTTCCCCATTGTTGTCAGGGTCGTAGGTCTGAATTCGAAGAGTTGGGAGTCTTACTTCCATTGGGATGACGACCTCTGAGCCGTGTGCCAGCATGAATGGGGTTTCTCCTGTTGGTGTTCTTGCCGTGGTTATGTAGGCCCACAACACAGCGTAGACCTCTTCAGTCCATCTTCCCTTCGCATATTCTAACCTCTTCTTAATTTCGTCCAAGATAGTTCTGTTTGTGACCTCGGTCTGACCATTTGCCTGAGGTCGACCAGGAGATGAGAAAAACTGCTTAATCCCTACTCTTAGGCAATACTTTTCTAAGGAGGAGTTCTTGAACTGGGTCCCATTATTCGAGATGAGGGTGTTTGGGAGACCATATCTGCATATGATATTCCTCCAAATTAATTGGAAGGTCTTCTGCTCTATGATTGTTATCATCGGCTCTGCCTCCACCCACTTTGAGAAGTAGTCTATGGCAACTATCAAGAATCTATAGTTGTTGACAACTCTTGGCAGAGGTCCTACTAAGTCAATTCCCCATACCGCAAATGGCCATGGAGAAGAGATTGACGTCATAGGCTGATGGGGTTGATGAGGGATAGTGGCGAACCTTTGACATTTGTCGCACCTCTTCACATAGTGTGCAGCGTCCTTGGACAAGGTCGTCCACCAGTAACCCTGAGTGTTGATCCTCTTGGCCAAGGACCTTCCCCCTATGTGGCTAGAGCAAGAACCCTCATGAACCTCCTGTAAGACCCGGGGAACTTCCATGGGATGCACACATCTGAGGAGAGGCAATAGAAACCCCTTTTTGTACAATACGTCTCCTACCATTGAAAACTTGGCAACCCTGTATCTCAACTTTCTCCTTTCTAGATTGGACTCAGGCAACTCTCCCTCTCTTAGGTATCTGATGAGCGGGTCGATCCATGAGTATCCTAGGTTCAAATTGTGACAAGGGCTACATACCTCGTCTTCCTCGATGGTTGCCTTTCCTAAGACCTCGATCGGAATGGTCCTTCCCATATCTGTCTTCATTACAGAGGCCAGCCTTGTCAATGCATCAGCGTGGTTGTTACTTAGTCGAGGCACTCTCTTCAGTTTTGCTTCTTCAAAATATTCTAACAACCTTCTTACCCTCTTTAAGTACTTGGCCATCCTTTCGTCTTTGGCCTCGTATATCCCCAGTACTTGATTGACAACCAACATTGAGTCACTATGGAGTAGGAGTCGCTTTACTCGAAGAGTTGTTGCCAATAAGAGACCTGCTATCATGTCCTCATACTCGGACTCGTTGTTTGAGGCCTGGAAGTCAAATCTCAAGGCGTATTCAATATTGGCACCATCTGGAGCCGAGAGTATTAGCCCCACCCCGCTTTCGCTATCACAGGAAGAGCCATCAACGAAGAGGCTCCAGACGTCTATTTCTGAGGAGAAGACCCCTTCTGTCCTAACTCCTTTCTTAAAGAGGTATCGATCCTCTTTGTTTTCTTCTATTCTGCTCCGAGTTTTGCCTGAGATGACCTCTTCCCAATCTCGGAAGACGTTCGGTGCCGTCTCTTCCGAATTTCGGAAGACGCCACGATTTGTCTCTTCGCCGTTATCTAGGCCTTTCTCTGTCTCGACCTCTTCCCAGGTGAATTCTGCGACAAAGTCTGCAAGGGCCTGCCCCTTGATGGCTGTCCTAGGCTGGTAGGTAAGATCATATTCTCCTAGTTCGATGGCCCAGGTCATCAATCTCCCAGAATTCTCAGGTTTGTGCAGAACTTGTCTTAGTGGGGAGTCGGTGAGGACTACCATGGAGTGAGCTTGGAAGTAAGGATTCATTTTTCTTGAGGCATGTATTAGGGCATAAGCCAAATTCTCCATACGGGGATAATTTTGTTCAGACCCCTGAAGGGACTTACTGTTGAAGTACACAGTCCTTTGGATCCCATCCTTTTCCCGTATGATGGCCGCGCTGATGGCTGATTCAGAGACTGCCAGATACACAAACAACCTTTCTCCTGCGATGGGCCGAGACAGCAATAAGGGAGGTCCTAAGTAGAACTTGAGCTGGTTGAAGGCTTTTTCACACTCTTCGTCCCATTGGAAGGCCTTTCTTAGAACTTTAAAGAATGGAAGACACTTGTCCGTTGCCCTAGAAACAAACCTGTTAAGGGCAGCCACTCTTCCCGTGAGTCTTTGGACATCCTTGATACTCCTAGGAGTCTTCATGTCGAGTAATGCCTTGGTTTTCTCAGGGTTCTCTTCAATTCCCCTCTGGTTAACGATGAACCCCAGGAACTTCCCAGCTCCTACTCTGAAGACACACTTTGCTGGGTTGAGTTTCATTCTGTACGAGTCCATAACATCAAAGGTCTTCTCAAGGTTCGCTACGTGAGTACAAGCTTTCAAGCTCTTCGTTAGCATATCGTCTACATACACCTCCATGGTCTTACCTATTTGCTCATCGAACATCTTATTGACAAGACATTGATACGTTGCCCATGTATTTTTTAGACCGAAGGGCATCACTTTGTAGCAGTACGTCCCTTTGTCAGTAATGAAGGCTGTCTTCTCAGAGTCTTCAGCATCCATGAAGATTTGGTTATAGCCTGAATAAGCGTCCATGAAGCACATGAGCTCGTGCCCCGTCGTCGCGTCCACCATTTGGTCTATCCGAGGTAAGGGATAGCTATCTTTTGGGCAAGACCTATTCAAGTCAGTGAAATCCACACACATTCGCCACTTCCCATTGTCCTTAGGCACGATGACTGCATTTGAGAGCCACTCCGGATAGGTAACCTCTCTTATGAACTCGGCCTCTTCTAACTTTTTGACCTCTTCCCGGATGACATCGTATTTCTCCCTGGAGTAGACTCCTCGTCTCTTCTTAATCGGCTTGGCATCTCTGGTCACGTTGAGCTTGTGGCTCATCACCTCAGGGTCGATGCCAGGCATATCTGCATGACTCCATGTGAAGACACTCTGTCTCCTCCTGAGGAAGTTTATCAGCTCTTCCTTGATTCCTGGCTCTAGGGTCTTACCGACTTGGACGGTTTTTTCCAGCTCGTCCTCATTGAGGACGATGGATTCTACCTCTTCTGCGACCTCTCCCTTCTTCAACTTTGTTTCATCTCTTGGGTCAAGAGTGTCAATGCTATAAGTGGTGGTTGCTCTCTTATGGGATTCTCTCTCTTCGACCGAGTTTAAGCAACACTCTCGCGCCGTGGTCTGGTCCCCTTGCATTTCCCCTACTCCATAAGGAGTCGAGAATTTTAACATCTGATGGACCGTCGACGGCACAACTTCAAACTCTTTAAGGGCCACCCTTCCTATGATGAGGTTGTAGGCCGAAAAGACGTTCTCATCCATAACGAAAAAGTTTATCTTCTTGGTCAGCCTCTTAGGCCACTCATCACCCATCCGTACGTCCATCTCATACATGCCCAAGGGGTGGACCTTTTCGCCACTGAAGCCTATCAATGGGTGATGATAGGGCACCAACCTTGCTCTGCTAAGACCTAGGCTCTTGAAGCAAGGCCAGACCATCACGTCTGCTGAGCTCCCTCCGTCTATGAGGATCCTCCGTACCTCGCACCCATGCACCCTAATTGTTATGACCAAAGGGTCATCATGGGGGGCTAAGATACCCTTGAAGTCGAGTCTGGAGAACCCTACTACGAGGGTGTCCATGTCTACCTCTTCCTCTTCTGCACTGTGTCGGAAGACGTTAGATTCACAACTTCAAGCTTGGCCACTGACCTGGCCTCTGCTACATGAGCCTTCCTATCAGCTACTTCAGAGCTACCTCCTGCAAATCCCCCACATATGGTGCTAATACCAAAGGAGATCGTACCGACCCTCTTCACCGGGGTGTTGTCATCCTTTGGCGAAAGATCTAGATCGTCTTCATCATCTCCTTCTGAATCATCGTCTCTTCTGGATGGGACATTGCCACGACATCTGTCATTTCTTTTTTTCTTAGGGTCATCTCTTCCACCCTTTGGAGCCTTACCATCCACATACTTCCTCAGCTTTCTAGATTTTAACATCTTCTCAATCTCATCTTTTAAAGCTAAGCATCTATCCGTGACATGGCCATGATCCTGATGGAACTCACACCATAGGTTTTTGTTCCTCTTATGTGGTGGGGTCTTCAGTTTTTCTGGCCATCTCAGAGTCCGGTCAGTCTTAATCTCATTGAAGATGTGCTCGCAGCTCACAGTCAGAGGAGTATAGTGAGCGAACTTGTCATCTCCTGACCTCTTCTTCCCCTCTTTCTCGGTCTGGGACCTCCCAGTGCCACCGCGGTTCTCCTCCTCATACTTGGCGGCCATTGCCTCTTCCGCATTCATTACTTTCCCTGCGGTTGCCAGCATCTCCGCCATAGACCTAGGGGGTCTTCCGCCAGTTTCCACAATAGCTTCCTCTTCTGGAGGCCTCCTATAAGGGCGGTCATGGCTATGTTCTCTTCATAATCCTCCACTTCCAAGTTCTCTTTGTTGAATCTTGATATGTAGTCTCTTAGGCTCTCACCCTTGGCCTACTTGACGTACAGCAGGTGAGTAGTCTTCTTTTGAGGCCTCACCCCAAAGCAGAAGTTGTGGATGAACTGCTCAGCCAAGCCTTTGAAGTTCTCAATTGAGTTCTTCGAAAGGGAGGTAAACCAACTGTGCGCTGCCCCTGTCAAGTTCCTCGAGAAGGCCCTACACTTCATCTCATCGGGTATCGAGTAAATGTCTGCTGCTGACTGGTAAATCTCGATATGATGTACAGGGTTAGTGCTGCCATCATACTTGGGAGACACTGTAGGAGGCTTGAACTTAGTCAGGGTTGGGAACCCCACTATCCTAGCCACAAATGGGGAGCCCTTTGAGTAGCCCCTTTGTAATGGGTCCCTGCTTTTAATGAGGTCTCCTATCTTCTCCTCAAGGCGTTGGATAGAATCATTCCAAGGTCTTCTGTCATCAACTTGGCCGAGGTTATCCCCTGCCACCTCCCTGCGATGGACCAAGGGTTCCTCTGCCACGATACGTTGGCTGTTGACCTCTTCCTGTTCCCTGCCTCTTCTTTCACAGGGTCGGCCTTGGTCTGGCCGACCCTGCTTGTTCACTCTCTGAGAGCCTGCTGCGCTCCTTGACCTCGACAGCCTCTGTCTTAGGTCATTCACCGGGCCAGGTCTCTCGAAGGTTTACCCTCTGCTCAACCTTTCAAAGGCCGACCCTCTTTGTTGGGCCTCTTCACCTCTTCGGCCAACACATCCTTGACTTTGCCTAAGAGGCCGTATAGTGTTATTTGACACCTCATACGGCTCCCAGCATTATTCTGGGGCTTCTTCAGCTTCTAGGTCATCATACCTGTCCTCTAGGCAAGGGTTTCCCTGCCTCCCCAGGCACAAGCGTCTAGGGTCAGCAACGTCCCTTCTCCGTTGGGGTGCAGGCTGGTCCTTAATTGGTGCCTGGGGTGGTCCCCTGGTATCAGGATGAGGCTGAACAGCCGCCGAAGTGATCATATCCGGTGAGACTCCAGGTGGCCTCATCATAGTTTGGCTGAGCTGTGCAAATTGCTCCTGCATAGCTTGTTGCGTTGCAGCTAAAGACCTCAAGGCTGTAGCTACCTCCGCCATTTCGAACTGGGGGGCGCCTGACTGGAACTAGGCCCTCCACCCCCGGGAGGTAGAAGAGGTGGTGGTAAGTCTGGTGCCATATGTTAACACTATAGAGCTTAAGTAGAAGATGAGCTTTGTACCTCACATGACCTCTTTCAATGGTGAAACAGCTTCGCGCTAGGGGGAGGCCTGGTTCACCACCAGAGTATCCGGTGAGGTTAATCAGGAAAAGAGGAATAGATAGCTTCTCGTTCCCACAGACGGCGCCAAAATGATGATGCTGGAATTAGCACCACCAGAGAAGGTGTTTTTAAGCTCAATCTATCAACAACAATGGCAGCACAGTTATGTAAATGGCAAGAGAATGAGATGAGGAGAAGGGGATAGTACACCAGGATATAAGTGGTTCAGCCTAGAATGGCCTACGTCCACTGCGTGTGCAACCTCACTACAATAAGGCACTAATGGCCCTAGATACAATCTCTCAAGCTTTCTCTCTCTACTGTGTATCTAGACAGAGTTTCAGCTAGGGTTCAATATCTGGGATCCTTTTGCAAGGTAGAGGATGACCTCTATATATAGTACATAGGGGGTGTAATGTACCCCCCATGCATGCAATGAGTATGTGTGTGGTTACCTCACCAATGTGGGAGTGCCATCTGTCACTGTCACATGTAGAGAATGATGATGCAATATTCTCCCCATGTGTGGGGAATAATCTTGTTATAACTGATTTGTGTCCACGTGTCCTTATCCATATGTCAGCAGGTGCTCGACTATCGCGTCTTGGGGTATGACCTCGACCTTGGTGAGGCCGAGGTTGGTGAGTCTTGATATTTGTTCAGTCCAAGGATTCCATGGAGGTCTCGACCTGATCCTAGCCGAGACAACAAACAGGGTCGGCCTGATATGAGGTTGAACTGATGGCTTGATGAGGTTGTTGGTGACTTCTTGTCGGATCGGCCTATGTATGGCCGAAGTTGCCATTTAAAGTCATATGCGAGTGCTGTTGATCCTCATGACGTCCCTTAGAGAGTCTCATTGTGTTGTCGGCCTGGACCGACCTTGATATGGCCGAGGGGCGATATCGCGTGCCCAAGACTCGTCCGACGTCTGCCATGATCTCGGCCGAGGTTGGTGTCTCTAGGCCGAGGTTACACTTGGGGCATATCAGGTCCCTTTACTCTTTCACTTTATCACTAAGTGGAAAGACCTGTATGATGAAGCTGCATAAGTTTTTGAGTTCATTGACTACTCTTGATAGGAGTATATCATCTCCACAAGATGGGTTGATGATTTTAAAAGCTCAAACGGTGGATCTGAATGTAATGATTTCCCCTTATTCGGATTCTCTGAACCATAGTATGACCTACTAAGAAAAAGATAAAGCCGAGGATGGAGATTTTACCCCAAGATAAGAACACTTGGGACAACGAATGAATGCAGGAGGTAGAACCTCTTACTGGAGAGACCATAAAAAATAATGAATTCCCTTAAGGTAGCAACACCAAGGAGTCATTCAACCCGCAGACACTTGGGATGAGTCTCTGCATGATTTGCTAAGAGGCCACGCCATCTGACGTGTCCACAAAGATTTTCATTACAGAAGAACCTCTCCTTAACTGGCATGTTATTCTAGTCCAGCATACTCAAGCTAATCTAAACCCTGCTATCCACACTCTTCAAGAAATCTCTGAAATTGTTATTATTTATCCTAATTTTGATATCAATACAAACGAGTCCTCTTTTAACGAGGTTTTTGATGTTATATTTCCTAAAAATGAAATAAATTGAGAATTTTGAGTATCTTGTTATGCGTTACATTAATTGAATTGATTGAACTTTTATTGATGATGATTTAGTAAATGAAAAATTCTTAATTGATATCAATAAGGAAAATAATAAATAATATAATCGCGTTCAAACTAATGATGATGAGGCTATTTTTATTAATCTTGATTCTAGTAGCCATTTATGTGAGATTAGGATTGGGTCCACCCTCAATGAGCATAAGGTGGCATAATTCAAATAGATTATAAAAGAGTTTATAGATGTTTTTACATTGTCGTACGATGTCATGCCCGACATCGACCCCGAGATAGCTCAGCACAAGATTCTCACATTCATAGAGAGCAAACCCATCAAGCATAAATGTAGGAATCTCTGAACAGAATGATTCCTCAAGGTCAAAGAAGAAGTAGTCAAACATTTAAACGTAAGTTTGATACTCAAAGTCGAATACCTTACATGGCTAGCAAACATCACCATCGTACCAAAATCAGGAGGAAACGTTCGCATGTCCGTCGACTATCGAGATTTGAACAAGGCATCCTCTTAAGATGATTACCCTCTTACCAATATCAACATGATCATTGAAAACACGGACAACCATGCTCTCAAGTCATTTATCAAAAAAATTTCTAGTTACCAACAGATTAAAATGCACCTTGACCACCAGGATAAGACTACCTTTATCACCTCATGGGGGAATTTTTGTTACACAGTCATGCCATTTGGGCTCAAGAATTACGCAACTACCTACCAAAGGGCCTCCACAACCATCGTGCATGACCTCATCCATAAAGAAGTCTAAGTCTATGTTGATGACATGATCATCAAGTCTAAGACTCGAGAAGGTCATATTCCCACATTGTGGAAATTCTTTGAGCGACTGTGACAGTACCAGATGCAACTCAACCCACAAAAGTGTGTCTTCGGCATCACTAAAGGGAAACTCCTCAGCTTAATGGTTAGTTAAGCAAACCCCACAAAAATAAAAGCCATACTCGAGATACAACCACCCCGGACGGAGAAAGATGTACGAGGATTCCTGGGTAAGCTGCAATACATTAGTTGATTCATCAGCCAATTGACCTCTATCTGCGAACCCATTTTCAAACTTATCTAGAAGGACTCAACCAAAGTTTGGAACGAGGTGTGCCAAGAATCCTTTGACCAGATCAAGCGATAGCTCACTTGACCTCTAACGCTCATGCCTCCGTAGCCAGGTTTTTCCCTCCTCCTGTACCTGAATGTCACTGTATTACAAATGGGGCTTTCCCGGCCTAATTGATCCAGGAATATTACAAGGAGAGAGTGATATACTATGATAGTAGAAATCTATATGGGCATGAAGTCAATTACACTACATTGTGTAGCACCTCGGGATCTTAAAACTGTAAAATTCTCCTATAACTTAAAATTTCGAGAAAAATAAATTTTTAGAATTAGTTAATTTTTATACTTAAAAATGTTGGTTTTAATTTAAGTAAAATGATATTTTAATCGGAATTGAAATCGGGATTTAATTCAAGAAATTTTAACTTTTTATATAAAATTGGGGGACTTCGGCTTATCAGGCCATCCGAATCAGTTCAGCCCTGGGGGCGAACCCGGTTCGCTCTAACAGTGGGCGAAAATTGGGTTTATTTTTTGTAGTGTTTGTGTAGGACTCAAACTCTTTTCTTTTATTAAAAAAAAAAGGCACGAGTTTAGAATTTTTAAACCTTCTCAAAAAGTAGTAGCTTCCCATGTTTATACCTCCTCTCATCTACAAAATATAAACTCCATTTAAATCAACATTCAACTTAAGTTTTAAAGGGCTAAACCAAGTTTTCTCAAGATTGTCCAGAACGCGTCTTTATTGTTTTCTCGAGAGGAACGTAACCGTGCAATTGGATTCTTCAAATGAATTTTTACAAGCATGAATACTTCTATTGTTCCCCTTTAGTAATATACGTTTTAAATATTTCCTAAACACTAATAATCATTATTTTCTTAAAATAAATTAGAGAGACTAATTAGGGAAAGTGAAACTAAAGTTGGGACTGTTTTTATTCAAATAATTAATACGAATTAAGACTCAAAACTCTTGCATGCTTAAATTAGAGGGTGGGATTCCGTTAGAATATATGGCCGTGCACATGTTAAAATAAATCGTATGAATTTTATAAATTGAGTTCAACTCGTAAAATCACGTTATTTATGTGCTGCTTGTAAAATAGAAATTTATTGTTGTATGCACTCGAAATATGCATGTGGATGGAAATTATGTAAGTTATTGAAAATGAATTTTCAATTAATATTATAATTAATCAGACATAATTTGGCTATGTAGTAATCTTGTGATTAATATAAAGTTTGTTGTGACAAGTTGAAAATATGCCTTATGTGATCGTGAATTGTGCTTATATTTGACACCGCAGGGGACGACTGGAATGTTGGGATAGTTATTGCTTTCACCTTATTTTAAGTTGGTTGCTAGGTATGTGACTAGTAGGTAGGCCTTTGTTGTTGTTAACACTTTCTAGGTATGGGACTAGCATGTGTAGAATTTTTACGAATGCGTATTTCTTGGGTGGGGCTAAGTAGAACATTTTTCTGTTGTTGTATTAGCCTAGGTGTGAGACTAGGAGGTAATTTTCGTTAGGTATCCTTCCTAGGAGATAGGCTAGAGTATACTTGTGGTTTGGGTGATCTCTACGTATAGGACTTGGGATGATTGAGGGGGGATTACCCAAATAATGGGGGGGGGGGGGGGGGGCTAATAGAGAAAATTGATAACTTGATAATAAATTGAAAAATAATGCATGTATAAAAAATGGGCATTAAATTGAAATTGCGTTGCGAGTATGTATATGGATAACAATAAGGGGCGAACTGGCTACTGTGATGTGGATGTGTGTTGGCGTCACGAGTATGTGCAGGGATATAGTGACATGTCATGCGTGGAACCTCACGAGTATGTGCAGTGCTAATGAAATTGGATGAATTGGCTATAGTGAGGGGAATGGGTGTGGTGTAGAACTTAAGTGGACCAGGATTATGTGTAGGACCTGTAATAGGGTGAACTGGCTATACTAGTGTTGCATAAATTAAATGAATTGAATTAATTTAATTAAATTGTGGAACCTCAGATAATGTTGAAATATCATAACTAGACTTGAACATTGGGGTGGCATAGTTATATGGATAGATAGTGGTAGTTTATTTTTACTCGCATGTTAATATATATCTCATTTAATTTAAAATACTCGATTGTGATATTTATCATGTATAATGCTTCTATCTGGGTTTATGGGCCCTAATTGGGAGGAGTAGCTAGTATTCATGCGGTGAACTCTTGCGTTGGCTAACATTTTAGGTATAGTGCTAGAGTAGCTGCATAGGATGGATTGGAGATATTTGGAGTGCAGCTGGATATTTATTTTTTCGCTTTAATATTAGTTTGATTTATTTCAATTCCGTCATTTTTATTACGAGACTTTCATTTATGGATTTGGTGGGCCAATCAGTTCCACAATTTTTTATGGTTTCGGTTGGATATTTATTATTCGATTATTTCATTTGAATTTAATAATTTGGAGTTGGATTTATATTGGAGATAGCGTGGTGATGGATCTTAATTTTCATAAATATAGTAAATTTGAACATTATCTTGTGGTAAAATTTTAAATGTATCATATTTTTTTCACATGATGAGAATGATAACTTATTTAGTGATGCCCGACGTAGTTTGGTGGCAACGACTGACCACTTCGCTTACCAGAATGCACAGGGTGTTACAGATTGAAGAAGGTGTGTTTCCCTAGTTTGGGTCACGTCGAAATTATAGCACTACATGCTTGGATTCCCTATCAGACAAGTATCCTTAATAGATCCCATAAAATACATGCTAGAGAAACCTGTTCTGTCAAGCCGAATGGCCCGCTGGCTAATGTTACAAGCTGAGTTCGACATTGTGTAAACCATGCAGAAAGCCATAAAGGGAAGGGCCATATCCTATTATCTTTCCGACCATCCCATAGAAGGAACCAAAAATTAGGTCTCCGAATTCCAGACAAAGACATCCTTTACACCTCTCAGGAGGACCTCAACTGGAAGATGTTCTTCGACGAAGCTGCCAATGAGAAAGGGTATGGTATTGGGATAATCCTGATCGCTCTCAATTATTCTTGCACCCCCATTTCCATTAAGGCTGACTTCCCTTGCGCTAACAACACGACAGAATACGTGGCATGCACCATAGGGATCAAGGTCGCCCTCAAGAAAGGAATCGAGAATATGGACGTCTATGGGGACTCTATCCTCATTGTCAAAAAAATTATCAGGAATTGAAAACTCAGAGACAAGAAGCTCCTACCCTTCCACACCCATCTAGAAGATCTTGCCTCCCAATTCAAAAATTTCAACTTTTATTACTTCCACCGCTCGAAGAATATCCTAGCTGACGCAGTAGGAACTTTGGCCTCCATGGTCGACATGCCTATGGAATAACACCATGACCTTTTTTCATTAAGAAACAAGATACACCCACCCACTACTACCACATCGAGCTCTCCATAGAAGAAGATGCATGCATGGAAGGGTTATGATATTATGACATTTGGTGCCTTCTCAAACATTTTATATATCCTCGTGATTTAGACAAGAAAGACCGCGTGATCCTTCATAAACTAGCGGCCCAGTACATCATCTGCAATAAAGCTCTTTTCAAGAGAAACTTTTATGGAACCCATTTGCATTGCATAGCAAGGGCTGGAATTGAAGAAATGATGCAAAAAATCCACAGCAGGGAATGCGGGCCTCACATGAACGGTCACATGCTTGATAAGAAAATCATCTGTCAAGGGTACTATTGGACCACTATGATCCAAGACTTCACTTCCTATATTCGAAGATGCCTCAAATTCCAATAATTTGCCAAACTTCAGCACTTTCCTCCTTGAGGATTGTACAACATGACCTCTCCCTGGCGCTTCTCTACCTGGGGCATAGACATCATAGGGAAGGTCACTCCCAAAGCTTTAAACGAGCATGAATTCATCGTAATTTCCACTGACTACTTCAAAAAATGGGTCAAAGTCGAGTCATACGCGACACTGAATGCAAATAAAGTGGCTAAGTTAATTAGACAAAACATCATTTGCTGCTATGGAGTTCCTCATGAGTTAGTATCAGTTAATAGACTCCACTTTGAGGTTGATGTCATAGAATTAATTTATAAGTATTGAATTTATAGGCACAAGTCTTCTCCCTACCGACCCTGGACAAATGGCGATGTCGAAGCCGCCAAAAAGAGCTTTAAAACCATCATTAGCAAGATGATTGAAAGTTGTAGAGACTTGGCTGACTAAATCCTATATGCCCTCTAGGGTTATCTCACCTCTATCAGGACACCCATTAGGGCTACCCCTATTCTCTAATATACGACATGGAGGTTGTTCCCCCCGTTAAACTAGAAGTTCCTTCTTCGAATGCCATGCTTGAAAGAAAGATTAGAGAGGAAGACTGACATCAGAACCGCTATGACGAACTCTCACTTATGGATGAAACGAGATTAAAAGCTCTATACCATATATAAGTGTACCATTAGGTAATCATTCAATAGGAAAGTCAAGGACCACATTGTTGAAGAAGGAGATATTGCCCTAAAAAAATTATAGAACCATTTGGGATCTGAGAGTAAAGTTCAAGCCAATTGGGTGGCCCCTACATTATGAAGAAAATCCTGTCAGGTGGTGCCACTATGCTCACAGATCTTGACGGAGAAATAATTACGCTTCCATGTAACCTGAACCATCTCAAAACGTTTTACTCTTAATTTGAACTATCATCTTACTCTGACTCTTCTCGTTCCCCTTCTATTATTAAAAAATTTGTTCACTTCCTCTACTTGAAACTATGTGGGACCTGATCCACTCAAAACACCCCTCTTTTTAATGAACCTCAAATTATTTTGAAAGAAACCCATAAAACACACATGGTTACAATCCTTTCTTTCTCATAAAATGATATTCTTTTCATTCCCTGATAACGACGGTCTCTCTCATCATTTAAACAAACAAGAGGATTATGTATGCCTTACTGATTGGTATAAACAGTTCAAACACGAAATTCATCAAAAGACACAACGAAATATGTAAAAATCACTTCTCTTTTATTTAATCAGGAATATAGTTATCGCATCAAGTATTAGTAATGGGAGTCAAACAAACCACTCGCTTACTAACCCTCATACAACCTACAATTCCCAATCATTAAACTACCCTCACAAAAAATCCAACAACATACTAAGCACCTATATGAAATTAAAAACACATGCCCAAACCAAAATTCCCCTCAAACACAAAACCAACTTCTTGAAACCTTGTCCTCAGCTACCAGATGGTCTCACATCATCATCATTACCTTCCCCTAGAGGCCCCAGGTATCCCACTCCTGATTATTGCTCTAGATGCTCTCTATAAGATGTCAGGCCTTAATGAGATTTGATGAAACGACAACGACCCCTTCCAAGATGTCAAACATGACAAGCCATCTTCGCCCAATCTTATCCACCAAAATCGTCTCAACCACCCATTTCGATAACCACTTCAAATAATCCCCGGATATAAACCAAGCCTCTCTAATAGAATGTGATGGACGAGTAGACGGCATACGGCGCTGTCATCGAGGCTATGCCACCCCGCCTATCTTATTCTCAGCTGATCAATCCTTTATCAAAATAAAACATGATTCTCATAATGGATCATTCTCAGCATAACTATCAAAAACAAAATTAATTACTAATAACCTATTAGTCCCTGTGTCAAATTTTAAACTTTCTAATCTTTTACTTAAGCACACAAAATCCATCCACACAATTAATATACGCATTAATTGAATTGAATAAAGCAATAACCGATAACTCTCGATAAAAATTTAATACAACCATATTGAATATGCTGAACGAAAATACGGAAGAAATAAAATAAATAACAACTGTTGGGAAACATGCCCGAATATAACTCACGATACCTCTTATTTAGATCACACAGATAGAAGCATCTAAAAAATTCCTGCTAGCATCCACAGCTGCTACAGTATCGTCTGACTCGAAGGAATAATATCATCCAAGTGTCTCTGTGTCTAGATACCTAAAAGGTTTTTAAAATATTTTCAATCGGGTCAGAGCCCAAAACGTTTTGAAAATATTTAGCAAGTTTCTAAAATAGTTTAACATTTAAAATATGATATTCTCCATATTTAGACTTTTGTTGCACTCACATGAGATACCCACTGACCTCTCATCTAACAATGCACACCTAACGCATGTATTTTAAACACCCTAGTTACGCTACCCCACCTAACTAGAATCTCACCAAACTTCTAAACACCCATACGCTATATCATGCCCCGCGTATTTAATATTCTAAGTTTTCCCTCGAGCTTATGCATATAAATTCTCACTTATAATTTTTTTCGTTCATAATGAATAACTATCACTAGTTATTATACATTATTCTCATTTTAGTGTCATTAATCCCGTATATAATATTCTCATCGTTATATACCTATCTCACATTTTATTCCGGATTTTATTCTCCCAGTTGAACCAAAAATCATTTCATATATCATTCTTTATTTTGTCTGTATATATATATATATATATATATATATATACATACACACATACAATATACTATACACATCAGAGTATATCCATACTTATATATCACACTTTATATAAGAATAATAACCATCCCTCATAGCTATAACTCAATGGATGCCGTCTCTAGAATTCTATCATCTTCCAGGGAACACACACATCATCCGAGGTACCACCAATCGGGATCTCACACCAACCTGATAAAAAAATAACACAAACGTAGGGGAAACGGTCATAGTTTCTCAGCTGAAAGTGAGACCGAATCATACCCAAGATGTCTCACCCTTGATAAAAAGACACACTGCTTAAATAACTGGACGCATACTCACCCTGATCTGTGACACCCCGACTAATTAAATACCGGGTAGCTACTTATTTATTCAAATTAATACAAAACGTCAAGTTGGTTCAGTTCATAGCATCACTGTCGAAAAACATTTTAACAATTTCTAGCCACCTAATATTTAAAAAGTGAGTTGTCAATTTTAATTAAATCCGATTAATATGCAACCAATTTAAATTATGGAATACTAATACAACAACCACAACATAGTCACAATAGAAGAACCATGGAAAAACAATGAATTTGGAGGAATACTCCTCTCAATAATTTGAATACTGAATACAACCAAATGCAAAGTCTGAATCACTAATTAATTAAATCCAAAACTGAAATAAAGTTGAATAATTAAGCTGTCTCTAAGAAAAACGGGTGACATGCCCTACAAATAAATAAGTCTGAATTGGAATCAAAGTAGAAAGTGGAGGCGTCTATAATCGAGGTCCTGTAACTTCCACAGTAGCTACAACACATCACTGGAATAGAACTCCTACGCTTGGTGTCCTTGTGGCTGGGCACCTAAAAGTTTTTACAAGAAAAATGGATTTGAAAGCAAACGGGCCAGAGCCCGATTGTGAAAATAGTTTAAAATACAGCAAGTGTTTAATATCATTAAACAATGAATATAAAATACATGATAGCGCGTGCACTCACATGAGTTCCTCACCTCTCAACTAAATGTGCACTCCTACTTACCCATACCCATTCTAGTTATTCCATTAACTAACTAGTCTAATTCAATATCTGATTTTTACTATACTATTAATGGTTTAGTTCCCGACGTCTTAATATAAACTGAGAGTTTTACATTCATTCCTCAGAACTAGTTACAATAATTACTAAGAGTTTTTCCATTTTTAACTCTACAAAGATGTTACATTAATTCACACTTGTACTTATATAAACAGTTCATTTCAATATTTCAGTATATCAATCTCATCATAAATATAAACAATAATGTCACCCCTAGACTAAGCTACGTGCACACATACTCTGCTATAAAATCTCGGTACATCACGTACATAAGGATCACGTATTCCGAATCTCTCAAGAATCGTTTCGACAAGTAATAAACACACATAATGGGGGCGAACATAGTTCACATCACATGGGTCACGCACATACCTATGCTCCCATGATCAGCAGACTTATTAAATCCTCAATAAGTCATTCTCTGACCTATGTCCTCGAGGTACCAATCTAAATCTCCTCGTAGGCTCACAAAGATTATATGGCCCTGATTGAACGCCGACCTCCCGTGATAGCAAGTATGGTAGGTATGTTATACACAGATAACCACATATACTAAGCATTCACACATCTTAGATATCTTATAATATTAATACAGGTATATTTTACATTCCTATATCGTCATTAATGTAGTACACTTACAAGTCCCCGAATAATATACATCGTAGATAATCAACTCTTCTCACGTCGCAAATTCAAGTACTTATTTCCTAACCCATAGATGTCATCCGGTTTATTACAAAATTCTAAGTTTTAATCCTCAACGTACTCCAATCTCACAATTATACCCACTAGTCAACAAGGGAAGGTTAACACTCAATTAAATAAGTTTACTGGAAGTTCGAAATAAAATCAGGCCTAAAAAGGCCATTCTGTCAACTCGTTCGAACGAGGTAGTTCGAACGAGTGTCGTTCGAACGAACTCATTAGAAGGGGTACTGTAATCTTGTTAGAAGTCTCGTTCGAACGAGGTCGTTCGAACGAATTGGGCAGGTCTTCTAACAAGATGGCAGAGTATGCCCAGAAATTTCCCAACTTCGTTTTTCTTCATTTTTCTCTTATCTAAATCCATCCTAAGATCATACCAATAACGTTTTAATGTTTTTAAACTATTCTAAGTCACCCTAGGTCACTCCTTAACATATTTTTTGGGGTCAATTCTTAATAATCAACATACAATAATCATAAATCCCCAATTCTTGCCCCAAACCCTATGAACATGAACTCAGAATTTAATTGACTATCAAGACTTCTTATTAATCCATTTTTAAATCATACAAAGTTACATTTTTGCGTATTGAATTTGTCCATAATCCTTCTATATGCAATCCCTATCCAAAATCATGAGTTTCACAACAATCCCATTGGGTTTTTCATCAAAACTATCAAGGCATATACAATTCCTACACTAAACATGGAGGAAATATTCATTGAACTTAATAACATCAAATCACTTTCCTTAGGGTTGTTCTTCAGATTTGTTGTCGGTGATTCTAGGCTGAATTTCTCCTCTTTCTGTCACAAATCCTTCCAGAATGGTGGTTATGGGTGATGGCTTTGGTTTGGCACTCTTGTAACCTCTCTCAAAACTCCCGTAGCCCACTCTCTTATCTTTTGCTGGTAATGGCCCTAGTGGACCCTCTAATAATCTCTAATTTAACTCTAAAATTCGTGGGTTTAAATCCCTAAATTTTTAGAATTACCAAATTACCCTTTTGGGTTGCCGATTTGGCCTAAAAATGCCCCGGGACCCAAACTAAACTCCCGGCTAGTGCTTTCTGACTATTTCGACCCTTCCGTACATGTTGGGCCACTCAAAATGACCATTCGGTTGATAAAAATATAATTTAATTTTTAATTTAAATAAATACATTCCTGACGCGACTGACACGCGCGTCACAACTAAATTTTCCAAATTGTCGTATTTCTGCGTCGTGATAATTTTAATATTTTCAATACTCATATATTACCATATATTCTCAGTAATATTTTATTTTAACATTATAAATAAATACCAACTCACATCTCGCTAGTATTTACCTCCGGATTAATTTCCAAGTTTATTCTTATTTAATTCAATTAATCCATTAAAAAAAATCAATAAAATTACGGGGTATTACATACTTCTCCCTAATAACAGAATTTCGTCCAAAAATTCATAACTAAAGAATACCTGGTACAAATAACTCTGGGTAACGTTCGCGCATCTCATCCTCACGCTCCCAAGTGGACTCCTCGGTATTATGATGCCGCCATTGAACGCGTACTAATGATACTATCTTCGACCTAAGTTTCCTCTCGATGTGGTCCAGAATAGCAATCGGTCCCTCCTCGTAGGAACTATCTGGTTGAAGATCGATGTTCTCCAAAGAAATGTGGGTATGAGCCAAATCGTCCCTAAGATATCTCCTTAGCGAGAAAATATGGAACACATCATGAATCCTATGCAAGTGTTCCGGTAATCCAAGTCTATACGCTACTGGCCCAATCCGCTCGATGATAGGAAATAGCCCCGCATATCTTGGTGTTCGTTTCCCTTTCTTCCCAAAACGCATAATCCCTTTCATCGGAGATACCCTGAGTAGCACCTGGTCCCCCACCTTGAACTCTCTCAAGAACCTCTTGGCATCGGCATAACTCTTTTTTCGGTCTTGAGCTACCCGAATACGACTCCGTATCATCTCTATCCTTGCTGAAGTGTCCTGAATTACTTCCGACCCAAGGAGTTTGTTATCCCCCACCTCTGACCAACATGCTGGGGAACGACAAGGTCTACCATACAATGCCTCGAATGGAGCCATGCCAATGGTGAACTGGTAGGAGTTATTATAAGCAAACTCCACCAGTGGAAGGTACTGTTCCCAACCACCTCCAAAGTCTAAGATGCACATATACAACATGTCCTCCAACATCAGATTCGTTCTCTCAGTTTGCCCATCTGTCTACGGGTGGAACGCCGTACTCAGCCGCAACTCCGTACCCATTGCCTCTTGGAAACTCTCCCAAAATTGTGAAACAAATATCTTGTCTCGTTCAGACACGATATTGATAGGCACACTGTGAAGTCTCACTATCTCCGCTATGAAAATCTGGGCATACTGTCCCGTAGTGTAATCTGTCCGGGCTGGCAGAAAATGAGCAACTTTGGTCAGTCTATCCACGATTACCCATATGGAGTCGTGACCCCTCTGCGAAGTAGGTAACCCCGTGATAAAGTCCATGGATATGCTCTCCCATTTCCACATCGGAACCTCTAACGGTTATAGAAGTCCTGTCGGTCTCTGATGGCCCACCTTTACTAGCTGACAAGTGAGCATTTAGAAACGAACACGGAAATATCTCTCTTCATCCCGCTCCACCAGTACTATCATCTCATGTCTTGGTACATCTTATCCCCACCAGGGTGTACTGCGAACCGCGAACCGTGAGACTCTGTCATTACCTCGTGTCGCAAGTCTTCCCCTTTCGGAACGACCAATCTCCTATTAAAGCGTAATCCCCCATCTGAACTAACGGTATAGGACTCGTCTCCCTCTACTAGTAATCAAACTATCTGCTCCTGACAGAACGAGTCTTTTTCCTGGGCCTTTATCACTCTCGTAACAATCTGAGGTGTAACAGTCATCATAAACATGAATGATCGGGCCACTGCATCTTGGTGTCCTAACTCCTTCCGCTTAACTTTTCACACCTTGGCCACGTCATTTACTGGCCTACGACTCAACGCGTCTGCTACCACGTTAGCCTTCCCTGGGTGATATTGGATATCAAACTGACAATCCTTCACAAACTCAAGCCACCAACGTTGAGGCATATTCCATTCCTTTTGCGTGAAGAGGTATTGTAGAGACTTGTGGTCTGTGAACAACTGAAATTTCTCCCCCAGGAGATAGTGTCTCCAAATCCGAAGAGCGAATATGACTGCCGCTAACTCCAAGTCGTGGTTGGGGTAATTCTTCTCGTGAGGCTTAAGCTTACGGGAAGCATAAGCTATAGCCTGACTCTCCTGCTGTAGTACACCTTCAAGTCCTTGTAAGGATGCATCGGTGTAGACTAGATACTCAATTTCGATCTGGTCAATGCTAACACAGGAATTGAGGTCAACATGTCCTTCAACTCATCGAATGCCAACTGACAGGCATCGCTCCAGATGAATGGCACACCTTTGCGAGTCAGATGTGTCAAAGGGGACGCTATCCTTTAGAAACCCCGAATAAACCTACTGTAGTATCCTGCTAGGCCCAAGAAACTACGAATCTTAATCGGTGTCGTGGGCTGTCCCCACTCCCTCACCATGGATACCTTCCCCGGATCAACAGATATCCCTCGATCTGAAATGATATGCCCTAAAAACTTTACCTTCTTTAGCCAAAACCCACACTTCTTGTACTTCGCATATAGCTCATTCTGACGCAACGTCTGCAAAACCTGTCTCAAGTGCTCGGCATGCTCCTCCTCTGTCTGGCAGTAAACCAGAATGTCATTAATAAAGACGATGACGAACTGGTCTAGGAACTCTCTGAACACCCTATTCATCAAGTCCATAAACACGGCTGGAGCGTTGGTTAGGACAAAAGGCATAACCCGAAACTCATAGGAACTATATCTCATCAAGAAAGCAGTCTTCGAGACGTCCTGTTCCCTAATACGTAACTGATGGTATCCCGATCGCAAGTCAATCTTTGAGAAGAAGGAAGCTCCTCTCAGCTGGTCTAATAAGTCATCGATTCGGGACAACGTATACTTATTTCGTATCGTGACTTTATTCAACTCCCGGTAATCTACACACAACCTCAATGATCCATCCCTCTTCTTTACGAACAACACAGGGGCACCCCACAGTGAAGTACTCCTTCGGATAAACCCCTGACCCAACAACTGATCTATCTGATCCCTTAGCTCTCTCATTTCCGCTGGAGCCATACGGTAAGGTGCACAGGCAATTGGCCGAGTGCTCGGTGTCAATTCGATAACAAAATATATCTCTCTACTAGGAGGTAATCCAGGTATATCCTCGAATACATCAGCAAACTCCCTGACAACTGGAATCGAATCGAGTGGTAATACCACTTCCTTAGAGGTCTCCTCCTCTATATAGTACAAGTGAGTGGACGATCCTCCCTCAGGGCGAGGCATCGTCACTAAAAACATCTCCTGTTCGGGAATGGCAAAAATAAATACTCCTGCTAAAATAGTCAATCATGGCTCGATATGTAACTATCCAATCCATACCAACGATCGCATCGTACTCAGTCATCTCTAATACTAACATATCAGCAGGTAAAGTAAACCTCCCGATCTCTATACCCACACCTCTACAAATAAGAGAAATCACAGAACCCCTACTTAACGGTGAATTTACGCAAGTAATCGTGCTCTCTGTAGTGTCTAACAACCCCAAAGTGCGTGCAAATCTTGTGGCAATGAAATAGTGTGTGGCCCCTGTATCAAATAAAATACGCCCCATAGTCCCCTGAATAGATAACATACCCTCAATAGCAGGTGGATACCATGGGACTGCAGCCTGCTGGAGTTAATAAACTCGCCCGTACTGAAGTTGTCCTTACTGCACTGGGACAGCTGGGATGGGTGGCAAAGCTGGCATCTGTGGTGGTGCTGGGAGGGCGGCGGGAAATATAGGTCTTTGGGGCTCGTGTCAAGCACCCTGTTGCTGCTGCTGTGGGTCCCTGCCCTTATCAAGACACTTCTGACATTTGTGGACAATCTTGTCACAAGTGAAACATTTCCCCAGAAAATTTCCCCCTCTCTAACCCTGCTGCCCACGGCCCTGGTGGTCGTTGCCATTCCTCCCCTGGCCGTGCTAGCCCTGATGAAACTGCTACTGTTGGCCATGCTGGTCGTGCTAACCCTGATGACCGTGCTGACCCTGCTGGCCCTGACGAAAACCCCCTAACCATTTCTGAAACCCACAGATCTAAACCTCTTAAAATCCCCCTGCTAGGAACCCTGATCACCCTTCCTGTGCTGACCCTGAGCTGATTGTGCCCCGCCGACACCATTTCCTCCTATCCTGCCCTGATGGATGGACTCTCCTGGTCACTTACCCTCTGACAAGTGAAAGTGGTGGTCCTGGCAGTGAAGCAATGCTGCGTTAACCATATCAGAATAAGTGGCCAATGAGAGATTACCCAATAAGTGCTGACGGATCCTCCAATCAACCCATCCATAAACTTCTATATCTTTTTATCCTCAGTCGAAATCTCATCGGGAACGATGTTCAAGAGATTAGTAAACTCTGCCTCATATTCTGCCACTATCTTCCCCTCCTGCTTGAGGTTCATTAACTTCCTCCTCATCTCGGTGTGAACAGCTGATGGAAAATACTTGCGATCGAACCGCACCCAGATCTCCTGAATAGAAAGGATGTCTCTCTCCTCCGTGGTGGTAATGGACTCCCACCACTGCAACGCTGATCCTACTAGCTTAAAAGTAGTCAGTATCTGTCTCTGTACATCCGTACACTCGTACATCCTCAAGTGCCTTTGGATGTCCTTCTTCCACTGACTGGACACAACGAAGTCGGAGCTACCTGCAAACTTCGGAGGGTGTGATTTTTGAAAAGCATCATGAACACGTTCCCAAGCAGACAAAAATACATGAGCCTATACTGACGCTACTACCGGCGCCTGAGGCGGTGCCTGCTGCACAACTGCTAGAGCGGCATTTACCGCTTGGGCTACAATAGCGGCAACCTCTGCGGCATTCATGGAGCCCTGAACTGGTGCAGGCTGTGGCTCGGGCTGAGCATCCCTGGGAACTCACTGTGTACGTCGTGGAGGCATATGAAATGAGAGTAAAGTCTTATAAGTTGCAGTTATTTTCTTAAAATAGCTGAAGAGCGAAACATACACAATAGAGTACAACAATCCTGAAGTATAGGGCTCTACATCAAAGAACGCTACGCGAAAACATAATAAGACGTAGAGATCCTAAGGACACTAGAACCTGATGCTCTGATACCACCTGTGACACCCCTACTAATTAAATGCAGGGTAGCTACTTCTTTATTCAAATTAATACAAAATGTCAAGCTGGTTCAGTTCATAGCATCATTGTCGAAAAACATTTTAACAATTTCTAGCCACCTAATATTTAAAAAGTGAGTTGTCAATTTTAATTAAATCCGATTAATATACAACCAATTTAAATTATGGAATACTAATACAACAACCATAACATAGTCACAATAGAATAACCATGGAAAATAATGAATTTGGAGGAACACTCCTCTCAATAATCCGAATACTGAATACAACCAAATGCAAAGTCTAAATCACAAATTAATTAAATACAAAACTGAAATAAAGCTGAATAATTAAGCTGTCTCTAAGAAACAGGGGTGACATGCCCTACAAATAAATAAGTCTGAACTGGAATCAAAGTATAAAGTGGAGGAGTCTATAATCGAGGTCCTGTAACTTCCACAGCAGCTACAGCACGTCACTGGAATAGAACTCCTAAGCTTGGTGTCCTTGTGGCTGGGCACCTAAAAGTTTTTACAAGAAAAATGGATTTGAAAGCAAACGGGTCAGAGCCCGATTGTGAAAACAGTTTAAATTACAGCAAGTGTTTAATATCATTAAACAATGAATATAAAATACATGAGAGTGTGTTCACTCACATGAGTTCCTCACCTCTCAACTAATTATGCACTCCTACGTACCCATACCCATTCTAGTTATTCCATTAACTAACTAGTCTAATTCAATATCTGATTTTTACTATACTATTCATGGTTTAGTTCCCGATGTCTTAATATAAACTGAGACTTTTACCTTCATTCCTCAGAATTAGTTACAATAATTACTAAGAGTTTTCCTATTTTTAACTCTAAAAAGATGTTACATTAATTCGCACTTGTACTTATATAAACAGTTCATTTCAATATTTCAGTATATCAATCTCATCATAAATATACAATAATGGCACCCCTAGACTAAGCTGCGGTGCACACATACTCTGCTATCAAATCCCGGTACATCACGTACATAAGGATCACGTATTTCGAATCTCTCAAGAATCGTTTCGACAAGTAATAAACACACGTAATGGGGGCGAACATAGTTCACATCACATGGGTCACGCACATACCTATGCTCCCATGATCAGCAGACTTATTAACTCCTCAATAAGTCATTCTCTGACCTATGTCCTCGAGGTACCAATCTAAATCCCCCCGTAGGCTCACAAAGATTAGATGGCCCTGATTGAACTCCGACCTCTCGTGATAGCAAGTATGGTAGGTATGTTATACACAGATAACCACATATACTAAGCATTCACACATATTAGATATATTATAATATTAATAGAGGTATATTTTACCTTCCTATACACTCATTAATGTAGTACACTTACAAGTCCCCGAATAATATACATCGTAGATAATCAACTCTTCTCACGTCGCAAATTCAAGTACTTATTTCCTAACCTATAGATGTCATCCGGTTTATTACACAATTCTAAGTTTTAATCCTCAACATACTCCAATCTCACAATTATACCCACTAGTCAATAAGGGAAGGTTAACACTCAATTAAATAAGTCTACTGGAAGTTTCTCAACTTCATTTTTCTCAACTTCATTTTTCTCTTCTCTAAATCCATCCTAAGATCATCCCAATAACGTGTTTTTAAACTATTCTAAGTCACCCTAGGTCACTCCTTAACATATTTTTGGGGTCAATTCTTAATAATCAACATGTAATAATCATAAATCCCCAATTCTTGCCCCAAACCTTATGAACATGAACTCAGAATTTAATTGACTACCAAGACTTCTTATTAATACATTTTTAAATCATAAAAAGTTTCATTTTTGCGTATTGAATTCGTCCATAATCATTCTACATGCAATCCCTATCCAAAATCATGAGTTTCACGACAATCCCATTGGGTTTTTCATCAAAACTATCAAGGCATATACAATTACTACACTAAACATGGAGGAAATATTCATTGAACTTAATAACATCAAATCACTTGCCTTAGGGTTGTTCTTCAGATTTGTTGTCGGTGATTCTAGGCTGAATTTCTCCTCTTTCTGTCACAAATTCTTCCAGAATGGCGGTGATGGGTGATGGCTTTGGTTTGGCTATCTTGTAACCTCTCTCCAACTTCTCTCAAAACTCCCGTAGCCCACTCTCTTATCTTTTGATGGTAATGGCCCTAGTGGCCCCTCTAATAATCTCCAATTTAACTCTAAAATTCGTGGGTTTAGATCCCTAAATTTTTAAAATTACCAAAATACCCTTATGGGTTGCCGGTTTGGCCTAAAAATGCCCTGGAACCCAAACTAAACTCCCAGCTAGTGTTTTCTGACTATTTCGACCCTTCCGAACACATTGGCGCACTCAAAATGACCATTCGGTTGATAAAAATATAATTTACTTTTTAATTTAAATAAATTCATTCCTAGCGCGACTGACAGGCCGTCCCAACTAAATTTTCCAAATTGTCGTATTTCCGCCTCGTGATAATTTTAATATTTTCAATACTTATATATTACCATATATTCTCAGTGATATTTTATTTTAACATTATAAATAAATACCAACTCACATCTCGCTAGTATTTACCTCCGGATTAATTTCCAAGTTTATTCTCATTTAATTCAATTAATCCATTAAATTTTTTTTATAAAATTGCGCGGTATTACATGCCCCTCAAGCCAGGGGAATCATCCACATCGTGCAACTTCCCATGATAGAAATAGAGGGGTATGTTTCACGTAAGTATATCATTCACACACACACACACACACACACACACAGATATATATATATATATATATATATATATATATATATATATATATATATATATATATATATCATCATCATCATCATCATCATCATCATCATCATCAAATTCGGATATTCATGCCTATCTCCCGTGGAATTAACCTAAAATCTCGAATATACCAATTCATATTAATTCATAAGTATACACACACTTATTTGAATCCCATAATTACTCACTCACTAATGATACAATTATGACATTGATTTCTTCTGAATATTAGCTTATCTCATTTATCTAGTATTCTAGTTTCATCATACTCGCACATTCGGATTTCGCTCACATATTATCGGCACTTACATTCTACATGCATAAATGTATATATACCCGCCGATATGACTTTTTCGAGTGTCGTTCGTCCCAAAAACTCCTAAAATTTATAATCCGGATCTTATTCTCGCTAACCCGAGATTTATATATCATTAATTTAATCTTTTAGAGTCCCTCACACTCTATTTAGGGTCCCCTGTTATTTATCTTCAAAAGGAATTTTTCTTCAATCCTTTTAAGACCAAGAAAATTTCCCAAATTTAACTGCCATCTTCGAACCGAACCGATGGACAAAAAAATAAACCGATTCGATTTTGAAATAAACGAACTGAACGTATATCTCCAAAAATGAACCGGTCTGGTGACCGAACCGAATTGCAATATACCGATTCGACGTATTCACTTCGGGAGTTTCATCTTCTCCAACTTCAAAATTAATGGTTTCTAACATCACCAACCATCTCTATAAACATCTACGCCCTTATTTTTACCCAACACATCAATTTATTCATGGGATTCATCAATTTAATTAAGGTTTAAACCCTAACTTAGTTAAACCCTAATTTTATCCAACTCTGCCATTTTCTTACCAAAAATTACACCATAAACATAGATTTAAACTCAGATTTCATATGGAGTTGTTATAACCTCAAATTTATATGAAATCATTTCCAAAAATCCATTTTGATTCAAGAATCCCAACCCAAAAATTATATAGTTTACGACAACTATAATATGAATAATAAACACATAAATAATTTAAGCAAGTTAAACACTTGCCTCGCTGGATCAATCCGATGACCTCGTGTCGGGATCTGCCGAGGCTTGGCCGGAATCCTCTTATTTTTCCTTTCTCTCCTTCTTTTCTTTTCTTTCTTTTCTTCCTTTTCTCTTTCTCTCGTGGCTTATAAGAGAGAATAAGTCTTATCACCTTATTAAACCCAAAATTGACTCGTATACTGAAATGTTAGTCCCTACTAATCCAAAAGTCTCTTAATCCCAAACACTACCTCCGGGTACTCCATTTTGACTATTTCGGCCCATCCGAGACCAACCGTTCACTCAAAATCCCCATCCGAGTCACTTATAAAAAAATTCACCTTTTTAAACCCAATATAACTTCGCATGTATTTTTCAAAAAATATTATTACTTGTCGCTTTTCCCAGCAGCGACATGATATAAAATAATCCAACTTCATTTATTTATTCCCGTAAGTAAATATAGCACACATCGATAATTATCTAAAACTCGCTAATTAATATTTATCCATTCACTTTAAATTCTCAAATTAATAAATTACACTCACTCATGTCATTTAAATGCCCATAAAAGTACATGGTATTATAGAGGCCCATTATCATGCTCGATGACTTAATCAAGTCCTCCACCGAAGAGAAGTTGGTTATGAATGGATGCACAATCTTCTCCCATCCTAATTGGTGCAGAAGCCTCTAGGGAAAATAGAAGGAAGTATGGTGAATACCTACTAACCGAACATATCGGTAGTCCCCCAACTGTAATATGGGTTGCAAGTCTCCCCACCATGGCATAGACTAGTAAAGGCATCGGGCCACGTGCACCCCAAGGAAATTAACTTTGTTCTCCGTCAAAGGGCAAAAATTAAAGAAAACCCTAGTAAAGAAATTAGGAACGCCCGACAGAGGGTACTTAGGAGGGGCCGCTAGGTGTGGTCCCTTAGAAATCCACATGAATAACATGACAAGGATCTCTCATTGAAAGTTATTTCAATCTTTTTTTCAGGTCCTCTAATACCACCGCCCCAGGACTCAATGGTAGGAAAACCACACGGCTATCATGGCCAGCTGAGGGCCATGCGTCAGGTTGCCTGTCACCAACAAAAGTCTGACAGTCAAACTCAAGGATACAACTCCAGTAAAGCCATTATCAGTAAAATCCCTCAACCACACCAAATTCATGACTGTTAGGAGGATGATATTTCCTCCATGAACCAGTGGCTGAGCAGCTGAGGGGGAGGTGTGAAACAATTCTACCAAAGACACCTGAGGAGAATGGGATAAATTCGGCATAACTATCGTTGCACTAGGGCTAACACCCAACATCTCAAAAAAGTCCTCGCAGGTGGGACACACCCCATCTAAGCAGAGCCAAGAAACATGATCTACAGGGTACCAGAATTTTATTGCTACTTCCAGAAGGTTCCAATATATGGGATGATAATACCACAAAGAGTGATGGTGAAAACCAAAAGTTTCTTAGTCGACGTTGTAGAGGCACATTGCCTCTAAACTCTTGAGGTAGATAAAAAAGGCATCAAATACCATAAGATACATTTGACAAGGGAAAAAGAAAGCTGCAAACAAGAGAAACTATAATGTGGTGATGAAAACACTTTCAAAGATCCTTTTTGTACTAAAAATTCCACAAGAAAAAATGTCACTGATTTCCCTGCTCTCAAACTAGCCTCAGTTTGTAGAAAGTGAATCAAGGCTAGGGAAGTGAGTTGGACTTAACCCTTATTTTAATAAGCAGGCCAGGGATATGTCGATTGCACCATATTTTGGGAAACTCTCATTTTTCTTTTCTAAATCCTTTTTCATTTAAAAATAAGTCTCTTCAAAGGGAAACTCTTTGCAACCAAGACTTCAAGGCTTTCCTCTATTCAAAAATTAAATTAAAAAATTTTAAAAAACACATTTTTCCCACTCCTTCTCAAAATAAAACCTTAGCAAAAAATTAAAAAGTGCATGTAGAGTAAGCCACTAAATTAAGATAATCAAACAAAAGACTTATATTTTTGCCTCTTTGAATATCCTTGCAGGTACAAAGAAAATCCATTAAATCAAGCATACAACGTGCTCAATGCCAAGCTCCTCTAGTCAACGGTGGATCTGTTAGAAAGTTCTAAAAGAAAAAAACCAAAAATCGATGTCACCTCACCCTCCATGATTTTTCGCACCACCCTCTCCCCAAGGTACCCGACGTACCCAAACCCATGCACCAGAAACCTCCTCATCTGAGCATGCACGCCATAGCACTTGTGGCCCTTGAAGATAGATGTCAGAGGCATAATATCACATGTGTCCCTAGCAAGAGTAAGCTACCTATCGGTAGTGAATTTTCTTCTTCCCCCAAGAAGCCCAGAAGTCCATGAACTATACAAATAGGAACCTCCCCAGACCTGCCTATTGGTAGTCCCTCAAAATTTTGTCATAAAATGACAAAAAATCCCAAATTTTCTCGAAAAATTCACAAAAATTGCTAAAAAAGTCCTCACAAAGTCAATAATGTATTTTCTCCAAGAAAGACTCATTGTGAAGCAAAAAATCAGTTATACACTCTCGTTAAATCCCTAGTAGGATCATCGACACTCATTATCATCTTCAATATGCTCCCCAACATAATTAAAATATTCAAGGCGTGCCTTCACCAAAGTACTCTACATTTTCTCCAATGGAGCCATAACTCAAAATAGTCCCCATAAACTATGCTCTTTAGGTCCCAAGAATCGACCTCAACCAGCTGAATTGGTCATCTCAATCTTTAGTCCTCAGAATCGACCTCGACCCGATGAATTTGTCACCTCATTATTTGGGTCTGCATAATCGACCTCGAGTCGTAAAACTGGACACTCCAATCTTTAGGTCCTCATAATCGACCTCGACCCGCAGAATTGATCGCTTTAATATTTAGGTCCTCAAAATCGACCTTCGCCCAATAAATTGATCACTTTAATCTTTAGGTATACTAAATCAACCTCGACCCACTAAAATGGTCATCTCAATCTTTAGGTCCTCAGAATAGGCCTCTACTATCTAAATTGGTCATATCAATCCTTATGTCCAGTGATTCAACCTTGACCCACTGAATTATTCATCTCAACCTTTAGGCACATAGAATCAACCTCAACCCACATAATTTGTTATCTTACTCGACCTGTAAAATTGGTCATTTTAATCTTTATGTCCTTAAAATTAACCTCGACCCACTGAATTATTCATCTCAATCCTTAGATCTTCAAAATTGATCGTGACCCGCTGACATGATCATCTCAACCCTTAAGTGCTCAAAATCGACTTCAACCCACTAAACTGGTCATCTGAATCCTTAGGTCCACTGAATCGACCTGAACCCTCTAAATTGGTCACCTCCATCATCTAAGTTCGCAGTTATAAACTCAATCCTCTTCTCCAACATCAGCGAGGTGTCTATCTTCCGATGAGCTTAGCTTATTCCAAACTTTCTTGTATAGGGGCTCTATAGAAACCCTATCCCAGTACACCCTAAAATATCATCTCATGTCCTTAACATTCCTCTTATCTTCGTAAACTCCAAGTCATACTCCAAGTACTAATTTAGAGGCCATCGGGTGCTTCTTGGCCTCGTTTGACTTTGGTTAAGTCTCCAATAAGAATGAAGATTAACGAAACCTTTAAGGGCTTTGAATCATATTTCCAACAGTCCATAGAGTGCAAGAATTGGGATTGCAATTCATATGAATGCTCGTTTCTTCTCTGGGTACTAATCTAGAGGCCACCGAGCTCTCCCGTGCCCCATTTGACTTCAATCAACTCTCCAAACTAAGAGAAGCTCAATGAAATATTTAAGGCATCTAAATCCCCTTTCCAATGGTCCATGTCATTCATAAATCAGTCACACGGTTCGCACGAGCGACGGTTTCTACTCCGAGTACCGATTAGGAAGCCACTAGGCACACCCGGGCGCCGTTTAACTATGATCAACTCTACAAACTGAGCAAAGCCCAATGAAACCTTGAATATATCTAAATACCCTTTCCAATAGTCCATACTATGCATGAATTGGCCTCATGATTTGCACGAATGATCGTTTCTACTCAGAGTGCTGATTTATAGGCCACTAGGCACTCTCAATCCATGTTTGTCTCTGTTTGACTCTTTAAACCAAGATAAGCTCAATGAAATATCTAAAGGCTCTGAGTTACCTTTCTAATGATCCCAACCGTGTGTGATTCAAACTTAAAATTTGCATTTTATGCCCATTGTTTCAAAAAAGTCCGTTTTGGACTACCAATTGGCACCCCAGTCTCAGACCCTCACTTATTGGTAGGTCGTACTTTTCTTGACCGACATGGTAGGCACTGTGCTGATAGGTAGTCCAGAAATATAGGATCAACCAAAATTTATCGATTTTGAAAAAAAGTCAGAAGAGATGTTTCGATCCTCTTATTTTTATTTCTCGTGCCGAGAGCTCCATGAATCGGGATCCTGATCCATATAGATACAAATGGTCCAATTAGAGCAAGAATTTCTAGGAACATTTGAAACATTTTGTTTCTGAGAAGAAGAGCCATTTTCAAGTAGTGTTCGATCGGTTATGTATTAATCAATATTCGATTGATTGGTCCAATAGCTGTTTCAGCGGTTGAAATAGTTATAACAGAAATTGAGAAAATGGCTCCTTTTAGTTGACGACTATCAAAAAAATAAAAAAATGTTACAAAATTAATATTAACCGAATTTAATATAAGTTCAAGACACATAAGGGCCCTAACCATATTTCGACTCGTGATCAATCCATAGGGACCGACAAAAAATAAATAAGCACTCAAAACAACTACATGTTTGAGCATCATTAACCAACTCCTCATCAATCGAGGCCATGTCGAACAGAAGCCCTAACCCTAAATATCATATTTAAAGAGTCAATGACCTCACTATTGGAGTAGGTCCTTTTCAACAATCAACAAACATTCTCTCTAAATAGAGCATCGTTATTACAAAAAAAACACATTTTCCAACAGTATCCCACATCACTTTCCTGCCACATTTGGTCACTTACCTCATCCTTCTATACCACACTTATACCATTACAAAATCATCCCACATACCTCCCAAATTCAGCAACAAAAGTCTTCTATGAGGTCCATTCCTAACCTTTTTTTATAGTTTATTCATTTAGTGTTATTATTCACTTTATTCTTATTTTGGTCTTGTTTTATTACCTCACATCAAGTAATATTCATTTTTATTACTGGTGTCCACCCAACTTATTTTCATACCCCCCCCCCCCCCCCAAAAAAAAAAATGGTTTACTTGTAAATTCTAAAAGTAAGACTTCCTCATTTTCTTGCCCTTTTACACTTGAACACACTTTCTTCAAAATCACTCAAAGATGAGTCTTAAATTTGGGTTTATGATTTTAACCCCACCCTTATGATATACTCGAACTATGCGAACTTTGATGCCCCTTGGGCAATGTTGGCATCCTAGGCCAATCCTGGGATTTGAGTCCTCTCTTTACATTTTATGCCTTTTATATTCTACTATATCTATTTTGTGTCTTGAACTCCTACATACTTGTGTCATCTCTGGCATGCACATTCATTTTTTAATAGCGACTTGTGATTTGGCGAACACTCACATTATGTGTTTATGATTATTTTTGGGTACACTTCTACAGAGGATTTCACTCAATCTTTCACATGACACGAGTAGGTTGATTCCCCTCTCCCGTTATTTATATTACACACATGTAGACACACGTTATGCTTTGGAGAAAAAGAATAAAATAAACATAGCCTGTGAGAGATCGAAAGGACGGAATGGGTGCCTAACACCTTCTCATTCCGTAACTTAGTGCCCGAACCTTTGAATCACTTAGTTTCGTATGCATCAATATGACCTTAATGTCGTTCTCTCGAGGCGGCTCCACTTTTTTGCCTGTTTTGAGCAAAATAGTTTGGTGACTCCATTCCATCATGATATCCCATTTTAACGATGGATAATTTTATATCAAGGCAGCCCGCAAAGATGCCAGTTCAAGGGGTGGAAAGAGGACTTCCATATCCTCAAATCATCCGCACACGCATGGCGAGGAATAGAGGGAGACTCCCTCTAAAGGGGACTTTCCTTATCATCACTATTTCGAGTCTGGCTTGTGCCAGAGGAATCCGACTTGATGGCCACAACATCATTTTTCAAATCTTTAGCATATTAAACTCAATTTTCAAATTTATAAAATCAACTTTCAAAATTTCTCTTTGACGATAAAATTCTTCTTTTTTCATTTGAAAGAACCTCTATTTTCTTTTCGAAGTCTTATTCTCATTAAACAATACATCAATATTTTTCTCGAGTTTCAAATTCTCCAATTGAACATTTTCAACTTATTCTTGTTTTTCAATTTATTCAAATTGAAATGATTTCATTTTGTACAAAAGTCTAATGTTTGAATTTTTCAATTTTGAACTCTTGATAAAATCTCATCAAAGGCATCATGTATTTTATCAAATTCATCATCACTCTCTCTTGGTGACCTATGATATAATGTTCGTAAACCTACACTTCTATATGATGATGAATAACTCAAATACACATGATTGAATCTTTACCCCTATTATTTTACAACATCATCAAATGACATACTCTCCTCACAACTCTTTTAACCTTCTTCTAATCTCACCATAAATGTAATCTTACTCCCACTTTAATCACTTGAATAACTCTCATCCGACTCGCTCTCTGAATCAGTCAAGCTTTCTTTGTATAATTTCTTCTTTTTCTTGTTAAATTCTTTGTTATTCTCTTTATTGCTCAAGTATGATTAATACACCTACATGTCGTATCCTACTCTAGGACAACTAAAATATATATCCCCCCCTCTATAGCATATTCCAATCATGACTATATTAGGAGTTATGTCTAGAGGAATTATGTTTCTTATGTTCAAATTTCTTCTCATTTTTGAAAAATTCGTTAAACCTTCTTACGAATAAAGTAGTATCCACTTCAACATTTTCTTATAGCATGTCTTTACTCTTTATAAACAACCTTCTCACTAGATTTGGTAGCAAAACGAAATATCCTTATTAGGCTCGGACACACTCAAATTCTCTTCTTAATAATAAATTTAAAGTGACCCAACCAATTGTCCTAAACTTCACGTGTATGTATCCTTTATCTCATTAATGATATTGTTGATGTAAAAAACTAGATTTGACCTAATTCTTTGATCACAGATAAAAATAAACAAGAGAAAAGATTTTTAAAGTGGTTCAGCCTTGAAAGAATGGCCTACGTCCACTGTTTGTGTTATTGTTGACTGTTTGCAGAATTCTCGATAATGGGTTTACCAAGAAATTTCGAGTCCCCTGCTAATGAGGAGGTTGCAATGTATATATAGCCTTTAGGCGGTACAAATGAAAGAATAATACATAGCTGTCCAATAGGCGTGTGCGTCTGTGTGATAATAATGAGCATTTAATGCGCAATCATCCTCTTAATTATTCGGATATGAGTGCTCTGTACGAGATGCAGCTCGGACCGCCTAAGTAGCTCGGTATACATGAGTTGCTCGGTACAATAGAGTTCCTCGGAGAACACTTGTTGCTCGAAGCGCCTGAGTTGGTCGGGGAGGTTGAGTTCCTCGGAGTCAAGGTGTTATTTAAAAAATGTTTGCGAGTGCCATGTAGATTGACACGTGTCTCCACATAATTGGTCCATGTCAGTAGAATAAATTTGGTATCAACAGAAGCCCCCAATGTTTCATAGTTTGATGTTGAAGAAAAGTATGGAACATTCTGCTGCTTAGATTTTCGGTTTGTATGGTTTATAGGAAAGCATTCGTTGTATACAACTCCTTTATAAATGCACAACATCAGTCTTTATAAATATTTTGAATTTCCATAACCGCTTCATTTTTTGGGCCCTTTTCTTCTTTTTAGCCGCCGGATACGCAATCGTCCATCCTGGTAATCATTGTTTTTCTCTATTCCCGAGGTAAAGTATTTAAACGCTTCAGAAAATTCGATCGTCTTTCACTTTTTTCAAATCTGCATCTTAGAACTTCTTTACTTTTTATCTATCTTGTGCGTTCATTTCTTCCATTGTTCATTGTCAACTGATCCACCATTTTCCTGTAAGATTTTCTTCCTTCTCTTTTATTTTCTTTGTTCATCATGGTTTACCTTGTTGAGTCGCTTGATAAATTTCGTTCTGATTTTTCTATTCCTTCATCGGTCATGTTGGAATAACTTTCTGAACCTTCAGACTATTTTTCTTTGGCTGAGGGACATTGGTTCCCCAGTCTCTTTGTGGACGAATGTGGCTTTTCTTTTCCTCCAAATCCCCTGCGTTTGGAATTCTATCAATATTTTGACGTTGAACCTGCAAAAATAGCTCCCAATACCTGGAGAATTGTTAATGGAGTCCATAGGTTAAATCAGATTCATGGAATCCGTTTAGGGATTCTAGAGATAATGTTCTGTTACAGATGGGTCGTTAGTGATAGTACTTTTTACTTAAAAACTAGGTTTTTAAATAGGGCTTTAGTTGTCAATCTCCCAGATGCCAACAGGGATTACTTCGAGCATGGAGTTGTTATGAAAAATTGGAAATATGCTCCATTAAATGGAGATGATGTATATCAGGGTCCTAAGTGTCCCCCTTATGACAATGGGATATGTTGTTTTTATTTTATTTTGAAATTATGTTTTATTTTTGTTTGATAAAATGCGTCATTGACATTTTAATTTTTTGTTTATTGGCAGTTGACAGCAAAAGAAAATCCCCCAAAGAAACTGATGTCAATTTGAGACACTTGAAACTTATCTTGAGTTTGCACCAAACTGTTGTTGATGAACACATTAGATCAACTTCTTATTTGTTGCAGTACAAAAGCTATACTTCAGCCTTTACTGCTCGTCCAGTGGTGGGTGACATCGACCCATTACCAGCTTCTGAGAGTTCTTCCCCTGAATCACATATTCCTCTCAGTACTAGAATGAAGAGAAGACGCGCTCCTTCCTTCTTTGACAAATCGAACTCTGCCAATATAGAGGCCAAGAAAAACAAGCAGGATATCCCAGAGGAAGGGACAAGAAAAATTGATGCACCCCCTCCAATTGCTGCTAAGAAGGTTGTTGAGAAGCCCCCAGTGGCTCCGAGAAAGGTTGTTGATGTTTCTCCTCCAAGCGAGGTTATCGTTATATCACGGACCAAGATGACATCCTATGTTGAGAATGTTCCTGCTCCTACGAGGAAGTTGAAGAAAAGTTTGTCACAGAAACCTACTGAAACTATCCTTCAACCTTTAAATTTTGAAGGTAGTGTTCCATCCTTTATTACTCCGAGCTCCGCTGTGGGCTTGTTACAGTCTTGGACTATCCCAAAGGTCCCACATATTGAAAACACTCTTAGTCGTGAGAGAGTTACTGCTTTGGAAGCTCAACACATTGCCTTTCTAATTATTATTGATTTGATCCTTCTATCTTTAGTATTATGTTCATATATTGACTTAGAATTATTCCTCTTTCCAGTGGATGACGTGTTCCAACAGCATTGTGAAGAGAGATGAAGCCATCCAAGCTTCCAGTTCCTCGGATGGAGTAGAAAAGGCTTTCATTGGACTAACCCAGTCTTTAAAGGAATCTCATCATAAGTATGACGAGAATAAAATTTCTTGGGAGAAGCAGGTGAAGTCTATCGAGCAAGAAAGGGACCGAGCTGTGGAGGCCTCCCAAGAATTGGAGAGGAAAATGAGAGAATTTGAGAAGAAAAATAAAGAGCTTGAGGAAAAGCTCAAGAACACTAAAGAGCTTGAAAACAAGTTTAAGAAAACTGAAGAGGAAATAGTTAGACTTCGTGACGTTGATCGTCAGAGGCAGGAGATAGAAGGAAAAATGAAAGCTGTCTAGGAACTTCATACTAAGAAGATTTCCTCAAAAAAGGCAAAGAGAAAAATTGCGGTTAAAAAGTCCTTCAACGTTGGCTGGGACAAAGGTTGGAATAAAGGCCTAGCTTCCATGTCCTCTCAGATGGAATTTTCTAGCCTTAAATACTTCAGGGGCAGATGGGTTGCAGCTCTGCAGGAGTTAAAGATCACTGAGAGTTATGACCTATTCCAGCGTCATGTTCATGGTCCTCCTCCCTCTCCTGGAGAAGAAGAAGAGGACGAAGCTGCCTCAGAGGAATCCTCCATGATGATTGGAGATCCAGCTCCTCCTATTCCATTTGTTCAAACTTTCTATGAGCAACTTCAGCCTGTCATCTCTTCAGTTGAGCAACTTTAGCCCACCAGTACCTTAGCCGAGCAATTGCCCTTTTCTTTCGAGAAACCATCTTCCTCATCCCAGCATCCCGAGGAAGTTGTAAAACACAAGGAGATGGTGTAAAGATGCTCGGGTTTTAATTTTGTTATTCCTTTCCAATGTAATCTTGAACTTTGTACTTACCTTGTATGATGAAATGAAAATTCAAGCTTTTGATTGTCCATCTTGACTTTTTTCTCTTCTTGCTCTGTCTGCATTCTTATTAATTCTTTCTATCTCTTTTCTTTACTAGTTTATGGCTAGAATAGAGCTCTTGTCAGCTCACGATACTGAACTGATGAAAAAAATGCAATGACTACTTCAAGGTTGGCCATGCAGATCTAAACGAGGCTCAAATTGTTGACATCCTTGGTCTAAATTCTTCTGAACAAGCAGTTGAAGCATATCAGTATTTGAAATGCCTGCTTGACTGAGCAGTTGCCAATAATGTGGCATATTATGAGATGATTGAAGATCTTCGGGGTACCATTGAGGAACTTCAATAACAATACAAGGAATCTTCTACCCTTTTGCATCAGGGGTACGAGAAAAAATATCAGCAACTAAATGCTGTCAAAGGATATGATAAGTTCATTGCTGCTTATGAAAAGAAAGAGAAAATTCTAAGGGTTGAGGTCGAGGAGCATAGGTAAATCGCGAAGCTACTGGAGCAGGAAAACAATGTTCTGAGAGAAGAGATATCTCAATTGAAATCTGCAGCATCTTCTTTGGGAGCCTTAGTCCCTGTTAACGATGAAGGTTGCTCATTTCTGGAGGTTGAAAATGCCAATTTGAGAGATGAATTGGAAACCTTAAAAAGGACTACTTCTACTCGCGGACGAACAAGAGCTTCTCGGGGATGAGCAAGGGCTTCTCGGGTTACTATTGAAGAGGCAAGAACTCAAGCATCTTTGGAGAGTCAAGCATTCTAGTTGGTGGCAAAGAATCAGGCTTTGTCAGAGATGTCCAAGAAGATTCTGAACCTTAGCGAGTAACTCTCCACACAAAACTATGCCTTGGAGAATAAAGATCTTCTAGTGAAGAACCTCCATGAACAACTGGAGATGCTAACTTACCAGTTTCACAAACAACCCAAGGAATTTTTGATGGCTAGATATAATGAAGCCCTTTATTATCTCGATGATAGGATCTAGAATTCAAACAATGAGGGTTACAAGCAAGAATGGCTGAATGCACTGGGGGTGTTACAGTTGGAGCAGGGCTATTATCTCTGGGATTATTATGACCCTGGATTGCTTAATTTGCCAGTGCCTCCTTCCAAGCTTGATATGAGTTGGATTCCTACTCGGGAAATTCCTCAGTGCCTGATCTCAAAGTACCTCGACGATTACAGCCTCCATTCTAATTTTGACATATCTCGTCCGGAGCACCTACTTGATCGGCCATCTGTGATGAATGTCAGGATGCTTTGAGATCTGAACTTCATAAATTCCCCTTATGCCTTAGAAAATCCTCCTGCTGGAGTAGAACCTGTTTCAAAGGCAGAGGGAAAGAAACCAATAGAATAGGATTTTTATGTAATGGTTTTTTTTCTTTTTCTGGTATATGTAAATCCTTCTCGATTTGAATGAAAAGTTTTGGTAATGAAATACATTTCTCACATCATTTGTAATTCTACTTAGTATGAATGAAAATTTGTCTTTTGTCATTTCATTTTCTTCTAAATAATTTGTATAATGTTTTTGCTTGTTGGTTGGTAAGTATATATATGTTTATGACATACTTATCTCATTGTAGTGATTTATCAATCTTTAATTCCAAGTAATAAAACAACTTACATTTCATGGTATTGCCTAATTTAAACAATCGGAGTTGATTGAAATTGGCTTACCGACCAACTAGAGTTGGTTGAGATTTTTGTTTACCGACCAACCGTAGTTGGTGGATTTTATTTACCTACCAACCGTAGTTGGTGGACCGACCAACCGTAGTTGGTGGATTTTATTTAACGACCAACCGTAGTTGGTGGACCGACCAACCGTAGTAGGGCGATTTTTGTTTACCGACCAATCGTAGTTAGTGGACCGACCAACCGTAGTTGGTGGATTTTATTTTACCGACCAACCGTAGTTGGTGGACTTTATTTACCGACCAATCGTAATTGGTGGACCGACCTACCGTAGTTGGGGGATTTTTGTTTACCGACCAATCGTAGCTGGTGGACTGACTAACCATAGTTGGTGAATTTTATTTTACCGACCAACCGTAGTTGGTGGATTTTATTTACCGACCAACCGTAGCTGGTGGACCGACCAACCGTAGTTGGGGGATTTTTGTTCTGAACTTGATGCGTAGTGTGTAGCACTAATACTCCGAAAAAATTTCACCAAAAAGAGAGAACTGCGTAAAACTTTTAACACTTTATTCATACTGAAGAAAACTCCATTACATAGAAATTTCCTACTACTGGTAATACTTGCGTAGATGTTCTGCATTCCATGCATTCTTAAAGTCTTCTCCCTCCAAGGTTTCAATCCTGTAAATTCCTGGACGAACAATTTCTGTTACTCTGTAGGGTCCATGCCAGTTAGCTTCCAGTTTATTGTGCTTTTGAATTACTTTCTTTAGCACGTAGTCTCCTTCCTTCAAATCACACTTTTGTACCCTCTTATTATAAAACTGAGTTGTTCATAGTTGGTATGCAGCATTCCTGATTGTTGCTTCCTCTCTAACATCTTCGGGCATATCTAGATCCAATCGCCTCATCAAGTCACTGATAGGAGAATTGAAATTCAGTACCCTGTGTGTTGGTAGTCCCAACTCGGCAAGTATAACAGCTTCCCTTCCAAATGCCAGCATGTATGGAGATTCTCCTGTTGCTGCTCGCGGCGTAGTTTAATAAGCCCACAACACAGAATGTAGCTCGTTGATCCAATTTGCGTTCGCATCATCTAGTCTTTTCTTCAAACCATTCAGCAGCGTTCGGTTTGTCACCTCAGTTTGTCCATTGCTCTGGGGATGGCCTGATGCAGAGTGGGTTTTCAATATGTTTGACTGGTGATAATATGCAGCAAACTCCTCATTGTCAAATTGGGTTCCATGATCAGTAATGAATGCATGGGGAAGACCATATCTACAAATGATATTCTTCCATATAAATTGATAACCTTGTCATACGTCATATCAATAAGAGGCTCAGCTTCCACCCACTTAGTAAAGTAATCCACCGCGACCACGAGATATTTAAATCTTCCCCTGGTCGTTGGAAGTGGCCCGACCAAGTCAATTCCCCACATAGCAAATGGCCAAGGGGAAGTAATGGGTGTTAACAATGCTTGGGGAGTTCTTCGGATAGAGGAGAAGCGTTGACATTTGTCACATTTTTTGGCATAGGCTATACAATCAGCCCTTATCATTGGCCAGTAGTATCCTTGCGTCATTATTCTTTGCAAAAGCGTCCGTCCTGCTACATGGGCTCCACAGGACCCTTCATGGACCTCTTCAATCAAGTCTTTCACCTCGGAGGGATGCACACATCTTTGCAAATCTGCTATAATTCCTCGTCTATATAGAATACCATTATTCAATACATAACGAGCAGCTTTAAACTTCAGTTTCTTGGCTGTGAGTTTATCAGTTGGCAAAACCCCTTCTTCAATATATGCCCTGATGTGATGGTCCTAAATCAAGGGTAATAAAGTTCATCATCAGATCTTCGTCGATGCTCCTACTAGCCAAAATTTCTATTGGGATTGTTCTTCGTATCTCGGTGCGTGTGGATGAGGCTAACCGGGCTAAAGCATCTGCTCTTGCATTCTCCAATCTTGGTGTTCTAATTAATTGTACTGCATTAAAGCTCGATACAATCTCCATTGCTTTCGTATAATACTTGATCATCAATTCTCCCTTTGTTGCGTACACTCCCAGCATTTGATTTACGATCAACTGTGAGTCACTGAATACAATGACCTGCTCTGCCCCTATGGTTTTTGCTAAATTAAGACCTACAATCATAACTTCATATTCAGCCTCATTATTAGAAACCTTGAATTGAAAGCGCAGAGCATACTCCACATCGATTTCATCTGGGCTGTTTAAAACAATCCCTGCCCCACAACCTGTACTGCAAGATGAGCCATCCACATACAGATTCCATATAGGTACTTCATTCTCAAATTTTTTATCGGATAAAGTTCCTCTGTGGAATATTTGTTGGTTCTTTATATCCTCCCCTAGCACTTCTTGCTGCTCGTCGACCATCTCCTCTTGATCGTCAACCGACTTAAGTTGGTCGGAGTTTAAATTTTATGATCCTGTAACATCCACAAATTATTCGGTATTCAGCTTTTGCTCCTCGGAGGTGTCAGGATAAGTGAATTCTGTGATGAAATCTGCTACTGCTTGCCCTTTAAGAGATGATCTAGGCTCATAAACTATGTCATATTCACTAAGTTTTACTGCCTAGTACATCAATCTCCATGATTTCTCTGGTTTATGAAGATCTTGCCTCAACGTCATATCGGTATACACAACTATGGTATGAGCTTAGAAGTATGGCCTCATTCTTCTACTCGCTTCGATCAACACTAATGCCAACTTTTCCAGTCTTGGATATCTGATCTCTTCTCCTCGAAAGGCCTTGCTAGTGTAATAAATTGGTTTTTTCACTCCATCCTCCATTCTTATCAATGCCGAGCTAACTGCATTCTCTGAAACTGCTAGATACAAGTACAATCTTTCTCCCATCACTAGCCCGGACAACAGTGGAGGTGCTCCCAGGTATTTCTTTAACTCTCTAAAGGCCTTCTCACATTCATCATTCCATTCAAATGTTTTTCGGAGTGTTTTGAAGAATGGGAGGCATCTATCAGTTGCTCGTGATACAAATATACTAAGTGCTGTAACTTGCCCTGTGAGACTTTGCACTTCTTTCTTCGTCGTTGGTGATCCAATAGAGCCTTGATCTTTTTAGGGTTTGCTTCAATTCCTCGTTGGTTGACAATATACCCGAGGAACATGCCTTCTCGTACTCCGAATATGCATTTGGTAGGGTTCAACTTCATTTGATATTTATCTAGTTTATCAAAGGTCTGGCCTAAGTCAATTAGATGATCAACAGCTTTCTTCCTCTTCGTCAGCATATCGTCAACACAAACTTCCATGTTGTAATTGATTTGCTCTGCAAACACCTTCTTCATCAGTCGCTGATATGTTGCACCTGCATTTTTCAATCCAAAAGGCATAACATTATAACAATAAATTCCCCCAGGGGTAATAAAAGAGGTACTCTCCCTGTCCTCAAGCTTCATCTTAATCTGATTGTAACCGAAGTAAGCATCCATAAAACTCAGCAATTTGTGCCCCGAGGTAGCATCCACCTGTTGATCGATTCGGGGCAGAGGAAAATGATCCTTTGGGCATGCCTTATTGAGATCGATGAAGTCTACACACATCCTCCATTTGTTATTTTTCTTCTTCACCATCATCACATTAGCTAGCCAATCAGGATATTTGACATCCTCAATAAAATAGGCTTTTTGGAGCTTCTCGACTTCTTCTTGTATAGCTTGGTTCTTTTCAGGGCTGAACACTCTTCTTCTTTGTTTTACTGGCTTGATCTCCTTATTCACATTAAGCTCGTGACATAGGAAATTTGGGTCTATCCCTGGCATGTCTTCGTGGCTCCATGCAAAAGTTTGTTTTCTTCTTTTTAGAAACGCTATTAGCTCTTATTTTATTGACACATCTAGTGAAGCACCAATTTGAGTTGTTCGTTCTGGATGCTCGTCGTCTAGAACGATATTTTCAGTAGCCTCCATGACCTGACCCTTAACGAGTTGAGACTCATCTCTTGGGTCTAAAGTCTCAATCTCTGCGTCTTCTATCTCATCAACCTGATAAGTAGTAGTCTTCTTTCTAGATTCTTCACGCTCTTCTTGCTCGATAAATGAATAATAGCATTCCCAAGCTACTTTTTGGTCGCCCTTTATAATTCCTACTCCAGAGTTGGTTGGAAATTTTAGGCATTGATGTATAGTAGATGGTACTACTTCGAACTTCTTCAATCCTACCCCTCCTATGATGATATTGTAAACTGATTGAACATTCTTATCCATCACAAAAAAGGGCACTTTTTTTGTTCGACAAGCAGGCCATGTACCGATGAACAAATCCAACTTGACCATCCCAAGTGGAAAAACTTTCTCGCTGGTAAAACCGAGGAGGGGCCTGTGATAAGGTTCCAACTGAGACAACTTTAAATTTACACTGTCAAAGCATGAGTAGAACATGATATCCACTGAGCTACCATTATCTACCAGTAATCTTGAGATCATTACTTCCTTCATCCTCATTTTGATCACCAATGGATTATCATTGAGGATATAGCACACCTATGAGGTCGTCCTTGGGGAAATCGATGACCAGTTTTTCTTTGTTTACCTTCCTCGGTCGGTCATCCTCAACTAGATTTATTCGCTGAAAGCCTCATTGAGGTAAGCCTTCCTCTCTGCAGTAAGGTCTCCACCTCCTGCATCTCCACCTGTAATAACATTACAATCAAATGATCCAAAATGAATTGAAAATACCTCACGTTCTGGCTGTCTTGGTCTTTTGGGGAGATCAGGGTCGTCTTTTGGATCATCTTCATGATCTCTTTTCTTGTCATCTTTTGCTCGACGAGGAGATCTAGATCTCTGTCTCGCTCGGTCGTTGTTCTTTCCTTCATTTCTGCGATCAACATACTTGGCTAGCTTTCCTCGTCTGATGAGTGCTTCAATTTCATTCTGAAGAGCTATGCAATTTTTGGTCGTGTGACCATGGTCTTTATGGAACTCGCAATATTTGGATTTATTCCTCTTGTCAGGATCTGTCTTCATTTTTTCAGGCCAGTTTAACTCCTCGCTGTTCTTGATCTCTTCCAGAACTTGGTTTATATCTACCTTCAAAGGAGTATAGTTTCCAAATTTCCTCAACTATTCCAATGCTTGCTTTGCTTTTGACTGCTTGTTACCACCATTATTCTTCTTCTCTTTCTTCTCAGCCTTATCACCCTCAATCTTGGTCTCTTTGGGATCTATATTCTTCTTCGCAACCATAGCTTCCTCGGCGTTCATAATTTTGGCTGCCTTTACCATTAGCTTTGCCATGGTTGTGGGTGGATCTTTGGCTAGAGTGTAGTACAGTTTATTTAGCAACAATCCACTCATCAGAGCAGTAATTGCTGTCTTTTCTTCGTAATCAATAACTTCGAGCTTCTCGTTATTGAAATGAGTAATATAATCCCTGGTACTCTCACCTGCTTTTTGTCTAACAATTAATAAGTGTGCAACTCGTTTAACTAGTTTTGCTCCAAAATAGAAGTTTCCAATAAAGAGCTCGGCCAGTTGAAAGAAAGTTGCAATCTTTCCTCGAGGAAGATTATTGTACCATATTTGAGCAGATCCAGTGAGAGTTCCTGAAAATGCCCTGCATCTCATCTCGTCTGTCACAGCATAGATATCGGCAGCAGCTTGGTATTATTCTATATGAAGGACAGGGTCGGTTTTTCCATCATATTTAGGAGTCACAACAGGTGCTTTGAACTTTGATGGTGTGGGAAAATCCACAATTGCCTGGATAAAAGGTGTCCCTTGGACAAAAGTTCTTTATAGAGGATTCTTGGCCTTAGCCATTTCCCCTAATTTATTTTCCAACCTCTGAATAGATCCCTTCCATGCATCATTTCCCTCCTCGGGCCTATTGGTCCGAGCAACTGATCGTGTTGAATTTTCCTCTTGGGACCTTTCACGATGAGCAGCTGGTCGGGATTGGGCAGAACCTTCCTTTAAATCAGAGGATCGTTGAGAGTTCCTCGACACCATCCTAGGGGGACTTTTATTCCTCCTAGGACCCAAACGATCAAAGGGAGAGACTCTACTCAATCTTTCAAGAGCACTGGTCCTTTCTAGAGATAGAGTGATGTTTTATTGAGTGTCTGTAGCTCGTACCGAGGAAGTCCTTCCAGGATGATAAGAAGGATCATTAGATCTCTCAGTACGATATGAATCGGTGCGTCTAGAATGAGATTCTTCCGGGAATGACGTTCGTCTAGTTCGCGAAGAAGGCAATCGGGTATTACTCTGAATGCTTCGTTGTCCTGACTGGGCGGGCGCTCCACCTTAAATAGTTTGCATGACTTGTCGCATGGTTTCTTGCATGGCGGTCTGGCCCTAAGCCAAATTAGCCATTATTCCAGCCAGATTTTGGACACTTCGAGGAGTAGATCGATTCGAAGAAATTTCAACATTTCGATTGTTGGATTCAGGATGATCATCCATTGGTGATGAATTATTTTGGTGAAAAACAATAATTACAGTCGTTTCCCATAGACGACGCTAATCTGTTGATGTAAAAAGCCAGATTTGACCTAATTCTTTGATCATAAATAAAAATAAACAAGACAAAAGATTTTTAAAGTGGTTCAGCCTTGAAAGAATGGCCTGCGTCCACTGTTTGTGTTATTGCTGACTGTTTGCAGAATTTTCGATAATGGGTTTACCAAGAAATTATGAGTCCCCTGCTAATGAGGAGGTTAAAATGTATTTATAGCCTTGAGGCGGTACAAATGAAAGAATAATACATAGCTGTCCAATAGGCATGTGCGTCTGTGTGATAATAATGAGCATTTAAGGCGTAGTCATCCTCTTAATTATCTGGATATGAATGCTCTGTACGAGATGCAGCTCGGACCGCCTAAGCTGCTCGGACCACCTAAGTAGCTCGGTATACATGAGTTGCTCGGTACAATAGAGTTCCTCGGAGAACACTTGTTGCCCGGAGCGCTTGAGTTGGTCGGGGAGGTTGAGTTCCTCTGAGTCAAGGTGTTGTTAAAAAAATGTTTGTGAGTGCCATGTAGATTGACACGTGTCTCCAGATAATTGGTCCACATCAGCAGAATAAATTTTGTATCCACAGATATCAACCTTAGTTTTAAATTTAAAAGCTAGCGTTCTTAACAAATTCTTCACAATCTTATTCTCTGGGATCTTCTCTTATAGGTTAAAAGAGTCATTGACTACCTTCGTCACTATATTATAATAATCCTTAAAGCTCTCCTCTTCATTCATTCTAAAGGTTTCAACGTTAATTGTGACAAAAAATACTCCTTAATGTTTATTTAATCATCATAATTGTTCTTTTGGGCAATAAAATTACAAAATTTAAATGAACTAACGACGTCATCATAGCATCTAAAACCTAGCATTATGACTATATTTGGACTCTTGGTCAACCAAATTTATACATGTGAATTTAATATTTACATCTATATACTAGGTAACTTTAGTGGTCACCGAGTCTAACATAATGCGAATATTAAGCACTAAAATTTCACCACAATAATCTAACATAATGTAAACATTAGTGTCAAAAAATTATGCACAATAATATAATATTTAATTATATATTATATCACTTTGGTGAACACTTAATCTAATATAATACATATATTAATGTCAAAACCTTATCCTTAAATCTAATATCCATAACAATACATTGGAAATCTTGACGCATACCAAAAGTCACATAACATGAATATTAGAGCAAACCTGTTAATGGTAAGACATAATAGAAAATGATTCAATACATAAATATTGAGAAATCTAAAATTTACAAAAAAAAATGAATTATCATTACAAAAACATTAAGGGTACGTTTGTTTTGCAACTATAATTCTGTTTTAAATATTCAATTATAATATTTCTTTGTTATAATGAAGTTTTTTAGAAAAGAGTAGAAAAGGGTGTTTTATAAATTTTGTTTTTTATTTTTCAGGCCAAAATTATTCATTCTTAATATTTTTATGCCTTGATAGCTTAATATATAATATATATGCACAATACATTAATATGTGTGTTATTCTTATAAATAAAAAATATATGTACATGTACACAAAAAATATTTGTATTATGTATGTATGTTTATATATATAGTCAAATTCCCAACATACCTCATCAAATAGACATAAAAATACATGATATATTTATACATTTATGATCTATGTATTTATGCATATATATATATATATATATATATATATATATATATATATATATATATATATATATATATATATATATATATATATATATATATATGTGTGTGTGTGTGTGTGTATATATACAGTCATGTATCATGTATGTATGGAAGTTTCTATGTATGTGTTTATATATACACACACACACACACACACACATTCACACATATATGTATAACATAAATATACAAGTTTGCCATTTTTGTCAAATTTTCAGAAAACTATATTTAAAAATTAGTTTACTAAACGTGCACCAATATTTATAACCACAAAAAATTGAATTTTAAAATTGTATTTAAAAACAGTGTTTAAATCGAATTTTTGGAATACATAATCAAACGGGCCCTAAGATTTACTGGGGTATTTATATCCAATTAAAAACGTTCCGGAGAGAGATAAAACTATAAATTTTATTACAAAATATGATAATTATAAGGTTTTGAGGGCTTAAGCACATTCGGGTAGCTGAAAATGGCGTACCTCACCACCAAGGCAGTGAGTTTTTAAGAATGTGCCTCTCAATGATAACTACCCAACTAAAAATTAATTAACCTAATTTGTGAAGAATGAAAATTAATTTATTATTATAAAAGGGAAAAATAATCCAAAAGTCTATGTGAAAAAATGTTTTACTAAGTTTAGAATCCAAGTTTATCTTCTTTAAATTAAGACACTGATTTTAAAAATGCAAAATAGTAAAGAAAATTCACAAGACTGGATGTACGAGAGAAAAATAATAACTGGAAAAACCTCGAGCCAAAATGAATGACAAATGGACTATGGTACCGTTTTATAAAGGAAAATATGAGACACTTACACAAATCTCACTAGGAACTATTTCATACCATATCTTTCGAAGAAAGAACCGACAAATGAAGAACTCTACATAACCTCCACCAATTTTAGTCGATAAACAATATATTCAAATCCTCTGGGCCCGGAAAGTCTTCTTTAAAGTTGAAACAAGTTATGGTTCCAAGGTTGGAACCTTCAGTCAACCACAAAAGATACACCTAGGACTTGTGAGGGAATCCTATTAGATGGGTAGGTATATAAAAGGTAATGATGCTCTAAATCTTAAAAAATATTTTTCAAGACTTAGTATAGTCATCCTCATGAACAAAAGTTTTAGTTAAAAAATATTTGAACAAAAAGGACAGGTAAAAAAAATTTCTCTAAATCTTTCTCAAATTGAAAACCTAAAAGCTTTAGCTAGAAGAAAAACCAAGAAGATTGAAAAATATGCTCTTAAATATTGAATTGGTTTGATTAGCACAAATTTTTTTCTTTACTCTCTCTATTGGTTTGGAAAAGTGTTGAACACATAATTATATATCCACACGGTAGGAAACATTTAAAAGGATTATAAGTTAGGTGTCACACTCTTATCATCTTAAGTAAACTCAAAAAAATGTCTTTCAATTTCTTCTCAATAATATATTAACGAAAGATCTTCCAAAATGTGCGCCCAAGTATTCGTTGACAACTTCACTGCATTGAAGAAAATCTCCATTTACCCAAACCACAAGTAAAGTTGGTAGCCGAGTTTTGCACGATGGACAAAGCACCATCAAAGAGTTGTTGACTATAATGAAGAAAATATATGATGAGGCAATGTCGTGGCGAGAAACTCCTATTTTTTTCAAGGAATTTTATCCAGTTTGGCCTTTTAATGTTTTGAAAATTATTTTGGAAAAATTCTGAGTATGTTTGTTCGAAACCTAAAACATCCATACATAAAATGCAAAAAAAAAAAGCAATTTATAAAAAAAGATTTTCCATAGGAAGAATGGTGAGTGCTTTGAAACTTTAGAGACCCCAACCTCAATAGGTTCTCTCCATAGGACCTTATATTAGTTAGTGAAGAGATGTGTCCAAGTGAGATAAAATGATATAAAGTGATTTGGAACTCATTTGAGGATCGTACGCCCACTAAAAAGGTTCTTGGTTTTTATATTAGGTTGCAAACAGGAGTACTGATGTCTAAAGATCTCCTGGGCAAGGACCATTAGGAAGTAACTAATGGACTCCTTTAAGGGTTTATTATCTTAATTTGTGACTCTATAGAGAATATAATGTGTGGGGGATTGGAGGTGATACAATCCTTCCCCCATACTTAACTAACAATGAATTAGCTAAGACAAAAATAATGAACACTTGAGAGACTGAGGCTTATGAGATGCTCTAGTGCATTGTATGTGGTTAGGTTGTTAAAACTTATTGTTATGTTTTTAACCCTTCACAAGCCTTCCATACATAAGCATTCTGTGGAGAGAGAATGTGTTAACTGTAACGGCAGGGACGGGATTACCCTGAGGTCTGACGGCTATAGTAGCACGATGGAGTGTTGGTGAAAGGCTTGCTGGTGTTATAAGGCAGTTGAATAGAGAATTAATTTCATATTATATCTTTAGACACCAAATTCTAGGACCCCCTAAGTCTCTTCTTAGGTCCCTAGAACCTCCCCATTTCATTGCAAATTCTAGTTCATACCCCGAGTATTAATCTAGAGGCCATCGGGAGCTCTTGAGCCCCGTTTGACTTCGAACAACTCTATCGTTAGAGTGAAAGATCAATAAATAGTTGAATTGATCTAAATCCCCTTTCCAACGGTCCACCCTGTGTGCAAATAAACATAGCAGTTTGGAGAAACGGACCATTTTACTGCTAAAAATTGATTTAGAGGCCACCGGACGCTCCCAAGCCCCAATTTGACCCCATTCAACTTCATAATCAGAGCAAAATCTCTTTGAATCTTTGAAGGGTACTAAAACACCTTTCTAACGGTCCACCCCATGCATAAAATGGCATAACTATTCAGATGATCGATCCATTTTCCCTCAAAAATTAATTCTGAGGCCATCGGACGCTCCCGAGCTCCATTTGACAAAGGCCAACTCTTCAAATCAAATAAGACTAAATGAATCTCTGAAGGTCACTGAATACCATTTCCAACGGTCCACCCCGTGTGCGATTCTGGCTTATGGTACGGATGAACGACCCGTTTTAGTCCAAAAGGTCCCCAGGCACTTTCGGGTCCCGGTTGACCAAAGTTAACTTTTCGAACCAAGTTAAGCTCTTTGGAATGTCGAAGTACTTTGAATAACCTTTCCAACGGTCTGCCTCATGCACGATTCTGACTGACGATTTGGACAAACAATCCATTTTCGTCCAACGATCTCTTGTCCAAAGAACCAACGAGTGCTTCCGGGCCCTATTTGACCTAAAGTCAAATCCCGGACCCGAGAGCAGCCCAAAGGGTTTTTGAAGGTATCTTAATTACCTTTCTACCACTATGCCTCATGAACGATTTGGATCAACGAATTGCATTTTACGACCATTATTTCGGAAAAATCTACACGAGACTTCCGATTGGAAGGTCGGGGACCATGATGATAGGCACCGCCCTGACCCTATAAGTAAAGAACATTACCTCACTCCCAAGACACACCTCAAATCCATCAGCATTAGTGATTTCAGCAACATTCTCTTGCAATCAGCGAATTTTCTTCATGTGGAATTCCATTCAATCTTACATTCCCATCCTTTTCATACCCAATTTAGCAAAATCTCATTCTCTCTCATCCTTCACTATCTCTTTAAATTTCTTATTTTTGAATAAATTACATTGATTCATAATCTAGTTTTACTTTAGTTCATACAAATTTACATCTCATATTTTTATTATTTATATTGCACATATTTATTTTCCATAAAAAACCCAAAACAAACAAAAAGAGGGTTACGCCCATAAATTCCAAACGGGATTATCAATCACACTTTATAAAAAACTAAAGCACATTTTCTACATGCACATATAATAAAATCATGTTCAAATCTATGGGATAAACCCCACCCATATGTCGCATGCGAACTACATGGACTTTGATGCCTTTATAGGCTACTTTGGTGTCCTAGATTAAATCCCGAGACTCAAGTCCAATTTTTCAACTTTCCTTAATTCCTCATTTCCGCATTTATTATATTTTTATGTTATTACATATTATATTTATAATCCTTATTAACGTTCTATCCAACACATGTTATCATTTCATCATAACGATCGTTATCATGATAAGCGCATAAACCGTATTTTATATATATACTACTTTGGGAACATTCCTATGGATGACCTCACTCTATCTCTTCCATAGTATGAGTTGGAAGATTTCAATCTCCATTATATATAGACACACACACACTTCACGGATAAATAAAGGAAAACAATAACATAAGCCCATGAGAGACCGAAAGGGCGGGATGGGTGCCTAACACATTCCCATTCCGTAACTTAGACCCTAAACCATTCTAACTATCAGTTTCGTAAGCATCAGTTTATCCTTGATGCCGTTCTCTCGAGGAGACAACATTTTCTTTTGCCTGTTTTGTGTAAAATAGGTTGGTGACTCCATCTCTTTACATTCACTCCAGACCGATGACAGCCGAAGCTCTCCTAAATCAGAAAGAGAACGAGACTTTTCATACCATATTTCTTTCCCCACCCCCTTTGGGAAGAAGGAGAGAGATGAAAAGGGATGCATTCACAATCGGGATTGCCACAGAGGCGACTGCACTGGGGATAATTTTTGTAAGAGGGATGGACTCTATTTGCATGGGTATTTGATTTTGCTTGTCTGCGTATGCACCTATTTGTATGTTCCCTTTTTTCTCCTTTATTATTTCTTGCACATATATACCTAATGCTTATATCACTACTCACTCATACACTTGTAGATAATCTCCATGTACACTTCACACTATTTGCACATAGGATCACTTATATCCACAATTTGCACATACCAGTTAGAATATCCATGCTTAGGTGTCACTAACACACACCTCCACTTATCACATTTGTATATATCCATGCTCACTCACACTTGTCACACACCACTTGTAGTTTATCCATGCTTAGGTTCACTACCACACACTCACTTATAGATATGCACACATCACTCACTTTCACATATCCATGCTTAGTATAATCTTCATGCTCCATATTAGATTTACTTTTTATACTTGTACATTCTCCCCTGATTATTATAATGCACATCATGCTAAATAAAGATGCTCTCTCCATAATATACTAGTTAAGAATCATGAATTTTACATACTACATCACCAAAGAGCATGGCTATTGACCAAATTTTGTCCCGTAATTAAGGGGTCACTTCGTGATGGGAATTGATCCCGTAGGTCGTAGTTAGACTAAATGATATAACTCTCACCTTCCATTGGCCAAGTACCTTTTATGTATATCAAAGCGTTCCCCTCGCATCGTACCGCTTTACCGAAGTCATAATGGGAGGTATATCGCAGGGAACTCATTCACGTACATCGAATATATCGAATTCTCTTTCACACGTACTATCCCCACGAGGTATATAGTGAGGAAATTCACGTACACTCGGTTATATGAAATGGCTTGTCCACCCGTACCGATTGCCCTCAAAGCCAAGTCGTATATTATGGAAGTCATACCAGGGGGGGGAACCCTTCCAATTAACCCAACAATTACATACCCTCATATAGGTTTCTAACCCAGGGCACTCATATTTATTATCTTTGGTAAAGGAAAAAATGTTCTTTACCAAAAGTGTCAAAAATATTTTTTCTTCTTTTATCAAAAATACGAAAAGCATTTTTCCCTTCCTTATACCAAATATATTTTTACTCCTTTTTTTCTAAAAACATTTTGTCCTCCTCTTTTCCAAAAATGTCAAAAGGATTTTCCTTCATTTTAAAAAATAATAGTTTCTCCTTTCTTTTTCAAAAATAAATTCGAATTTTTCTCCTTCTCAGGTCAATCACATACCCGACCCTTGGCCTATCTTCCTATTGGTTTCGGTCTTCAGTCGAACCTCCCTTAGGCTTTGTCAATTCCCTCTTTACCTCCTCCGAGTCCATAATTCATCTACATCCGCTTTCCATGGAAAACACAGACCAGGTATTGAAAGTATAGACAAATTTGATGACAGTCCTAGCCTAACTCATGGACAAGCTTAACAACCTTCAAATCTAGGTTCACGAGATACAACAAAATTGGGCCCATGTTCTCAAAGAGCCCAAGGTACTCTTCCCTCGCGCTATGGGTCCACCCGCAATTGAGCCTATTTAGGTTCTCGAGCAATATCAGTACGCTTCATGTGCCCCTCCTGTTAATGGGCCGCCGCCAGGCCAGCTCCCTATGCCAAATCTTACCCAAACAGGGGCTAACCTACCCATGGATGTTGATCCAAAGGAGGAGGAATTGAACAAAGTCAAGGAGGAACTCAAGATGTTTACCAAGAAGTTTGAACAAGTCTGAATCTTTGGAAACTACATGGACTACACACACATGTATCCCTATAATAAAGTAGGGTTGTCAAAAAAGTTCAAAATGCTCAACATCGAGAAGTTCGGGGGTAGTGGGCCCCTAATTATTCATCTCCGCGGTTATCATCGACCTATGAATCTCCTAGGGGCCTCCGAGGAAATAATAGCCCAAATTTTCCAACAGACCTTGAAGGACAATGCTCTTCGTTGGTTCTTATCTCTGGAGGAGTCTAGTATCCGTAGTTGGGAGGATGTTGCCCGCAAATTCATATCACAGTATAAGTATAATAAAGAGTTAGAAGTCACCCGCTGTGATTTAGATCTGCTCAAATAGAACCTTGGTGAATCATCTAATAACTTCATAGCAAGGAGGAGAGAGAAAATAACCACTATGACCAACCGACCTTTTGAAGAGGAGAAAGTCAGCATCGTGAAAAAGAACTTCTTACCCCATGTTCAAGCGATAATGGAAGGACAATATTACACTTATTTTCGAGCCCTCTAAGAAGAAGGAGTAGAGATTGAAGAAGGTATTTCCAAGACAGAAGTTGAACCAAAGAAATAATCTGGACAATTCACTCCTAGAAAGTATGAAAAGTTTGACAGTGTCTTAGTTTCAACCATCAACAATATCTCTCTGCCTGCCACTTCATGGGCACTGGAAAGCCGCCCTAACCCCGTCAACAAGGAATACACCGAGCCTTATGGCCCTTTTAATTCGAAACCTTATCAATCCATTGGACCCTTGTCTATTACCAAACCCACTTCCCAAAAAATTCAAACCAGATTCCTATTACGACTTTCAGCAAACTACCGGCTATAGCACTGACCAGTGTTTCCACTTCTGAAATTTACTCCAAGGATTGATCGATCGGGGCATCATCGCCCCACTAGCCAATCCCAAACCTAACACTACCCACAATCCACTCCTAAATAATAAAAATGTCATCTTCCAATAATAAGACCTAGAATTTGATCCTTCTACCTAGATCGTACCTAGTAAATCACCCATCATACCCATATATTCCCCTAAACCCCTCTAAGTTTGCCCATATTTTCTCCTGCATCCTACCAGTTTTTTCGATCAGGCCCGTCACTCATTACTAGAGAATGTATTGTTGTTCGTAACCATTTTGGAGGTAAATATATGGAATTATTAGAAGTGTAGAACCAACTCTTAGAGTTTGGGCTGAAATTGCCTTCCAAAATGACCATTGACTGCCAGAGATTCAGTACACTATTCTTGAAAGCTCAGAAATGGGCTCGAGAGTCAGACAATTGGGTGGTACCAACTGATGAAGTCAATCTAGATGATGTTGCTCAGATCATGGCAGATATATACGAGCTACTTGATACTTTGAATCTGTAGGGGTGCCTGGTCCCTTCTCTTCTACATCTCCCCGTTGAATGGGGGGATCTATACGAGGAGGCCATTGAGGTTTTTGAGTGTGTTGACTTTTCATGGAAAGATGATGTCGTTGCCATCGAATGGGGAAACGAGTTCGATGATTCAGATGGAGAGCAAAGCCTAGAAAACACTAGCCTGATAGTCAACATATATGGAATGATTTCATTTGAAGAGATGCTATAAGAGATTAACAAGGTAGATGAACAACCCGAGATCGACGAGGAGATATGGTTTTTATTTTCCCCTCTTCTATGAACCATATGACCAGGTCAGGCAGGCGTTACTAACTTCCAAACTTTCCACCATCAGCGATCGACAAAGAAGAGGGTGTTGAGAATCTTCCTAAGCCCAAAATAACCCTCGAGGAGAGTAAGATCCTCGTTATTTGAAAAAGACCCAAGATAACATCACCTTGGGGGGACTCATTATGTCTTCCCAGATGCACCGAAATGCCTTGATCAAGCTACTCATTGAACCCACAATTCCTCCTTCTACCACGCCAGAGGAAGTAGTGAATCTGGTTGGATCTTTAACCTCTACTAAAATGCTCTCTTTATCCAAATAAGTAATCCTTAAGATTGGGCCAAATCAAAATTATGCTCTTAACATTTTTATCGAAGTCATGGGAAATATTTTCCTGCTCTCTCTTGTCGATAATGGGTCAGATCTTAATGTCTACCCATTGAGGACCCTTAATTGTTTGGGACTAAAAGTGAATGACCTTACTCCAACCTTTGTCGTTGTACGCGCCTACGATAATACTAGTCGAGAAGTGATGGCATCCATAAAACTTGCAATAAGGACTATCTCTATAAATCCATTTCTTGAATTCTAAGTCATCAACATCTCGACTTGCTTTATTTGTTTCTTGGATGATCGTGGCTCCATAGCATCAAGGGTGTGTCTTTTTCCCTTCATCAAAAACTGAAGTTCTCAGCCAATGGATAGGTCATCACCATCTTGGATGACGATGATAATACCGAGAATGAAAACACAAGTAATCAGTACTGAAGATACAACATGGGGCAAATGATATGCTTCCGTCGGACTTTTGAGTTGAAGAACTTATACTCCCAGTAGGGGACAATTTTAAAGATAGGGTTTGTCCAGAGTATAACCCTCATGGCAATGTCAATGTGATCCAGATGTTCAAAAACATGCACTTCATATCGGACTGGGCTGGTACGATGCCAACCAGGGATACTTGAACCCATTGTGTTAAAAAAAGATTTTCCTCCTTGTGGCCTAGGCTATCAACCATCGATAGAGGAACTCATGATGATCTGCCAACCTCGACGAAAGAGAAAGCTAGAAAGCACCAAGACCGTATCCAGAGATTCTTTAAACGAAAGATTTATCAGAGAAAGTGAATATTTCCCCTTCTACGACTTTCCTGAACCATGGTATGATCATGTGGAAAAGAAGATGAAACCAGGAATGGATATCTTTTCCAAGACAGCTAGTCATGGGCCAAAATTTCCCCGCATCAATTGTAACTATTCATTGAGAAGACCATAGCTAATACCGAAGAATTTGGGGGAAGTGACTCCTAGTATTCTTTCAACTTGCTAACACTGGGGCTGACACTCTACGTGATCTACTAAAGCACTACATCATCGAATCCATCCCGTTTGATCAAAGCTGTTGATGCACCTCTCCTTAACTGGCATGTTGTACTAGTTCCACCTACTGAAATATAACCCAACCTAGATGTTTATACCATTCCCTTTATTTTATTGTTCTTCACTATTCTGATGTAATCAAGTCCTCCTTCGATGAGGTTGTCAATGATGTTTTTCCTAATAATGAAATAAACAAAGATTTTGAGTGTCTTGTTGTGCCTTTCATTAATTCGAATCAAACTCTTTATAGTATTGATCTTACAAATGAATAATTCTTAACTAATGTTAATAAGATTAATCACAAACAACATAACCGCGTTTAAGTTAATAAAAATGAAAATTGTTGTTATTAATCTCGGTTCTAGTAGCCTACTGCATGAGATTAGGATAGGAGCCACCCTTGACAAGCATGAGGGCGTATAGCTCGAGGAATTACTGAAGGAATTTGTGGATGTCTTCGCATGTTCCTACGACGATATGCCCGAAATTGATCCCAAGATCGCTCAGAATGAGATTCCAATGCTCCCAGAATGAAAATCGATCAAATAAAAACCGTGAAAGCTCCGTACTGAATGGTCGCTCAAGGTTCAGGGTGAATTGGTCAAACGGTTGAATGTGGGGTTCATTCGTGTGATCAATATCCCACATGGTTAGCCAACATAATACATGTGTCGAAATTCGGAGGAAAGGTTCGCATGTGCGTTGACTATTGAGACTTGAACAAGGTCTCTCCGAAGGATGATTACCCGCTACCCAATATCGACATGATTGTGGAAAACACAGCCAGTCACGCTCTTAAATCATTCGTTGATAGGTTTTTTGGGTACAATCAGATTAAGATGCACCTAGATCATCAAGAGAAAACCGCATTCATCACCCCTTGGAGAACCTTTTGCTACACCATTATGCCGTTTGGTCTAAAAAATGCAGGGGCTATCTATCAGAGGGACATCTTGCATGATCTAATACACAAAGAATTCAAGGTCTACGTGGATGATATGATTATCAAGTCTAAGAGTAGGGAAGGTCATGTTACCACTCTCTAAAAGTTCTTCGAGTGACTACGAGAATACCATATGCGACTTAACCCACAAAAATGTGTCTTAGGCATTACTAAAGTAAAGCTCTTGGGATTTATGGTTAGTGAAAAAGGGATAAAAGTAGATCCTGCTAAGATGAAATCCATACTGTAAATGCCACCACCCCGAGCAGAGAAGGAAGTCCGGGGATTGCTTAAAAAATTACAGTATATCCGTCGATTCATCAACTAGTTGACTTGTATCTGTGAGACCATCTTCAAACTCCTCCAAAAGAATTTAACTAAAGTCTAGAACGAAGCTTTCCAATAAGCCTTTGATTGAATTGAGCAATACCTAACTTGACCTCCGGTACTCATGCCTCCGCAGCCCGGTCTTACCCTACTCCTATACCTAACCATAACCGGTACTGCAGTTGGGGCTTTGTTAGCCTAATACCTTAAAGAATCTTGCAAAGAGAGAGCCATCTACTATGCCAGTCATAAATTGGCCGGGTATAAAGTTAACTATATTGCCTTGGAGAAAGAATGTGTCACCCTTGTCTAGGTCACCCAAAAGTTATGGCATTACATTCTCGTCCTTTCCATCACACGTGTATCCTGAATGGATCCTATCAAATACCTACTCAAGAAACCTTTCCTTTCTAGACGAATGGACCGATGGTTAATGCTTCTCGCAAAATTTTATATTGCGTACATCACGCAAAAAGCCATGAAAGGAAGATCCATCTCTGACTACCTTGCTGACTACCCTATGAAAGAAGCCGATGTATGGATTTTTGAGTTCTCAAATGAGAATATCCTTTGTACCTCCCAGGAAGACCTCCGTTGGCAAATGTTCTTTAACGGTGCTACCAATAAGAAAGGGTATGGCATTGAGATCCTCCTAAATGACCTGATGTCTCTCACACTCCTATTATCATCAAGCTGAATTTTCCCTGCACCCCCAACATGACTGAATACGAGGTATGCACGGTAGGCCTCAAAGTCTCTCTCAAGAAAGGAATTCGATACCTAGATGTCTATGGGGATTCAGCCTTCATCATCGGTCAAGTACTCATAATATGGAACATCAAGGACGAGAAACACTTACACTTCCATTCCCACCTAGAAGAGTTAGCCTCCCAATTCTAAGAAATCAGCTTCCATTACTTGCCGCGAGCAAAGAATAACCAAGCCGATGCTCTCGTTACCTTTGCCTCCATGGTTGACATGCCCTCAGGAATAACAATGGCCCCCTTCCTAGTCCAAAAACAAGATAAACCAACCCATTAGTACCACATTGAGCTCATCACATAAGAGGATCCTGATATAGTCTACTGTTGTTACTACGATATTTGGCGCCTCCTCAAGCATGGTAGGTATCCTTAATATTTTAATAAGAAAGACCGAGTAACCATTCGTAAATTGGATTCCCAATACATCGTCTACAATAAAGCACCGTTCAAAAGAAACTTTGATGGAACCCAATTACACTGCATCGTAGGGGCTGACATTGAAGAGATGATGCAAAAAATCCACAATGGGAAATGCGAACCCCACATGAATGGGCATATGCTTGCCAAGAAAATCATTCAACAGGTTTACTACTGGACTACCATGGTTCAGGATTGCACTGCCCATGTTCGTAGATATCTCAAATGCCAACAATTCTCCAACCTTCATCAGTTGCCCCCATGGGAATTGTACAACATGACTTCTCCGTGGCCATTCTCCATATGGATATCAACATCATACGAAAGGTTACACCCAAAAACTCGAATGGGCATGAGTTCATCCTAGTTTCCATTAACTACTTCACCAAATGGGTCGAAGTCGAGTCATACGCAGTTCTGAATGCCAAGAAGGTGGCCAAGTTCATCAAGAAACTATCATCTTCCAATATAGGGTCCCACACGAGCTAGTGTCTGACAACAGGTTGTATTTCGAGGCAAAAGTCACAAAGGATATCGACGAGTATGGGATTCAGAGTCACAAATCTTATTTCTCCGACCTCAAACCAATGGAGCAGTTGAAGCCGCTAATAAAAACCTCAAAGCCATCATCATCAAGATGACTGAAAGTTATTGAGATTGGGCTGATCGGATCTCTTACGCCCTCTGGGGATACTGCACTTAAGTTCAAAAATCGATTGGGGCTACCCCTTACTCTCTAGTATATGACATGGAAGCACTCCTACCCGTGGAGCTAGATATCCATTAACTGTACGTCATGCTTGAAAGCAAAGTCAGAGAGGAAGTCTGACATCATAGCCATCTTGACGAGCTGTTATTTTTGGATGAGAGGAGACTAAAGGCTCTATATCATATACAAGGATACCATCGATGAATAGCACTATCATTTAACAAGAGAGTCAAGGATCGTGGTGTTTGAGTAGGGGACTTAACCCTAAAAGAGATAGTAGAGCCCATCTATGACCCCAGAGGGAAATTCAAGCCCAATTGGAATGGTCCCTACATTTTGAATAAGATCCGGTCTGGTGGTGCCGCTATGCATAACGACCTTGACGGAGAAGAGATGGTGCATCCAGTCAACCTGGACCATCTCAACAAATTCTACCCCTAGTTTGAAATCTCGGCGAGCTATAAATTTTCTCATCTCCCTTCTATTCTAAAAAAAATTCTCCATTTCCCTCTACTCATTACTACGTGGGACCTGATCCTCTAAAAATATATTTACTTTCAAAAATAAAACTCAGAAAATTTTCAAAATTCCCATAGGTACATAGGCAGCCCATACCCCTTACATTAGCATGGCCCCTTCTTTTTCACAAAATTCTATTATTTTCTTATCCCCGAGAATGACAATTCATTTTAACATGTACATGGACAAAAGGATTATGTATGCCTTAGTGATTGGAATACATGATTCAAATTCAAAAACTCATCAAGAGGCACAACAATATAATTAAAATATTCTTTATTCTATTAATGAAAAGTTTCGTTACAAATTACATCAGCATAGGGAGTCAAACGACTTCTTTTGCAAACCTACTCTTACAATCAACAAACAAACCAACTAAAACCTTCCCAAAAATAATTCCCACACAACCAAAACAACCAGAATTATAACCGAAAACACCATACAAGAGATTCACAAATAAGATTCCCTAGGGATTCTACCCGCAGCTTCCAGAGGAACCGACCCCATCATCATCTAAATCCTGGGGTCCCCAAACTTCTCCCGCCTAAATAGAGTGCCACAGATGCTCCATGGAACGGTAAGCCTAGACCAACTTAGGGAAAACAATGACACCTCCCTCCATGGTGTCAGATATGGCGAACCGCATTTGACCGGTCTCCACAGCCAGCATCTTGGCAAGTACTCTTATCTACAACCACTTTATGTAATCCTTAGAAATACACCAGACTTGGCCAATAAACTGGGAAGGACGGGTAAATGGTCGATGATTCTCCCATAAAGAGACCAGTCGCGTGAGCATGCGCATACGCTCTGTCAAGTCCTTCACTAAAAATAAGTCTAGTGTACGAGGTGGCATAATCTGTTCCCAGCCAAATTGGCACAAGAGCCGCCAGGGAAATTGAAAAGAGGTCTCCCTAAGGCCAACCAACCTAACATACTAGTATTTGCCCTGTTACAGAATGGGCAGCATCTCCCTCAACAAGGCACTGACCAATGCAAACCTCGAGCCCCATGCTCCACAAACCAGTTTTCCCAGCTCTCAATGTTCAAGCCTACACTGATAAAGTAGTGAGAAAAGAAGTTTGGAACAATCGCCAAGGGATATTCAGGAGGGACCTCCATACGGAATCTCTCTGATAGCCACATGAATAGCATTATGGGGCCACCCCTTAGGAAGTCGGAATTACTTTCCCGCCAGGCATCTAAACCATTCAAAGTCTCCTCCAGTATCACCGCCGCAGGATTACGACAGTACAACATCCATGAAGTAATGGCTACAAGTTGGAGGTCCATAAATAGTTCTTAAGTCACTAACAACAATTCTAAAATCAAACCCAGAATGATGGCTCAAGCATAGACAAAATCACCAATATCCTACAAATGCACAGAATACAACACAGCGGGAAGAAAAATTATTCTTCCCATAACCAGTTACCTAACCGTCGAAGGTGAGATATGGAGAAGTCCCGCTAACAGATCCCTAGGGAATCAAGAAAATTCAATCATAGCTACCATAACACTTGGATTTATCCCCAACATGGCAGAGAACTCTTCATAGGTCGGACAGAGTTCGTCCAACCCAAAGAAAAAAAATTTGGTCTTGTGGGTACCAGAATTTTACTGCTACCATCAGCATGTTTTACTCTATAGGTCGATTGCGCCATAATGAAACTCGACACATGTTGAAAGCATCATAGCTGACATTGTATGAGCACATCGCCTCCAATATTTTGAGGTAGGAAGCAAATTCAACACTTTCAGGGAGAGCCAAATCATAAAGTAAGAAAAAAGAATGCAAAACAGAAAGAATGTGGAGGTGTGAAGGAAATGTTCCACCCATGCCCCTTATTTATACTTAGAAACGCTCAGGTAAAGACAAAAACCTAGTAGAAATTGGAGAAAAACTTACCCCACTAAGCACTAACAAATTGAATAAAGTGCAATCAAAGTCTTGGGTTGATTGGACTGAACTGACATGCTGATAGGTAGGACAAGGGGCATGTCGATCGGCAACCCCCTATTTTTGGAAAGTTCCCTTTTTCCTTTCTTGTCAAAATAAAAAAATCTTAATAAAAATAATTTTTATTCTCAAAGAATTCCGAATTTCCTTTTCCCTATGTTTTTACTTATCTTGTTTAAAAATAAATACTCTCTTAAATCATTTTTAATTCTTTAAATAGTCTCAGTAGAAAAGTAAAAAAAGCATATGAATTAATTCACTAAAAGCAAAAAAATAAGAAAAACTTCATTTTATTTGCATAGATGTTTCCGTGTTCCACATATTTCGCAGGAAGAAAAGAAAATACAACGGGACTCAGCCTGAACCCACCTATATTTTCTTTCTCTCTCTCTCTCTCTCTCTCTCTCTCTCTCACACACACACACACACACACACTCACACACACTCACACACAACCTCTCCCGATCTCTCTCTATTTTTCTATTCTCTTTCTCTATTTCTAGGAGCCTCATTCCCTGCGGCGCGCTCGCTTCCATGACAACGAGACAATGTACCTCCATTCCCCGAGCCAAACCCCTCCTCAGATGATGTAGACGACACTAGAAGCTATCCCATCTCTAATATCCTTTAGCCAGGTGGTTGACACTTGAATATGCTAAAAGAAGAAACATAAAAGAGCAAATCAATTAGTTTGAGGCAAAGAAATAAATCAGGAAATCAAAATAAAGGAGATGAAAAGTACACTGTTGGATGGAGAACCTCCTCCGTTAGCCCTAGATCCTCCGGATCCAACGCATTAGGACGCTGCAGCATACGTATCGACCCTTCATCATCCCGTCAGATGTTATAAGAAAGAGGGGACAACAACACAAAAGGAACCTCTAAGGTCATCACCGCAATCGATGTTGACGCACTACTTGTGCTATACGAAGATCCCCCTGGCCAACTCGAACTCGCATGAAGTAGAGGCATCACGTCATATATGTTGGGTTGCATCAACCATCTTGACACAAAATATATATAGTCATATGTCACCACCGTGTCGGTATATGACGAATAAGGTCCGCCCATTATCGTCGCTACCCGTACATCATCCAATATCTCCAGCTCTCGTCTTATGTATATCGAGGGCCTCGCAGGTGGCACCACCACCTTGTCCTCCACCACCTATCGGACTATTCTCTCCCCAAGGTACCAAGAGTAGCCAAACTCATGAGCTAGTAGATACCGCATCTGCGCATTCCCCCCAGTTAACCCCGTATGCTGGATGGCTTTCCCCCAGGGATAAAAGGTCACTTGCAAAAATCCCCAGCGGAGAAAGATCAATATCAAAAAAGATCATAAAGGAAAAATGGTATGAGAAAAGAAAGAAGGATTTACCCTCTCACTCGTGAGGTCGTTCAAGACCTGACAAACTGCCTCAAAATCGAGAAACTTCCTCGATTGTCGATTGGACTTTTGCCACCAGTACATCCGATAGAAGTTCCCAACAGACTTGTCCTTCAAAAGTATCAATTGGGTGTTAATACCAATCACCTCATAGAACCACGTCTACAAAGCACAAAATGTCAGCAACCAAGAAATCAAGAATAAAACGCATAAAGGAAAATGAGAAGGCATAAAAGAAAATGTACAAAATAAAGAATACCTCAAGAAGATACGTGGCGCTAGTAAGGGTTTTTCGGTAACACCGTCTGAATGAATCCAGATATAAATAAAGGGTCACCAAAGTCAGAATAAACAAAGGGGCCATCTGCCGCACCTGCTGCCCGTCCTCCTCATCAATCCTCTGACTCAGAAATAACTCCCTCAAAATGGAATAACTAATGGAGTCCCCAGAGACTATTCTCTCCATATCACCTAACGTCACCGGCGTCACCTATAAGGTCATGTCCACCTTTATCTGCACCATATCGCAGTTCAGCCCCAGTAGCTGCTGCACATTTATGGGAGTCACCGTCATCTCCCCAAAGCCAAAATGCATGGTGGGTGGTGTCCCATCATCTCTCCCCTAGAGAAAAAAGAATAATCGTAGAATGAGGCATCTCGTCCAGCACAGACATTAGTCTCCCAAAATCGAATAATGAAACCACCCAATGCACAACTGACGGGAGGCACTCCCAAACATCCTTAGGCCTGTCGTCCCTCGAGCACGCAGGTTCGACATAGAGATATCAAACTGTCAAAGACAAAAAGGAAAAACACTTATAAAAATTCAATAAATAAGGAAACATCACCAAGGAAAAAGAAAAGAAAACCAAAAGTCATCAACACTTACATAGCCTCTAAGGTTCACCACCCTAAAGGAACGATGATACATCAACTCGGGAAAGAGAGTCCTCTCATCCACAAGTGGCTCGAATGAGTCAAAGGAATTTTCACTGCCCAGCGCAAAGGGTACCCTAGCCCGCCATTCCAAGTTCTCCAAGTCGTCGACATTTAGTCACGCCATATGGGTTGCACTGCTTGAGAAATCAGCCATTTCCTAGTTTTGTAAAGCTAGAACAATTTGTAGAAGGTAATTATAGAAGAAAGAAATTTTGAAAGTTATGAAAAATGAGGAGAACTCACACCCTTTTTATTAGAGTCTAAGGGGCATGTGATCGACAACTCCCAATAATGTATCGATCGACACTATCCCTTCACCTACTTGAGGTACCCCAAAAGATCGTTCCACTGTTGTTTGGAACCTCTCACAACATCCCAGTCGGCGCCCTCTTTGAAATTTCATACAAAAATTCTCAAAAAAGGCCAGAAAATCTCAAAAAATCCGAGAAAATTCCTAAAATTACCAAATGAATTTTAGAACCCTTTTCACCAAGATTTTTTTTTACCACAGCAGAACTCTTACCTCCCTAGCAGAATTCTAAAAATAAATTGGATATCTCCCCAGCAACACCGCAAAATTCCCCAACATGGAAACATTTAATCCTCAGATTAATTCCTCTTCTCCAGCGGAACCAAAAACTCAAAATTAGATTCTTCTCTAAAATCACCAGTGGAAGCACAAGATAATTTCCACAGTGGAATCTCAAAATTTCCCCAAACTACAACTTAATCCCTTAAAATTGACTTCGACCCGCAGAATTGGTCGCTTTTGCTCAAGCCTTTAGAATTGGCTTTGATCCTCGGAATTGGTCATCTTTGCTTAAGCCCTGAGAATTAGCTTTAACCCGTAGAATTAGTCACCTCTACTCAAGCCCTCAAAATTGGCTTTGACCCACAAAATTGGTTTCCTCTACATAAGCCTTCAGAATTGGCTTGGACCCGCAGAATTGGTCACTTCTACTTAAGCCCACATAATTGGTCACTTCTACTTAAGCCCTCAGAATTATCTTCGTCCCATAAAATCAGCCATCCCAAGCATTTCCTTAGGTCCTTAAAATTGGCCCATACCCTCTGAATCGATCATCCTTTTCCCTTTAGGTCCTCAGAATCATCCCCGACCCTTTGAATCGTTCATCCTTATCCCTTTAGGTCCTCAAAAATTACCTTGGATCGTAGAATCAGTCATCTTCACTCTTTCCTTAGGTCCTCAGAATCGACCTTGACCCTATGAATCGATCATCCTTGTCCCTTAGGTCCACAGAATCGTCCTCTTTCCAAAACATCATGTCGTGTCTATTCAACGGTTTTCTCTTGTTCTAAGCTCAGCCATCGAGGGGATCTATAGACACCACATTCTAGGACCCCTAAGTCTCTCCTTAGGTCCCTATTACCTCCCCATTTCATTAAAAACATTACTCATACCCCGAGTACCGATCTAGAGGCCATGGGGTGGTCCTGAGCCCCATTTGACTCCCGTCAAATCTATTGTCAGAGTGAAAGCTCAATAAATCTTCAAAGGTCTTTGAATACCCTTTCCAATGGTCCACCTCGTGCATAAATCAACATAATGGTTTGGATGAACGAACCATTTTACTATTAAAAATCGATTTGGAGGTCATTAGGCGCTGCCTGGCCTCAATTTGACCACATTCAACTTCATCATTAGAGTGAAAGCTCTTGAATCTTCAAAGGTCACTGAAACCCCTTTCCAACGGTCCACCCCATGCACAAAACGGCATAATCGTTTGGATAAACGATCCGTTTTCCTTCGAAAGCTGATCCGAAGGCCACCGGTCACTCCCAAGCTTTGTTTGACCAAGGTCAAATCTTTAACTTGAATAAGACTGAATGAATATCTTAAAGGCACTAAATACCATTTCCAACGATCCACCCCGTGCATGATTCTGACTTACGGTACGGATAAATGACCCGTTTTACTCCAAAAGGTCACCAAGCGCTTTTGGGCTCCAATTGACAAAAGATAACTTTACGAACCATGTGAATCTCTTTGGAATGTAAAATTACCATGCATAACCTTTCCAATAGTCAACCCCATTTGTGATTCTGACTTATGGTTTGGATGAACGATCCATTTTCGTCTGACGATCTCCCGTCCAAAGGATCAACGAGCGTTTTCCCGTTTGACCCAAATTTAACTCCTGAACCTCGGAGTGGATCAAAGTAATATTGAAGGTATCTAAATTAACTTTCTAACAGTATGCCCCGTGTGCGATTTGGATTTGTGTTTTACAATCATTTTTCTAGAAAAATCTGCACGAGACTACCCATTGGCAGGTCCATTTCCCTGCCAATCGGAAATGTGTCTAGGGTTAACTACCGATTGGCAGGTCTGGGAACATTTTGATCGTCACCCCCTAACCCTATAAATATATCGAGCATGACCTCACTCCCAATGCACACCTCAGATCCATCAGAATCAGTGATCTCAGCAATATTCTTCTGCAATTAGCGAAGTTTCTTCATGTGAAATTCCATTCAATCTTACATTCCCATCCTTTTCATATCCAATTTGGTAAAATCTCATTCTCTCTCGTCTAACATTCATCTCACATTCAAGGGAGTTCATTCAAGATCAAGATCAAGAATCAAAGATGGTCCAAATCCTTCCCTATTTCTTTAAATTTCTCATTTTTACATAAATTACATTATATTCATACTCTAGTTTTACTTTATTTCATACACATTAACATCTCACATTTTTATTAGTTATATTTCACATACTTTATTTTCTATAAAAAAAAACCTAAAACGAACAAAAATAGGATTACACGCATAAATTTCAAACGGGATTATCCATAATACTTTGTCAAAACAAAAACACATTTTCTACACTCACATATAATAAAATCCCATTCTAATCTATTGGATAAACCCCACCCATATGCCGAATGCGAACTAAATGGACTTTGATGCCTTTATACGCTACGTAGGTGTCTCGGATTAAAACTCGAGACTCGAATCCAATTTTCCAAATTTTCCAATTTTCTTAAATTCCCCATTTCCATATTTATGACATTCTTACATATTATATTTGTAATCCTTCTTAGCATTCTATCTAACTCATATTATCGTTTCGTCATAATGATCAGTATCTTGATAAGCGCATAAACCATATTTTATATATACTACTTTGGGAACATTCCCATGGATGACCTCACTCTATCTCTTCCATGGTATGAGTTAGGCGATTCTGATCCCTATTATATATACACGCGCACACACTTCATGGAGAAATAAAGGAAAACAATAACACAAGACCATGAGAGATCAAAAGGGCGAGATGGGTTCCTAACACCTTCTAATTTCGTAACTTAGCCCCCGAACCCTTCGAACTATTGGTTTCGTAAGCATCAGTTTGTCCCTAATGCCTCTCTCTCGAGGCAACAACATTTTTTTGCATGTTTTGTGAAAAATAGGTAGGTGACTCCATCTATTTACACTCACCCTACACCGATGACAGTCGAAGCGCTCCTAAATCAGAAAGAGCGCGGGATCTTTCATCCCCTTTCTTTCCCCACCTCCTTGGGACGAAGGAGAGAGAGGAAAAGGGACGCATTCGCGATCGAGATGGACACAATATCATTAAATTCATATGGTAGTGTGTGGTGAAGGTAGGTAGAATAATGTATTTACCTTCAATCTACCCTGTATAACAGTTGAGTGAGCCTTGTTGGATGTCTGAACGGTTCTAGAGTGACCAAGGTCACCCTAAAATGGTTTGAGATTACTCTTGTGGTATAACATAGTAATTTATACTTCGAGTCAGTTCTTGGTAGGCGAAGGTTTGCTGGACTTGTTTAGGACTTAAAATTGTTTTACCCGAGGTCACTGATCTTAGTATTTGAAGTCTGGTGGTGTGACTGCAAGCCTTATAGATTTTTAGGCCACTGGTATTGTACTTGACTTTGTTGTGATCCTTTTTTATCATAGGCATCGTATTTAGAGATTAACATTGGCTTGGCGGAGGTCTCTACTAGACCTTAGGAACTCTTACCATTTACTAATAAAGGTAAAGGGTTTTGAACTCTTATAATGCCCCACAAACAAAATGAGGTATCATCAAAATCCTCAAATTAATTATTGAAAGGATAGCAAGGAGCAATACTTATCTGTTTAAGTGAGAAAGGGTAGTAAGGTAACTAGTAATTATGATTTTTTTTATTATGAGATATTATTGGGAAAGCGCCCGCATTGAGTGTAGAAGGAGAAGAATTATAGTGTGTCTGGTGTTGGGTGGGTATAAATGACCCCTTAGGCTAATTAAGACCCTCACCATTCACTCTTGCAATTATATCTTCCTTTCTTGAGGTTTTTATTTATAATTAGTTGATCTTTTTCTCCTCCCAATTTTGTAAACATATCTTCTAAAAATCTTTCCCCTTCAAAGGTTTTGAACTTAAATTCCTTCTCAGTTATAGGTCCCCATATCCCATTCCCTTACCATATTGATTAAGGGGATGGAACTTCATCCAATCACCCTACTTGGGGAATTCCTATTAGTACTAAAATAACTAAATACTTGGGGTCCAATGACCTTAATTTTTTTATGGGGGCAAAGTGACATAATTTTTTTTAGAAAGACTTGGAGGGAATATGTCTAAGATATCAGATTCTACATAATGCAGCCTTGAGAGCTGCAAAGCCTGATGAGAAAACTTATTATTTGGATCCAAAACTCTAAAGCTCTAACGAGTGTTTCCTAGATTATAGGGTTAGGTTTTGGTCACCCCATCCTATAGTGGAGATATTTATGTTCATTAGGGTATCTCCTAACCATATTATTCCTAATGCATGGAGACCCTTAATGGATTCTATCTTTTATTATAGGGAGACCATTGGCGACAAGTTTGACATTTCCCTAGCTCCGTTATTCACTATGTACATGATTTAAGAGAAGAGAAAGGACAAAGACAAAGGGATTAAGTAATTTTCTCCCAAATCCCCACCCTCTTTGCTAGGGAAAAGATAAATTCCCCCAAATAATGGAAGGACAAATTATTCTCGTTTGAGGGGCCTGGGCCGCCACAAACATTGTTGAGAACATTAGTTTCCCCACTTTGTTGTATACTCCCCCATCTTTGGGTGAGTCTTCTTTCACTTTCAACCTTTTATTCTCTTAATCTGAAGTCATTCTAACATCACTTTTATTGAATGATCTATAAACCTCATCCATTAGGATTCTGAGAGGATATAAAAGTCCCTAAAGTCGGTGCCCTTCCATTTAAGGTCTTGGTCACCCCTAATCATTTGTACGAATATGGTTTTGTACCTCAAACAAAGGTAACCCCTTTGACGTGGTGCCAAAGGCTCCAAAAATTATGGCTGCAGAGGTCAATGGAGCTGAGACTTTCACTTTGTTCCTAAGGAAGAATAAGGAGGCATCCATTGAGGCTTATAAAGGTTTGACTATTGTTTATGAGGTTCCAGAGGCTAGCGAAGGTGAGAACAAGGGGGCTAATAGGGTGGTGAGATTCCCCCCAGTATAGACGATGTCTTGCCTCTGTAAGGACAAATTTCCAATCAAGTCAATTTGTATGTAATTGGCATAATTCTGAACAAATTATTTTGAGTCATAGGATAGACTTTGATTTGATGATTCCATGAGCCTATGACGTTGTTTGATGAAGACGTAGCATCCAAGATTCAAAGAATGGATCTTCTAAGCCGCGTTTACCGTGCCAAGTTTGTCTTCACATATACCGAGGATCTCACAGGTATGAATGTATATGATTTATTAATCCTCAGAATTTTTCTTAAGGGTGCTATGCTTTTATTTAAATTAGTTTGGAACTTATTTTAATATTTTTTTAAGAAAAATATTTTCTTGAGTTTATTTTATGAGGCAATTTTTCTAGATTTAAAATACTTTTGTAAGTGTATATCGTTCAAATGAGATTTGTATCTCATTAGAAGGGTTCGTTATAAGGTTTATTTAACCGAACATCTCACGGGGGCTTACTATTTTGATTTTCTTAAAGATATTAGAAACGAGACCAGTCTCGTTCAAATAAGATCATAATCTCGTTAGAACGATAGGTTAGGTTCATTCGAATGATACCACCGACTCAAAGAAATTATAAAAGGCATTTTAGACTCAATTTTTTCTGATGAATTTTGCTGAAAACAAAAAGCAGCCCTGTTTTTAAAAGTTCTAGATCCCAAAAGTTTCACCCTTTGTTTACAAGATTCATAAATCATATACTTTGAGATCTTGTTTGGGCACCTTGTTTATTTCTTTTATCTTGAGAGAAGCAATTTTCGTGCGGTGGACTCCGTACGTGCTGATTATGATGAAGAAGTGGTGGATTCCATGTTCTAATTTATAGATCGTTGCTGAGTTGCATTGGTGGATACCGAGGTGCACGTGGACTCGGGTAATGTGGACACTTACGTGGGTGGACTCCTACATCGCACAATAGAGGAATGATTGAAGATAGGAGATCGTCAAGACTTATGGGGGATCGATTCATTATGTAAGTCTATTATCTATGTTGTCTAAAACCATATCATAGTGATTGTGTGATTGGGTCATTCGAGGTTTTTTTCCTTTAGTGGTTTCCTCGTACATTGGCGTCTTGTTGTTTGATTTATTTAATTTATCTTCTATCACCTAGATGCATGTTTAGAGTAAAAAGATAAAATTTGGTAAATCATTTTCACAATAATGGTTTAATTGGTGCTAAGTTTAATTGGGAGAATTTTGTTTAAAGGTTTAATCTTTAAAATTGGAAAAACATAAAATTATTGAACTTGTTTTTATTTTATCCATCCTAACATATATGACATAGTGTAGGGGCTTTCTCAAATTGGTATCAGACCCTGATACACTAAGTTTTCATGTAGATCCTTGTTTGTCCTGTTTAGGGTGGTTTTTTTCATTTTCTCTTATTTTTTTTTTTCGATGGATTCTCATTTGAATTAGAAGTTTGCCAAAGGAATTGAAATTCTTGAAAAGAAAATTCTCATTTTAAAGATGTCTTGGCACTTTTGCAAACTGTTCAAAATCAAAGAGATATATTTTGTGAGAAGCTTGTTACCTTGGACCATGACTTTAGAATTTTAGAAGAGTCTAAGAAAAATAGTGATGATAAAGTCCAGTTTTTAGAGAAAGAATTATAAGAGTCGAAGAATTCTAGGGTTTGTGTTAGTTCCATTGAGGATAATGAAAAAATAACTATTGATTTTAAGGCATGAGATAAGACTCTTATGGATAAGTTTCCTTACATTGAGGGGGAGCGATATAACCTTCTAGGGGTAATTGAAAATTTAAAGAAGGAGTCCCTAAATCTTGAGGAGTCTAATTTATTGCTTGAGTTTAAAATTTTGAAGTTAAAAAATGATTTAAAAGACTAAAGTAGTGATCATTTTGGCATCTCTGTTTCTAATGCTTTCGTTGCTAAAGCCAAAACCATAGTTTATTTTAGAGGGTCAAACACATCCCAGAGTGTTAGAAAAAGTCAACCCGAAGTTCTCATTCCTCGTCGTGTTTACACATGCACACATTGCAGGAAAGGTCACCTTAGGCATTTTTTCTATGATCTTAGAAAAGAACCTAGGAAGTTGAAGTTGATTGTCCCGACTGTTCCCAAAACCCCTCGTATTAGGTATAACCTGTTTGGGTTAGGAAATCCATTTTAGAGACACTAAATGTTAGATTGGTTAATTTTCACATGCTTGCACATGATGCTTCACATAATATGTTTGTAATTGACTGCTTGCATGATTATGTTTGTAATATGCTAGTTGTGCTTCATTATATATGTTTGCTAGTGTTATGATGTGTGTATTCTTTGTGTTATATTTTTCTTTTATTGAGTCATATTTGAAAAAATACAAAAAGATTTTATTTTGATATTTTTTTTGAAAAATACTAAAAGATTTTTTATTTTTGTGTATTTTAGGTTTACACATTTTGTGTGCATATTGTTGTGTTTGAATCCAATTCACTCCGTAATTTTTCATGTGGTTAGGACATTTGGTTATGACTTTAGATACTTAGATTGATCTTAATCACGTTTATGGAGTTATTTCGAACTTGGTTTGCTTAATGGATTCGACTTTTTATATGCCTCTACACACATATGCACGAACTTATTGAATTTTAACTTCATGATGTATATTTAAAATATGTGAGACGTTCTCCCATCAATCTTGTCATCTACATATTTTGAGAATATGGGATATTTATGCATGTAATAACCGTTGCCTGCGAGATTTTGTTTGGCATTGGAAAAATTTGAGTGTACAAGAGAAAGGGCCGTAAGAGACAAGCTGACTCGTCGCGAAAGTCACTATTTGAAAAGAGTCCAAAAAAATTAAGGCGATAAAAAGAGAAAATTTGCCAAAAGGAACCGACATAATTTAGTTTGATTGATCATTCAAAATGAAATCACTTCAAAAGAAAAGAAATGAAATGAATAGAAAATATGATCTTGTTTATCTTTTCAGGGAGTTTAGTTGAAGATCAACAAGTCTTCACAATGAATCCTAGTATGCTTATTTTGTCATGATGCTATTAATTTGTAGAATCATCAATTTTATAGGCTTGTGTGCATTGTGCTTATTTTGTTCATTAAGTTGTAATTTATTTTCAACTTGAGGCTAAAGCTTAGCTTGATAAAGTTTTGCAGTCAATTAGAAATTCGCGAACATATTTGAGTGTTTGGGTTATAATTCATTTGTATCTAGTTCAGACCCATTCATTCCATCCCATATGTTTAAACCCATCGATACTATGCTAGTGTGTAAAGCTTATGTGTTTGTGTCATGTTTTGTGGTCATTTATACCTATATAAGTTTGCTGGATTTTATTTGATATATTTTTTACATATTGTATATGGTATTGTGTTTTAAGTCTTTGTGGTTTATATTTAATCCATGTTTATCAAATGCTTGATCTTTTGAATTATATATTCTTAAGTTTCCATGTTGTGTGTTTGCTACACTTTATACCATTTCATGATTTTATTCCCTTATCCTTCAATTTAATTATGGTATTAAATTTGTGTTAAAATTTGTGTCTTATGATCACTTATTTAGGGGGATTTGATTTTGGGGAGTATTTATTTATGCAATCGTACTTTGTCTATTCTTGAACAAAAGGTGGATAAATGGTATCTTACCTTTGCATGATTAGGATATATTTATCATAGGGGGAGACGTCTTACCTAGATTGAGGTTATTTAGACATTATTAGATGTTTAGTCATTTGTGGATTTATACTTGATATGTTCTCTTTGCATTTTGAAGGTGTGTTTAAGTGTGCAGGATTATAGGTTGAGTTTAATGCAAAGCATTTGTACTCTTTTTCCTTTTTGGGCTTAGGGAATGAGTCTTTTTAGAGAGCTTGACGGCCCATAGGATTTTTGTTTTGATTTTGTCCCAGAATGACCAAAGGGGGAGATTTGTAAGGACAAATTTCCAATCGAATCAATTTGTATGTAATTAGCATAATTCCGGACAAAACGTTTGAATCATAGGATAAACTTTGAGTTGATAATCGCATGAGCCTATGACGTTGTTTGATGAAGATGTAGAGGACAAGCTTTAAAGAGTGGATATTCTAAGATGTGTTTACCATGCTAAGTTTATCTTCACATATACCGAGGATCTCAAAGGTATGAATGTATATAATTTATGAGTCCTTGGAATTTTTACTAAGGGTGTTATGTTATTATTTAAATTCGTTTGAAACTTATTTTAATATTTTTTCAAGAAAAATATTTTCTTGAGTTCATTTTACGAGGCAATTTTTTTAGATTTAAAAATAATTTTTGTAAGTGTATTTCGTTCTAACGAGATAGGTATCTCATTATAAGGTCTCGTTATAAGGTTTCTTTAATCGAACATCTCATAAGGGTTTACTATTTTGATTTTCTTGATGTCGTTAGAAACGAGACATGTCTCGTTCGAACGAGATCATCATCTCATTAGAGCTACTGGATAGGTTTGTTCGAATGATGCCGCTGCCTCAAATTATAAAAGGCATTTTAGACTTAGTTTTTCAGATGAATTTTGACAAAAATGAAAAGGAGTCCTGTTTTCAAAAGTTCCAACTCCAAAAGGTTTCACCATTTGTTTACAAGATCCGTGATTCATAAATCATATACTATGAGATCTTGTTTAGGCACCTTGTTTATTTCTTTCATCTTGAGAGAAGCTATTTTTGTGCGGTGGACACCATACGCACTGATTGCGGTAAAAGAGATATGTATTCCTGGTTCTGAATCATAGATGGTTACTGAGCTGTATCGGTGTATATCGAGGAGCACATGGAATTGTTTACTGTGCACACTTGTGTGGGTGGACTCCTATATTGCACTGTGGAGGAGTGGTTGAAAATAGAAAAGTGTCAAGACTTGTGGGAGATCAAGTCGTTGTGTAAGTCTATTGTCTATACTTTGTAAAACCATATCATAGTGATTGCTTGGACGGGTCATCCGAGGTTTTTTTCCCTTAGTGGTTTTCTCGTACATCAGCATCTTGTGGTTTGATTTATTTAATTTATATGCTATCAAGTTGATGCATATGTAGGCTAAAAAAATAATATTTGGTAAATCTATTTTCACAAGAACGGTTTGATTGGTGCTAAGTTTAATTGGGAGAATTTTTTTAAAGGTTCAATCTTTAAAATTGGAAAAACATAAAATTATTGAACTTGTGTTTGTTCGATCCATCCTAACATATAGGACATAGTGTAGGGGCTTTCTCAGCCTCCCGTGGAGAGCTTAGTCATTCTTAATTTTTTATGTTCACCAAGTAACTTGATTTGATTTATTCTTCATTTTTGGTGTTTGTTGAATGTAATTCACTAACTCTTGGTTGATATAGGACCACTAGGTGAACATGAACAAAGGAGGATGCCTAGGCGCCAAGAAAATCTGACCTCTACCCCTCCATTTATGTGAAAGGGGAGTAGGTTTAAGGTCAAAAAGCACATAAAATTTTACACCTCGACGGAGATTTATGTGCCCTCTGTAAAGTTAATGGATAAGTTTGAGCCAAGGCCTAATCTAAAAGAATTCATGTCATTAAAATCAATTATGAAAACCCTATCTCTCATATAAGCATTACCAAAGGTAGGTGGGTCCTTTAGGGAAACCCATAGTGAACCTTCTATTATAGTGGATTTGCATCCCCTAGTCTCAAAGTTATCTATGACTGATTATGGTGTTCCTTTTATGAGAAAAAGGAAATTTGTGAGACTCTTTTGAAGTTCTATGAGTGGTCCCCTTTGAAGGAGAAAAAATAGGTCAGGTATCTCTCATAGGGAATCTAGAAATCTTGATGGGCATGCTAAGGTGAATGAGTAATAACTGAGGTTATCTGAAGAAAATAAGTTTTTAGGTCATCTTATTATAAGGTGAGAAACTCTTACACCTCCGTTATTGAGTCCTTGAAGATAATGATCAGGAAAAACTTTCTAAAGATGGTGTCAATACTGAGGGGTAAAGGGACCTCAACCAACTCAAAAGAGTTTGTCCAAATTCTTTGAAAAGTAAAATTTTGTTTAATTATTCCTTTAAGTTGTCATTTTTTTCTCATTTTTATTTCTTCTTATATCAATTATTGGTGTTTCAGTCCAAACATTTGACTAAGGTCATCATGGATGATGCCATTAAGGGTTAGAAGGTGTAACTGCTGAAGCCTCTAACTTTGAAGCTAAGGATGAATCCTCTACTCCCTTAGTCGTGGAGACCAAGTTTGTGTCAAGCGTTTTTACCAAAGAACCAACTGCCAAGGTCCTTGAGAAGATCAAGCTTTTAAAGGCTTTTAATATTTGTAATGTTTTTTTGTCCACATGGACTCTACTTTTTAAACTTGCAATCCCTCAATATCAATGGCAATAATTTGTTATTTTTAAACTTGTAACTTTTTTACATTATTTCTTATGTTTACTTAGCTTTCGAAGGAATTTCTATATATATTGTATGGGGAATGTGAGGTAGGTACTATCACCTCTAAGCCCCCCAATATATCTTCGTAAAGCAAAGAAAAATAACCAGGAACTCCTTCGGAGTTGTTCTAAGGGTTTAAACACCTTTGTAATATGATTCAATAATGGTGAAAGCCTTAGGAGCTAGGAATTGAAGTTCCACTATGGGTCCTCAGACCTATGAACTGTAATCAACTAAGGATGAAAGCCTTAAAGGTTTAAATATTAAGTTTTGGCTAAGGTCCTAAGACCTCAAAACTATAATCAACAAAGGATGAAAACCTTAAAGTTTAATATTAAAATGCTGCCAAGAACCCGAAGACCTCAGAACTATAATCAACTAAGGATGAAAGCCTTAGAGTTTAAAATGTGAAATTCTGCCCAGGGTCCTAAGACCACAGAAGTATAAGCAACTAAGGGTGAAGGAATTAAAGTTTAAAATTGGAATTTTTCCAAGGATCCTAAGACCTTTAAACTATAATAAACTAAGGATGAAGGACTTAAAGTTTAAAATATAAAGTTCTGATAAGGGTCCTAAGACCTCATAACCACAATCAACTTAGGATTAAGGCCTTATAGGTTTAAAACATGAAGTTATTCTAAGGGTTTTAAGATGTCAGAACTATAATCAACTAAGGATGAAGGAATTAGAGATTTAAAATATCTAGTTTTTCTAAAGGACCTCAGACCTTAAAACCATAATCCATTAAGACGTACCTTTGTTTTAAAGCTAAAAATCTGAGAAATTTTGCATATAAAATCTTAACTCCCCTAAAATTATAAAACTAGAAGTTTTTTTTTTTAAATTTGCCTTTTTCAGCCATGGATTTAAAGGATTTTTTCGTTTTTTAATGTCTGACCCCTATATATCTTTAAAGTAAGGGATGAAAAATTTGAGAGATAATTATTGAGTTTTTTCACAATACTTTGGGTGCAAGAGTCATTTAAATTCACTGCTTTGGGTCCTTATACCTTAGCTAATTCAGTTGGAATCAACGATGAAAGCCTTGGCAATTCCTTTGGTCCATCCATGGTCTTTAGTTTCTAGACTGTTTATTTGAGTCTTCATAACTCGCTTTTGGGACCTTAATTCTCTTAGGAACCAAGGATGAATGCATTTTAGCTCTTGGAGTCATAAGTTTGAGGTCCTTTGACCTTAGTAGTTGTTTTAGTCAATGATGAAATCATTGTAACTCATACTTGGTCCTTGGACCTTAGGTTTAGTTCAGAGCCTAGGATTATTGCCTTAAAACTCGCTATGAGATTAAATAGAGATAATTTAGATAAAAATGTGCTTTTTTCATTTCATTTAATCAATAAAGTGCATCATTGGAAGTAATTCTTGAGATGCTCTATGTTCCAGGGGTGAAGGATATCATATCCTTCCAAGTCTTTAAGTAGTAGTAACCTGGCCTTATAACTTTGTTAACCATATAGGGGCTTTGTCAATTGGAACCTAATTTTAGTTCACCTGGATTTACGGTGGTGAGGGTGACATCTTTTAGGATCATGTCACCCACCTTCAGTTCTCTCTGGCACACTTTTTTGTTGAAGTATGTGTTTGTTCGCTGCTTATATGCCGACATTCATATCAATGCAAATTCACTCCTTTCTTCTAGGTCATCTAAGGACCTTGTAATCTCTTCGTCAACGATCTTTATTTGAAATAGGGCTACTCTTTGCATTAAGATATCGATCTTGGTGGGAATGGAAACCTTAAGGCCATAAGTTAGTGATAAAGGGATGTCTCTACTTGGACCTTTCACTGTGGTCCTGTAAGTCCATAATATACTCGAAAAATCTTCAACCTATAGACACTTGGCTTTTTTTATCGTTTTCTTCAGATTGTGGAAGATGGTTCAGTTTGTCACCTCAAATTTCCTATTTTCTTATGGATGGCCCAGTAATGAGTAATGATTATTATTGATGCAAAAAACTAGACTAGGCCTAATTAATTGATCACAGATAAATAAGTAAAACAAATAAGACAAAGATATTTTTAAAGTGGTTCGGCTCAATGGAAAAGCCTACATCCACTGTTATGTATTTCTTGACTGCCTTGATTTTTATTCGATCACGTTGCAATGAGGGTGTTACAATGTATTTATAGCCGAAGAGGGGTGTCGAGAGTTATCATTTAAAAGGATGGAATGCCTTCATTTGTTAGGCATTTACATCAGTACATAACGAGAATTAAACATTAGACTGCTGGAGCTTCATTGGCCAAACCAGTTGGACTTCCAACTGTTGGTCGATCATCCTAGTTGGTTAGTATCCCCAGTTGGTCGAAATCCCATATTGGTATTTCTTCTATGTTGATCGGTCTTCCCTATTGGTCAGGCTACCTTGTTGGCCGGGGATTTGTATCATGCTGACTTGGACTTGTGCCATATTGGATGACACGTGCTGACTTATAATTGGTCCACTTAAGGTAGTGAATTTTGGTATCAATAGAAGCCCCCAATGTTTCATACTTGGAGCTGATGTGAAAGTGTGGAAAATTATGCTTTAACACTAGTTTGGGTTGCTTGGTCGACTGCAAACCTTCCAGACTTGTGAAATTTATCTAGTTATTTAACAATTTTGAGCGCGAATGGCAGTTTTCTAAATATTTCAAATTTTAACGAGCATTTCTGGGGTATCTTCATCTTTTCTCTTTTTTGTCTCCATAAACTCAATCGTCGTTCTCTTTAATCATTACTTTTTCCAGTTTTAAAGGGGACTTATAAAAAGGCGGTAAAACTTTTATCATCTTCTATCTTTCATTTCTGATTTTGTTGCTGTATTCTTTTAACTTTTGTGCGATCGTTTTCTTTTTTATCCTCTGTTCTTGCTGAATCCTTAAACCCTTGTAAGAACTTTCCTCTCTTCTTCTTTGCTTCTTCATCATGATTTATTCTATTGAATTGCTTGATAAGTTTAGGAATGACTTTAACATTTTGTCTTGGGTTGTACTAGAACATTCCACTTTTCCTTTTAATTTTTTCTCTCTTGCTGAGGGCTATTGATTCCCTTCCATCTTTATTGCTCAATGTGGGTTCACATTTCCTCCCAATCCCCTGTGTCTGGAGTTTTGTCAGTATTTTGACGTTGTATCTGCTAGAGTAGCTCCTAACACATGGAGGGGTAGTGAATGGAGTATATAGGTTAAATCAAATCCATGGAACCCATCTAGGGATTCCATAAATAAAGTTTTGTTATAAATGGGTAACTAGTGACACCACTTATTATTTGAAAACTAGGGAAGTTTGTAAAGCTTTAGTAGTTAACCTCCTTGATTCCAATAGAGGTTATTTTGATCATGGGGTAGTTGTAAAAAATTGGCAACATATTCCCTTAAATGGAGGTGCTAAATATCAAGGACCTAGATGTCCTCTCTTTGCCAACGGGATAGGTTGTTCTACGTTTAATAATTTCGCTCTATTTATATTTGATAAAATGTTATACTGACTATTGATTTGTAAATTTGATTGTAGTTGATCGGAAGAGAAAATCCCCCAAAGAGAGAGAAGTAAACTAAAAAGAATTGAAGTTCATTTGGGGACTTCATAAAAAGGTTGCCGAGGAGCACGTTAGGTCTGCTTCTTATTTGCTTTAATACAAAAATACCATTTCTTCCTTCATTGCCTGACTTGCGGCTCTTCCTGCTCTGGTGATTGATCTTGATCAGTAAACTGCTGTTGATTCAGATACTCCTCTTTCTGATATCATGAAGAAAAGAAAGTTTCTTGATCTTCTTAGTGGTAGCACTTTTGGCTCCCAAAAACGTGCTGAAGGGGCCAAGAAGAAGACAAGTGATGTCATAAAAGAACCCCCAGCCCCCAAAGACCCAAACCCCTAAAGATGATGAACTTCCTTTGAGAAGACTTAGGAGAGGGCCTGTAGAGAAGCGGGTCGAACAGGTGACCGACCAATAGACCTTGGTCGAATTACCTTCTTCTGATGTTGGTCCTCCAGCAGTTATTAATCATGGTTTGTCCAGGAAGTTGATCAAGTCTGGAACTCTTCCAGACCTCAGGGGAGTGGATGCAATGCTGCCCTGAGTAAAGGTTTATAAATTGGATAGTCAGAGACTTGCATTAGTAAGTGATTTCCACCTTCTTGATTATGTTGTCCTTATATTTATCATATACTAACTTGATCTTCTTTTTTTGCAGTTCTTGGTGAATTTCAATAATATGCTAGGTAAGGATGATGCAATTCGATCTTCTTCTTCAAATGATGTAGAGGAATCTTTGGACGGCTTGAAGAGGTCTTTGCTCGATTCTCAGCAAGCCTTGAAGACTGAGAAAAATACTTGGGCGAATAAATTAAAGACTGCTGAAATTGCTCGACAGACATCTGAGGAAATGCCCTTGAAGCTGAGCGCAGGGTAAAGGAATATGAGTGCAGGGCAGAGGAAGCTGGGCACAAGGCAAAGACTGCTGAGGAGCTTGTGACGTCTAAAAGGCCTAAGAGAAAGTTTATTGTAAAGGGATCCTTCAGTGCTGGTTGGGACAAGGGATGGAACAAAGCCATTTCTGCTACCTTTACTCAGATTGAGTATGCAAAACAAAAATATTTCAGAGATGGTTGGGTTGCTTCTCTCCATGAGTTAAACACTGTTGAAGGCTCTGAACATTTTCAAAGATATACTCATGGTCCTCCTCCTGTCATGAAGGATGAGATTGAAGATGAAGTTGGTTCAAAAGAATCTTCTTTGGTGGTTGAATCTGCTGCTGATCAACCTAGAATCATTGAGTCTTCTCTTCCTCCAACTGAGCAACTCTAGTCTGTAGCCCCTTCTTCCGAGCAGGATAAGAATGTTGAGAGTGATAGAGAAATGGTGTAAATTTTTTTCGGCATTTGCCCTTTTTCTTTTTTATTTATTTTTCTTTACTTTTATTGTACCAAAAATCTTCATTATCAATAAAATAAACCTTTTAATCCTTCTTGCCTATTATTGATTATGCATGTTTTTCATTCTTATTGTTGATCTGTGGTCAATTCTTCTTACTAGTTTATAGAGAAGGAACAACTGTCTTCCAATGATACCGAGCTACTGAGTAAGTACTTCAAATATTTATAGGATTCTTTAGCCTTCTCTGATGCATCATCACCAAGAAACTTAATGATCTCTTCTTCGGATAAGTCTGTATGACAGCAAACAATGTTGCCTACTATGAGATGATAAAAGAACTTCAAGAACAGCAAAAAGAATCCATTGCTCTGTTGCACCAAATCTACGATCAAATATATCAAAGAATAATTGTAGGTCGGGATTTTGATAGCTTTATTTCTGCTTATAATAAGAAGGAAGTTTTTCTTAAGCTTGGAGTTGAAGAAACTAGGACTGTTGCCAAACTCGAGAATAATAATTTAAGGGATGAATTGAAGCTTTTGAATATACTCCTGAAACTTATGTCGTTATAACCAATGAGGGGTACTCCTTTTTAGAAGCTAAAAATGTAACATTAAGAGAGGAGTTGGAAGTCTTAAAAAAGATTAAGCCTGCATCCTCTTCCCAAGAAAGAAATAAGCCTGGCTGAGGTATCACATAGGAAGTTAGGACCTAACAGGCCCTAGCCAATCAAGCTGCGCAGTTAAAATCTAAAGACCGAGCTATTGCTGAGATGTCTTAGAAGTTGCAGACTTTGTTTGAACAACTATCCACTCAATTTTCCCCATTACAAGCTAAAGATGGAGTGCTTAAGAAGCTACATTCTCAGGTTGATAAATTAACCTTTCAATTCCACAAGTAACCTAGGGAAGTCTGGATGGACGGGTATACTGAAGCTCTGGGGCATCTTGATGATAGGCTTCAATAATTTAAGAATGAGGCTTATAAATGGGGTTGGACAAACACCTTGACAGTGATTAAGGTAGTTGAGAACAGTTCATTGTGGGATTGGTATGACCCAAGTTTTCTTGATCTTAACAATCCTCCTTTCAAATTAGATGTTAATTAGATCCTTGTTCATCGTATTCCTTAATGCTTGATTTCAAATTACTTGGGAGATTACGAGTTACATAATGAACTAGAGATCGTCCGACTTCCTCATCTACTTGATCGTCCTAGTAGCAGCAATACAAGATTGCTTTCGAATTTTAACTTCATCAACTCTCCTTACACTTTAGATGATCCCCCAGCTATCATGGATCCTATCTTTAGGACTGGAGGGAAATGCCCTGTAGAATAAGGCTTTGTATTTTATTTATGCATGTTTAGTATCAAGCAACAATACAGAACATTTAATTGAATTGGTGAAAAGTTTTTATCAACTTTTTTATTTTTGTCAACCTTTGACTGTGAATGGATCAACTTTTAGTCAATCTCTGTATATGAATGTCTTCTTAGTCTTTGACTGTGAATGGATCAATTTTTAGTCAATCTCTAATTTTGGATTGACGATTTGTTAATCTGTAGTTTTTCACCGGTTCTATTGATACCCTTAAGATTATCCTAAGTATCGTACCAATGTAGCTAATTGCATTAGTTACCTTTGTTCCCAGGTGTGAGTGAAACATCTGTCCATCTTTTAGCCCAGTTTAGATGAAAATTATTCATCCGGGTCTTCATTAACCAAGCATTTAGGACTTACAAATTTTGCCTTACATGGTTTTTATGTGTTGACAACCAACATTGTTGGTGCCTTTTTGATGCCGACCAATATTTTTGGTGTTTTTATTGATGCCGACCAACATTTTGTTGGTGGTTTGTGTTCACAAACAACATTATTGGTGCCTTTGTTTATGCCGACCAATATTTTTGGTGTTTTTGTTGACACATCCAAATTATTTTTGTTTTTCAAATTATTTAGAAACTCCCTTACCGCCGCTCGTTGTTCAAGCGAGGTGGTGTAATTTATCGGTAAATCGGTAACAAATAATCGTCTGCCATCAGTTACCATGAATTTTAAAGTTGATTCCCGACAAAAATATTCTGCATAGTTTGAAGTATTGATCAGGTTTTGTGACCAATATCTCGTTGTGTCCAACTGGTCCAACGGTACATTAAGTGCAAATTCCCAATTTTGTTCAATCTCGTCCCATTCATAGTCCTCAGTACCTCTGAGATACCAGATCTGGTAGGGTTGATAGAAAATTTCTCTTGATCGCCAACCAATTGTGCTTGTGATATGAAATGACAGATAGCGAGTATATTTGTACTTGCTTTTTTTTCGATACATGATAGATCATGGTTTTGATCATCATAGGTAAAAATTCAAAATGATTGAAACAAGCTACACTGGATAAGATTAGTTTGTTTACTAACCCCCATTCAATTGTTTCAATATCCCAAGGTGGATATCCCTCTTCAGTAATGAAATGCAGTTTTGGCATGTCATCACTATAATTTAAACTGGAGTAAAAATGTTGGAGTAAAAGACTTTTTATCTTTTGCTCATGGTCCTCAATTTTTGGTAAAATTTCGATTTGGAATAGAGGACGTGGGAGAATTATCTTTGCTTTTTCAAATTGACAAATTCTCCTGATGGTATTGAAGATCAAATTTATCATTTCCAATTAGGAAAAGAAGAAATAATATTCTCACCAAGCCATGGAAAGAGAAGATATACTTATGTATTAGGTTACTTCAATTTTGCAGGCTATAAACCATATAGTCTTTGCACATTAATTGATACAGGAGCAACTATATGTTCCTGTAGACCTAATGCTTTACCTCCTGAAAAATGGATAAAAATGAAAAACCCTATTGCTGTAACAGGCATCAATGGGACACAGAATTTCATTGATTTAAAAGCCAAAAAAGTGGCTATATGGTTTAACGAAAAGAAATTCATTATTCCAAAAATCTTATGCTTTCCAGAAATGCATGGAGATTTTATATTAGGCAACAATTTTATCTCAGAATATTTTCCTATAAGTATTGATGAGGGAACTATAAATCTAACCCTCAACAAAGATGTAGTAAAAATCCCTTTGCTACAACAACATAAATATAAGTGCGAAAGAGATTTTCGTCCTACTAAGAAAGGGGATATAACTCCTTTTATCAAAGCCCTTGAAGAAACTCATTGGCTTTATACTATATTAAATGATAATTTTAGTGAAAACCCACTAAAATTATGGAATAAAAGTCCAAGGTATTGTAATCTCAGACTAAGAGATCCCAATGTCATTATAAGAGTAAAACCAATGATCTATACCAGAAATGATATAGATGAATTTGATAAACAAATCAAAGAATTATTGGATATAAACCTTATTGAAGAAACAATAAGTCCACACTCTAGCCCTGCCTTCATGGTAAGAAAACACAATGAAATCATAAGAGGAAAAGCTAGAATGGTTATAAATTATAAAAGACTAAATGAACAATTAGAATTTGATGGTTATTTTATTCCAAGAAAAGATGTATTAATCAACCAAACTAAAGGAAAAAAGTTCTTTAGCAAATTCGATTGTAAATCTGGATTTTGGCAGTTAAAACTAACTGAAGAATCCAAGCCATTGACAGCCTTTAGTACCCCTAGAGGACATTATCAATGGAATGTTATGCCTTTTGGACTAAACACAGCTCCTCAGGTATATCAAAGATGGATGGACAAAATCTTTAAAGACCTTAAGGATTTTTGTGTTGTCTATATAGATGACATCCTTGTTTTTTCCAAAACCATAGAAGAACATAGATATCATCTGAAAATTATCTGTGAAAAATTCCAAAGACATGGAATCATTTTATCACCTAAGAAAATTGATGTTGAAAAAACAGAAATTAATTTTCTTGGCATAATCCTAAACCAGGATGGCCTACAATTACAAGATCATATCATCTCTAAAATAAGCGATTTTAATGAGGAAATTTTGGATAAAAAACAATTACAAAGTTTCCTAGGGATCCTTAATTATGGAAGAAATTTCATAAAAGGATTATCTCAAAAAGAATTACCACTTCTTGAAAAACTCAAAAAGAATGAAGTTTTTACATGGAGTGATAATGATACCCTTGTTGTTAAAACAATTAAACAAGAAATTATTAATAATTGCCCAAAAGTCTATTTTCCTAAAATAGGAGATAAATTAATATTGGAAACTGATGCTTCGGACAATTGCTGGGGATGTGTTCTCAAAGCAGAGAATATTGGAATGAAAACAATCCTTCCAATACTTTTAGTATTCGTGGTAAGAAAACCACTATCCCAAAAATAATTCAAAAACATGAATTGATATGTGGATATAATTCAGGAAAATTTAAACCAAATGAACTGAATTATATTATTTTTGAAAAGGAATTATTAGCAATTAAGCTTGCTATTAAAAAATTCCATATTTTCTTAGCACCTGAAGACTTTATTGTCAGAACAGATAATAAAGCTGTCAAAGACTTCCTTATAAATAAAAGAAATATTTTAGAAGGAAGAAGACTTAAATGGTTCAACCAAATCGCTGTCTATACATTTGAAGTTGAACATTTAAATGGTACTAATAATTTTCTTGCAGATTATCTTAGCAGGAACTATGAAGAAAAACCTACTAACCAAGTAGAGTTTTTAGAAACCCATTAAACAAATGGAATATTTTGAAATATATTTTATCAAAACCACTAAACAAGTGGAATTACTACAAGTAATACTAAAAATGAGGATGACCCAAACCCTTTTTTCCTAAGAAGAGATAATTTGAATAAACAAAATATATCTCAACATGGTATTTATCTTGATCTAAGGCATATACCTTTTAAAGATCAAGAACAAACTATTAATGAGTGGGCACAATCCATGTCTATACTCATTACTAATTATAAGAGTACATGGTCTAAAGAAAAATTTTTAGACTACCTTGCTGCAACACTCCAAGGTGATGTTTTACAGTGGTTGCAACAATGGGAAAGCTCAGAAATAGGAATTCAGCAAAAAACTGAACTCCTACAAACCTTCAAATCTTTTGATGAAATATTAAAAGGATTTGTTGAAATAATTAAAGAAAATCTGATTGGATATACTGGAGAACCCAGACTCCAAGAGGATGCGTGTTACATCTTATCTAAACTAGAATTATGTAACATTTGTCAATTTGAAGAATTTGTTGAACTATACAAAAAATATTATTTCAAACTAAAACATTCAGAGACCAAACACTGGATGGATCAATTCTTTCATAAACTCCCAAACCCATGGGATGAAATAGCTTTAAAATCTTATCCTGGCTGGTTAAAAACTATCGGAAAGGACGAAAAAGATGACAATCTTGGTTTTCGCATAAATTGGGTATTGAGAAAAATATCTGACCACTGCATTGAAATAAAAGCCAAGAAACAAGTTAAAAATCAAATCACAAATTCTAAAGCTGGTTATAAATGTTGTGATAAGATTTTAAAAGAAAACTGAAAAATAGGATGTAATCCACCTCCTAGAAATTCCAAATATTCTAAATATTCTCGAAAGAGAAAATTTAAATGGAAACCTTGGAAAAAGAAAACATATTTTTCAAAGAATAAAAAATATATTAGAAAAAAGAAACCTTCTAAAAAACCACCTCTAAAAAAGAAGTGTCGTTGTTACATTTGCAACGAAGAAGGCCATTATGCACCTGATTGTCCTAAAAAAGGAAAAAGTGCAAATAAAATGATAAAATTTCTTGAAGAACAAGAATTAGAAATATTCTATGGAGAAGATTTATCTGATTCTGATATTTCTAATTATGAAATTTTATATGAGATTGAATTTGATTCGGAAACATCCGATGAAGAATTCGTATTTATGTATAATACTGCAGAAGTACGAGGTAGTAGCGAAGATGAGCTACAAACAATAGCCCTTCGTGAAATAGTTGGAGAAGAAATCACTTTTACCAACGAACAACTACAAGAAATTGATAATCAAAGGCAACTTATAAAAAAGGAAGATGTCTATAAATTATCAAAATTCAAATTATTCTCAACAAGAATATTTGAACAATTTAATGGTAATACTACTGCTGGCTCAACAGATGATGAAACAGCAGATATTAAACTTTTTGATTTAAAAAAGATCAAAAGATGGAAGAAGAAACACCCAAATATTAAATATATACACATCGGGTTTATTCAAATCTGTATTACTGCCCTGTTTAGACAAGGTATGGATACACCCGTAGCTATACTGGTCTTAGACAAAAGATTCAGTAATCCTATGAATTCCATAATTGGAGGAGTACAATCCAATTTAGTAAATGGAGTTATTTGGTTTAATATAAAACCAAATTTCTTCATATCTATTGATGATCCAAATATTGAGGAATCTGTCATTATAAAAATCCAAACCAAAGGAATAGGAATGAAAGATACCTCACGAAATATGTCAATACATTGGAAAACAATTCATGAATTGACAACTCTACCACATACTAATACACAAAATGTGGATAGAAATATTATAGAAATATTTGAACCTCGACCATTTGATTCGGCAATACAGCCCAGATTAATCAACTGGAGAGATTTGGAAGTACCAAGACAATGGATACTACCCCAAATAACAGAACCACCTCCTGAAAAACAACAAAACAGCGTTGAATTACAGGTATCTGGTAATAATGTCTATTTTACAAATAAACATTCAGAAAATTGGCAAAAGAATTTTCCTGACAATGATTGGGAAAAATTAAAGGGAAAAAACCTTTTAAAAGGCGAAAGTAGTAATAGTAAACCTCCTATTGCTATGAAAAATATACAAGTACCAATATTACCTGGAACAAATTATCTAAAAGAAGATAATATAAAATCCAGTCAAATTTATCATTTCCAATTAGGAAAAGAAGAAATAATATTCTCACCAAGCCATGGAAAGAGAAGATATACTTATGTATTAGGTTACTTCAATTTTGCAGGCTATAAACCATATAGTCTTTGCACATTAATTGATACAGGAGCAACTATATGTTCCTGTAGACCTAATGCTTTACCTCCTGAAAAATGGATAAAAATGAAAAACCCTATTGCTGTAACAGGCATCAATGGGACACAGAATTTCATTGATTTAAAAGCCAAAAAAGTGGCTATATGGTTTAACGAAAAGAAATTCATTATTCCAAAAATCTTATGCTTTCCAGAAATGCATGGAGATTTTATATTAGGCAACAATTTTATCTCAGAATATTTTCCTATAAGTATTGATGAGGGAACTATAAATCTAACCCTCAACAAAGATGTAGTAAAAATCCCTTTGCTACAACAACATAAATATAAGTGCGAAAGAGATTTTCGTCCTACTAAGAAAGGGGATATAACTCCTTTTATCAAAGCCCTTGAAGAAACTCATTGGCTTTATACTATATTAAATGATAATTTTAGTGAAAACCCACTAAAATTATGGAATAAAAGTCCAAGGTATTGTAATCTCAGACTAAGAGATCCCAATGTCATTATAAGAGTAAAATCAATGATCTATACCAGAAATGATATAGATGAATTTGATAAACAAATCAAAGAATTATTGGATATAAACCTTATTGAAGAAACAATAAGTCCACACTCTAGCCCTGCCTTCATGGTAAGAAAACACAATGAAGTCATAAGAGGAAAAGCTAGAATGGTTATAAATTATAAAAGACTAAATGAACAATTAGAATTTGATGGTTATTTTATTCCAAGAAAAGATGTATTAATCAACCAAACTAAAGGAAAAAAGTTCTTTAGCAAATTCGATTGTAAATCTGGATTTTGGCAGTTAAAACTAACTGAAGAATCCAAGCCATTGACAGCCTTTAGTACCCCTAGAGGACATTATCAATGGAATGTTATGCCTTTTGGACTAAACACAGCTCCTCAGGTATATCAAAGATGGATGGACAAAATCTTTAAAGACCTTAAGGATTTTTGTGTTGTCTATATAGATGACATCCTTGTTTTTTCCAAAACCATAGAAGAACATAGATATCATCTGAAAATTATCTGTGAAAAATTCCAAAGACATGGAATCATTTTATCACCTAAGAAAATTGATGTTGAAAAAACAGAAATTAATTTTCTTGGCATAATCCTAAACCAGGATGGCCTACAATTACAAGATCATATCATCTCTAAAATAAGAGATTTTAATGAGGAAATTTTGGATAAAAAACAATTACAAAGTTTCCTAGGGATCCTTAATTATGGAAGAAATTTCATAAAAGGATTATCTCAAAAAGAATTACCACTTCTTGAAAAACTCAAAAAGAATGAAGTTTTTACATGGAGTGATAATGATACCCTTGTTGTTAAAACAATTAAACAAGAAATTATTAATAATTGCCCAAAAGTCTATTTTCCTAAAATAGGAGATAAATTAATATTGGAAACTGATGCTTCGGACAATTGCTGGGGATGTGTTCTCAAAGCAATTCCTGGAGAATATTGGAATGAGAACAATCCTTCCAATACTTTTGGTATTCGTTGTAAGAAAACCACTATCCCAAAAACAATTCAAAAACATGAATAGATATGTGGATATAATTCAGGAAAATTTAAACCAAATGAACTGAATTATATTATTTTTGAAAAGGAATTATTAGCAATTAAGCTTGCTATTAAAAAATTCCATATTTTCTTAGCACCTGAAGACTTTATTGTCAGAACAGATAATAAAGCTGTCAAAGACTTCCTTATAAATAAAAGAAATATTTTAGAAGGAAGAAGACTTAAATGGTTCAACCAAATCGCTGTCTATACATTTGAAGTTGAACATTTAAATGGTACTAATAATTTTCTTGCAGATTATCTTAGCATGAACTATGAAGAAAAACCTACTAACCGAGTAGAGTTTTTAGAAACCCATTAAACAAGTGGAATATTTTGAAATATATTTGATCAAAACCACTAAACAAGTGGAATTACTATTTTCAGGATGGGAGATAAGCACCCCGGGGAAGCACAGGGAGATTGGGTAACTATTGCTAAAAAGGCAAAAACCCAAGCATCATCATCTACACAACCTCAACAAAATCATGTTTATGTTGTATTCAGTGGAAGAAATCCAGGCTTCTATGACAACTGGAATCAATGTTTTATGCAAGTAAACAAATACCCTGGTGCGTGTCACCAAAAATTTAATACTATGCCAGAAGCCATCACAGCATGGGAAAATTGGATGAAACAGTTAGGACCCCCTAATATGATTTACCAGTTCTCCAAACTACAGACCAAGGAAAGCCTCCTTGATACTGAAACCCATGACTTTCACAACCCAGGAATTCCCTGCGAGTTGTATACACCATTAAATGAAGCATGGAAATCTCATCTCCGAGATAAAAGAAAAGATTTTAGAAAAAATATGAGTATCCTTGCTAACAAAATTGCTGAACAAACAGCAACTTTGGATAAATTCAAAAGTCTGAGCCTCAAACTCATAAAAATCTTAAACTATGAAAATGAAGATTTTCCTTTAGAAAAAATTGATACTTTTCTGGAATTTTCTGAATTACTGGAAAATGATTTTTCTGACAAGATCTTCAATACCATCAGGAGAATTTGTCTATTTGAAAAAGCAAAGATAATTCTCCCACGTCCTCTATTCCAAATCAAAATTTTACCAAAAATTGAGGACCATGAGCAAAAGATAAAAAGTCTTTTACTCCAACATTTTTACTCCAGTTTAAATTATAGTGATGACATGCCAAAACTGCATTTCATTACTGAAGAGGGATATCCACCTTGGGATATTGAAACAATTGAATGGGGGTTAGTAAACAAACTAATCTTCTCCAGTGTAGCTTGTTTCAATCATTTTGAATTTTTACCTATGATGATCAAAACCATGATCTATCATGTATTGACAAAAAGCAAGTACAAATATACTCGCTATCTGTCATTTCATATCACAAGCACAATTGGTTGGCGATCAAGAGAAATTTTCTATCAACCCTACCAGATCTGGTATCTCAGAGGTACTGAGGACTATGAATGGGACGAGATTGAACAAAATTGGGAATTTGCACTTAATGTACCGTTGGACCAGTTGGACACAACGAGATATTGGTCACAAAACCTGATCAATACTTCAAACTATGAAGAATATTTTTGTCGGGAATCAACATTAAAATTCATGGTAACTGATGGCAGACGATTATTTGTTACCGATTTACCGATAAATTACACCACCTCGCTTGAACAACGAGCGGCGGTAAGGGAGTTTCTAAATAATTTGAAAAACAAAAATAATTTGGATGTTCCCTTTGAACAATTAAGCCATGCGGAGGAATATGAACAAGCCCAATTACATGGACCTCCAAACCACAGCCCTAACGACAGCATGTCCTTCGACTCTGTTGCTGAGGCCAACATTGCCAATGCATTTGATGCATGACAAATGTATGAAGAAGATGAACCCACATGAACGACTGCAAATCATCTAGCACACGAAGTGGGGATTGCATAAGGATTGCATAAGGACAGTAACCAACTGACGCATGCAATGACGTTTGGCATTTAAAACAAAAATGTCCAAATCACATTACTATGCACATTTACTGTGCAACTACTATTTACTTTAATATTACTGTGCACTTTTTGAAAAAATGAAAGATGCTGTCAGATTGTATTATCTCTTTTGTTTGTTTCTCTTTTCTTTCTGAATTAGAATACATAACGGATGAAGTCCGTAAGTGATAAATAGGAGAGCTTCCTCTCAGTTGGTATCATCAGTCATAAGTTGTAATATTTCTCTTCTCCTCTCTTGTAATATCCTTTACTCACATCAGTTCAATAATATTATCAGTTCAATAATATTTCGATCCGCACTTGAAGTTGCATAGCACTAGTACTCTAAAAAGAAAAATAACAATTTTGAGGAATTCATGTTCTCATTAATATTGAAATGAAGTACGTATAATGTGATTACATCACTGATAATATTTCCTTAGGTGTTTTGCATTCCAAGGATTCTTGGATTTTTTACCCTCTAAAGTCTCAATTCGATATGTGCCTGGTAGAATAACTGTTGTAATGCGATAAGGCCCATGCCAATTGGCTTCAAGTTTGTTATTCTTCTGAATAACCTTCTTCAAAACATAATTACCTTCTTTAAAGTTGCTCGGCTTCACCCTTTTATTATAGAAACGTGCAGTCTACTGTCAATAGGCTGCATTCCTTAGAGCTGCATCTTCATGTATCTCTTCCAGCATGTCTAAGTCCAATCTTCTCATTAAACCACTGACTGGGGTATTTAAATTAAGAACTCTGTGAGTAGGTAAGACTAGCTTGTCAGGAATTACAGCTTCAGTACTAAATGCTAACATGTAAGGTGTTTCTCCAGTAGCTATTCTAGGGGTTGTTCGGTAAGCCCACAATACATAATGCAATTCATTGATCCAATTACCTTTAGCATTTTCCATCCTTTTCTTCAACCCATTCAATAAAGTTCTATTTGTTACCTCTGTTTATCCATTGCTTTGAGGATGGCCGGGAGCAGAGTGGATTATTTGGACATTTGATTGGGCACAATAAGAAGCAAACTTATCGTTGTCAAATTGTATGCCATGATCAATGATAAAGGCGTAGGGTAAGCCATACATGCATATGATATTCTTCCAAATAAACTGATAAACTTTTTCATAGGACTTATGGATCAAGGGTTCATCTTCTATCCATGTAGTAAAGTAATCTATAGCTATAGCCAGGTACTTGAACCTTCCTCGAGTGGTCGATAGAGGCCCGACCTATTCAATTCCACACATAGCAAAGACCCAGGGTGAAGTGATTGGTGTTAGGAGATCTTGTGGAGTCTTGTGTATGTTGGAAAACCTCTGGCACTTATCACACTTCTTGGCAAAAGCTACACAATATGCTCGTATAGTTGGCTAATAGTACCCCCGTGTGTTGATTCTTCGCAATAATGTTCTCCTCGCTTCATGGGCTCCATAGGACCCTTCATGGACTTCCTCAATAAAATCTTTTACTTCGACTGGATGCACACAGCGTTGCAGACCAGCAGTAAATCCTCTTCTTTAAAATACACCATTGTCTAGCACATATCTCGCAGCTTTGTATTTTAACTTCTTAGCTACAAGTAGGTCGACTGGTAGAATTCCATCTTCAATATAAGCTCGTATGGGATCCATTTAAGATGTCCCCATATCAACCGCAATAAAATTAACCATCAGATCTTCATCAATGCTCCTATTAGCAAGTAGCTCAATAGGAATAGTTCTTTGCAGCTCAGTTTTGGTTGCTGAAGCAAGCCGAGCAAGTGCATCTGCTCGGGCATTTTTCAATCTTGGAATTCTAATCATCTAAATAGCTGACAAAGTAGCGATTATCTTCAGATATTTAGCTAAGTATCTCGACATCAATTCTTCTTTATCTGCATATAAGTTGAACTCCTGATTTACTACCAACTGTGAATCACTATATACCATAACTTGCTCGTCATTCACTGATTTGGCTAAATTTAAACCAACAATCACAGCTTTATATTAAGCCTCATTATTGGAGGTTTGAAATTGGAATCGTAGAGCGTACTCTACATCCCGTTGCACAGGATGACCCATCTACATATAGATTCCATATGGGAATATTAATGTCAAACGCTTAGTTTGTCAGAATTCCTTTAGGGAAGATTTTATCCTTTACCTCCTCATATTTCTTTTTCATCTCCTGTACCCCGTTGGAGGGTTCTGGTTGGTCGATGGTAACTTCTTATGTAGTTTCCTTTACGTGAAGTTGGTCGGGGATATCTCCAGTAGGTCTGCTGACTCCTGCGTGTTGCTCGGTAAGAGTTCTTTATTGCTCGGGAACCTCTAGGTAAGTGAATTCTGTAATAAAATTGTCCATAACTTGGCCTTTTAAATAAGACCTTGGTTCATATACAAGAACATATTACCCCAACTCTACAGTCCAATACATCAATCTTTTGGATTTCTCTGGCCTATGAAAAGCTTGCCTCAGTGGCTTGTTAGTGTATACCACTATGGTATGAGCTTGAAAATATGGCTTCATCTGTCTACTAGCCTCAATTAAGGCCAGTGCTAATTTCTCCAGCCTAGGATATCTGACCTCTGCTCCTCGAAAAGCTTTGCTAGTGTAATAAATCAACTTTTGAACTCCATTCTCCTCCCTAATCAAGGCAGGGCTAACGACTGATTTAGAAACATACAGATACAAATACAACTTTTCTCCCAACACTGGTCGAGAAAGTAGTGGGGGTGATCCTAGGTACTTCTTTAATTCCAGGAAATCTTTTTCACATTCATCGTTCCACTCAAAGGTTTTTCTAAGCACCTTAAAGAATGGTAAACATTTGTCTGTTGCTCGGGACACAAATCTGTTGAGTGCTTCCATACGCCCCGTTAGTCTTTGAGCATCCTTTTTTATGGTCGGGGATTGCATTTCTATCAAGGCCTTGATCTTATCTAGATTAGCTTCAATTCCCCTTTGATTTACTATATACCCGAGGAAAATTCCCTCCTGAATTCTGAAGGCACATTTGGTCGGTTTTAACTTCATCTGATGCTTCTCTAACTGATTAAATTTTTGGTTGAGGTTGGCAATATGATCATCAAATTTTTTGCTTTTTTTTCAACATATTGTAAACATACACCTCCATGTTCTTGCCAATCTGCTCCTCAAATACTTTATTCACCAGTCTTTGATAAGTGGCACCCGCATTTTTTAAACCAAAAGGCATAACATTATAGCAATAAGTTCCTCAGGGAGTAATAAAGGAAGTACTTTCTCTATCTTTTGGCTTCATTTTGATCTGGTTATAACCAAAATATGCATCCATAAAACTCAGCAACTCGTTCCCTGAAGTAACATCCACCAGTTGATCAATTTGTGGTAAAGGAAAATGATCATTTGGGCACGCTTTGTTTAAATCAGTAAAATCCACATACATCCTCCACTTATTGTTTTTCTTCTTGACCATAACTACATTGGCTAACCAGTTCAGATAATTTACATCTGTAATAAAGGAAGCTTTTTGAATCTTCTCCACTTCCTCCTATATAGCCTGGTTCTTTTTCGGGCTAAAAACTCTTCTTCGTTGCTTTACAAGTTTAACCTCCTTATTAACATTAAGCTCGTGGCATAAGAAATTTGGGTCTATGCCAGGCATATCTTCGTGTCTCCATGCAAACACCTACTTTCTTTATCTTAAGAAGGCCACCAACTCCTATTTAAAAACTAGGTCCAATGACACTCCTATTTGAGTTGTTCGTTGTAGTTTATCATCGTCCAGAACAATGCTTTCTGTTGCCTCCATCACCTGGCCTTTTATAATCTCTGATTCATCTCTTAGATCTAAGGTTTTAACCTCAGATTTACTGTTTGGCTCAGACATATCCACTTGATAAGTTGTTATTTTCCTCTTTACTTTTACCATATCTTCCTCCTCGATAGATGAATAGTAGCATTCCCGAGCTACTTTCTGATCTCCTTTTACTATTCTAACTCCAAAGTTAGTCAGGAAATTTAGGCATTGATGAACAGTAGAAGGTACAACTTCAAATTTCTTCAGACCTACTCTTCCCATGATCATGTTGTAAGAAGAATGACTATTTTTGTCCATTATAAAAAATCTCACTTTCTCAATCCTGCTCGTCGTCCATGTCCCGATAAACATATCTAGCTTGATATTTCCCAATGGAAATACCTTCTCACCAGAGAATCCAATGAGGGGCCTGTGGTGAGGCTCTAGTTGGCTCAGTTTTAAATCCAAACTATCAAAATAGGGATAGAACATAATGTCTATTATCCACTAATTTCCTTGCTACTAGTACGTCTTTCATCATGACTCTGATCACTAAAGGATCATTATAAGGGTACAATACTCCAGATAGATCGTTCTTAGAAAATCCAATTATAAGCTTAGCTTTGTTAACTTTCCTTGGTCGGTCTTCCTTGACAAGGTTGATTAGCTGGATATAGGAATAAGCTTGAGCCTCATTGAGGTAAACCTTCCTTTCATCTATATGATCTCCTCCTCCTGCATCTCTACCTATAATCATATGGCAATCAAAGGATCCAAAGCTGAGAGTGAATACCTCACATTCAGGTTGTCTAGGCTTCCTGGAGAGATTCGGATCTTCTTTTGGATCATCATCATGGTTCCTCTTCATATCTGCTTTAGGCTTAATAGGTGATTTACATATCTGTTGACCTTTATCGCCATCTCTTCCACTAGCTTACCGATAAAAAAATCCATCCAATTTCCCTCTTTAGATGAGAGCCTCTATCTCATTCTGGAGAGCAATACACCGGTTGGTCGTATGACCATGGTCTTTGTGAAATTCGTAATACTTGGATTTATCCCTCTTATCAAAAGGTCACCTTAAATTTTCAGGCCAACTCAAATCATTGTTGTGCTTGATTTCTTCCAAAACATGATGTATATCCACCGTCAATGGAGTGTATTTGGTTAATTTTCTGAGCCGATCTAGGCTTTATTTTACTTTCGAGTTCTTGCACTCATTGTGATTCTTGTGCTCCTTCTTATTCGGCTTCCCTTCAGACTTCGCTTTCGCCTTTGCCTCTGAATTCTTTTTAGCAGCCATAGCTTCCTCGGTGTTCATGATCTTCGCTTCTTTGGCCATCAATTCATTCATTATTTTTGGGGGGATCTTTTGCCAAAGTATAATATAGTTTGTCAGGGAGCAAACCACTCACGAGGGAAGTGATTGCAATCTTATCCTCGTAATCAATTAACTTCTAATTTCTAGTTGCTGAAATGAGTGATGTAATCCCTGGTACTTTCTCTCACCTTCTGTCTCACACTAAGCAAATGAGCTACTCACTTCACTGGTTTGGCTCCAAAGCAGAAATTATCAATGAATAGCTTGGTGAGTTAATGGAAGCTAGAAATTTGCCCCCAAGGAAGGATATTATACCATATTTGAGCAGATCCAGTGATTGTTCATGAGAATGCCCTGCACCTCCTCTCGTCAAGAACATCATAGATATCAGTCGCTGTTTGGTATTATTCTATATAAAGAACTGGATCAGTCTTCCCATCATACTTAGGAGTAACCAGAGGAGTTTTAAACTTGGTGGGTGTAGGAAAATCTATAATAGTTTGTACAAAGGGAGAGCCCTTAACAAAACTTCTCTGGAGAAGATTCTTGGCTTTGGATATTTCTCCCAATCTATCTTCCAAATGATGAATGGATCCCTTCTAAGCATCATTGCCAACACCACATCTGTTGGTGGTAGCTCTTTTATTTCTACCAACTGATTGTGCTGAGCTTTCCCCTTGCGAACCTTCTCTTTGATTGGACCGAGCATTTCATCGGGCGTTCGATCTGGACTGGGCTGAACCTTCCCTTAAGTCGCTTGATCGTTGAGTATTTCCCGACGCAACCTGAAGGGAATTTTCCATGGGTTCCAAATGATCGAAAGGAAAGGCCCTACTTAGCCTTTATAAGGCACTCAGTCGTTCTGGAATGAGGGACTATCCATCAGAGGAATTAGGAATCCTGATAGAAGAAGTTTCTCCAAGATGGTTTGAAAGATCCTTTGAAGTTCTAGAATGGCTATGCCCAACATTCCTTATCAGCGGCAATGGGATACTCCTTTGATTGGACTGTGCAGGAACCCCAGCTTGAAGATTTTGGGCCAATTGTCTTATCGTATCCTGCATAGCCTCTTGACCTTTGGCTAGGCTAGCCAAAATTCTAGTTAAATCGTTGTTATTTGGAGGGGCAGAGGGATTAAGAGAAATTCCCTCATTTTCGGTACTTATTTCAGTGATATCAGCCATGCATGATGAATTAGTGAAGATGTTTAGCAATAAGTTTCCCACAGACGGCGACAATATGTTGATGCAAAAAATTAGACTAGGCTTAATTAATTGATCACAGATAAATAAGTAAAACAAATAAGACAAAGAGATTTATAAAGTGGTTCGACTCAATGGAAAAGCCTACGTCCACTGTTAGGTATTGCTTGACTGCCGTTATTTATTTTTCGCCCCCCTACAATGAGGTTGTTACAATGTTTTTATAGCCCAAGAGGGGTGTTAAGAGTTGTCATGTGAAAGGATGGAATGCCTTCGTTTATTAAGCATTTATATCAATACATAATGAGAATTCAACATAAAACTGCTGGCACTTCATTGACCATACTGGTTGGACTTTCAGCTGTTGGTCGGTCTTTCCAGTTGGTCGGTATCCCCTGTTGGTCAAACTCCCATGTTGGTCGGGCTGCCTTATTGGTCGGGGATTTGTATCATGCTGACTTGGACTTGTGCCACATTGGATGACACGTGTTGGCTTGTAATTGGTCCACGTAAGGTGGTGAATTTTAGTTTTAACAATTGTTAATCCTATAATCAAAGCAGAATACTCTGAAGGTGGGGTTGTCAAAATTCTTATCGTAATCTAAGATGATGGATCTTCGCAAACCAAACCTACAAATGGTTTTCTTCCATATAAAGATAGCGATTTTCCTCTCAATGAGGAAAAAGGCTCGACCTTAGCCCACTTGCTGAAATAATATATCACCATAATACATAAATTATTCCGGCCCATTATATGGGGAAGAGGTCCTACCAAGCCCACTCCTATTGAGCAAAAGGCCATGGACTGCTTTGGGATGAAGGCAAACCATTGACATTTGTCACATCAATGTACCATGTCTTTATCTTCTTTATAACGCCATGTATATTTTTAACATTCAAGTTGATCAACACTAATTGTTAAATTATATGTGTTAAAATAATTAAACACCATTATCCTCATGAAGAGATTGAACTATACATATGAGAAATATAGGAAAGCGATATGAAAGTTCTCAAATAATATTCTCGCAATGAAAGGTCCATAACATGATAGAGAGATAATAATATCCAACTTGAGTTCTCAAATACAAATCCCAAAATAAAAATTAAAAATGATACATAACAATGCTATTGTTCCACCTTAGATGCCAATATAAAGTTTAAATACTACATAGTCCCTGAAGCTAGAAACATTAAAAGAGACATATATGTAAAATGCATTCTAGTTGGAATGACTAAGGCTGGGGGAGGTTCAAACCTTGAACACTTATAAATCACCACGAATAAAGTTGGTTGAAAACCCTAGTGAGTCTCTTAGCTATGAGAATTAAAGTAGTTATATCGGTAGATGATAAATTCATGATTTGTATACACGTTAAATTCACAATTAATTTTTCACTTAATTAATTAACACGAAACTAACATGCGGCCTATCTTGCCGGCCATTTCAAGAACACACATTGTTCCAAATTGAACCATCACACATATCATATCCATCTACTTCAAAATGCCGAAAAACCTACAGCCACCCTGCTACGCAGTGCCAGATTCCACAACACCATGTAATGTGATCAGCAGTCCATAATAAATCATAGTCATCAAGTATTTTAACATAAGGATGTTCCTCATTGGCACTCATATGCTTATCTATATTATATATGCTCATTTATCAATGACATTCTCAATTTCACACACATTTTACCACTCCATGTGTAGAAGGGTGTTATCAACAGAAAGAAGCAAACGAAATAAAAAATACTTTCTCTTAATGACACCCGAGAGGTACCCGCGAGGGTCACCAAGAAGCCCAAAAGCCATTGTGAAGTATCAGCGCTACCTCAGGCGTCAGCGCCACTTCAAGTGTCAGCGCCACTTCGAGTGTCGGCGCCACTTCGAGTGTCGGCGCCACGACAAGGGTCGGCGCCAATTCGAGCGTCGGCGCCACCTCGAGCGTCGGCGCCGCGACAAGGGTCGGCGCCGCCTCACATGTCAGCGCCGATTCAAGCATCAGCGCTACCTCAGGCGTCAGCGCCACTTCAAGCGTCAGCGCCACTTCGAGCGTCGGCGCCACGACAAAGGTCGGCTCCACTTCGAGCGTCGGCGCCACGACAAAGGTCGGCGCCGCCTCACATGTCAGCGCCGATTCAAGCATCAGCGCTACCTCAGGCGTCAGCGCCACTTCAAGCGTCAGCGCCACTTCGAGCGTCGGCGCCACTTCGAGCGTCGGCACCACGACAAAGGTCGGTGCCGCCTCACATGTCAGCGTCGATTCAAGCATCAGCTCTACCTCAGGCGTCAGCGTCACTTCAAGCGTCGGCGCCACGACAAAGGTCGGCGCCGCCTCACATATCAGCGCCGATTCAAGCATCAGCGCTACCTCAGGCGTCAGCGCCACTTCGAGCGTCGGCGCCACTCCGAGTGTCGGCGCCACGACAAGGGTCGGCGCCAATTCGAGCGTCGGCGTCGCGATAAGGGTCAGCGCCGCCTCACATGTCAGCGCCGATTCAAGCATCAGCACTACCTCATGCGTCAGCGCCACTTCGAGCGTCGGCACCACTTTGAGCGTTGGCGTCATGACGAGGATCGGCGCCGCCTCACATGACAGCGCCAATTCAAGCATCAGCGGCCACTTCAAGCGTCAGCGCTACCTCAGGTATCAGCGCTGCTTCGAACGTCAACGCCACTTCAAGTGTCGACACCGCTGCAAGCATCGGAACCGCGTCACGTGTCGATGCCACTGCAAGTGTCGGCGCCACTTCAAATACCAGCGCCGATGCAAGGGTCCGCGCCGCCGCAAAGGTCGGCGCCGTTTCAAGAGTCAGCGCCACTGCAAGGGTCACTGCAGAAATGTTATTCGAGAAGTGCTGCTACAGGAGTTTTCATCATGAAACAGCAGTCTTTAAATGAACAACAGCACTAACACTTTACTTTCTTGTACAGGTAGCCTAGTCGAGCAAGCAGGGCTCGAACAGGCGCGTTGGGAACTCCTGGGAGTTTTGGTTTGGCGGTTGAGGGACAAGGTATGTTGAGCATGCTCAACCACTTAGCACTATAGGATTGAGAGAATACTAGTAGGAAGACCCAGAAGTCACTCGAGACTATGCACACTGCACACTTGGTTACAAGTGAAGTGAGCAGCCAAAGAGCTGGCTACTCACAATAAAAATAAACTCTTTACAAGAAAATGACTTTTCCAGAAGAGGGGGTCCTCGAGGTCCCTCTCAAGAAAAATAACACTTTTAGAGAGGAGGAGGCTTTAAGGTCTCCTCTCTCAAAGATTTGCAAAATTGCACCACAAGTTACCGTTTCAAAAGATAACTACCAAAATCTGCTATTTTGTCTCCATTAGGGGACATATGTGCTTTTTGAGTTTTGGTCGGCGCCAGGTGGCGCCTGCGGAGGGGACAGGCAGGCTGCCTACAGGTAGGGACAAATGGTACACTTCAGACATTGTTCCCCACCAACTCTCTCAATTTTGGCGCCCAAAATCGCCAGCTCACCCCTAACGCCCATGTATAAATAGACCTCTGGGCAAGGTCAAAAGGGAGAGATAGAAAATTACACTGTTACTCTGCTAAAATATCACCAGACCTACCTAGTATTCTCTCCCTGCCCATTCTCTTAGTGCTGAGTGCCTTGTTCCTTCACTTCCCACTGACAGCCATCACTCTCAGGTGTTTCCCTTGAGAAAATTGCTATTTTTGCTGTAAAAGTTCATCTTCTTGCAGGGAGTGAGTTGAATCTTGAGTTCCATTGTTACCAGAAGGATAAGTTTTCTTCAGAAGTTACACCAGGAGACCTTGAAGACTTGCAGACAACGTCCATTGGAGTGGGTCACGCCTCACCCTTTGGCGACTCTGCTGGGGAGGTATTCTCATTTCCATGGACGAAGAAGGGTTCAATGTCTCTAAGCAGTTGGTTTTTGAGGACATTCCATCCGGTAATGGAGCTCACAGTGACCAGACTACTCAGGAAGAAGTGGTGGTGATCGGAGCCAAGGCGCCAGCGCCTTAGGGAGGTCAGACCAGGTCGCCGGCAGCGGCTCCAATGGCAGGTATGAACCTTATGGCAATGTTTTTTGACTTTTTAAAGAAAAACAACGTGGATCTATCAAACTTGGGTCAAGGTTGTGTGACACCTGTTGCTGCCCCTTCCGGAGGGGTAGCCACTCCTATTATGATTCTGGCAGAGGCGGTTCCGTCTCGGAAGGCGGCGCCGGAGCAGGTCCTGGCGCCAACAGGTTCTTCGGTTCCTAAAAGCACATGTTTGGAGGAATCACCCTCTAAGGCTGTTACTATGGAAGAAGTGAGGAAGCTCCTTTCCTCCACTCAAAGAGAGGGTTCCCACCTATACGAGGAGTTACAAGACCCCTATCCACAGGAAGTAAGTGAGAAGCCATACCCTGAGGGGTATATTCCACCAAAATTTATCAAGTTTGGCGGTAGGGGGGAGAACCCTAGAGAACACGTGAAGAGGTTCGTCGAGTACCTGGGAGTACACGCTGGCGACAGGAACCTGAGATTGAGGGAGTTCTCTAAAACTCTCACGGGAAAGGCTTATACATAGTATTCCCACTTGGCGCCTAACAGCGTCCCTACTTGGGAAGAGATGCACAGGCAGTTCCTTCAGAAGTTTTTCGTAGCGGAGGATGAATTTACACTGAGGCACCTGGCGTAAGAGGTCCAGAAGCCAGGAGAGGAATTGATGCACTACATCAAGCGATTCCGTGAGAGGGCCTTAGATGTTCACGAGGACGTGGCGGAGGCCAGGTTGCTACAAATATGTGTGGAAGGACTCCTGGAAGAGTACAAGATGCATTTGATCAATGAAACTAGAGATGGAACTTTCAGAGAATTCACCAGGGCCGCCAGCAACATAACTATGATAATCAAACCGAGAGCCCCGGGTTGGAGGACACAAGTTCCACTGACTCCCGGGAGGTTTCAAGTTGCGAGGAGGCAAGCGGTTAACTATGTGGACGGGAGTAACAAAGGGAAGAAGGGAGGCTCTGGGGACAAGACCGACAGTCTCGACAACAAGAGAAAATTTGGGGAAGATGCCCCGCCGCCACTGCCGTGCAGCGTAGCGGAGGCCATGGATTGTTACCGCACCTTGGTGAGAGAGGGCGTAGCAGGACCTCCCCACCTAAAAGGAGAGACCCCCACTGCAGCTGACAAGGCCAATCCGAAGTACTGCGAATTGCACCAACGAGTGCAGCACTCTACCAAGGATTGTTACTACTTGAGAAGGATTATTGATGAGCAGATGGCCAGCGGTACCTTGCAGATACCCCCTGTGGACGTTAACGAGAACCCACTTCCTACGCATCACTTTGGAACCGCCAACATGGTAGTGGCCTACGACGAAGAAGCTACGAGAAGTCTTATGAAGCGGGAGAGTGGCGAGCAGTTATGCGAGGAGTTAGAGAATCTGTCACTGAGCAGACTTCAGCTAGAAAGAAAGCAAGAGGAGTGGTTATTCACTCCGGAGCATGAAAGCGGGGGTGGGGAAGTTGAGGAAGTCGCTCTCTCGGAAGGCGAGGTAGACGTCATCCTCGCTCTAGACGAGGGAGGGACCTCTGAAGCGGAGTATGTTTGCAGTGCCCAAACGTACGAGGTAGACTTAGATTCTGAATGTGAGGCCATAGCGAGGAGCCCCAAGTTCAAGTGGTTTTTCGACCAGATAGGGGTGAAGTATGACATGAGGGTGTCCATCACGAGAAAAGTCTTGGAGGCGGTGCAGCAGCAGGGAGACCCTTCGCTAAATTGGCAGGGGCCAATCGGAAGGATGATTAAGAAGTATACCTCTGAAGTGGTGTTTTCAGAAGCAGACAGGTTGGTGCCCTACTTCCACAACCGCCCGTTGTACGTCACAGCCATAATTAATGGAGTCTCATTTCCTAGGGCGTTGATGGATGGAGGAGCATCCATTAACATCATGCCCATCAGTACATTATATGAAACGTGAATCGACCATGAGAAGGTGGTTCCGGTACCGCTAGTAATTTCCGGATTCGACAACGCCGGAATGCAGTCAATTGGATACGTGAATGTGGGAATTAAGTTGGGAAATTTTACCTCCCACATCAAATTTCATGTTATTAACGCTGACACCAGCTACCAATTACTCATTGGAAGGGTATGGATGCACACTCATGGCGTAGTGCCTTCCACCTACCATCAGTGCGTGAAGGCAAATATTAGAGGTACAGAGATAGTAATCAAGGCCACGCAGAGACCCTTCGCCGTTGAGGAGGCCCACCTGGTAGATGCGGCCTTTTACACCGAGTTGGACGAGGAAAGAAAGGTCTCTACAAGAAAGCTAGCAGGAATCAAGGTAGCTGAGGGAAGGGTCCCGCAGAAAAAATCCGTTCATGATCGTCTAGGGGAAAGGATAATTCCCCACATAGAAAAAGGCAAGATGAAGGTAGAGGAGGTAGCTAGGCCTCCTCGAACTTGCAAGAAAGTGGTTTTGCCCAATGGAAAAGTCATCTACCGTTTATAACGGTCTGCGCGGGCGATGTTCTGGGATGAGAGCATCGACCCGGCGCCCGAGTGTTTTATTGTTGATGAATCCCATATTGTTGAGCATGTTGAAGAACCAGAAGAGGCTCCAGAGTGCATGCAAGACGGACCCAGAGAGAAGCTGCAGGAGTTAGAGGAAATCAAGTTGGGGTCAGAAGAGGGAGAGAGTAGACCCATTCTAATTTCCAAGTGCCTGGAACCGAAGCAGAAGGAAGAGCTCATTGAGCTACTTAAGGAGTTCACTGATGTATTTGCTTGGAAATACACGGAGATGCCAGGAATAGACGCAGAAGTGAGCTCTCATAGATTGAACATCCTTCCCAACGCCCTTCCGGTAAGGCAAGCCACACGCACATATAAAGCAGACCTTGATTTAAAAATAAAGGCTGAGGTGGAGAAGTTGTTGGCGGCAGGGTTCATCAAGCCTATTCAGCACCCCATATGGCTGTCCAGCATAGTTCCAGTGGCAAAGAAAGACAAGACCCAAATCAGAATCTGTGTAGACTTTCGCGACTTGAACAGGGCGTGTCCTAAGGATGAATTCCCACTACCCAGCATAGACAGCTTAGTGGATTCCACCGCTGGACATGAGATGTATAGCTTCATGGACGGGTATGTTGGATATAACCAGATTAAAATGGACCCCACCGACGCAGAGAAGACTGCCTTCCGCACACCGTTAGGGAACTTTCACTATACAGTCATGCCCTTCGGATTGAAGAATGCTGGAGCCACATAACAGCGGACCATGATGGCAATTTTTCACGACTTATTTCATGATATACTAGAATTCTATGTGGATGATTTGTTGGTGAAGTCTAGGAAAGAAAACAAGCACATTCAGGATCTCAGGAGAGTATTCGAGAGGTGTCGTTGGTATAAGATGAGAATGAACCCCTCAAAGTATGCCTTTGGGGTTACTGCAGGGAAATTCTTAGGTTTTGTGGTAAATAGACAAGGAGTGCAAGTGGATGCAGAGAAGATGAAAGCCATTGTGATGATGCCACTGCCCAAGAGTCAGAGACAACTTAAGAGCTTCCTGGGAAAGGTATCCTACCTGAGGAGGTTTATACCTGCGTTGGCAGAAGTAACTCATCCGTTCGCACCTCTACTAAAAGAAAAAGCCAAGTGGGTTTGGGGAGAGAGGCAAGAGAGTGCGTTCAAGAAGATTAAAGAAATCCTAGCCTCTCCGTCCACGATGATTCCCGCCGAAGTCGGAGCGCCGCTGCTGCTCTACCTCACTTCTATAGAGAGGTCGATAGGGGCCCTCTTGGCGCAAGAGAAGGAAGGAATGGAAAGGCCGGTATACTACCTATCAAGAGTAATATCCGGGACAGAATCAAGATACACCAGCGTTGAGAGGCACTGCATGGCGCTGGTATTTGTAGCCCAGAAGTTGAGACACTACCTTCTAGCCTTCACCATTCACATAATCACCAAGTGTGATCCCATCAAGTACCTCCTCGCGCGGACTATACTCGTGGGACGAGCAGCAAGGTGGTTTTTGATCTTGTCAGAATATGATCTAAAGTGCGTAGTGCCTAAAGCCATTAAGAGCCAGGCGGTAGCAGATCTGCTGGCCCACTTCCCGAGTGGGGTTTTCGAACCGCCTAGTGAAGAGCTACCCGGAGAAAGTTTCCAAGCATGCATGGCGGAGGAGGTGAAGAAGTGGTTTATGGAGTTTGATGGTTCCAGTGCCCAAGGAACAGGTGGGGCCGGCGTCATGCTGTCAGACGGGAAGGAGAAGATTACCCTCTCTTTCAAGTTAGATTTTAAATGCTCAAATAATGAAGCTGAGTATGAAGCCCTCATTCTAGGGATGTTGGAAGCGCTCAGAAGAGGGATCAGGGTACTGTGTATACGAGGAGACTCCAATCTGGTAGTAAGGCAGGTCAATGGAGAGTTTTCCCTTAAACATGCCAACTTAGCACCGTACAGGCACATCATCCAACGACTGCTGGGACAGTTCTTGGAAGTAACTGTGGAGAGGCATGCGCGAACGATGAATAGGCACCCTGACGCGCTCGCCACCATAGCACAAAAGTTGGACATGGAGGAGTCAGAAGCAACCATCACAGTGAGGCGGAGAACGGTGCCTACTACCGTAAAGTCCTTATTCCCAAGTGACGAGCCGGAAGATTGGAGGCGTCTGGTGGAGAGGCAACTTGAAACCAGGGAAAGGACAATGAAAATACTAGAGTTAGCCAACTATCATGTGCTGCAGGGAACTCTCTATTTCAAGAGTCCCGGAGGGTTTCTGGCACGGTGCGTAGGGGAGCAAGAAGCCAAGGAGAGGTTAATAGAAATGCACCAGAGGCACTGTGGAGATACGGATATCCCCCTTTACAGAAGACTGCAGCGAAGCGGGTAATTTTGGCCCTCCATGAGCGTAGAAGCGGCCCGCTTGCAACAAAGTTGTTTAAAGTGCCAAGCTAATTTTGACCAGCCGACGGAGGCTAACTTCGTGGAAGCCTTCGAAGATTGGAGACAGCCGTACCTAGCATATTTAAAAGATGGGGAGCTGCCCGCCGAGAGAGCGGATTAAAATTACCGTAGAAAAAGGGTAGCACGTTTCTACTTGGTCAAAGGAGAGTTGTATAGGAAAGGGTACAATGAGAAGGCGCTAAGGTGCATATCCAAAGAGGAAGTGGAAAGGGTGCTGAAAGAAGCTCATGAGCCCTCCCACATGGGAGGCGCCAAGCTGTATGATCAACTGATGACGTTGGGATACTACTGGCCGACCATGGAGGCTGACTCCATTGGATATGTGAAAAAGTGTAGAGCATGCCAGGTGCATGGAAACATGGTGCACGCTCCCTCCGTCAGCCTACAAAGCTTGGCAACCCCCTATCCCTTCCACACGTGGGCGTTCGACCTGGTGGGTAAGATCGCCCCAGCATCTCACGGCAAGGCTTTTATCATTGTGGCTACAGAATTGTATACCAAATGGGCGGAGGCCATTCCTTTAAGGAGAGTCACTGCCCAAGTGGTAACCCAGTTTATAAAGGAGTATATCATATGTAGGTTTGGTATACCCAAAGTGATCCTAACGGATAATGGGAAGCAATTTGTATGCAAAGAGATGGCCCTCCTCACGGACAAGCATAAGATTGTACATAATAGCTCAACCATATCCTACCCCAAGGGCAATGGCCAAGCGGAAGCTACTAATAAGACCTTGATAAATATTTTGAAAAAAATGCTAGAAGACATGCCGGGAGCATGGGATGAGAAGTTGCCTATGGTGTTATGGGCCTACCGTACTTCGAAAAGAAAGCCAATGGGGTTCACTCCCTTCTCTCTAGTATATGGGACCGAAGTTGTCCTACCAGTGGAACTGGCGGTACCTGCAGCCAGAATTTCTCTTAGCAATGGGCTCATCCCAGACCCAAGGCACGTGCAACTGGAGGCGCTGGATGAGCACAGGGACAAGGCAAGAGAGAATTTCAAAGTCTACACTCAGCAACTGTCCAGGGCCTACGAAAATTTGGTTAAGCCTAGGGAATTCCAGGTGGGAGATTTAGTCCTGCGAGCATCAACCCACCATCTCCGTAGCATGTCGGCGTCAAAATTAAAACCTAACTGGGATGGCCCTTTTGTTGTCAGAGGAGTGGGGAAGTCGGGCTACTGCCAGATATCAGAACCAGAGAGTGATTGCCTCCAGTCCATCAACTGCAAGTGGCTGAAGAGGTACTATGCTTAGTAACAACTAACAAGTTTTGTTTGTGTTTTGCATGTCTGCAATGGATGTCAAGGATTGCTTCTATACCAGAAAAGTTTTTTTGTAATTTTTTTTTTGAAGCAATACTACACTGTAAACGACAGACAAAGGTAAAATAAATGAAATAGCAACACTTTTGATCATTTTGACGTTCACTTTGCTTGCTCATTTATACATACATATACGCTCCCTATTAAGTTAGAAGAGAGTAAAAAAAAAGATCGGGAACTTTGCTCACTACACTTGGGAGGTAAGTCCATCCTAAGAGAAAGTATACTGAGCAAAGTCCCCCCAGACATAAATTAATACAGTTTTATAATAAAATCAGGCTTCCGAAAAGGGGCGGGGGTCACCTTTCTCTCCAACCCAGCCTCTACGACTATAAGCAGTAATATGTAGGAATACCCCCACAGACAGGAGGGGCAACCCAAGAAAGTCACATGTCAACACCTCACAGCTACAAGAGGTGCATTTTCAAAAAATGTGTACAATATGATAATACATAAATTTTCATATCAATGCAAATACCCCGCAGTATATGGGGTAGCCACCAGTAGACTAAAGGCTCACAAAAATTAGAGCAAGTCATGTAAAACAAACACCCACAGCATAAAGGGAGAACAAAAGAAAAAGAAAGTGCAGAAGAAACAAAGTGTCTCATACAGGAATGATAAGTGATGTACACATAGAATTCTGAGCACTACAAAGCAAGAGGTAGCCTATCGGCTAGAAACAACAAAAAATAAATCATCGCGCGTGATGGCGCCAGCATATGACGGACCAGCCTCCCGTAGAAACTCTTCCTCCAACCTGACAAATTTAGCATCATCCTCCTCATCGCCAGACTCGAGTCTGGCAAGCTTCACCTGCAGTAGGGCGATCTGATTCTGGATCCTCGTAGCCTCAGCATGTCGTTGCTCAACCCTGGACTGCCGGGAAGTGTGAAACCTCACTATCTTTCAGAAAGGAACACTCAGAAAGGGGCGAACCCCTGCGTCAAGCTAATCCAAACGAAAATGATAGAACTGCTGTAAGTCACGGAGAGCATCCAAGAATAGCAAGATAGAAGAGCTAGTCAGCTTAGCAGGGGAAGTAGCCAAGAACTCATGAACATGGCTGGCAAGAGCCCTCAGGTTGAAGGCCGTAAGACTGTCAACCTGGAGTATACTCTGAGAAGTAAACGTCTCAGGATGGTGCTCCAAGATGAGATCCAAAAGATGACGCTCATGTACCCTGAAGCGACCTGGTAACTCCTCACGCCATAGCCTACTAGAAATAGTCGCAGCGTCCTTAGCTTCATCATCGCCCTCGGAGTGGCGAGACCCCGCCTCAGAAGGAAGAAAAGAAGACTCCCCACCAGAATCAGCATCACCGACTAAAGGAGTGAACTCAGAACTGTGATCTCCCTCCACAGTTGCCCCACTACCAGACTCCACAGTCACCGGAGTACTCTCATGCACCTGGAAACAATGAGACAAGGGTGAAATGGGAATGCTTTCACAGTATACGCAAGAAGAAAAAAGGGGAATAGTAAAAAGAGGGGGTATGCCAGTCTAATACCTCTCTCACAGCTGCCCCACTGCCAGACTCCACAGTCACCGGAGTACTCTCATGCACCTGGAAACAATGAGACAAGGGTGAAATGGGAATGCTTGCACAGTATACGCAAGAAGAAAAAAGGGGAATAGTAAAAAGAGGGGGTATGCCAGTCTAATACCTCTCTCACAACTGCCCCACTGCCAGACTCCACAGCCATTGGAGTACTCTCATGCACCTGGAAACAATGAGACAAGGGTAAAATGAGAATGCTTGCACAGTATACGCAAGAAGAAAATAGGGGAATAGTAAAAGGAGGAGGTATGCCAGTCTAATACCTCTCTCGCAGTTGCCCCACTGCCAGACTCCACAGTCATCGGAGTACTCTCATCCACCAGGAAACAATGAGACAAGGGTGAAATGAGAATGCTTGCATAGTATACGCAAGAAGGAGGAAAGTATATACTCTTATACACGGCACCTGAACAACACCCTCCGTAACGGTCATAGAAGGAGGAGCAGGGGCTCCCGTAGGGGAAACAACACTGATCGATGCTCCAGAAGGGGTTGCCTCGACAACCAATGCTTCCGAAGAAGCTAACTCAACCTCAGGCACCTCCGGAAGAACAATCTCAGCAACAGAGGCCGCGAGAGGTAGGTGAGGCTGCGAGGGACAAGAAAGGGCGACAGGTAACAAATCAGTCATTCCATGAACGATAAATACCTCAATTAAAAACAGGGTGAGGGAAGCTCCTCAAAAGGGAACCGTAGAGATAGCTACCTGAAGAGGCACAACAACAGGACAAACCAGCCCATGTATAGGGGATGCTGAAACGGCAGTGGCAGGAGCCGTACTCGAGACAGCGTCAAGGGATAACTGCGACAAAGTAAAAGAGGGCTACGATAAGTACAGGCTGGACAGATAAGAAAATAGAACTAAGAAAATAAAAGAATACCTGAACCCCATCCAAGGGGGAAGCGCGAGAAAAGACGGTCGGCGCAGTAGGGGCCGTACTGATAGCCTGCAAAGAATGAAAATACGTTGTTTATTGCATGTTCGAGGAAAAGGAGATCCCATTGCTTCAACAAAAAGGACTGACCTGAAGTGTGGGCTCAATGGTTGAGGACACGGTAAATATTGGGCCACGAGAAATCGCCTGAACCAAAGGTCTATCGTCCATAGATACGCGGACCCTAGGGATAGAAATTCTCCCCGAAGAGGATAAACCCGGGGCGATAACGCCAGCTAAGGGAGGAACCCCTCCCTGAGAAGAAAGCCCAAGAGCCATTAGGACTCCTGTTAAGAGGAAACAAATATTCAAAGGTAAAGAAGAAATATATATACGTACCTCAGATGAAGAGGAGCCCAGGGGCTCAACTGCAGAAGTGCCCACCGCCGAGACAAGAGAAGATGGTGTGGCAACGCCCGAAGACACAACTCTCTACGCATGATAAATGGGTAAATAAAAGGAAGAAGTAAAAAATAAAATGGCGCAATGAAAGTTTTGGAAAAAGCAAAGCATACCTGAGGAGAAGGGGAAGCCACAGGGGTGGTCCTGGTGACAGTAAAGTGCACGGACGAAAGCTGCGAGGAAATGACAGTGTACGCAACCAAAAGGCAGTTAGAAGAAAAATAAATTACAACAGATGTTAAATGAATTAAGGAGACAACAAACCTGTCTAAACAGGCCTCGGGAGGAAATGAGCATGGAGTTCCTCTCCCGCTGAAAGGGCGACGGTCGTAGTGGGGGAAGGGGAGAACTACTAGCCTCTACGGAAATGGCCTGCACAAATATAATAGAATGCTTTGAATGAAATATATATATATATATATATATATATATATATATATAATGAGGGGAAGAAAGAAAATCATATGCAAAAAATATATAGACAAGTAAAGGGAGAACGCTTACAGTAACAGGGCGCGTAGTCTGGCTATAAGGAAGATGGGTGGGGCTGACCCCCCCAGGAGAACGGGAGGCCTCATCATCGCTAGAAGACTCTCTGGAGACTGATAACAAAGCATAAGTGTCAGTAGTGCTTTCGCCATGGAAACCCAGGCCGCCCATATCACCCGAAGAAGAACTATGGTCGTCATAGGAAGGGGTGCTTCCATAATCAACTAGTTCCTCTTCCAATGAAGGGGAGGGAGATGAAGGAACTCCGTGAGAACTGGTTCCACTAAGTAAAGGATGTTGTGATATAGTACCTTATGCAATAGGAATAGACGCGACCCGCGTCTCCTGAGAAGTAAGGCTCGGTGAGGAGTAACATTGATCCACCGTAGAGGAAGCAGCTAGGCCAACGCCATCTCCTTTCTTTTTCTTCGCAGCCCGGGTCCTCACAGGAGAAGAAGGAGGAGAAGCAGTAGTAGCAGGAACAAAATTGGAGACATCGGCGTCAGGGTGTTTCCTTTTGCTGGTAGTAGAGGTGCCCGCTTTCCCTTTGCTTTTTGGTTGGCTTTTAGACTTCACAGAGGGAAGCTCAGTCGATGGAGGTGGAAGTGACTCGTCAATGAGAGGTTTCACTAAAATAGGGGTGGCCTGCTCCAAGGGTGGCGTAGAGGTGGTGCTGAGAAACCAAGGATCTTTCTGCGTCCGCCTGACCAAAAACTGAGATGTGGTATATTTAATGGGGTTAGTCTCATGAGGAGGGTCAACTACACATTCTCGAATAAGACGAACCTGCTGCTGCCAAAGAAGGAACCAGGATGAAGTGAATGAAGGGTGATAATCGCTGGGAGGCACATAGAGACCACCCAAACCACTGACTCTACGGAATAACCCCTGAAGAGTAAAGCTAGCACACACCTCGGAGAATGCCTCAGAATGACTGCCGTAGGTAGGAAGAGGAGGAGTGTGAACGCCCTGATCATAACCAAACTGTCGTCTTGCCCTCTCGGAATGATAAGATTCAGCACGGGGACCTAACTCGGTCCAAGAAGGAAGGTGACACGGTAAGATCATTATCACCACATTAATATGAGGACACGTGGAAACTGACCCCACTGCTGAAGGGCAATAGAAGGTTCTGCCGTCGTCGGGGAAAGAAAGCCAGTTGAAAGTACCCTCAGGGCGCCTGGTGTAAGGCCAAAACTGAAACTCCTTGATATCATCAATCAACATTCCCAGAGACTGCTTGGGAGTTTTCTTATGCCACCGAAGAAGTCTCGCAGCGTCGCTATGACAAGCGTGAGCCCCTGAAGTAAAATGGGGGAAATGCTCGAATAAAAAGGCCATCAAGAGAGGGGCGTTGACATGATTAGCAACATCATACCGACCGCAGGACCTCTCTACATCTATGTGTGTTCGGTCTATCCAGGTGTAAAGAGAACCCAAGGTCAGGGCACCCATGGGTACCGATCTACCGCGAGACAATCGTACAGCCAACCTAAAAAGAAGTTCGCGAGGACAATCTTCAGGCTTACCTGGAAGAAGGAACCGAGTCAGGAACGTAACAAGGAAAGCGGCTAAATGTGTAGGAGAGTGAAGCTTAGGACCATCCTGAGATCTGGGGGCTGCACGAGAAGTCTCCCCCTTTTGCAACTGCTCAAAGTCTCTGAACAAGTATCTTTTCCATTTGGCAAAGGAATGCTTAGAATGACCCATTATATTTATGGCCACATACCTCGAGCACTCTCCGAGAGCTGACCGTAACTCCCCCACCAGCTCCTGCTCTAGGGAGTCCTCGCAGTCATCGGAAAAGACCTGCTGCCCAAAGAAAGGAAGGGCGTACAACTCACATATATCTTCTAGGGTAACGGTAAATTCCCCCCAGTTCGTGACGAAGGTGTGAGACTCCATACTCCACCGAGACAATAAGAGATTGAGTGAAGAACCGTGTTTAAAAATGGTGCAGGACTTCAGACTGCTGACGGCGGTGAAGAGTCCCACCTCCCTAAGAATAGCCACATAATCAGGAACGCTCACAACATAATCAACCCAACTGGCCCACTCCTCTGTAGGACCACCGGGGGTTTTAACTTCAACGTTGGAATAAGGAAAGTCACCACGGTCAACTCGGACTCGGAGAATGGAATCCGGAGAAATAGTAGGAAGATCAGCAGACTCAGTTAACCCCGCATGAGAACGTTCGAGAACAGCACCCGAAATTTTTTCCCCAAAATCGGAAAGTGAAATCATGAAACTGTCAGCAGGACCCAAAAAAGGAGCACGACGATAAATACCAAAGTCCCGCCCTTAGCGAATGTGCATATAGTCCTTCCATGCCTGAGAAGAGCTTGGCGTAGCTGATGAACCACCCAGAGCCATTGGCTCAAGAAAAGAACTCACCCTAGTGGGGACTCCGAGCGAGGGACCCTCGGGGTCCCCTGTCGCAAAAAAAGAAGTAGAGGCAGAAACCCCAGCAAAATCATGTGAAGAGCCCCTGGTCAGTTGAATGCTTTCCGTAACACCAATAGTCGGCGAGACACCCTGGGTCATGGAACCCCCGAGGTGGCAAAATGTCGAGACACCCCCTTCCACGAACGAGAGACCCGTGGACGCGAGACCAAGTCTTGAGGCGCCATAATCTGAAATACCCATTTCAGAAACAGTCAAAGGCATCGAGACACCCGAGGGCGAAATGCGAGCATCAGCACTAAAACCCGTCGAGACCCCCTTCCTCCAAACTCATCCTCAACAGACAAAGAACTCCCCACGCCTAGCTCAACGCACGAGGAACCACTGACGGCACCAGAAAAATCCGAGATACCCTTATACAAACCAAAGGGATAAACTTCGCTAACTGAGGTGGAGATACCCCTACCAACGCAACTGATTTGCTTATCGGAGCCCAAGTCAACAGGCGCGAGACCCGCGGACGAGAGGACTGTTCGCCCCGGGCCCTCGTCATCAGCGCTGCGCGAGATACCCTTATCCAAATGTAAGGGATAAATTTCGTGAACCGAAATGTCTCCCCCAACGCGACCGATTAGCTTATCGGAGCCTAAGTCAACAGGCGCGAGACCCGCGGACGAGAGGACTGTTCGCCCCGAGTCCTCGTCATCAGCACTGCACGAGATACCCTTGTCCAAATGTAACGGATAAATTTTGTGAACCGAGATATCTCCCCCAACGCGAACGATTTGCTTATCGGAGCCCAACTCAACAGGCGAGAGACCCGCGGACGAGAGAACCGTCCGCCCCGGGCCCTCGTCGACAACGCTGCTCGCGATACCCATTTCCAAATCAGAATGATAAAATTCGCGAACCGAGGTTGAAACGTCTCCCCCAACGCGACTGCCTTGCTCATCGGAACCCAGGACAATGGACGAGAGGTCTCCGGACGAGAGGTCCGTTCGCGATACCCACTCGTCAATAGCAACATCAAAAGGGGCGGACGAGATACCTGTCAAAGGGGGCGGTCGCGATACCCACTCGTCAACAGCAATCTCCAATTGAACCCCGCTGCTCGAGATCTGACTATTGTCCACGAAAAGAAATTGCGAGGAACCCATGAGGGTTCTCGAACCTCCGACCGACGAAAAGAGGGCGGGTAGCACGGAGGCGCCCGTGGCGGTAACAGGGACGGCCGAAAATGTTGAAATGGGCCAGGAAAAAGGTATAGAACTTGAAACCATGGATGTTTTGGAGGGTTTTACATTTGAGGAAGTATGGCTTGGATTAGGATCCATGAATGAGAAGCTACGGGGGTTGGAAAATTTAGAGCATAAATAAGGAGATGGGTGGCTATGGTGTCTTAAAAATCCCTTTCCTCACTTTCTCTCACTACAAACCCAAAGATGCTTATGTTTTTTATTGAATAAGATGAAGGACCCCAAGATAAGGGGCTTATGTTTTTTGCACCAAAATGGGAAAACGTGCAGGAAGGCAAAAAGGCGATGACCTTTTTTTCCCAAATGATGAGATGACAGTTCCCACACTGACGCGTGGGTTCTCAAAAAAAAAAAATTGAAAATCTCGGATAAAAGAACACAGAAGTTAATGATCCTAGGATCCCTCAAAAACAAAATATATATATATATATATATATATAATTGTTGAAACGAGATTTATAGCGTACAAAGTTTTTTAGTCTACCCAACCAAAAATCTTTGCACGAGGGGTTAATGTAGAAGGGTGTTATCAACAGAAAGAAGCAAACGAAATAAAAAATACTTTCTCTTATTAATGACACCCGAGAGGTACCTGCGAGGGTCACCAAGAAGCCCAAAAGCCATTGTGAAGTATCAGCGCTACCTCAGGTGTCAGCTCCACTTCGAGTGTCGGCGCCACGACAAGGGTCGGCGCCAATTCGAGTGTCGGCGCCACCTCGAGCGTCGGCGCCGCCTCACATGTCAGCGCCGATTCAAGCATCAGCGCTACCTCAGGCGTCAGCGCCACTTCAAGCGTCAGCGCCACTTCGAGCGTCGGCGCCACGACAAAGGTCGGCGCCGCCTCACATGTCAGCGCCGATTCAAGCATCAGCGCTACCTCAGGCGTCAGCGCCACTTCAAGCGTCAGCGCCACTTCGAGCGTCGGCGCCACTTCGAGCGTCGGCGCCACTTCGAGCGTCGGCGGCACGAAAAAGGTCAGCGCCGCCTCACATGTCAGCGCCGATTCAAGCATCAACGCTACCTCAGGAGTCAGCCACATCAAGCGTCAGTGCCACTTCGAGCATCGGCGCCACGACAAAGGTCGGCGCCACTTCGAGCGTCGACGCCACGACAAAGATCGGCGCCGCCTCACATGTCAGCGCCGATTCAAGCATCAGCGCTACCTCAGGCGTCAGTGCCACTTCAAGCGTCAGCGCCACTTCGAGCGTCGGCGCCACTCCGAGGGTCGGCGCCACGATAAGGGTCGGTGCCAATTCGAGTGTCGGCGCCGCGACAAGGGTCGGCGCCGCCTCACATGTCAGCGCCGATTCAAGCATCAGCGCTACCTCATACGTCAGCGCCACTTCGAGCGTCGGAGCCACTTCGAGCGTCGGCGCCACTTTGAGCGTCGGTACCACTTCGAGCGTTGGCGCCATGACGAGGGTCGGCGCCGCCTCACATGACAGCGCCAATTCAAGCATCAGCGTCCACTTCAAGCGTCAGCGCTACCTCAGGTATCAGCGCTGCTTCGAACGTCAACGCCACTTTAAGTGTTGACGCCGCTGCAAGCATCGGAACCACGTCACGTGTCGACGCCACTGCAAGTGTCGGCGCCACTTCAAATACCAGCGCCGATGCAAGGGTCCGCGTCGCCGCAAAGGTCGGCGCCGTTTCAAGAGTCAGCGCCATTGCAAGAGTCACTGCAGAAATGTTATTCGAGAAGTGCTGCTACAGGAGTTTTCATCATGAAACAGCAGTCTCTAAATGAACAACAGAACTAACACTTTACTTTCTTGTACAGGTAGCCTAGTCGAGCAAGCAGGGCTCGAACAGGCGCGTTGGGACCTCCTGGGAGTTTTGGCTTGGCGGCTGAGGGACAAGGTATGTTGAGAAAGCTCAACCACTTAGCACTATAGGATTGAGAGAATACTAGTAGGAAGACCCAGAAGTCACTCGAGACTACGCACACTGCACACTTGGTCACAAGTGAAGTGAGCAGCCAAAGAGTTGGCTACTCACAATAAAAATAAACTCTTTACAAGAAAATGACTTTTCCAGAAGAGGGGGTCCTCGAGGTCCCTCTCAAGAAAAATAACACTTTTAGAGAGGAGGAGGCCTTAAGGTCTCCTCTCTCAAAGATTTGCAAAATTGCACCACAAGTTACCGTTTCAAAAGATAACTACCAAAATCTGCTATTTTGTCTCCATTAGGGGACATATGTGCTTTTTGAGTTTTGGTCGGCGCCAGGTGGCGCCTGCGGAGGGGACAGGCAGGCTGCCTACAGGTAGGGACAAATGGTACACTTCAGACATTGTTCCCCACCAACTCTCTCAATTTTGGCACCCAAAATCGCCAGCTCACCCCTAACGCCCATGTATAAATAGACCTCTGGGCAAGGTCAAAAGGGAGAGATAGAAAATTGCACTGTTACTCTGCTAAAATATCACCAGACCTACCTAGTATTCTCTCCCTGCTCATTCTCTTAGTGCTGAGTGCCTTGTTCCTTCACTCCCCACTGACAGCCATCACTCTCAGGTGTTTCCCTTGAGAAAATTGCTATTTTTGCTGTGAAAGTTCATCTTCTTACAGGGAGTGAGTTGAAGCTTGAGTTCCATTGTTACCAGAAGGAGAAGTTTTCTTCAGAAGTTGCACCAGGAGACCTTGAAGACTTGTAGACAGCGTCCATTGGAGTGGGTCACGCCTCACCCTTTCCAGTTATTCATAGACCCCAGTCTCACTACCCTCCTACACCATGCTACATAATCATTACCTAATTACCCCACACTCAACTTATTACCAAATAGAGTCTTTAGATACGTTTTGATCCATTACATAATGAGAAAGGGGGGATATTAATCCTATAAGGAACTACTAACAATTCAAAACATTAAAGCAAATGTATATTAATTTTATTACAGGTTTAGAGTCATCACTCCTACCCATTTCTAAACTCCATGCGTGGGACATCTCGTCGAAGTGAAATCCAAAGAACGAAAATTCCGATACACTTCCATTTAGATAAGGTAGTTGTTAAGACAAATTAATTAAGTGTTTATTATGATAAGTTAAAGTAGAAAATAAGCGTCTAAATGTCCAATTTTTATAACCACCCCACTCATCCAACACAACCATACAACCAACAAGCCAACACAAGTTTATCCCGTACTCCTTCTATCTCATTTACATAATTAATTCATTATCAACAACAATTGTACTATAAGTAAAGGCTCATATTGAATTCTCATGTCGAATTCTCACAAAAAGGGAACTTATATATTCAACTTCCAATGATAAAATTCATCATAAAACTTCCATCCAAAATTCAAGAGTTCTAACATAATAAATGCATAATATAACGATTTCCCATAAATTTTCTAAGCCATAATTAAATTTCTTGTTTTGAAACCTCATTATTTTTGCGCTTATTACCAAACTATTACCATTAGAGAATAAGGGACAACCCTATTAAGCATGCGCAAATTTCAGAATTTCTTCAAGTCTAAAACAATATCATATTATTATTCATCTAGTCTGAATAAACTAAGGGATTATTATATGATAGTCCTATTTAAAGAGTACTTTCTTATTTAAGTCCTAGTGACTAGTCAATCATTTATTAAGTCATATTTTTGAATTTATGAATTTTTTCCTTACTAATATACCCCTCTCCCTACATATCCCCTCCAAATTTAAAGTGATAGTTATTTTTTTACTTTCAAACTTTAAAGAACTATACCTTTCGATATAAAAATCCAAAATTACGAAATTGATTTTTTTAAAATCTAAAAGTAAGATTCGTACTCAATAAAACATGGTAAAAAATAAAAATGACACATTTCCTTCATTTTTATGCAAATAGTATATACTTATTGTATCTATAATATAAGCACTATAATATTAGCAAAGTAAATAATTATTTTGTGTGAAAAATTTTAGATATAAAATAGTTTCATTTTCTAATGAACACAGTTAACATATATGGTACACGTAATTTTATTTCTTTAGAATTTTATATTGTTCATGGATATTGTTTGATAGATCTTGGTGAGTAGATTTCAAAAATAGTAATTTTGCAAAAAATGAATTTACAAATCAAAACTTATGGTCATTTGAAGATTATAAAATAGGGAAAAAAATTAAACCACTTGAGTAAATTCCCCTCAATAGTTACGAATGATTGGTTTAATAGGGGAAAATTTCTCAGATAAGAATCCCAAAAAATAGGAATATGACTAACTAGCATGGAACCTGCGCGATAAGAGGGAGTTTTTATAAAAAAAAAATCTACTTAAAATGGTAATAATACAGATCTAATAATTTGGTTAGTTTAATCACGTATATAACCCAGTTCTTCAAAAACATATTATGTGAAAAAATATGAGTTTAGGGTGCATTTGATAAACTAATATGATTATTTTTTTTATAAAAGTTCATACCGATAAAAACGAAATAATTCTAAAAATAAGAAATTACCATATAAAAAATCGTCATTCTTTTAGAGAAATAGCTATTGAATTGAAAAGAAATAAGCATACTACTCTTCAACATAAGTCGCTTATGGTAAATAACAAATCATATTACAAACCATAAAGATGGTAAACAACAAACCATAAAGATAAAAAAAACAACAATATACCAAACAATTATAAAATGCACAAAATTTTACCATAGTTATAAATTAATACACTAATGCAACGAAAAATGTGACTAAATATCACAAAGTACAATACTTAGCGCTTAAACAATCAAAAAAAGTTTTATAGCAAAAAGCATTTTTATTTTTATTAAAAATAATTTTGAAATCCTTTTTTAACTTAAAAACTATTTTACATAAGTTGCTTATAATTCAGTGCAGTTAAAGAAAAATTGTACTGGTAATTGACACACCTAATTTATAGATGGTAAACAGCAAACCATAAAGATAAAAATCAATAATATACTAAAAATTTATAAATTGTATAAAAATTTACAATAGTTAAAAATTAATACACTAATGCAACGAAAAATGTGACTAAATATCAGAAAGTACAATACTTTGTGCTTAAACAATTAAAAAATGTTTTTATAACTAAAAACTTCTTTTATTTATATTAAGAATAATTTTAAATTTTTGAATTTTTTTTAACTTATAAACTATTTTTTATAAATAAAAAAACTTCAAAAAAACTATATGTATTTTATATAAAAAAAATTATACATATTTTTATTTATTTTTAGTTTAAAAAACTTTATGTTATTTATAAACAAAAATTTATTTTTTATTTAAAAATATTTTTATAACTCAGCACTTTATCTTTTATATAGAAAATAATTTTGAAATCTTTATTTAACTTTTTTTCTAGAAATAAAATGGAATCTTAGCAAATGCGTTCATTTCACAAACATCATTAAAACTTCTCCTCCCTTTTCCACTTTTAACATTTCATCACGCCGATTTAATACCAACATATGTCACACTCGTTAACTTTTAAATAAAGAATGAATCCACAAATATATATATATATATATATATATATATATATATATATATATATATATATTATGTGGACTAGTACGTATTTTAAGAATGCGGATCGAACATGTATCACCTGCCGGTGAGCCCAGAAAAGAGAGAGAGTGCCTACAATTTAGGGGATAATTTCTAAGCGCACCGTTAGGTAACACATGTCCGGTCCACATTTTAAAAATGCGGACTAATCCGTATTTTAAGAATTCGGACCGGACATGTGTCGCTTAACGGTGCCCTAGAAATTATATTGTGCGCACTAGTCCATATTTTAAGAATGCGAACCGAACATGTGTCGCCTAACGGTGCCCCTAGAAATTCTCGCGTATATATATATATATATATATATATATATATATATATATATATATATATATATCAACTTGCCATATTTACAGATAATTACAATTATAAAACAAAATTGTGCGTGTACTGATGGGGGAGTGATATGCATCTGTTTTTGTTTTGTAAGGTCAGGCATATGCTTTTGAGAATGCACATAAGATTTGACATTGTAAGACCTTTTGTGCCTTTGATATTGTACTCATCCCATATATCTCTGTGACTAATATCTTATATGCTCATGCTTATATACCTCTTTAAGATTCATTCAACAATGTACGTTGCTACATGTCTTAATAGTTTAATTCAAGTATTGTATCCAAAAAAACCAAAAAAAAAAACAGATATCTGGGAATATATTAGTTTAACGGTTGGGAAATAGTCTACGACAACATAAAGATCTCGTGCATATAGCTGCTACCTGTAACAAACTTTTCAATCCAACAAATAGAGTCATGGCCGGAAAAAATATTGGAAAAAAAAACATATAATTTCGTCTAGAAGTAGGGATATGTAACATTACCAAAATGTCTATATTATAGATACTGTAAGGACATTTTTGTCCATTAGCATTTTATATGTCGTACGCCGTTACACCGTTGAGAAAATTCAAGAATCATACGCTCATCAACGGAATCCGAATATCAAAGGCAGAAAAGGAATCAGGGATCAGACCGGACCGATCTGGCCCAAATAAAAGAACCGATTCGGTTCCTCCGGACCGATCCGCCTAAAGAGACCGGACCGATCCGCCTGCTGAGGTGAGGCCAGTGTACCCCGGATCCATAGCGAACCGATGAAGCTAAAAAGCCGAACCGATCCGATGCCAACCGGATTGATCCGCCTTAAAAAAAAGGAACCGATCCGATGTCACCGGACCGATCCGCCTAAAGAGACCGGACCGATCCGACGAGGATAATTTCAAACAGATCGTGTTCAGATCATGTTCCGAATTTTAGCGCTCAAGTTCTCCTATTTAATCCCACTACGGGAAGTGGTTTTTCTAAGACTTCTATACACGATTTTCAGAGTAGAGAAAGCCCTAAGTCTTCACCTATTGAGTACCAATACTCTAGGTATTTTGATTCACACAAAATCCATACATTTGTGAATCCTTTTGGTAACCCAGGAACGCAGTTTTGCAGTTCAACCCTTGTGGAGGAGACCGTTCTTCTTCTCCATTGCAGCTCTAGTGGAAAGGGATAATTCCAGTCGCGACTACAGAATCCGATACCTGAGGGTAATTCTTAGTCAACTTGTATTTTCATTGTAATCCGATTGTAAGCCGTTTTCTTACAAATTATAGTGAAAATAAATGGTTTTGCCCCTGTGGGGGATTTTTCCTCAATTATCTGTGTTTGAATAACTCTTGCATGATTTCATATTGTTTCAATGACACCTAGTTGCATGTTTAGGGTTTGTTTGGGTTAAAAGGTGTTTTAAATATAATTTGATCATTTGAACGCGAGCACACACGTTCTCAAATTGGTATCAGAGCAGGGTACGCTAATCTATTGCGTATTCCTTTTTCCGCAAAATTTTTCTAAGATATCAATTTTCTGAAAAAAAAAATTGATTTTTGAAAAAGTACGTGTTCAAATGGAGAAGTCATATTATAAAATGCCTGTTTTTTACGGGACAAATTATGCTTATTGGAAAGCCCGTATGAGGTCGGCTTTAAAAGCCATTGATGAACGTGTCTGGATTTTGGTTGAACGAGGGTGGGCTCCTCCCACCGTGACTGTTGATAATGTGACCAACTTGAAACCTGACACTTCTTGGACTGATGAAGAATTTAAATGGTCTTATTTTAATTCTAAGGGTCTTAGTGCTATTTCTGGGTCTGTCACACCTGATGAATTCAAACGCATAATGACGTGCACCACGTCAAAAGAGGCATGGGATGTTTTACAACTTACCCATGAAGGAACTAATGCTGTGAAAGAGTCTAAGTTGCAAAATTTGACAACTCAATTTGAAACTATCACCATGCATGAATCTGAATGCTTTGATGAATTTTATGCTAGACTTTCTAACATTGTGAATACTAGCTTTAATCTTGGTGAACATATTCCTAATGCTAGAGTTGTTAAAAAGATTCTTCGTTCTTTGCCTAAGCGTTTTATCCCTAAAGTCACTGTGCTAAATTCTATGGGTAATTTAAACACGCTAAAATTAGAAGAACTTGTAGGAGATTTGCAAACTTATGAAATTGATATGTTCCCTAAAACTGCTAAATCTAAAGATAAGGGAATTGCACTTAAAGCCCAAGAGAGAAGTAGTGAGGGGTCAGTTAGAAAAAGGGTAGAGTCGTCTAGAAAGAGAGAGACTGACACGTCAGATTCTGAGTGTGATTTTGACCTAGATGATTTGGCTCTTTTTGCAAAAAATTTCAAAAGGATTCTCAAATTTAAGAAAAATGGTAATTTTAAAGATAAAACGAAATTTGAGAAAAATAAGTTTGAAAAGAAAAATGAAAAAGATTTCAAAAAACATCCTCTCAAAGAAAGTGAGAGATGTTTTGAGTGCGATGGTAAGGGTCATAGAGCCTTTGAGTGTGCCAATCGTCTGAATAGAGAGAAAGGGAAAGATGTCCTTAATGCTACCCTTAGCGACGACAGTGAGGTCGAGACGGTGGATTCAGGTGATGAGTCACCGCATGAGTGTAACTTCACTGCATTCATGGCCAGTCAAGTGAGCACTCCTAGTTCTCCTCACGACGATGAGGATGATGCTTCACAGGGACACCTCGACAGTGAGATCGATGTGAGTGAGGGGGAGGATGACACAAGTGAGAGCGAGAGTGATATTCAACACGCCTACGCTGAGTTATATTCTGAGTCTTTTAAAACTAAAAAGTGTAACAAAGCATTAGTTCTTAAGATCACCTGCTTAGAGGAAGATTTAAGGAAAGTGAGAGAAAGAGAGTTCTCCACCTGCACCGCCCTGAGAGAGAGAGAATCTACCTGTGTCGAGAATGAGAGTTTGTTTAAAGAGAGAGAGAGTGTTTTAGAGAAAGAGATAGGGGACTTGACTAAACAAGTGGCTAGTCTTACGAGTCAGCTCCATTCCTCCGTGGAGACTCGGAAGAAACTTGAAGCCCTTGTTGCCCAGCTGACTCATGATCTTGAGAAAGCACGAGAAGTCAAGGTACAAATCGAGGACAGATCTGGGAAGATGGGAAAGATGCTCCTCGGCCCCGCTTTAGGTTTTGGTGATCGGCAAGGAATTGGAAATGATGGTGCCTCCACGTCCCAAATTTCACTTGGACCAGTTCCTGAGTTTACTACCACTCCTTATGGTCACCGACAAAAACCTCGAAGGAGAGTTCGATCAAGAAAGGCAAACCAAGGTCCGCCTTTGACTGTACTCTTTTGTACTTATTGCAAAAGAAAAGGCCACCTTAGGGAGTCTTGCTATAGCATGGGTCGGACACGATGTACTATTGCTCCACCACGACATACTGATGAGTTTTCTAGTCTGAAAGAGCGAGTTGAGTTCTTAGCTGCCACGACTCAGAGTTTAATGGAAGAATTCTGACGGATGTCTTTGCCGTTAGTGAACGCTTCTCACATTCCAGCTAAAACCAACAACAACAAAGGCAAACAAAAGGTCATACCTGTTTGGGTACCTAAGAAAGATAAAAAGGCCTTCGTTGTTCATGTTTCTCTCAAAGCACATAATACCTCACAGTGGTACTTTGATAGTGGGTGCTCCAGACATATGACAGGCGATGCCTCATTTTTTACGACTCTTGAGGATTATCAGGATGGCAAAGTCACCTTTGGAGATGGGAGCAAGTCTAGCGTTATAGGACATGGTACTATCGAGTTACCTGGATTTCCTAAGCTAGAAAATTTTTTGTACGTCAAAGGTTTGAAAGCAAACCTTCTCAGCATTAGCCAGTTGTGCGACACTGACCTGGCAGTAAAGTTTGACCGGGACGCGTGTAAAGTCTACAATCAAGCCGGTAAGCTTTTGATGCAAGGTGTGAGGACCGAGGATAATTGCTATGGGACTGAGCCCACATCCTCACTTGTCTGCAACAGCGCCACGATCACTCCTATGGATCTGTGGCACCAATGTCTAGGTCACGTGAACTTGAGAGATCTCAACCGCTTAGCTAAAAATGACCTAGTACGTGGCTTACCATCTCTTGGAAAGTCAACTTTGACCGTTTGTGGACCTTGTCAGTTGGGAAAACAAATCCGTAGTCCCCATAGGAAGTTGCATTCCATTACCACCTCTCGTGTTCTTGAGTTAATTCACATGGATCTTATGGGTCCTACTCGTACTGAGAGTCTAGGTGGTAAGAGGTACATCCTCGTGATGGTAGATGATTTCTCCAGGTACTCCATTGTAGGTTTTCTGAGAGAGAAATCCGATGCTGTAGAATTTTTAACGACCAAGTGCCGTGTTTTACAAAATCAACATGGTGTCACTATTAACAGGATGCGTAGTGACAATGGCACTAAATTCACAGAAGCAAAGGTAGACCTTTACTGTGATAGCCTCGGGATCAAACATGAGTTTTCTGCTGTGAGAACTCCTTAGCAAAATGGGATTGTTGAGAGAAAGAATAGAATGATCCAAGAGATGGCTAGATCTATGCTTCTAGGTCGTAAAGTTTCTAGGAGATTTTGGGCAGAGGCAGTGTCTACTGCATGCCACACGGTGAATAGGGTTTATTTACGTCCACACACACTTCAGACTCCTTATGAGTTGTGGACTGGCAAGAAGCCCAACGTGGCATATTTCCGTGTTTTGGGGAGTAAATGCTACATCCTAAGGGATAGAGAGCAATTAGGAAAGTTCGACTCCCGGAGCGACGAGGGAATATTTTTAGGATATTCATCGACTAGCAGAGCGTACCGGGTTTTCAACCTGAAGAGCTCTAAGGTTATGGAATCAATAAACGTCACTGTGCAAGATGACGAACCTTCGAAGGTTATTGATTCTAACCTTCAGTGTGAGGATGAGAATTGTTCTGACAGTGATTTACCTGTTCCTCTCTCACACTCTGTGGACCCTACTCCTGCGCTAGGGGACACACCTTCTTAGGTTCACAAGAGTCATGACCCTTCTGCCATTGTTGGTGATCCCACTCTTGGGGTCAAGACTCGTGCTCAGCTAGAGAACGTTGTTAGCCATCTTTGCTACACGTCCAAAGTCGAGCCCAAGAACCATAAAGAAGCACTCAAGGATGAACACTGGATATCTGCTATGCAGGATGAGTTGCTTCAGTTTAAAAAGAATGATGTCTGGGAACTTGTCCCCCTAACTAGTGAGATTAATGTGATAGGTATCCGGTGGATTTTTAAGAACAAAATGGATGAAAATGGTACCATAATCCGAAATAAGGCTAGGTTGGTCGCTCAAGGCTACACACAGATAGAGGGTGTAGACTTTGGGGAGACATTTGCTCCTGTTGCGAGGATTGAGTCCATCCGTCTTCTGCTCGCCATCGCATGTCATCTGCGCTTCAAGGTGTATCAGATGGATGTCAAGAGTGCCTTTCTGAATGGCATTCTACAGGAGGAGGTTTATGTGGAACAACCAAAAGGGTTTGAAGACCCTCAGCACCCTGAGCACATCTACTATCCGAGGAAATCCTTGTATGGTTTGAAGCAAGCACCCCGTGCTTGGTACGAGAGGCTTACTTCCTATCTCTTAGCTCGAGGCTTCAAGAGAGGGGGAGTAGATATGACGTTGTTCGTCAGGAGAGATGACGGTGCTATTTTGGTTGCCCAGGTCTATGTGGACGACATAGTCTTTGGATCCACATGCTCCCAGCATGCTCACCACTTTGAGGAGGAGATGAAAAGTGAGTTTGAAATGAGCATGGTTGGTGAGCTTACATTCTTCCTTGGTCTCCAGGTTCGTCAGCTAGAGGATGGGATGTTCATCTCCCAATCCAAGTATGCTAGAGACCTAGTGAAGAAATTTGGTTTAGACTCCGCTAATCATGCACGTACACCTATGAGTACCACTACCAAGCTTAGTAAGGACACTTCAGGCAAGGACGTAGAGCAAACCTTATATCGGAGTATGATAGGTAGTCTTCTCTACTTGACTGCCAGTCGTCCCGACATCGCCTTTAGTGTTGGAGTCTGTGCGCGATATCAGGCGTCCCCGAAAGAGTCACATTTACTTGCTCTAAAACGTATTATTAAATACGTGAGTGGGACTCTATCATACGATATTTGGTATTTCTTTGATACCGATGACCGTTTGTCCGCCTATTCGAATACCGATTGGGCTGGGGATGTAGATGGTTGTAGGAGCACTTCTGGTGGGTGTTTCTATTTTGGTTCTGCTCTTGTCTCCTGGCTGAGCAAGAAGCAAAATTCCATCTCTTTGTCCACTGCGGAGGATGAGTACATTGCCGCCGGGAGTTGTTGCACACAACTCTTGTGGATGAAGCAAATGTTGGAGGATTATGGGATTTCACAAGACACCATGATCATTTCTTGTGATAACACGAGCGCGATACACATATCTCGTAATCCCGTCCATCATTCGCGCACAAAACACATCAGGATACGTGAGCACTTTATTCGTCAGTTAGTTGAGGAGAACACTGTATCCCTGAGTTTTGTTCCCACCGACCGTCAGTTAGCCGACATTTTCACGAAACCTTTAGATGCCCTTAGATTTGAGAATCTTAGGAAGTCTTTGGGGATTTGCACAGTTGACTGAGGGGTTGGTCTATGTCTAGAATAGGATGCTTCTTCATGTTCATATCATATGCTTCCTATTGCTAGTCTGTTTTATATGTACCATTGCTTGTTGTACAACTTTTTCTTTTTGCTCTTTATTTTTTTTTTAAAAAATATACAAAAAGATTTTCCTTTAAGAAAATTTTTGAAAAGCACAAAAAGATTTTATTTTGATAAATTTTTTGAAAAAGTCCAAAAAGATTTTTCTGTTTTTACTCCTTTTGTGGATGAGCATTTAAGATAGCCAAGTCACAACTTCATTCCATATCTCCATGTGACTGTTTGATAGAGTTCTGAGAGGCTACATCATTTCATCCATGTGCTTTACATTGTATGGAGTCTTTGAGATGTAATTCGTGATATCTTCCTACATGTTTGACTCCTATATCCTTTATTGCACACATGCACGGCTATATATGATTGTTGCACTTGTCAATCTCATGTTGGCTTGAGTGTTTCCATCTCAATCCTGTCTATACAATGTATAAAATACGATAAAACTTGACAAGATTGGAATGCATGTAAAAACCGTTTTAGTGAGACTGTGTGTTTTTGAATAACGGGGAGGGGCTGCGAAAGGTCATTATCTATCCTTTGCGCAAAAGCCACCATTAAAAAGGACCTAAAAAATGGAGGAATTTTAATATCCGAGGTCCAAAGAGGTTAAAAGAGCCCGAAAAAATTTAAAGGCAATAAAAAGCAATTAATGCCAAATATGGGCCTCATAGGTTTCACCATCAATTCTCCAAAGTTTGAGAATTTAGAATGCCTCTATTCAAAATAATATCTGAGTGAGTTTGGTTGGAGAATATAAACGGGTTTGCACTTCCTTGAAAGTCCTGAAAAAGCATAAAATCATTTTGGACGTTATTGGTGTGAAAATCATTTTGAGCTTTGATTTGTTGATTTGATTGAGTCAATATCTTATATTGTCATTCTTTTACACCAAAGGAAGCATTTGAGTTCATTCGCTAGGAATATCCAATATTCATCGTGCACATATGTCATGTTTGTATGCATTGTTTTTCCTATCGAATTTGATCACACCACTTCATTTACGCTATCATCGACTTGGTTGCTTTATGTTCATTCATGGTGTGGTTTTATCCCAGTGACATCCCGCTCTTGCTTATTTGATTTATTTCTCTCATTTGTTTATTTGGGGACATCATAAAAAGGGGGATAATGAATTATCTTATTATGGGGGAGTTTTGAAAGTTTGAGTTTGTTCATAAATTAAGTTTGTTCATAAATTGGTATATATGTTTATCTCACTTCAAACTCGATATGTCACGTGGTATTTTGCTTTTTCTCATGTGTGTATGTACTACATGGATTATTATTGTATTGCACACCCTGATGAGAAAAGCATTGAGATTCCTGAAGATTTGAAGATCAAACGATGCAGTCTTATTCACTTGTACTCTTTCAGTTTTGGGTTCATGGAAGGGTAGATTTGTATAGACAATTTTTTATGATTGATAATTCGGATGTTTGTTTTTATGTATGTACCGGCATAGACATAGGGGGATATTTGTAAGGACATTTTTGTCCATTAGAATTTTATATGTCGTACGCCGTTACACCTTTGAGAAAATTCAAGAATCATACGCTCATCAACGGAATCCGAATATCAAAGGCAGAAAAGGAATCAGGGATCAGACCGGACCGATCTGACCCAAATAAAAGAACCGATCCGGTTCCTCCGGACCGATCCGCCTAAAGAGACCGGATCGATCTACCTGCTAAGGTGAGGCCAGTGTACCCCGGATCCATAGCGAACCGATGAAGCTAAAAAGCCGAACCGATCCGATGCCAACCGGATTGATCCGCCTTAAAAAAAAGGAACCGATCCGATGTCACCGGACCGATCCGCCTAAAGAGACCGGATCGATCCGACAAGGATAATTTCAAACAGATCATGTTCAGATCATGTTCCGAATTTTAGGGCTCAAGTTCTCCTATTTAATCCCACTACGGGAAGTGGTTTTTCTAAGACTTCTATACACGATTTTCAGAGTAAAGAAAGCCCTAAGTCTTCACCTATTGAGTACCAATACTCTAGGTATTTTGATTCACACAAAATCCATTCATTTGTGAATCCTTTTGGTAACCCAGGAACGCAGTTTTGCAGTTCAACCCTTGTGGAGGAGACCGTTCTTCTTCTCCATTGCAGCCCTACTGGAAAGGGATAATTCCAGCCGTGACTACAGAATTCGATACCTGAGGGTAATTCTTAGTCAACTTGTATTTTCATTGTAATCCGATTGTAAGCCGTTTTCTTACAAATTATAGTGAAAATAAATGGTTTTGCCCCTGTGGGGGATTTTTCCTCAATTATGTGTGTTTGAATAACTCTTGCATGATTTCATATTGTTTCAATGACACCTAGTTGCATGTTTAGGGTTTGTTTGGGTTAAAAGGTGTTTTAAATATAATTTGATCATTTGAACGCGAGCACACACATTCTCAGATACATCAAACTAATATGTGAGAAAATATAGAAATGGTGTGGGGGGAGTGAATATGGACTTTGAGCAGGAACTTAATTATTTTAAAATTTTGCTTAATTGCATTAAAGTCTTATTAAACCTCTAATACTATTGTATTAGAAGTATAATATAAACTAGCTTGCAGGTCACGCACACTCTAACAAAAGAAAAAAAATTGTAACCTCGAGCCAAGTGCCCCCAAATTAGTATCTCGATCCATGTGCTCCATATATGTCATTTAGGTCAAGAGATATGAGGTGCATTAAAAATGACGATCTCAAAATTTTGAATTTTTTTTAAAAAATGACGATCTTCACGGACTACAATTCTTCTACAACATTGATACATATATGAGCATATCCAAAATAATCTCACAAAATGAGTTAAGCATCACTGATACTTGAGAAAGTTAATTAATTGCCAAGTTTAAGTACTTGCAACTATATTATTATAAGTAAACTATTTGTAATTAATGAAGTATGGAGTAACAATGCACTTTATTCATGTTGTTTTGTTGAGTAGGAAGACATGAGCAAACCTTTTACAATTAAAGTTCATTGAGTAAAATATTTCCTTCATTATGTAATAGAGCATAACCAAGAATAATAATATGTCACTAATGCTAATAATTAGTTATAAATGATAGAATTAATCTTGAGAATTCATTAAAGAATTAGAATTATTAAAATACAAAAATTATTGTACATGTTATGGTCTAATATATGATCTTCTTTATTTTGGATATAATTATTCTGCCATCTTTGAACTTTTTGTTTCAAAATTTGTTTAAAATGATGAACAAATACTATGTAAGAAAGTTTCGATCAGATATCACTCCAATCAGATATCACTTTCGATCGCCATGAACACAAAGTTTCAATTCCCATTTGGACTCTGTATCTAGAGATAGAGAGAGAGTGATCTTTGGCCACTCGACCGAGCGAAGACTTGACTGAACAAAGATATTTTTTGTTGATCTAGCATTTGAAGTCATCACCCCACACAAAATGGAATATCATGTTCAACATATGTGAGAGGAGATTCACAAATTCCATATTTTTTTTACCACCAACTGGGATCTAATCGGCCTTAGTTTGTCAAAATCAACGATTAGATTGGGACACATTGATCGTTTTGAATCCATCTTTGATGTTGAACCAGCCCTATTAGTTCGAGAATCTTCTGTATTAAAACCGTAAATGAAAAGCAGACTCTATATTCCAAGAGCTCTAAGAAAATTTGACATTGATATTTACATCAAATTGAGATGTAGTTAAACAATGTAAATATTGGTGGAGAGACGTCTGGGATTTGTGGTAGTTTAGGAAGGACATATATACAACGGTCTACTAACGGATCACCCCCAAACGACGTAGTTTTAGGGTGAAATTACATGAAAACTGGGTGAAGGGAGGGTTTTCTTGTAATTTCACCCCCAAAACTACGTCGTTTGAGGGTGGTCCGTTAGTAGACCCGTTATGTGAGTTCACTCCTGAACGGCTCCGATATATATATATATATATATATATATATGGTGCGGAAGGTATTTAATGGAGGATTTGAGGGAGATGAACTGGGTGGAAGATAGGGAGATGCGTTGGGGGAGTGAATATGGGGTGAGGAATATAAGGGATGTGGACTTTTGGAAAGTGAAAGAAGGTTGGGGACAGAAGATATTAACAGTTTGATAATTAAAGATGGTGAGGAGAAAATATGACTTAAAAACTTAATTGATGTTACCACGTGGGTGGATTAGGATGAAGCCAAAATTAATTGTTAGGTTTAGACTATAGTTTTATATATATACATAGATTTTATGGTTAACTAGTTAATGAGACTTATTTATGAAAAATATTTTCAATTGGGACCTATATGTAAAAGCACCATAAATTAATCCTTAAAATGAAGCTATAAACCCTAAAATATCAATTCATAATTTAAGGGCCAATATAAATTTTTTGTAGTTTGTTAGGGATTAAAACTTAATTTGAATCATATGAGAAAAATGAATTTCACTTAATTATAACAATATGTTAGGAAGTCACAAATACCAAAGGGTTTCTAATTGATTTTATCACTACAATTAGATTTAAGTGAAATTTAACATATAAATATATAAAAGGATATGAGTAAAAAGAAACTTGTCTCGAATTATAAATAAACTTATTGATTTAAATGGGAAAGCCCTTGAAAACTTGATTTGAAATAACTTGAAAACTTTTCTTGACATCAACTTGAAACCCTCCTTGAAAACTTAGTTTGAAAACCTTGAGTCAATTGATTTGATTACTCAACGAAAATCCAATAAAAAGCTTGATTGGATCTTCAATAATCCTCTCGGTTTGATTTGGGGTAAACAAGGTTTTCTTGAGAGGGAAATAGAGATTTTAGGTTGCTTAGGAAAAATACAATATATAACGACGATTTGAGGCTTAAGGAAAAGAGGAAAAACGTATAGGGTATAAAAGAAGTCAAAATCAAAAGGGTAGCTAGCGTACCTTGAGACCCATTCGCATCTAGGCCCCTGTCACAGACCTCACCCCCGTGGTTGCAGTACTTTTAGCCTTGGTCGCAGCCCTTGTGCATCCTTGCCCCATTACGGTGGATGTAAAATCATAATAAACCCTTATTAAGATATAAACCCGAAAATACTACTTGATACCCAAGTCATGCACAATCACACACATGGTCCTATGTCTTTTTATATATGACTTAAGAGTTTAAACCATTGTTAGCTTCTTAAAATTTTCGAATTAACTCTATTTTTTTATTAAATCAAACATTTGCCTAAATTTTTTTATCAATACACTAATTGAAGTATAAATTTGCAAGTAAAATCTTAGTCTGATAAGTTTTACGTTCAAATAGAACTCATTGAATATATTTGAGTGTTTGGGTCATAATTCATTTCTATATTGTTCACACCCATTCAGTCAATTCCACATGTTTAAACGCATCGATACTATGCTAGTGCGTAAAGCTTATGTGTTTTGTGTCAAGTTTGCATTATTATTTATAAATGTGTGCCAGTATTTCATTTGGTATATTTTTCATATTTATATATATGGTATTGTTTGTGGTTTGAGTTTTTGCGGTTTTCATTTAGTCCATGTTTTCTTTATGCTTTATCTTTGGATTAATTTTTGACTTATTATATGATAATATTGATATCTCTTATTGTGTGCATTGAAATTTCATATCTCATACTGATAATTTCAAAATTGATACCATACTTCATTCCTTATTCATATTGGTATCTTTTTGCATCTAAATCGCTATTATTTGATCATTGTGTGTTTTATTTGTGTTTGAGTTTCCATGTTATGATTTACAACACATTACACCATTGCATAATTTTATTCCCTCCTCCCTATTTCAAAATTGGTATATCATGTCTTTATATTGAGGGGAGATTTAGTTTTGGGGGGATTAATTGTTTTATGCTTTCCTTATTGCCTATTCCTGAATAAAAATAGGGAGAAATGGTATTTTTCCTTTTATGATTAGGATACTTTATCTTAGGGGGAGACATCTTACCTAGGTTGAGATTATTTTAGATATTGTGTTGGAATGTGAGGCCCCCGATTTTGAAATTTTCTTTTAATTAAGAAAGTTATTTCCTTTTATATGTGTCGATGCGGAAGCGTAAAGAAGTGATGGTTCAAGAAACAAACGAATTACCAAATTTCAATTATCTTAAACAAATTAAAATTAAATCGAGTGAAATTAAATTAACGCATTAAAATCATTTTCACTTAAACCAAGTTAACTCAACCAAGTCCTAGAATTTGCCTAAGTCATATTTTGCAATTTTATCAAATTCGGCCAAACCAATTTTAACAATAAAATTAAATGACTTGAATTAATTAACTACACATTATCCAAATTAAACACGTAGAGATTAAATGAAACCAATTTTATCTTTTTACCTAAGCATGCGTTTTAGGTGATTTTGCAAAAGATAAAATAAAATAATTAATCCACTACGCCGCGATGTACGAGGAAAAATCCAAGACGGGAAACAACCTCGGACGGCCCTAGCCACAAATCCACTAAGTACGGAATTTACAAATACAAGATAGAAAGGCTTACAACACACGACTCGATCCCTCTCAAGCGCCGACTCTTCTTCTTGTAGATACCTCTTCCTAGCGGATAACCTTGGAGCTCCACCGCGGTCTCGGAATCCACCGATCGGACTTTATATGGTCACCGTCACTCGAACTAGGAGCCTTTCATTAAGTGGGTAAATCAACATAAAACAACTTCTTCTTTGTAGGATTTAAAAGTAAACCCAAACACTCTCTTCGATTCGGTGTAGAGATAAACTCGGTGCCAAACTCCAAGCAAGATGTATAGATATGAACTTGGATACATAAAACTATGGGTGAAAACTAGAGTGGTAAATGATTTTCTCTTTGAAAATTAACACTCAAAACTTGATCTTTTTCTCTTTATGTTTTTGCTCTCTAAACACTCTCTAGGAGTTAGTAAAATATGAAAAAGATTAATTCACAAAAGTGATTCCCGCACATATTAAAGTCTGAAAATAGTTAGTTAAGAATCAATTGGGGAAGTGGGTGAAAACAGCTCAAAACTGCCAGAAAACTGTTCCCGCTGGAAACTCATTCGAACGACATTTCGTTCGAATGACATCTCGTTCGAACGAGGCTTCTAATGAAGTTCCAGTATGAACTCGTTAGAAGATCATTAGAAATCTCGTTAGAACGACAATCTCGTTCGAACGACATTTCGAATGAAGTTCCAGTATGCCATAATGGGAAGTCATTGGCAAGTTCGTTCGAACGACATTTTCGATCGAACGACAAACTCTATCGAACGAAAAAACAGAAAGTAGGAAAATTCAATTTTAGCCCAGAAAACTTTATAAACTTATTTAAAGTTTTAATTAGAAATCTTTCTGAAAATAAAAACGCAGTTTTAGATAAACCTAACACCCAATAAACAAGTTCCAAGCTCCTATATATATATATATAGTTGCATTCATACCTTGGGAGCATGGAACTATGGTTTGATGACGTATAAACGAGGCACGAAACCGGCATGATGATGAAGCTTTATACTCTTTGCCGCTACGTCTTCAACAAACTTTTCATAGGCTTGAGAATATTACAATTAAATACAATCCTATGAATAAATGTTTTTGTCCGGAATTGAGCCAAAATTATATATGGACTCAATTGGAAATTTGTGCCCTTACAAATCTCCCCCTTTGGCTATTCCGAGACAAAAACCAAACAAAAATCCTAAAGGGCTGTCAAGCTCACTAGACTCAAAAACACTATCCCACCCAAAATAAAAATACAATGCTTGACTCAAACAACCCAAGGATCAATATCTTTGCCGATGTTGAATGTTGCCATTTTGAAGTATTCCTGCACACTTAAGCAAACTATCAAACGCATATGGAATACCAAAATATTAAATGCAATTAAATAATTAATCCCCCTAAATTAATTCTCCCCTTTATCAAACAAATGACATACTTAGAAAGACGTCTCCCCCTAAGATAAATCTCCCCCAAACTAAGATACGATAATAATAGGATTAGATATTAGATACCATTTCTCCCCCTATCATTCTCCCCCTTTTTGTTCAGGAATAGACAAAGGCTAAAGAATCAAAAAAGTAACTTATCTCCCCCAAATAAAGCATATACACCCTCTAAACTAAGCAAGGGATAAAAGAATGGGATAACAAGCTAAAACGGGTAATTGTGCATATAGTGATGAGAACGTTAAAGTATATGGGCAACAAAAATTCAACTAATCCAAACAATAACATCGGATACCAACTAGGATGCAATAAAATGTTACCAATATGATATATAAATTATTAAGCATGTGATATCAACAAAGAATGCAATAAGATGGATACCAAGTATGAATTAAAGCATATATGGACTAGAAAGCAAGGCAAAGACTAAACAAAAATATCAATTATATGTATACATAATATATACCAAAGAGACTCAAGTACACACACACACACAAACACACACACACACACACACACACACATATATATATATATATATATATATATATATATATATATATAAACACAAATGACACACACAAAATATAGTAGGAGTCTTTCACACTCGTATGGCAAAAATGTGTCATATGGAAACGGAAGTGTTAGGGTGTGAACTAATAACGATTAAATTTAGACCCAATCACTTAAAAACATGTTCACGGAGTTCTCATTTGATTGCAAACTTCATCACATTTGAATATTACTGTGACACCCCGACTAATTAAATACCGGGTAGCTACTCCTTTATTAAATTAATACAAAATGCCAAGTTGGTCCAGTTAATAGCATCACTGTCGAAAACATTTTAATGATTACTAACCACCTAGTATTTAAAAAGTGAGTTGCCAAATTTTAAGTTAACTCTGATCAACATGCAAATAAAAGGATAATGATAGAATAACAACATTCACCATAATGAAACAATAGAATAGCCAACAACATAATAATAAGTCCGGAGAAAAAACTCCTCACAACAATCCCACAACTGAACTAAATAAAACAAAGTGTTCTGAATTAATTACATGCCAAATAGTCTGAAAAACTGAAATAGGAAATGTTTCTAATAGAAATGGGCAACATGCCCTACAACTGATGAATCCTGAATATGGAGTCAAGATGAAAGAAGCGTCTACTAGCAAGGTCCTGTAACTTCCACAAACAGCTACAGCTCGTCACCTGAATGACAATCCTAAGCATGGTGTCCTTGTGGCTGGGAACCTAAAATGGTTTTTACAAAAATAGATTTGAAAGCAAACGGGTCAGAGCCCGAAAGTGGGGATTATTTTAAAAACAGCAAGTGTTTTAATAACATTAAATCAATGAATGAAAAATACATGTTAGGACGTACACTCACATGAAGTACTCACCTCTCGACTAATTTGTGCACTCCTAACGTACCGTACCCAACTAAGTGACATACATATCTAACCAAACCGTAATAAGTTCTACCCCTTACTACTAAATTCCCATTATACCTTCTAACGTTATCGATTAAATAGAGGGCTTTACTTAAACTCATATTCCCAATTAGTAGAAATACATTTCACCATCGATTAACCCGTTATGATTTCTCAAAACATTAACATAATTATATTCACAATACCAACATGAAAGTTCCCATTATTTAAGTGTATATTATTCACATCATAAATATACAATACAAGCACCCCGAGACTAAGCTGCGGTGCACACATACTCTGCTATCCATCCCGGTACATCACATACATAAGGATCACGCATTCCGAATCTCTCAGGAATCGTTCTCAGATAACAACAATCACAAACAATGGAGGCGAACACAGTCACATCACATGGGTCACGCACATACCTACGCTCCCACGATCAGCAGACTTATTAACATCCCAATAAGTCCTTCTCTGACCTATGTTCTCGAGGTACCAATCTAAATCCGGGCAACACAAGGATTAGAGGGCCCTAAGCGAACGTAAACCTCCCATGATAGCAAGTATGGTAGGTATGTCATACACATAAAATCATATACATATACTAAGTATGCACACATCTTAGTAATCACCATAATTTATTTGTGGTACACTTCTCGTTCTCGTACCGACATATAATGTTACACAATTACATATTTTCGGTTAATATAATTATTTAAGCCGCCAATAATTCTCGCATCGTAATAGTCACTCACGTCCCATTCCTCAATTTCCATTCAATTCGAGTCACACTTTTATGTTTTACACCTCAATATATCCCAAATGTCCCAACTATATTAATTTATCATCAAGGGAATGGTATCTCTCCAATTAAACAAGGTTACGGGACACACGAAATCAAAACAGGCCAAAAAGCCTAAACTGTCAGCTCGTTAGAAGTCTCGTTCGAATGAGGCTGTTCGAACGAGAGTTCGTTCGAACGAAGTGGGCCTTCTAACGAGATCTCGTTCGAACGAAAGTCATCGAACGAACATCCCTCTCGTTAGAAGTTAAACTGTCAACTCGTTAGAAGCTCGTTCGAATGATCTCGTTCGAACGACCTGGGCAGGTCTTCTAACGAGAGGCCAGTTTCGAGCCCAGATTTTTCCAAATTCGTTTTTCCAACTTTTCTTCACTTCTAACCTCATCTAAACATCAATCCAACAATTGTCCATGGGTTCTGATCATTCCTAAACATACTTAGGTCATATATTAACGTTTATATAGGGCCAATTCTTCCTAAACATCATTGAATCATCAAATCCCTTCATTTATCCCCAAATCACATGAACATGAACCCTAAGATTTTAAAGTCACCAATGGGCATAATTAAATCCATTTTGTTATGAACAAGGTGTATTTCCATCAGAATAATCCTCCTAACACAATTCTATATGCAATCCTTTCATCAAAATATAAAGTTCTAAATACAATTAATGGGTTTTTATCAAACTCCCAAGAACAATACAAATTTTGTCAATTTCCTACGCATGGAAGAAACATTCTTTGTAATAAACGAAATTAAACCACTTGCCTTATGTGTATCTATGATTTTTGATGGAGAATTGATGAGTTTCTTTCTCTCTCTCTGCAGAATTCTCCTCTCTCTACAAGCTCTTCTTCTCCAAGGTGACAATGGTGGCTAGGGTTTTTCCTTAGGAAACTCTTGGAACTAATTCAAATAACCCCCCGTAGCCCATAGGGTCATAATGTGTAGTTAGTGGGTTTAGTGGGTAATTACCAAGTCAGATTTTAACTCCTAATTTTCGTTGGTTTTAAATCCCAAAAATTCAAAATTACCAAACTACCCTTTTACATTGCCGGTATGGCCTAAAAATGCCCCGGGACCCAAACTAAACCCCGGCTAGTGTTTTCTGACTATTTCGACCCTTTCGGACACGTTGGCGCACTCAAAACGACCATACGATTAATAGAAATAAAAATCACTTTTTAATTAAAATAATTATATTCTTGACGCGACTGTCACACGCGTCTCAACAAAGTTTTCCAAATTGCCGTATATCAATCTCACGACAAATTTCATAATTTCCATATTCATATATAGCCATATATACTCATTAAAATCAAATACTAACTCGCATCTCGTTAGTATTTTTATCCAGATTAATTTTCAATTAATACACATTTAATTCAATTAATCCCATAAATAAATATCACAAAAATACGGGGTATTACATACTTCCCCCCTAATAACAGAATTTCGTCCCGAAATTCGGAACTAGAAGGTACCTGATAAGAACAACTCTAGATAACGTTCGCGCATATCATCCTCGCGCTCCCATGTGGACTCCTCGACATTATGATGTCGCCACTGAACACGCACTAACGGGACTATCTTTGACCGCAGTTTCCGCTCACTTCGGTCCAAAATAGCAATCGGCCCCTCCTCGTAGGAGCTATCGGGCTGGAGATCGATGTCCTCCAAAGCGATGTGAGAATGAGCCAAATCGTCTCTAAGATATTTCCTTAGCGAGGAAATATGAAACACATCGTGAATCCGATGCAAATGCTCCGGTAATCCAAGCCTATACGCAACCGGTCCAATCCGCTCAATAATAGGAAATGGTCCCACATATCTCGGTGCCAACTTCCCTTTCTTCCCGAAACGCATAATCCCCTTCATAGGAGATACTCTGAGCAAAACCTGTTCCCCCACTTGTAACTCTCTGAAGAACCTCTTCGCATCAGCATAGCTCTTCTGCCGATCCTGAGCTACCCGAATGCGACTCTGAATCAATTCTACCCTCGCCGAAGTATCCTGAATCACTTCCGACCCAAGTAGTTTGTTGTCCCCCACCTCCAACCAACATGCTGGTGAACGACAAGGTCTACCGTACAATGCCTCAAATGGAGCCATGCCAATGGTCAACTGGTAGGAGTTGTTGTAAGCAAACTGCACCAGTGGAAGATACTGCTCCCATCCACCCCCGAAATCAATGATGCACATACGTAGCATGTCCTCAAGCATCTGGTTTGTACGCTCGGTTTTCCCATCGGTCTGCAGGTGATACGCCGTACTCAATCGCAATTCCGTGCCCATGGCCTCCTGAAAACTCTCCCAAAATTGTGAAACAAATATCTTGTCTCGGTCAGACACGATATTTAGGGGCACACCGTGAAGTCTCACTATCTTTGCAATAAAGAGCTGGGCATACTGTCCCGTAGTGTAGTCTGTCCTTACGGGTAGAAAATGAGCGACTTTGGACAACCTGTCCACAATTACACAAATAGAGTCATGACCTCTCTGTGACGTAGGCAACCCCGTGATAAAATCCATGGATATGCTCTCCCACATCCACATCGGGACCTCCAATGGCTGTAGAAGTCCTGTCGGTCTCTGATGATCCACTTTTACTAGCTGACAAGTGGCGCATTTAGAAACAAACACGGCAATATCTCTCTTCATCCCGCTCCACCAATACTGTCGTCTCATGTCTTGGTACATTTTGTCCCCATCGGGATGTACCGTGAATCGTGAGCCGTGCGACTCTGCCATCACCTCGTGCCGCAATTCCTCCCCTTCCGAAACTACCAATCTCCCATTGAAGCGTAATCCCCCGTCTGAGCTAACGGTATAAGACTCGGCTCCCTCTGCTAATAACCGAACTATTTGCTCCTGACAGAACGAGTCATATGCTTGTTCCTTTACCACTCTCGTGACAATCTGTGGTGTAACAGTCATCACCGACATGAATGATCAGGCAACTATATCCTGTTGTCCCAACTCCTTCCACTTTGCCTTCCACACCCCTGCCACTTCATCTACTGGCCTACGGCTCAACGTGTCTGCTACCACATTAGCCTTCTCCGGGTGGTATTGGATATCAAACTGATAATCCTTCACGAACTCAAGCCACCTCCGCTGCCGCATATTCAACTCCTTCTGCGTGAATAGGTACTGTAGGGACTTGTGGTTCGTGAACAATCGAAACTTCTCCCCAAAAAGGTAATGTCTCCAAATCCGAAGGGCAAATACCACTGTTTCTAACTCCAAGTCATGAGTGGGGTAATTCTTCTCGTGAGGCTTTAGCTTACGGGAAGCATAAGTTATGGCCTGGCTCTCCTGCTGTAATACACCTCTAAGTCCTTGCAAGGACGCATCGGTGTAGACTAGATACTCAACTCCCGGTCTCGGCAATGCTAACACAGGTGCTGAGGTCAACTTATCCTTCAACTCATCGAATGCCAATTGATAGGCATCACTCCAGATGAACGGCACACCCTTACGAGTCAGATGTGTCAAAGGACTCGCTATCTTCGAAAATCCCTGAATGAACCTCCTGTAGTATCCTGCTAGGCCCAAGAAACTACGGATCTCAGTCGGTGTGGTGGGTTGTCCCCACTCCCTCACCGCGGATACCTTCCCCGGATTAACAAATATCCCCCAGTCGGAAATAATGTGTCCCAAAAACTGAACCTCCTTCAGCCAAAACCCGCACTTCTCATACTTTGCATACAGCTCGTTCTGACGTAGCGTCTGCAAAACCTGCCTCAAATGCTCTGCGTGCTCCTCCTCTGTCTGGGAGTAAACCAGAATATCATCAATGAAGACAATGACGAACTGATCAAGGAACTCTTTGAACACCCTATTCATCAAGTCCATAAACACTACTGGAGCATTGGTCAAGCCAAAAGGCATAACCCGAAACTCGTAAGAACCATATCTCGTTAAGAACGCAGTCTTCGAGACGTCCTCCTCCCTGATATGCAACTGATGGTATCCCGATCGCAAATCAATCTTTGAGAAGAAAGAAGCTCCCCTCAACTGGTCGAATAAGTCATCGATTCGGGGCAACGAATATTTATTCCGTATCGTGACCTTATTCAACTCTCGGTAAACCACACACAACCTCAACGATCCATCCCTCTTCTTTACGAACAACACAGGGGAACCCCACGACGAAGTACTCCTCCGTATAAACCCCTGACCCAACAACTGCTCAATCTGATCCCGTAGCTCTAGCATCTCTGCCGGAGCCATACGGTACGATGCGCGTGCTATAGGTCTCGTATCTGGTATTAAGTCTATGACAAAGTCTATCTCTCGACTGGGGGGTAGGCCTGGTATCTCCTGAAACACATCGGAATACTCCATGACCACTGGGATCAAATCTAGAGGAATCACAACCTCCTTAGAGGTATCCCCCTATATGTAATACAAATGAGCGGTCGAGCCTCCCTCTAGGAGATGCATCGCCACTACAAACATCTCTTGCCCCAGAATGGCAAAAACAATGCTCCCACCGAAGCAATCAATCATGGCTCTATAAGCTGCGAGCCAATCCATACCGATAATCACATCGTGCTCATGCATATCTAATACCAACATGTCCGCAGGTAATACCAAACTACCAATCTCTACCCCCACTCCCCGGCATATAAAGAAAATAAGTGACCCACTCCCCAATGGTGAGTCTACACACGTCACTGTGCTCTCTGCTGTGGCTAACAACCCTAAGGCTTTCGCAAAATATGTAGCTATAAAACAATGCGTTGCCCCCGTATCAAACAAAACCCGACCCATAGTGCCATGGATAGGAAACATACCCTCAATAGCGGGTGGTGCCTGTGGAGCTGCTGCCTGCTGAAGCTGGTATACTCTCCCATACTGTAGCTGCCCCTGCTGAACTGGGACAGTTGGAATTGGTGGCAATGCTGCCATCTGTGGTGGCACCGGGAGGGCGGCAGGAAACACGGGTCTCTACGGCTCCTGTCGAGCACCCTGCTACTGCTGCAGGGCCCTACCCCTATCAGGATAGTCCTGGAGTTTATGGCCAGTCTTGCCACAAACGTAACACTTCCCCGGGAAGTTTCCCCCTCTTTGTCCCTGCTGCCCCCGGCCCTGGTGGTCGTTACCGTTCCTCCCCTGGCCTTGCTGGCCCTGCTGAAACTGCTGCTGACCATTCTGACCTTGCTGGTTCTGATGGCCGTTCGGACCCTGATGGCCCTGCCGGAAACCTCCATGTCCGTGCCTGAAATTTCCCGACCTGAACCTCTTGTGATCCCCCTGCTGGGGACCCTGGTCACCCTGTCTCTGCCTTTGAACAGATTGTGCCCCGCTGGCACCATGTCCTCCAGTCCTGCCCTGATGGCTGGACTCTCCCGATCTCTTGCCCTCAGCCATGTGAAAGCGGTGATCCTGGCAGTGTAACAGTGCAGCGTTAACCACATCAGAGTAAGTGGCCAACGATAGATTCCCCAACAAATGCTGACGGATCCTCCAAGCCAACCCGTCTGTAAATTTCTATATCTTCTTCTCTTCTGTCGGTATCTCATCAGGAACGATATTCAACAGATTGGTGAATTCGTCCTCATACTCGGCCACAGTCTTACCTTCCTGTCTGAGATTTATCAACTTCCTCCTCATTTCCGTGTGAACAGCTGACGAAAAATACTTGCGGTCAAACCGCACCCAAAACTCCTGTATAGTGAGAGTATCTCTCTCCTCCACGGTGGTAATAGACTCCCACCACTGCAGTGCAAACCCCACTAGCTTAAAGGTAGCTAGTATCTGCTTCTGGACATCGGTGCACTCATACATCCTCAGGTGACGCTGAATGTCCTTCCTCCACTGACTCGAAACCACTACATCGGAGCTACCTACGAACTCCAGTGGGTGAGCTTTCTGAAAAGCATCACGTACACGTTCCCAAGCAGATGGGAATGCATGTGCCTGAACTGGCGCGGCTACTGGCGCCTGAGGTGGTGCCTGCTGAACTATGGCTAGTGCGGCATTTACCGCCTGGGCCACAATGGCTGCAACCTCGGCGGCGTTCATCATGCCCTGAACTGGTGCGGGCTGTGGTTCTGGCGTAGCATCCTTGGGAACCCGTTGTGCACGTCGTGGAGGCATTTGAAATAAGAATAAAGTTTATAAGTTCGCAGTTATAAACTCAAAATAGCTGAAGAACGTAGCATACACAAAATAATACAACAGTCCTAAAATATAGGGCTCTACATCAAAGAAAGCTCAGCGGAAACATAATAAGCCGTACAGATCCTAAAGGACACTAGAACCTTATGCTCTGATACCACCTGTGACACCCCGACTAATTAAATACCGGGTAGCTACTCCTTTATTAAATTAATACAAAATGCCAAGTTGGTCCAGTTAATAGCATCACTGTCGAAAACATTTTAATAATTACTAACCACCAAGTATTTAAAAAGTGAGTTGCCAAATTTTAAGTTAACTCTGATCAACATGAAAATAAAAGGATAATGATAGAATAACAACATTCACCATAACGAAACAATAGAATAGCCAACAACATAATAATAAGTCCGGAGGAAAAACTCCTCACAACAATCCCACAACTGAACTAAATAAAATAAAGTATTCTGAATTAATTACATGCCAAATAGTCTGAAAAACTGAAATAGGAAATGTTTCTAATAGAAATGGGCAACATGCCCTACAATTGATGAATCCTGAATATGGAGTCAAGATGAAATAAGCGTCTACTAGCAAGGTCCTGTAACTTCCACAAACAGCTACAGCTCGTCACCTGAATGACAATCCTAAGCATGGTGTCCTTGTGGCTGGGAACCTAAAATGGCTTTTACAAAAATAGATTTGAAAGCAAACGGGTCAGAGCCCGAAAGTGGGGATTATTTTAAAAACAGCAAGTGTTTTAATAACATTAAATCAATGAATGCAAAATACATGTTAGGATGTACACTCACATGAAGTACTCACCTCTCGACTAATTTGTGCACTCCTAACGTACCGTACCCAACTAAGTGACATACATATCTAACCAAACCGTAAAAAGTTCTACCCCTTACTACTAAATTCCCATTATACCTTTTAACGTTATCGATTAAATAGAGGGCTTTACTTAAACTCAGATTCCCAATTAGTAGCAATACATTTCACCATCGATTAACCTGTTATGATTTCTCAAAACATTAACATAATTATATTCACAATACCAACATGAAAGTTCCCATTATTTAAGTGTATATTATTCACATCATAAATATACAATACAAGCACCCCGAGACTAAGCTGCGGTGCACACATACTCTGCTATCCATCCCGGTACATCACGTACATAAGGATCACGCATTCTGAATCTCTCAGGAATCGTTCTCAGATAACAACAATCACAAACAATGGAGGCGAACACAGTCACATCACATGGGTCACGCACATACCTACGCTCCCACGATCAGCAGACTTATTAACATCCCAATAAGTCCTTCTCTAACCTATGTTCTCGAGGTACCAATCTAAATCCAGGAAACACAAGGATTAGAGGGCCCTAAGCGAACGTAAACCTCCCGTGATAGCAAGTATGGTAGGTATGTCATACACATAAAATCATATACATATACTAAGTATGCACACATCTTAGTAATCACCATAATTTATTTGTGGTACACTTCTCGTTCTCGTACCGACATATAATGTTACACAATTACATATTCCCGGTTAATATAATTATTTAAGCCGCCAATAATTCTCGCATCGTAATAGTCACTCACGTCCCATTCCTCAATTTCCATTCAATTCGAGTCACACTTTTATGTTTTACACCTCAATATATCCCAAATGTCCCAACTATATTAATTTATCATCAAGGGAATGGTATCTCTCCAATTAAACAAGGTTACGGGACATGCGAAATCAAAACAGGCCAAAAAGCCTAAACTATCAGCTCGTTAGAAGTCTCGTTCGAACGAGGATGTTCGAACGAGAGTTCGTTCGAACGAAGTGGGCCTTCTAACGAGATCTCGTTTGAACGAAAGTCATCGAATGAACATCCCTCTCGTTATAAGTCAAACTGTCAACTCGTTAGAAGCTCGTTCGAACGTGCTCGTTCGAACGAGCTCGTTCGAACGACCTGGGCAGGTCTTCTAACGAGAGGCCAGTTTCGAGCCCAGATTTTTCCAAATTCGTTTTTCCAACTTTTCTTCACTTCTAACCTCATCTAAACATCAATCCAACAATTTTCCATGGGTTCTAATCATTCCTAAACATACTTAGGTCATATATTAACGTTTATATAGCGCCAATTCTTCCTAAACATCATTGAATCATCAAATCCCTTCATTTATCCCCAAATCACATGAACATGAACCCGAAAATTTTAAAGTCACCAATGGGCATAATTAAATCCGTTTTGTTATGAACAAGGTGTATTTCCATCAGAATAATCCTCCTAATACAATTCTACATGCAATCCTTTCATCAAAATATAAAGTTCTAAATCCAATTAATGGGTTTTTATCAAACTCCCAAGAACAATACAAATTTTGTCAATTTCCTACACATGGAAGAAACATTCTTTGTAATAAATGAAATTAAACCACTTGCCTTATGTGTATCTCTGATTTTTGATGGATAATTGATGAGTTTCTCTCTCTCTCTCTGCAGAATTCTCCTCTCTCTACAAGCTCTTCTTCTCCAAGGTGACAATGGTGGCTAGGGTTTTTCCTTAGGAAACTCTTGGAACTAATTTTAATAACCCCCCGTAGCCCATAGGGTCATAAGGTGTAGTTAGTGGGTTTAGTGGGTAATTACCAAGTCAGATTTTAACTCATAATTTTCGTTGGTTTTAAATCCCAAAAATTCAAAATTACCAAACTACCCTTTTACGTTGCCGGTATGGCCTAAAAATGCCCCGGGACCCAAACTAAACTACCGGCTAGTATTTTCTAACTATTTCGATCCTTTCGGACACGTTGGCGCACTCAAAATGACCATACGGTTAATAGAAATAAAAATCACTTTTTAATTAAAATAATTATATTCTTGACGCGACTGTCACGCGCGTCTCAACAAAGTTTTCCAAATTGCCGTATATCAATCTCACGAAAATTTTTATAATTTCCATATTCATATATAGCCATATATACTCATTAAAATCAAATACCAACTCGCATCTCGCTAGTATTTTTATCCGGATTAATTTTCAATTAATACACATTTAATTCAATTAATCCCATAAATAAGTATCACAAAAATACGAGGTATTACAATTACCTCATGTGACAATATAGATTGAAATCAATGAACAAACATACACAATACATACAAGCCTAGCATATTGATGATTCTACAAACCAATAGAGTCATTACATGAAATACGCAACTTAGGATAAACGGATATTGTGCAAACTGTTGATATACCATCCAATCTCCCTCTGGAAACATAGGCCTTGGCAAATTATCTTTATTTTTAATGCCATATTTATTGTTTTTAGGCTTTTGAACCACGTATTTCTTTTAGGTCCAAACAAACGGTGGCTTACTATTCGCAAAGGATGATAAATCCTTTCGGAGCCCTTCCCCGTGCACATTTATATTTATCATTTTTTTTATTTTGCACAAAAATCTCACGTGCAATGGATTTTGACATGCACTAGTCCTCCTAGGTTACAAACATGTAGATGACAAGATTGGTAAGAGAACACCTCACAAAGCTCAAATATACATATGAAGTTAAAATTTCAAAAGAACTCGTGCATGTGTGAATAGAGGCATATAAAAATAGAATCCATTTAATCAACACAAAATCCAACTACTCCATGTCAGCATGGTAAAGAACATAATAAGGATTAACAATCTAAACCAAAAGTTCTAGCCACATGAGAGCGTAAAAGATGGGATTCAAACACAAGTGTATGCCACATAAAGTGTGTCAAACTAAAATACACACAAAATAAAATCTTTTTGAGTTTTTGAAACTTTTAACCAAAAAAATATATATACTCAAAAGACAAACAAAAATCATTTGAATTTTTCATTAAGCTTAAATTACCAAGAGATAAAATCCAAATGATAAACAAAAATCTTTTTGTATTTTTTCATTTAATGCAAACAAAATGAAGGGAATATAATACAAAAGATAAAAAAAAAATCATAATTCTAGCATGTGATAAGCATGGAGCATAGACTAGAAAATGCTTAACCAAGCATACATTTAGCATGTGAATATAGCATGAAGTACAAAAGCTAAAGTATGCAAACACTAACACATTCAACCTTTAGATTTAGTAAGGGAGGAAGCATGTGATAGTAAATGAGAATCAAAAACCCTATTTTGCAAGGCAACCAAGTCGGATTTCCTAACCCAAATTAATGAAGAAAGACTGTCTTGGGGTGTAGGAGTTCTAAATACATTGATTGCATTACGTTGGGATTTTCTAGGAATTCGTTTAAGATCAAAACAAAATTTATTAAGATGACCTTTTCGACCACAATGTGTACAAGTAAAAATATGTAGAAAAGATTTACCTAAGGAGTGATCTCTAAATGCTTTCCTAGTAGATTCTCCTAAAATGTTGGTCTTGGCTTTATGAGTAGATTCATTACAAGTATTGAAGCCTAAACTACACATGTAATTTTTAATTTGGATCGTTCCTAAGATTTTCTCTAATTTTTTCGAACGACATTCCAAATCAAATTTGACATTAATAGAGTCTTTTAATTTATTTTGCAATTCTAAAATGTTAGACTCTAATAAAACATTTCGCTCTTCAAAATCAAGAACCTCCTTTTTCAAGGATTCCATTAAACCCCTAAGGCTATCTCTCTCGCCTTCTATATATTCAAGATTTTCTAGAAGAGCTTTCTCTCGTGTCCTAAGGTCTTCAACCAACATACTATTATCAACGACCTTGACACGTTCTTTCAAACTAGCTTCTAACTTCAAATTAGCTCTTTTCAATTTAATAGATTCTTTATAAAGTTCTTGAAAAGCATTTTGAAGTTCATTCACATTAACCTCTTCTTCATTTTCACTCTCTCTTTCTTCTCCACTCTCGCTATCATAAAAAATAAGAGAATCATAAACTATGACCTTGGAAGTGTCATGTGTTAAAGTTTCATCAATCGATGAGTTCTCACTATCACTCACATGACTAGCCATAAAAGCCACAAAATTAGGCTTAGTGGGGGAATCGGGTCCCTCTTCCTTATCACTATCACTAAGGGTCGCATTATATGCAATGGGTCATTTACCATCTTTCCTTAGTTTAGTGGGACACTCAGAAGCTCTATGGCCATAACCCTCACAACCAAAACACCTATTAGACTCGTCCCTATTTAAATTTTCATTAATAGGTTTAGGGATCTTCTCGGCTTTGTCATGTTTAGAAGTTTCAAATTTCTTAAAATCATTTTTAAATTTATCTTTGTTAAATTTAAGAAAATTTCTAAATTTACGAGCAAACAAAGCCTTATCTTCCGAGTCACTATCACTCTCGCTCTCTACTACTTGTTTGAACTCTTTTCGGGCTTTTAAAGCAACGCCCTTTTCAATTTTCTTTTCAGTTTTAGAGGGAAACATATCTAGTTCATATGTTTGTAAATCACCTACAAGCTCTTCTAATTTTGCAGAAGTTAAAGTTGGTAAAGAATTTAAAACGGTCACTTTTGGAATAAATCTATCGGGTAGGGACCTTAAAATTTTCTTTACAACTTGGTTGTCGGGTATTTTCTCTCCCAAATTAAAAGATGAATTGACAATATCAAAAATTTTAGCATAAAATTCATCAAAAGTTTCATTATCATTCATTTTGATAGTTTCAAATTGAGTGGTGAGGTTTTGGAGTTTTGAAGCTTTAACGACACTAGTTCCTTCATGAGTTAGTTGTAAAATATTCCAAACTTCTTTAACGATTTCACACGTCATAATACGTCGGAATTCATCCGGTGTGACAGCGCTAAACAAGGCATTCAAACCACGGGAATTAAAATTAGAAAGTTTAAACTCGTTTTCAATCCATATATCGATCGGTTTGGGAACACGTTCATTTTTAACAAAGTGAGTTGGTGGGGACCACCTGTTAACAACAGACATCCAAACTCTCTCGTCGATAGATTTTAGTGCCTATTTCATTCGTGCTTTCTAATACGCATAGTTAGAACCATCGAAAATAGGAAATTTAGAAAATGGGGAAAATTCCATTTTAGCCAAAAATAATTTAGAGGATCTTTAACGAAATAATTTATCGCTTTGGCTCTGATACCAATTGTTGGAATGTGAGGCCCCCGATTTTGAAATTTTCTTTTAATTAAGAAAGTTATTTCCTTTTATATGTGTCGATGCGGAAGCGTAAAGAAGTGATGGTTCAAGAAACAAACCAATTACCAAATTTCAATTATCTTAAACAAATTAAAATTAAATCGAGTGAAATTAAATTAACGCATTAAAATAATTTTCACTTAAACCAAGTTAACTCAACCAAGTCCTAGAATTTGCCTAAGTCATATTTTGCAATTTTATCAAATTAGGCCAAACCAATTTTAACAATAAAATTAAATGACTTGAATTAATTAACTACACATTATCCAAATTAAACACGTAGAGATTAAATGAAACCAATTTTATCTTTTTACCTAAGCATGCGTTCTAGGTGATTTTACAAAAGATAAAATAAAAAAATTAATCCACTACGCCGCGATGTACGAGGAAAAACCCAAGACGGGAAACAACCTCGGACGGACCTAGCCACAAATCCACTAAGTACGGAATTTATAAATACAAGACAGAAAGGCTTACAACACACGACTCGATCCCTCTCAAGACCCGACGCTTATTCTTGTAGATGCCTCTTCCTAGCAGATAACCTTGGAGCTCCAACGCGGTCTCAGAATCCACCGATCGGATTTTATATGGTCACCGTCACCTGAACTAGGAGCCTTTCTCCAAGTGGGTAAATCAACATAAAACAACTTCTACTTTGTGGGATTTAGAAGCAAACCCAAACACTCTCTTCAATTCGGTGTAGAGATAAACTCGGTGTCAAACTCCAAGCAAGATGTATAGATATGAATTTGGATACATAAAACAATGGGTGAACACTAAAGTGGTAAATGATTTTCTCTTTAAAAATTAACGCTCAAAACTTGATCTTTTTCTCTTTGTGTTTTTGCTCTCTAAACACTCTCTAAGAGTTAGTAAGATATGAAAAAGATTAATTCACAAAAGTGATTCCCGCACATATTAAAGTCTGAAAATAGTTGGTTAAGAATCAATTGGGGAAGTGGGTGAAAACTGCTCAAAACTGCCAGAAAACTGTTCCCGCTGGAAACTCGTTCGAACGATACTTCGTTCAAACGAGGCTTCTAACGAAGTTCCAGTATGAACTCGTTAGAAGATCGTTAGAAATCTCGTTAGAACGACAATCTCATTCGAACGACATTTCGAATGAAGTTCCAGTATGCCATAATGGGAAGTCGTTGGCAAGTTCGTTTGAACGACATTTTCGTTCGAACGAAAACTCTATCGAACGAAAAACCAGAAAGTAGCAAAAATCAATTTTAGCCCAGAAAACTTTATAAACTTATTTAAAGTTTTAATTAGAAATCTTTCTGAAAATAAAAACGCAGTTTTAGATAAACCTAACACCCAATAAACAAGTTCCAAGCTCCTATATATATATATAGTTGCATTCATACCTTGGGAGCATGGAACTATGGTTTGATGACGTATAAACGAGGCACGAAACCGGCATGATGATGAAGCTTTATACTCTTTGTCGCTACATCTTCAACAAACTTTTCATAGGCTTGAGAATATTACAATTAAATACAATCCTATGAATAAATGTTTTTGTCCGGAATTGAGCCAAAACTATATATAGACTCAATTGGAAATTTGTGTCCTTACACATTGTCAGAAATTTATTCTTATGCGTATTTTATACTTGTTATATTCTTTTTGCATTTGAAGGTGCGTTAAATGTTCAAGTTTATAGCACGTGATAAAATTTTCAAGCGTGCACAGCTACTGAGCGTATGTGACTACCAAGCATTTGTTGTTGTTTTTTGCTTTTGAAATTAGAGATTAACACTTAATATAGAGCTTGACGGCCCGTAGAGATTTTATTTTATTTTTGTCCCGAAATAGCTAAAGGGGGAGATTTATAAGGGAAAATTTTCAATCGAGTCAATTTGTTTGTAACCGACTTATTTCGAGCAAAAACATTGAAGTCATAGGTTAGGCTTTGTGTTTTCAATTTCGTAATCTTATGACATGTTTAATTAAGATGTAGAGGCCAAGCTTCATAGTTGGATACACATCATGCCGAGTTTTTCATTCAAAGTTTGTCTTCACATTTATTGAGGATAGCATAAGGTATGAATGCATTTTGAATATGGTCCTTAGATTTTTTTTAGCGTGTTTGTTTTTTAATAAAAAAAATTGGAACTGTTTTCAAAATCATTTTTAAAGAAATTGGTTCTGAGTTCGTTAGAACCTAATCATTACCTCGTTAGAACGAAATGATTATGTCATTCAAATAAAGTTATGAATTTGTTAGAAAGACCTTAAAATCTCGTTGGAACGTGCACATCAAATGATGACTCTCCGTTTAATAGTTAACAACTCATTGGAATCTTGGCAGAAGTTTGTTAGGACAAACAAGTGTTCTCGTTATAACGAAAAACTCCTTCTCATTAAAACGAACATGCAATCTCGTTCTAATGAGTTCGCCACCTTTAAATTCGTGTTTTCACTATTTAAGGAATGTTAGACTCGGTTTTTTGAAAAAAAATTGCATAAATCACTTCCCTACCTATTTACAATAGTTATAAAACCCTTATTTCACCATTTGAGTTTAAATATCCAAGTTTTCACATTCATATGATTTGAGATCTTTAGTTTGGGCACAAATTTTATTTCTCTTCATCTTGAGAGAACTTGTTTTCGTGCAGTGAACTATTTGCGTGTTGTTTGTTGTGATGTGGTGAAGAAGCGATGGATTTCATATTCCAATCCGTAGACAATTACTGAGCCTCATCGGTTGATACCGAGGCATGCATGGATTCGTGCGTTATGGAAGTGATTCATATTGATTATTGCATTATTTACCCTCTTTATTTACATATTTTAGCCCCCTAGGGTACCTTAATTCCTTAATTATGCTTGTTAACCATATAACCTCCATTTATATGTTTACATGTTTTATGAGGTAGAATTGAGCTTGTGTAGGTATCACGGTGCTTAGTGTGAAGTTCGGTAGAGTTTCGTGGATGTTCCATCGACACTTGGACTTGCAGGTGCATTTTAGTCATTCCATAATTTGGTATTTTTGCCCAATGTCTTCATGAGAGTGGAATCCCTCTGAATTAACTTCGTGTGGCCACTAACAGTGCACAATTCTGAGTCATAACGAAGAAGTTATGGGGCTTTAAGTTGAAGAGGAATTACACCTAAATCACCAAGACCCTATACTTGCTGAAAATAGGGGAGTGGGTCTCCTAGATATCCAGCGCTTCTTTCTTCTTTATTTCCCTTTTCCTTTAATTTATTTTCCACTTACTATATAAACCAAACTTTGTTTTATTTGTAAGATATCTTTCATTTTGTTTAGTTTTTAGGGTTTGTGTTGGGATCCACCCTCTCCTCACCTCTTAGGGTTAATACCCATTTATGTAAGTAGATTTTACTATTCATTATCTTCCTTACCTGTATTTATGCTTTACTTCCTTTATTTATTGCCTTGTCTCTTATTTACTTGCCTTGTCTCTTATTTACTTGCCTTGTAATTACTTTTGTTGGTTAATTAGTTGTTTACTTCGGTTAATTAGTTTTATTTCATGTGTTGTAGATAGTTTAAGGGTTGGGGTCATATTTTCGCCATTTATGGGTCTCAAGCTTTGAAATCTAGGTTTTTGGTCAAAACACATGTAATTGAAACCTCGTGTATTAAAGTTGGAATATTATGCGTTTAACTCTCTTTGATATGCAACGTTAGTGTTTAAAGCGATAATCCATTTTTTCTCAATGTGTGACCATTTTTTATTAAATATTTAACCTTTCATTGTTGAATTAATTTTCTTCATGATTGATGTTTATAATTAATTATATATGCTCAGTTAAATATTTTTGAATCGAAATCCTTTTTACACATTGTTTAACCTACATCGAGGTCGTTTTATCGTTATTGTCTAGTTTTAATTACTTTTTCCCTTTTAAACCACCATCACCTTTTACACTTTTATTTTAGAAGTGATAAATCAATTAAAGTTTGTCAAACATTTCCTGTGGATTTTCCATACCTGGATTGGTCCCTATACTCTCGTAAAGAGTGTAATCATACTTTAAGTTTTTTCCATTGCGGTCGGAAGCAGATAACAATGATACGCGTATCTACAAAGACGCACGATTTTCGCATCATCAAAATGGTGTCGTTGACAAGGAGTGTTTGTAATAGATTGTAATTCTGTTATTATTTTATAGTGTATTTCTTTGTGTTTGTATTCTTTGTTTTGCCTTTCTTTTTTACTTGTGCTAAATTATTTTGAGAATCTTAAAATTTTTGCGCTCGTTGCATTTTTTAATTGCCTAATTTGAAATTTCTCGCTATAAATCTTTAGATAACCTTAATTTTTTTGAGAATAGTTTTCCAAGCTACACTCCCAAGACTATGCGAGAATGCCTACAAATTCTTGAAAATGAACTACTTGAGCGTGAAATTAAAGAATTTGTAAGTAATCCCTCATCACCTTGGGAATGTAATTTGGGAATAGGGGAACCATCTAGCTATGATCAAACCTCCCAAGAAGATGCCATGTCTTCTTGTTGTTTTGATGATGAGTTAGATTTTAAGGAATTGAATGACCAATCCGAGAGGCTTAAGGCTTGGTCTTTAGAAATAAATGGCTAACTCAATGAGGTTATTTCTTATTCACAAAGCTCGGTTGAGGTTGAAACTTCCGTTTCACCTCCATCCCTTTTTGAGGAAAAATAATTGAGAGTGATCCAAGAACTTTTGAATTTCAATCTCTTAGTAATTATTCCAATTCTTTTGCGGTTTAAGGTCCTTCCTTTCCTTTATTCCAGACTATTTTCAAACCATTAAGTTTATCACAAGAATCGGTCGAAAGTCTTAAGGACTTTGACCCGATTCTTGAACATGAATGTTATTTTGAGATGCTTCATCACATGGGCTATTCACTTGATTTTTCCCCACCTCCCCTTCCAATTGAAAAACCTTGGGGATGTGATTTTTATTTTTCTGAGATCAATTTAGTCTTGTCACCCTTAGTATCCAAATCCGCCATCACCCACCTAAAATTTTTAATTGGTAATGGTTTATTTCTTACACCTTACACATTGTTCAAACAGAATCCTTATTTTTCGGGAGGCATTCATTTTAGTGAGGGGACACCAATTATCCCTTAAAGTAAAATTGTGTTTTGGCTAGAACCTAAAAAATTTCAACTTCTAGTGTATAGTTAAATAGAAGTTAAAATTGTAGGTTGTATATAGTTAGTTTTTTCTTTCTTTCTTTCTTTTTCTCTCTTTTTAATTGTAGTCTAGTGTAATTAGTTAAAGTTTTTGTTATTCTTTTTGTTATGTCTGGTTCTAACATGTTTTGTAGATTCAATGGACTCGCACTTATTGGGGATCGCTCCACTTTGGGTAATATCTTTCGTTTCCTCTCTTTATGTTGTGTTCTTGATTTGAATTGAGGAAAATGCATCATGCAAGTTAGGGGGTGTGGGATATTTTATCCATTCAATATTTAGTTCCTTTTATTTTATCACATGTTATTCACTAAGCATGCTTTTTTGTAAAAAATTGAAAATTTTCAAAAATATTTTCTTTCTTTTTTCTCCTTTGTTGAGATTTTTGCCCTTGTTTCCAATGATAAATTTCAATAAATGCCTAATCCAACAGACAATTGAATGATGCATGTTCTTACTATTAGAAGTTATTAGACTTTAGTCCTCAATCATTGATATTATGAATAACTCCATGAATTAAACTTCAATTCCAAGAGTACTTGCGTTTTTCGTGTTTTAATGAATTGGTTTAAGGTGTTTATAACTTGGTAATCGTTGTTGCATTGTATATACTTACACCGAGTAACCTTTGTGCTTTTCTTCATTTGTGAGTGTTATACACTACTCTTTCCTCTTTGAAAACATTAAATTCGTCGGTATCTCTCTATTCTTTCATTTGATCATTCATTATTTGAATTCATTTAATAAATGTGTTACTTGAGCATGATTTTCAAAGTTTTTTTAACTCGATAATTGCATAAACTTTAGGAAACGATCATAAACCATCTTTATTATATCACCCATATTGACCTTGATCTCACCTTATATATTTCCCTAGTCAACCCCTTTGAGCCTTAATATAGCCTTAATGTAGCCTTTATAGCCTTTCATTTCAAAATCCCATAACTAACTCCACATTAGAGTTATAAACCATACACATTAACTTCCATACCTTTGTTTGGAATGATACTTGAGAATGAATAATGTTATTGTTACATGGTTGAAATTGAAAAAAAGAAAGAAGTGAAAAAGAAGAGAAAAAGCGAAAAATCAAAAGAAAACCAAAGAAAAATATGAGAAATGGAAGAAAAGAAAAGAAAGATAAAGTTTATATTTAATGTATACATTGTTCAATAATCCTTGTGGCTCTTCAATTTCATATATAATGCAAATCATTTTTCAAGTTTAAAATTACCCACAATTTTCCATTATCCCGAGATTTCATCCCCGAACTCCTTTGAATCTATACATATTCCTTTCATTTCCTTACCTTAACCCAAAACCTACATTACAATCCTATAAAAGTCCAATGTCATTCTAGGGTGAATTTAATTCAAAAGTTTAAATAATTGCAATAATCAATGAAAATACATTTTTTCTCCTTTAATGACGATATCTTTAATTGAGATTACATATTTTTCATTATATATATAACATTCTTCATTAGTGACATGTGCGTGACCTAATTTTCATTTATATTTACTCTTTATGCCCGTATGTCCCATTTATTACCTCTCATTCATAGTGATTTCATGTGTTAAGTGTATACACCGGTGAAGAGTGACATATCGGCACGCTTTAATGTTTATTCAGTTTATAAAAGTTTTGCCAAATCATACTTTGCATGTGCTCGCTTTTCCTCCCACATTTAAGGTTTTAATTCTACGAAGTTTATTCTATAATGTTAATAATACGGCATTTTGTGTGGATTCATTCACTTTACTAATAATGCATTTGAAATCTTTTTCTTTATTGTTGAGCTTGTCGCATGTTTGTTGGGCATATCTTTTGAGAAAACTATGATGTTTGTGAGTTTCATCCCTGAAAATCCTCACGAGACAACACTCGTCCACTAGGTTTAACTAGGAGTTTAATGGTTTATTGCATATGCTAAATGCAATCGTTCGACGACGAAAGTGGATTTTATCTTTTTTGTACTTGCCTCCTTTGTTGTGGTTTACTTATAGTTCTTCTTGATTTGTATTTCATTGCTAGGGACAAGCAATGTGTAAGTTAGGGGGGGTGATTTTTCTTGATTATTGCATTTATTTACCCTCTTTATTTACGCATTTTATCCCCCTCGGGTACCTTAATTCCTATAATTATGCTTGGTAACCAGAAAACCTGCATTTTATATGTTTACATATGTTATGAGGTATAATTGAACTTGTGTAGGTATTACGGTGCTTAGTATGAAGTTCGGTAGTGTTATGTGGATGTTCCATCGACAATCACACTTGTTAGGGCATTTATCTTCACAGGAGTTGAAGATCTCTGAATTATCTTCGCGTGGTTGCTGACGGTGCATGATTCTGAGTCATAACAAAGAAGTTACTCAAAACATGGAACCGGGTCTCTAAGATATTTAGCGCTTCTTTCTTCTTTATTTCCTTTTTGATTTATTATATTTTCCACTTACTATATAAACCAAACTTTGTGTTATTTGTAATATATCTTTCATTTTGTTTTGTTTTTAGGGATTGTTGTTGGGAGCCACCCTCTCCTTCACCTCTTAGGGTTAATACCCAATTATGTAAGTAGATTTTACTATTCATTATCTTTCTTAGTTATATTTATGTTTTATTTCCTTTATTTCTTACCTTGTCTCTTATTTACTTGCCGTGTATTTACTTTTTATTGGTTAATTAGTTGTTTACTTTGGTTAATTAGTTTTATTCCTTGCTTTAATTATGTGTTTTAGCTAGTTTAAGGGTTGGGGTCATATTTTTGCCATTAATGGGTTTCGAGCTTTGAAATCTAGGTTTAGGATCAAAATGCATTTAACTGAAATCTCGTGCATTAAAGTTGGAATATTATGCGTTTAACTCTATTTATCACGCAACGTTAGTGTTTAAAACGATAATCTGAATTTTATCCATTTGTGACCATTTTCAATTAAATGTTTAATCTTTCATTGTTGAATTAATTTTCTTCATGATTGATGTTTGTAATTAATTGAACATGCTCGGTTAAAAGTTTTCGAATCAAAATCCTTTTTACGCATTGTTTAACCCATGGCAGGATTGTGACCCTAATATCGTCTTATCGTTCTTCTCTAGTTTAAATTACTTTTTCCCTTTTAAACCAACATCGCCTTTTACACTTTTATTTTAGAAGTAAAAAATCGATTAAAGTCTATCAAACATTCCCTGTGGATTTTCAATACCCGGACTAACCTTTATACTCCCATAAAGAGTGTAGTCATAGTTTAGGTTTTTTGTATTGTGGTCGAAAGTCGATAATAACGATTTGTATATCTGCAAGGACGCACACTTTTCGCATCATCAGGAAGCTTGCGTGAGTGGACTCATGCGTTGCACTATAGAGGAGAGGTAGAAGATAGAAGAGCATCAAGGCTTGCGAGAGAGACAAGTCCTTGAGAAAGTCTACTACCTGTATTTGTAAAACCTTATCATAGTGAACCATTTGGCTAGGACATCTGAGGTATTTTTCTTTTTGACTTTCCTCGTACATCGGCATGTTGTGAATGATTTATTTATTTTATACGCTAACGCCTAGATGCATGTTTTAGGATAAAAAACATAAAATTGGGTAAATCAATTTTTCACAACAAACGGTTTAATTTGGTGAACAAGTTTTATTGGACTTAAAGTTGTTTAAAGTTTTTATCTTTAAAATTGAAAAATCTAAAAATAGAATTTTTGTTTGCAATACCATCCTTGCTTAAGCACAACTCCAAAAAGGGTGTTCTCAAATTTTATAGGAATCTGAATACCCTTTGCTGATGTCACGGTTGTGCACGATTCAGACTTACGATTTGTATTTTATGACCATTTCTTCAAAAATGTCCCTTCTAAACTGCTTTTAAGTACCCCTAACCCTCTACCTATCGATGTAAGGGTACTTTTCTTAGCCCGCAAGATAGGGGATATGATGATAGGCAGGCCTAGGCTTATGCCAATCTGCATACCCCTTAGCCGTATAATTTTACTATTTAATAAGGTCATGACTTCATTCTCATAGCCCCCCTCTCGAAATCTGAAGAGCCTCTTCCTCGAAATCAGTGCGTCATTTTCCAAAAACAAAAATCCAAATATTCTCTCCACCTTTATTTACATCACTTTCACTTCATCTTTGCCATCCATTTCTCCACCACTTTAACACCTCTCCATCACCATAAAAAACCTGCCTACTTCACTTCAAAAACCAATAACAAAGCTTCATACAAGGTCTATTTCCATCCTTTTTCTGGCTCATTTAAATATTTTCATTTATCACAATTATTTTACTCTTCGCATATTTTTTTTCTTTATTTTCACTTTCTCATACTAAATAATCCTTTTTTATTACTTATTTACACAAAAATATAGTTTCATAAATCTAAAAAAGCTAAAAAGAGGCCTACATCCTTAAACCACAAATTAGAATTTTCCACCTCTTTTTCCTACACTTTCTCCACTTTTGCCTTATATGTTATCGAACTATGAGGACATTGATGCCATTTTCGGCTACGTAGGCATCTCAAGTCTTCCTCGGGATTCGAGTCGTCTTTTCTTATTTTTTTACTTTATTTATTCTCACTTTTTTTTATTATCATATGTGTATGTATGTATATATATATTATATATTCTTAGCAACCCCATCAGACATGCATATTCACTTCTTCATAGTGAATAATGATCCAGTGTGTTGCCCACAATACTTTATATTTTTATATTTTCTATTCTCTTTTGTTTTTGCAATCTCATTAGACATGCATATCCATTTCCTCATAGTGGATTATAATTCGGTGTATTGAACAAAGCATAACCTTTTTTCTTTATTGGCGATCTCATAAGACATGTGTATTCTATTCCTTGCGATGGTTTATAATCCGGTGTGCTGCTCACATTTCGACTACCTTTTAGATTATTTTCTTTCTTTTTATACTCCTCAGAATGACTCATCTCTGTCTTTACCATGATGTGAGTATAATTATTTATTTTCCCACTTATTTCACTCCACAGACATCATAAAAAAAGCTCATTTTAGAGACAAATAAGAATAATATCATAACCAATGAGAGACCAAAGGGGTAGAATGGGTGCCTAACACATTCTCATTCTATAACTTAGTCCCCGAACCCATGATCTATTTGGTTCCATATGCATCAGCTTTCTTTGATGTTGTTTCTTCGGGAAGGGCCATATCTTTTGCCTATTTTGAGCAAAATAGGCTGGCGACTCCATCTTTATTAATTCCCCCCCCCCCTCCCTTTAACGACATCCAAATTATGTTCATGAGAACCTGCGAATATCGCGATTGACAGAAAGAGGATTTTCTTCCTTGATGCCTCGTGTACAAATTTCCTCTTTAGGTTGAACCCCTATCTAAAGAAAACCAGGATGACCACAACAGGTATTCTCACAACAAGTAGTTTGAACTTTAATATCAATCGTATCAGCTTTTCATTGCTTTATAAGGAATATGACATGGTAATGTTTTATCTTTTAAAACCAACTCAAAAACCACAAATCAGGGTTGCAACTCGTTGCAGAGGTTCCAGTAAGTGGATTATTACTTATACGAGAGATGTTCCCAGTTATAAGCATGTAGAACAAGGCAACAATATAAGCAGTAAGCATTTTTTAAAATTATGATGAATACATAAAGTTAGTGTAGATAAATTATTTAATGTGATTGTCTTTAGAAAAGTTGGTATCGGTTTTCTAAATTGGTTTTAAGAAGATATTCGATTGATTTTATAAAATTATTTTCTCAAAATTGAATGTATTTTATCTGTTATGGTACACTGGAAAACAATTAATACATTGTGAGGTTTGTCTCACCACTATTGCTAAGCACTGATACGAATAACTTTATGGACAATTATTAAAGAAAAAGATTCCCTCCAGAACCAAACACAATATTGGAACTTATCCTAGGCTATTTTATTCTAAAAGGAATTCGAAGACTCGTCTAAAATGAACAATCGAGTTCATTGGAAGTGGAGGCAAAACTAGTCTTGAATCTCATTTAGAAGATAGAATGACCAAAAGGCTCTTCATGGCCAAAAGCTAAAGGGCCAAAGGTGTGTTGAAAATAGTTCATTTCAATTTGTATGATTCGGTGACTATCCGAAAAAGAGGTTGTGATGAGTGGTTCATTAATTGTGTTAATAATTAATCATGATATGGATATGTTTACCTTATGCACCACATGTCTAAAGTCTTCCACTACTTCAAAGTGTGAAAGGATAGGGTGGATCATGGGTGAGGTAAACTAATTCAAACTAAACGATTTGAACGTAATGAGTATTCTAGATTCCGAAAGATTATTTTAAAGTTTTTATTTGTTCATTTGGAATTTGGTTTCTTCTACTTCATTTTTATTACATTGTTGGGAGAGTTATTGGAGGTATGGTATTATATCCTAGTTGTGTACATCGTGTATTCCACTTCGAAAAGATGTAGAGGATAAGAAAAGAATAAGGCTCTTTTGGAAATGATAAGGTTCATAGTTAGTTACTCAGGACAACAAGATTCTTATAGAAATTTTACTTAAGACACGAGTATGTACATTCTTAATCTAATTTCTTCTTAATAGGTCTCTTCAACTCCTATTGAACATTAGAGTGGGCACAAGATCATTCTAGGGCATGTTCGTATTTGGGGATGCCCGACACTCATAATGTGTAACGAGCCAAGTAAGTTAAAATTAGGATAGAGGTATGTATTTTTTGTTGGTTATCCCATATGTAACAAATGTAGTTTTTATCATATTCTTAAGAACGAGAAGTTCATTGATTACATCAATTATAAGGTCTTATGGGATGATTATATAATAAACTATGGGACCAAGTTTATGTTGGTTATATAAGATAAAAAAAAGTACATCATATTACCAATGTTGATAGACCACTCGTGCATAATAATACAACCTGATATTAATAATACATTAATTTATCGTAGTGGGAGAATTATCAATGATCGGGGTACACTTTTCACTTATACTATATAGAAAGTAGTGCCACATCATAGTAGAATCATCAGGAGTCATCCTCAATTTTTAGTGTTCTAGGTGATCAGTTTGATGAGATCCCAAGCAAACACGAACTAGGTTTTAGGAACTATGAATAGGTATTCCAAGATAAGGACTTTTGTTTTCACTTATGACTATGGATACGGGATTCGATATATTTGAATCAAGTTTTGGTGACTTTTAGACTTGCTGATGGGGTAAAGCCCATCGGACAGAAGTTATCCTAAAAGAAGTTAAAAGAAAGATGCATAAGAAGGTGGAAACCTTCAAGGCAAGACTTTTGAAAGGGTTTACTAAAAAGTAAATGGATTGGCTATGAGAAAACCTTCTTGCGATAGGCATGTTAAAGTCTGTCAAGATTATTTTAACGTCAAGGCTGCATTCTTGAATGATTATCTTGACAAGTACATAGTAAGAAGTCGGGAAAGCAAAGTGATGTCATCATTTGAAATCCATTTATGGGTTTAATCTAATATTAAGGTCTTAGATCATTTGTCTTGATCTAGTAATCAAGTTTTGATTTTGATCAAAGCTCAAAAAGTATTACTAGTCTGAGAAGAATGACGAAAATGCGGTGGTATTAAAAGTACAATTTATGGATAATATATCCCTAATCAGGAACGAGATGGGAGAATTTTCTTATATAAGAGTCTGATTGTCCATGTATTTTGACATATAAAAATTAAACAAGACATACACATCCTTATGATCACTCTTTCACTAGATCAAATATAAAGCGTGTTGAAATTATCCTAAGAAAATTATATCGATATCTTATTCACAAGTTTAGCATCAGGATTCCATGAAAATAGTTTCTTTTGAAGTATGGAATTGATATGTCTAGGAACCATGCCTTAAGACACTTGATTAGATGAAAGGAGTAACGAATATACTTAATTCTTCGACGAAGGGTAGACTTATGAGAAGATAAAAATCTATCATGCTTTTGGCATGGCAAATAAATTTCAGTCAAATAGTCTTGTACCTTTTAGGAATAAAGACAAGGTTTTCAATCAGATAATGATTTCAAGTTTTCTACCTCGGAATATGTGTCTACCTAAGGAGATGGAGCTATAAACTAGAGGAGTGTGATTAATTTTGGATTGCTGACTCCACAAGTGAGGACGAAGTTATTATCACTTCGGAGATAACTAAAGAGGCTAGAGGCCTCAGATACTTCCTAAGTAACTTGGATGAGGTCCCTTTAAGTGTTATTAGCCGTAACACGTCTAGTGTTCATAGAGGTACAATTGTAAGTGTGAGAGAAAATGTAACTTATAAAATTCTTAAGAACATTGAGTGTCGGTTTCACCTAGTTCAAGATATTGAACACATTGTGTTATAAGTTTATCAAAATGTTATATTGGATAACACTGTAACACCCCGCGCAATCTGACAAGCGAGGTGGCCAGCCGTCGCTGCCAAACTACGTCGAGCGTCATTAAATAAGTAATCATTCTTAGAATGTGACAAATATGACATGTGATAATACGCAAATATTGTGTATTTCATCTCTCGAACTTACACATTTTAGCCCCCTCGGGTGCTTTAATCTCTATATTTAATCCTGTTAACCAGACAACCTCTGTTTATATTGTTAACATGCTATATGAGGTATAATTGGGCTTTTGTAGGTATTTAGGTACTAAGTATGGACTTCGAACACATTCCGGTGAAGTTCCATATGCAATCGCACGTTCAAGGGCATTTTAGTCATTTTACAGATTGGGCACCTGGTCCAACATCTTCATGGAAGTTGTATCCCCCCTCGCAAGCTTCGCGTGGCCATAAATAGTGCTCGATTCTGATTCAGAACAAAGAAGTTACGGCGATTTTAGCGGAGAAGAAATACAAGCCAAAACAGGGAAAAATGCAGTCTGCCCCTGCTTGATCGATCGATCGACCAAATGGTAGATTGATCGACCCTTCCCATTTTTGCCCCGTCTTATGTGATTGATCGATCGACCAAATGGTAGATCGATCTACCCCCTATTTTTCAGCAGATATTTTGCATTTCTTTTCTCTTTTCTTTTCTAATTTAATTCCCACTTGGTATATAAGCCAATGTTGATGTAATAAATGGAGGTGAACATTTTTAGAGAGTTTTAGAAGATAGAATAGTTAGGGTTTGGGTGATTTGCTTAGTTCTTCTTCATTTCTTCTTGGATTGACACACTTTTGGGCTTGAATGTTGACTATTCATCATCTTCTCCATTAATATAGTTTGTATTTCTTCATTTCTTACTTTCTAGTTAATTTACAAGCTTTCTAATTTAGGTTTTCTTTCTTTATTTACACGCTTTGATTTACACGCTTTCTAGTATAGATTTACCACGTTTATTTATCGTGAGAACGTATGTGCTCGCGTTCAAATGAGCAAATTATATATTAAACTCCTTTTAACCCAAACAAACCCTAAACATGCAATAATATGTGATTGAATAAGATAATGAACAAAGCAAGAACATTCAAACACATGCTTGTGAGGAAAAATCCCCCAAAGGGGCAAAAAATTATTTTCATTATAATATTATAGGCTGTACAATTTCGGATTACAATGAAAATACAAGTGACTAAGAATTACCCTCAGGTGTCGGATTCTATAGTCGGCAGCTGGAACTATCCCTTCCCAGTAGGGCTGCAATGAAGAAGAAGAACGGTCTTCTCCACAAGGGTGTGAACAGCAAAAGTGCGTTCCTGGGTTGCAAAGTGATTCACAAAGGATTGGCAATTTGTGTGAATCAAATACCTAGAGTCTAAATGCTCAATAGGTGAAGACTTAGGGCTTTCTGTACTCTGAAAATTGTGTGTATAAGTCTTAGAAAACCACTTCCCGTAGTGGGATTAAATAAGAAGTCTCGGGCCTTAAAAATCTGAACACGATCTGAACACGATCTATTTAAGTTTATCCCAAGTGGACCGGTCCGGGTCTGAGGCGGATCGGTCCGATTTACCGGATCGGTTCTTTTATTCTGAGGCGGATCGGTCTGTTGATGATCGGATTGGTTCTTTTCCAGGCTTCATCGGTTCGCTTACGGTCCGGGGTATACTGGCCTTCAGCAGTCGGATCGATCAGGATCTGAGGCGGACCGTTCCGGTTGACCGGATCAGTTCTTTTATTCCAGGCGGACCGGTCCGGTTCTGTCAGAATTTGATTCCTCTTCTTCTTTTGATATTCGGATCCATTGATGAATGTATGAATCTTGAATTTCTTCAAAGGTGTAACGGCGTGCGACATAATAAATTGATAATGGACAAAAATTTCCTTACAAATCTCCCCCTATGTCTATGCCGGTACATACATAAAAACAAAACATCTGAATTATCAAACAACTAAAAATTCCTATACAAATCTACCCTTCCATGAAACCAAAACTGGAAAGATACAATTGAATAAGACTACAGCGTTTGCTCTTCAATTCTTTAGGAATCTCAACACTTTTCTCATCAGGGTGTGCAATCCAATGATAATCCATGTAGTACCTACACACATGAGAGAAAGCAAAATACCAAGTGACATATCGAGTTTGAAATGAGATAAACATATATACCAATTTATGAGCAAACTCAAACTTTCAAATCTCCCCCATAAAAAGATAATTTATTCTCCCCCTTTTTATGATGTCCCAAAATAGACAAATGAGATAAATAAATCAAATAAGCAAGTGCGGGGTGTCACTAGTATAAAATCACACCATGAATGAACACAAACCAACCAAGTCGATGATATCGTAAATGAGGTGGTGTGATTAAATTCGAAAGGAAAATCAATGCATACAAACATTACATATGTGCATGATGAATATTGGATATTCCTAGCGAATGAACTCAAATGCTTCCTTTGGTGTAAAATAATGACAATATAGGATATTGACTCAATCAAATCAACAAATCAAATCTCAAAGTGATTTTCACACCAATAACGTCCAAAACGATTTTATGCTTTTTCAGGACTTTCAAGGAAGTGTAAATCCGTTTAAAGATTATCCAACCAAACTCCCTTAGATATAATTTTGAATAGAGGCATTCTAAATTCTCAAACTTTGGAGAATTGATGGTGAAACCTAAGTGGCCCATATTTGGCATGAAGTTCTTTTTATTGCCTTTAAATTTTTTCGGACTCTTTGGACCTCGGATATTAAAATTCCTCCATTTTTTAGGTCCTTTTTAACGGTGGCTTTTGCGCAAAGGATAGATGATTACCTTTCGCAACCCCTCCCCGTTATATAAAAACACACAGTCTCACCAAAACAGTTTTTACATGCATTCCAATCTTGTCAAGTTTTATCCCATATTTTACATTGTATAGACAGAATTGAGATGGAAACACTCAAGCCAATATGAGATAGACAAGTGCAATAATCAAATATAGCCGTGCATGCGTGCAATAAAGGATATAGGAGTCAAACATGTACGAAGATATCACGAATTACATCTCAAAGACTCCAATCAATGTAAAGCACATAGATGAAATGAAGTAGCCTCTCAAATCCCTATCAAACAGTCATATGGATAAATGGAATGAAGTTGTGACTTGGCTATCTTAAATGCTCATCCAAAAAAAGGTTCTTAAAAATACAAAAATCTTTTTGGTCTTTTTCAAAAAATTTATCAAAATAAAATCTTTTTGTATTTTTTTTTTCAAAAGCAATATAAACAGCAAAAAGAATAAAAAAAAAAGATGTACAACTAAGCAATGGTACATATAAAACAGACTAGCAATAGGAAGCATATGATATGATCATGAGAAAGCATCCTATTCTAGACATAGACCAACCCCTCAGTCAACTGTCCAAATCCCCAAAGACTTCCTAAGACTCTCAAATCTAAGGGCATCTAAAGGTTTCGTGAAAATGTCTGCTAACTGACGGTTGGTGGGAACAAAACTCAGGGATACAGTGTTCTCCTCAACTAACTGTCGAATAAAGTGCTCACGTATCCTGATGTGTTTTGTGTGCGAATGCTGGACGGGATTACGGGATATGTGTATCGCGCTCGTGTTATCACAAGAAATGATCATGGTGTCTTGTGAAATTCCATAATCCTCCAACATTTTCTTCATCCACAAGAGTTGTGTGCAACAACTCCCGGCGGCTATGTACTCAGCCTCCGCAGTGGACAAAAAGATGGAATTTTTCTTCTTGCTCAGCCAGGAGACAAGAGCAGAACCAAAATAGAAACACCCACCAGAAGTGCTCCTACAACCATCTACATCCCCAGCCCAATCGGTATTCGAATAGGCGGACAAACGGTCATCGGTATCAAAGAAATACCAAATATCGTATGATAGAGTCCCACTCACGTATTTAATAATACGTTTTAGAGCAAGTAAATGTGACTCTTTCGGGGACGCCTGATATCGCGCACAGACTCCAACACTAAAGGCGATGTCGGGACGACTGGCAGTCAAGTAGAGAAGACTACCTATCATACTCCGATATAAGGTTTGCTCTACGTCCTTGCCTGAAGTGTCCTTACTAAGCTTGGTAGTGGTACTCATAGGTGTACGTGCATGCTTAGCGGAGTCTAAACCAAATTTCTTCACTAGGTCTCTAGCATACTTGGATTGGGAGATGAACATCCCATCCTCTAGCTGACGAACCTGGAGACCAAGGAAGAATGTAAGCTCACCAACCATGCTCATTTCAAACTCACTTTTCATCTCCTCCTCAAAGTGGTGAGCATGCTGGGAGCATGTGGATCCAAAGACTATGTCGTCCACATAGACCTGGGCAACCAAAATAGCACCGTCATCTCTCCTGACGAACAACGTCATATCTACTCCCCCTCTCTTGAAGCCTCGAGCTAAGAGATAGGAAGTAAGCCTCTCGTACCAAGCATGGGGTGCTTGCTTCAAACCATACAAGGCTTTCCTCGGATAGTAGATGTGCTCAGGGTGCTGAGGGTCTTCAAACCCTTTTGGTTGTTCCACATAAACCTCCTCCTGTAGAATGCCATTCAGAAAGGCACTCTTGACATCCATCTGATACACCTTGAAGCGCAGATGACATGCGATGGCGAGCAGAAGACGGACGGACTCAATCCTCGCAACAGGAGCAAATGTCTCCCCAAAGTCTACACCCTCTATCTGTGTGTAGCCTTGAGCGACCAACCTAGACTTATTTCGGATTATGGTACCATTTTCATCCATTTTGTTCTTAAAAATCCACCGGATACCTATCACATTAATCTCACTAGTTAGGGGGACAAGTTCCCAGACATCATTCTTTTTAAACTGAAGCAACTCATCCTGCATAGCAGATATCCAGTGTTCATCCTTGAGTGCTTCTTTATGGTTCTTGGGCTCGACTTTGGACGTGTAGCAAAGATGGCTAACAACGTTCTCTAGCTGAGCACGAGTCTTGACCCCAAGAGTGGGATCACCAACAATGGCAGAAGGGTCATGACTCTTGTGAACCTAAGAAGGTGTGTCCCCTAGCACAGGAGTAGGGTCCACAGAGTGTGAGAGAGGAGCAGGTAAATCACTGTCAGAACAATTCTCATCCTCACACTGAAGGTTAGGATTAATAACCGTCGTAGGTTCGTCATCTTGCACGGTGAAGTTTATTGATTCCATAACCTTTGAGCTCTTCAGGTTAAAAACCCGGTACGCTCTGCTATTCGATGAATATCCTAGAAATATTCCCTCGTCGCTCCGAGAGTCGAACTTTCCTAATTGCTCTCTATCCCGTAGAATGTAGCATTTACTCCCAAAAATACGGAAATATGCCAGGTTGGGCTACTTACCAGTCCACAACTCATAAGGAGTTTTAAGTGTGTGTGGACGCAAATAAACCCTATTCACCGTGTGGCATGCAGTAGACACTGCCTCTACCCAAAATCTCCTAAAAACTTTATGACCTAGAAGCATAGATCTAGCCATCTCTTGGATCGTTCTATTCTTTCTCTCAACAATACCATTTTGCTGAGGTGTTCTCACAGCAGAAAACTCATGTTTGATCCTGAGGCTATCACTGTAAAGGCCTACCTTTGCTTCTGTGAATTCAGTGCCATTGTCACTACGCATCCTATTAATAGTGACACCGTATTGATTTTGCAGGACACGACACTTGGTCGTTAAAAATTCTACAGCATCGGATTTCTCTCTCGGAAAACCTACAATGGAGTACCTGGAGAAATCATCTACCATCACGAGGATGTACCTCTTACCACCTAGACTCTCAGTACGAGTGGGACCCATAAGATCCATGTGAATCAACTCAAGAACACGAGAAGTGGTAATGGAATGCAACTTCCTATGAGGACTACGAATTTGTTTTCCCAACTGACAGGGTCCACAAACGGTCGAAGTTGACTTTCCAAGAGATGGTAAGACACGTACTAGGTCCTTTTTAGCTAAGCGATTGAGATCTCTAACGTTCACGTGATCTAGACGTTGATGCCACAGATCCATAGGAGTGATCGTGGCGCTGTTGCAGACAAGTGAGGACGTGGGCTCAGTACCATAGTAATTATCCTCGGTTCTCACCCCTTGCATCAAAAGTTTACCGGCTTGGTTGTAGACTTTACACGTGTCCCGGTCAAATTTTACTGCAAAGTCAGTGTCGCACAGCTGGCTAATGCTGAGAAGGTTTGCTTTCAAACCTTTGACGTACAAGACATTTTCTAGCTTAGGAAATCCAGGTAACTCGATAGTACCACGTCCTATAATGCTAGACTTTCTCCCATCTCCAAAGGTGACTCTGCCATCCTGATAATCCTCAAGAGTCGTAAAAAATGAGGCATCACCTGTCATATGTCTGGAGCATCCACTATCAAAATACCACTGTGAGGTATTGTGTGCTTTGAGAGCAACATGAACAACGAAGGCCTTTTTATCTTTCTTAGGTACCCAAGCAGAGATGACCTTTTGTTTACCTTTGTTGTTGTTGGTTTTAGCTGGAATATGAGAAGCATTCACTAACGGCAAAGACATCCGTCGGAATTCTTCCATTAAACTCTGGGTCGTGGCAGCTAAGAACTTAACTCGCTCTCTCAGACTAGAAAACTCATCAGTATGACGAGGTGGAGCAGTAGTACGTCGTGTCCGACCCATGCTATAACAAGACTCCCTAAGGTGGCCTTTTCTTTTGCAATAAGTACAAAAGAGCACAGTCAAAGGCGGACCTTGGTTTGCTTTTCTTGGTCGAACTCTCCTTAGAGGTTTTTGACGACGGCCATAAGGATTCGTAGTAAACTCAGGAACTGGTCCAGGTGCAATTTGGGACGTGGATGCACCATCATATCCAATTTCTTGCCGATCCCCAAAACCTAAAGCGGGGCCGAGGAGCATCTTTCCAATCTTCCCAGATCTGTCCTCGATTTGTACCTTGACTTCCCGTGCTTTCTCAAGATCATGAGTCAGCTGGGCAATAAGGGCTTCAAGTTTCTTCCGAGTCTCCATGGAGGAATGGAGCTGACTCGTAAGACTAGCCACTTGTTTAGTCAAGTCCCCTCTCTCTTTCTCTAAAATATAAAACACTCTCTCTCTCTCTAAACAGAATCTTTTTCTCGACACAGGCAGATTCTCTCTCTCTCAGGGCGGTGACGGTGGAGGACTCTCTTTCTCTCGCCTTTCTTAAATCTTACTCTAAGCCGGTGGTCTTAAGAACTAGCGCTTTGTTATGTTTTTTAGTTTTAAATGACTCAGAATATAACTCACCGTAGGCGCGTTGAATATCACTCTCGCTCTCACTTGAGTCATCCTCCCCCTCACTCACATCGATCTCACTGTCGAGGTGTCCCTGTGAAGCATCATCTTCATCGTCGTGAAGAGAACTAGGAGTGCTCACTTGACTGGCCATGAATGCGGTGAAGTTACACTCATGCGGTGACTCATCTCCTGAATCCACCGTCTCGACCTCACTGTCTTCACTAAGGGTAGCATTAAGGACATCTGTCCCTTTCTCTCTATTCAGACGATTGGCACACTCAAATGCTCTATGACCCCTACCATCGCACTCAAAACATCTCTCACTTTCTTTCTTAGGAGGATTTTTGGAGTCTTTTTCATTTTTCTTTTCAAACTTATTTTTCTCAAATTTCTTTTTATCTTTAAAATGGACATTTTTCTTAAATTTGAGAATCCTCTTGAATTTTTTTGCAAAAAGAGCCAAATCATTTAGGTCAAAATCACACTCAGAATCTGACGTGTCAGTCTCTCTCTTTCTAGACGACTCTACCCTTTTTCTAGCCGACCCCTCACTCCTTCTCTCTTGGGCTTTAAGTGCAATTCCCTTATCTTTAGATTTAGCAGTTTTAGGGAACATATCAATTTCATAAGTTTGCAAATCTCCTACAAGTTCTTCCAATTTCAGCGTATTTAAATTACCCACAGAATTTAGCACAGTGACTTTAGGGATAAAACGCTTAGGTAAAGAACGAAGAATCTTTTTAACAACTCTAGCATTAGGAATATGTTCACCAAGATTAAAGCTAACATTCACAATGTCAGAAAGTCTAGCATAAAATTCGTCAAAGCATTCAGATTCATGCATGGTGATGGTTTCAACTTGAGTTGTCAAATTTTGCAACTTAGATTCTTTCACAGCATTAGTTCCTTCATGGGTGAGTTGTAAAATATCCCATGCCTCTTTTGACGTGGTGCACGTCATTATGCGTTTGAACTCATCAGGTGTGACAGACCCAGAAATAGCACTTAGACCCTTAGAATTAAAAGATGACCAGTTAAATTCTTCATCAGTCCAAGAAGTGTCAGGTTTCAAGTTGATCACATTATCAACAGTCACGGAGGGAGGAGTCCACCCTCTTTCAACTAAGATCCAGACACGTTCATCAATGGCTTTTAAAGCCGACCTCATTCGGGCTTTCCAATAAGCATAATTTTTCCCGTCAAAAACAGGCATTTTATTATATAACTTCTCCATTTGAACACGCACTTTTTTCAAAAATCAATTTTTTCAAAAATTGATATCTTAGAAAAATTTTGCGGAAAATAGGAATACGTGATAGATTCGCGTAACCTGCTCTGATACCAATTTGAGAACGTATGTGCTCGCGTTCAAATGAGAAAATAATATATTAAACTCCTTTTAACCCAAACAAACCCTAAACATGCAACAATATGTGATTGAATAAGATAATGAACAAAGCAAGAACATTCAAACACATGCTTGTGAGGAAAAATCCCCCAAAGGGGCAAAACCATTTATTTTCATTATAATATTGTAGGCTGTACAATTTCGAATTACAACGAAAATACAAGTGACTAAGAATTACCCTCAGGTGTCGGATTCTGTAGTCGGCGGCTGGAACTATCCCTTTCCAGTAGGGCTGCAATGGAGAAGAAGAACGGTCTTCTCCACAAGGGTGTGAACAGCAAAAGTGCGTTCCTGGGTTACAAAGTGATTCACAAAGGATTGGCAATTTGTGTGAATCAAATACCTAGAGTCTAAATGCTCAATAGGTGAAGACTTAGGGCTTTCTGTACTCTGAAAATCGTGTGTATAAGTTTTAGAAAACCACTTCCCGTAGTGGGATTAAATAAGAAGTCTCGGGCCTTAAAAATCTGAACACGATCTGAACACGATCTGTTTAAGTTTATCCCAGACGGACCGGTCCGGGTCTGAGGCGGATCGGTCCAATTTACCGGATCGGTTCTTTTATTCTGAGGCGGATCGGTCCGTTGATGATCGGATCGGTTCTTTTCCAGGCTTCATCGGTTCGCTTGCGGTCCGGAGTATACTAGCCTTCAGCAGTCGGATCGGTTCGGGTCTGAGGCGGATCGGTCCGGTAGACCGGATCGGTTCTTTTATTCCAGGCGGACCGGTCCGGTTCTGTCAGACTTTGATTCCTCTTCTTCTTTTGATATTCGGATCCGTTGATGAATGTATGAATCTTGAATTTCTTCAACGGTGTAACGGCGTGCAACATAATAAATTGATAATGGACAAAAATGTCCTTACATATCGCTTTCCATTTATCGTGTTTTTACGATGATTTCTAGGTAACTTAAGTTAGGTTGTGTTTGAATTGAACTCACTCGAGTTGATGCATTACTTTGCTTTGGTGATGGAGTTTACGGGTTTATTTCGGATGCGTTGCCCTAGTTATTACGCCTAGGAGATTTGACGGGGCATACCATGTATGTCCCGTGCTTATGACCTTTCGCGCATAATTTTTGGGATATTCGTTGACGCCATAATCTTATTAGGCTTTTATGATGATTTAGGGCGTAACAACCCTTGATTTAATTAACTGTCGAAACGAGACGCATTTGTAATAACTCGTCGACCCATGTAATGATTTTATACTAATTAACTCGAGTGAGGGATATTCGACGCAACCAATAGTTTTACTCGCTTTTTTAATCTAGTTTCAATACACTTGCCTAGATTAACATTTCCCTTTATGCATCTTTTCTTTTAGTTTGTAATCATCTTTTACACTTTTATTTCGGAGCACTAAACCTTATAAATTCTAGCAACTCGTCACCGTTGTGCTTGCCTCGCAAGTGTAGTAGTAACTTAGGTTTTTTTATTGAGTTGGTGAAACGAAAACAACGACTAGCGACTTTACACGCGCTACTTTTCGCACCTCAATCAAAATGGCGCCGTTGCCGGGGACTAGTTTGTTTTAGACTTTATTTGATTTAGTATTTCATAGTATTTTCTTTCTATTTGTATTATTTGCTAATATTTTGAAGGACTTCCACATTTGAGCACATAGAAACGCTCGAATTCTTTTCGCACGCACTTACTTTGTGGAATCCGCCATTCGAGCCATTTTTTGGGTAAGCATGTCTTATTCCAATTCTTTCGGTAATCCTTGTTATAATTCTCAAAATTCTAGGCCTATGACTTTCGGTGAATACTTAGCATCCCAAAGTAAAACAAATTCAAACATGACTTTGGGCGAGTATAGAGAAAGTCAAAACTTAGGTTATTGGAATTTTGATGATGATGACAATGATTTTGGGCCTTTACCTCCTTATAATAGGCATTTTGAAACGAATTCGAATAGCTTTCAAAATTCCTATAATAATGAGTTTTCACTTAAGTCCGATGGTAATTTTCAAAGTTCCCATTTTCATGCATCCGCACCTCGACCCATGACATTCGGGGAGGGTTTGCGTATGTATGAAAATGAGAAAATTGAAACTCGTTATCAGGAAGAAAATCGTTTGTGGGAACATGAGTTGGATTTATTATTTGAGTTCGACGACGATTTTGCTTCTGAGACTTTTGAGGTCGACGAATGTTTTGAACCAAATGAGGTATTTATGCCTACTTTGGAACAAGCCATTCTAGACTTTACCCATTGCGTAATAGATATTGAAAGTGAGGATGATAATGACGTAATATCTATTTGCAATGAAATGATTTCTTCTTTGGCCCCCAAAGAAGAACATTTCATTGAAAATGATATTATTTCCTATGAAATTCCAACTTCATGCGATGATGATTCATCTCATGAGTTTGAATTTCTTTCATCCCCATTTTCATTCTCTATTATCCCACCCGAACAAGTACCCGATGATTCGATTTCAAACTTTAATGTTTTAAATCCTATCGCCGATAAGGAGTACTTGCTCGAGTCGCCCTCCACGGTCGTATCTTTGCCTTTGTGTGCGACGCCTCCCATTCCAACTTCAAAATCATTGGGAGGATATTCGGCTTTTTTCGGTCCCCACATGTTTTTGTCACCCGTGCAATTCAAACCCCCCATCGTCCCACCAAAACTTTTAATTGGTGATGGTTCCTTTCTTACGCCTTACACATGCCTTCCGTTGTTCAAACGGAATTCATATTTTTTGGAGGGCATGATTGTATGTGAGGGTACATCGATTATCCTCCAAAGTCAAATCGTTTTTGCGGTGGACCCTCAATTATTTAGACTATTAGTGTACAGTTAGTGTGAAGCCTAAATAGTAGGTTGTATATAGTTAGTTTTTTATTCTTTCTTTCTTTTTCTTTTAGTTTAGTGTAATTAGTTAACTTTTTATTATTTGTTTTTGCTATGCTCGATACTAACTTGTTTTGCAGATTCTTTGGACTTGTTCTTATGGGGATCGCTCCAATTTTGGGTAATATCGCTATTTTCCTCCCTTTAACTTGGTTCTTAATTCACATTGAGGACAATGTCAAGTTTTAAGTTAGGGGGTGTGATATATTCTATCCATTTTTGTATTTAGTCCATGTTTTTGCTCACATGTTAGTTACTTAGTATGCTTTTCTTAGAAAAAATGATAATTTCAAAAATATTTTCTTTATTTTTTCTCCTTTATTGGGCATTTTGCCCTTGTTTTCGATGATAAATTTCAATATTTGCTCGATCCAATAGACAACCCAATGATGCATGTTCTCGATTTTAGAAGTTATTAGACTTTAGTATCACTTATTGATATTATGAATAACTTCATGAATTAAACTTTAATCCCATGAGCACATTCACTTTTATGGTTCTATTGATTTGATTTAAGATTTTTATAACTCGCTATGCTTTTGTTGCATTGTATATACTTACACCGAGTAAGCTTTGTACCTTTCGTCATTTGTGAGTGTTATACACTATTCTTTTCTCATTGAAAACGTTGAATTCGTTGGTAATCTCACTATTCTTTCATTTGACCGTTCATTAATTGAGTTCATACTTGAAATTTGTTACTTGATCATGATTTTCATATATTGTTTTGATTCGAGAATTGCATAAACTTTGTGAAATGATCATAGGCATTCCTTGTTCTATCACCCATATTAGCCTTGACCTCACCCTTATATGTTTACCCTCGTTAACCCCTTTGAGCCTAAATATAGCCTTTTGTTTCATAACCCAATTCCCATAACCAACTCTAAATTGGAGTTTTAGCCCATATATACACTTTCCATACCTTTGTTTGGAATGTTGCTTGGGATTGAAGGATGTTGTTTTGATGTCGGTTGCAATTTAGGCATATGAGAGTTTGAAAAGTAAAGAAAAAAAAGTAGTGAAAAAGTGAAGAAAAAGAGAAAGCAAAAAGCAAAAGAAAACAAAAGAAAACATGAAAAAGAAGAAAATAAAAAGAAAGAGAAATTTGTAAATGTTGTATATAGTTCGAATAATCTTTGATTACTCTCCCCGATGATATATTCAATGCCTTTTTGGAACTTGTTTTCCAATTTTTATATTTCCCGCATCTTCCCATTATCCCGAGTTTTCATTCCGAACACTTTGAATCCGTACATACATTCCTTCGTTCCGCACCTTAGCCATACCTACATTATAACCCTATTAAGTCCTATGTGATCTTAGGTCGATGTAATTTAAAAGTTTAAATAGTTTTGGTAATCTGTGAAAATGCATTTCACCTCTTTTAGTGTGCGTTATCTTTCATTGAGATGACAGTTTTTCAGTTTATATATAGCGTACTTCTTTTGTGACATGTGTGCGGCCTAGTCTCCATTTACATTTGCTCTTTAGCCCACATGTTCCGTGTGTTACCTCCCTATTTCGAGTCAATTCGCTTGGTGAGTGTAATGCCCGTGAGGATTGAATATATGCTTGCTTTAATGTTTATCCGGTTTATATAAGTTTTTTGCCAAATCACACTTTGCATGTGCTCGCTCCCCTCCCACATTTTAAGGTTTCAATTCTATGAGGTGCATTCTATAATGTTAATGATTTGGACTTTTATTTGAATTCATTCAATGTGCTAATAATGTGTATGAAATCCTTTTCGCTTTTGTTGGGCTTGTCGCATGTTGGGTTGGACATATTTTGAGGAAACCATGTGATGTTTGTGGGTATCGTCCCTGAAAACCCTCACGAGATGACACTCATCCACTAGGGTTACCTAAGAGTTTAACGACTTATTACATACGCTAAATGCAATCGAATCGCCCGCGAAAGTGGCCTTAACTTTTATTTCTTTTTATACCATACTTTTGTACTATCTCCTGCTTTTGGTTTGCTTGTAGTTCTTGTTTCATCCTATTTCATTGCTAGGGACAAGCAATGTGCAAGTTAGGGGGTGTGATAATACGCAAATATTGCGTATTTCATCTCTCGAACCTACGCATTTTAGCCCCCTCGGGTGCTTTAATCGCTACATTTAAGCCCGTTAATCAGACAACCTCTGTTTATATTGTTAACATGTTATATGAGGTATAATTGGGCTTTTGTAGGTATTTAGGTACTGAGTATGGAGTTCGAACGCATTCCGGTGAAGTTCCGTATGCAATCGTACGTTCAAGGGAATTTAATCATTTTACATATTGGTCACCTGGCCCAACATCTTCATGGAAGTTATATCCCTCCTCGCAAGCTTCGCGTGGCCACAAACGGTGTGCGATTCCGATTCATAACGAAGAAGTTACGGCGATTTTAGCGGAAAAGAAATAGAAGCCAAAACAAGGAAAAATGCAGTCTGCCCCTGCTTGATCGATCGATCGACCCATCCCATTTTTTCCCCATCTTATATGATCGATCGATCAACCAAATGGTAGATCGATCGACCCCCTGTTTTTCAGCAGATATTTTGCATTTCTTTCCTCTTTTCTTTTCTAATTTAATTCCCACTTGGTATATAAGCCAATGTTGATGTAATAAATGGAGGTGAACTTTTTTAGAGAGTTTTAGTGTGACACCCCGCCTAATTAAATACCGGGCGATCACTCCTTTATTAAATTAAATCAAGGTTAACAGTTGGTTCATTCTCAGCATCACTGTCGATAAAAATAAATTTTCCAATTTAACACCCTAAATAATTAAGCTAAGTGTCAAAAACATTTTTCATCCAAACTTCCAAATTTTAATTAAAGAAAAAGATTTATTTATATAAAACAACATTTCTACAATTAAGAATCACGCCACGATAAACCAAATAATATAATACATTCGTCAATCGAATGTCAACATATGAAACTAAAATCACAAGTCCATACTGAATAAATCCCAAAGAACAAGGCTGGAAATGACTGAAATATAAATGTCCCGATAACAAATAAATAATGGAAAGGGCGACACGTGCCCAATAAATGAGAGTGCTAGAAGTGGAGTCAATAAAAGAAGATGTCTACTCAAGTGACCTGCAACTCCCACCTAAGCTGCAGCACGTTCCTCTCAAGGGATCCTAAGCAAGACGCCCCTGTGGCTGGGCACCTGAAAATATACATATACATACAAGAGAGAGAGAGAGAGAAAAAGAAACGGGTCAGAGCCCGAAAGTGTGTTTGATTTTAAAATACGTTTAGCAAGTATTTAAAATGATACAGGCCAATGCAATAACATATTAGTACGTCACTCTCTTGAGAAAATACTCACCTCTCTTCTAATGTGCACACCTATCGCACTAACCTTCCCCACGGTTTCTTATCATTTAACGCACTAGTCTTTCTAAAAGATTTAACTTAACTTAGATTACTCGCAAGATTTATAATTCACGACTCCATTTTAAAAAGAATGTTCCGAACAGTAATCAAAGTCCTCCATTTTAACTTCATAAAATCAATAAAGTTTTACAGTGACATATTATACTTTTTCAAAATAAGTATTTAATAATTTGAGTCAACAACCATGTCCTACTTATCAAATCTCAGTAGACAGTTTCAAATATCATGATCTCATATATATATTAACTACTCGTATAATATATATATATATAACAACACCCCGAATAAAACTATGGTGCGTGCATACTCTACTATCCAAAGCCCCATATCACTCATATTAAGGGGAATACATTCGGGATCACTCTCGAATTGTATTAACAGAAATACACAAACAATATTGAGGCGAAGCATAGATTCCAAGTCTCTAAGAGGATGGCACATACCGGCGTCTCTTAGGACCGTCTGAACTATCACATCGATAGCCTGTACCAAGGATATCTATCTCCTAGGGTACAAGTCAATATCCCCCATAAAGGTCCCATCGAGATAAGACTTGTCCCAGCGCGGAAACCTCAGGGATAGCAAGTAGCGTAGGTATGATTTTCACATGCATATAATATATGTACACACAATCATATAAATATACCACTTTATCATAATAATATAGGTTCTTCTCATCACCCGTAATTATACCATTTATCCTTAATTTCACAGTTATAGAATTTCGTATAAGGTTTTATTCCTAACCTTAACTCGAAGGGTTTTCTCACTTATTACCTAACACTCGTGGGTTATATTCCCACAAATCTGAATTTCAGTAAGTGTCTTTATTAGGTTCCAACGTAACTCTCTTACGCACCTCACCCTTTAAATTCATAAATCCACTAACCTAAAGTAAATATCCCATAAATACCATTTTCGTTAAAGATTAAAGGTTCCAACATTTATTCATATCCCCTACTGGTCCTCAATGTCTCCCAAATCAATTTATCAAGAGTGACCAAGAATTATATCACTACAATTTGAATTTTACGCATTTAAAGAGGGAATTAGGAGTCTGCCAGGAGGGGTCGATTGATCGAAGCTTGGGGCTCGATCGATCGAAGCTCTAAGCTCGATCGATCGATCAAGCAGGTCTGGGCAAAATTCTGCAGAATGCAGTTACGGGTTTCATCCAACTTCTTCATCTAAAACGATGTGTTTCCATTCTAATCGACCCAAAAATCCTACTATCATCATTATAACATTATACCAGGTGTTTATAACGTAAAGCATGCGTGTAACTATCATTAAACATGGGTTTTCAACCTAAAATCATGTCCAATTATCAAGAACCCTAGAATTTTCTTAAACAGATTTCTACTGAATCTTTCTCCAATATTTCTTTATTATGATCACCAAATTTCATGGATAATTACCTCGACATGGCAAGGGTTTCCAGAATCAACATGCACATCAATACTACATGGGTTTTTCCTATCAAAGATTGGGTTTTCTTCCATAATTTTCATCACAATTCAATCCTAAACTAATATGAAGATTGCATTAACGAAAATACGCAAGTTAAACACTTGCCTGGGATTTTTGGTATGCAGATTGTCGGATGATTTTGGTATGGCTGCGTTCCTTGTCTCGTGATCTACGCGGTGGTGGTGGTGGCGGTGAAATCCGGTGGCTTTTTGGCCTTGGTTTTGCCTTGGAGCTCTCTCCTCTCTTCTCCAATGGTCGTCACTTGATTTGTGAATGTTCTAACCCTAAGAGGCTGGCCTAATGGCTGATATAGGTTGGCTGAAATTCGTGGGTTTAATTACCCACTTAAGTAAAATGACTAAAATGCCCTCCCGGGGCACCAATTAGGCCTAAGAACGCCCCGAGACCCAAACTAAACCCCCGGGTATACTTTTCTGACTATCTCGACCCTTCCGGACACGTTGGCACACTCAAAATGACCATACGAACAACTTATAAAATATTTACTTTTTATTTAACAAAATTAGTCCCGACGTGACACGAGCACGTCCCGACTTAAATTTCCGAAATAGTCATTTAATTCACTTATGACATTCAATATAACCAATATAATATATTACTATGCTCATTAGTAATATTCAACAAGTTTCCCATAATTACTAACTCTCGTCACGTTAATAATTATAACATATTTAATTTCCGAATTTTTTTATTAAATAAACCGTCACATTAAATTTAATAAATCCCCAAATTAATATAGCATAAAAATATGGGGTATTACATACTTCCCCCCTAATAACGGAATTTCGTCCCGAAATTCGGAGAATAAGGCATACCTGGTAAAAACAACTCTGGGTATCTTTCGCGCATATCTGCCTCACGCTCCCAAGTGGATTCCTCCACATTATGATGCTCCCACTAGACTCGCACAAGTGGAACTACTTTCGACCTCTATATCCTCTCACTATAGTCTAGAATAGCCACTGGTCTCTCCTCGTAAGAGCCGTCAGACTGTAAGTCTATCTCATCTATCGCAATGTGAGTATGGGCCATATCATCCCGAAGAAATCGTCTCAACGACGAGATGTGGAATACATCGTGGATGCGATGTAAATGTTCTGGCAATCCCAACCTGTATGCTACCGGCCCAATCCTCTCGATGATTGGAAATGGTCCCACGTACCTCGGGGCCAGCTTCCCCTTCTTCCCGAACCTCATCACACCCTTCATAGGAGATACACGCAATAACACTTGATCTCCCACATTAAACTCCCGGAAGAACCGTTTCGCATCGGCATAGCTCTTCTGCCTATCCTGGGCCACCCGAATACGACTCCTGATTATATCAATCCTCGCGGAGGTCTCCTGAATCACTTCTGGCCCTAGCAACTTGTTATCCCCCACCTCAAGCCAACAAGTTGGAGAACGACAAGGCCTGCCATATAAAGCCTCAAATGGAGCCATACCAATTGTAAACTGATAAGAGTTATTATAAGCAAACTCTACCAGTGGAAGATGTGGCTCCCATCCTCCTCCAAAATCGAGAACACACATACGTAGCATATCCTCCAACATCTGATTAGTACGCTCTGTCTGTCCATCTGTCTGTGGGTGGTAAGCTGAACTCAACTTCAACTCAGTACCCATAGCCTCCTGAAAGCTTTCCCAGAAATGTGACACAAAAATCTTGTCTCTATCTGACACAATATTCAGGGGCACCCCGTGTAATCTGACAATCTCAGCGATGAACAACTGAGCATACTGACCCGTGGTATAATTTGTCCTTACTGGCAGAAAATGAGCCACCTTGGTCAAACGGTCTACAATCACCCAGATAGAATCGTGGCCCCGCTGTGATGTAGGCAACCCTGTAATGAAATCCATGGAAATACTCTCCCACTTCCACGTGGTTACTTCCAACGGCTGAAGCAATCCTGACGGTTTCTGGTGGTCCACCTTCACCAGCTGGCAGGTAGAACACTTGGACACAAACTCGGCGATGTCCTTCTTCATCTCACTCCACCAGTATTGACGCCTCATGTCCTGGTACATTTTATCACCTCCCGGATGTACTGCAAATCGGGACCTGTGAGAATGAGTCATCACTTCATGACGTAACTCCGCTCCTTCTGGAACCACCAATCTCCCATTAAATCGTAAACCTCCATCAGAACTAACAGAATAGGACTCAGCACCCTCGTCTAGAAGTCGCACAATCTGCTCCTGGAAAAATGGGTCTGTAGTCTGTGCCTATATCACCCTCGTAACAATCTCGGGCGTGACCGACATTACGGATATGAAAGGTCGTGCCACTGCGTCTTGGTGACCCAATTCCTTCCACTTTGCTTTCCAGACGTCCGCTACATCGTCTACCGGTCTACGGCTCAACGCATCAGCAACTACGTTGGCCTTCCCCGGATGATACTGTATATCGAACTGGTAGTCCTTCATAAACTCTAGCCATCTGCGCTGACGCATATTCAGCTCTCGCTGAGTGAATAGGTACTGTAGTGACTTATGGTCTATGAACAAACGAAATTTCTCACCCAATAAGTAGTGCCTCCAAATACTCAATGCAAAGACGACCGATGCTAACTCCAGGTCGTGGGTGGGGTAATTCTTCTCATGCGGCTTAAGTTTGCGGGAAGCAAAAGCTATAGCCTTCTCCTCCTGCTGGAGTACACCTCCAAGTCTCCGTAAAGACGCATCGGTATAAACCAGGTACTCCACACCCGGTTTCGGTAAGGCAAGGACTGGTGCTGAAGTAAGCTTGTCCTTCAGCTAGTCGAAAGACAACTGACAAGCATCATCCCAAACATATGGTACCCCTTTGCGAGTCAGATTCGTCAATGGACCCGCTATTTTGGAGAATCCCCGAATGAATCTCCTATAGTATCCGGCTAATCCCAAGAAACTACGCACTTATGTCGGTGTCGTGGGTTGTCCCCACTCCCTCACCGCTGACACTTTGCTCGGGTCAACTGCAATCCCCTGTTCAGAAACAACATGGCCCAAGAACTGTACTTCTCGCAACCAGAATCCACACTTCTCATACTTAGCATACAACTGATGCTCTCGTAGAGTCTGAAGAACCTGCCTCAAGTGCTCGGCATGCTCCTCCTCAGAGTGTGAATATATCAAGATATCATCTATGAAGACGATGACAAACTGATCCAAGAACTCTCTGAATACTCGGTTCATCAAGTCCATGAAAATGGCTGGGGCATTTGTGAGTCCGAACGGCATCACCCTGAACTCATAGGACCCATATCTCGACAAGAAGGCAGTCTTTGAAACATCCTGCTCTCTAATACGTAACTGATGGTACCCCGGCCTCAGATCTATCTTTGAAAAGAAAGTTGCTCCCCTCAACTGGTCAAACAGATCATCGATTCGAGGCAACGCATACTTATTCCGTATCGTGACCTTGTTCAATTCACGGTAGTCCACACACAATCTCAGTGAACCATCTATTTTCTTCACAAACAAGACTGGAGCGCCCCAAGGTGAGGTACTCCTACGGATGAAGCCCTGACCTAACAGCTGTTCTATCTGATCTCGTAGCTCTCGCATCTCTGTCGGAGCCATACGGTACGGTGACGTGCTATAGGTCTCGTATCTGGCAATAAATCTATAACAAAGTCTATCTCACGATTGGGCGGTAGGCCTGGTATCTCCTGAAACACATAGGAATACTCCCTGACAACAGGGATCGAATCTAAGGGAATCACAACCTCCTTAGAGGTATCCTCCTCTATGTAATACAAATGAGCGGTCGAACCTCCCTCTGGGAGAGGCATCGCCACTACAAACATCTCTTGCCCCGAAATGGCAAAAACAATGCTCCCACCGAAGCAATCAATCATGGCTCTATAAGATGCGAGCCAATCCATACCAATAATTACATCATGCTCGTGCATGTCTAAGACTAACATGTCTGCAGGTAATACCAAGCTACCAATCTCTACCCCCATTCACCGGCATATAAAGAGAATAAGTGACCCACTCCCCAGTGGTGAGTCGACACACGTCACGGTGCTCTCTGCTGTGGCTAGCAACCCTAAGGACTTTGCAAAATGTGTAGCTATAAAACAATGCGTTGCCCCCGTATCAAACAAAACTCGACCCATGGTACCATGGATAGGAAACACACCCTCAATCGCGCGTGGTGCCTGTGGAGCTGCTGCCTGGTGGACGTTATAGACACGTCCATACTGCAATTGCCCCTGCTGTACTAGAGCTGCTGGGATGGCTGGTAGGGCTAGAACCTGGGATGGAGCTGGGAGGACAGGTGGAAAGAGTGGTCTCTGCGGCTCATTACGGGCTCCCTGCTTCTGTGGGGCCATATCGCCCTCTGGACAATCCTGGCGCCTATGGCCATGTTTACCGCACCCAAAACATCGGTCTTGGAAGTTTTTGCCCCTCTGACCCTGCTGTCCACGGCCCTGCTGGCCGTTACCTCCACGCCACTGGCCCTGTTGGCCCTGATGTGCACGTTGTTGGCCTTGCTGGCCCTGTTGTTGTCCCTGTGGTCGGTGTTGGCCCTGCTGGCCCTGTTGGCCCTGCCTGAAACCTCTGAATCCCTGCCTAGAATCACCTGAACAAAATCGCTTAGCAGGGTCCCCCTGATGGGAACTCTGCTCGTGCTGACGAGTCTGTCCATGAGTTGGTGCCCCACTGGCACTATTACCCCCGGTCCTTCCCTGCTGGCTGGACTCCCCTGCTCTCTTGCTTCCCTGAAGATGGAAGCGATGATCCTGGCAATGTAGTAATGCTGCATTGAGTACGTCAGTGAAAGTACTCAGGGATAGATTTCCAATAAGGTGCTGACGGATCCTCCAAGCCAACCCGTCGACAAACAGCAAAATCTTCTTGCTCTTAGTGGGTGCCTCATCCGGCACAATAGTGAGAATTCTCGTGAACTCCTCCTCATACTCAGCTACAGTAAGGTTCTCCTGCTTCAGATTTAGTAATTTCCGCCTCATCTCAGTCTGCACTGCGGGTGGAAAGTACTTGCGGTCAAACCGCTCCTAGAACAACTGAATAGGGATCGTGTCCCGCTCCTCCAAAGTAGTAGTGGAATCCCACCACTGTAATGCGGCTCCCACCAGTTTAAAGGAAGCCAACAACTGCTTTTACACGTCAATGCACTCATTCATACGGAGGTGCCGTTGGATGTCTTTCTTCCATTGGCTGACTGTAACAATATCGGAGCTACCAGAAAACTCAGGGGGATGCGCTTTCTGAAAAGCATCCCGAACCCTCTCCCATGCGGATGGAAGCTGTGCTGGTACTGGCGCCACTGCCTGAATCTGGGGTGGAGCCTGTTGAATCACCGCTATTGCGGCATTCACCGCCTGAGCAACAATGGCGGCTACTTTATTCGCATTCATTGTGCCTGGTGCCGGAGCTGCTGGCGGCTCGGCTTGGGCACGCCTATCTTTCGGAGCACGTCTCGGAGGCATCTGAAACGTGAACGAGTTTATTAGTATAAAGTTATCATCAAATCTCGAATAGCTGAAGACTTAAACGTAAAAGCAAGAATACAATAATCCTAAAAATAGGGCTCTATAACAATAACGTTAAGCTGAAAGTGAAATAAGCCGTACAGATCCTATAGACACTAGAACCTGATGCTCTGATACCACCTGTGACACCCTGCCTAATTAAATACCGGGCGATCACTCCTTTATTAAATTAAATCAAGGTTAACAGTTGGTTCATTCTCAGCATCACTATCGATAAAAATAAATTTCCCAATTTAACACCCTAAATAATTAAGCTAAGTGTCAAAAACATTTTTCATACAAACTTCCAAATTTTAATTAAAGAAAAAGATTTATTTATATAAAACAACATTTCTACAATTAAGAATCACACCACGATAAACCAAATAATATAATACATTCGTCAATCGAATGTCAACATATGAAACTAAAATCACAAGTCCATACTGAATAAATCCCAAAGAACAATGCTGGAAATGACTGAAATATAAATGTACCGATAACAAATAAATAATGGAAAGGGCGACACGTGCCCAATAAATGAGAGTGCTAGAAGTGGAGTCAATAAAAGAAGATGTCTACTCAAGTGACCTGCAACTCCCACCTAAGCTGCAGCACGTTCCTCTCAAGGGATCCTAAGCAAGACGCCCCTGTGGTTGGGCACCTGAAAATATACATATATATACAAGAGAGAGAGAGAAAAAGAAACGGGTCAGAGCCCGAAAGTGTGTTTGATTTTAAAATACGTTTAGCAAGTATTTAAAATGATACAGGCCAATGCAATAACATATTATTACGTCACTCTCTTGAGAAAATACTCACCTCTCTTCTAATGTGCACACCTATCGCACTAACCTTCCCCACGGTTTCTTATCATTTAACGCACTAGTCTTTCTAAAAGATTTAACTTAACTTAGATTACTCGCAAGATTTATAATTCACGACTCCATTTTAAAAAGAATGTTCCAAACAGTAATCAAAGTCCTCAATTTTAACTTTATAAAATCAATAAAGTTTTACAGTGACATATTATACTTTTTCAAAACAAGTATTTAATAATTTGAGTCAACAACCATGTCCTACTTATCAAATCTTAATAGACAGTTTCAAATATCATGATCTCATATATATATTAACTACTCGTATAATATATATATATAACAGCACCCCGAATAAAACTATGGTGCGTGCATACTCTACTATCCAAAGCCCCATATCACTCATATTAAGGGGAACACATTCGGAATCACTCTCGAATTGTATTAACAGAAATACACAAACAATATTGAGGCGAAGCATAGATTCCAAGTCTCTAAGAGGATGGCACATACCGGCGTCTCTTAGGACCGTCTGAACTATCACATCGATAGCCTGTACCAAGGATATCTATCTCCTAGGGTACAAGTCAATATCCCCCATAAAGGTCCCATCGAGATAAGACTTGTCCCAGCGCGGAAACCTCAGGGATAGCAAGTAGCGTGGGTATGATTTTCACATGCATATAATATATGTACACACAATCATATAAATATACCACTTTATCATAATAATATAGGTTCTTCTCATCACCCGTAATTATACCATTTATCCTTAATTTCACAGTTATAGAATTTCGTATAAGGTTTTATTCCTAACCTTAACTCGAAGGGTTTTCTCACTTATTACCTAACACTCGTGGGTTATATTCCCACAAATCTGAATTTCAGTAAGTGTCTTTATTAGGTTCCAACGTAACTCTCTCACGCACCTCACCCTTTAAATTCATAAATCCACTAACCTAAAGTAAATATCCCATAAATACCATTTTCGTTAAAGATTAAAGGTTCCAACATTTATTCATATCCCCTACTGGTCCTCAATGTCTCCCAAATCAATTTATCAAGAGTGCCCAAGAATTATATCACGACAATTTGAATTTTACGCATTTAAAGAGAGAATTAAGAGTCTGCCAGGAGGGGTCGATTGATCGAAGCTTGGGGCTCGATCGATCGAAGCTCTAGGCTCGATCGATCGATCAAGCAGGTCTGGGCAAAATTCTGCAGAATGCAGTTACGGGTTTCATCCAACTTCTTCATCTAAAACGATGTGTTTCCATTCTAATCGCCCCAAAAATCCTACTATCATCATTATAACATTATACCAGGTGTTTATAACGTAAAGCATGCGTGTAACTATCATTAAACATGGGTTTTCAACCTAAAATCATGTCCAATTATCAAGAACCCTAGAATTTTCTTAAACAGATTTCTACTGAATCTTTCTCCAATATTTCTTTATTATGATCACCAAATTTCATGGATTATTACCTCTACATGGCAAGGGTTTCCAGAATCAACATGCACATCAATACTACATGGGTTTTTCCTATCAAAGATTGGGTTTTCTTCCATAATTTTCATCACAATTCAATCCTAAACTAATATGAAGATTGCATTAACAAAAATACGCAAGTTAAACACTTGCCTGGGATTTTTGGTATGCAGATTCCCGGATGATTTTGGTATGGCTGCGTTCCTTGTCTCGTGATCTACGCGGTGGTGGTGGTGGCGGTGAAATCCGGTGGCTTTTTGGCCTTGGTTTTGCCTTGGAGCTCTCTCCTCTCTTCTCCAATGGTCGTCACTTGATTTGTGAATGTTCTAACCCTAAGAGGCTGGCCTAATGGCTGATATAGGTTGGCTGAAATTCGTGGGTTTAATTACCCACTTAAGTAAAATGACTAAAATGCCCTCCCGGGGCACCAATTAGGCCTAAGAACGCCCCGAGACCCAAACTAAACCCCCGGGTATACTTTTCTGACTATCTCGACCCTTCCGGACGCGTTGGCACACTCAAAATGACCATACGAACAACTTATAAAATATTTACTTTTTATTTAACAAAATTAGTCCCGACGTGACACGGGCACGTCCCGACTTAAATTTCCGAAATAGTCATTTAATTCACTTATGACATTCAATATAACCAATATAATATATTACTATGCTCATTAGTAATATTCAACAAGTTTCCCATAATTACTAACTCTCGTCACGTTAATAATTATAACATATTTAATTTCCGGATTTTTTTATTAAATAAACCGTCACATTAAATTTAATCAATCCCCAAATTAATATAGCATAAAAATGCGGGGTATTACATTTAGAAGATAGAATATTTAGGGTTTGGGTGATTTGCTTAGCTCTTCTTCATTTCTTCTTGGATTGACACACTTTTGGGCTAGAATGTTGACTATTCATCATCTTCTCCATTAATATAGTTTGTATTTCTTCATTTCTTACTTTCTAGTTAATTTACAAGCTTTCTAATTTAGGTTTTCTTTATTTATTTACACGCTTTGATTTACACGCTTTCTAGTATAGATTTTGCCGCGTTTATTTATCGCTTTCCATTTATCGCGTTTTTAAGATGCTTTCTAGGTAACTTAAGTTAGGTTGTGTTTGAATTGAACTCACTCGAATTGACGCGTTGCTTTGCTTTGGTGATGGAGTTTACGGGTCTATTTCTAGTGCGTTGTCCTAGTTATTACGCCTAGGAGATTTGACGGGGCATATCATGTATGTCCCGTGCTTATGACCTTTCGCGCGTAATTTTCGGGATATTTGTTGACGCCAAAATCTTATTAGGCTTTTATGATGATTTAGGGCATAACAACCCTTGATTTAATAAATTGTCGAAACGAGATGCATTTGTAATAACTCGTCGACCCATGTAACGATTTTATACTAATTAACTCGGGTGAGGGATATTCGACGCAACCTATAGTTTTACTCGCTTTTATAATCTAGTTTTAATACACTCGCCTAGATTAACATTTCCCTTTATGCATCTTTTCTTTTAGTTTGTAATCATCTTTTACACTTTTATTTCGGAGCACTAAACCTTATAAATTCTAGCAACTCGTCACCGCTGTGCTTGCCTCGCAAGTGTAGTAGTAACTTAGGTTTTTGTATTGAGTTGGCAAAACGAAAACAACGACTAACGTCTTTACACGCGCTACTTTTCACACCTCAATCAAAATGGCCGTTGCCGGGGACTAGTTTGTTTTAGACTTTATTTGATTTAGTATTTCATAGTATTTTCTTTCTATTTGTATTATTTGCTAATATTTTGTAGGACTTCCACATTTGAGCACTTAGAAACGTTCGAATTCTTTTCGCGCGCACTTACTTTGTGGAATCTGCCATTTATATCCATTTTTGGGGTAGGCATGTCTTATTCCAATTCTTTCGGTAATCCTTGTTATAATTCTCAAAATTCTAGGCCTATGACTTTCGGTGAATACTTAGCATCCAAAAGTAAAACAAATTTAAACATGACTTTGGGTGAGTATAACGAAAGTCAAAACTTAGGTTATTGGAATTTTGATGATGATGACAATGATTTTGGGAATTTACCTCCTTATAATAGGCATTTTGAAACGAATTCAAATAGTTTTCAAAATTCTTATAATAATGAGTTTTCGCTTAAGTCCGATGGTAATTTTCAAAGTTCCCATTTTCATGCATCCGCACCTCGACCCATGACATTCGGGGAGGGTTTGCGTATGTATGAAAATGAGAAAATTGAAACTCGTTATCGGTAAGAAATTGATCGTGGGAACATGAGTTGGATTTATTATTTGAGTTCGACGATGATTTTGCTTTCGAGACTTTTGAGGTCGACGAATGTTTTGACCAAATGAGGTACTTATGCCTACTTTGGAACAAGCCATTTTAGACTTTGCCCATTGCGTAATAGATATTGAAAGTAAGGATGATAATGACGTAATATCTATTTGCAATGAAATGATTTCTTCTTTGGCCCCCAAAGAAGAACATTTCATTGAAAATGATATTATTTCCATTGAAATTCCAACTTCATGCGATGATGATTTATCTCATAAGTTTGAATTTATTTCATCCCCATTTTCATTCTCTATTATCCAACCCGAACAAGTACCCAATGATTCGATTTCAAACTTTAATGTTTTAAATCCTATCGCCGATGAGGAGTACTTGCTCGAGTCGCCCTCCACGATCGCAACTTTGCCTTTGTGTGCGCCGCCTCCCATTCCAACTTCAAAATCATTGGGAGGATATTCGGCTTTTCTCGGTCCCCAAATGTTTTTGTCACCCGTGCAATCCAAACCCCCCATCGTCCCACCAAAACTTTTAATTGGTGATGGTTCCTTTCTTACGCCTTACACATGCCTTCCGTTGTTCAAACGGAATTCATATTTTTTGGAGGGCATGCTTGTATGTGAGGGTACATCGGTTATCCTCCAAAGTTAAATCGTTTTTGCGGTGGACCCTCAATTATTTAGACTTCTAGTGTACAGTTAGTGTGAAGCCTAAATAGTAGGTTGTATATAGTTAGCTTTTTATTCTTTCTTTCTTTTTATTTTAGTTTAGTGTAATTAATTAACTTTTTATTATTTGCTTTTGCTATATTCGGTACTAACTTGTTTTGCAGATTCTTTGGACTTGTTCTTATGGGGATCGCTCCAATTTTGGGAAATATAGTTATTTTTCTCCCTTTAACTTGGTTCTTAATTCACATTGAGGACAATGTCAAGTTTTAAGCTAGGGGGTGTGAGATATTCTATCCATTTTTGTATTAAGTCCATATTTTTGCTCACATGTTAGTTACTTAGTATGCTTTTCTTAGAAAAAATGATAATTTCAAAAATATTTTCTTTCTTTTTTCTCCTTTACTGGGCATTTTGCCCTTGTTTTCGATGATAAATTTCAATAATTGCTCGATCCAATAGACAACCCAATGATGCATGTTCTCGATTTTAGAAGTTATTAGACTTTAGTATCACTTATTGATATTATGAATAACTTCATGAATTAAACTTTAATCCCATAAGCACATGCACTTTTATGGTTCTATTGATTTGGTTTAAGATTTTTATAACTCGGTATGCTTTTGTTGCATTGTATATACTTACACCGAGTAAGCTTTGTACCTTTCGTCGTTTGTGAGTGTTATACACTATTCTTTTCTCATTGAAAACGTTGAATTCGTTGGTAATCTCACTATTCTTTCATTTGACCGTTCATTAATTGAGTTCATACTTGAAATTTGTTACTTGATCATGATTTTCATATATTGTTTTGATTCGAGAATTGCATAAACTTTGTGAAATGATCATAGGCATTCCTTGTTCTATCACCCATATTAGCCTTGACCTCACCCTTATATGTTTACCCTCGTTAACCCCTTTGAGCCTAAATATAGCCTTTTGTTTCATAACCCAATTCCCATAACCAACTCTAAATTGGAGTTTTAGCCCATATATACACTTTCCATAACTTTGTTTGGAATGTTGCTTGGGATTGAATGATGTTGTTTTGATGTCGGTTACAATTTAGGCATATGAGAGTTTGAAAAGTAAAGAAAAAAAGTAGTGAAAAAGTGAAGAAAAAGAGAAAGCAAAAAGCAAAAGAAAACAAAAGAAAACATGAAAAATAAGAAAATAAAAAGAAAGAGAAAGTTGTAAATGTTGTATATAGTTCGAATAATATTTTATTACTCTCCCCGGTGATATATTCAATGCCTTTTTGGAACTTGTTTTCCAATTTTGATATTGCCCGCATCTTCCCATTATCCCGAGTTTTCATTCCGAACACCTTGAATCCGTACATACATTCCTTCATTTCGCACCTTAGCCATACCTACATTATAACCCTATCAAGTCATATGTGATCTTAGGTCGATATAATTTAAAAGTTTAAATAGTTTTGGTAATCTGTGAAAATGCATTTCGCCTCTTTTACTGTGCGGTATCTTTCATTGAGATTACAGTTTTTCAGTTTATATATAGCGTTCTTCTTTTGTGAAATGTGTGAGGCCTAGTTTCCATTTACATTTACTCTTTAGCCCACATGTTCCGTGTGTTACCTCCTTATTTCGAGTGAATTCGCTTGATGATTGTAATGCCCGTAAGGATTGAATATATGCTTGCTTTAATGTTTATCCGGTTTATAAAAGTTTTCGCCAAATCACACTTTGCATGTGCTCGGTCCCCTCCCAAATTTTAAGGTTTCAATTCTATGAGGTGCATTCTATAATGTTAATGATTTGGAATTTTGTTTGAATTCATTCAATGTGCTAATAATGTGTATGAAATCCTTTTCTCTTTTGTTAGGCTTGTCGCATGTTGGGTTGGACATATTTTGAGGAAACCATGTGTTGTTTGTGGGTATCATCCCTGGAAACCCTCACGAGACGACACTCATCCACTAGGGTGACCTAGGGGTTTAACGGCTTATTGCATACGCTAAATGCAATCGAATCGCCCGCAAAAGTGTCCTTATCTTTTATTTCTTTTTATACCATACTTTTGTACTATCTCCTGCTTTTGGTTTGGTTGTAGTTCTTGTTGCATCCTATTTCATTGCTAGGGACTAGCAATGTGTAAGTTAGGGGGTGTGATAATATGCAAATATTGCGTATTTCATCTCTCGAACCTACGCATTTTAGCCCCCTCGGGTGTTTTAATCTCTATATTTAAGCCCGTTGACTAGACAACCTCTATTTATATTGTTAACATGCTATATGAGGTATAATTGGGCTTTTGTAGGTATTTAGGTACTGAGTATGGTGTTCGAACGCATTCCAGTGAAGTTACGTATGCAATCGCACATTCAAGGGCATTTTAGTCATTTTACAGATTGGGAACCTAGCCCCACATCTTCATGGAATTTGTAGCCCTCCTCGTAAGCTTCGCGTGGCCATAAACGGTGCGCGATTACGATTCATAACGAAGAAGTTACTGTGATTTTAGCGTAGAAGAAATGCAAGCCAAAACAGGGAAAAATGTAGTCTGCCCCTGCTTGATCGATCGATCGACCCTTCCCATTTTGCCCCGTCTTATATGATCGATCGATCGACCAAATGGTAGATCGATCGACCCCCTATTTTTCAGCAGATATTTTGCATTTGTTTTCTCTTTTCTTTTCTAATTTAATTCCCACTTGATATATAAGCCAATGTTGATGTAATAAACGGAGGTGGACGTTTTTAGAGAGTTTTAGAAGATAGAATAGTTAGGGTTTGGGTGATTTGCTTTGTTCTTCTTCATTTCTTCTTGGATTGACACACTTTTGGGTTTGAATGTTGACTATTCACCATCCTCTCCATTAATATAGTTTGTATTTCTTTATTTCTTGCTTTCTAGTTAATTTATAAGATTTCTAATTTAGGTTTTCTTTCTTTATTTACACGCTTTGATTTACACGCTTTCTAGTATAGATTTACCGCGTTTATTTATCGCTTTCCATTTACCGCATTTTTATGATGCTTTCTAGGTAACTTAAGTTAGGTTGTGTTTGAATTGAACTCACTCGGGTTGACGCGTTGCTTTGCTTTGGTGATGGAGTTTACGGGTCTATTTCGGGTGCGTTGTCCTAGTTATCACGCCTAGGAGATTTGACGGGGCATATAATATATGTCCCGTGCTTACGACCTTTCGCGCGTAATTTTTGGGATATTTGTTGACGCCAAAATCTTATTAGGCTTTTATGATGATTTAGGGCGTAACAACCCTTGATTTAATTAACTGTCGAAACTAGATGCATTTGTAATAACTCGTCGACCCATGTAACGATTTTATACTAATTAACTCGGGTGAGGGATATTCGACGCAACCTATAGTTTTACTCGCTTTTATAATCTAGTTTCAATACACTCGCCTAAATTAACATTTCCCTTTATGCATCTTTTCTTTTAGTTTGTAATCATCTTTTACACTTTTATTTCGGAGCACTAAACCTTATAAATTCTAGCATATCGTCTCTGTGGATTTTCGATACCCGACTTACCGTTTTGCTTGCCTCGCAAGTGTAGTAGTAACTTAGGTTTTTGTATTGAGTTGGCGAAATGAAAACAACGACTAACGTCTTTACACGCGCTACTTTTCGCACCTCAATCAACATATATAAAAATTCATTCCACACGATAACAATTAAATTGATCCAATAAATATAATCGTTCATGCAATATTAAAATCCATCACCATGCTAATGTCCAATTTAAATCCAACTCCAAATAATAAAGTCTCAAATAAATGCTCCAACTATAAATATCGGAATAAAATCGTAAACAACTGTGGAACCGAGTGGCACACCAAATCCATAAATAAAGTCTTATAATAAATGTAATGAAAAGGGAAAATAAATCCTAAACAACTAAAGCATCTAAAGTAAATAAGCCTCTAGCTGCACCAAAATATCTCCAATACTGTTATGCATCCATTCCCGCGCTATACTTGAAATGTTAGTCAACGTAATAGGTCAGAGCCCACCGCATGAATACAAGCTTCTCTCCCCAATTAGGGTCCATGAACCCAAATAGTAGCACTATACATATTAAATACCACAATTGAATATTTTAAGTTAACGCTATAATTATTAACGCGCGAGTAAAAATAAACAGTTATCGTCTAATCACGTAACTATGCCACCCCAAGAGTTTAAGTTTAACTTATGTTATCACAATTTGGTAATTACTTCCAGAGTCACCATATTTATTTAAATTGATTTATCACATTATTATTATTATTTTCATAGTGGTTCCATCATAGCCAACCGAGCCTACTGTATGTCCTGCACTTATTCGGACCAGTTTAAAGTTTTACACCACACACATTTCCCTCGCTGTAGCCAATCGGTCCGTATTCTATCAGCCCTGCACTTATTGATGTGGTTCCACTTAGCCCGTATTCTGTCAACCCTGCACTTATTATGACACCACACACCCACACATCGTAATAACCAGCCAACCCATATTATGTCAATCATGCATTTATTAACAACGTCAATTCATTTTAATACCCGTTTGTTATCTTAGGCATTAATTCTCAATTTCACAATTTCTCATTAATTTAAATTATCCTCACCTTATTATAGATCATAATCCTTGAACCTACCCCTAGTCCTATACCTAGATATCTCCAAAACACAAGCACGTCCTACTTTATGTTATGGGATGAATTTCTATTAATTATCTCTTCCTAGTCTCGCATCTAGGCTATCCAAATCAACGAAACGACACTAAAATCAACCCCACCCTGGAATATCCTATCCCTAAAATCTACACTAACTAGTCCCATACTTAAAAGGTGTTAACCTCAACTAAGGCATACCCACTAGTCTCATACTTAGCAAGTATTCCTTAAATTAAGGTGTGAACATACTACCCGATATCTCGTCGTTCCCGCGGTGATGAATATAATTAACATGATAAGTCGCACAATCCAATTTATCAACAAATATACAATTTATCATAGAATTACAATTAAACTCAATTTAATTCATTCAATTCATTGTCGTAATTAACATAATATATTTTATCCAACAATTATAATTGCAGCATCATGCGAGTTTAAGGATCATACTTACATAATTTCATATGATTTCACAAGTCCGTTTTTCATTTAAATAGAGCAAATACAATTTTCTATATGCAAACCTACCTCGCTAAATAACAAAACCAAATCTATATCCTAAGCACACAAGGGTTATGAGTCTTAATTCAGATTAACATTTTTCACAAAAAAAGTCTCAAATTAGATTTCACTTTCCCTAATTAAGGTTGCAAATTTATTTTAAGAAGAACATGTAAATTAATGTTTAGGCGACATTTAAAATGTATAATACTAAAGAGAGAGAATAAAAGTACTCATGCCTGCTGAAAATTCGATTGAAAATTATGATTGAACAATTACGTTCCTATCGAAAAATTAAGAAAGGTTCGTTCTTGCACAATCATAAGAAAGCACCAATTTAGCCTTCAAAACTTGAGCTGGATCTTGATTAAATTTGGGGCTAGGGTTTGTAGTGATAAATATGTAGGAGTCTTCTGGTTGAAAAGTTTGTGAAAAAGTGTTTAGAAAGGTATAACCCCCAATTATTTTAATATGGAAAAAAGATTAGAGTTTGATTGTAATTAAAATTCTATTAAAACCACAACACTGCCACATCTGACCATTCCGAATCGATTCGCCCTCCAGGCCGAATCAGTGCGGTCTGGTGAGATGCTCTAGAACGCCCAATTTTTTATATATAAGAATAAAAATCTGATTTCTCTCCTAATTTCAATTCGAATAAAATCCTACTTTCCATAAATAAAATCCAACATTTTAAATTGCTAATAATAATTAAATCCAAAAATTTTATTTTTTTTGAATTCTGAATTAATTTAAATTTAATAATCTACGGGGTGGTACAAACACTTGGTTAGTCCTTCTACTAATACGTAGCAAACTACTTAGTAGATGGGTTAAAAGTTGGATACATGACTTTAAAACTAAGTGGGGGTTATTATTTTGTTATTGATACCATGTGTAAACACTCCATCCTAGTACCCATCAAACATCTTATTACATCCCTTTTACCCTTGGACTCTAGGTCCTACTCCAAAACCCCATCCTAAAGGTAATCGGGTTCTTTTAAGTATTGTTTGACTTCGATCAATTCTTATACTTAGTAGTGGCTCAATACACATTTGTAGACCTCCTAATACCCTTTCCATTGGTCCTACTACGCACGAATTGGCCTTACGCTTCGCGTATATTTTCCTTTTTACTCTGAACCCTAACCTATAGGCCATTAGGTTCTTTCGAGATCCAATTGACTTTGGTCAACTCTCAAACCTAGGAGTGGCATGATAAACTTTTGTAGGGCTCTGAATACCTTTTTTAATGGTCTATTTCGTGTACAAATCAGCCTTAAGATTCGCACATACTTGCCTTGTTTACTTCGAATGCTAACCGAGAGGCCATCGGGTGCTTCCGAGCTTCATTTGACTTTAGTCAACTCTCGAACCCAGGAGTGGCTCGATACATTTTAGTAGGGCTCTGAATACCTTTCCAATAATCCTGGTCGTTCGCGATTTTGACTTACGATTTTCATCTTATTCCCGTTTTCAAAAAAAATACCCTTTTGGATTGTCTACAGGCATACCTTTTGGATTAAAAAAAAACTTTAGGATGTATTAGATACATGGAACTGTAGGTTGTACTACAAAGGTAAATGGGTTGATTATGGTGTTAGACTAAGGATCTACCCTGTCTCAATTCAAGTCTCTTATCAAAACCAATATTTGAGTTCTAAGTGGAAGTGACACTGTGAGAGTTACAAAAAACAAGTAAAAATAATGATAAAAAAGTCATTATTATAGTTCTTACACAGTCGACATTATACACAAAATTTAAATAGTAAACCAATAACTATTTATGTGATTGGGGATTTCAATATCATATATGAGAATAGGAGATGCCAACGATACATTTTTATGCTACCCTCAATATCATATATAATAATAGGAGATGCCAACGATACATTTTTATGCTACCCTCAATATCATAATTCCTCTCTCATTCTCTTAAACAGAGTATATACTAATAACCAATTAAAGATTATGTGTTATTTAGTTCTTGCAAGTAGGTTATCAGCTACTTTTCTTCGTTGGCAAAAAACTCTTCTCAAATTCGACAAACTCACCGACTTCGTTAGTATGTTACAATTTCATATTTCTTAATTATGCTTCTTGATTACCTTTTTTTCTACTACAGTTTATCAATATACCTGGGTTAGCCTGCTCTAATCGCTATGAAATTTCTATAAATACAATATTATAAGATTTTGACCTTCATATTATTGGAAAGAATTGATACAATATCATTAGACATTGACTCCCTTGTTTTTCAATACATTAGTTATAATGTGGAATAAATACATTATTGTTGGAAATTATGTAGCAAATATAGAAATAGAACTCTTTATTGTATCACAACAATGTCAACTTTAATACAACAATGTAACTTTATGAATCTTCAAGGCGTGATGCACTTTCCTAAATACAGTATTTGCCCCACACGAATAACTTCGGTATACAAACGTGAATCCGCAAATTCGTACTCAAGATACAATGAAGCAACTTGCATTGCCTGCAACTTGTATATTTGAAAACAGACCTTGGATGCAACAGCGAAGAACAGTCAATCAAGTTCTTATTCTGTTTATGTGCACAAAACAGAATAAGAGAATTTGTATCTCCTGAAAATTATAAGAGAGTAATAGAAGGGTTTGGAAATCTGAAACTGGATTTTATGTTATCCATCTAATTTCGTTTTAGGCAGCCTTTATTTATAGATAATGAAAAGCTTTGTCTTTAAGAGTCATGACTATTGAATTAACAGTCTTAAATCAATTCCGAAATGGTATGACTGTTAATTACCAACAGTCTTAAGTCATTTCCGAACAGGTTTAATAATACTGAATCAGTTTTGCACGGGTCAACCAAAAAGTGACCGCGCCCGAGATCCGACCCGGACGAATCCCGGCAACCTGCTACCACTGTGGACACGCGAAGTGCAAAGTGCACCACTAGTGCCTCTACAGCCCACTGCCCCGCACCAACACGCATGTGCGTGTGCGTACGGTGCTTCGCACCGTTTTGAGGTCTCTTGAATAGCCTCTTAAATGCTAGATGAATTAACTCTTCATCTTGCATTTGTACTTATTAAGTGCACAAATTCTTAATATTTTTCCAGTGTGGGACTCAAAGGTTGCCCACTCCTTTTATAGCTTAATGGTGACACTTAGCTTTGTACATTTTCCAATGTGGGACACTATCCCCTTTTATATTTGGGTTAGCTTCCCACCTCTTCCACACACTTCCAATGTGGGATAAGCTTTTTAAGTTTTTACACCCAAAACTCTTACTCACTTATTTTATAAAATCTCCAACATTCCTCCACCATTTTCAAAATAAGTTTTGCAAATTTTTGATTGTCTGTAAGACTGTGTATAAGCATTGGTGTCTCACGACTTGAACCAATACCCTGTGAAGGTTCGTCAAGGCTAACCATGAAAGTATAGTAGACTTGTCTTTGAACTATCAATCCATATTGACCAGCCGAATTTGTCTTCACACACAAATCTTTTAGTCACTGATTATCCATATAAGTCGACACATGTATTAGGCCTTGTGCCTGTACCTTGATTTCATGAGTGCTTTAGAGTCAAGCCCAGTTCTCATAGGAAGCGGCACCACTTCCACACTCCTATAGGTAGATTATCATATGTGTCCATGTAACTTAAAACACCATAAATCTATTAAGGTTAAACTCATCCTCTTTCATTATTCATTACATGTTCTAAGCACTTATCCTTGGGATGTTAAATTTCATAGTGCTTACAATCACGTCGTATGATGTACTTTAATCATTGAACTTGAGACTTGAATATATCAAGTTTCAAGTTGAGTTTCCATCAAGAGTGATTATTATTAATGGGCTTTAGTCCCGTCCCTATTGATGTCTTAGACACCAGTCCTCTTGCAAGACCTTTTGTAAAAGGATCAGCTAAATTTTGACTTGATTTTACATAATCCACTGTGATTACACTATCTGTAATCATTTGTCTGACATAACTATGTCTCAGGCCAATATGTCTAGATTTTCCATTATACACTTTACTATAAGCTCTGGAAAGTGTAGAGTCACTATCACAATGTATAAATATTGGAGGCATTGGTTTTGGACAAACTGGAATTTCAATTAATAAATTCCTTAACCATTCTGCCTCTTTACTAGTTGCAGCTAATGCTACAAACTCAGCTGCCTTAGTAGAGTCAGCTATACAAGTTTGTTTCTTTGATCCCCAAGAAACAACTCATCTACCAAGAGTGAAAATCCACCCACTTGTTGAGGAATGATCCTCCCGCTCAGTTATCCAACTGGCATCAGAAAACCCTTCTAATACTGAAGGATATCCACTATAATATATACCATAGTCCATAGTTCCTTTCAAATATTTTAATATTCTATTGACAGCATGCCAATGCAATAAACTTGGATTACTAGTATATCTACATAATTTACCAACATTATAAGCAATATCAGGCCGAGTACATGTCATGGCATACATTAAACTACCAACTACTCGTGCATATTCCAATTGTGAAATAGCTCTACCATTATTAGGGATCATCTTTAAGTGTGGTTCAAAAGGTGTACTAACAGGTGTGCAATCAAACTGATTAAATTTCTTTAAAATTTTCTCAACATAATGAGATTGAGTGAGAATTATATTTTTATCTTTCCTTATTATTCTCATTCCTAATATGACATCAGCTACACCCATATATTTCATATCAAATTTAGAAGACAGAAAACTCTTTGTATTATTAATTCTTTCTAAATCAGTACCAAGAATTAACATGTCATCTACATATAAACAAATGATCACACCTTTACCATTAGCAAATTTACTATAAACACACTTATCAGATTCATGAATTTTAAAACCATAAGAAATAATGACTTCATCAAATTTTTCATGCCATTGTTTAGGTTCTTGTTTTAGGCCATATAAGGACTTTATAAGTTTACATACTTTATTTTCTTGTCCAGGCATAACAAACCCTTCAGGTTGTTCCATGTAAATTTCTTCTTCTAAGTCACCATTTAAAAAGGCAGTTTTCACATCCATTTGATGAATCTCAAAGCTATATATAGATGCTAATGCAATTAAAATTCTAATAGTGGAGGTTCTAGCAACGGTGCATAGGTATCAAAATAATCAATTCCTTCTTTTTGTGTAAAACCTTTAGCAACCAATCTAGCCTTGAATTTATCAATTGTTCCATATATTTTCATTTTCTTTTTAAAAATCCATCTACACTTAATGGGTTTAGATCCTGGTGGTAAGTCTACTAGCTTCCAAGTTTTATTTCCCAAAATTGAATCCATTTCATCATTTATAGCTTTTTTCCAAAATGTTGAATCTACAGACTTAATTGCCTCACTATAAGTTTGTGGGTCTGTTTCAATGCTAAGAGTCAAGGCATATTGATTACAAGATGTGTCTCTAGTTCCTTCAACAAGATAGACTACAAAGTCGGGACCAAAGCTTTTTTCTTTCCTAGGTCTCTTACTTTTTCTAATCTCTTCTTGTTCCACTGGTAGAGTATCAGATAATTGTGAAGGACTGCTAACTTCTTTTTCATTATTAATTCTAGGAATAGAAGAAAACCTTTGTTCATAAAAAATTGCATCTCTCGATTCAATTATTGTATTTACCTCAACAGAATCATTAGGTTCACTAACCAAAAATCTATAAGCTTTACTATGTTGTGCATAACCTATGAAAATACACTCAACACCTTTGCTTCCTAATTTCTTTCTCTTAGTTTCAGGTAGTCTTACAATAGCTCTACAACCCCAAACTTTAAGATAACCTAAATTAGGTTTTCTATTCTTTCATAATTCGTAAGGAGTTTTCTTATTATCTTTAACAGGTATCCTATTCAGAATATGACATGCAGTTAAAAGTGCCTCTCCCCAAAACCCTTTACTTAATCTAAAATAAGAAAGCATAGCGTTAACCATTTCAGTTAGTGTTCTATTTTTTCTTTCTGCTACTCCATTTTGTTGTGGTGTATAAGGTGCAGTAACTTCATGTATAATTACCATATCTTCACAAAATTTAGGAAAGTGATATTCACCACCTCTATCAGATCTAAGACATTTTATTTTAGTATCACATTGATTTTCAACTTCATTTTTGTATGTCTTAAATCTATTAAGCACGTCATCCTTAGAGTTTAAAAGATATACGTAACAATATTTTGAAAAGTCATCGATAAATGTAGCAAAATATTTACTACCACCTCTAGTAGGTGTTCCATGCAAATCACAAACATCACTATGTACTAACTGTAACAAAGATGTAGTTTTTTCTATTTTTAGAAAAGGCAATCTTGTTATTTTTGTTTGCATGCATATTTTACACTTTTCATTCATATCATTCTCATATTTAGGAATTAAATTTAAATTAATCATGAAATGAATTTTCTTTGTATTAACATGTCCTAAACGACTATGCCATAATGAAAGACAATCAACGATATAAGTAGAAGAATCTTTTTCATTGATATTGAGCTTAAACATGCCCTCATACAAATATTCTTTGCCTACAAAGGTACCATTCTTAGTCAGAATAAATTTGTCTGACTCAAATACAAGCTTAAAGCCAAATTTGTTAAGAAGACTTCCAGAAACTAAATTTTTCCTAATATCAAGAACATGAAAAACATTAGTGAGGCTAAGGATTTTTCCATAAGTGAATTCGAGATCCACTGTCCCTTTGCCTTTAACCGCAGCAGTAGATGAATTTCCCATATAGAGAACATCTCCTTCCACTGTTTCATAGGCAGAGAACAAGTTCGTGTCCTTACAAACATGCCTTGTGGCACCAGAACAACCCACCAAGAGTTTCTTCTCTAAGCATTTAGCCTCGGATATCATAGCAGCAAATTTTTGCTTTGTGTTTGATGTCCCTCCTTTTTCCTTTAGTTTCTTGAACTCATGACAATCCTTCTTGAAGTGACCTGGTTTGTTGCAATGAAAACAATTTCCTTTCTTCTTTTTGTTTTCTTTAGAATTATTTGAAAAATTCTTCCGCTTGTTATTTTTTTCATGATTGCCATATTTTTGCTCATTTCCTTCCTCCACCACATGGACCTTAGAAACAGAATTTTCTTGTTCCTCTTCACCATTTAGAATTCGAGACTCTTGTTCAATTCTTAAATGAGTCTCTAATTCTTCAAGTGAAACATCCTCCTTTTTGTGTTTGAGTTCTTTCTTATAATCTTTCCAAGAAGGAGGAAGTTTTTCAATTATGGCAGCAACAATTACATTATCATCCATATTTAATTTTTTTAGTTTGCAATGATTTATGATGCGTTGGATGTCATGAAATTGTTCTAGCACGGGCCTATTATCATGCATTTTAAAGCTTAAAAACTGACCGATAAGGAACTTCTTACTTGTAGCGTCTTCCGTAAGATATTTGGTCTCCAATGTTTCCCACAAAGTTTTTGCTGTCCCAACATTTTGGTACAAGTCGAACAAATTGTCAGCAAGTGCATTGAGAATGTGACCACGACACAAGTAATCATCGGTCTCCCATTTTGTGCGTTGCCTAGTCTGTTCTACAGTTTCATCTTCATCTTCATTTGGTTTCGGTTATGACAAGACATATACAATCTTCAATGTTGTTAGAAGAAAATGAACCTTTTTCTGTCAACGCAGAAAATTACCACCATCAAAACGATCCAACTTGACAAAGCCTTCTGTTATTTGTCAAAGTGATTTGGAAAAGTCGGCCATTTCTGAAAATATTGTATTTAGATTGTTGGAAATTATGTAGCAAATACAGAAATAGAACTCTTTATTGTATCACAACAATGTCAACTTTAATACAACAATGTAACTTTATGAATCTTCAAGGCGTGATGTCACTTTCCTAAATACAGTATTTGCCCCCACACGAATAACTTCGGTATACAAACGTGAATCCGCAAATCCGTACTTAAGATACAATGAAGCAACTTGCACTGCCTGCAACTTGTATATTTGAAGACAGCCCTTGGATGCAACAGCGAAGAACAGTCAATCAAGTTCTTATTCTGTTTATGTGCACAAAACAGAATAAGAGAATTTGTATCTCCTGAAAATTGTAAGAGAGTAATAGCAGGGTTTGGAAATCTGAAACTGGGTTTTTGTTATCCATCTAATTTCGTTTTAGGCAGCCTTTATTTATAGATAATGAAAAGATTTGTCTTCAAGAGTCATGACTGTTGAATTAACAGTCTTAAATCATTTTCGAACAGGTATAATAATACCGAATCGGTTTTGCATGGGTCAACCAAAAAGTAACCGCGCCCGAGATCCGACCCAGGCGAATCCCGGCAACCCGCAACCACTGCGGACACGCGAAGTGCGCCTCTACAACCCACTGCCCCGCACCTGCACGCGTGTGCGTACGGTGCTTCGTACCGTATTGAGGTCTCTTCAATAGCCTCTTAAATGCTAAATGAATTAACTCTCCATCTTCCATTTGTACTTATTAAGCGCACAAATTCTTAATATTTTTCCAATGTGGGACTCAAAGGTTGCCCACTCCTTTTATAACTTAGTGGTGACACTTAGCTTTGTACATTTTCCAATGTGGGACACTATCCCATTTTATATTTGGGTTAGCTTCCCACCTCTTCCACACACTTCCAATGTGGGACAAGCTTTTTAAGCTTTTACACCCAAAACTCTTACTCACTTATTTTATAAAATCTCCAACAATTATTAATAAAGAGAAATTAAACTTTGTCATTGAGGGCTTGTATTGGGTTTATTAGGTCGTCTGATTTTGATTTTGTAATCAAATGTTTAAAGAAAATTATGATAGTTACGTTATAAAGAGTGATTGATTATGCAGGAATTACTTATAAAAGGAGGACAAATTTTGTTATATTATTATAGTTAAAGGGTGTGTGGGAAGAATTGAATGTGTATAGTCCCTGACTATATATTTGAAAACTCATAAACAGTACACAATCGAATGTGTAATGAACATATTTTAGGAATCTCAAACGATCCCTCATATACCTGCTTTTCCATAATAATGTGCTATTGCAATAGTATCCACTAAAGATAATTTCGATAGCATGTACTCTTACTATCTAGTTCAGGGGAGTATCTATGTGAGAATCCACATTACTAATTCTTTAGTCACATAAAATTTTAACGTTCGTTCTGTGCATTTAGCAAACAACAAGTCAGTGTTCAATGCTTAAATGTTATTAGCAATGATAGAAACACAAAATGGTACATTAACCGTTTGTACATATAAAATAAATCATTAATAATTTAGTTATTTAGGCAGTGCGTTCTACGAGCAAGTCCTTGATCTTACCTTATCATCTAACCAATCAAACCAATGATACATTATTTTTGTGCATTTTGCATGTATAATGCTAATGTTTTATCAATGTAGATTTTACATCTCAAAATGTGGAAAGAATAAATTTCAAATGATATTTTGGTATGAAACCTAACTTGAATTTGTGAAATCAAATTGCAATTTCATTTTATCTTCATGATGTGCACTAAACTGTGTCATATAAAAATAATAAATGACTTGCTTTAATAATCATGAGGTAACCCCCGCAGTTGGAGTAAAGGGAAAATAATAAAGCTTACTAGGAGAAGCTGATGGGTATTGATTCGGCCTTAATGACTCGCTTTCATACTCTGTTTTATTTTGAGGGAGCATATCATCTGTATTAAGATCAAATTTTGTGCAAAAAATTTATATTGATATTTCAGTTGTTTGTTCTTTTAAGAAAGTGGATCGAATGGAGATAAGTTGGTTTGACAAAACAGAGAACTCGAGTGGGGTGATTGATGTGGGGATTCTGTTGATGCATCAGTTGTTAGAGGTCTAGTTAGGGACTCACTTTTTTTACTTGTTTAGAATAGTGAAACGACTATTGGTGGTGTAGTTATTAGTTTTAGGGCAAGCTGGAAATTAGCTCTTATAATTCTTGCCATGCTTCCTCTTATGGGACTGAGTAGATATCTTCAAATAAAATTCTTAACGGGATTTAGTGATGATGCAAAGGTTAGATCCAAACTTGGATGATAGAATGACAAGGTTTTGAAGTTGATCATTTCTATGTGTGGTTATTAATCTCTTATAAATATGTAAATAAGCTACGAAGAAGAATTTCGAACAAATTGTTTTGGGTCAATAACTAGTAGATAATATATTTGTAGTGCTTATTACTTTGAATGTGAGAAACTTGGGACCTATGCATATATAACCGTTTTTTTCTTTCTTCAATCTAAAATGCAATTGCATGTGGTTGAAGATTACTTCAATCAAATCTTGTTTATGAAAAATGACGTGATCTTATTACATCGAATAAGTTGAGTTTCTAATATTCTATTTTTTGAACAGGATTGTACAAGCGTATTTAAAGTTCCTTTCAAAGCCTGTAGTCTCCTCAGTTGCAAAGGACATCATTAGTCAGGTTTCAGTTTATTCTTCTCTGCCCTTATTGAAAAAATTTAGTTTCGTGTAGAAAAGTGGTAAAGTAATTTTAGGCTGACCTTTTAATCTGAGACAAAATCCTCACTGTCAATAATGCATTAAGATATAGTTAGTGTCCATGTAGGCCAAACCACCTACCAAATCATTGTTGACACATTAAACGTGTTTGTTTTTAACACATATATAGGAAATTTACTCATTGTAATGTCTTACTACTAAATTTTACAGGGGTTTTAACATGGAAGGATGCCCATATTGGAGGCATTTTTATTTTTGAACATGGAGGGATGCTCAAATTAAACCCAATTCAAAGAACATATGGATGAATCATTGTTGTTTGAGTGATTTATGATGATGGTCTGACTTATATCATCGATGGGACACGTTAGCGGCATTCTCATGTTATGTTTGCCATGGTCTCGTGAGATTCATGAGGTTTGCTCTTAATTTTCGTTATAAATATGTTTTAGATATTTATTTTGGTTGTTTTTTTACTTGGGTCCCATATATAGACTACTCATAATTGGAAAATAGGGATATTAATGCATTGATGAATTTGTTTGAATTTGTATTAATTCATGCAGAGTTTAGGTTGTCTTCGTAATATATGCCAAAGTCATTAACACGAGTTGTTAATATTAACAAGGTTTATTCATATCTCTTCCCACGTAAAAGGGTGAAGGAAACTACTTGTCTTCTTATTTACCTGTCGAAATGAAAAAGTCATATTGTCTAACAGCAAGATTATCTGGTTTTACATTAGGGTACCTTATAAAAATGAGTTATAAGAAAGATACACCTAGAGAATCTAGGTCACGTAGAGGTATGAGGCTTTTATGTAATTATAGCTAGGCTTGATGTTTAAGATAATAATTATATTTTTCTACGGAGCCCATAGTGTTTTTTTTCAATAAAATTTTCAATAACATTCTAAGACACGGTAAACTGGGGAAAAATTAACGTTGGTTATAAGGAATATGGTATTGATTGAATAATCAAATTTCATAACCAAGTTCATGTAAAATTTCGAAAAATTATTATCATGGGATAGGATCCAGTAAGTAATACCGTTACGTTCTAAAGAGTAGAACGGTCAATCGTAATATTTCTACCTTCAAACATTCTTCTGAAAAACCTCCAATATACATTAACAATCTCTTTAAATAGTTGCTTATCTACTCCTGAACATGTACCATTCTAACATAAGTAATTCTTCTCGCAATCTAAGGGCAATGGTATGCAGTATAACAAGAATTCAATGCAGAAGCTGATAATGAAAGTTCAACGAAGAGGTGAGATTACTTCCAAGAATGAAAGTTTTTAGAATTCCAAATGAGGTAAATCGTTTTCACATGGAGAATCAATCAAATAGTGTAGAAAAAGAATTGTGTTGTACGTATAAACTTATTGAGTATAGTGTATACATTCCCTTCCAAGATAATTTTCTTAGTATATTTCTAAATCCTCAATCACATCGTTAATAATTCCAAAATTCTTAACGATTCATCCAATCATGTATAATCAAATGTCGGAACTACTCAAGTATCTCCAAATCGTAATTTAATAATTTCTTCTCATAATTCCTAAACACATAGCGTATGAATATCAATTACTCTTTATATCTTCCAAAACCTTTTCTTAACCAAAATCCTGGTATCTCACATTCAATGTCGAGATCGATTTCCTTACTCAAGTCTAAATATCTCATTCGCACTATCCTTACTATCTAAATCACTCACTTGATAAGAATGCTTAACTTACAACCCACATAGTCTACTTAACCTGGTTGAGCGCTGATACCAAATGTCACATCCCGATTTTTGGCAAGGGTGGGGGTTAACCTGATAATTCCTAAATCATAAACAAATCTGAATACTGAAGCATTTATTGATTGTCAAATGTGTTACAACTGAAATCTATGAACAATACAAAAGTATTTCTCTTACTAACTAGGATCATTTTCTTCTAATATGACCTTCCTTTGTCTTTATTCATCAGCTGATCTTTGAACTATTCATCATGGTCTATTAGTACTTGTGTAAAATAACGGAAAATGAAGGAATAAGAAAAACTTTTCCTAATAGATAATATAATAATGTAATACGAGAATAGCATAATTGGGATTGAAATGCTCGAAATATAAAAAAATGTATAGCAATCTGCAGCAACAAGAAATATCAACAGAACTAAACAGGGTATACTGAAGTCTGCGATATATGATAGAACTATATGGTGATAAAAACTAGATACGTTTTTTATCGAGTTATAAATAAGGTTCGGAGTATAATAAGATAACCCACAAATTATCGTATATATGGGATGAAAATGCGTAGTCATACCGTTATAATTTCTCTCAAGGCATAAAATGCACTTGAACAGGTAATCCCAAATAATTGAGGAATAATAAATAGGCACACTTAGCTAAAGTGGCACTCATACGTAGAGGAACACATAACAACAAGGCATTCAACATCTGAATCCTTCAGGCCAATTAGATTTATCGGGGGTTTACCGGGTCTAATCCATGGATTATACAGTATGCTACTAAAGGTTTCACTAATAATAGTTATAAAATTACAGGCTATGGTGCAAAGCAAATAATTGAAACCAAAGTTTAATAACATGTAGGGTATAATGCAATATGGTAAAACAGTTTAAATCATTGTTCAACGGGATACAGTGGTATACTGCAATAGGGATAATTTACTGAAATCAAATAGGTTGTCAGAGTTGGGCTGGGTTGAGTTTAATCAGATAAAAGATTGCATCAATATTCGCGGTACAGTTAAACTATCAAAAAGTTCATAAATGAGAATATTTGTTCAAGGTTATCACATAGTGATATAACAAGCGATGATGTCAAAGACATAAGTTCAAGGTAGAATAGTGAAATAGAACCACCTACCGGTGTTTACGAGCTTTTCATTATTATTTAAGGATCTTTCATTGTTGTGTTTCAGTTCCCGTAGTTATTGGCTCGTGGGTTTAAATGAGAGTGGTTATATCAGTGTTTAGGGAAAATGGATCGGGTTTAGGATATCTAACGTCGTTCAATAAATACAAATAAAGTTCATGTTATGACAATCATAAATATATGAATTTTGTATATAATTATAAATTACACTTTTTAGTTAGTTGATGAAATGAGTAATATTTGTAATATTTGTTTGAATAAGCAACACTTTTATATTTTATCAAAGTATTAACCCGGTCAAATATACAATTTGACTATTTGAACAAAATTCATAATTTTATACGAACGTAATTATCCTTATACGGTTATTGTTCTGATATATGATATTCCAAAAATATTAATTTTCGAAGGTTATCCAAGATGAATTTCTTAACCGAATCAATTAAAATATTAATTTTAATCCAATATCGTGTTGTTGTTTAACATTTCTCGTTGGTCATATTTTATATTATCCAGATGTTAATATTATTACCGTGAGTATAAAATTAATGTCTGTGACACAATAAAATTAAAATAAAGTCGAAAACTCCCTTCTTTATTTGGGAAATAAACCAGTGGTCATGCCACTTCTAATATTAGTCAGGAAAACACAACAAATTGTCCAACACCTGCATAATCACTTTTTTAATAAAAATAGCTTGTAACAACATCTCAGATTATAATGACATAATTTCGAGTCATTTGGTATCGTACCTTATTTAAATATATTTTTTTGAAACGAAAAAAATGACAATGAGTCAATATTTTGAGAAAAAATTGTATGATTACTCGCACGTGTCGGGGTTTCTGTTTACTATTAATTTTTTATATGTATCTGGGTATAAACAATATATATTAAATTTTATGAGTAATGCGATACTACCCAGGAGTTAACCCCGGGTTAGTACATGGAGGGAATCTTTTTTTTTTTCCTTTGGTTTTTTATGTGATTTATTAGCATTATTTGACTTTTTTTTTATTTAAAAAAACTATTTTATTAGAAAATAATATTTTTTATAAACTAAAAAAAATGTATTGTTTAAAAACATTATTTTAATATAAAAAGATTTTTTTTTTTCCTGAAAAAAACTATTTCAAAAAATAAAAGTTGTTTAATATATATATTTTTTTTACATTTTGAAACAGTTTTAAGAAATACAAAAATTGTTTTAAATGTTGTAAAATTAAAAAAAAATAGTTTAAAAATAATGGGAGTTGCTGGCGCGGACCTTTAAAAATAAGAGAATATTAAGTAAATGAGTGTTTTAGGGACTAAATGAATTAAAAATAATTTTTAAAAAAAAAGAAATTTTGTATTAGAATAGTTTTATTTCTAAAAAACATATTTTAATTGAAAATACATATTTATATTTTTTTGGAAAAAAACTCTTTAAAAAAATAAAAGTTAGTTTAATATAAATAAAAAACCTTTTTTTTACATTTTTAAACAATTTTTAGAAATACAAATGGGTGCCGCTGGCGCGGACCGTTAAAAATAAGTAAATATTGAGTAAATGGATATTTGAGAGACTAAATGAGTTAAGATAACAAAAAAAAAAGTAAAAAAAAAATAATACTAAACAACCCGAGAGATAGTGTCGCGCTAATTAAAAAAAATAAACTTAAAAATAATGGATGTCGCTGGCGCGAACCTGTAAAAATAAGAGAATATTGGGTAAATGACTGTTGAAGAGAGTAAATGAGTTAAAAATAATTTTTTAAAAACAAAAAAAAATCTATAGTTTTATTTTTAAAAAACATATTTTTATTGAAAATAAGGATTTTATATTTTTTTTTGAAAAAACTATTTATAAAAAGTAAGGTCTCAACTAAATAAATGAGGTGCCAACTAGATAAATGAGAACAAATAAGAACCAATAAAACTTCCAACTAGACAACCCGGTACTAGCTCGGTACTAGGCCCCGGGTTGCCTAGCATTTTTCAAACTTTATTGGATAAAAGACAGTAGATAGTACCCAATTTGAAATTATAATACCCGAAAAATCAAACCCGAGTCAAAATTGAGTCGGACAAAAGTAAAAACCAACTACAATTCTTCAAAATTTCCATCCGGAACCTGTTTAAAGTCTTTTATATATATATATACTAGCGGATGCCCATGCCCGAGGGCACGACGACAAATTTGCCCCCGTGATAAAACCCAGGCCATAATAACCCGCCTTTTAAAAAAATAAATAAAAATAAAAAAAATAAAAATATATTTTTATATTTTTAAAAATATTTTAAAAAAAATATTTCATAAAAAATATTTTAATAAAAAAAATAAAAAAATAATAATGTATGTATGTATGCATGCATACATACATGTGTATGCATGCAACACAAAATGCCATGCATGTTTATCATGCATGAGTTACTATTCATAAGACCATTGTCTTATATTATATAGATATATACATATATATATATATATAATAGCAGGTATAACAATCAACCCTATGATGGGTTTATTAGTCGTCGCCTGCCATCACCATGGTATTAACTCATTCTTAAGAACACCCTAATATTAATCATGAACACATTAACATGATTAAAGTTTAACATACAATTGTTCTTAATAAAAGGATCTTAGATCTTCATGTTTTCACAAAATACGTCTAAAAGATAGAAAATAAGACATACCTTGATCAAAGATCAATCTTGATTAATTGCTCCATCAATCTGCCTTCTTGGAAAAAAATGCACTCTAATGGAATCTCGGAGTTTCTCTCCCACCTCAGAAATAGTGTGTTATGGGATGACTCTAGATGGTGTAGAGGTCTCTATTTATAAGGGGAAGAGGGCCAGAATCCTAGTCAAGGTGGGACTCTTTCAAGTCTCCCACTAATGCCACTAGCCATCATGTGACTAACGGATAAGGTTTACCCAAATCTTTTAATATCTTTATTTATCACATTCCTAATTAATTATCTGACATTTATTAAAACCACATAAATGGGAAATTCGGAATTTAATACAATTGAAATTAAATAATTAATTTCGTCACTTAACATTAATTTCCAACAGTCTCCCACTTGGTCTTAATAATTCGCATAATTAGATTAGGTATCATAAGGTGCACAATCATTGATAAAGTTATTTTGCTGAATCAAATGATTCACGGATGCGAGTCATGGCGGTTCCATACTATTCAAGAGCATGGTTCCTTCCATGTACCACAACACCAATGTTTCATTCAACTAAGCCTTTAATATTGGGTATCATAATGGCCTCATAATGTCCTTTGGAATAAGGACTATTTCTGTCAACAACACTTCATAATTGCATGCATTCACAAAGGACAGAAATAATTGAAATCAGAAACACTTTTATTGAATTCAAGTAATGGTGTCAAACAACTAAGCCAAAATAGCAATCATAGTCAAACTAATCGAGACCCATCTCTTTAACATGTTCCATAAAGGTCTTCGGAGATGGTCCTTTCGTAAGAGGATCTGCTATGTTATCACGCGTACTGATGTGATCAATTGACACTCTTTGTTTCTGAATTTCTTCTTTAATTGATAGGTATTTCATTCAACGTGCTTAGTTACTTTAGGAATACCTAACATTTCTTCATAAAGAAGATTGCAGCGACATTATCATAATATTTCAGCAACTTGATAATAGTGTCGACAACTCCAAGTCCCGAAATGAAGTCACGCTGCCAAAATACATAAGTTGTAGCATCAAGCATACTACAAACTCAGCTTTCACAATACTTAATGGATGGTTTGTGTTGCACTCCTTCATTATATTGGTTGATAAACCAAAACAAACATACTTAAGCAAGAGTGAACTTCGTACCATCCGTACAAACAATAAATCTGAGTCACAATAATTGTTCATATTTAAATGAACACATACATCATAAATGTGAGCATATAGTCCTTTAAGTATCTCATTACTTCATACACAACTTTTAAACCCATAAAATTATTTTGATTCTCTACTTTCTAAATCCGTGCTCGTATATAGAGAAAATATATAAACTTACTCCCACTGATCTTAAGGTGTATACAAATATACAACGATTAAAAAAATAATGATATTATTTCTTAAAATGCCTCATGTGGGAAACTTATGTTTATAAAATGATCTCCTAAACATATACGCATGGTTTATTAGAATTCAAAAAATAATTTTCACATCCACTTTATGTAACTCTCAATCATAATGAGCTACTAATGTCATAAGAATTACATGTCCTTACATATAATTGAGAAGGTTCATTTACAACCTTTTCTTCATTAATAGTGAAATATTTTACTACAATTTAGCTTTATCTCGTTTAGTTACCGTTAGTGTCGCGTTTGGTCTTGATGACCCCCTTATACCCGACTTTAGTGCATCAATTATGTAATTCAACGAGATTTCAACCTTAGTTGTAGTCCATTAGTTTCACTTCTTATGACTTTTGAAAATAAAACAATGTCATTATTTATTCGTTCGCCAAATTCATGTTCATGCAGATACCCCACATAATCATTTAGGATAGTAGACCTTTTAGGATCTTCTTAATACTATTCCTTATGATTTCATCTACATTTCTCTCACGGTGACAATACTATCATTTAGTGGTTGACCATTTATTTGTTCTTTGTTGTTTAGACAATCTAACAACTAAAAGAACAAGAATTCAAGAAGGTTATCGTTAATGGGATAAGTACCCTACCTTCCTTTATAATCATATTTCATGATTTTCTACTACCACTAATTTCACCTTTCATAATGAATTTGACTTTAATGCAATAAATACGTGTCAATGACAATTATATGATCTATGTAGGTCCACTTTAAGGGAAGTTTCTCATAATCTCCCACTTGGGCCACATAGGTCATCCTTATATTAGACATCGTAATACCTTAAGAGCACAACTCGACTATCAAAATTTGTAAGAGACATTACAAAAATCTTGTCCACGAAAATTATGAAAAAGAGTTTAGATTTAATTTGGTACAAGATTTAAAGAGTTTCATAAAAAAATGCTACGATTATGATGCAGGATCAAACAAATCTTTAAAGAACTATGTCCAAACTTTATTTTGTACAAAACATCAAAACTAAAATCATAACCCTTGAAAAATATACATCAAAAGATTCTTTAGAACATATCCCTCACGATCAAGTCTAGACAAACATTTTCCAAAAGAAATTGAGGGTTTATGAAAACAAATGGCGATTTGATTCCCCAAGAACAAAAGAAAAGAATCTTATTAGCATTTCTAGTTTGTTTTGTAAGAAATCCTTGCATCAAAAGTAGATACTTTCTATAACACAGTAAGTATAACTTGAAAACTCTACTGAGATGAAAAACTCATTTCAAATCATAAAAGATACATATTATCTTTATCATTATTAGTCCGAGTGTGCAATATGTAAACAAACTTAATTTGTTTAACCAAATTAAATATGAAATTTTAGAGAAATAAAATGGGATACAATAATATGTGATAAGATAATGAGATAAATTGCTCACTTCATTAATGCTTTGATTTAACAACACACACATCGATTACATGATAAATTGAGTGCATAATCGTGAGTTTTTGTCAGTAGTAACCGTGAAATATCGATTATATGATGCTTGTAGATTACTTTATTGGGTATAATGTTATTTCATTATATTGTACACGACATTTGTGCACAACTTATTTTCACATACTATAATAATGTATGTAATCTATGATGTTCATTCAATCACTCAAAATTGATTCCCTATAAGGAATAACCTTGCTTGAAGAAATGAACTCAATATACCCCATTAATATCTTTACAATTATAAGCATCATGAGTTACTACTACCATCATCTTTACATTTAATATTCATTGCAATTCTAGTCGGGTCACTGTAGTGACTACCAAACATTTCATAATATGAATATTACATTACGTAAAGACTTACATACACAAGTCAATAAATTTTTCACTTATTTTCATTAAATATCGCATGATCAATAAGCTAAATTATTCATGTTTATGGTTTTCATAACCTTAATTGGTGATATGATAGTGAAAGAAACTATGGCATCTGTGTTTGACGACCATTATTACCTTCCCAAAATATATATCACCACTAACATTTTATTCAATTATTGTAATCACAATAAATGAATAAACAATAATATGTATGCAACATCATAAAGTATCATCATCCTAGCAATCAATATCATACATGGACCCGTAGGCAACCAAAATATGCATGATATTAATGCATTAGTCCAATATTTATATCTTCTGGAATGGAGCACTTTAATGAACACCAAACCATATATTATATAAATATAAGAGATACGCATACACGTGCAAAATACCCGTAATACATGAATAATTATATTATTGTCTATTCCTTAATTTGAAATTCACGAAAAATTAGACATAATGTGAAAATCAAATAGACAAAAAGTTTACATGAGATATTACACAAATAATAGTAAATGGAAGACACGAATCATTTACTTTCGCTTCATCACTTATGTATGAGTAACAAATCAGAAATATTGACCCAAATCATTCATGGTCATACTAATGACCAATATGGTTATAATCACAATTATCATACTAGTGACATATGTAAATATGACTTTTTAACATTGATGTCAATTATTTAACATTTACAAAAATCCCAATGTTTATTTGATTCAAATTTCAGCATGTGTTGCGCTTCAATTTAACCTTATAACAAACATTAGGATAATCTGAAATGACTACAAGTATAGTATCTTCACATGTAATCTTAGCCTGTATTTGGCATTTGATTAAACTGAATGAATACCTACTTATGAGTCTCAAAATTTGCAAGTCATGCATTCAAATATGCATGCATGCAACGAATAAATCTAGTATCCGCACATATGAATTGTAGCCTGTGTTTGGCATTTAATTCAACTTAATGGGAGTACTAGCCTTAAAATAAACAATAATTCTGATTTTCAACCACATGAATCGTTGGCCTGTGTTTGGCACGAGACTCATTAAAACATGAATATCATAATTAAATTGTTGACTAAAATTTTGGTATATTTCATCTACATTCCGAATATCACGGAATCTGTGTTAATCATCACATAATATTCAGATTGTAAAGATATATTACCCTATAATTCATTTATCATGGTCCCATAATTTTGGCATCTGTGTTTGTTGCCTAATTCATTTAATACCATGATTAATGGACTTAATGTCAACTATTCTGTTTTTACAAAACTGGTTCTAATGTTGTTCAATTCAGATATTAGCATGTGTTGCGCCTCAATCCAATTTTATAACTAACATTAGAATAAGTCTTTAATGAATGTAAGTATATTATTCGTACATGCAGTCTCAGCCTGTGTTTGGCCTTTGACTTAACTCAAATGAATAATTGTTTACATGTCTCAACTTAAATATAGTTAATCATGCATTAATATTAACTATAATATGTAATCTATCAGTAATCACAAAGATACCAATAGTAGCTCGAATGCCTCAAAAACATAATTTTTCTGGAAGTCATAAACATTATTTATGTAAAATCAATGCCCCAAAAATATTATACTCAAAACTTAATGTATAATTAATGGTCCAAATATAAATGCATACACAATAATCTAATATTTACAATTATAGATTAAGATACTTTTATGTCTTCTCCATCCAACATCATATAAATATTATTGTCGAAACATCAATTCATAATTACATTAGGACCTTTGGGCAACCAATTATAGATTATGCACAATAACCTAATATATCGAAATGTTATTGTCAAACACATAATCATACATCTAATATTCAAAATTTTATATTGAACCCTTTCATCAATACAAAATAATACATAACATGAATATTAGAACAACCATGAACATAAAGAAAAACATCCCCCGTGGTAAAAAAAAAATACATAATATTTGGAAAAAATCGTGTTTTTTGCCAAAAATAGAAAATTTGGGTTAGCACCACAGAGATGTAGATAATTACTCCAGGATCTCAAAACAATTTGCGGAATTCAAAAATCAATTTTCTGGAGTGAGATATTGACGTCAACATTATTACCAAAAACGGCAAAAACGCAATTTTAAGGGTCTTAACGACGTCAAAACGCAAAAGTAAGATGGTGCCCATTGTAAACAATGGGTTTTGTTTATTTCGACGTTTCCAGTCGACCATGTCAGTTTCGTAAAATTCCGAGCAAGTTTTGACCTTTCATTCTCACCAGTGAGTATTGGCGACAGAAGAAAAACGTCACAGAAAATCTCAGACACACTTTAAGAGCAGATTTAATGACAGAAATAAGACGTCGCAGAAGGTCTCAGGCACAAAAGCAATTTAATGACATAAATAAAATGTCGCAGAAAGTCTCATGCACATATATCATTATAGACGAACATCAATAAGGAAAATCACGAGATCTTAAACTTTAGCTCTGATACCACATATTAACTCGTTCTTAAGAACACCCTAATATTAATCATGAACACATTAACATGATTAAAGTTTAACATACAATTGTTCTTAATAAAAGGATCTTAGATCTTCATGTTTTCACAAAATACGTCTAAAAGATAGAAAATAAGACATACCTTGATCAAAGATCAATCTTGATTAATTGCTCCATCAATCTGCCTTCTTGAAAAAAATGCACTCTAATGGAATCTCGGAGTTTCTCTCCCACCTCAGAAATAGTGTGTTATGAGATGACTCTAGATGGTGTAGAGGTCTCTATTTATAAGGGGAAGAGGGCCGGAATCCTAGTCAAGGTGGGACTCTTTCAAGTCTCCCACTAATGCCACTAACCATCATGTGACTAACGGATAAGGTTTACCCAAATCTTTTAATATCTTTATTTATCACATTCCTAATTAATTATCTGACATTTATTAAAACCACATAAATGGGAAATTCAGAATTTAATACAATTGAAATTAAATAATTAATTTCGTCACTTAACATTAATTTCCAACACATGACAGCTGGGTGGTGGTCAGGTGCCAACCACGCGCACACTCACAAACTTATAGATACATATATATATGAACGACTTTTAGCAACAAAACATGAAAAAACTCAAACCCCCAAAACGAGTATTGTTGCTGCTGGCCACCACCATGGAAATGGGTAGTGGTCGGATCTTCTCTAACCGTACACACACAAATACATGCATACATCCACAACAAAGGCAACAAGAAAAAAAAAACAAGAATGGGAAGAAGATGACAGGTCGGAGGTTGTGTAGGGGAGGGAGATCGGCGGCGTAAGCAGGTGGGAAGGTTGGTCAGCATGGGAAAATGAGGGCTGGAGGTGGGTTTATTTGTGCAGAGTTTTTTTTGAGAGAGCAGCAAATCGCGTGTTTTGAAAACAAAGGGGTGGATCCCTTTTTATAATGTTTAGCTACAACACAGTCAACATAGGATATATACGCAATTGAGTGCATTTGGTATTTGGTATTCGCGTATAATTTTTAACGGGTATTGATTTTTATAATTTTTATAATTTTTAAAATTTTAACCCACTTTAAATTAGTATTGGGGAGTGTAGGACACATTAATGAAGTATTTTTGTATTAAAAGTACTTTTGGATTATACTAATTTATACACATTTTACTTCGAAAAAAAATAAAATAATTCATTTTAATCTCATTCGACTATCTATTTATATAAAAAAAATGTTTATTTCGAATACATAAATAAATATGACAATTCTATTTTCATGTTAGAGGACATACATACAAGTCATAAGCGTCGTGAAATTATTAATGAGTCGTAAAAGGTTATTTTGACACAAAAATAATTCAATTTAATTTAAAATAAAAATACGGATGTTACATTTTACCCACCTTAAAAAAAATGGGTCAATTATTAAATAGTCCCTACTATAAATATATATTTTTTAAAAAGGACACATATTTTTAGTTTAACCCATTTAGTCCCTCAAGCACTCAATATCCTCTTATTTTTAGAGGTCCGCGCCAGCGGCACTCCCTCTCCAAAATATGTGGCAAATGACTTTTTGAGGCAAAATAAAAAAGTTTGGACTAAATGGGTATTAAAAAATGTCCGAGGGACTATTTGGTATATGTCCCAAAAAAAATTCTTCCTCGAAATTCCGATATCTTGAGGTCTTATATTCTTATAGTGCGTATATTGTCTAGCGTATGTTGTATATTTGGAAAAATGGTCCATGAGTCTATAATTGACTAAGGTCGGCCTATTCGCGAGTAGTGACATAACACCATCATATAAGGAATAATGACATAATGAGGAATATAATAAGAAATTTAAGTTAATAGTTGAAATGAAATAATATATGATGATACAGCTCAACAAGTAGAAATATCAGGGACTAATTCAGTTTAAAGGTTGCCTATGGTTTCTAAATAAATATCCCATACTATTTGCTTATAGACTTTAGGGCAATAGTAATTATATAAAACAACCTCAATCTAATCAAATTGGAGACAATCAATCTAGGTAACTGGAGATAACAGTAATCGAAAAGGGTTTTAGATAATTAATAGGCATTTTTACAAGCTTTTGTAAGCATCGTGTACCGAAACAAGGGTTTTGGTAACATGGTTCATATATAGCCTCGTGGTTTAAGGTTCGTTTCAGACAATATATTTCTTCATGCCATACCAATGGGTACAGGTAAGAGAATATTATAGGTAGAATCTTAGGTTTCACAATAATAGTATTGTATAGTTGTTTGCACAATAGGTAATAGGTATTTGCATGTAAAGGTTGAGGTTCAGTAGTTTATACTTGAAGGTTTAGAAGTTGGCTTACCAAAGTTAACATGAAGTTGATGTTAACTAAATGGTAAATTATGTTTTCGTGATTCTCATAATTGATCGTAAGAAATTTTGCATTCTAGGCTAAGGATCTAAATTCGTAATGGTCACTTAATCAAATTTTCAATAGTTGATATATAATTGAAACGTTTTCGCCTTTATTTTCACAATCAGAACTAGTAATCTTTAAGGTTAATTAAAGATTCTTGACTAATTCATCATGTTTGGTTTAGGTTTATTAATTCCAGGGTTATCAAGCGCTAAACGTAATAGATGATAAGAGCAATTATCCTTAAGATTGAGAAATATTCATTTAGAATTATGCTAACAATGATTTAAAACATCTAATAACTTTCAATCTTCATTAACTACGGTAAAGGTAACATATTTATAATAATAACTAAATCCAATCTCTTTTTCATCTAATAACTAGGGCTTATTATAGGAATTTCAATTCACTAATTGAGATATAAGGCAACGTCTGATAAAGGTTGGGTAATTTAAGTAGGACCCTTCATTTGACTAGTTCTTGGGTTTACTAAAAGTTACTACAAGTATAATGTCTAATAGTGTAGAATTATCCTCCGAAAATTTTCGTAATCATACCACACAAAAAGGATGCTTTTAAGGTACATTGGGGCTATTCTAGATATATTCTATAAATTTGAAAAATTTGAATCTCTTAGATGAATAGGGTTTACGTAATCCAAGGTATATTATTGAGAATAAAAATAGTTTTCTTCAACATAGTTCATATAACAATGGAAATCAAGTTACCAACATCTATATCGTTCAGTATAAGGATAATACTATTGGTAATATGTTTATAAGTATGTTTTGCTTTCAACTAGTATATATACTGACATATCGGAAGTTGTAATCTCTAACACTTGGGCATACTAGCATTGAGTCGTATAGTGAAGGTAATATACTATTAAATCATAATAAGGTTCGTCTAATCTCGTTCATTTAGGTGGTAAGTATAATAAAATGAGCATATTCTTATCCTAACATCCAAGGTTATTTAGTATTCTAGGTATGTCTATTTCTTTTATTCAATGACTATAGGCTTGTCGCGTTGATCATATTATTATATATCTTCTACCAAAAAATTAAAAATAATCAATAGCTTGTATTTTGGTAAAAAGACAAATTTTGGCGAGTCAGTCTACTATCATTCATACTTAATTGTATCTTTGAGACTCATGAAACATTCAAATAATAAAATTCATTGTAATGCGATCCATTATTGTTCCTTGATCGAAAAAAGTTAAAGAATTCACGGGAATACTGGTGTCTTATCTAGACTTGGTAACAAGTATAACAATTCCTCAAAAAGTTCTTAACATCATTCTTATATTGGTAACCACTGATATTCCTTCTTTGCACGATATGTTCTTTAAGTTTCTAAAGTGTATCTTGAATCTAAAACGATAAGCTTTTGGTGATATCTCTCCACATTGAGGGGCAGATAATCTATTTATAAATTATAGGTTCATTTTCTAATCTTAAGATAACTCTTGGTTCTCATTTTGGTTTGTGTCTCATCACAAAGTAATATTAGAGACTGCATTCTAAGGTTTGCTTTCTCAAGTTCAGATAGATAGTGGTATTGGCAAAATTTTGGAAAAGTGTCGATTTTTCCAACGTTCACATGAGATGGTTAAGTTTCCTAGTAAAATCACGATATTAAGTGTCGGCTATAACGTTTATTTTTTTGGATGTGAGTCTAACTTGGCTTATCTACTTTCTAAAGTCCATTTGGCATTTTACTTCCAAATCGAGTTCTATCGGATGAAGACATATTTCAAACTTAATGATCTAAAGTTACTTGGAATTTCTTATCATCCACTAAAAGATTAAGGTCTCCTATATTTATCCAAAAGGTGACACAACTATAAAAGTTATAGTGTACTCTTAGATGAGGTTAGCTAGATATTTGAAGCATGATGAACGTAAATTAATGTAACGGAGTCTGAATCGATGATTCTCTTAATTTGGGTAGGTACGGTACATTACTGATAATGAAACATGTAATAATTGCATATGCTAAAAGGTTTCATTAATGTTTATTACTAATCCATCAGTGCTTTTGAGTTCTACAGATCATAAGGGTATGATGTTGAATAATAAATTTGTGATACCAGTTATATATTTGTAGGAAAGAATTCTAAAATTAAATGGATCGCTAAAGGATCTTATATACGTTGCAAGTATTTGAACTATAACGAATAAAGAGTCAGCTAATCTAAAGTTTATCGTAACGTAATATGAATATATATTGTCGAACGTAACTTGTCAATGTGGTCATAGGATTTGTATGACTAAAGTGTAAGGTTCCGGTAAATGTTTATAGATTTGTTTACTATAAACAGGTAATTATTTCTTAAAATTCATAGTAACCTAATAAGAAATGAAAAGGAAATCGGGGACTAAGGATATTTTAGCTACTACAACTCTGGTTGAGTAAAGTAAACATTTATTAATTCATTCAAAGTTTAGGTTTTCTTGGTAATATATGCCAAAGTCATTAACACGAGTTGTTAACATTCACAAGGTTTATTCATATCTTTGCATACGTAAAAGGATGAAGGAAACTATTTGTCTTATTATTTACCTGTCGAAATGAAAAAGTCATATTGTCTAATAGCAAGATTATCTGGTTTCACATTAGGGTTTCTTATAAAAATGAGTTATAAGAAAGATACACCTAGAGCATCTAGGTTACGTAGAGGTATGAGGTAAGCTTTTGAGTAGTTATAGCTTGGCTCTTTGTTTAAGATAATAATTATATTTTTCTACGGATCCCATAGTGTTTTTGTATTTGACAAGATTTTCAATAACATTCTAAGACATGGTAAACTAGGGAAAAAATTAACGTTAGTTATAAGGCATATGGTATTGATTGAATAATCAAAATTTATAACCATGTTCATGTAAAGTTTTAAAAAATTATTATCATGGGATAGGATCCAATAAGTAATACCATTACGTTCTAAAGAGTAGAACAGTCAATCATAATATTTCTACCTTCAAACTTTCTTCTGAAAAACTTCCAATATACATTAACAATCTCTTTAACTAGTTGTTTATTTATTCTTGAATAGGTACCATTCTAACATAAGTAATTCTTCTCGGAATCTAAGGGGAATAGTATGCAGTATAAAAAGAATGCAATGCAGAAGCTGATAATGAAAGTTCAACGGAGAGGTTAAATAACTTCCAAGAATGAAAGTTTTTAGAATTCCAAATGAAGTAAATCGTTTTCAAGGGGAGAATCAATCAAATAGCGTAGAAAAAGAATAGTGTTGTACGTGAAGACTTATTGAGTATAATGTATACATTGCCTTCTCAGATAATTTTCTTAATATATTTCTAAATCCTCGATCACATCATTAACAATCCCAAAATTCTTAACGATTCATCCGATCATGTATAGTCAAATGTCGGAACTACTCAAGTATCTCCAAATTGTAGTTCAAGAATTTCTTCTCATAATTCCTAAATACATAGCGTATGAATATCAATTACTCTTTATATCTTCCAAAACCTTTTCTTAACCAAAATCCTGGTATCTCACATGCAATGTCAAGATCGATTTCCTTACTCAAGTCTAAATATCTCATTCGCACTATCCTTACGATCTAAATCACTCACTTGATACGAATGCTTAACTTACATCCCACATAGTCTACTTAACCTGGTTGAGCTTTGATACCAACTGTCACATCCCGATTTTTGGCGAGGGTGGGGGTTAACCTGATAATTCCTAAATCATAAACAAATCGGAATACTGAAGCATTTATTGATTGTCAAATGTGTTACAACTGAAATCTATGAACAATACAAAATTATTTCTCTTACTAACTAGGATCAATTTCTTCTAATATGACCTTTCTTTGTCTTTATTCATCAGCTGATCTCCGAACTTTTCATCATGGCCTATTAGTACTTGTGTAAAATAACTGAAAAGGAAGGAATAAGAAAAACTTTTCCTAATAGATAATATAACAATGTAAATACGAGAATAGCATAACTAGGATTGAAATGCTCGAAATATAAAACATTGTATAGCAATCTGCAGCAACAAGAAATGTCAACAGAACTAAACAGGGGTATACTGAAGTCTGCGATATATGATAGAACTGTATGGTGATAAAAACTGGATACGTTTTTTATCGAGTTATAAATAAGGTTCAAAGTATAATAAGATAACCCACAAATTATCGTCTATATGGGATGCAAATGCGTAGTCATACCGTTATAATTTCTCTCAAGGCATAAAATGCACTTGAAAAGGTAATCCCAAATAATTGGGGAATAATAAATAGGCACACTTAGCTAAAGTGGCACTCACACGTAGAGGAACACATAACAACAAGGCATTCAACATTTGAATCCTTCAAGCCAATTAGATTTACCGGGGGTTTACCGGGTCTAATCCCTTGATTATACGGTATGCTACTAAAGGTTTCACTGATAATAGTTATAAAATTACAGGGCTATGGTGCAAAGCAAATAATTGAAACCAAAGTTTAATAACATGTAGGGTATAATGCAATATGGTAAAACAGTTTAAATCATTGTTCAACGGGATATAGTGGTATACTGCAATCCAAGTAATTTACTGAAATCAAATAGGTTGTCAGAGTTGGGCTGGGTTGAGTTTAATCAGATAAAAGATTGCATCAATATTCGCAGTACAGTTAAACTATCAAAAAGTTCATAAATGAAAATATTTGTTCAAGGTTATCACATAGTGATATAGCAAGCGATGATGTCAAAGACATAAGTTCAAGGTATAATAGTGAAATAGAACCACCTACCGGTGTTTACGAGCTTTTCATTATTATTCAAGGATCTTTCATTGTTGTGTTTCAGTTCCCGTAGTTATTGGCTCGTGGATTTAAATGAGAGCGGTTATATCAGTGTTTTGGGAAAATATATCGGGTTTAGGATATCTAACGTCATTCAATAAATACAAATAAAGTTCATGCTATGACAAGCATAAATATATGAATTCCGTTTATAATTATAAATTACACTTTTTAGTTAGTTGATGAAATGAGTAATATTTGTAATTTAGAAAATACGTCTATATGGAAACTCGATATTTGAATAATACAATTTTTCTACGAAAATATTCTTTATATGGAATCAAACGATTTAGTTTAGTTAAATAAGCAACAATTTTATATTTTATTAAAATATTAATCGGGTCAAATATACAATTTGGCTATTTGAACAAAATTCACAATTTTATACTAACGTAAAGATCCTTATACGATTATTGTTTCGATATATGATATTCCAAAAATATTAATTTTCAAAATTGATCCAAGATGAATTTCTTAACCGAATCAGTTAACATATTAATTTGAATACAATATCGTGTTAGTGTTTATCATTTCTCGTTGGTATAAATATTTTGAGAAAAAAATGTACGATTACTCACACGTGTCGGGGTTTGTGTTTACTACAAATTTTTTATATGTATCCGGGTACAAACAATATATATTGAATTTTGTTGGATAACAGATAGTTGATAGTACCCAATTTGAAATTATAATACCCGAAATATCAATCCCGAGTCGAAATTGAGTCGGACAAAAGTAAAAACCAGCAACAATTCTTCACAATTTCCATCCAGAACCTATTTGAATTCTTATATATATATATATATATATATAGGGAAAGGATCGAGTGAGGTCCCAGTTTGAGGACCCTGAATGAGGACCATTTTTTAAAATAGTAAAAAATATATTTTTGGGATGATTTTTTTTTATGATTTTTAAACATTTCAATAGGACCAAAAAAAATCAACTCAAAATGAATTTGTTTACTATTTTAAAAAAAATGGGTCAAACTTTGTGAGTTTTTAAGATAAAAACCTACGAGCACTTATCACCCTCAAATGTAACCCACAAAGATGTCTCGTTCTCTCTCTTCTTATTCTTCCCCGTCATTCATGTCTTATTTCCTTCTCCGGCACAAACACAACAACAATAACAACAACCAGTATCACAAGCATTACGAGATGTTAATGGACTCCAAATAGGTGCAAGATCTCACGTGCATCTGGAAAGCAGACAATCTCTCTATATACATGTATTTTCATCTCTAATTATGGTTGCATATGTGTGTATATATGATGTACATGACGGTTTATTGTTTCATTTTGGTAATCTGAATTATGAAATTCCCTTTTCTTTTTAAATATTTTCTGGTTTTTTATTGTTAGTTTTAACTTTTTTATGTTTAAGATGAATACTCTACTGTTATCTATGATTGTTTGGCAAAATGGATTTCGGATAATATAGAGAATCGAGGTCTCGGGCTTTTAAAATATGACGTGGGTTTTTATTATTTTGTCTAGTTATGGTGTATTTTAATTCGAAATAGAGGTGGTTGAAGTGAGAGTTGATTCAGTTCTTGGGTGGCACTGTGGGTTGGAGTTTTGGGGGGAGTCGGAGATGGAAATCGATGGAGATAGATGGGGTGGGGTATGGCTTTATGAAGATGAGGTCTTGAATGGAAACTAGTTTGAGGAGGTTTAGCAAATGTGTGACCGAATTGTGAAGGGGGATTTAGAACTGAGTTTTGAGAATGTGGATCGCCATAATGCCATTGTTGCGAAAGAAGGGAGTTAGTTGGAGAACAGAGAAGAAGTGGTCATTTTGTGTTTGTGGGTTAAATTTAGTAAACTGAGATTTGGAAATACTTAAGGGGCATAGTTGTACTTTACTCATTTTGAAAATCACTCCACAACTCACATTAAAAAGGTTTATGCTAGTATTAGTTATAGTGAAGTAGATTATATTCATTTTTCTAATGACAAGTTAGTTTTAAAATCAAAAGTCTTATTAAGAAGAAATGTGAAACTTTTTAAGAAAGTAAAACTTAAATCCCTTGATTTATGATTTAATGACTTCTTATAATTTCTTGATAAACTTGTAGAAGATAATATGAATGCGTCCCCCTTGAAAATGAGAGGGTTGATTTGACCATCTCTTTGGAAAATTTGAAAATGGATTTCAAGTTTGTGAAGAATACAATGTCAAAATTTTCAAAAGGATTGATAAACTTTCTAGATAGTTGGATTCTAACAAACAAGAACTTATTAGATGAAAAACTTTACATGTTGAAGCTTGATCATCAAATGGATCAACAACCCATTTCCAAAAATGTTCAGAATCTTAGGAAACGTAGCAGTGTGAGATATTTGAATCAAAAGAATGTTGTTCCTCCTACTTTCATAAACAAAAATCAATATTTACATATAAGGAACCTATAAATGATCATCTTTGCTTCTATTATCATGTAAAGGGACAAATGAAATATTTTGGTTTCAAGTTAAAGAAAGTTCAACTTTGTGAGAAGATTATTCTTAATAATCATGTTCATGTTTCTAGGCCTAAAACTTTTAAATGTGATCATTGTAACAAGATCGATCATTAAGAAAAAATTTGTGACACCCCACTTAATTAAATACCGGGTGATCAGGACTTTATTAAATAAAACAGAATATCCAGATTGGTTCATTCTTAGCATCACTTTTGAAAAACTTTTTAATATTTACTATAGTTTTTTGTTTTTAGCTCCATTTCTAAAGTTTTATTAGTCTCCCATCCCATGTGTTTTAAAATTGTTTTAAGTCACATAACCGTCTAAACTTTCCTCAACTTCCATGTAACATCTCCTAATCGCTCATGTCTCTTTTGTAGAGAATGACAAGTGTAAAAATATGGACCAACAATTAAAAAAAATAATGACATGGGATTAAACACACATATATTCAAAAAAGTAGGACGAAAAACTTGTAATCTCTATTCACTAACCACCTAGTATTTGAAAAGTTGGTGTCAAAATATTATCTTCTTATTACCATGCAAAGATTTAAAATAATTAAACATCGCATTCACCATGCTAAATTAATCAACACCACAATTAATGAAATACGGAATTAAATAAGATATGACGGGAGTAAACACCCCAGTCTGAAACTCTAATACAATCATCCATAATCAAAAGTCTAAATCCAACAACTGAAATAAAAGAAATGCAATATTTCTGAAATAACTGCTAAATAGAAGATGGGCAACATGCTCGACTGAGATAAAATAAGGAGGCATCGAATCTGGAAGGAAATGAGGCGTCTACCGAATAAGACTTGCAATCAACCACAGCAACGGCAAATGACGAAATTCCTAAGCTGGGCCTCCCTGTGGCTGGGCACCTAAAATGGTTCTTACAAAAAATAGATTTGGAAGAAACAGGTCAGAGCCCGAGTTAAAATATTTAAAAATCCAGCAAGTATTTAAAATTACATAATTAGTAGATATTATATGCATGTTAGATTCACGACTCTCACTTGAGGTCCTCACCCCTCAACTAGTGTGCACGCCTAACGTATACTCATAACCCGTCCTAGTTATGCTACCCCGCCTAACTAGTTCGAATTAAATATCTTACTTCATCTACTAACTTTTAGATCACACCTGTGTCATCCATACAATAATTTACTCCTATGTTTATTAGACATTTATAATTTCTCATATAATATTAACTTCTCGCAATCTTATCTACATTTATCTATCACTATCTTTCTCTTATACTAAGCACAAATAGTATAATTAAATCAAAAGTATATATATATATCACACTAATTATATATATACTACTATAGCACCCCTAGGCTGGGACCTGCGATGCATGCGTACTTTTCTATCATGTCCTGGTACATCACGCACTGTATAAAGCACTATTGGTTCGGTATCTCTCTCTAACCATAAATACAAATCACATACATTGGAGGCGAATCTAGTTCCAAGCCTATGGGTTACGCACATACTTAAGCACTCATATGACCGCCAGCTTATCGTTCTCACAGATAGGCCTTTCCTAGGTTCCATATTCTGAGGTACAAGTCAGAAATCCCCTGGAAGGCACATCAGGATATGACTTTCATGATAGCAAGCAGCGTAAGTATGTCATACACATAATAAATCATGCAATAGATATACACACAACCTATATATTTATATCATCAGTATAGGCTTACGCACATCCTATATCATATATCCCGTACGTAGCATATGTATGTCCCGAACATTCTACGTATTTAATAATTTATAACTTTACTTATTATCATACGCTCCCGAGTATTTCTCACCACTCAAAGGGTATCATTTATTCTACACATAGTATTAGTAGGTAAACTCCTTATACCCTAATGGTCTAAGTCATTATTTCCCTCAAATTCACAAGACCCAAATTATTCTCCAAATTAGGTATTTTCCTTGGTAAATCCTAATTATGTTTAGCCCTTAATTCTCCCTCTTAGGACTAATCCTAAAACCCCGCCTAGGCCTACCGGTGTCTCAATATATTCTCATTACGTTAAAAAATAAGACCCATGATTGAATCCCGAACGTTCCCCCAAAGATACTAAACAAAAGGAGAAATTGGCCAAAACTGGGCAATCGAATTTATTCGCCCTGGTCCAAATCGATTCGCCACCTACAAGTCTCAAATTCTACGTAGTTTTTCCTACGGGTTTCACCATTCGCAGTCATCAAAACCGTCACCAAACATTTCCAAGCTCCCAACCAATTACTTCAAACATTATACCAGTATATATGAATGATTTCTAACGTAGAAGAATCATGAATTCATCAACAATCATCAATTGATCAATTTAATCCCAATTAACTTATGAAAAACCCTAATTTAACACTTTCATTCACGAACCAATTTAAAACTCAAATTTCTTCATCAAGATTCAATGTAATTTCGTGGGTTTCATGCTACATACATGGAGGGTTCAATCCTATATCAATTTCCAACATAAGATTATGATTTTAAGTCTTCCAATTTAACCCCAAAATATTCAAATTTCTTATATGATACATCTTACACTAACATGGATATCATACAGGCTATAGTTTTGCAAGATTAAACACTTGCCTCAATATGAAGTTCTGATCCTCTAAGGATGGTTGGTATGGTGGTGTTCCTCTTTCCTCGATCTACGCGGTGGTGGTGGTGTAATTGGAGTAGTAATTGTTGTTCTAGCCCTTTGGAACCTCCTCTCTTCTCCCTGATATGGCCTCTCTGCAACTCTACTGATATTAACCCTAACTTCCCTTATGTATATGATTATATAAAGTCCTAATTTTCTTGGGTTTAATTCCCCCAAAATTTAAAAAGACTAAAATGCCCTTCGAAGTGTCGGTTTTCCTAAAATTATCCTGAGACCCAAACTAAACCCCCAGATATACTTTTTTTACTATCTTGACCCTTCCGAAAACTTCAGCGCACTCAAAATGACCATTTGGATGACTTAAAATAAATTAATTTTTGTCTCATTAAATTGAGTCCCGACACGACTGACACGTGCATCCTGACTTAATTATTGTGGTTGCCGTATTTTTCACTCTCGATAATTTTAATAAATTCATAATCATATATTACTTTACTCGCTAAGTAATATTCAATATAATTCACATCAATAGATACTAACCCTTGTCTCGCTAGTTAATATTTATTTTAATCCGAATTAATTATCAATTAATTTTCCATATTTAATTTAATTAATCCATTATTTAAAAATCATTAAAAAATGGGGTGTTACATTTTTTCTATTTTCTCAGTCTGACCTTACATTACGTGATGGAGGGAGAATATGGGTTTTGTTGGGAACAATCGGAAGGAAAGGCTAGGAAAACATGTTCACTTGTTCACAACAAGAAAGGAGAAAGTATTTAAAAACTTTTCAATGTCAGACCTAAACCCGAGACGCCACGCTTGAGTCATGTAAGGATTAGGAAGGATAGTATGAAAACTAAATATGCAGAAATTAAAAAAAAATTAAGATGTTCCCCTCAACCTCTACTAAATAGTATGGTATATTGATGCGTCTAGGACTCTTAGAACTCTTATCTCATTCCTCGGTCCATCCTATTCATTTATTTGTGCTTTGATGAATGATAAAATCCCAAAAGTGTTTAATTTATTCCCCGAATAGACACATTTTAGTCACTCATTTATAATAAAATTGGCCTTATGTTCATATTTTATTATTTCGCATGTCAATCGGCACTCGCCGCATCAAATAGTGATAAATCAAGTTAATTGAGATAAAGTAGCGGTCAAAAGCGTTCAACAAAGAAATCAAAGCAATCGTGAAGTTCGAAGTCCATTTTTGAGCTTGCCCTGATACTTACCGATGCCCTTGAGAACGTGTGTGCTCGCGTTCAAATGATCAAATTATATATAAAACCCTTTTAATCAAAACAAACCCTAAACATGCAGCAGTATGTGATTGAATAAATTGATAATCTACGCAAGAACATTCAAACACATGCAATTAAGGAAAAATCCCCCTCAGGGGCAAAACCATTTATTTTCACTATAATTTGTAAGAGAACGGCTTACAATCGGATTACAATGAAAATACAAGTTGACTAAGAATTACCCTCGGGTATCGGATTCTGTAGTCGCGGCTGGAATTATCCCTTTCCAGTAGGGTTGCAATGAAGAAGAAGAACAGTCTCCTCCACAAGGGTTGAACAAACCAAAGTTGTGTTCTTGGGTTGCAAAAGGATTCACAAAGGTTTGGCAATGATGTGTGAATCAAAACATGAGTCTTGGGACTCAAAAATATGAAGACTAGATGTATTTGGACTCTCAAATTCGTCTCCTAAAGTCTTGCAAAACAACTCCCCCGAAGTTGGTATTTATAGGAAAAAATATGAAGAGTCCCACGTTCTTAAAACTCTAAAATTCTATCCAGCGTACAAAAAAAAACAGCATTCTTTAAGGAATTTTCTCTATCTTCAAAAGGTCATAACTCCTTCACCGTAGCTCGGATTGAGGTGCCGTTTTTTTCGGTATCTTCATTGCGGCGAGCTATTCAACTTTCTAGTTGACCAGACCTCCGAACTATGGATGTGAAATTACGAAAATGCCCTTGAACTCTCCTATTGTGCCTTTTTTTCACTGTTTTGACTTCCCTTGCGTACCACTTGCATTAAGTCCCTAAAATCTTGGAACGTGAAGTCATTGAGGCAGATGTGGGACATATTAGTGGAGATAATGCATGCTTGATTCCCAGAATTCAGATAGAGGCCGTCATGTGAGATCGTGAGGAGACGTGCCAAATGTAGCGGCGTACGACATAAATAAATGAAACATTTCGGACATGTGAAAAATGTCCTTACAAATCTCCCCCTATGTCTATGCCGGTACATACATAAAAAATCCGAATTATCAAATATGAAATTGCCTATACAAATCTACCCTCCCATGAACCGAAAACTGGAAAAGGTACAAATGAATAGTCTTCATCGTTTGTTCTTTAATTCTTCAGGAATCTCAAAACTTTTCTCATCAGGGTGTGCAACATAGAGATCTGCAATCTTCATACCTTCACACATGAGACAAAGCAAATACCACGTAACATATCGAGTTTGAAATGAGATAACATGGATATCAATATATGATAAAAACATAAGCAACATCTCAAAAACTCCCCCAGAATTCAAACTCCCCCATAATATGATAATTCTTTCTCCCCCTTTTTATGATGTCCCCAAATGGACAAATTAGAGAAATAAATCAAATAAGCAAGTGCGGGGTGTCACTAGGATAAAAACACACCATGAATAAACAGAAAGCAACCAAGTCAATGATAGCGTAAATGAAGTGGTGTGATCAAATTCGATAGGAAAATCAATGCATACAAACATGACATATGTGCACGATGAATATTGGATATTCCTAGCGAATGAACTCAAATGCTTCCTTTGGTGTAAAAGAGTGACAATATAAGATATTGACTCAATCAAATCAACAAATTAAAGCTCAAAATGATTTTCACACCAATAACGTCCAAAATGATTTTATGCTTTTTCAGGACTTTCAAGGAAGTGCAAACCCGTTTAGATTCTCCAACCAAACTCCCTCAGATATTGTATTGAATAGAGGCATTCTAAATTCTCAAACTTTGGAGAATTGATGGTGAAACCTAAGTGGCCCATATTTGGCATGAATTGCTTTTTATTGCCTTTAAATTTTTTCGGGCTCTTTTAACCTCTTTGGACCTCGGATATTAAAATTCCTCCATTTTTAGGTCCTTTTTAACGGTGGCTTTTGCGCAAAGGATAGATGATTACCTTTCGCAGCCCCTCCCCATTATACAAAAACACACAGTCTCACCAAAACGATTTTTACATGCATTCCAATCTTGTCAAGTTTTATCGCATATTGTACATTGTATAGACATGATTGAGATGAAAACACGCAAGCCAACATGAGATAGACAAGTGCAATAATCAAATATAGCCGTGCATGTGTGCAATAAAGGATATAGGAGTCAAACATGTAGGAAGATATCACTAATTACATCTCAAAGACTCCAATCAATGTAAAGCACATGGATGAAATGATGTAGCCTCTCAAATCTCTATCAAACAGTCACATGGATAAATGGAATGAAGTTGTGACTTGGCTATCTTACATGCTCATCCATAAAAGAAGCAAAATACAAAAATCTTTTTGGATTTTTTCAAAAATTTGGAAAAAAAAATAAAATCTTTTTGTGCTTTTCTCAAAATTTTTCTTAAAGGAAAATCTTTTTGTATTTTTTTTTCAAAAGAAATATAAAAAGCAAAAGGAATAAAACAAAGCTGTACAACAAAGTAATGGTACATATAAAACAGACTAGCAATAGGAAGCATATGATATGAACATGAAGAAGCATCCTATTCTAGACATAGACCAACCCCTCAGTCAACTGTGCAAATCCCTAAAGATTTCCTAAGACTCTCAAATCTAAGGTCATCTAAAGGTTTCGTGAAAATATCGGCTAACTGACGGTCGGTAGGAACAAAACTCAGGGATACGACTTTCTCTTCAACTAACTGACGAATAAAGTGCTCACGTATCATGATGTGTTTTGTGCGCGAATGCTGTACTGTATTGCGGGATATGTGTATCACGCTCGTGTTATCACAGGAAATGGTCATGGTGTCCTGTGATATCCCATAATCCTCCAGCATTTGCTTCATCCACAAGAGTTGTGTGCAACAACTCCCAGCGGCTATGTACTCAGCCTCCGCAGTGGACAAAGAGATGGAATTTTGCTTCTTGCTCAGCCAGGAGACAAGAGCAGAACCAAAATAGAAACACCCACCAGAAGTGCTCCTACACCCATCTACATCCCCAGCCCAATCGGCATCCGAGTAGGCGGACAGACGGTCATCGGTATCAAAGGAATACTAAATCCCGTATGAGAGAGTCCCACTTACGAATTTAATAATACGTTTTAGAGCAAGTAAATGTGACTCTTTTGGGGATGCCTGATAACGCGCACAGACTCCAACACTAAAGGCGATGTCGGGACGACTGGCAGTCAAGTAGAGGAGACTACCTATCATACTCCGATATAAGGTTTGCTCTACGTCCTTACCTGAAGTGTCCTTACTAAGCTTGGTAGTGGTACTCATAGGTGTACGTGCATGCTTAGCGGAGTCTAAACCAAATTTCTTCACTAGGTCTCTAGCATACTTGGATTGGGAGATGAACATCCCATCCTCTAGCTGACGAACCTGGAGACCAAGGAAGAATGTAAGCTCACCAACCATGCTCATCTCAAACTCACTTTTCATCTCCTCCTCAAAGTGGTGAGCATGCTGGGAGCATGTGGATCCAAAGACTATGTCGTCTACATAGACCTGGGCAACCAAAATAGCACCATCATCTCTCCTGACAAAAAACGTCATATCTACTCCCCCTCTCTTGAAGCCACGAGCTAAGAGATAAGAAGTAAGCCTCTCGTACCAAGCACGGGGTGCTTGCTTCAAACCATACAAGGCTTTCCTCAGATAGTAGACGTGCTCAGGGTGCTGAGGGTCTTCAAACCCTTTTGGTTGTTCCACATAAACCTCCTCCTGTAGAATGTCATTCAAAAAGGCACTCTTGACATCCATCTGATACACCTTGAAGCGCATATGACATGCTATGGCGAGCAGAAGACGGACGGACTCAAGCCTCGCAACAGGAGCAAATGTCTCCCCAAAGTCTACACCCTCTATCTGTGTGTAGCCTTGAGCGACCAACCTAGCCTTATTTCGGATTATGGTACCATTGTCATCCATTTTGTTCTTAAAAATCCACCGGGTACCTATCACATTAATCTCACTAGGTCGGGGGACAAGTTCCCAGACATCATTCTTTTTAAACTGAAGAAACTCATCCTGCATAGCAGATATCCACTATTCATCCTTGAGTGCTTCTTTATGATTCTTGGGCTCGACTTTGGACGTGTAGCAAAGATGGCCAACAGCGTTCTCTAGCTGAGCACGAGTCTTGACCCCTAGAGTGGGATCACCAACAATGGCAGAAGGGTCATGACTCTTGCGAACCCAAGCAGGTGTGTCCCCTAACACAGGAGTAGGGTCCACAGAGTGTGAGAGAGGAACAGGTAAATCACTGTCAGAACAATCCTCATCCTCACACTGAAGGTTAGGATCAATAATCGTCGGAGGTTCGTCATCTTGCACGGTGACGTTTATTGATTCCATAATCTTAGAGCTCTTCAGGTTAAAAACCCGGTACGCTCTGCTATTCGATGAATATCCTAGAAATATTCCCTCGTCGCTTCGGGAGTCAAACTTTCCTAATTGCTCTTTATCCCGTAGGATGTAGCATTTACTCCCAAAGACACGGAAATATGCCAGGTTGGGCTTCTTGCCAGTCCACAACTCATAAGGAGTGTGAAGTGTGTGTGGACGCAGATACACCCTATTCATCGTGTGGCATGCAGTAGACACTGCCTCTGCCCAAAATCTCCTAGAAACTTTACGACCTAGAAGCATAGATCTAGCCATCTCTTGGATCGTTCTATTATTTCTCTCAACAATCCCATTTTGCTGAGGAGTTCTCACAGCAGAAAACTCATGTTTGATCCCAAGGCTATCACAGTACAAATCAACCTTTGCTTCCTTGAATTCAGTGTCGTTGTCACTACGTATTCTGTTAATAGTGACACCGTGTTGATTTTGCAGGACACGGCACTTGGTCATTAAGAAATCTACAGCATCGGATTTCTCTCTCAGAAAACCTACAATGGAGTATCTGGAGAAATCATCTACCATCACGAGGATGTACCTCTTACCACCTAGACTCTCAGTACGAGTGGGACCCATAAGATCCATGTGAATCAACTCCAGAACACGAGAGGTGGTAATGGAATGTAACTTCCTATGAGGACTAAGAATTTGTTTTCCCAACTTACAGGGTCCACAAACGGTCGAAGTTGACTTTCCAAGAGATGGTAAGCCACGTACTAGGTCCTTTTTAGATAAACGATTGAGATCTCTAACGTTCACGTGACCTAGACGTTGGTGCCACAGATCCATAGGAGTGATCGTGGCGCTGTTGCAGACAAGTGAGGATGTGGGCTCAGTCCCATAGCAATTATCCTCGGTCCTCACCCCTTGCATCAAAAGTTTACCGGCTTGATTGTAGACTTTACACGCGTCCCGGTCAAACTTTACTGCAAAGTTAGTGTCGCACAGCTGGCTAATGCTGAGAAGGTTTGCTTTCAAACCTTTGACGTACAAAACATTTTCTAGCTTAGGAAAACCAGGTAACTCGATAGTACCTCGTCCTATAATGCTAGACTTACTCCCATCTCCAAAGGTGACTCTGCCATCTTGATAATCCTCAAGTGTAGTAAAAAATGAGGCATCACCTGTCATGTGTCTGGAGCACCCACTATCAAAATACCACTGTGAGGTATTATGTGCTTTGAGAGCAACATGAACAACAAATGCCTTTTTATCTTTCTTAGGCACCCAAGCAGAGATGACCTTTTGTTTGCCTTTGTTGGTTTTAGCTGGAATGTAAGAAGCATTCACTAACGGCGAAGACATCCGTCGGAATTCTTTCATCAAACTCTGAGTCGTGGCAGCTAAGAACTCAACTCGCTCTCTCAGACTAGAAAACTCATCAGTATGTCGTGGTGGAGCAGTAGTACGTCGTTTCCGACCCATGCTATAGCAAGTTTCCCTAAGGTGGCCTTTTCTTTTGCAATAAGTACAAAAGAGCTCAGTCAAAGGCGGACCTTGGTTTGCTTTTCTTGGTCGAACTCTCCTTCGAGGTTTTTTACGGTGACCATAAGGAGTTGTAGTAAACTCAGGAACTGGTCCAGGTGCAATTTGGGACGTGGAGGCACCATCATATCCAATTCCTTGACGGTCACCAAAACCTAAAGCGGGGCCGAGGAGCATCTTTCCCATCTTCCCAGATCTGTCCTCGATTTGTACCTTGACTTCCCGTGCTTTCTCAAGATCATGAGTCAGCTGGGCAACAAGGGCTTCAAGTTTCTTCCGAGTCTCCACGGAGGAATGGAGCTGACTCGTAAGACTAGCCACTTGCTTGATCAAGTCCCCTCTCTCTTTCTCTAGAGTACTCTCTCTCTCTCTAAACAAATTCTCATTCTCGACACAGGTAGATTCTCTCTCTCTCAGGGCGGTGCAGGTGGAGAACTCTCTTTCTCTCGCTTTCCTTAAATCTTCCTCTAGGCAAGTGATCTTAAGAACTAACGCTTTGTTACGCTTTTTAGTTTTAAAAGACTCAGAATATAACTCAGCGTAGGCGCGTTGTATATCACTCTCGCTCTCACTTGTGTCATCCTCCCCCTCACTCACATCGATCTCACTGTCGAGGTGTCCCTGTGAAGAATCATCCTCATCGTCGTGAGGAGAACTAGGAGTGATCACTTGGCTGGCCATGAATGCGGTGAAGTTACACTCATGCGGTGACTCATCTCCAGAATCCACCGTCTCGACCTCACTGTCGTCACTAAGGGTAGCATTAAGGACAGCTTTTCCTTTCTCTCTATTCAGACGATTGGCACACTCAAAAGCTCTATGACCCCTACCATCACACTCAAAACATCTCTCACTTTTTTTCAGAGAAGGATTTTTGGAAACTTTTTCATTTTTCTTTTCAAACTTATTTTTCTTAAATTTCCTTTTATCTTTAAAATTGCCATTTTTCTTAAATTTGACTTTAGGGATAAAATGCTTAGGTAAAGAACGAAGAATCTTTTTAACAACTCTAGCATTCGAAATTTGTTCACCAAGATTAAAACTAGTATTCACAATGTCAGAAAGTCTAGCATAAAATTCATCAAAGCATTCAGAATCATGCATGGTGATTGTTTCAAATTGAGTTGTCAAGTTTTGCAACTTAGACTCTTTCACAGCATTAGTTCCTTCATGGGTGAGTTGTAAAACATCCCATGCCTCTTTTGACGTGGTACACGTCAATATGCGTTTGAACTCATCAGGTGTGACAGACCCAGAAATAGCACTTAGACCCTTAGAATTAAAAGATGACCATTTAATTTCTTCATCAGACCAAGAAATGTCAGGTTTCAAGTTGGTCACATTATCAATAGTCACGGTGGGAGGAGTCCACCCTCGTTCAACCAAAATCCAGACACGTTCATCAATGGCTTTTAAAGCCGACCTCATACGGGCTTTCCAATAAGCATAATTTGTCCCGTCAAAAATAGGCATTTTATAATATGACTTCTCCATTTGAACACGCACTTTTTCAAAAATCAATTTTTTCAGAAAATTGATATCTTAGAAAAATTTTGCGGAAAAAAAAAAGGAATACGCGATAAATTAGCGTAACCTGCTCTGATACCAATTTGAGAACGTGTGTGCTCGCGTTCAAATGATCAAATTATATATAAAACCCTTTTAATCAAAACAAACCCTAAACATGCAGCAGTATGTGATTGAATAAATTGATAATCTACGCAAGAACATTCAAACACATGCAATTAAGGAAAAATCCCCCTCAAGGGCAAAACCATTTATTTTCACTATAATTTGTAAGAGAACAGCTTACAATCGGATTACAATGAAAATACAAGTTGACTAAGAATTACCCTCGGGTATCGGATTCTGTAGTCGCGGATGGAATTATCCCTTTCCATTAGGGCTGCAATGAAGAAGAAGAACAGTCTCCTCCACAAGGGTTGAACAAACCACAGTTGTGTTCTTGGGTTGCAAAATGATTCACAAAGGTTTGGCAATGATGTGTGAATCAAAACATGAGTCTTGGGACTCAAAAATATGAAGACTAGATGTATTTGGACTCTCAAATTCGTCTCCTAAAGTCTTGCAAAACAACTCCCCCGAAGTTGGTATTTATAGGAAAAAATATGAAGAGTCCCACGTTCTTAAAACTCTAAAATTCTATCCAGCGTACAAAAAAAAAACAGCATTCTTTAAGGAATTTTCTCTATCTTCAAAAGGTCATAACTCCTTCACCGTAGCTCGGATTGAGGTGCCGTTTTTTCCAGTATCTTCGTTGCGGCGAGCTATTCAACTTTCTAGTTGACCAGAACTCCGAACTATGGATGTGAAATTACGAAAATGCCCTTGAACTCTCCTATTGTGGCTTTTATTCACTGTTTTGACTTCCCTTGCGTACCACTTGCATTAAGTCCCTAAAATCTTGGAACGTGAAGTCATTGAGGCAGATGTGGGACATATTAGTGGAGATAATGCATGCTTGATTCCCAGAATTTGGATAGAGGCCGTCATGTGAGATCGTGAGGAGACGTGTCAAATGTAGCGGCGTACGACATAAATAAATGAAACATTTCGGACATGTGAAACATGTCCTTACAGCCCTAGATCTAGTCCCGAACCAAACCTAATCCTAAATTGAACCTAAGCCATCACCCGAGCCTCGTGTGTGTAGTTTGTATTTTTTATTATTTTATAGATTTTTATTCAAGTCGTGTATAGTTGTAGGATTTATTTTATATTTTTTTGTGTTCGTATGGTTTTATGTTTTTATAATAGGTGAGCATATAATTAGATTTTTAGTTATTTTATTTTATTTGTTTTAATATTTCTTTATTTTATTTTTATTTTATTTTATTAGTTTAGTCTTAGTATTACTTTATTTGAGTCTTTTATTAATAGGTTTGGATTTTAATTTTTTATTTTTTTTATTTAAATAGATTTTATTTTGAGTCTTAAATATATATATATGTAGTTTTATTTTATTTTATTTTTAGGTGCAAATTATACGCACACACACACTCTATCTAGCATACACACCCATACACCTAACTGTGCCTCTCACCACTCTCTCTCTCCTCTCTCTTCCCCCGACCCACGACCACAAACCATAGCCCCTGTCCAGACTGTTCGACCTCCATAGCTCGATTTCCCCTTTTGTTCCGATCTCCATACATGCGACAATAAGCCCAGAACAAACTGCGCCAGCCAGGAAACTCAAAAACCCGACACCACCCCTCCGGTCATGAAAAGTGCGACTGTGTGATAATTAAATTCTCAAGTTTCCAAGTAACCCTTATTTAATTAGAGTTTATTTTTAAATCAAATAATACAGCCCCTAAACATGCATCTAAATCAACCCATCAAAAATTAAAGCATGCAACGCAGTAAATATGCTGAGACACAGATTTCAGAAGAAAAAAAACCTTTCGGGTAAAACCTTTATTTCACTATGAATATATAAATCGCAACTTATAATTACATAGAGAAATCTGCAATGGATCAACGTGCAACCAATCCACAAAGACACACAGTGTTGAACTCAGCAAGAGAATACACGCAACACCCTCCAAGGACTCACAGCCCAAACAACAAAGGTAGAACCGCAGCTCTCCTCAATGACACGTAGCCATAACACTTTGTAGAGACTCCCTCAGCAATGACACGCAGCCCTCGGTTGCAAAGATATCCCCACAAAGGTTGAACAATAGCAAAGCTTGTGTTCTAGGGTTCCAAAAGATTCACAAAAGTAATTGGGATTTTTGTGTGTTAATCAAAAAGATGTTTGGAACATCAAAAATGAAGTCTTGTTGTGTTTGTACTCTTAGAAACGTTTTCTCAAAGACTTGAAGAATACACCATCGAAATAGGTTTATATATAGGAATTTTGAGTCGATGGTAAAAACTCTCACGGAACTGATCGAAATTATCATAAGCGGATCGGTTAATTTTGGAGGCGGATCGGTCCGACCTCGGATCGGTTCATTTTTAAAAGGGGATTCTTCGGTTTGCCTGCGATCCGGGGTTTACTGGTTTTGGTGCACAGCGGATCGGTCCGGTATGGAGGCGGATCGATTCATTTTTAATATGGGCGGACAGGTCCGGTATGCCAGAAAATAAAAATCTTTTAAAAACCTCATTTTGTTTGAAAAAACTTACTTCTTATTTTTATAAAAAACATTTTATAAAAATTTCCCAATACTAAGTATGAAACTTTAAGGGACTTAAAAACAAAACTTTACCAAGTTCATTCTTACAGAGGTTATGATGTTGAAGACGCTTTGATATTCGGATCCGTTGATGTAGATGCGATCTTGAATTTATTCAACGGTGTAACGGTGTATGACATACATATTGACAATGGACAAAAATGTCCTTACAAATCTCCCCCTATATCTATGCCAGTACATACATAAAAAAATTCGAATTATCAACTAATGACCTATATAAATCTACCCTCCCATGAACCCTAAAGATGGAAAGATACATATGTTTAAATCTTCATTGTTTGTTCTTCAATCTTAAACAATCATCAAAGCTCAAATCTTTTCTCATCAAGGTGTGCAACATATTGATCTTCAATCTTCATACCTACACACATGAGACAAAGCAAATACCATGTGACATATCGAGTTTGAAATGAGATAAACATAGATACCAATTTATGATAAAAACATAAGCTAAATCTCAAAAACTCCCCCATAATATGATAATTCTTTCGCCCTTTTTTTATGATGTCCTCAAATAGACAAATGAGAAGAATGAATCAAATAAGCAAAATCGGGGTGTCGCGGTACACAAAACAAGGAATCAAACAACATGACAAATGTGCATCTTGCAAGGAGATGCAAAAACAATTCACAAACTCTTTTTGATTTTTCATATTTTTCATACAAAAATAAGATACATTTGAAAAAAATATGCTACAAAAATCACACCATGGATTTAGACTCAAACAACCAAGTTATGGAAATGGAATAAATGGGTGTGAACACATTCGATAGGTAAATCAACTCAATCAATCATATGTGCACGATGCATATGTGTACCCCTAACGAATGAACATCAAAAGTATCCTTAGGTGAAAAGATTGTTAAATTTAGATGACATCGTCTTATGCAAATCAACAAATCAAAGTCAAAATGATTTCCACCCCAATAACGTCCAAAATTATTTAGCGCATTTGCAAGAATTTCAAGGACGTGCAAACACGTTTTAATTATCCAACCAAACTCCCTCATAGATATTTTATTTTAGAGGTAATCTAAATTCTCAAACTTTAGAGAATTGGTGCAAAAACCTAAATGGCCCATAATTGGCATGAATTTCTTTTTATTGCCATTAAATTTTCGGTCTCTTTTAAACCTCTTTGGACCTCAGATAATAAAATTCCTCCATTTTTTAGGTCCAATTTAATGGTGGCTTATTATTATCAAAGGCAAAATGAACCTTTCGCAGCCCTTCCCCGTTTTCAAACAAAGCACACAAACTCACAAAACGGTTTTTATATGCATAATTTCCTTATCAAAATTTATCACGCTTGGTTCGTTTTAAGGACAAGATTGAAGTGAAAACACCCAACCAACATGTGATAAGACAAGCACAATAATCAAACAAATACGTGCATGTGTGCAATAAAGGAAATATGAGTCAAACATGTAGGAAGTAACACTTAATTACATCTTAATGACTCCAAACATTGTAAAGCACCAGGATGAATTAACCTATTGTCTCAAAACACTATCAAATAGTCACATGAAAATACTGGAATGACGTTGTGACTCGGTTATCCTAAGTGTCCATCCATAAACGGTGCAAACAAAATACAAATTTTTTTTTGGATTTTCTCAAAATAAAATCTTTTTGTATTTTTCAAAATTTTTCAAAAAAAATTAAACATACAAAAATGATACATACTAGCAATAGGCATATAATGACATCATGAAAAGCATCCTATGCTAGTAAATAAGTCAAACCTCAATCGTTAGGTGTGGAGGGGTTTTCCAAAGGTGGTGTCAACTTATGAAAAAACTCCATCAATTCTTGTGAAGATTTGACCAAAAACTTAACTTGCTCACCTAAATGTGCAAACTCTCTCATGTAGTCTCTGGGAGCATGTAAAGTATCATGTGTGGGTGCATGTGTGCCAGAAACACATGTAGAAGCAAAACATGACACATACCCCAACTTAAAGCAAAATTCCCTAAGGTGTCCTCTCCTCTTGCAATGTGAGCAAACATAAATAGTCCTAGGAACACCTTTCTCAAAAACTCTAGGACGCACTCTCCTAATAGGAATGGGATGCCTAGGTGGGTTAGGGTGAGACTCACGTGAATCAAACACTAAAGTGAGAACCGGCTCGGGTGCTAATTGGGAAGTAGAAGCACCGTCATGACTTATTCCTAACTTCTCACATTTACCCTTATGAACCACCTTTTCAACCTTCTTAGGTGCGTTCAAAAAATTGACTTTGAACTCCCTGGCACGTTCGAGATCACTCTCGAGTTGGGATATATGTTTTATCAGACTAGACAATGTGTTGGTCAAATCACACTTCTCTTTTCTCAAAACCTCCTTCTCTTTATCCAAATCTAAAACCCGACGACCTAAATCCCTATTATACTTCTTTGTTTTCAAGGTCTCGGTGTACAAATCTCTAAATTCTTTTTGGAGCTCACTTTCATCTCCACTCTCCTCCTCGCTTTCTACCTCACTAGATGAACACAAATCACTATCATCGCTCTCGTGTGCACTCTCGGGAGACAAAGTGGGTGTGCTCACACGACTAGAAAAAGCGACAAACTTCTCACCACTAGTCTCATTACCCTCACCTTCACTACTATCACTAAGTGTGGCGGGCATGACTACTTTCTTTCCTTTCTTTCTAAGCCACGTAGGACACTCAAATGACTTATTCCCCTTACCCCCACATTCAAAACAAGTCACATTCTCAAAATCTTCCTCACACTCCTCATCGGAGTCATTCTCTTTTTCCCTCTCTTCACTTTCCTTGGCCATTCCTTTCTTTTTATTTTTCTCAAAAAATTTCTTTTTATTGGAAGAATTATTTTTGTTCATGTTGAGAAATTTTTTAAATTATTTTGCAAACAAGGCCCTATCATTAAAATCAAAATCTCCCTCAGAATCAGACTCGCTAACTTTTTCTTTCTTTTTCTTACAATGAGTCTTTAAAGCAATGCCATTATCCTTAGCCTTAATGGTTTTGGGAAACATGTCAATCTCATAGGTTTGAAGATCTCCTACAAGTTTTCCAACTTAAGTGATTTCAAATTTCCCAAAGAGTTCAAAACAATGACTTCAGGAATAAAGCGTTTTGGGAGAGATCTCAAAATATTTTTAACGACATGCGTGTTATCAATCATCTCACCCAAATTAAAACATGTGTTAACAATGTCTGATAAACGTGCATAAAAATCATCAAAGCATTCAGACTCAGACATGGTGATAGTCTCAAATTGGGTGGCCAAATTTTGTAATTTTGATTCTTTAACCGCGTTCGTACCCTCATGTGTTAATTTCAAAACATCCCAGACCTATTTAGACGTGGTGCACGTCATAATTCGACGGAACTCGTCAGGAGTGATAGCTCCATAAATAGCACTCAGACCACAGGAATTAAAATTGGACATTTTATAATCATCTTTGGTCCAGGCTGACACGAGTTTTAAAGAGGTGATGTTAATAACAGTGACCGTGGGAGGAGTCCACCCATTTTCACAAAGCAACCAAACACGCTCGTCAATAGCTTTTAAACTAGATTTCATGCGAACTTCCTAATAGGCATAATTATTTCCATAAAAAATAGGCACCTTATTAAATGAATGTTCCATTGGAAAGATTGCGATTTCTTACAAGACTGATTTTTCAAAAGAAAACCAATATCACATGATTTTGCGGGAAATAGGAATACGTGATAACTTAGCGTAACCCGCTCTGATACCAATTTGAAAAGTGCGACTGTGTGATAATTAAATTCGCAAGTTTCCAAGTAACCCTTATCTAATTAGAGTCTATTTTTAAATCAAATAAATACATCCCCTAAACATGCATCTAAATCAACCCATAAAAAATTAAAGCATGCAACGCAGTAAATATGTTGAGACACAGATTTCAGGAAAAAAAACCTTTCGGGTAAAACCTTTATTTCACTATGAATATATAAATCGCAACTTACAATTACATAGAGAAATCTGCAATGGATCAACGCGCAGCCAACCTACAAAGACACGCAGTTTTGAACTCAGCAAGAGAATACACGCAGCACCCTCCAAGAACTCACAACCCAAACAACAAAGGTAAAACCATAGCTCTCCTCAATGACACGCAGCCAGAACACTTTGTAGAGACTCCCTCAGTAATGACACGCAACCCTCGGTTGCAAAGATCTCCCCACAAAGGTTGAACAATAGCAAAGCTTGTGTTCTAGGGTTCCAAAAGATTCACAAAAGTAATTGGGATTTTTGTGTGTGAATCAAAAAGATGTTTGGCACATCAAAAATGAAGTCTTATTGTGTTTGTACTCTTAGAAACGTTTTCTCAAAGACTTGAAGAATACACCACCGAAATAGGTATATATATATAGGAATTTTGAGACGGTGGTAAAAACTCTCACGGAACTGATCGAAATTATCAGAAGCGGATCGGTTCATTTTGGAGGCGGATCTGTCCGACCTCGGATCGGTTCGTTTTTGAAAGGGGCTTCTTCGATTTGCCTGCGATTCGGGGTTTACTAGTTTTGGTGCACAGCGGATCGGTTCGGTATGGAGGCGGATCGGTTCGTTTTTAATATGGGCGGACCGGTCCGGTATGCCAGAAAACAAAAATATTTTAGAAACCTCATTTTGTTTGAAAAAACTTACTTCTTATTTTTATAAAAAACATTTTATAAAAATTTCCCAATACTAATTATGAAACTTTAAGGGACTTAAAAACAAAACTTTACCAAGTTCATTCTTGCAGAGGTTATGATGTTGAAGACACTTTGATATTTGGATCCGTTGATGTAGATGCGATCTTGAATTTCTTCAACGGTGTAACGGTGTACGACATACATATTGGTAATGGACAAAAATGTCCTTACAGGTCAAACAGCCAAACAGACCCAGCCTAGCGTCGTCACCTATCCATGCCTGGCGATCCCATAAGCCCTCATAAAATTCGGTCAGGAAGCTCATCATAACCAACAGCTACCCCAGCTCCAATACTCGACCCATGAACCACCCAAAACTCGAATCTCATCCCTCTGACCTAACTATCAAACCCGATATCGGGGAAACACCTTCCAATACCTGAATCCATTCCTTTAACTCCCATCCAAATCCCAACAACCTGTAATCGACCCGAACCACCTACTTGCCACCAAAATCGAAACCAACAATTATCTCAAAATCCACGTGCAAAAATTCATGACTTGGCCAAGATAAAATTCAAATTCCACCAAATCTTTAATCAAAATAACAATTCGTGGGCTTTTAAAAAGAAGGGGCGACTCAATTTAAAAGGGGACTCGGAGATACACGGGATAAAATGTTGGAGATATCCTATGGAAAGAATGAATAATTAATTAATTTTTGTAAGGCACGTTCTGGGAACGCTATCTTTTAGGCAAAATTTCTTCCAATCTGATTGAGAAAGAACCGTGAGTACACTATGGGTTTAATTGAATCTGCCTTCAGGATACAATGCAGTGTATGAATAGTTGTTTGATTCAAACTATGTACTGTTTGATCAAACTGATAACACTCTGAATTTGTAATCTGATAATGCCAAAATATAGATGACGGAGAGAGGAGAAGTTAGCATTTTTTGGTGTCCAAAACAGATACTTGGAACTCTTTTTATAGCCATTTATGTGATTGTTCTTTAACAGTCATAGCTTTTCATGTAGCGACTCAGCATTCGTTGGATCGTGTCTGTTTGGAATAGCTTCGATCTAACGGTTCAGATTAGGCGTCCTATCATAAGCGAATGGACACCCCTATACGAAACGATACGAGTTCATCAATGGCTCAGATCAAGTCGTTTCGAATTTTAAACCTCTTGATTAGATCGTTTAATCACAGTCGTTGATCTATTTTACTTTGTCAAAACTTTAGGCTCCCACGCTCCAAGAGACGATGCACACGTGCGAAGTGCCAAGTGCGCATCAAAGCGCTCAATGAGCCCTAAGTCGCCCAATCGCCCTTTCTTGCGCTGCATGTCGCGTGTCACGATTGGTTGTGCTTAAGCACCACTGCAATGCACGGGATCAAAAACACTTATTTGACTTGTCAACTAAGAGGCTTGGTTGTCCTTTAGTTGATATACCACCACTTTTTGTGGTAATCTTCCAATGTGGGACAGTGTGGAATTTTGAGCACTCTCATATCTTTGACAGATATTTTCTCATGTTTCTTCCTTCTAAAATAAAACCCAAACTATGTTTAAAATAAAACACCAATTATAATAAAATTAACAACTATATATTATATTATATTATATTATATAAATGTTGAAATTTATCCAATATTCCCCCACCAATTTCAATATACATAAGAGAGGATACAAAGGATCGATTACACAAAACAAAATGGCAACAATAGAGAACTTTTAGCACTATCGCTGAAATCTAGTACATAAATGAGAAGTGTCTTTTGGACTTGAATTTCCATATAGTGTAAAAAATTCAAAGCTTCATCAAGGTGCTGTGGTGAACGTATCTTGAACCACCTTTTGAGATGAGCCAAAACTATCACACATACCGATTTTTGAGTTTATAAGTGTTCTTCTAGCATGCACATTTATGGCCTTGTGTTAATCCTGATTTCACGAGCGCTTTAGGATCGTTCTTGATTCCATAGAAAGCGGCCATACTTTTGACACTCATATAGGTAAATCAACTATAGTGATTCTGCGAGTCACACTTATATAATTTATTAAGAAGAACCTTCATCCTCTAACATGAAGAAAACCAACACTAGGCACATAGGAATGGAACTTTTTTATAAAATTCCTAGTGTTCCATAACTATAATTTAACTTATTTGTACCAGATTGAACATTATCTATATTTTACAGATATGAGTTCGATTCCCATTAAATATAGTTTTGTTATTTAATAGACCTTAGTCCCATTCCTTTTGAGGTGATATATACATCTCCCTAACAAGAACTTTAGTCAGAGGATCTCCTATATTCTTGTTCGTTTTGACATAATATATTGTAATTACTCCTTCCTTGAGTAATTTTCTTATAATTTGATGCCTTAGACTAATGTGTCTAGATTTTTCGTTGTAAGTTTTGTTCAAAATTTTATAAATTGTGGCTTGGTTATCACAACTTATCATAATAGAAGGAGATGTCTTTTTCCATAAAGGAATATCATACAACACATTTCTAAGCCATTCTGCTTCTTTACATGCATCTTCTAGGGCTAGAAATTCAGATTGCATTGTTGAATCTGACACACATGTTTGTTTCTTGGATCCCCAAGAGATAGCTGCTCCTCCTAGCGTAAAAATTCAACCTGTAGTTGACTTGGATTTTGATTCAAGATTATTCCAACTTGAATCACTATATCCTTCAAAAATAGATGGATATCCTACATAATGTAAGACATAATCCAAAGTCCTCTTCGGGTATCTAAGCACCCTAGAAATTACATTCCAGTGTTCTTGTCCCGGATTACTTATAAATATACATAAGACACTCACTGCATAAGCAATATTTGGTCTAGTGGAATGCATGGCATATAATAGACTTCCAATCATACTAGCATATTTAGGTTAGTCCATAACACGCCCAGTATTTTTTATTAATTTGATACTAGGATCCACTGGTGTAGCAACTATCTTAAGTTCAAAATGATTATATCTTTTAAGAACCTTTTCTATATAATGAGATTGATATAATGCTAAAGTATTATTCTTTCTCATAATTTTGATTCTTAAAATCACATCAGCTTCTCCAAGATCTTTCATATCAAATTTTGATGATAGAAACCTTTTGGTTTCTTCAACATATTTGAGACTAGACCCAAATATTAACATGTCATTCACATACAAGAAAATAATAACACCAACACCGTTTTCAAATTTACTATATATACATTTGTCAGCATCATTAACTTTATATCCATGGGATATTACAATATTATCAAACTTCTCATGTCATTGCATAGGAGCTTGTTTAAGGCCATAAAGAGATTTAACCAGTTTACATACTTTCTTTTCTTAGCCAGGTAAAACAAACCCTTTGGGTTGTTCCATATAAATCTCTTCTTCTAAATCACCATTTAGAAAAGCATATTTGACTTCCATTGGATGAATTACAAAATTATGAATATAAGCAATAGATATTAATATTTTAATGGAAGTGATTCGAGCAAGAGGAGCATATGTATCAAAATAATCAATTCCATGTTTTTGCTTATAGCCTTTAGCAATTAATCTTGCCTTAAAATTATTTATAGAACCGTCCGAATTTAATTTCCTTTTAAATATCCATTTGCACCCATTAGGTTTAGCTCCACGGGGAAGATCAGAAAGAACCCAAGTTTGATTTCATAAAATTGAGTTCATTTCATCATTAATTGCTTCTTTAAAAAAAATAGCATCCCTAGATGTTACCGCTTCATGAAATGTTGTCGGTTCATCTTCTATATTAAGAACAAATTTTATTTTATTCTTAGTTTAATTTAAATCCCCTTCAACCAAATAGATAACAAAGTCGGGCCCATATGTTTTTTCAGTTCTTTATCTTTTACTTCTTCGTGGTTCAACATCATTTGTTGTTTCTGAAGAAGATATTGTTTGTGAATTTTCTTCTGAATGTGAGGAGTCAATAATCAAATTATTATTTTCTAAACCTTGATTCAAAGTACTAAACTTTGTTAGATGTTCAAAGAATTGCACATCTACTGACTCAATGATTTCTTGAGTTTCAACATTTAAAAAATCTATAAGTCGTACTGTTACTAGAGTATCCAATAAAAACACATTTGTAAGTCCTATTTCCTAGTTTAGGTCTTTTAGGTTCGGGTTTTCTTACATAAATAAGACATCCCCAAACTTTAAGACCTCTAAGATTAGGCTTACGATTAAACTATAGTTTGTATGGTGAAATATCCTTGTTTTTCAATGGAACTCTATTTAAAATATAACATGTGGATAAAACCACTTCTCCCCACATCGATCAAGGTAAACCAGGACTGATTAACATTGCATTTATCATTTCAACTAAAGTCCTATTTTTTCCATTTTGTTGTGGCGTATAAGGCGTCGTGACTTGATGGATTATTCCATGAGTATTAAAAAATTGTATAAACTCAATCAGGTAATATTCACCACCCCTATCCGATCGTAGGACTTTAATTTTCTGATTTAGCTGAGTTTCAACTTCTGCTTTAAAAATAAAAAATTTCTCGAAAACTTCATCTTTACTTTTAAGCAAATATGTATATGCATACTTAGAGTAATCATCAATAAAATTTAAGAAATATTTATTTCGACCACGAGTCATATTACTCTTCATATCACATACATCACTATGAATAAGATCAAGCATTTCGAATTTCCTCTCAACAGATGTAAACAACTTTCTAGTTATCTTCGAATGAGCATAAATTACACATTTAGCTATGTTATCAAATTTACAATCTGAGATTAGTCATATTTTTAATACTTTTATAATTTACATGACCTAATCTACTATGCCACAAAGAAATAGACTCAACCATATAAGCAGATCTAATATCATTGATTACATTAATTTTGATCATGTCGTTACAACAGTACCCTTTGCCAATAAATTGGCCATTCTTGGACAAGACAAACTTATCAGACTCATACACAAGTTTGAAACCTCTCTTATTGAGAAGGTCCCCAGATACAAGATTTTTACACATATTAGGTCCATTAAGTACATCAATTAGAGTAAGAGTTTTTTTAGAAGTTCATTTCAGTTTCACTGTGCCTTTCCCAACTACATTGGTGCGAAGATTATCTGCCATCTTCACTTATTTTCCATTAATTTCTTGATATGTTTTGAATAAATATAGGTCTTTGCATATGTGAACTGTTGTGACGGTATCCAGCCACCATCCACTTTCATTTTTAATGATTTTGCTTCACATACAGTAGCAATAAGATCTTCAACATTATTGGTTTCCTTCGACCCTTATTTTTCCTTAAATGCATTCTTTTTAAGACGACATTCTCGAGAATAATGGCCCGGTTTGTCACAGAAGAAATATTTGCCCTTCTTTTTCTTATTTGCACCTTGGTTCTTGAATTTTGAATCATTATTTGCTTTAAATTTTGAGCCTTTGGTATTCTCGGATTTTTTTATCCCAAAAAATATATTGGCTTTTGAATGACCCTCACCTTATTCATCATTCTTTTCTCGAATTCGAGTATCATCTTCAATACGAAGGTGACGAAGAAGGGATTCCACTGTATAAGTCTTTTCATCATGATTAATCTTCTTCTTAAAACCGTTCCAAGAGGATGAAAGTTTTGAAGCAATCACCCCTACATGAAATTCATCTTGAAAATTAATTTCAGTGCCTTTAAGGTCACTAACAAGCTGTTAGAGTTCATGTGCTTGTGCAACGATAAATTTATCATTACTCATTCTAAAATTCATATAGTTTGAAATCAAAAACTTACGGTTGCTCGCTTCCTCGTTTTGATACTTTATCTCCAATGCCTTCCGTAATTCATTTTTCTTCGGAATCATTCGATGAGCGCTATAAATAGTTTGAGACAAAGCACTGAGGATGTGTCATCGACACATAAATTCGTCTTCTTTCCTCTTCACACGCTTCTATTTAATTTCTGCGGTGTCTTCGGGTGTGGGCTCGGTAATTTTATTAAGGTTGTCATCTATAATGTATGCTAGTTTAAGTGATGTGAGGGAGACATAACTTTCTCTTGCCAACCAATGAAATTTACGCCATCAAAACGGTCGAGTCGGATTAAGTCTTGACTCATGACTTGGATAGATTGTGCCACTGTTCCTTCCATTGGAGTAATAAGAAAATATTTGGCCTAAAATTGTTGGAGATCTCCTATGGAAAGAATGAAAAATTAATTAATTTATGCAAAGCACGTTCTGGGAACGCTATCTTTTAGGCAAAATTTCTCCCAATCCGGTTAAGAAAGAACCGCGAGTACACTATGGGTTTAATTGAATCTACCTTCAAGATACAATGGAGTGTATGAACAGTTATTTGATTCAGATTATGTACTATTTGATCAAATCGAGAACACTGTGAATTTGTAAGCTGATAATGCAAAAATATAAAGGACGGAGAGAGGAGAAATTATCAATTTTCGGTGTCCAAAACAGATGCCTAGAACTATTTTTTTAGCCATTTCTGTGACTATTCTTTAACAATCACGTCTTTTCATGTAGCGACTCAGTAGTCGTTGGATCGCGCCTGTTCAGAATAAAGCGCGCAATGTGCCCTAAGTCGCCCAATCGCCCTTTCGTGCGTTGCATGTCGCGTGTCGCAATTGGTGGTGCTTAAGCACCACTGCAATGCGTTTCCCTTATTTGACTTGTTAACTAAGAAGCTTGGTTCTTTTTGTGGTAATCTTCCAATGTGGGACAATTGGGATTTTGAGCACTCCCATGTCTTTCACACCCATTTGCTCATGTTTCTTCCTTCTAAAATAAAACCCAAACTATGTTTAAAATAAAACACCGATTATTATAAAATTAACAACTAAATATTATATTATATTATATAAATGTTAAAATTTATCCAACATAAAACACACAGACGCAGAGACTAAAAAGAGAAATTAGTGTAGTCTTTTATAGTTAGGAATATAATTATTGAATAGTTGTGTAATCAAGTGAATGACAATTTGAAGAAAGAGATGCACTTCAATTACGCGATTCAGAAGGAGACTTCTGTATCGTAATTCCTTCTTTGCTCTTTAAATTTTTATTATGATTGTGCTTATTTAATTTAATATGCTCAGCTAATCATCCCATTCAAGGGATGGGATGAAACGCGTAGGAGGTTAATTTAATTGAATGATTTATATAATTGTTATATTCTTAGTAATTTAATTCGAAAGTGTCATAAATTAATTTATGTAACAAGAGTTAGTAAATTAATTTTAAAAGTTCATATTGATTCTGGAATCGAACTAGAGATAGGTTTTTCCTAAAATTAAATATTAATTCGGTGTTTTATTTTGATGATTCGTATAATTTTTAATAAATTAATCTAAGCGGATAGTTTATTAAAAAGAGTATGCATCTGATTTTTTTTCTAGAGAGTGGCATTTCTGAATTAATTTATTGAAAATGATAGTATTGAATTTATAATTGTAACGAGAGTTAAATTGTAAAATTAATATTATCTCAAAATATTTTAAATAAATAAATTAAGAAATTAAATAAAATTGATTACGCGGTGTAATCTCACCTCTTGTATCTTCTCACAATTCTAAGCTCGGATACATTTCAAATTTAGTAGTTATTTAGTTTCATATGATTTTAGCATTAATTGATTCATTCTCCCTTGAAGTTGTTTTTAAACATAAAAATTAAAAAAAAAAAGTTTTAATGATAAAAATTGTAATTACTAGTGTTCACAATAATTGTTTCTTCACTTGAAAGTTGAATTGATACTCGTACTTACCACGACACTAGTTATTTAACAATTTTTTTAGGTAATTCAAGGGAATTTTGGGGCTCGGCGTTTGGAGACAACGACTGACACATTAAAAAGCAAGTTATCAAATGATGAGTGATCACTATACTTTGCCTATTTTTTAGATACAGTGTTTATTATGTACTTGCAGGTGATAGTTCGCTCATATTCAAAATTAATGTATCGTATCTTGCATTTAGGATTGCCTTTTTTTTTATGCTTATGTAGTGTAAAAATTAAAATTTAAAGCTTGATTAATAGAGAGTATATTATATAACTCCACGCACCTAACATCGTACAACATTCTTAAGCATTTATTCAATCAAAATATTAAAACAAATAATTTGATTCATGCTTTATGGTGTCTCGTGGTTATGACTTCAAAAAAGGGTGTCATTTTTTGCCTTTTTCACGTGAGAAATTTTCATGGTTGTTGTTGAAAACATTTATGAAAATCTATTCAAAATCATTCGTGTTCAAGTGGTTAGGACTACAACATAAGGAAAATGGGATTTTTGACTTTAAAAATTAGAAATAAGTTCCCTGCCTTTGTTTGTTAAGTGTGAAATTCGTTACTTGAAAAATTGTTTAAATAGTGATGTCTCAAAGACTTGTATTTATCCAAAATTTGGGTAACACCAAGGATATGAGACCAACAATATTCTAATTAAAAATTTCTTATTTTAGAAAGAAAAACGTGTTAGTTGAAAACTTAGATTTTCAAGGATAATAAAAAAAATTCATGATAATCTTCATTGTATCTTTCCGAAAAAAGAGTTTTTTTTTAATTTAGTTTTTGACTTTATAGTTGAAAGATCAAACATGTTTACTTTTTTTTTCTTAACGCGAGTTATATTCATTACACCCTATGGTATTACCTTAAAATGCATTAATTCTTCATAATCTTATTCATTTTTCATTTTGGTATATGTGGTTTAACCTTAAACCTTGATTACGATGTCAAACTAGAATATTTTGGTTATTAATCCTGATTTGATGTCAATGGATCTTATTGTATATGGTTAGATTGCATCTTTGGATGTTTTCCCCTCGTTTGGAAAACACAATTTTTTCTATCTTCATTCTTGACCCACAAAAGAGGCGCTTCGCGTCTGCAGTGGTAAAGTATCACATCAACAACTATGTGGTTTAAATTGCAACTAGTCTTTTCATTTTCTTTAATCGTTTCATCTTTATTTCTCTGTTCACATTGCGAATACCGATTCCGCTATTGAAGCACTTTTCATCTCCAACCAAGCTCACTTTCACTCAAAGTTTTGTTTAAATCTTCATCCAAAAATATTTTTAAGATCATTTTTAACCATTATTGATCCTTTTTATTATCTTTTATTTAGCTTTTGAAGTTTGGGTTTGTTGATTTGGATTTTGGCTAGAATTTATTTTATGATATAAATACTTCCTTTTTCGACATTCAATGGATAGATTAGAGTAATTCTCACTCAAATAGGTTGAACTTTATAGTTACACCCATTTGCATGTCAATGTTCGAGTTTATTTGGTATTTTATAATCAATGATACTTATTTGGGGGTGTTTATTGGTTGAGACTTTTTCCCATTCTTTTAGGATTTAGATTATAATCTTTAGGTTTGTCATTTGCAAATTAAAACCTGACTAGGAGTCTTTTGTGGTCATTTTTTTATTTTTTCAATTTAAGAGACCAAGAATGGGATTCGGGCTTCCCGCTCCACTAGTGTCACTCGTTCCTCGTGCTCGACCAGCTATGCCACCTTATTTTAGAAATAACGAAGCATCTAATCATTACCAAGGTTATTTATGGAAATAAAAGTTATGTTTGAGAGAACAATTAATTAGGAATCCATAAAAATAAATAAGTTTAGGTTTATAATGAATTTGAGCGACATCAATGGTTAACCACATGTCAACACAGCCCCAACAAAAAGGTCATCTTTCTCGACATAATGAGAATTTTATACTAATGTTGAATTTAACAACTCTCAATTTATGTCTTTCAGCTCCTATGTTAGTGGTATTTAGATCGATCTATCTTCTAAACTCATCAGAGAGAACTACCACCTATCATCAGTCTCTAGTACTGATTATCATTATGATGGTCCACAAACACCCATTATGAGTCAGGATAATATTCAAGACAGTGAGGAGGAGGATGTTTCACCTCCTACCGATGAGATTCTTGAGTTTAATGCCCCTACACTGCCTAGGAGATCTCATGCATGTGAATATGTATGTGGATCAGCCCTTACCTCTCGTAGACTTTCTACTGATCCTTATGGATTCACTTAAAACCATCTCGATTATAACACCCCAACCCGAATTTATGAGTTACTCGTGAGTCAACCCAACCCGACCCGACCCGACCCGAGCGTTAGATGTGAAGTGCAATGGAACAACCTACTTATTGTTGCTAGTCCAATTTTATTTTAGTTAATATTTCACTTGTTTAGCATGCAATTTCAATTTCAAAATAAACTACGTGAGGGACCCATAAGTACCACCCCGAAGTCCAAGTAAACATAGATATTAACGTAAAAGAAAATAATGTACTTACTTGTATAACGCCCTCAAAATACGAAACTGCTCCCAACCCGCCGTAACAAGCGAGGGTGTGAGCCTATGCCCAATGGGAATATACAAAGTAGTATAGAAATGAACGAAATAAAGGATACTCACATGCTACAACCACATGCATGCGAATATATATATATATATATATATATATGTATGTATGTATTGAAAATACATGTTCCAATGCATTAACCATTTTACCTTCGAAAACCTTACTTGTGAAGATTAATTTACCTTAATCTTGTAAAAGACTTCCTTTACTCATTCTTAACATTTCTCACTTCATTTTACACACCCGGTTCAACGCTTAAAAATCACTACATTTGATTTAATCAAACACATTCCTTTACCGTAATCACCCTTTTATCTATTTCAATATGCTTTAGTATTTTCGTTAAAACTCACCCTTTCAACACACGCATCCACCATGTTAGAAAAAACCTATTTATCATTTGAAAACCTTTCTTAATACATACTTATGCAACTTATGGGTTTGACCACTTGGTTGCTTAATCACCCATTTACCCACTTACTTTACCCTTTTTACTCCCTTTATGAACATTAATAGATTTACGCATTCACTTGTCCATTTCACTATTACCAGAATATTTATTATGTTCATTCAAGTTAGGTTGTATTAATATATTTTACCACACAATCCATTTTTTGACATGTTCCATATTTCTTTTACCTTCTCTCGGAATCTTCCAATACCACATAGTTCTACGGGCTCCACACCGTCGGCTATGCGCAGCATATGCCCTGGCCAGTGTTTTAGAGTTTTTCATCCAAGGACTACGGGACTTTATTTCTTTATCTAGGTGTCATCCGAGTTCCCTTTATGTGTTTTAACATTTTACAAATGTCCACAATATTTCACTTTTCCTTTTTACCCGGCCGAAGCCAAAACTCGGGACTTTACCGCCCCAACTTGTATTACACTTTGAAAATTTACCACTTCATGTCCTTTACACTTTAATCTTGATTTTATTCCAAAAATAATATTTGTTTAGGATCACTTTATGTAACACCCTTTTTCAATATTTTTATTTCATAAAAATGTTCCACTTTAAGTAAAATTACCATTTTACCCATTTGTTTTGAAAATCACCTTTTACTCCATTTTCACAAGTGTTAATGTTCCCAACAATACACCAAAATGGCTAAATTGTCACCTTTGAGCTGGCCATCCTTGTCACGGTCATTAACCGCTACAAGTTCGTGACAACCCTTTGTCATGGTTAATGACCGTGACAAGTTTGTGTTAAGTACAGTTGTCACGGACTTATCACGGTCAAAGACCTTGACAGGTCCGTGACAACTCTTATAATTAAAGCCCTAGGCACCTCTTTTCTCCCCACCATTTCGTTTCCATCCATTTTCTCTCTCTACTGCTCTAAAGATGGTTCTCTCTCTCTCTCGTTTTCTCTCTCTCTCTTTCCTTTATATATGTGTGTGTGTATGTGTATGTGTATGTGTATATGTGTGTGTGTGTTCAGGTGGGTGGGTGTGTAGGTGAGTGTGTGTAGGGGTATACGTGTGTGTATGTGTGTGTGTGTGTGTGTGTATGTGTGTAGGTTTATGGGTGTGTGTGTGTAGGGGGTGTAGGGGTGTGTAAGGGTGTGTGTGTGTGTATGTGTATGTGTGTGTGTGTGTGTAGGTGTCTGTGGGTGGGGGCGCAGTGGGTGCACTCCCCTCTTTTTTTGGACAGAATAAAAAAATCCCCTTTTTTTCCTTTGATATCTCCAGGCTAATGAAACTAATTTTTAGCAATTAGATGTTTAAAGGGGCTGAATCACAAATTTTAGGGCATGGGTCGTGTGTGTAGGTGTGTGTGTGCGAATTAGTATGTGTGATATTGAATTTGAATTAGACAATTCGATGTGCCCCGACCTTATAACATGAATTGCATTGGTATTGATATTGAATTTGAATTCAATTGAAATTGAACGAACTTGAAATTGAATTTTAAATTAAAATTGAAATTCAATTTCAATTGAATTTGAATTGGTATTGGTATTGATATTGGTGTAAATTGATATAAATTGAAATTGAATTTGAATTAAATGAAACATACTTTAAATTACATAAATAAAGTAACATACTTTAAATTACATATAGTGCGCATAAATACTAGCCTTCTAGTTCTTATGCGTACGAATTCAATAGCCGTTAGACCCGTTCGAGAGTCATTACCCCTGTAATGAGATCTCTCGAATTGTCCCGTTTAGACAGTTTAGGACTGCATAGTTTCTATATAATAATATTCTTAATGGCTTAAACTTGTTATTTTGGGGGAAAGTTCTGCAGTCGTATCTTAATGTTCTCTGGGTACATACTAGATGATGCGATGTTAAGTGTTATTTTAATTGATAAATTGAAATAACACTCACACTTGCGAATCTATGTCGTGTACTTGGAGAACTATGGGGATATGCTATAGAATTTTCCTCAAATTGTAACAATGTGCATGAGCTGTTAAGTACATTACAGAAATATGCGGTCTTGAATGGGATAGGACCCCTTTAGAGGAGATGGAGGAAATGGGAATTTGAATGCACGAATAATTTTATATTAAGTCAACTTCTTATATAACACTTGCTTCGGGGGGTTCATGCCTGCATGTATTCTCATTTGAATGCACGACATTTATAACTAATTTAAATTACAAACAGTGTGCATAGATACTAGCCTTCTAGTTCTTATGTGTACGCATTCAATAAGTGATTATTTATATTAATCCACGAATATATGCTTCTTACCCATAATAGGTGATTGTTTGTAATAGCTGTGATGGGATATCCTAAATACAAAGAGTGTATAAGTGAAATAAATAGATTAGGGGATGTGTTTCCCATAGGTGCTAATGAATTTGTGAAATACGCAAAGAGATGTCATGATGATGAAGAGTTTTAGTGTCCGTGTGCAAGGTGTAAGAATGGTAAGGGGTTTGAGTGGAAAATAGTTTAACTACATTTATTAAGATGGGGTGCAAGATAGTTATCGAATTTGGGTTTTTCATGGGGAACCAAAAGTTCCTTTTGTCCCCGAGAAACCTTCAACAAGTAGGATAGATGTACAAGGGGAGGATGACAATGTAGATCATAATATGCTAGAGGATTTAATTGATGATGAGTATGGATTTCATGAAGTGGAAGAGAATGAGGTCACTGAAGATGTACAAGGTTCAGGTGGTCATGAAGATATCGGAATAAACCTTGGCGATGACTACTAAAGTTTAAAATTTAAGGTGATCCAGCCGTTATACTCTGGTTGTGAGAAAGATCAAATAATTTTACATGCCATGGTTGTTAGCATAGTTTGAAGACCCAATATGGTTTGTCTGGCAATAGCGTAATGAGAATTTTAAATTGGGTGAAGGGCTTGCTACCCAAGCATAATACGCTTCCAAACAACTATCCTACAATGAAAAATAGTTTGAAAGGTTTTGGAATGAAGTATAAATCAATTCATGCTTGTGTGTATGGATGCATACGATACCGAAAGCAGTATGAAAATCCCAATCAGTGTTCGGTATCCGATAAACCTAGATATGTCCAATCTACTGGCAAGGAAGGTGATTAGGAATAAATTCTTCACATTTGTCCCCTTAATTTTGGTATTTTTATGATCCCATGTATTATAATTAACTTGGATTTTCCTGATACTTATGCTACTAACCCTTTTGGAAAGTATTTCAGATTTTGTGTATCTCTGATGTGTTTTACACGTATTTGATGCAAGAGAGTGCGAGAGAGAACTCAAAATAGTGAAAGAAACTAAGAAATGGGAAGTTGAAGGGCATTTTAGTAATTTCAAAACCTCAGTCCGGAGTTGGGGCTAGCTATAAATTTGAAGAGCTTGAAGTTATAAGAACACTGAAAAAATGGCACCTATATTCGAGTTACGATGAAGAAGTTATGCCCATTTGAAGATAAGAAGAATCAAGTAGGCAAACTAAGGAAGGCAGGAAGTAGGACCGGTTGGGAAATGTGGGGAACCGGTCCTCCTTTAGTCACGCTTCATAACCGTGACAAATATTAGTCACGCCTCAAAACCGATACAAATTATCATAAGCGGAATTTTTATTTTGCCCTTATTTTTTAGCCTAGAGTTGTATGAGTTTAGAACTCATGTAAAAATGGGTTCATTAAGTTGTAAACTAACATAAGTCATATCTAACTTTGTTTTTACATAGTTTTGAGAGATTCTTGAAGGCAAGAACCCTAGGATTCATCTTCTTCATCAATTATTCATCATCTACATTAAATCTAAGGGTTTTTCTTTAATATAAGTACAGTTTCCTTTTTTATTTCAATTTCTCTCATCTTTTGGTTTGTGATTCATTATTTCTTAGTTAGAATTCTCTTTCACATGTTTGATTGAAATTTTCATGTAGGAATGATTTCATGCATCATAGATTTAATGTTTAATAATAGTTGCAACATGCTAAGCTATTTTTTATGCAGGTTAAGATACATAACCCAACCTAGGTAACACATATGGATTTAAAAGAAACTAAAAAATAACTTCTCATACAAAGGTTTGAACTTTATCAAGATAAAGATTTTAGTCATTTTAATTTTGTTGCCCTAGGTAGCTGAAATGTTTAAGCGTGCAATTGGCCTTTTGATAACTTCTTATCCTCGTCAATACAATTTTTGATTTGATACTGTGTGGCATTTAGTCCTCAGATTCTTCGTCTTAGTCCTTATGTTCGATACCCAGTTTACCGGATTATTACTTGAGTGACTAGTTTACACTTGAACCGTATTCACACACATTAGAGACACACCTTTAAAGTCACGTAAAGTTTTTGGTGTTGTTGCTGGGGACTAGGTAGACTTCTAGGTTAGGTCGATTTAATCTGAAATTTTACTCTAATTCTTCAAAAAGCCAAAAAAATCATAAAATCCAAATATAAAAAAAATCAAAAAACAAAAAAAAAATCAGAAAAAAAAATATGAGTCTTGAAAACACCCCACGGGATAGTGGCTCAACCGAATTACCTTTAGATATAAGTCTAGAAAATTTTGAGAAAGAATTTGGCCCGGCGGATGAAGACCTCACTCTTGAAGTCCAATCATTTTTAGACACATTTAGTCACCTAGATGAGAGCGACTGGAATGACAGGATAGATAAATTCCTTCTTTATGAACATGAACCCAAGACTTTAGAAAGTATACTGAAACGTGAGGTTTTATCAATGGGTGACAAGATTGAGAAAATAATTCGAGCGTTTCCAACCAATGATACGTGGTTTTTCATACCACATTGTCATTTGCCACCACGTTCACCCGTGCCGCTTGAGTTATCGAATGCGATCGTGGCGTTGGCCCGAGTTTCGTTCGATTTAGAGAACGATCCACGCCTTATCTATTTTAGGGATAATCTAGGGCATTCAAAAGTACAATATGATAGTCCCTTAATGTCGATCCATTTATGCTACAAGATGATTGAGCAACTCGATGATTTCACGCACCTCGTTCATCATGTGCGTCGAGGTGTCCACTTTTTCTATTGGGTCGATTTCCAATTGTTCAGATTTTTTATTTATGATGGGGGAGAGATGGAGAGGATATTATTGGTCCCCGTACACGGGGTTGAGTAGGTTTTGAGAAAGAGGTTGTCGCACCCCCGACGCGTATAGGGTATTTGTGTTGTATTTTTAAGTCATGTGTTGGAGTTATATAGTGTCTTATTACATTTTAATATTTGTTTGTTTTATTTTCGCACTTATTCTTTTTCTTCTTTAGACATTAGTCCTTTTGATTAAGCACAATACAAAAGTCTAAGTTAGGAAGGGTGATAAGTGCGTCTTTTAAAAACTTCACAAATTTTTAAAATGCCCAAAAAAATTAGAAAATTTCAAAAATTTCCAACAAAAATTGAAAATTTTGAAAAAAGACAAATACTTTTCTTCAAAATAAATAAAAATTAAAATTTTAAAGCTTCAAAAATATCACAAAATTTTGTTTGAAGTCTCAAATTGTTAAAAATCAAGAGCACAAAGCCGAAATTGACAAAAGATGGAAATTGAGCGAAAATTGACGACTTTACGAATAAGTGTGGAGATTATTTAACCTGGTGAGATTTCGAGCCTATCGATTTTTTTGGGTAATTAAATCAATCCGAGTTAATGGTTAAATCAAAGTTCAATTCAGTGTTTAAAATAAGTCGTTGAGGATCTCAATTCCTTTGTTTTGATCGGTTATGGGAAATGTGTGAGATGTTATCTTGAAAAGTGCGCTAAAAATATCTCTAAACTAAACTCATCTCGAGACGCATATGGTAATATAATTAGTAATTAGGACAATGAAGTAGGCCCTTATTTGTGTAACGAAAAACTAATAGCCATAAAAAAGTCATGAAATTTTTTCCTTTTTTGCGAAGCCACTTGAGCCTAATAATTTTACCCTTTTCGTTTGATAACCCTAAATAAATCAATTGGCCCGGAATTGCGAAAATTGAAGAATTCAAAAAATAAAGTCCAAATGGTGCAAAAAATAATAATAATAAAGAAAAATGCTCAACAAAAAATATAAAGAAAAAAATGTGAAAAAATAAAAAAAAATGAAAAAAAGAAGAGAAAAAATAGCAAAAGCCCGAAAAAGAATTGACAGACATCATAAGAAGATTTTTTATTTTCGAATTTTTCAACCGTTCCCATTTTACCCAATACACCTTATGACCCGAAAAAGTCCTAACCGAGTTCGAAAAACAAAATTAATTACCGCGTGCAGCGCTAAGACACGAAAAGATAAGATGAGAGATTAATTGGTGTGAATAAGAGGCGATGTCTCCCATTTTTCGATGATGAGATCTATTCACCTCTAATATTCCTGTCTTTCTATTTGTGTGCATGAATTCATGGTCCATTATGTTTACACTATATATCACACACACCGAGAGATCTAGCCACATTCCGAATGATTCGTTTGTGAGAGCATCACGTGAGAAATTGAATCAAAACGAATGTTCGAAAAGGAATGTAATGATCAATCGATGGTAGTTAGCATTTTAATTCTCGTCTTCACACACACACACACACTACAAATTGAGACTCTTCACTATTTTCGAGGATTTTAAATTGTACAGTTTTTAATTATTTTGATTCTTTTTTTGAGTAAAAAAATAACAATAAAATAAATTGTGTGGGTATATTCAAGGCAAACTCTCACGAGACACCACTCGTCCTACTCAGGTAACCTAGGGGATTAAAGGCTTGTTGCACACGCTAAATGCAATCGCTTACCCGCGAAAGAGGTACTATATCCCAATAAAGTTTTTAAAGGGTATTTAACCCATACTCTTCTTCTTTTACATTGCTTGGGACGCTCAAAGTTCTAAGTTAGGGGGATTTGATTAGGCATAAATTCTTCACATTTGTCCCCTTAATTTCAGTATTTTTATGATCTCGTGTATTGTAATTAATTTTGCTTTGTATCATATTTACGCTACTAACCCTTTTTGGCAAGTATTTCGTGTTTTGTGTATCTCTTAGATGTTTTATAGGTATTTCATGCAAGATAGTGTGAGAGAGAACTCAAAATAGTGAAAGAAACCAATAAATCGGAAGTTAAAGGGCATTTTAGTAATTTTATAGCATTATTCGGAGATGGGGCTAGCTGGAAAGTATAGGATCTTGAAGTTACAAGAACACTGGAAAAAATGGCACCTCAGTCCGAGTTACGATCAAGAAGTTATTCCCGTTTGAAGATGAGAAGAATCAAATAGGCAAACTAAGGAAGGCAGAAAGCAGGACCGGTCCAGTTATGAAGGGAACCGGTCCGCCTTCAGTCACGCTTCTTAACCATGACAAATATTAGTCAAGATTTAAACCGTTACAAATTTCCAGAAGCGGGATTTTTATTTTGGCACTATTTTTTAGCCTAGAGTTATATGGGCTTAGGACTCTTGTAAAAACGGGTTCATTAAGTTATTAACTAATATAAGTCATATCTAACTTTGGTTTTACATAGTTTTGAGAGCTTCTTGAATTCTAGAACCCTAGTATTCATCTTTCCATCAACTTTTGATCATCTACATTAAATCAAAGGATTTTTCTTCAATACAAGTACAGTTTCCTTTTTGCTTTCAATTTCTCTCATCTTTTGGTTTGTGATTCATTCTTTCTTAGTTAGGATTTTATTGCACATGTTTGATTGCACTTTTCACGTAGGAATGATTTCATGCATCCTAGATTTAATGTTTAATAATAGTTTCACCATGCTAAGCTAAATTTTTAGTGGGTTGGGTACATAACCCAACCTAGGTAAGACATATGGATTGAAAAGTGAATAAAAAATAATTTCTCATCCGAAGGTTTGAAATTTATCAAGATAAATATTATAGTCCTTTTAATTTTGTTTTCCCTAAGTAACCGAAATGTTTAAGGGTGCAATTGGCATTTTGATAACTTCTCACCCTCGTCAAATACAATTTCTGATTTGATATTATGCGGCATTTAGTCCTCATATGCCGAATGCTTAGAGGGTATTTGACGTCCATTTGAATGAGGAATTATCTTTTTGAAGCTTTTATGTTCTATGTGAACACCAGTGGTTCAGGGGAGTGAACCCTAACTCCATTCTCTCTCATATTATCAAAAATTTAACTTAGTTCATTTTTCATGCTTAGTTAGTTCTTAATTTAATTCATATTGCATTAGTTAATAGGTATAATCATAGACTCATCATCTTTTCCTTTCTTTTTCTAGAGTCAATTCGAGGTTAATCGTCTTCCCTATTCATCATCATGGCTCTTCGTCTTAGTCCCTATGTTCCATATCTGGTTACCAGATTATTACTCGAGCGACCGGTTTACACTTGAACCGTATTCACACGCGTAAGAGACACATTTAAAGTCCCGTCAAGTTTTTGGTGTTATTGCCAATGACTCGGTAGACTTTTAGGTTAGGTCAATTTAATCCAAAGTTTGACTCTAATTCTTAAAAAAGCCAAAAAATCATAAATTTGAAAAAAAAAACAAAAAATTCAGAAAAAATATGAGTCTTGAAAATAGCCCACGAGGTAGTGGCATAACCGAATTACCTTTAGATATAAGTCTTAAAAATTTTGAGAAAGATTTCAGCCCGGTGGAGGAGGACCTCACTCTTGAAGTCCAATCATTTTTGGACTCATTTAGTCACCTAGATGAGAGCGACTGGAATGACAAGATAGATAAATTCCTTCTTTATGAACATGCACTCGAGCCTTTAGAAAGTATGCTGAAACGTGAGGTTTTATCAATCGCTGAAAAGATTGAGAAAATAATTCGAGCATTTCCAACCGGTGACACATGGTTTATCGTACCACATTGTCATTTTCCACCACGTTCTCCGATGCCACTTAGGTTCTCGGATGGGATCGTGGCGTTGGCTAGAGTTTCATCCGATTTAGAGATCGACCCATGCCTTCTCGAGTTTAGGGACAATCAAGGGCATTCAAAAGTACAATATCATAGTCCCTTGATGTCGGTCCATTTATACTTCAAGGTGATTGGGCAACTCGATGATTTCACTCACCTCATTCATCATGTGCGTCGAGATGTCCACTTTTTCTATTGGGTCGATTTCCAATTGTTCAGACTTTTGATTAATTATGGGGGAGAGATGGATAGGATATTAATGGGCCCCGTACACGAGGTTGAGTAGGTTTTGAGAGAGAGGGCGTCGCACCCCCGACGCGTATGGGGTGATTTTTGTTGTCTTTTTTAGTCATATGTTGGAGTTATATAGTGTCTTATTGCATTCTAATATTTGTTCGTTTTATTTTCGCACTTATTCTTTTTCTTCTTTAGATTTTAGTCCATTTGATTGAGGAGAATGCAAAAGTCTAAGTTAGGGTGGTGACAGGTGCGCCTTTTAAAAACTTCAAAATTTTCTAAAATGCCCCAAAAAATTAGAAATTTACAAAAAATTCTAAAAAATATATAAAATTTTGAAAAAAGACAAAAATATTTTTCTACAAAATAAATAAAATTTGGAATTTAAAAGATTCAAAAAAGTCACAAAAATTTGTTTGAAGTCTCAAATTGTTAAAAATAAATAGCACAAAGTCGAAATTGACCAAAGATGGAAATTGAGCGAAAATTGACGACTTTATGAATAAGTGTGGAAATTATTTAACCTGGTTAGATTTCGAGCCTATCGATTTTTCTGAGTAATTAAATCAATCTGAGTTACTAGTTAACCCAAAGTTCAATTCAACGTTTAAAATAAGTCGTTGAGGATCTCAATTCTTTTGTTTTGATCAGTTATAGGAAACGTGTGAGATGTCGTCTTGAAAAACGAGCTAAAAATATATCTAAACTAAATTCATCTCGAGACGCATATGGTATAATAATTAGTAATTCGGATAATGAAGTAGGGCATCGTTTGTGTAACCCAAAAATATTAGCCATAAAAAAGTCTTGAAAAATTTTACCCTTTGCAAATTCACTTGAGACTAATAATTTTACCCTTTTCGTTTGATAACCCGAAATAAACCTAGTGGCTCAGAATTGTGAAAATTGAAAAGTTTAGAAAATAAAGTCCAAATGGTGCAAAAAAAATAATTAAAAAAAATGCTCAACAAAAATAGCAAAAAAAATAGAAAAATGCGTAAAATAGAAAAAAAAAAATGAAAAAAGAAGAGAGAAATGAGCAAAAGCTCAAAAAAGCACTAACGGACATAATAAGACGATTTTCCAATTCCGAATTTTTCAACCATTCCCATTTTACCCAATACACCTTATGACCCGAAAAAGTCCTAACCGAGTCCAAAAAACAAAATTAATTACCGCGTGGAGAGGTAAGATACTAAAAGATAAGATGAGAGATTAATTTGTACGAATAAGAGGTGATGTCTCCCGTTTTCCATTGACCATATTCCGATGATAATATCTATTCACCTCTAATATTCCTGTCTTTTTATTTATGTGCATTATATTTAGTCTTTATGTCACGCACACCGAGAGAACTAGCCACATTCCAAGTGACTCGTTTGTGAGAGTAACCCGTGAGAAATTGAATCAAAATGAATTTTTGGAAAGTAAGGTAACGATCAATCCATGGAAGTTCGTGGTATAATTCTCGACTTTGCACACACACACATACTGCAAATTGAAACTCCTGAATATATATTTATGGTCACTATTTTTAAGGAGTTTAAATTGTACAGTTTTCAATTATTTTGATTCTTTCTTTGAGTCGAAAAAAATAAAAATAAAACGAATTTTGTGGGTATATTCACTACAAACCCTCACGAGACACCACTCGTCCTACTAGGGTAACCTAGGTTTAACGGCTTGTTGCATATGCTAAATGCAATCGCTTGCCCGCGAAAGAGGTATTCTATTAAAATAAAGTTTTTTAAGGGTCCTTAACTCATACTCTTCATCTTTTACATTGCTCGAGACGCGTAAATTTCTAAGTTAGGGGAATTTGATTAGGCGTAAATTCTTCACATTTATCCCCTTAATTTTGGTATTTTTACTATCCTGTGTGTTGTAATTAACTTGGTTTTGTCTCATATTTATGCTACTAACCCTTTTCGGCAAGTATTTCGTGTTTTGTGTATCTCTTATATGTTTTGCAGGTATTTCATGCAAGATAGTGTGAGAGAGAACTCAAAATAGTGAAAGATACCAAGAAACGGGAAGTTAAAGGGCATTTTAGTAATTTTACAACCCTAGTCCGGAGGTGGGGCCAATTGAAAAGTTTAAGATCTTGAAGTTACAAGAACACTGGAAAATTGGTACCTCAATCCGAGTTACGGTCAAGAAGTTATGCCCGTTTGAAGATGAGACGAATTAAAGAGGCAAACTAAGGAAGACAGAAAGTAGAACCGGTCCGATTATGAAGGGAACTGGTTCGCCTTTAGTCACGCTTTAAAAATATTACAAATTTCCAGAAGCGGGATTTTTATTTCGGCCCTATTTTTTAGCCTAGAGTTGTATGGGTTTAAGACTCTTGTAAAAACGGGTTCATTAAGTTGTAAACTAACATAATTGATATCTAACTTTTTTTACATAGTTTTGAGAGATTCTTGAAGGAAAGAACCCATGGATACATCTTTTTCATCAATTGTTCATCATCTACATAAATCTAAGGGTTTTTCTTCAATACAAGTACAGTTTTCTCTTTCAATTTCTCTCATCCTTTGGTTTGTGATTCATTATTTCTTAGTTAGAATTATCTTTCACATGTTTGATTTCACTTTTCACATAGGAATGATTTCATGCATCGTAGATCTAAAGTTTAATAATAGTTGCACCATGCTAAGTTAAATTTTTAGCGAGTTGGGGTACATGTGCCCACCCTAGGTAACACATTTGGATTTAAAAGTGAATAAAAAATAATTTCTCATCCAAAGGTTTGAACTTTATCTAGATAAAGATTATAGGCCTTTTAATTTCGTTTGACCAAGGTAGCCGGAATGTTCAAGAGTGTAATTGGTATTTTGATAACTTCCCATCCTCCTCAAATACAATTTTTTATTTGATAATGTGCGGCATTTAGTCCTCATATGTCGAATGCTTAGAGAGTATTTGATGTCTCTTTGAATGAGGAATTTTCTTTTTGAATCTTTAATATTCTATGTGAACACCGACGGTTCGGGGGAGTGTACCCTAACTTCATTTTCTCTCATATAGTCAAAAGTTTAACTTAGTTCATTTTGTATGCTTAGTTAGTTCTTAATTTAATTCATATTGCATTAGTTAATAGGTATAATCATAAACTCATCATCTTTTCTAGAGTCAATTCGAGGTTAATCATCTTCCCTATTCGTCGTCACGATTCTTTGTCTTAGCCCCAGTGTTCGATTCCCAATTTATCGAATTATTACTTAAGTGACTGATTTACACTTGAACCGTATTCACGCGCCTTAGAGACACGCCTTTAAAGTCGCGTCAAATTTTTGGCGCCATGGACGGGGACTAGGTATACTTTTAAGCTAGGTCGATTTAATCCAAAATTTGACTCTAATTCTTAAAAAGGCCAAAAAAATTATAAAATCAGAAATTCAAAAAAAATAATAAATAAATTTAGAAAAAAAATATGAGTCTTGAAAACACCCCATGGAATAGTGGTACAACCGAATTTCCTTTAGATATAAGTCTTGAAATTTTTGAGAAAGAATTCGGCCCGATGTATGAACATGCACCCGAGCCTTTAGAAAGTATGCTGAAAAGTGAGGTTTTATCAATTGGTGACAAGATTGAGAAAATAATCCGAGCATTTCCAAACGGTGACACATGGTTTATCGTACCGCATTTCCATTTTCCACGACGTTCACCCGTTCCACTTGAGTTCGCGGATGCGATCGTGGCGTTGGCTAGAGATTCGTCTGATTTAGATATCGATCAATGCCTTCTCAAGTTTAGGGACAATTTAGGGCATTCAAAAGTACAATATGATAGTCCCTTCAAGTCGGTCCATTTGTGCAATGAGGTGATTCGGTAACTCGATGATATTACTCACCTCATTCATCATGTTCGTCGAAATGTCTACTTTTTTTATTAGGTCGATTTCCAATTGATCAGACTTTTGATTTATGATGGGGGAGAGACGAAGAGGATATTACCGGGCCCTGTACATGGGCTTGAGTAGGTTTTGAGAGAGAGTTTGTCGCACTCCTGACGCGTATGGGGTATTTTTGTTGTATTTTTTAGTCATGTGTTGAGTTATATAGTGTCTTATTGCATTTTAATATTTGTTCGTTTTATTTTCGCACTTATTCTTTTTCTTCTCTAGATTTTACTCCTTTTGATTGAGCACAATGCAAAAGTATAAGTTAGCTTTTAAAAACTTCACAAATTTTTAAAGTGTCCAAAAAAATTAGAAAATTTCCAAAATTTTAGAAAAAAATTTAAAATTTTGAAAAAAGACAAAAATATTTTTCTTCAAAATAAATAAAAATTGGAATTTAAAATCTTCGAAAATGTCACAAAATTTTGTTTGAAGTCTCAAATTGTTAAAAATCAAGAGCACAAAGCCGAAATTGACAAAAGATGGAAATTGAGAGAAAATTGACGACTTTACGAATAAGTGTGGAAATTATTTAACCTGGTCAGATTTTGAGCCTATCGATTTTTCTGAGTAATTAAATCAATCCGAGTTAATGGTTAACTCAAAGTTCAATTCAGCGTTTAAAATAACTCATTGAGGATCTCAATTCCTTTGTTTTGATCGGTTATAGGAAATGTATGAGATGTGGTCTTGAAAAGCACGCTAAAAATATCTCTAAACTAAATTCATTTCGAGACGCATATGGTATAATAATTAGTAATTCAGACAATGAAGTAGGCCCTCGTTGTGTAACTCAAAAATATTAGCCAAAAAAGAGCTGAAAATTTTTACCTTTTGCAAGCCCACTCGAGCCTAATAATTTTGCCCTTTTCGTTTTATAACCCGAAATAAATCAATTGGCCCAGAATTGTGAAAATTGAAAAATTCAGAACATAAAGTCCTAATAATAATAATAATAATAATAATAATAATAATAATAATAATAATAATAATAATAATAATAATAATAATAATAATAATAATAATAATAATAATAATAATAATAATAATAATAATAATAATAATAATAATAATAATAAGAAGAAGAAGAAGAAGAAGAAGAAGAAGAAGAAGAAGAAGAAGAAGAAGAAGAAGAAGAAGAAGAGGAATAATAATAATAATAATAATAATAATAATAATAATAATAATAATAATAATAATAATAATAATAATAATAATAATAATAATAATAATAATAATAATAATAATAATAATAATAATAATAAGAAGAAGAAGAAGAAGAAGAAGAAGAAGAAGAAGAAGAAGAAGAAGAAGAAGAAGAAGAAGAATGATCTACAAAAATAGCAAGAAAAGAAAAATGTGTAAAAAATAGAAAAAAATGAAAAAAGAAAAGAAAAATGAGCAAAATCCCGAAAAAGAACTAATGAACATCATAAGAAGATTTTTCAATTCTGAATTTTTCAATCCTTCTCATTTTACCCAATACACCTTATGACCCCAAAAAATCCTAACCGAGTCTGAAACATGAAATCAATTACCACGTGGAGAGCTAATACACAAAAAGATAAGATGCGAGATTAATTGTTGTCAATAAGAGGCAATGTCTCCCGTTTTCCAATGTTTGTATTTCGATGATGAGATATATTCACCTCAAATATTTCTATCTTTCTATTTGTGTGCGTGAATTCATGTTCCATTATGTTGACTCTTTATATCACGCACACCGAGAGAACTAGCCACATTCCGAGAGATTCGTTTGTGAGAGTATCCCGTGAGAAATTGAATCAAGACGAATTTTTCGGCAAGTATCGTAATGATCAATCGGTGGAAGTTTGCGATTTAATTCTCGGCATCGCACACAGACACTGCAAATGATACTCTTGAATATAAATTTACGGTGACTATTTTTGAGAAGTTTAAGTTGTACAATTTTTAATTATTTTGATTTTTTCTTTGAGTCGAAAAAAATAAAAATGAAATGAATTTTGTGGGTATATTCACTGCAAACCCTCACGAGACACCACCCGTCCTACTAGGGTAACCTAGGGTTTTAACGACTTGTTCTATAAGCTAAATGCAATTGCTTGCCCATGAAAGAGGTATTCTATCCCAATAAAGTTTTTGAAGGGTCCTTAACTCATACTCTTCTTCTTTCACATTGCTTGGGACGCGCAAAGTTCTAAGTTAGGAAGCTTTGATTAGGCATAAATTCTTCACATTTGTCCCCTTAATTTCGGTATTTTTATGATCCCGTGTGTTGTAATCAACTTGTATTTGTCTCATATTTATGCTACTAACCCTTTTTGGAAAGTATTTCGTGTTTTGTGTACCTCTTATATGTTTTACATGTGTTTCATGCAAGATAGTGCGAGAGAGAACTCAAAATAGTGAAAGAAACCAAGAAATGAGCAGTTGAAGGGCATTTCAGTAATTTTAAAGCCTTATTCCTGAGGTGCGGCCAACTGGAAAGTTAAATATCTTGAAGTTACAAGAACACTGGAAAAAATAGTACCTCAATCCCAGTTATGGTCAAGAAGTTATTCCCGTTTGAACATAAGAAGAATCAAAGAGGAAAACTAAGGAAGGCAAAAAGTAAGACCGGTCCGGTTATAAAGGGAAGCGGCCCGCAGTTAGTCATGCTTAAGAACCGTGACAAAGATTATTCGTGCCTTAAAACTGTTTCAACTTGCCAGATGTGGTATTTTTATTTTGGCCCTATTTTTTAGCCTAGAGTTGTATGGGTTTAGGAACTCTTGTAAAAACGGGTTCATTAACTTGTAAACTAACATAAGTCATATCTAACTTTGTTTTTACATATTTCTTAGAGCTTCTTGAAGGCAAGAACCCTAAGATTCATCTTCTTCATCAATTGTTCATCATCTACAATAAATCTAAGGGTTTTTCTTCAATACAAGTACAGTTTCCTTTTTTCTTTCAATTTCTCTCATCTTTTCATTTGTGATTCATTATTTCTTAGTTAGAATTATCTTTCACATTTTTTATTGCACTTTCACGTAGGAATGATTTCATGCATCGTAGATTTAATGTTTAATATTAGTAGCACCATGCTAGGCTAAATTTTTAGCTGGTTGGGGTACATGTACCCAACCGAGGTTATACATATGGATTTAAAAGTGAATAAAAAATAATTTCTCATCCAAAGGTTTAAAATTTATCAAGATAAAGATTATAGGCCTTTTTATTTCGCTTGCCCTAGGTAACCAGAATGTTTAAGGGTGCAATTGGCATTTTGATAACTTATCTCATCCTCATCAAATACAATTTTTGATTTGATATTGTGCAACATTTAGTCCTCATATATCGAATTCTTAGAGAGTATTTGATGTCTCTTTGAATGAGGAATTGTCTTTTTGAAGCTTTTATGTTCTATGTGAACACGGACGGTTCGGGGGAGTGTACCCTAACTTCATTTTCTCTCATATAGTCAAAAGTTTAACTTAGTTTATTTTGCATGCTTAGTTAGTTCTTAATTTAATTCATATTGCATTAGCTAATTGGTATAATCATAAACTCATAATATTTTCCTTTCTTTTTCTATAGTCAATTTGAGGTTAATCAACTTCCATATTCGTCATCACGATTCTTCGTCTTAGTCCCTATGTTCGATACCCGGTTTACCGGATTATTACTTGAGCGATCGGTCTACATTTGAACTGTATTCACAAGCGTTAAATACACACCGTTAAAGTCATGTTAAGTTTTTGGTGTCATTGTCGGGGACTAGGTAGACTTTTAGGTTAGGTCGATTTAATCCAAAATTTGACTCTAAATCTTAAAAAAGCCAAAAAAATCATATTATCAAAAATTTAAAAAAAAAAAATTCAAATAAAAAATATGAGTCTTGAAAACACCCCACGGTATAGTGGCATAAACAAATTACCTTTAGATATAAGTATTGAAAATTTTGAGTAAGAATTCAGACCGGTGGATGAGGACCTCACTCTTAAAGTCAAATCGTTGTTGGACTCATTTAGTCACCTAGATGAGAGAGACTGGGATGACAAGATAGATAAACTCCTTCATTATAAACATGCACCCGAGCCTTTAGAAAGTATGCTGAAACGTGAGGTTTTATCAATTGGTGACAAGATTGAGAAAATAATTCGAGCGTTTCCAACCGGTGACACATGGTTTATCATACCACATTGTCATTTTCCACCACGTTCGCCCGTGCCACTTAAGTTCTCGGATGCGATCGTGGTGTTGGCTAGAGCTTCATCTGATTTAGAGATCGATCCATGCGTTCTCGAGTTTAGGGACAATCTAGTGCATTCAAAAGTACAATATGATAGTCCCTTCAAGTCGGTCCATTTATGCTACAAGTTGATTGGGCAACTCAATGATTTCACTTACCTCATTCATCATGTGCGTCGAGGTGTCCACTTTTTCTATTGGGTCGATTTCCAATTGTTCAGAATTTTAATTTATGATGGGGGAGAGATGGAGAGAATATTATTCGGCCCTGTACACGGGGTTGAGTTGGTTTTGAGAGAGAGGTCGTCGCACAAGATCAAAAGTGCCTTAAAAAGTGTTAAAATATTTTTCCGTTTAGCCTAGATTAAAGCGGTTTTTCACAGTACCATGGATAGCGGAGGCAATGACTTGGCATGTAAGGGCAGAAGCAGGGGATATTCTTTAGCATCATCCTATTGATTCCATCACTTGGAAGAGGTTGAGTTTTAAGTATCCCAACTTTGTTCGAAAGCAGCGTAACATTCGTTTGGCAATATCAATAGATGGTTTCAATCCATTTGGAAATCTAAGCACAAATCAGAGTGTATGGCCCATGACCCTAGCACCAATCAACCTCCCTCCTTCACAGTGTATGAGATCTAAGTTTTTGATGTTGTCTTTGTTAATACCTGGGCCAAAGGCACCAAGTGAGGACATCGATGTCTACCTGGCTCCTTTGGTAGAAGAATTAAATGAGTTGCGGGAAGAGGTTGTGCAAGCATTTGACTCTTTTAGAAAATAAGAGTTTACGCTAAAAGCTATGTTAATGTGGGCAATTCATGATTTTCCATCTTATGGGACATTATCCAGTTTTGTAGTATATGGTTATTTTGGGTGTCCTATTTGTGGAGAGGAGACTGAATCTCTTCGTCTCTCTGTTAGCTCAAAAAATGTACTACATTGCCATAGGAGTTTTTTATCCCCGCTCATAGTTTTATATTTGAAAAAGGTTCCAATTTATTTCCAAACGGGGTTGTACATAGGCCACCGCCGAGAAAACTTTCAGGCTCATAAATTGAAATTAAATCTTCTGATTATAACCCTAATATGCCAGGTAAGAATCCTAAATTTACGAATGTCAAGCATAAGATACCCTAACTAGGAATGAAACTGAGACAAGAAAGGCATGGTCTAGGAGGTCAATTTTATTTGCTTGCATTATTGGAAGAATAACCCAGTACGCTATGTATTGGATGTGATGCACGTAGAGAAGAACATCGCTGAACATATTGTGGGCACATGCCTTGGGGGAGTCATTCGAAGGATGGAGAAAATGCATGAAAAGACCTTAAAGCGTTGAAAATTAAACCACAACTAGGTTTGAAAGAAGATAGTAGGGGAAGGACAATATTTCCCCCTGGTGCATTTACTTTGAAGAGTGAGGAAAGGAAGGTGCTTTTAGACACAATATATAATTTGAAAGTTTCATTTAATTTTTCGCCCAACTTGCAAAGGATTGTGAATTATTCTACCCATAGTTTACATAAGTTTAAGTCCCATGATTGGTGTGATCATGCAATTGGTTCGTTTATTGTTTAAGCACTATTTCTATAAGCAAAAGGATTTGCGGAGGGCTATTATGCAAAATAGTATCTACTTCTCACTTTTATGTGAGAAGGTAGTCAATCGAGATCACATAGTGGCCACAAAATTGGCAGTGAACGAAGCGATTTGTGTGTTGGAGAAGTACTTTCCCTCATATTTCTTTAACATAAGTGTTCACTTGTTAGTACACCTATGCGACGAGGCACTTCTTTGCATCCCAGTTAGATATCGGTGGATGTATCCATTTGAAAGATTGATGAAAGTTTTCAAAGACCACGTCAAGAAGACACGATACATTGAAGGATTAATTGCAGAGGAATACATCACCGTGGAGTCATCAATCAACACTCGGGAATATATATGTCTGACTCGACCAGCGTGGATGATAGTGATGAGGGTGGTCATGTGATGGGCAAACGAGTGAAATTAACGTGTTTGCAACATGAACAAGTAGCTAGTTATCTATTTGACACACATGAAGATGTCTAAGAATGGAAAAAGTAGGTTTAAATTATTTTAACTTTTACATTATTTAAATTTTACATGATTAATTTTTTAATACACTCGTCACGATCTATGTAGAAAATATGAAGCCTGTGAGAATAATAAAAGACAAAAAAATGGCACAATCAGACAACGAATTTAGGTTGTGGTTATCATACGAGGTAAATATAATGAAAATGGTTGTTATTAAATGTCACATTACTAGAAAGATTTACAACTAACCTAATTAATTTATTTATATTCTCAGCTCTTAAAGACAGGTGATGCAATATATAGGCTTGCTCGTCTAGCCATTGGACCCTTGTGCATGGCACAAGAGTACAAAAATTATCGATTGAACGGTTACATATTCGGTGCAAGGTTGTATAAGGAAAATACAAATGTATAGAACTCGGGAATTTCATACAAGGCTCTTAATTTTTTTAAGCGAGCGCGAAGATAAAACCTTGTTGAATCTGAAATGACTTACTATGGTGTAATTCGAAATATATTTGAATTGGAATATGTAAGTCTCAGATAGGTTGTATTTTACTATTATTGGGTAAGATTTGAGGATAAAAATGCTTGGAAAGTTGATCATGGCACCAACTTGATCATTGTTGACTTGTCCAAGTTGAAGAACAACGAACACGTGAGCGATGAGTCATTTGTTTATGCTTTTCAAAAGGTCGAGCGAGTGTTTTACTCGGAGTATATAAACAACGATCCGTGTTCAATCGTCCTACATGCACCAAAGCGTTTAAACAGTAGTGTGGATGACTTGGCTGCTCTTACTAAATATCAATCCATTTTTTATGATACCCGAATTTAAAACAATTATTAGATTTGTAATAAGTATTCAAATTATTTGTAATGACCAGTGGTTTTATTATTCTAGTGTTTTATTATTATCGAACGATAATTTAATGATTTTTATTCATTTGTACTTGATCATTTTAATGCTTGTAATAACCAAGTGAATATGTTAATTAGGATTTTAATCAATTTAAGCATTAATTCAAAGTCCATGAACCGGTAGTGGTGTGGGGGGGGGGGGGGGGAGGGGGACAGTGTGCGTGTGTGTAAATTAAATTTGGTATTGGGTATTTGTATTGGTATAAATTGGTATTGATATTGGTATAAATTGAAATTGATATCGTATGTATTGTTATTATTGGATTTGAGCATTAATTCAAAGTCCATATACATATTTGTACTAATAATAACAATTTTTGGCAGAAAATGATTTCATCCCAGCGCGGTAGCGGAGGAGACGAGGGCTCCACGACCAGTAAGCCCCCAAAATGGAACAAATTGGGGTCCATTATCGAGAATAATATGACATTATTGGCTAGACTGCTAGAGTTTCTAAAGGCGATCGTTGGCCTGGGGTACACTGCTTTGAGGGCCATGCCTAAAGACCTCAAGATGAAAATATGGGGGGCACTAGAGGTAGTGTATTTATATTTATATTTATAAGCAACTAACACTTACTTTATTTTTTGTTTGTATTTATTTGACATGAACAATTCGGCCTACCCCCACATATCCGCGACTCCACGTTGGAACAGTTGAGGGATTAATATAAGAAGTGGAAGAAGAATATGTGGGCACGGTACTTTGGGAAGACTCGGGAGTCCATTCTGAGCCTATGTGAGACCGTACCCCCAAAGGATCCTATCTCATTAGCATAGTGGCAAAATTTTATCGAATTTGAGATCAATGAGAGCCAATTGGCATTCTCCCATCGGGGAAGGACTACCGGGCAAAAAAGTTGGACGTGCACTACTCCGGACAAACGTCTTACGCCGAGGTGGAGAACAGGATGGTAAGTTTTTATTTTTCTTTAATTTTAGTTTTATGTTATTCTAATTTAGCATTACTTTGCGTTACATACTAATTCTGTATTATTTTATTTCAGGACACGGGGAGTGGCTCTGGGGGTAGGCCACATAAGCTCAATGCCTATGTGGCAATTTGGATGAAAAAGGGCAAGGAAAAAGACGTGGCCCCGAGCGTTGCAGCCACCATTGTAAGTTATAAATGTTTGATTTTTTTTAATTACGTTATAATTTTTTTTATTTACTTAATTAACTAATCATGTAATTTTTGTCTTTTCAGGCAAAGCTTAAGGAAGTGCATGCATCGCAGTCTGATGTCGATAAAGCATCTTTGGTTATGGGCGCACTCAGTCAAGTGCTCGGGATAGATCGCAAGGGGAGGACTAGCGGGGTGAGCTAGCGGGTGGGGAAGTTCAGGATCATTGGAATGGAGATGAGCAATATGAGTTGGCACATAATGTGGACACCTATGACGATAAGCTATCAAGGTTGGAGGTGACGGTCCTAGATATGTATGCCTTCATAAAGCATAAGTTGGGGAAGGGGAATGGGAAGGAGAAGGAGGTAGAGGTAGATGAGGACGAGGATGAGGATGTAACTTCTTCATCACTGATACGCATGGACTCACTACCATTTGATCCATTTCCCATCATGACCCCCGTCGAGCGGCCTATATCAATAATTGGTTAGCCAAGCATGTTTCTACTCGACATATATTGTGGGGAACAGATAGCGAGGGGGTTGAGGGACCCGATCTTCCTCCCGGGTATGGTGGTTCATGGACGTCCCCTCCAAGACATTGAGGCAAAGGTGCTCGTCACGCATGTGGTGTGCGGAATGGAGAAGTCACCTTTGTGGTTGCACGAACAATGCGGTGTGACGCATATTAAGGGATGTGTCAATGCATATGTCATGTAGTTTTCCTTCCTCCTTCGACCTGCTCAATGCGCATGACATTATTTCTATCTATTTTATTTTAATATTGGATTAAATTTGTATTTTTTTTATTTGGTACATGTTGGTTTGGATATGGATATTTGTATATCTATTTTATTTGGAAATGGATTATATATGCCATGATTTGGTACATTATTTCAATTTTATTTGGATATATGTTGTTTGTACATGTACAATTTTGCTATAACAGGTACAAATATACTGTTGGGCAGTGACAGTGGCCATACGGCCCAACAATTTCTTTTAAATTCTGCCCAAAATTATCACGGTCAAAGATCGTGACAAGTCCTTGATAAAGAAGCTGGTCATGGACTTGTCACGGTCTTTGACCACGATAATTTTTTTGTTTTGGTCACAGGCTTGTCATGGTCTTTGACCACGACAAGTCCATGACAAAGGCAGTTATCACCCCCAGACTTGTCACGATCAAAGACCTTGACAAGTCGATTGTTTTGGTGTAGTGCAAAGACATTATTAAGTTACTCATGCCAACATCTTAAGTGTTTTGATACTTTAACACCTTTTTACACTTTGAGTAATATCTTACTTAATTGGAAACACTTTTACACCTTTAATCCCTTTTTAATTAAATAAGTGTTAATCCTTTACAATATTACTAAGTTACACACTAACTTTTCATGTTTACCCATTAACACTTAATGAATACTTTTATCAACACTTTTTCAAACACGCGTTTCGTTAATTTATTCATTCAAGAAATCCATTTACACTTAAGACTACTTCTAAAAGAAAATACCATTTCTTTTCATTAACATGTGTAGTCTTATAATCTCATGTTCATCATATCTTTTAGTCCCAATTTCACACACTTTGAAGACTAAAATTCTAACTTTTTTTTTATTTGAGATTTAAATACAACAAAATTTTCTTTAAACTTGTTCATATATTTATTACCAAAATACGACAAGTTTTTACACATGAGAAGATGGATTTTAAACCCAAATATCCTACTACATGGTTTAAACACATTTTTCATTCTAAAATTTAATAATACTTTCAAAAATTAAATTCTCAAGACATAAAAAACATTTAATTTATTCAAGTCAATGAATGTCTATTTTTCATAAAATCTCCCCTTTTCAAGAAACTTTAAAACATTACTTCACCAATGTTCACCAATATAAACCTTATTTTCAAAAAAATTATTTCATAAAATGTTTAACGTCAATCTTTCTAGGAAATATACCATTTTCATAAAATACAAACTTGTGTTACTTTAAAACCTTGGAATATTTATTTAATCTTTATTTTCAACAAAAATTACATTTTTCCAACATTTTATTCCATAAAAATGTTTATTATTTTCTACCCATTATTTACACCATTTATCTAAATACACCCTACTCAAATAGTCTAACTACAAGACTACAATGCAAAATAACATCTTACACTAAGAGTAAGGTTTTCCCACCACTAATGGTTCTAATGGTGGTAGGAATGTTAGTGTAGGAGGAGAAACTCCCACCTCCAAAGGTGGCCTCAAGGGGTTACCAAATGCATCCTCCAAAATCTCCAAAATGTTCTTCTTACAAGCTTCCAAGTAAGACCCACTTCAACTCCATTAAAATCCACTTTCATCTTCTCCAAATTCCCCCAAATACTCCTCCAAAATTCTTATCTCTTCTATATCAATGGTGAAAATGAGTATATTAGGATCCAATATGTAGAAATACATTAAAAAAAATGGTGGTTTATGGGAGGTCTATGGGGGAGGATGGTGGCTTGGTGGTGGGTGGAGGTGGAAGACCACTCACCTCTCCCTTTCTCTCACTCTCTCTCTCTCTATCCTTATTCCGTCTGACCCAACATAAAATAGCCTTAATACACCAAACAAACCCTTAAAAAACCTCCTTTAGATTCCAAATATTCATTTTTCCCCTTCTGGGCTAATCTGAGCGCGACTGCTCAAAGATCCAACGCTCCAAATTGTGACAGTGCACAAGAGCATATGCAGATTAAAAGTCTCGACCAACGTCATTTGAATGACTTACCCTATGTCGTTCGAACGACTTAGTCTATGTCGTTTAGCCTATGTCGAACGACTTAGCCTACTGGAGTTAGTAGCACATCGTTAGAAGCCCTATTTCTCGCGACCTTCACACTGTCGTTCGAACAACAGCCCCATGTCCTTTGAACGACCCTTTTTCTTTTTATATTTATCTTTCTCCAATCTTATCCACAATTCTTTTATAATTATAATTGACTCCTCCTCAATCATAATCCATATATAATTTAATTAATTTATCGGGGCAGGATAGTACAAACTTCCACCCTTGGGGAATTTCGTCCCTAAAATTCCCAATCCATCAATCCTCAAACTCATTGGGTCCACCAACTTTTATTTTAAGTCCTATAAATCCTCCAACAAAATTAATTGAAGTCCTTATAACTAAATTCGCCAAATGTTTAACATGCAAAATGCTTTAATGTTCACCATTTCGTCAACCATGACACTACATAATCGACTCTGAGTCTCCACTCGCCTTATTATCAAGCCTAAACCATTTCTAGCATTACTTATGCTGATACCTAAGGAACACCGGTGCCTCTACGGCAAACCCTTTTTAGCGGTCAATTCTCACCCAAAGAAAATTGTAATACACCTAACTATCGTATATATCACCAAAAAGCAATTCCGGGTTAGGATGGTACACCTTGTGTCCCATAAATTTCAGGTTATTTTTACTATATAACTCGCATGAGTTTGTCAATAACCATATCATGTTATTCTCTCGCTCCAGGGAGGAATAATCTCATCAAATCATTATTGCACGCTCAGTTTACACCTTTTGTTGTGTCACTCTGAAGAACCTAACACTACCTTAGGCGTCTCATCCCTGAGTACTCACTAGAGTCTAACTCCAATCAACTCACCATGGCAAAACAACATCGTGTGCTATGCTTTCCCTATTCTCAACACTATACTGTATCATCAAACCATCATCCTGCTCTTTGCAACTCGAGCTGCTGACCGACGAGTCGTCCAGTCAAAAGTCCACTAGTCTAAAGGGAGACTAATACTAAGAGCAAACCGAGTGGTCGAAAGCATAGCCACTCGTATGTAAAAATTTAAGCAATCACAAAAATACCCCAAATGGGCGCACCTAGTTATCGAGATGCATTGACTAAACTTGGTCCACCGCACTCTCCTAGGACCAACCTCATCTTACCATGACATGGCACAAATCTAAGTCACCACATAGGTGAGAATATCGATTCCTGATTACTAAAACCGAAAGGAATACAGGAGAGTCAGAATGAATAAATAACTACCCCGAGAAATTTCACCCATAGGCATCCGATTATGACTTATGGAAGCGAACCTATACCGTATACTTGAAGTCATGCCACTTATTCTCAAAAATCTCACCGAGTACCACTCATAGATGTATACCATGGCTTGGATCACTAGTTGTGATGAATTGAATTACAACCATTCATTCTCATAATAAGAACGCCACTTATGAATTGGAAGTCCTTGAGAAAGCCAATGCCCGACTTCCCTCCTTATGAGCAAGGCCTTACCTTTCATATCCTAGGCGTAAATTAATTATTTCGATTGGAGGATACCTCACGCCTAGTCACTGATCTTGTCCAATCACTAGTGATGACATTACTAACCAACTACACCTGGGTTATTATCTGCTCTATCATATCGTGACCGAAGTCCCAAATTAACATAGACATTACTTAGTTCAATCGAGACAATCACCTAACCGTGTTTTATATTGACCACACAATATTTTCAACCAACTTACCTTAGGTTTCTATCCACACAAAAATTTCAAGACGACCACACCTGCCGTCGTTGGCATTCTAACGGTAGTAAGTATTGCACTGGGCTACTTCTTTTAACTCGTACTAACTTGTCAAGATGTGCCAAGACCTAGTCCTTCCATTACCAAGGTTAACCTAGCATATATAGTCGATACCCCGGCATACTAATCGTGTTTCGATGCTACTCCACCTTAATTTCCATTTTCAAGTCTCCACTTGGCGTCATCACTATGAGTCTCGAATACATCTCTTAGTGTACCCCAAAACGGGTTATTACCACGCCTATACGAGTCATTCCATGACATTCGAGCATCACTCATATAACGACACTATTATTATCCTACCATAGGGATTGCATCACCCATCTGTGCTAATTGGAAGGCTATACCCAGCACGCATACTACACAACCAGCAATCTGGAATCATCATCTGACCCTCAACTCAATCATTAGTATAATGCTACTGCCTCTTTTTGCCAGACAATTGGTCTCCTAAGAACACCAAACATATTTCATGTAAAGACATAAAACTCAATAAGGTTTAATCGTCTATACTTTTATCATCATAGGTGCACTCTAAATACCTATATCGATATTACTTGGTGCTCACAAAGACACTAGTCTATGATCTTCTGATCATAGTGCACCCTAATCCTCAAGCATCTCAAGGAATCACAACATTCGATATTTATCATCAATGATGCCACACACAATTTGTCTTATAGGCACCTCAACATGCCTATCAACAGCATACACACTAGGATTTCCTCTCACCTAGCCATCACATCGACGGCTAAAATGAGTTACAACACTTAGATATTAATCTAACCTCTCTTCCAAATGACTGTGACTATAAGTCACATACAAACCATAATTAATGCTACTACGGATCATGGCAGGATACAGGACATCGCCTGCAGCTTATAAACCTCAAGGCATGTCCCACCCAATCCTCAATGATTGTTCAACTATGGAAACTAAATTGCCTTACTATGTAAACATCACACCATGGGTTAACCTACAAGTTAACACGACTATATAAATCTTGGAAGGATACGGACGTCGGGTATTGCCTATAAATACCAAGGTCCATACCACAGATGCGGCATGAGATCTTATTTCTCAATATCATATCATAGCCAAGGTACACCCAAGCTAAGTCCTCAACCAAAAGGACTAATACATCCTCACCACAAAATCAATACTTATGAATGATATTCAATTATTTAGTCTGCATACATGAGATACACAATCTTTACCACTGGGTCGCAGCGAAAACCACTCATTATTTCTACTAACAAGGCTACTCTCATCACCAAAGTCATTTCACACCACATCTCACACAAGGGTTTACGGCATTGACACTATTATCCTACACAACCAAATGTGTCCACCGATCTACCATCATCTGCGATATCACCCCAAGGATCGAATTTGCCTAATTAGATTACCAGCGTTAACTACCCTTAAGCGTCGTACCAAAGGATTATATATATCCTTTAATAACCAATCATTAGTGCCTAGTCAAGACACCCCAAATCACCAATCATTAGTGCCCAATGGGCGTCATTTCATTCTACCGACACCTCAAACGATTCTATGTCACTAAGAACTTAACATAAGCACCTCACACTAATAACCACGGTATCGCCATTATAGGCTTACATGGACACCCGTAAATTACTACAATTCTAATAAAAAAATACGGAAGCGATTAATAACCATGAACTTAGTGGTATGCCACTTGGCAGTAACTCGCTTGTCGTGCTAACCTCTTTGACTTTATCGTCGAGGGCACAAGCTAAATCGTCATCAAAATATCATGACCGGACCAAAGCAACACCAACATTGAAAGATCCAATATCGACCTCACCACGTCACTCCTAAAAGGAACCTTGAACCTAGAGCTCTAATACCATTTGTAGCGTCCCGACCTGGATTTGTGAGTTACCCATAAGTCAATCCGGTCCGACCCGAACATTACGTGTGAAGTACAATGGAACAACCTATATAATGTTGCTAGTCCAGTTTTATTTTAGTTAACATGTCACTTGTTTATCATGCAATTCCAATTTCAAAATAAACTATGTGAGGGACCTATGGGGAGCACCCCGAAGTCCAAGTAAACATAGCTACTAACGTAAAAGAAAATAAGGTGCTTACCTGTATAATGCCCTAAAAATATGAAACTGCTCCCAACCTGTCGTAACAAGTGAGGGTGTGAGCCTATTCCTAGTGGGAATATACAAAGCAGTATAGAAATGAATGACAAAAAGGATACTCACATGCTACAACCACATATATGCAAAAATATGCATGTATCTACATATATATACACCTTTGAAAATACATGTTCTAATACATTAACCGTTTTACCTCCGAAAATCTTACTTGTTCAGATTAATTTACCTTAATCTTACAAAAGACTTCCTTTACTCATTCTTAACAATTCTCACTCCATTTAACACACCGGGTTCATCACTTGAAAATCACTACATTTGATTTATCCAAACAAATTCCTTTATCGGAATCACCATTTTATCTATTTCAATACGCTTTAGTATTTTTTTTAAAAACTCGCCCTTTCAACACACGCATCCACCATGTTAGAAAATATTTATTTGTCATTTAAAAACATTTTTCAATACATACTTATGCAAATTGGGTTTGACCATTTAGTTTCTTAATAACCCATTTACCCACTTACTTTACCCTTTTTACTTCCTTTATGGACATTACTAGATTTACGCATTAACTTGTCCATTTCACTATTACCGAAACATTTATTACGTTCATTCAAGTTAGGTTGTATTAACACATTTTATCACACAACCTGTTTCTTGACATGTTCCATATTTCTTTTATCGTCTCTGGAAATCTTCCAATGTCGCATACTTCCATGGGCTCCACACCGCTGGCTATGCGCACCATATGCTCTGGCCACTGTTTTAGGGATTTTCACCCAAGGGCTTCAAGAACTTCGTGCTTTATCCCGGTGTCATCCGAGTTAGCTTTATATGTTTTAATATTTTACAAATGTTCACATTATTCCACTTTTCATTTTTACCCAGTCGAAGTAAAAACTCGGGACTTTATCGTCCCAACTTGTGTTACACTTTGAAAAATTACCGCTTCATATCCTTGACACTTTAACCTTGATCCTTTACACTTTAACCTTGATTTTATTCTAAAAATCATATTCGTTTAGGACCACTTTGTGTAACACCCTTTTTCAATATTTTTATTTCATAAAAATGTTCCACTGTAAGTAAAATTACCATTTTACCCATTTGCTTCAAAAATCCCCTTTTACTCAATTTTCACGAGTGTTGATTTTTCAAAGACACTATTAAGTCATTCATACCAATTTTTTAAGTGTTTTGATACTTTAACATCTTTTTACACTTAGAGTAATATCTTTCTTAATTGGAAACACTTTTACAACTTTAATCCCCTTTTAATTCTATAAGTGTTAATCCTTTATAGCATTACTAAGTTACACACTAACTTTTTCATGTTTACCCATCACATTTCTTTACTTTCTTCATTCAAGAAATTCATTTTCACTTAAGACTACTTTTACAAGAAAATAACATTTCTTTTTATTTTCATGTGTAGTCTTATAATCTCATGTTCATCATATCTTTTAGTCCCAATTTCACACACTTTGAAGACTAAAATTCTAACTTTTCTTACTTCATGTTTAAACCTAACAAAATCGTCTTTAAACTTGTTTATACATTTAGTGCCAAAATACTACAAGTTTTTATACATGAGAAGATGGATTTTAAACTCAAAAATCCTACTACGTGGTTTAAACACATTTTCATTCTAGAATTTCATAACACTGGCAAAAATTAAATTTTCACGACATAAAAGAAATTTAATTTCTTCAACTCAATGAATGTCTATTTTTCGTAAAATCTCCCCTTTGCAAGAAACTTTAAAACATTATTTCACCAATGTTTACCAGCATAAATCATTAGTTCCAAACATTTTATTTCATAAAAAGTTTAACATCAATATTTCTAGAAAATATACCATTTTCATAAAATACCAACTTTTGTTATTTCAAAACCTTAAAATATTTATTCATTCTTTATTTTTCAACAAAATTACATTTTTTCAAAAATTTTATTCCACAAAAATATTCATTATTTACACCATTTATCTAAATACACCCTACTCAAATAGTCTAATTACAAGACTACAATGCAAAATAACATCTTACACTAAGAGTAAGGTTTTTCCACCTCTAATGATTCTAATGGTGGTAGGAATGTTGGTGTGAGGGGAGCAACCCCCACCTCTAAAGGTGGCCTCAAGGGGTTACCAAATGCATCCTCCAAAAGCTCAAAAATATTCTTCTTCGAAGCTTCCAAGCAAGAATAACTTCAACTCCATTAAAACCCATTTTTATCTTCTCCAAAATCCCTCAAATACTCCTCCTTCATAGCTCTTCTATATCAATGGTGGAAATGGGTATATGTGGCTCAAATGTGGAGAAATAAATCATAAAAATGGTGGTTTATGGGTGGTCTATGGTGGAGGAGTGGTGGGTGGAGGTGGAAGACCACCCACCTCTCTCTTTCTTTCACTCTATCTCTCTCTTTCTTCTATTTCTTCCAATACAAAATAACCTTAATACACCAAACATACCCTTATGAAACCTCTCTAAGATTCTAAATACCCGTTATGCCCCTTCTGGGCTGATCTGAGCTCGACAACTCAAAGATCCAACGATCTAAATCTTGAAAGTGCATAAGGGCATCTGCATATTAGAAGTCATTCAAATGAATTACCCTATGTCGTTTAAACGACTTAGCCTATGTTGTTCGAACTACGGATCGTGCGACCCTACGTGCGACTTGCTATTGTAAGTCAGTAGCATGCCATTAGAAGCTATGTATCTCGCGACCTTCACGCTATCGTTCGAACGACAACCCCATGTCATTTGAAGGACCCTTTTTCTTTTTATTTTTATTTTTCTCCAATCTTTTCCACAATTCTTCTATATTATGATTAACTCCTCCTAAATCATAATCCATATATAATTTAATTAGTTTACCGGGGCAAGATATTACAAACTTCCCTCCTTGGGGAATTTCTTCCAAAAAATTCTCAATCCATCAATCCTCAAACGCATGGGGTCCAACAACTTTTATTTTAAATCCTAAAAATCCTCCAAGAAAATTTGTCAGATTCCTTAGCACTAAAGTTGCCAAATGTTTAACATGCAACATGCTATAATGTTCACCATTTCGTCAACCATGACACTGCATAATCGACTCGGAGTCTCCATTTGTCTTATGATCAAGCCAAGACCATTTCTAACATTACTTATGCTAGTACCTAAGGCACATCGGTGCCTCTACAGGAAAACCCTTTCTAGAGGTCAATGCTCACCCAAATCAAATCATAATACACCTAACTATCGTATATATCACCAAAGAGAAATTCTAGGTTAGGACGGTACACCTTGTGTCCCACAAATTTCAGGTTATTCTAACTATATAACTCGCATGAGTTTGCCAATAACCGTATCATGCTATTCTCTCGCTCCAAGGAGGAATAATCCCATCAAATCATTACCGAACGCCAGGTTTACACCTTTCGCTGCGTCACTCTGATGAACCTAACACTACCTTAGGAATCTCATCCTTGACTACTCACTATAGTCCGACTCCAATCAACTCACTGTGGCAAATCAACATCGTGTTCTAATCTTTCCTTGATTTCCAACACTCTACTGTATCCTCAAACCATCATCCCTCTCTTCGCAACTCGAGCCACTGACTGTCGGGTTGGTGAGTCAAAAGTCCACTAGTCTAAAAGGAGACTGATACTATGAGCAAACTGAATGGCTGAAAGCGTAGCCACCCATACGTAAAAATTTATGCAATCATAAAAATACCCCAGACGAGCGCACCCGGTTATCGAGCTGCATTGACCAAACTCGATACGTCGTTCTCTATCAGGCCCAGTCGCACCATACTATGACACGGCACCAATCTGAGTCGCCGCATAGGTGAGAATATCGATTCTGGATTAGTGAAATCAAAAGGAATACAGGAGTGTCAAAAGGAACAAACAACAATCCCAATAAATTTTGCCCATAGGCATCCGATTCTGACTTATGGAAGCGAACCTATACCGTATACTTGAAGTCATACCACTTATTCTCAAAACACTTACAGAGTACCACTCCCGGCCGTATACCCTAGCCTATATCACTAGTCATGACGAATTGAATTCCAACCATTCATTCTCATAATACGAATGCAATTTATGAATCGAAAGTCCTTGAGGAAGTCAATGCTCAACTTCCCTCCTTGGGAGCAAGGCCTTATCTTTCATATCCTTGGCGTAAATAAACTATTTTGATTGGAGGATACCTCATGCTTAGTCACTGATCTTGTCCAATCACTAGTGATGACATCACTAACATACTATACCTAGGTTATTGTCTGCTTTATCATATCATGACCGAAGTCCCAAATTTCCATAGACATTACTTAGTTCAAGCGATAGACTCACCGTGTTCTTTATTGACCAAATGAGATTTCCAACCAACTTACCATAGGTTTCTACCCACACAGAAATTTTGGGACAACCACACCTACCACCGTTGGCATTTTAAGGGTAGTCAGTACCGTACCGAGAAACTTCTTCTAACTCTTACTAACTTGGAAATACGTGCCAAGAATAAGCCCTTCCATTACCAAGGTTATCCTAGCATATACAGTCGATACCCATACATACTAATCATGTTTCGATGCTACTCCACCTCAATTGTCATTTTCAAGTCTCCACTTGACGTTATCACTCTAAGTCTCGAATACATCTGTTAATGTACCCTAAAAACGGTTATCACCACGCCCATACAAGTCAATCTATGACAATCGAGCATCACTCTTATAATGACACTATTATCATCCTACCTTAGGGATTGCACCACCCATCTATGATAATTGGAAGACCATACCCGGCACGCATACTACACAACCAGTAATCTGGGATCATCATCCAACCCTCAACTCAATCATTACTAAAATGTTACTACCACTTTTTACCGAATAATTGGTCTCCTAAGAACACAAAACATATTTCAGGTAATGTCCCAAAACTCGACAAGGTTTCATCGTATATACTTTTATCATCATAGGTGCACTCTACAAACCTTTCAATACCCACATCAATATTACTTTGTGCTCGTAAAGACACTAGTCTACGAGCTTCTGTACATAGTGCACCTTAATCCTCAAACATCTCTAGACATCACAATATTTTATCTTTATCCTCAATGATGCCACACATAATTTGTATTATGGGCACCTCAACATGCCTACGAACTGCTCACACACAAGGATTTCCTTGTACCTAGCCATTACCTCGATGGCTAAAATGAGTTTTAATACTTAGATACTAATCTTACCTTTCTTCCAAACGACTATGACTATAAGTCACGTACAAACCATAACTAATGCTACTATGGGTCATGGCAGCATACAGGACATCGTCTGCAGCCTATGAACGTCAATGCCTACGCCACCCAATCCTCAATGACTGGTCAACTATGGCAACTAAATTGCCTTACTATCTAAACATCACACCATGGGTTAACCTATAAGTTAACACAAATATATATATCTTAGTAGGATATGGACGTCAGGTATTGCCAATAAATACTAAGGTCCATACCCCGAATACTGCACGAGATCCTATTTTTCAATATCATCTCACAACCAAGGTACACCCAACTTAAGTCATCAACCAAAGGGACTAATACATTCTCACCACAAATAAATATTTATGAATGTTATTCAATTATTCAGTCTCCATACAAGAGATACACAATCTTTACCACTGGGTCACAGCGAACACCACTCATTATTTCCACTAACAAGGCTACTCTCATCACCAAAGTCATTTCACACCACATCTCACACAAGGGTTTACGGCGTTGCCACTATTACCCTACACAACCACATGTGTTCACCGAACTACCATCAATTGCGATATCACCCCAAGGATCTAATTTGCCTAATTACATCACCAGCGTTAGCTACCCATAAGCGTCGTACCTAAGGATTATATATATCTTTTAATCACCAATCATTAGTGCCTAGTCGAGACACCCCAAATCATCAACTTCTACCATTGACTATATGCGATTTGTGCCACTAGCCCAATGGGAGTCATTTCATTCTACCGACACCTCAAATGATTCTATGTCACTAAGAACTTAATACAAACACCTCACACTAGCAATCACAATGTCACCACTGTAGGCTTGCATGGACACCCGTAAATTACTACAATTCTAATCGAAAATGCGAAAGTAATTAATAACCATAAACAAAGTGGTATGCCACTTGGAACTAACTCGCCTGTCGTGCTAACCTCTTTGAATTTACCATCGAGGACACGAATTAAACCGTCATTAAACTAGCATGACCGACCCAAACGAACACCGACGTCAAAAACTCCAATACCAACCTCACCACGTCACTCCCGAAAGGAACCTTGAACCTAGAGCTTTGATACCATTTGTAATGCCACGATCCGAATTTATGAGTTACCCGTGAGTAGGCATGTCAATGGGTTAGATTTTATCCGAATCCGATCCATTTAAGCGGATATGGATCATGCCTAAATTCTGATTACCTGATTACCCGTTTATTAAATGGAGCAAATTTAGATTCATATACTCCGATCCGATTAATATTTTTAATGTTTATATATAAATTATATATAATATATTTTTAATTAATATATATTGCATTTAATAATATTTTAAATATATATTATAATAGTTCTTTATTTCATTATCTATTTTTTTTTTGGAACATTTGCAAAATAAAAAAGAGTTGAAAATAAAAATATTGCAAATCAAGTTTAACATAAATGGATAATCGGATCGGATCCGAATCCGTTTAACATAAACGGATATGGATTTGGATTTGCCTGATCCGATCCGATTAATAAATGAATTGGATCCGAATCCGTTTAACATAAACGGATATGGATTTGGATTTTCCTGATCCGGTCCGAATTCGATTCGTTTACTGGTCTACCCGTGAGTCAACCCAGTCTGAGCCGAGCATTAGGCTTGAAGTGAAATGGAACAAACTACATAATATTGCTAGTCCTGTTTTGTTTTAGTTAGCATTTCACTTGTTTAGCATGTAATTCCAGTTTTTAAATAAATTACGTGAAGGACCCATGGGATGCACCCCGAAGTCCAAGTAAACAAAGCTACTAACGTAAAGAAAATAAGGTACTTACCAGTATAATGCCCTCAAAATACGAAACCTCTCCCAACCTACCGTAACAAGTGAGGGTGTGAGCCTATGCCTGGTGAGAATATACAAAGCAGTATAGAAACGAATGACAGAAAGGATACTCACATGCTACAACCACATACATGTGAAAATATGTACGTATCTCTCTCTCTTTCTCTCTCTCTCTCTCTCTCTCTATATATATATATATATATATATATATATATATATATACACACACACATACATGTTCCAATGCATTAATCGTTTTACCTCTAAAAACCTTACTTGTCCAGATTAATTTACCTTAATCATGTAAAAGACTTCCTTTACTCATTCTTAACATTTCTCACTTTATTTAACACACGTAGTTCAACACTTGAAAACCCTTGCATATTATTTATCCAAACACATTCCTTTACTGGAATCACCCTTTTATCTATTTCAATACGCTTTAGTATTTTCGTTGGAACTCACCCTTTCAACACACGCATCCACCATGTTAGAAAATACTTATTTGTCATTTTAAAACCTTCTTCAATACATACTTATGCAAATTAAGTGTTTGACCACTTGATTGCTTTATCACCCATTTACTCACTTACTTTACCCTTTTTACTTCCTTTATGGACATTAATAGGTTTATGCATTTACTTGTTCATTTCACTATTAGTGGAACATTTATTACGTCCATTCAAGTTATGCTATATTAACATATTTTAGCACACAATCCATTTCTTGACACGTTCCATATTTTCTTTATCTTCTCTCGGAATCGTCCAATGAACATACTTCTACGGGCTCCACACCGCTGGCTATACGCACAATATGCTTTGGCCAGTGTTTTAGGGCTTTTCACCCAAGGGCTCCGGGCCCTTCTTGCTTTACCCTGGTGTCATCTGAGTTTCCTTTATGTGTTTTAACATTTTACAAATTTTCACATTATTCCATTTTTCCTTTTTATCCGTCTGAGGCCATAACCCAGGACATTACAGCCTAAACTTGTGTTACACTTTGAAAATTATCCAATTCATGTCCTTTACACTTTTACCTTGACTTTATTCTAAAAATCAAATTCATTTGGGACCACTTTGTGTAACACCCTTTTCCAATATTTTTATTTCATATAAATATTTCACTTTAAGTAAAATTACCATTTTACCCATTTGTTTCCAAAATACCTCTTACTCCATTTTCACAAGTGTTAATTTTTCCAAGGACACTATAAGTCATTCATACCAGCTTCTTAAGTGTTTTGATACTTTAACACCTATTTACACTTGGAGTAATATTTTTCTTAATTGAAAACATTTTAATCCCTTTTTAATTTCATAAGTGTTAATCATTTACAACAATACTAAGTTACACATTAACTTTTCCATGTTTACCCATTAACACTTAATGAATACCTTTCTCAACACTTTCCCATTTACACTTAAGACTACTTTTATAATAAAATGTCATTTCTTTTTATTAACATGTGTAGTCTTATAATCTCATGTTCATCATATCTTTTAGTCCCAATTTCACAAACTCTGAAGACTAAAATTCTAACTTTTCTTATTTCATGTTTAAACCCAACAAAATCTTCTTTAAACTTGTTAATTTATTTAATGTCAAAATAATACAAGTTTATATACATGATAAGATGGATTTAAAACCCAAAAATCCTACTACATGGTTTAAACACATTTTTCATTTTAGAATTTCATAACATTTGCAAAAATTACATTTTCAAGACAAAAAAGACATTTAATTTCTACAACTCAATGAATGTCTATTTTTCATAAAATCTCCACTTTTGCAAGAAACTTTGAAACATTATCTCACCAATGTTTACCAATATAAACCTTATTTTCAAACATTTTATTTCATAAAATGTTTAACGTCCGAAATATACCATTTTTAAAAAATACCAACTTGGAATATTTATTCAATCTTTATTTTCAACAAAATTACATTTTTCCAACATTTTTATTCCATAAAAATGTTTATTATTTTCAACCCATTATTTACACCATTTAACTAACTACACCATACTCAAATAGTCTAACTACAAGACTACAATGCAAAATAACATCTTACACTAAGAGTAAGGTTTTCCCACCTCTAATGGTTCTAATGGTGGTAGGAATGTTGGTGTAGGAGAAGTAACCCCCACCTACAAAGGTGGCCTCAAGGGGTTATCAAATGCATCCTCCAAAAGCTCCTAAATGTTCTTCTTCCATGCTTCCAAGCAAGACCCACTTCAACTCCATTAAAACCCACTTTCATCTTCTCCAAATTCCCCCAAATACTCCTCCAAAATTCGTAGCTATTCTATATCAATGGTGAAAATGAGTATATTAGGCTCCAATGTGGAGAAATACATAAAAAAAAATGGTGGTTTATGGTGGAGGAGTGTTGGCTTAGTGGTGGGTGGAGGTGGAAGACCACCCACCTCTCTCTTTCTCTCACTCTCTCTCTTTCCTTCTTCTATTTCTCCCAACACAAGATAACCTTAATACACTAAACAAGCCCTTATAAAACCTCCCTAAGATTACAAATACCCATTTTTCCCCTCCTAGGTTGATATGAGCTCGACAGCTCAAAGATCTAGCACTCTAAATCGTGACAGCGCACAAGGGCATCTGCAGATTAAAAGTCTCGGCCAACGTCGTTCGAAGTACTGCCCTATGTCGTTCGAATGATTTAGACTCTGTTGTTCGAACTATGGATCGTGCGAACCTTCGCGTGACCTTCTACTGTAAGTCAGTAGCACGTCGTTAGAATTCTTGTTTCTTACGACCTTCACACTGTCGTTCGAACGACAGCCCCATGTCGTTGGAATGACCCATTTTCTTTTTCTTTTTCTTTTTATTTTTCTGCAATCTTATCCACATTTCTTCTATAATTATAATTAACTCATCCTCAATTATAATCCATATATAATTTAATTAATTTACTGGGGTAGGATATTACATTAATTATCTATCATCCCAAGTTACAGATTTAATCCAACCCCAGATAACCACCCAGACCGAGGCGACTCAACACCTATCTCAGAGGGTCGATACCTTGATTATAGATAATGTTTATTATTTTTCGGATCACGGATCATGGTTGACCACAGTGGTGAGTTTGTATTACTTCATGTTTTATACAAAGATGGGATTGATGATAATGATGGTTGTGATGATTGAGTGGGTTGCCTATGATGATTTATAATATTAGTTAGTTGTATCTTTTGGATAATTGTGGTGATGTGCATCTTTTGTATACTTTTGTCTTGTTTATTTTGGTTATTGGTTTGAAGGAGTAGGACTAATTTTGTGGTTTATATCGATATATCTTGTAAAATCCTATAATTCAGTATTTTGATGTATCTTTTGATTGGTAAAATTTCACTATTTATGCTTGGAATATGCCTTATCTGACTGAGATCTTTAAGGATGATTCATTACTAAACTTCATTGGAGTAACTTTAGGTTTTCCCTTGGGTAAATTGTAACACCCAATAAAATCTATAAATAGATTGATCAGGTCAAAACATAAATAATATGAGAGTCAAAACAATTTGTATCATTCTAAGCATGACTAAAAAAATAAAACGATAAATATGATGCTAGTGATAAAATGAAATAATATATGACACTACTATGATACAAATTAAACCCATAATAAAGTAAAATCCACATTGGAATAGATAAATACCTCAGCATGATAAAAATCCAACTCTGAATAAATAAAATTAACCCAACATATATACTCCTTAATATAATAATCTGACTCAACTGAATGCTCAAAGGAAATGCAATAAGTAAAGGTGAGCATGCAAGCTCGACACCTACATCCTAAGAATGGAAAAATTGAACTGGAAATGGAAGGTTAGATGTTTCTTCAACTAAGAAATATCATGGCTAAGGTGAGTTTTGCTGCCTAGACCCAAAGAATAGTTCCACAAACACGATTAAACCTAGTAAATCTACGGTGAGTAAGAATATAACCAAATTTTTCTACAATAATACATCTTCCTCCCATATTTTAGTTGTTTTTAAGTTTACCCCAACCTAAACAACATAAATAAATCATGTCAGTCTAATCACATACCTAAGTGCAACCCATGTTACATAATTATATCTTCTCTCAAGGGTTCATTAGTTACATGGCTCCAAAAACTAGAATTCCATCTACACATCCCTAGTATAATCATAGGGTAAAAGAATATAATCACATAATCTAATAACCAAGTGAGTATGATTATGTACATACAAAACAGATAAGTTATGCTCAATCCCTCAAATAAAATCATGAAGACCTATTCCTAATGCCTCTGGGGATTACTCGTGCATACTAGGTATAGTTATAGGGTCTCCCAACACTATAACCTCTAACTATAAACATAAGGAAATTGCTACGCCATCACACCAAATGTACGACCCCATACCCAAGGTTATACGAGAGGATCCCTCGTTTGTCCAACTTGGAAAATGGGTATGTTAGAACGTAGTATCGGGTTACATAGAACCAAGGTAAAACATGTCTTAATCACCGAGGTACTCACGAAGTCAACATCATAAGCGCCCTATCAAATCCTCTTAGTACTTCACCGACAAGCACACACACACCCTCTGTATGATTACACATTAGGCAAGCAAACAACAGTCGATCCTACTCTAAGGATTTCTTAATTAGTTTCTTATATCTCGAATTAATATTCTTTAAATATATATTAATTCGAAACGAAAATGATCCAAAGTCATTAGAACGATCTCCCTAAGTTATTCGAAACAAATCCCCAAAGTCATTTGAACTAAATATCAGATTCGTTAAAACCAGAAACCTATGTCGTTCAAACACGATGTCCTTTCTTGCTCAAAATAGAATTCAATGTTGTTCGAATGAGAACGCCGCAAATGCCTTCTTCTTCCTTGCATGGAAATGAATATAATCAAACTAAGATCCCAACTTTAAGCCACTAAACATAATATTACCCAATCTCCTTATAATCTAACCTAAATATCAATATAACTAATAGGTGTTAATGAGTTTTAGATGATTAAACTAGGATTAATGATCTAATTTCACATTCTAAATCTTCAACCATAAGTTCTTCATTCAAACATGATTCCACAAATTAGACTATGATTTCACTACAATAATTAATTTAAAGTGAGGGCTTTTAAAGAGTAACATTACCATAATTCGTATCTAACTTTCTTACATCCAGATTACATGATTTCATGGTTCAATTAAAGGATTCAATATCAAAACTACACTAGTTATTCAACATATGATTACGCTTAAACATCTAATTAATCTAATTACTAAATTAGGTTATAATATGATTACCAATCTGATCTCATGTAGTAGTTTCAGATTCCAGTGAACTACTATTATTCAAATAAAAACTTAATTAAATCCTTAATCAAAATAAACTTTCTAGGATTGTTCTCTAATGTGTTATGAGAGTTTAGGACTTCTTTATTAACTTATGTAAGGCACTACCCAAAAATAGTATTAACTTGATGAGCCTAAAACTTTCTTCAAATGGCTCGACACTTGGCCCAAACCATTTACTAAACCCTGCAAACTTAAATTCCACTATTTTTAACGAAAAAGCTGACTTTTTATACGTCCCGAGCAACCAATCGTAAAGGAAACATATTTTATAAATTAATGAACTCATTAAATTAATTTATTAGTCGATACTCGATAATTAAGTTAAAACTTAATTATTAATTAGTTAAATGTGACTAGGTATCATAAGAACGTATTTCACAATCGGTGGGACCCAATATCGAGGGAATAATCCAAATAAGAAAATCCTCGGCACCTAGACCTTGACCATTCCATAGTTGTTTATAATATTAAGTCACTTAAAATACTTAATTAGTGAATTAAGGTATTTTCGTCAATTTCTAACGAATGTGAATTCACGTAGCACATATAAGAATCATATGGAAATATATATAAATATACTAAAAGCCACATCGCATGTCACCATATGCAATTAAGTAATTAAATAAATGCATGAAAAATACGCGTTATTATAGAAATGTACTCGATGCCATAGCTAATCGAGTGTCTATATAAGCATGTGTAGTAGCTCATAATGAGGACGTTATATTACTAGTCTTTTTGTGACTACAATTTGTCTAATATGATGTTGTTTGTTGCCATACTTATTCACGGTTTGTTGTGATGCTCTATATCATTTTAGCTTGTATATCCATTTAATTGAGTTGTCTTACATCTTTATATATTATTTATGAACTGGATTACATTTTTTAATGGTGTATGTCACTTTAATCAACTTTATATAAAATTCTAATTTTATCATAATTAAATCAACTTCTTAAATTAATTAATTTCCTTTGTCAATCTGAAAAGGGAGAGAATGTTAAATTAAGGAGACTTTTTAATCTAATGAAACCATGACATATTTTAAATGAAAACGAGTTAGTGGGAGTATATACACATAATAATTTAAGCGCAAGGCATTGTTGTGAAGTTTTAGGATGCATGATTCCTAGAATTTTTTATACTTTATGTGACAAGATGATGTTATATCTTGATATGCATATCTTTACCATTCATCTCATTACATCTTGTTTAACTGTTTTTATACATTTGGGATTGTGATCTTCTTTGCTAAGTGTATGACATCTCAATCCAAAATCAAGTCCTCACTTTGATTGTTGGGTTCTTGGTATTAAGGTTATAGGTTGTTAGGTTGATATGTGCCTTTAGTCAGGCTTTATCTTATGTCATAGGGTATTAGATTTACTTACGTTTGCTTGTAATATTGATTTTGTCACGGAACATTATAATTAGCAGATTATGAGTAGTCATTAAAAAGCTTCATTAAAACTCATTAAAAAAGCTTCATCAAAACTCCATCAGGTATTATACAAGATCACACTCGCCGGAATGCCACTTAGGTTGAGGTAAATAGACTTAATAAACTTGATTTTTTGTCACACTATAATTAAGTTTTTCCTAATTGTACAATTGTTGTTTGTGTGTGTGCGCTTTCATATGGATGTGGTATTAGTGATACAAGAATGCAAGGATATGTTCATACAAAATCATTTCAAAAGTAACATTGCATAATTATATCATGTGTTTTTTATATTAAGTTTCAAAAATTACACAAATATTTTTCCCTTGCCAAAATCCTGGGAACTCTTGTGACTTAGTTGCATCGGCAAAAAGATTTTTTGTGTCCACAAAGTCTCTTCGCTGATCACGAACTGTTCAAAATATTTTTCCCAATTTCATGTATGCCCTGCGTGACTTCCCTCCTCACAAATGGTTCGCGTCAGCGAAGGTTCTTGTTGCAACCGAGAAAATGCTTTGCGTACCGCATTTTTGTATGTAAAGCAGACTTATCTAAAGATATGTTACTTTTCTGTGAGAAATTTTGCAATACTTTCTTGCAACTGTATATTTCCTTAATTAAACACTTGATTGTAAGATTTTGGTGTTGAGGTCACCCTCCCCAGTTATGGTAGTTATGATTCACCACACGTGTGGAGAAACTTCATATATGTGGAGAGTTGCCTCATTATTATCATATTTTGTTATATACTCTAGAGAACAAAAATATTGAGAGATTTTATTAGAGTTAAAAAGGCATTTGGTCAAGAAGATTTTTAAAAGAAATAAGTTTTTGAGTTTAAATACTCTCGCTATTAAAATCATAGTTGTTTTCTTCATTTCTCTCTTTGTATTTTTGAGATGTTTGTTTTTAAATTTTGATCATTTATTAAAGCTTAAAACACATGTACATTTATTCTTAAATAAATATATTGATATCTTTGTTCTTGAGAGACTTTTGTGAGTATCTCCAAAATCCATTGTGAGCTTTGAGCAAGTCAAAGTGTTTTTCACTACTTTCAAAACCTTTAGAGCACTCACATCCTTGAAACTCGTACCTAAACATTGGTTGGCTTCTCATCAAAGTTCGTTTTCAACTTCAAAAAGGAGAATTCAATTTTTGGCAAATATTTGAAGACATTTGTCGAGGCCAAAATCGAACGTTGTTGTGCTTCGTTCTCCAGCTATTTGTGCATTTTAAGAAAAATATGGTGCGAAAAAATGGATAGTTAGTCGTTACGTTGTGTGATTGTAAGTCGTTAGTATTTTTTATACTTAAGGGTTTTTTCTCATTTGTGGATTTTTTTTCTCGTACAACTTTATGTTCTGTGGTTGCTGTACTTATTCCATTTTTATATTAATCACCTAATATTAAAAACAAAATTTGTGTAATCTAGTTTGTACAACATTTTTTCACATATACCTAGTTTGTCTTATATGTGACCAAAAGTAAATGATTATGTTTGTTACAAAAATAATTTTAATTTGGGTACCTTCGCTCTATCTTGAATTCGAGTACACGCACTCTTATAGAACATTTGGGAAGGTTTGATTCCCAAAGAAATGATGGAATATATTAGGGATATTCATCGAATAGTAGATCTTATAGGTCATATAACTTTAAAACTCTAAATTCGTGTATAATGTGGTGGTAAGATTAATCTCTCACCTTGGTTATTCATGAAGATTACCCGATCCTCGAATGTACCTCGTCTCTTTGTGAGGATCTTGTTGAACTCGAAGATACAAAAAAATAGTGGAATAGTCCTTGGATAAGGAGGATCGTCCATCTTAGGTGAGTATGAATAATGATGCCTCCAATATTATCGAAAACCTCATATTTTCTAACCATTTCTAGAAATCAAGAAAGATGATATGAAAGACAAAGAATAGCCTAGAGAGAAATCCAAAAAATGACTAAAAAAGAAATAATGATAGGAGCGTGACAGAAGAAAAACTTAAGGATGGAGAAGAAAATGCAAAGAAAAATAGGGAAATACATGCAGATGTGTAAATGGATATAATAAAAAGGATTCGTAAACCCTTAAGTCATTAAGTACTTGCATCATGAGGATAATACTTAGATTTTCATGAAACAGTTGCACGCGTGCCTACAGGCTATGCTTCACACGTAATAATGACCAAAAAGCGTGCATAATGGTTGTGCACGTACCACTATAACTAAGGATTACAAACATAAAATCTCTCATCATGATGTTCCTACCACTTGATCGTAACCCACGTGTCACTCATCGAGGTCTCAAAACTACTTACGTCGGCCTCAAAGCAGAAATAAGCCAAATCTGTCAAGCAATGACCCGACTTAGCCTAATTTAGGGGAAAGTGAATGAGGGTTAATCGACCATTCCATTAGGTAATTACACATGTCTAGGGCGGTTATCTTTTAGCCTTGGGAAAATCCATTATCGGCCTGCTAATATGAAGTACACCAGATCAGGATGACAGATTTAACCAGGAGAAGACTAGTCCAAGATTCCAGAAGGAAATCAAGGATGGGATAGATAACAAGCATTTAACACGTGACTACTCATCAACTAATATAAGGATCGTTACAACTAGATGAGCACAAAAGAAGGATAAGATCACACCAATAAACTCCTAGACTTAACAAACGCTTGTAAATATAATAATCCACTTTCCCTAAATTTATTAGGAAGGTATCCAATGAACGCCACTATAACCTAACAACTTGGCTCTCAACTAATAGTTCTAGCACCCAAGCTTAGTATTCAATAAAAACATATCTCTACTATTATCTTGTGAATGTAGGCAAGGTCGGCCTTCCATTTACATAATATTTTATGCATTCAAGTCTAGTTTGGTCAATCTATATATTATTAAGGGTTTATCTCCCATACAAGTATAATTTTGAAATCAAACTAATATAAGTATATGCTAGTTAGGATTTGATTTTAAAATCAAACACAAATAGAAATGAACCCCAAATCAATGTCAAGCTAATTCATGTGCATTTTTTTTCTTCCCCCATTTTAGAGGTACCATGAGGTGTCCGGACCAGCTTTACGCGCACCTCGACTAATCCCCACTCGCAGATCAGTGGTCAGCCGCTGGCCCCCAGATTGTTTGCAACTGCTGAGATTCGAACTGGGGAGCAAACCCAGTCGACCCTGGAGCTTTAGTACTAGTGTGCTACCACTAGACCAAGTCTGAAGGTTAATTCATGTGCATTCGAGTTATCATTATCTTCTTTCAAATCGTAAAGAGGACGAATAATGGTCAAGGCCAGTGGGCATCGACGGCGAGGAGCTAGTTATGGGTTACGATATACAGAATGAGTTTTCAAAACTCTTACTGATGAGAGAGAGAGAGAGAGTTTTCTTTATAAAATCCTAATCTTGTTAAATACTTTACCTTGCTGAAATTTCAATATAAAATATTATAAAACAATATTTGCGGATTGTAAAAACCGCACTCTAAAATGCAAAAAACAGAGTTTTTTACTAAAATAGTTTCATTTTGTGGTCGTGACCAATAACACTAGTTCTTTCTATTGTAACGGCATTAAAAATGAAGAAAGGGCATTGTTTTGAAATTGAAGAGAAAGCGGATGCACCTTCTTCTCAACCCACAAAATTATATCCCTCCAAACGTGGGTGGGAGGGGATGTGAAGAGAGTATTTGAACATCAATTACTTAAATTCTTAAGATAACATATTAACTAAAGTCTAATATTATAATCCATATATAAATTAGTAAAACATATACTCCCTCCGTCCTAAATTAATAATATCACTCTTTGAAAGTCAAAACATTTTTCCTATTTTCCAAATAAATAGTATGTTCCCAAAAACATGCACTAGTATTATTGTTCTCTTATGAACATTGTTCGAATGAATAATTGTAACACCCCGCGCAATTTGGCAAGAGAGGTGGTCAGGCGTCGTCACCAAACTACGTCGCTAACTAAGTAATCATCCTTAGCATGTGATAGATATGAAACATATAAAAATTCATTCCACAAGGTAGTAATTAAATTGATCCAGTAATAATTAGTCATTCATACAATGATAAATCCATCACCATATTAATCTCCAAAATAATTCAAATCCAAATAAATATAAATCTGAATACAATAATTCAACTGTGAATATCTGAAGAAAATCGTAAACAACTGTGGGACCGATTGGCCATCAAATCCATAACAAAAGTCTCATAATAATGCGACGGAAAGGAAAATAAATTTAACTACTAAGCATCTAAAATAAACTTTAGTTGCACCTCTAAAATGTCTCCAATACTCCTATGTATCTACTCTAGCGATATACCTGAAATGTTAGTCAACTCAATGGGTCAGAGCCCACCGCATGAATACAAGTTACTCTCCCCAATTAGGGTTCGTGAACCTAGACAATAACATTATACATAATAAACACCACAATAGAATATTTTTAATTAAACGCGATAATTATTAATGTGCTAGAAAATAAACTGCGAACACCTAATTCCGTAATTATGCCACCCCAAAGTTTAAGCTCAACTTATGCTATCACAATCTGATAATTACGCTAAAGTCACCATCTTTATTTAAATTGATTTCTCACATTATTCTTATTATTATAGCGGTGTCGTCATAGTCAGCCGACCCTACTGTATGTCCTGCACTTATTCCAGCCCATTTAAAGTTTTATACTGCACACACTCCCCCTAGCTCGTATTCTATTAGCCCTGCACTTATTGACGAGGTTCCACGCACGACACGTCCTAATAGCCAGCTAGTCCGTATTCTGTTAGCCCTGCACTTATTGATGACGCAACACATCCACACGTCACAATAGTCAGCCAATCCGTATTTTGTCAGTCATGCACTTATTAACGACGTCAATTCATTTTAATACCCGTTTATTATCTTACGCATTAATTCTCATTTTCTCAAGTTCTCATACTTTAAATTAGCCGCACCCGATTTTAGAGCATAATACCTCAAGTCTACCCCTAGTCCCATAACCAGAGGTCTCCAAAACACAAACACGTCATATCTTATTTTGTAGGATGAATTTCTAGATTTGATCTCTTCCGAGTCTCGCGCCTAGACTATCCAAGTCAACGGAGCGACACCAAAATCAGACCCCACCCCGAAATATCCCATTCGTAAAAATCTACACTAATCAGTCCCATACCTAGAAAGTGTTAACCGCAACTAAGGCATACTCACTAGTCTCATACATAGCAAGTATTCTTAAAATTAAGGTGAGAGCATACTACCCGAACTCCCGTCGTTCCCGCTGTGATGAATATAATTAACACAATAAGTCGCACAATCCAATTTATCAATAAATATTCAATTTCTCATATAATCACAATTAAACTCAATTTAATTCATTCAATCCATCGTCATAATTAACACAATTTATTTTATCCAACAATTATAATTTCAACATCATGCGCGTTTAAGGAGCACACCACAATAATTTACTTTGATCATACCTACATAATTTCATATGATTTCACAAGTCCCTTTTTCATTTTATAGCGCAACTATGATTTTCTACATGCAAACCGACCCCTGTAATAACAAAACCAAATCTCTACCCTAAGCATACAAGGCTTATGAGTCTTAATTCAGATTAAGATTTTTCACAAAAATAGTCCCAAATTAAATTTCACTTTCCCTAATTAAGTTTGCTAGTTTATTTTAAGAAAAATATGTAAATTAATGTTTAGGCGACATTTAAAACGAATAATACTAAAGAGAGAGAATAGAAGTATCCATGTCTGCTGAAAAGTCGGTTGAAAATTCTAATTAAACAGTTGTGTTCCTCTCGAAAAATTAAGAAAGATTTGTTCTTGAACAATCTTGAGAAAACACCAATTAAACCTTCAAAAAACTTGAGTTGAATCTTGATTAAATTTGGGGGGAGGATTGGTAGATGAAAGATGGTAAAGATGTCGAGTTTGTGAAAAAGTGTTTGGAAAAGTCTCCCCGAATTATTTTAATATGGAAAAAAGATTGAGTTGTATTTAACTTAAACTCTCACAAATCCTCACTGTTGCCGACACTGACCATTCCGAATCGATTCGCCCTCCACGCCGAATCGATTCAATTTGGTCAGGTGCCCAAGAACACCGAACTTCTTATATACAAGAATTAAAAATCGATTTCTCCCCCAATTTCAATTCCAATTAAAATCCTATTTTCCATAAATAAAATCCAACATTTTAAATTGCTAAAAATAATCAAATCCAAAAATTTTATTTTTCCAAATTCCGATTTAATTTAAATTATTACCGGTTTAAAAGTGTACGGGGTGTTACAATAACTTTTTTAATATCACCTAGTTTAATTTACTATATTTGGAATATTATGGATATTGTTTGAATTAACAACTTTTTAATATCAGCAGTTTAATTTACTATATTTCGAAACACGGCTATGAATTTTGGATAAATGTATATTTTACTTTCCGTTTAATACGTGCTCACGACCACCACACAAACGAGAGCAGAGGTTTCTTTTCTTCATGAATAGAGAACTTGTGAGTTTCATTCCTTCCACTTTTCCATCATTCTTACCCAACGCAGTATCGGAGGAATTTTTCTTACTACAGCCCATAATGGATGAAATTTCACTCCTCATCAACATCCACATCTATGATCGCATCAAAAGAAGTAAAAAATTATAAAAATCATGATATATACAAATATCACTTATTACAGATAATGGTCGCGAGTTTTAGTAATTTCATTTCCTTTTCTTGTCATCAGCTTTGATCAGCTGAACAGGAGCTGCTGGTATCCTAAACCACCATTCTCTCACCCTCCTCAGCCACCTGTCACTGCTGTCTCTCCTTGGGGGAAACTCTCTTGTGAATGACTCGATAAAAGCCAAGAGAATCAATATTTTTAGAGGCACAAATGCAAATGCCACAGCCAGGAAAACCAACAAGAGAGCAATCTTGTCTGTTGCCTGAAAATGGAAAGCCAGAAGCAGCACGAAAACAGTGTACACATTAAAACAAGGCAAGTTGGGGAGCCTAAACTTTCAATTTGAATAAAAAAAAACATCAAAAGTAAAAACTAAATGTCCCCGAAAAACCCTGAGAACTAAGCAATTTGTTGTAATTACAGCCTTTTGGAGACCTTTTGCTGACATAGGGGGTCTTTGTAACATAATTCATGAGAGTTTCTTACAGTTAATATAAAAACATAAAAAATAAAAGGGGGGTTTCTCGCAAAAAAATTGAAAATTCAAGGGGGTTACTTGCATTTTAGCCTTAAACAATGCATCTAAGTAAACTCGAAGAGCAAGCCACAGAGACTCATTTTTCACATAATGAATATATCTGAATTTCATTTTATTAGTTGAATGATGAATTTAAAGCTTTAAAAGCATGTGTGTGGTCTAATTGTTTATCCACTTTTTATTCTGACTATTGCAGTCCCTCACCATTTTTTTCTGAAGATTTAAGATGCACCCAAAAGCATCGCTAAAAGTCATAAAGTGTCACCATTTAGGATCTTTTTATGTCACTTTGTACGCTTTAGAAGCACTATTGGGGTCGATCTCAAATTTCCAACCGGGGGGAGGGGGGGAACAATAGCCGGAACAAAAGTGAGGATGAAAGTCAAAACGCCCATTTTTTTCCTTTTTCTATGAAGTGCAGTGCATGTAAATTTTGTTATAGAAATGTAATTCCCGTAAAACAAAGGTTTTGAAAACCCATTGTGTATTTATCCTAGCATAACTAAAAAATGGTTATCTGGCCTTCTGAAACTATTTACTCCAGATTAATTGAGTTTGACCCCCATATTTTAACCTCTTGGACTTTGATCCACAGGATCAACATAAATACATTTTGCGTAACGCTTTGTGATAATCTTTTGTAACAGAGTGCAAGTCCAAGAAATGCAAACAGTGAGGGCCAAATTCAGCCCAGCAAAACAAAGGGGGGTCATAAGGCCAAATAGCTTCCTCAAAAAGAGGAAAATACTATAAAGCCTGTGTAGGAGTCTAGGGGAGAGTACCTGTGGAAGTAGGGCAAATAGAATAGCTCTTATTTTGAGTAGAATAACGTTTCCAGTTTGAATTAGAGCTTCGACTTGAGAGATAGCCTCTTGTAATGTCAGCAACTGCTCTACTGCATTTCGAGTAGGAGGCACTGTGATTTTGAAGGCTTCCAATGGCCTCACTTTGTTGACATGCCTACGCCAGAGCATCACAATTGCTAGAAATACAAATATGGATGGCAATATATATTTGATCCATCCCCTGCAAATCATGAAGAACTGTATTGATAAATTTTATTGTTCTTATCACCTATCATTAATTCCATATAAAGGGTACCTATCTAACCTCAATAAATTTCTCCCATGGAATACTAGAATGCAGAAAACAATCTCAATTAAAGTATGCGTCATTTGGCCTTTGGCACCATTAATTTTCCATAATTCACTTTGGGTACTAAGAAAATTTCACTGTTTTACACTTTTGATGTCTTTTTTTGATTTTTGCAATACCTTTTGTATTGTTTTACAACTTTTTTCGACACATTTTTTTCCACAGAAGTGTTGAAAAGTGAAAATAGACCCCAAAGTTTAAACAGTGAGAGCTTTGGTAGCCAAATCAAAATACGACAAAACAAAGGGGGCCAAAGGCCAAATTAACCTTAAATTATCATAACTGTGAAAATATATTGCAGAACTTCCATTTAATCTCAAGGTTCATTAATGTTTAGTCCCTAAAAAATAATTCTATTTATATTAGTTGTGCCAACTACGCAATAATTATATTAGTTGTGTCAACATGAAAAGTTGGCGTGGCAATGTCACGTCGGCACCTGCAGTGATTGCGTGGCAGTGCCATGCCAATTGTCCAATGTGTAAAGCTGTGCTAATGTCACCATTCCCTGGGAATTGTCACTGTGGTCTTTAGGAACTAAATTAGTTTTGAAAATATGTTGGACAAGGAAAAAAATTTGAAAGAAAAATCCCGGTCTTTTTGTTAAATCCCCCTTAAACTGAAGAGTAAAAAAAGATTTATAAAAAAAATACATAAATTGAAGTTAGATATCAGTTTATGGATTACGAAGCAACCACATCCTCATTCTGAGAAGAGACTAGAAGTTCAGCAAGTCAAAAACCAACCCTACTTACCCAACACACCCTAATTGTGATGCTACATTTTTAACTTCTCGTGAACAAATAATTTGTAATTCTTATCTGTTTTTGGCATTTGTCGAACATCCTAACTTCCAAACAAGTCAAAATAATAAAAATCAACACAACAAGTTTATAAGATTACATTCAAGTCGACACAATGGTGTTTTGAGTCTCAAATTTAGAATCCTCAGTGTAAAGTTTATCACGTATCATATTGGATTGCTTATATATTCTCTTTTCTGGAATATATCAATATTTAACAGTAAGAATTATGGTAAACAAACTCAGATTTCAAGTTCCTTTCCTGTCAAACACCACATAAATTTCAGTAAATTCAAGTTACCTAAATATAGTATAGCTGACTAGCACCAGAAACACTGTTGATTTTGTAGGGTCTTCCCATGAGGCCAGATGTTGAAGACGGTTATATGACTCAATCAGTGGGAAAAGCAACTCCTGCAAAGGATAAAAATGCAAAGTTATCATGCTAAGGAATTAAGCATCGAAGTTTTTGTGTCTAAAACCAACTGAAATTTATATAAAAATCACTAAAATGGGGGCAAAAATTTCAAGGATCTAAAAAGCAGAAGATAAATAACTCTTGATGAGTGTGTACCCATGTGCTTGTGATTATGTAATAAAATTAGGTAAAGGGACGTCAAAAGATAGGATGAAGATAGAGAGTAGAAATCGCAGAGAATATTACATATAGTTTTATATTAATCATGTCGATAGGACCTACTATAATGGTTCACAAAGCATTCACATTTTACTTGAGATGGAGATACATTTACCAAGGGTGCTGTTAAAGCTACCTTTTTTTCCTCTCTAGCAACACAGTACTTAAAAATGATTGTACACTATATTTAAAAAGTAATACTATGGTGCTAAGGAGAAGGGGGGAATGGGTGCCTTTAACAGCACCCTTTTTCTAAAGGCACAGTAAATCATGAGCTCATTGAGCATTGGGAAAAGTCCCCACACATTCCTCAATCATAATGATGAAACATTTGCGGGTTTCGTTATAAAATAGTTGAGTGCTATCATTTAAATTCACAAAATTACTAAAAGGTGTCTTGCCAAAAAATTGATAATAATAATATAAAGAAATTGAAATTTTTTACTTAAGGCCTCGTGGGATTTGAAGTAAAATAATTCTAATCCGCATGACAGCCCAAGGGGTCCTAGTGTAAATTTGTAGTGTGTAATTTATTTTATTGTCTTTATTTGCTAATAGAATAATGGGATATTACCTTAGGAATATTCTCATTAGCTTAGAGGTAGTCTCGTATCTTAATGTAATAGGTTACATGGTGACCAAGTACATAGTCACCTATACCTATCCATGTTTCCCTCCTTTTGCATCTGACTACTAATATTTATCAGATTACTTATAATATGTAAGAATGAGAACGAGAATGAGAAAGAAGAGAAAAAACCATCTTTTCTCAATGTAGTTGTGTGTTACTCTTCCGGCCTTTGACATCAGATTTTCACCTATTCTGAGTTAAATCTTTTGTTCGTATTACGTTGTAAATAAGCGTACAAGCTATAATTATGTGACTTTTTCATCTAGGTGAAAAATATTTCACCCCAGACCACATGGAACCTAAAAGTGTTGTACTTTGCACGCAGGAGATTCTCGTAATTAACCTTCATCACAGCTAGATTTGTATCAATACCCTCCACTTTAACTTGGTCAACAGTTGCTTGAGCAGCCTCGGCCCTTCCTATGTTCCGTTTCGACAGCTTCACTGTCATTTCCAACGAATTTGTTTCACCAACACACATATCTCCTACCAGGCCGATTACCTCTTCATCTTGGTCAAGCTCGTTCCTGGAAATAATCTTGAGCCTACAGAGTGTCAAAAGTGAAAATGGGTGTGCTAACTGCCTTTTTGCCGTTGGAGACATCACTCGATCTCGTGGAGTGGAACTAGCATGCAACAGTGCCAAGCGACTTGATAGAGTTTCCAAGATCTCATCTCCCCCAGGTAGACTTTCGGCCAAGTTAAAACACAGTAAGGTTTTGTAATTGGATGAGAAGATGTTGAAGGCTTCTCTCACTGCTCGATATCGAAAAATACCCAAAGTTGCCCTTGCAAGTGCTTCAGATCGCTGAATGTCACTAAGATTATACTTCCTGGTGAACTTGTGCGCGTGCAGGATCTCAAGACATAAATCAAGCCAATAGTCACGCCGTGAGTTGCCTTTAAATTCAGGGAACTCCAGATAGATAGGCTCTGTCCTGTGAAAGATAAAAGTTGGACGCAACCTCAAGATTTACAATAATATATGAAATTTTTAAACAAACAATGTAAACAAAAATAAAAAAGAACTCCACGGGGACTCAGAAATGAGACTCAATGATGTGGTGCATTGGGCAGTAATAAACAGTGGACCCAATGAAGGATCCAGGATTTACCGTGGGGGGAGGACAATGTGTATTTAATTATTGAGGCAGTCAAATTTGTATAAATATTTAATTGAAAAAAACTCTAGAAATCATAAATTCTAGGATAGAAATTCAATTTTCAACAATTTGTGGGCGGCATGGGACCTGCCGCCTGAGTTTAGTTTGGGAAGTAACGTCTCTGACTCGAAGTGGCCAAGTAGTTATTATTTATAGTTTTCTCTCAAGTGATCGACAAAACCTCTATCTTCTCCTCAAAAAGATGGACCGTCCTATTGCCTTGCGTTTTGTCGCTAGACAGCAACAATATTTACATTGTGAATCTTTATCACGAGCGCACAGATCAGCCATAGGGAATTTGAATTCCCTGAGGCGGTTGAATTGGAGAGGAACCCGTCATGATCAGGATGTGGCATATTTCTAAGTGGGCCAGACGTATAGAGGTATGGCATTTTTATTTATTCGTTATTTTTATTACTGTTCACTTCAACTATAATGATTATGTATAATTAACTTAATTAACGTAGTTTTTCTGTCAATTTAATTAATATGATTAAGTTAGATACACTGATTCTTTATTAAATTTATCAACTAATTCAGTAGACAGAGCAGCCAAAGTTGATATGTGCTATAACCTGCGTCTTCAGTTAGTGGGCTAAAATAGAGCAGGTGGCAAAAGCGAGAGAGGCATGGTATGGGTAGCGTAGGATCAGAGACTACATTGCAAGTAGCATTTTTTGGAGGTATACTATGCTACCAGTACATGCGAGCTCGAGAGGTGGTGGGACATCACCCGCACGTTTCACTTTTCGTGGGGGAGAGAGGGTCCAAACCTCTCGATCTTACGATGCGCTCTGGGATACCCAACCCAGATGGGTGACATCATGGCATTTGATGATACAAAGGAGACGATGTTTGTTGCTTAGGAGTGATTGATCGGGGTCCAAGCTGATAACTTGCACAGCAGGCAGATACATGTCTGGTACTTCGTACTTCATTCAGGTGTTGGAGTTGTACTTCAATCAGGTGTTGCAGCCAATGGTTAAGATGTCGACCCCGTGGGCAGAGAGTAGGCCTGCATCCGGGGTTTCCTACATAATTTGCTGCGTCAGTTATTCTTCACAAGCGGCAACAGTCGTATAAGATTGGGCATCGGTGGGGGGTAGTGCTATACTTGCCCATACGTATTCGGGCATCAAAACATACGTTCGTTCAGTAAACTACTACAATTCTAGTGATTTGAGTACGTGAGCACTCTACAACCCATGTTACTGGATGTCATACACAGCAGGAGGTTGATCTGTGTAAGGACAAATTTCCAATCAAGTCAATTTGTAATATTGGCTTAATTCCGGACAAAACGTTTTGAGTCATAGGATAGAATGTCTTGTGTATCCATCCAAGCCTATGACGAGTTTGTTGAAGACGTAGCGGTCAGATTTGTAAAGCTTCATCATTGCCGAGTTTTTAGTGCCTCGTTTCTACGTCAACAACAATTGGATTCCATAGTCTCCAAAGGTATGAATGCAATTTTATATATGTAGGAGACTTGGAATATTTTATGGGTGTAATTTTAATTTAAAATGACTTTTACTTTTCAGAAATTATTTTAGAACTTTGGAAAAAGTTGGACTTAAAATTGAAAATCTGGAATTTCTGTTTTTTCGTTCGAAATGTCGTTCGAACGAGATTGTCGTTCGAACGAGTTTTTCCAACGAGATTTTGGCATATTTTTCCTTTGAAATCTCGTTCGAACAACTTTGGTGGGAAAGCTGAATGTCTGGCAGTTTTTGGCAGTGTTCTAAAAAACGCGCCTAGGCGCGAGGCTTTTTAGATACGCCAAGTTTTGGCCCTAGGCGTGGATTAAAGCGTGATCAACGATGGTCAACGTTATTTGGGGTAAGGCGTGAAAAAACGTACGTTTTTTTTTAGGTAAGACGTGAAAAAACGCTATTTTTTTGTTTTTTTAGTATTTTAAAAAAATAGTATTTTAATTTATAAATATTTAGACATATTTTTAAGGTATGTACCATTTTAGTATTTTTAATAGCCTTGTCATAGTTAAACAATATTAAAATATATTAAAAAAGGCCTAAACGTCTTTTCACGCCTTTTTACGCCTAAGGCCCGCCTAGACCTCCACGCCTCGGTCACGCCTCGTGTTTTTTAGAACCTTGGTTTTTGGTAACCACCCACTAACCCACTTTTTGTACCTGCTTTTAACCATTTCGTTGGAATAATTTCGTAGAGAACTTTTCACTTTTCAAGAGAGCTTAGAGAGAGAAAATCTTCCAAGAAAAGTTCCACTTTTATGTGTTTGATTTTCATATTCTTAAATGCTTTCAAAACACATGTTTTACACCCAATATGTTTTAGTTTAAATCCAAGTATCTTCAAATATATAATTGTTGCTTGGAGTGTTTGGCATCGGGTTCTACTCAACCATTTGAAGAGTTTGTATGGGTTTGCTTCTATATCCCATAAAGAAGAAGATTTGTTGTTGCGGTGTTCCCACTCGAAGAAAGGCTTCGCGTGAGGGTGACGGAGACCAAAAGCCTCATCGGTGGATTCCGAGACTGTGGAGGAGTTCATGGTTGCCGACTAGGCGGAGGTACTTACAAGAAGACGCTTCAAGGATTGGACGGAATCGAGTCGAGAAAGTAAGTCATCTGTCTTGTAATAATAAATCCATACTTAGTGGACTTCAGGCTAGGGACGTCCGAGGTTTTTCCCATTTGGGTTTTCCTCGTACATCGGTGTGTAGTGTGATTGGTTTATTTTTATTTTGCAAAAATCACTTAGAACGCATGCTTAGGATAATTCGAGATAAAATTGGTTTATTTATCACACTAATATAATTTGGTGCTTAAAATTAGTTTGGGTGAAGTTTAACTTAATTTAATTCAAGTCAAGATAATTTTAATTTGATAAAATTTGGTTTGCCCTAAATAGTAAAATGAATTAATCTTGTTAGGCAAATTTTAGGACTTGGGTAAAATTAAATTTGTTTAAGTGAATACTTATGTTGGATTAATTTTATTTCACTTAAGTTGAGTTTAATTTTAATTTGAAAGAAATTAAAATTTGAAGGTTGTGTGTGTTGTGTTGAACCATACTATTCCACATTGTAGGAAATTAATATTTACTTGAAAAGCGATTTTCAAAATTTGGGGGCTTTCAATCTGTGGCCCGTCTATTATCATGGACCAGGATGACGAATCATCGTGTGGTGAGTGAGATCCACCACATCAACGTCTTGACCCTACAACCCATGTTACTGGATGTCACCCACAGCAGGAGGTTGATCTGTGGCCCATCTATTATCATGGACCACGACGACGAAGCATCGTGTGGTGAGTGAGATCCACCGCATCAACATTTTGACCCTACAGAAGTTGGAGACGAGGAGTTCATCCGCGATCAGGTGGCAACCTTGGGAAGGGTGGCTGACCAGATGTCCAGAATGCATCAGGTCTCGCTCAACATTGTGTCATTTTATCCGCTCCAGCCCTATCACGATGGTACAAAGTGATCGTTGCTAGCACCAGGTTATAGGATTGAAGCAGTCCCGACTCCGCCTCCCACAGGCATGATTGTGCTACAGTGATCCAGGAGCACATCCGACATCACCGAGAGCAAGGTTGATCGGATGCTGCATTTTGTGTTGACTCCGGCAGAAACTATAATGTCTACTAGAGATACGAAGGCACAAGACCATGCCACCTATATTTCGGGCAGCCAACTACAGACCCACCAGGGGACACGGGCTGACCCACCAGCACCAACTAAAGACCCACCGACAGACCGTCCCGACGCTTAAACTACTAGCATCCTAGTCCCGAAGGCTCACTCCCGTGTGTTGCACAATTCGATACTTCGAGTTACCGGGAAACTGGAGAGGTGACAGTTCCTCTTAAAAGATTTCCACAAGAACCTTCTATCAGTGCTGTGAGAAAGCACTTGGAGGTACATCGTACACCAGCAAAGAGATACGATATTACCAGCCCGAGAACATATTCAAACAGTGTTCTAAAAGGTGCATCTAGGTGCATCAAAAGTGAACCGAGTGAAAAAATCTTGTTTTTAAAAAATTTGCCCAAGTTTTGCAATACGCATCGAAAGTGCATCCAATAGCAAAAACTATACGTAGTAATATATATATATATATAATATATATATATATATATATATATATATATATACAGTGTGGCCCTCATCCAAGTTGTATTTTTGAATGAAATTTTTTGTAGATGATCTCCTCATTATGGAGATCATGTACACCAAATTTGATTGAAAAAAATATTGTTTTAAATGGGTATGTTCATAAGTATGTTGTTAGAAGCTATGTTGGAGAGTCTTACATTATATATATATATATCATATGCATGAATGTTTGTGTATATATAACAATGATTTTTGTAGCATTTTTTTACGTAATATTTTTAAATGTTGTTCAGTTTTATATCTGCAATAGCATTATTTTTTTATGTGTGTAATATTTATATTCTTTGTTTTAGGAATCATATATCAATTGTGTTAGCAATCTTTTATTTATGTATCGAACTTCAAAGAAATATCAAAAATGTTAAAACTGTAACGCTTTAAAGTATTATTATCAATGTTCATGTATAAATCAATTTGGATTTAATATGATACTTATGAATCAATGTGATTCATTAGTTTATTAATATTTTATATATCGTAATGAGCTTTGATTGGAATCGTCTTTTATTATGAGAATTTAAAGAAATGTTAGAAGTAAATCAATATTAATTATCCGTAACTTAAATTTCAAAGTATACTTGGTTTGCCTAATAAAAAAAAAGGTCTAGGCCCGCAAGGCGCGTTCTCGCGCCTTGCGCTTTTTAGAACCTTGCACTTACAGCTGATCAGGATGCGGATGTGTTGCTAACAAGCAGTCTCAGAGCTCAGCTCACTGGTGTCGAGGTCAGCAAGTCTTCCAGGCAGGGTCTCGAACGTAGGAGATACATCGGCGCACGTAGTAGTCAGGGCAGCGTCTGAGGTCTGAAGCTATGAAGCACGGGTGCGGATGAGGGTGCGGAGATTCGGCAAAATATGGCACGGGTACGGCGATTCGGTGCGGGTACGGGTGCAAGTGCAAGGGTGTTTTGAAGAATCGGTGCTTCATAGGTCTGAATTCATGCATTTTATATTTGTACCTAAATTTTGTGTCGATTAATATGTAATTTTTTTTAGCATTTTCTTGACCAAGTAATTTACAATTTATTTGTTCCCATCAATTGCTACTTTATTCAACAAAAAGTGATGAGGAAAAAAAACGAAAAAATAAAGACAAGTGCATCCCTATTGTCCAGGCTGCGAGCAAAATGCTGCCTGAGATAAGGAAATGATCTCCCCTGCAGACCCATATTTTTTAGCAAAATAGATCACAATTTGTGTTACATGCAGAATTTACCCTTTTGCACGGTCATCTGAATTTAGTTCAAACCCAGTTTGCGCAGACGTGGAGATGGTCTAAGTGAATATTGAACTACTCAAATAGAAAACGTACATAGATGCTGACTTGTACATAACGGCTTTATCAAACAGACGAGCACCCAATGGTCCAGTTAATTCGGGCTTTATGACCTGCTTCAAGTCCGTTGCCAAATCATATCTCACAGCTTTGTCATATAAACCCATTCCAGACTCGAAGTATAAAGCATGATTGGTTAAAGTCAACCTTCCTGTGAAAAATAGAAAACAAAAAAGATGAAAATAGACACCATTCAGGTAGGGCATTACTGGAATCTACGACCCTTTGAACAGAATAATCTGGCTAGCTCATCAAGATATGGAATTGCCACACATATACACATACGATAGACGTGAAATAACCCCTTCACCATGAAAAGGCCTGTTTGGCCTATCCATCTCAGCTGTTTTACTAACAGGCACATTAATCCAACTAACCATGTGGTGCAAAACGTTTTTCTATACAATTTATTAGTTTTTCCAAATGCATGACCTGAAACCCGGACACTAAATAAAGAATTATGATTTAGATTAAAGATGAAATTGACTGGGTTGTAGAGAATTGGTAGGCAGATGAAATAGTATACTCGTGGGGTTATTAATGGTTTGAGATGCACTAGTGTTGAATTATGCAAAATCAACCAGTCAGAGCTATAACAATGATAATCAGTATGAGAGACGAGAGCAGAGGAAAAAGGAAGAAAAACAAAATAGTCAGAATCTTACAAATAAGTGCCGAGGCTGAAAATTCTCAATCCCATATTCACTAATCACAAATACTTATTTTCTTATCAGACGATAGTTGGCAGTACTTATTAGAACCTTTCGTAAACTTGAGAAGCCTAATAACTTTTAGTTAGATGGTAATTTAACACACTGTTCGTCCCACGGCCAGCTTTAACTTTTAGTGAAATGGTAATAACAACTGTAGAAGCGTGCTATGTTATTGCTTTGGAAACTCAGCACAGTAACGGACACAGTAAGTTAAACTATTTCTTTCTTCTAAAAGAATATGCATGTAAACAGTACATCAAAATACAACAGCAAATTTGAATAGCAAGATGACCTAATACTGCAAAGGGCCCATTGCTCGAACGAAAATAACTTCTTGATAGTGGTGAAACCCAAAACCCTCGTGTCACGATTCTTAAGAGGGTAAGTCTTCTCTGACCAATCGAGCCATCATAAAAAGGTCCTACCCAGTGCACATAGCTCGCGCTTAACTGCAGGGTCTGGGAGAGGCAGACGCCTGCTGGCCTTACCCCCCCCCCCCCCCCCCCATTATACGGAGAGGTTGCTCCTGTGTCTCGAACTCAAGACCAACCGTAGCTTAGGCGAGGGCACTTGCCATCGCACCAAGGTACGACCTCTAATCGAGCCAACACACCATCTTCAATACCGTTGTCTTTATAAAGAATCTCCAATTAGTGGCAACAGGTCTCTAGCAATGTAAAACATGGATTCCAATTGAACCTAGCATAAAAGAATATAGATTGTGACACACATTGTGTTGTACTGCCCAGAAAAAACATTAACTTTGAAAAATTAGGACATCACGCTCTACAGCTTTGAATTGGTTGGCCCAGAATAGGTAAATAAGCAGCTTCCATAAATTCTTAAATACTTGTTTCTACCAGAGCAAATGTAAGAGATCGTAAGGGTTCATCCTTTAGTCCTAGCTCCTTCACCTCATTCTCTAAAAAAATTGGGAGAACAATCTGCATACAACAGCGAGAACAATCTGAATACAACTGCTCATCTACACTCTCTTGCTATCTGACATCTAAGAGTTTACAACCTGGAACTGCACATAGCCAGCCTTTCACTGAAACTAGCAAAATAACAGCGACTCACTGTTATTAAGAGTTCAAATTTTTCCCATTATTTTAATCCTGCAAATAATGTATCATTTCCGCTTACCCAAAATTGAAACCGATGAGTTATAAATTAGACAACTCAAACTTTGATAGACCATCTCGTTGAACCATGGCAGGTAAATAATAGTAGACAATGAAGTGATGGAAGAATACAAAATTGGAAAATAAGGTACGGTATTTAAGATTGATATTCAGAAAGCATATGACCATGTGAATTTTAATTGAATGCACAGTTTACAGTTTTCAGAATCTTACCATTCACGATTCGATCCGATTCATATACTAATCGATACGAATTGTTGGGAATAGAATTCCGGGGGGGGGGGGGGGGGGGGGTCATTTTTTGTTCCTTTTAAAATAACCCTAAAAAATATTTTATTATTAAAATAATAAGAAGTTTGTACAAACTTAAGTTACCCGTTGCAAAAGAGAGGGTGACTGAAACACATACTAGAACGAAACCTAAACTGCGATTTCCTCTATTTCGTGTTGTGATCATTTTTTTCTTCTCTTCACACCTATTTGAAGTTGATCGAGAGATGGAGGTAGCTTTACGTTCAATTGAAGCCAACAAATCTTGCGTAAGGATTTTATAAGTTATATTATATGGTATTGTTATTATAACGTGGTTTTTATAGTGTTATGTTTAGTCTTTATTTCTATTATTATACTGTATGGTATATTATTGTGTTTAAATTTGGACATTGTAGGTGGTGGTATTGTTAGAATTTGGTCATATTTGGAAGTTCATTGTGTTAGTTATTTTTTAATGAAATCATGTCTTATAATTGGTTTTAGGTCATAATATGTTTTATTACATATTCTTAATGTGTTCACATTGCATTTATATATTATTTCCTACATATTATACGTTTATATCGATTCTTATGGTTCGATTCACGATTTGACAACTATGATTTTATGGACCATGTTTAGAACAAAGCCATACAATCAAAGGTGGAAAAGATTAATTAATAGATAAATCTTAGTTTTAAATCAAGCTAATCTCAGCCCTTAATTAAAATATAACGAGCCCAGGAAAAGAGCACATCCAATTAATACAAAGCTAAATAGTGGGAACAGTAGCCCTGCAATAGCATGAGTATTATGCACTACAATAACTAATAACATTTTTTAATTCTGAATAAAGAAGATTATGACTTACACAATTTATAAAAATAAAATAACTAGGAACCGCTTGCATATTTTTTCATAGAAAAATATTTTTTTCCAGATGAGAATCAAAAGTCATAGTTTGAGGTTTCTAAGATAGGTAGACGCCTATAATCACTATAGACATTATCTTAATAACATACAGACAGATGCCCAAGGATATAATGTCTGCTATAGCAATGAAAATAATTATAACATAATGCATGCAAGTGACCTAATGATACTAAGTCCTAAAAAAGACCAGACAGCATGTATCAAATCTCACCAAATTTTAATCACTTGTCACGTACAAAAAATGACTCACCAGGCCATGCAGAGATTCCAACATGTTGCAGAACTGGTTGAGTAGGAACAGTACCATCAGTATCTAAAATAACCTCTCCTTCGACAAGCTGAAGATTGGATATCGATTGAGATCCAAATAAATTTTTCGCGGATTTTATCACCCTGCAGCAAAAGTGGGACCCTAATAATTGGTATATAAGTAAGAATTTTTCACCTCAATTAGTTTTCTATCTTTCATTCTCCAATTAGTTGTTCTTTTTAATCAGAAACAGAAATCCTTTTGTGAAAAGAGAAAAAAGTACACGGGCAGGAGGACCAGAACAGTATTCAACAAATATACAATAGATGAAAAATAAAGAACAATAAAACAAGCATAGCCAAGGCTCTAAATGGCGGGAGGCGTGGTCGAGCCTCAAGCCTTAGGAGCCTAGGCGTAAGAAGGCGTTCCCCTTTCTAATTATTCTAATGCTAGTAAAGCAATATAATAATATATACCTTGAATTTTGAAAATATATGCGTATGTTTGAAAGCCATCTTTCTCATATGCATGCTCCATAATCAATATACAAAATGTATTTCTCAACATTAATAAGCAATATACAAAATGTATTTCTCAACATTTAATAAGTAATATACAAAATGTATTTTTCATCATTCAATAATTAATAATCAATACAAAATGATTCAATATAAGAAATGTATTTTTCGCCTTTCAAATGAATCAGATAAAAAAGAAAAAACACTTGATGTATTTATATTGTCAAAACTTAATAGGAAACAAAAAAAAAAAACACTGAATGTACTTATATTTTTCAGTTCAGAGTCAAACTTAAGGCTGAAAATTGAAAAAATATAACGCTGAAAAAATGAAGAAAAAGAGAGATACATGAAAATCTTTGGAATCGGTAATGTGTCGGAGGCTAGGAGGTTTTGATCGGAAGTTGGTCAGAGGCGAGGTCGGTCAGCAATGTGAGGAGTATTTTGGACGAGAGGAAGAAAGAGGTTTGGGTTTATGTTTGTCTTTTGATTATTTTGGTCGACAGATTGGTCCGGTTTGTAAAAAAAAATCCTTAAAAAAAGATGTCGTTTCACTGAAGCGTTTTTTTCCTTTTAAAAAAGCACATCTTAACACGCCTAGGCGCGCCTTGGACCATTGACCACACCTTACACGCGCGTTGACCACCTTTTACCACGCATAAGACATAGGCGGGGTGTTTCTCCCACGCCCCACGCCTAGGCACGCCTTTTAGAACACTAAGCATAGCATGTACATATTTCCAAAAGATGCATCTAGCACATCAAGAAGCAACAATCAGCCCCATGAAAATGCATCTAGCACATCAAGAAGCAACAATCAGCCCCATGAAAATGCATCAGCTGACTGGATAAACCCACTAAACTTCGCCGATTTTATCTCCCCATTAGGGAAAGAAACACCAAAATTGTCAACCTAATGTAATAATCTGTGTTTTTAAAATAAAATATTACGACATATATAAATTTAATAATTTCGGATCAATTTGGGAATATATTAAATCGGATGGAATTTAATTTTAAATGGGTGAGATGTGAGATTTAAATTGAAAATAAATATTTATTCATGATTATATAAATACAAGACTCAATTTGGCATAATGAATTCACCAGTGAAAATAAATCAGACGTTAATAAATTTATGAGTGCGTGTCATTTAAACACAATAAAAATGTCTAAGTGAAATTAAAATAATTGGGATGCGTTTTGGGAGGTTTTATGGGCTCTTGTAGGTGTTTTAAACCTTTAGAAATGGTCTCAGGGTATAGGTACATAAGTTGGGCATAGGTACATAAGTTGGGCATAGGTACATAAGGTGGGATGCTTTTGGACTAGTTTGATTTTGGGTTCGGCACCATTCGGGAGTTCAAAATTTAGGATATTAACCCAACTCGGGATTAGAGGGTTAATCACTTATATTAGGATGTTAATAAACTCCCAGGAGGTTATCTCTAAGAACCCTATCCTAAACCATTGTGAGAGAGAAGGCAAGAAGCCACACCAAGGAATTCAAGAAGGAGAATCAAAAGGGGATTTCACCAACCATATATCCAAGGAAAGAATTTTCTTCCTCAATTTAATTTTCAATTTGCTTTTAGATTCATTATAATGACCCCATGTGATTTAGTTAACCCAGAAATCTGGGAATCGATTCTTGAAATTTGATGATAGAAGCCTTAGGGTTCTTGAGCTGAAATTGGGAAATCTTGGAAATCATATGTAGAACACATGTTTATGATCTGCACATCTTGATGTAAATTCCATGTTATATATACCCCATGAATTTAATTGTATAGCGTTGAGATTGTGCAAGAAATCTGGGTTCAAGATTTTAAAAGGCGAAACGAGGGCGCCTCGAGGCGAGGTGAAGGCTATGAATGAGGCGTATGAAGCGTCCGCCTCTTTTTTTTATGCTGATTTACAAAATCAAGAAGTCACGTGGGTAATTTGCTTAAAAACAAAAAGTCGTACGAAGCTAAACAACCAAAAACCCTAGCAGCAGCCGATCAAAAACCAAACGAAAGACCACCGAAATACCTCCGATTGTCTTCTCTAGCAGAAACAGACCACCGATCATCTTCTCCAGCAGAAATCGATAGTCGTACGAGGTAAATTTCATGGTTTTTTTTGGTTTTTTTGCTCTATATATCGATATGCATATATGTACATATGTATTTTACTTATATATTCCGAGTGTTATATATATATATATATATACATATGGCTTTTTTGCTAACACAAAATCTGTATTATTGTAGTGAGTTGTCACTATGTCAAATAGGAAGGATTCCGCTTGGAAATACGGGAAGGAGGTGGAATTGCCGAATAAGGGTTACAAATATATTGAATGTGGCTTTTGTGGGAAAATTATTAAAGGTTGGGTTAAGCGAATGAAGGACCATCTTGCGGGTACCAAACAAAATGTGGCTAAATGTGTGAAGGTACCTCCGGAGGTTAGCCAAGAAATGAAAGATTACTTGATGAGGGGTGTTGATATTAAGCAAACAAAAAGAAGTGAAGATGAGGAAAGGATTAATAATGCCTCTTATTACTATAATCAATCATTTGGCGGGTCAAACACGGGTAGTGGTTCTACGAGGGGAGTTCGAGGACCAATGGATCGTTTTATTGTCAATGTTGATGATGATAGTGAAGCAACTACCATAGACAAGGGACACGAAAAATATCTTCGCAATCAAACGTGTTTAGATGTTGGAAGGTTCTTTTTTGAAAATGGTATTCCTTTCAATGTAGCAAGTAGTCCTTTTGTGAACATATGTCGGGCAATTGAGAAATTTGGTCGTGGTTTCAAGCCTCCTACACCACATGAACTTAGCACGTGGATTTTGAAGAAGGAAGAGGAGACGGCAAATGAATTGTTAGTGAGGTGAAAAAGGCGTGGGCACAAACCGGGGTTTCCATATTATCTGACGGGTGGAAAGATATTCGAGGGAGAAGTTTGATAAATTTTCTTGTCAACAATCCATATGGTACTGTTTTTTTTTAAATATGTGGATGCATCCGATGCCATCAAAGATGCTAATTTATTGTTTAAGCTACTTGATGTTGTGGAGGAAATTGGGGAGGATATTGTTATCCAAGTTGTGACGGACAAGGCGTCGAACTATAAGGCAGCAGGAAGTAAGTTAATGGAGACGAGAAAACGGCTTTGGTGGACGCCATGTGCCGCACATTGTATAGATTTAATGTTAGAGAAGCTTGGAAATTTGCCTCAGCACAAGAATACGTTGAATAAAGCGAAAAAGGTAATACGTTAATATTTTTTTATATTAATTTCTAAATATATTCGCCATAATTTGATTTCTAATTTAAGTATTACAATACTTTTTATGATGGTTAGGTGAGCAATTTTATTTACAATCATGGATGGGTGTTGGCATTGATGAGGAAAAACACCAACAAGGATCTTGTTCATCCCGCTGCAACTAAATTTGCCACGACATATTTGACATTACAAAGTATGTATAGGTTGAGGCAAGGATTGGAGGCCATGTTTACCTCTAAAGATTAGGCAAAATGTAGTTGGGCAAGCAAGCCAGAAGGGAAGGAAGCAAAAAAGATCATTTTGCGAGATAGCAGTTTTTGGGGTAGTGTGGCTTATGCAATTAAGACCACAAAACCTCTTGTTAGTGTATTGAGGATGACGGATTCTGGAAAGATGCCGGGAATGGGATTTATATATGGTGCTATGGATAAAGCCAAGGAGGAGATAGCAAAAAATTTGGATAATGATGAGGGGGCGTATAAGGAGTTGTGGAGTATCATTGACGAGAAGTGGGATTTCCAATTGCATCGTCATTTGCATGCGGCAGCATATTTTCTACATTCCCACTTCCAATACGATGATAATTTCTCCACGCATTTTGAGATTAGGTCAGGGTTGTACATTTGCATGGACAAACTCATCACCGATCCAGTGGAGAGGGAAAAAGTTGATTTGCAATTGGATGTGTTTCAAAGGAGGGAGGAAATGTTTGGGTATTCACGGGCGAAACTTACGTGTAAAAAAAAGGAGTCCCGGTAAGTACATAAGTTAATTTTTTTTAAGTTAATTTTTTTACAATTTTACTTGATGTTCATATTTTCTTTCAGTTGATTGATGGATTCAATTCGGAGATGAAACCCCAGAATTGACAAGTTTCGCTGTGAAAGTTTTAAGTTTAACTTGTTCATCCTCCGCTTGTGAGCGTAACTGGAGTACGTTTAATCAGGTAATTAATATTTATGAATTAATTCTCACTCTATGAATATAGTTGTAAAATTATGACTAACTTTACAAAAATTTATAATAGATACACACAAAGAGGAGAAATCGTTTGGCAACATCGAAGCTCAACACGCTCGTTTACATCATGTATAACAAAAAATTGAAAGATAGGCACTTGATGAATAAGGCACTTAAGGAAGACCAGGATCCGTTGGTCATTGACATTATGCCTTCTGACAATGAGTGGGCTGCCGAGCCATCCAGTGAATGCCAAAGCGATGAATCGGGTTGACTACTGAGGGAGGCACAAGTACACAAGTGCAACCAAAAAAAAGGAGAAGGTCGAAGAGTTCAAAACTACGGGAAAAGGTCTAAATTAATATTCATACTTGTCTTATTTATTTTACTAATTTCAAACAAACAACAAAACTAATTTTTAATCTTCTTATTTATTAGATAAAGGAAAAGGATTGCAATTGGTGGACGAAGAAGAGGAGTGGGAGGATCTCAACTCGGACGAGGAGAATGATGGATTGATTCAATATGCATATGATCCTCTAAGCGATGATGATGGGGATGGAGGTGGCGATGAAGCATATCATTTTCCCGGCCATTGGATACTGATGATCCACTACTTATATATAGTGATGATACATTGTTTGTTTTGTTTTGGGTTATGGTTTGGTGATACATTATATTTTGTTATGGTTTGGTGATGGTGATGGTGATGGTGATGGTAATGGTGATGGTGATAGTGATTATGGTTTTAATTATGGATTTCTTTTGTCTTGACGGTATAATATGTATTGTGATGATGACAGGATGGTGTTATTATTTGTATTGTGTTGTGGAATCAAGTTTACATCGTTTGTTTTCATGATAGATGTGATACATAATTTGTTTCTAATTTAATTATTATTTTTATATCAATTTTTAGTGACTTTTCTGGAAAAAATTGAGGCTTACGCCTCGCCTCAGAGAGGCAAAACACCTCAACTACGCCTCGCGCCTTTTAAAACCTTGTTTGAGTTTAGGTTCTTTATTTATATTCATGAATTCTGGGAATTTGGGTAAATGAAATTGGGGTTAATACAGGAAATTAATCATTCTAAGACGAGTAACTAATTGGTAGGGACCTAATCATACGGCTATGAATGGGAACAAACAAATGGAAGAAACCTTGGAGAGGAATTAAGGAATCTCATAATAAAGAAATAACAAGAATTGGGCTACGGTGGAATTTCGACTCGATTCGGCCTTGATCCGAATCGATTCGGTCCCGGAGACGGGTTGGATTTGGGTCAGGGTTAAATCCAAAATATTTTTAGAAGTCCGTACGAGTTGGTGGGATGATGTTTGGGTCAACGATGAATTTATTAAAACGTGGCTAGTTAAATAAACGGTTAAAGAAGATGGAATTAATAATTAACTAGATAATCAATTATTAATGGGTGAATAATGGTGGACATCATGTGGGATGCTTTAGGTAATTATAGAGTAGTTACCTACACATACAATAGGGGAATAATTGACGTAAATGACGTCAAATGGGAGCAAGAAAAGATAAATCTCTCTAAACTCTCTCAAATCTCAATACCTCAAAATGGAATAATATCTCAAATGATGCTACATATGAGTATTTATTTTATAGGAAGGAGGTTGCTTGGCCTCTAAGCTAAGAATCTAATTACAATTACGTCTCTAGGAGCCAATAACCTACCTTCTTCTAAATACTAAACAAAAGGAAAAATACAATGAATACTAAAAATAAAAGGACTAAAAATAGAAAAAAATGACAAAAGACTCTTATTCACATTACTCTCCCCCTTGAAAGAGTTCGTCCTCAAACTCAGAGAGGAAGGCCTTCAGTGTCACCATCAAGTATAGTAATGAGAGCAGGCTGGGGTGGAATCTCCGGTGTCCCCTCAAAATACTCGGGATCGCCCGAAGCTAGGAGAGTGCGACGGCGGGGAAGGGAGCAATCTGAGGCTCTATGGTCAATCACCCCACAGTTGTAACATTTGAATGTTATAGGGTGAGTGGGTGCAGGAGGAGGAACTGTGGGGGAAAGGAGTAGCTGAAGTAGGTAAGGTCACAGTAGCAGTAGAAGTCACCGGTGTTGGAGGAACTGGTGTGGAGCGGCCACGGGGAGGAGGAGCAGACTGATGGAATGACTCAACTTTAGTGGCGTACTCCACCGCATTGGTAAAGGAGGTGATGTCCCGTAAAGCGAGATCGCGCTGGATATAGCTCTGAAGGCCGTGGATATACCAACTGATCCTCTATTCCTCGCTCTCACCGAGGCAGGCACGAGTACAAAGAATCTGAAAGTGCTCGGTGTAGTTTAAGACTAGTGTCCTGCCGAAGAGACTGTACTCGCAAGAAGAGATCGCGCTCGTAGGTGGCGGGAACAAAAGCGGTCATCGATTGTACTGTGTACATGAAGGTCCGCCCAAGTCTGTATAGGAGGCTGGCCCTCAAGAACACGGCGCTGCTCCAAGTCGTTCCACCACCAGACACTCGCGTAGTCCTAAAATTTAGTGGCCGCTAGCAGGACACACCGGCGACCTTTCAGCCACTTGTACTCAAATATCCTATCCATGGCGGCAAGCCAATCAACAACGGCATCGGGTTGTAAGTGGCCATCAAACATCAGGAAATCTACCCCGAATGTCATCCTGCATACTCCTCGATAGTAACTAAAGCGCCAAGTGGGTAATGGTGTCACCACTCTATAGGGTCAAGGCATCCTCATCGAGGTCATCATCACCTAGCGGAGGCTCAGAAAGTAATGCTCTCTGTGGTCGTTACCGAGGCGGTGGATAAGGAAGATCAGGAGGTGGTGGTGGTGGTGGTGGTGGTGGTAAAGGGCGGGTGGAGGGGGAGTATGAGGTGGAATGGTCTCTCGTGGTGGAGAAGGAAGCGGAGCTGAGACCAACGGCTGGCGGTAGGGATATAGGTTCATTTGGAGCCCCTTTTGATAACACAAAAAACAATGGCGCTCGGAGAGAGGTACGTATGGAGTAACCTTTGGATCCAGAGAGTCAAAAGGAGAGACATCGGTCCGCCACTCAATAGAAGGGGGCGGCTCAAACTCTGGAGCAAAGTGGGATTGAGATGAAAGGGGCCCATCGTGTGGGGTAGACTAATCCACTCCCGTACCTGCTCGTGGGAGTCAACAGGTGCTGAATGAACAGAACGGGCATCCTAAGTAAAACGGTGGTGGGGTACATGTATCGTGTGACCGGGTGGTGATGAGGTGTGGAGAATAAGTGGGGGCGGAAGCATGGGGAAGGCAAGATGGGGTGGATGAGGGTGTGTGGTAACGTATGGAGCGGGGGCATGGAGGGAAGATGGGGAGGTTCGAGGTGTTTTTGTAGATGATGGCGAGGGTAAATAGAGATATGGGGTAAGGGGTGATCATGTAGAGGGGGGTTTGGGGTAATTGTGGTGGTAAATGGGAGGAAACAAGAATACGGGGTGGAGGACGATGTGGTGAGGATGTATGGTGGTGCGTTGATATTTTGGATGGTGGAGGAGGGTATTTAAGGGATTCTTGTGAATTGTGGGAAGGATAGGTATTTTGGATGTGAGGGGGCTGAAATTCTAGAATTTTGTGTTCAAAATTTGGGGAAAAATGCATGGGTTTTCATCGAACACCGGGTGTGTTATATTTGCATGGGTTTGAGTCGAATTGGATCCCTTCGTGTTCTGAATGTCACGGATCATTTCGGCGATTATCGGAGAATACGTTCCAATCATGAGTGGTACTGTTTGAACACATGGTGGAGATAGAATGACTGGCCGAAAAATTGTTGGAAGGTGTCGGAGGTGCTGAGACCCTCGGGAAAGCTGTTTGGTCTGCAGTACTCTTGGATTAAGCCGGTGGACTCATCGATCGTAACCAATGGATGGATCTGGGTCGTTCGACCTTGCAACTGAGTCGTCCGACTCCGGAGATGGTAACTGGAAGGTGGGAGTTGATCGTCGGGGGACTGGGACAACATCGGACCTGGAGTGGGTTGATTTCGATGTCGGGTTGGTGAGATTTGGGGTTTAGATGGGTGTGGGTGTTGTTTCAGGTCGGGATGGTTGTTCAGGGTTTTTTTTTTTATTTCGACCAGCGGGTTGTGGTGGTGGGGCGCCATCCTCGGTGGTGGTGCTTTCTTGATTGTAATTGGGGTTAGGGTTTGCACAATTAGGGCTTTATTGCGGTAAAGGTGTGAAATGGGTTGATTTAGGGGAATTAGGGTCAGGGTTTTGAGATGTTACCGGGACGGTGTGAGGCGGTCAATGGTGGTTGCCGACGGAGGATTTCGTGCATCGATCTCATCTACTCAGACTATCAATCGATTGAGGGTCTCCATGATTTGATCGAGAGGAGTTGCCCCGTAGGTGTTTATCTATCTTGGACCCACGTGACGTTGTTTACGAGTTTTTATTTTACAACAACAACAACCGTGTAGAACCGACTAGGCTCTGATACCAATTGACGTAAATGACATCAAATGGGAACATGAAAAGACAAATCTCTAAACTATCTCAAATCTCAATATATCAAAATGGAAGAATGGCCTCATATGAGGCTACTTATGAGTAGTTATAGGAAGGAGGTTGATTGGCCTCTAAGCTAATACTCTAATTACAATTATGTCCCTAGGAGCCAATAACCTTCCTTCTTCTAAATACTAAACAAAAGAAAAAATACAATGAATACTAAAAATAAAAGATAGACTAAAAATAGCAAAAAATGACAAAAAATGACAAAATGACAAAATGACAAAAAATGACAAAAGATAGACTAATAATAGATGTTTATGCCATTTTCATGAGATATATATAAGACTGGGATACCTTGGGATTTTGTAATTAAATATAATCGGCTTCGTTTTAGCAATTGATTTTAGCTAATTCATTTACTAGTAAATTGGCACGGTTGTCACATATATTATTTCGGAACTTGTTTGGTTGCGGGAAATATCACACTCAGATTAGGGGTGAAATGCTAATCGCATGTGAGTGACGATGGGGGATATTTACTTTTCATCGACTGTATTTATTGCATTTCAAATTGATTAAGTTATTCTTGCACATCTAGGGCTCTGACCTATATAAAAATGTTTTCCCCCCAGGTTTGCTTAGGCAGGGATAGCGGGACTGAAGGAAAATCAGACTTGCTGTCAAGAGCTGCTCCTCGAAGATCCATTTATTGATTCTAAATTAGGTTGCTGCTTCTTCCTGTCTTTATTTATTTTGGATTATTGTAAGAACATACGTCCGGAGTCATTTCATTTATCAGCTGAGACAGTATTTGTTTAGTTCAGTTTTGTAAGGACATAATTTATAAATGTCCGTTATCAATTGAGTCTGTCGTATACCGCTACAACCGTCGAAGAATTATTCAAGATCATTCAAGCATCAAGACGGATCTGAATATCAAAGTTTTTCATCAAAGAAGCTTCTACAAGACGAATTTGGTAAAGACTATGTTTTTATTCCATAATTTTTTACTTAGGATATTGGGATATTTTTTCACAAAATTAAGTGTTGGAGCGGAGCTTTAAATTTTTTTCGTCAAAAATATAATTTTCGGAGTTTTGAGGCGATGCATTTAACGAGAAAAAGAAAAAGAAACATATTGAATTTTATCCATCTCGTTCAAACGACACCGTATGTCGTTCAAACGACATGGCATGTCGCGCGAAGTGCAAGCTGTCGTTCAAACGACCACTGCATCTCGTTCAACCGACATGTTATCTCGTTTGAGCGACCTGCCGCCTTAAATCTTCTATAAAAAGGACTCTTCAACTCCATTTTTCATAAGAAGTCTTTCTCGTTTTACATTCTGCAAACACTGCGAAATCAGCAGAACACTTTCGGCGTCTTCTTTGTTTTCAATTCACAAAAATCCCATATGCTGTGGTGAATTGATTTGGAACCCAAGAACATACATCTTGTTCAAGTTTGCTCTTGTAGGGAGGAAAACCTACTGCTGAAAATAGGTAACACTTAGAGAGAGGTACCGGGCTGATTGACTGCGATAGGATTGCGGTTCTTGTAGGTTCGCTGCGCGTGGATCTATTGCTGACGACACGACCGACACCTGCGGGTATTCGTGTGTCAGAAATCTATTTCGTTATAACCGTGTAAGTTGTGATTTACAATTATAACGAAATAAAAGGTTTTGCCCTTCGGGGATTTTTCCTGATATCGATTTCCTTTGCATGCTTATTGATTTTATGTTATTAAATCACCTAGATGCATGTGTTAGGGCTAAACTAAAATTTGGGTTTATTTAAAATTTAAGAAGTCGCATTATTCCATTGTAGCGCACTTTCTACAAGTTTTAATTCAAATGCAGTTTATTATATAAATGTTTATTATAGTCGGTGCTAAGAATGATATAGATTGTATACCAAACCCCATCTTCGGCATATTGTGTCTGGCCAACCTTTAAGTGAGAAAATGGGGGTTGTTACACCTAATAACCCTCACATGTTGCAGCATCCCTCAAGGCTGTCTCCAAACAAACAACCTCTGAGGGTATCCTTGAAAAGGTTTCATGTAAAACGCCCAAAAAGATGGCCCTGACTTAACCTTCACCCACAACCACACCTCCTCTTCTTTTCCTTCAGTATTTTTTTTAATTCCTTTCGCTCCACAAGGCCCTAAACATAGCTAATAGTACACATCTCCAAAGACATTTCACTCTAGAAGCCTCACCAATATCTCCCACCTCCATGACCATAACATCAACCCCATCTTTAGGCAGAGCCCCAAGAATATTCACCTCCTTCATGATCTTAATCAACGCTCAAATTTTCCTCATTATTATTGAAAAGATAGCATCAAGAAGGGTATAAACATTCCAAAGTATCACAAGTAGGAGATAGTCAATAATACAGCCAAATTTCTAAGATAACCATGGTTTACAACGAAAAATAAATCACCCCTCCCACGTCAATAATACAAAGAATATTTTTTTAAAAAATGCATTAAACCCAAGTAAATGATTTACGTTTCAACTGGAGAAGCACTGAACCACATTAATGATCTTTAATAGAAATGCACAAAGTATATGGGATTTTCAAATACTGAGGGAGGAATTTACAGCATGCTTGGAGAATAATCAAACATGTCAGAGCAAGTAAAATGTATTCAAGAATATAAATTTAATGCATTTTTTCGCTTGATCCAAAGGTTCCTAATAGTGCATCTTGAAGTCTTACAGAGAACTCAGGCATGCTATTCTCATGCAGCAGTAATAGAATAATAGGAAAGAGAAATAAATAAAAAATTAAAAAATCTAAATAAGTAAGCCACATTTATGGAGTTAAGGCGGCAAGCTTACAAAAAATAATATAGCCAACTCATTCACTCATATACTTTTGAGCGTGCAAGATAGTTTCCAACAACAAAAGGTAGAATTTACAGAATAAGAGATGGATCATACTTTTCAAGGCTCCGAATGTACTTATCATATATAAGAAAGTGAAGTCGATGGCCTGAAGAAGCTGTCAGTGCGTCAAAAAGATTGTGAACGGTGATTATATCCGCAACAACAGGACAGGCAGGAGCAATCCGTGCAAAAGCCTCTGGTCCAACAGTTTTCTTCTCATCAACCTGATAAATGAAAACGAGATAATTTATTTTCCTTTTGGGGTGGGGGTGGGGGTGGGGGTGGGGGGGAGTAGAAGAGTCCTTTATGCTCCGTTTGGCTTATGGTAACATATTATTCAACTATGTCAGAAATAAAAATGATGAAAGGTGTTTTCATATATTCGGAGTTATAATTTTTCACTATTTTGTCAAAGATACATTATTATAACATGTACACTTAGTTACAGTTTTGTACAGACAATTTTTAACTCTGAATATATGAAAAGACTTTTTATCATTTTTATTTTCACTTCGGTGATTGGAGTGCGTGGAAAAAAAATTTAAGGAAACTTTTCTTACCTCCCCAGAAAGAAATTGCTTCCATGGAAGATGTCTAATATGTGTTGCATTATAGGTTGTACTTAAGACATACCAGGAAAAAAAATTCCAAGGAAAATTTAGGCCCTCAAAACACAAAAAGTTGGAAAATATATAATCTTTCATATTTTCCATGGAAAATGATGCCAATCAAACACACACCCGTAAGTGAAAATTATGTCCCCCTGAACCAATCAGAACCTTAAATTTTTATGACCACTGTTATATAATGCTTAAATTAACCATCCCAAGGCATATTATTATAGTTTAATATTAGCCCACATTATGAAACAAACTAATCAAAAATGAAAAGACAACCTGAACAGCCATATTTGTGGCATTAGAATAGAACAATGACCATCCATCCTCATCTTCCACTTCCTGATTACTACAAGAAACAGTTTCCTGTGAATTGAAATCATAATATTAAGTTAAGGCAGCATTGTCAAGCCTAGTCGATACATATATCTGATATCAGAAAATAAAAGCCTTGAACAACAATATATAAGATCTTGAGTCCCCTCTACTCATTGCCAAATGGTTTTGAATTAGTTTTGGGTTGGCGCACTGAATTTAATGGAAGTGTCAGAGAATGTGCCGTCGTTCATGGCCCAACAGCCCAAACACTCCACTTCATATAATATTGAATTAGAACAAGGTTCTAAAAAACGCGGGGCGTGATTGAGGCGTGGAGGCCAAGCCTTAAGCCTTAGAAGCCTAGGCGGGCCTAGACGTAAAAAGGCGTGAAAAGGCGTTTAGGCCTTCTTAATATATTTTAATATTTTTTAACCATAACAAGGCTATTAAAATAAAAAAATTGCATATATCATAAAAATATGTCAGAATATATGCAAATTAAAATACTATTTTATTATTTTGGATGAGATAATGGTCCGGTTTGTAAAGAAATTCTTTAAAAGGCGTTATCGTTTCACTAAAGCATTGTTATTTTTAGAAACAAATGCGCCTTAAGGGTTTTACCAAGAATAAGGCGTGAAAAGCGTAAGGCGAGGCGTTTCACCCAAGCCTTAAGTCTAGGCGGAGCCTAGGCGGGTTTTTTAGAACAGTATACATATACCCATATCAGGATATCAAAGGTTTGTGAAGCAATATATTTGAACATAGGGCCCACCTAACATTGTCAATTGGTTTGGGTTGACTGCTTAGAACTCAATACCTAAATCAGTAAATAAGCTTTTTTTCTCTAACTCAGAATATCCGTGTCTTTGACAAAATGGTAAAGATGTTTCCAAACCTCATTCTTGAAAGTCCAAACAAGTAGTTGGGAAATTATGCCACTAATTAGATAAACATCAATGCATCTTAGAAATACTCATATAATCGTGATCATAAGAAAAGATGGTGGGTATGTATAGTCTCACCTTGTCTGGTGATTCATTCTCAACACCTGGGTCCTCCCATGCAAGCATCATGTCATATGTCAAACAGCGGAAGTCCTTGTCACTCAAATAATCTGGACGCTCCGTCACCACATGAAGTGCTTGGTATGAACAGAATTCTAACAAATTCCTTGCATAAGTTGAAGGTTGCTTAACAGTATTAGGTTGCTCTGTGTCAAAACGGTGCTGTAATTCTTCAACAGGGATTTGAAGGATCCTGCAATTCCATGAAATATGCTAAGGCTTAAAATCAATCAGAGATATTCCTAGTCGTGGATATTTTTACATCACAAAAAAACATACAAGAAGTTATTACCAGTTGGAGTTCCTTTTTTTGCTTACGAAGAAATAAAAAGGTAAGAGTGGGTTACAAGATGGTGGCATATCTCTAACTGGATGTTGCCAGAATAGCATCCTACCCGCCAACCTAGAACTAATAATCGGATGAGCCTAAACAACCCCGCTAAAAGTGTGGGGGAATCCTAGGGCTTATTATTATTTAATAAGTATGTGGACAGTGTATATGCAGAGGTGTCAGTTATGTATTTTTACTCTCAATGGTACTGATGTAATATTTCTCTATGAAGTAAGTCTACTCGACTACTCGAGTATTATATAAATGATTTTCAAGTGAGGAGGAGGTATCTAAACCATCTAACCCTGAGCCTCTTTGGTTTCTTCGGAATCCTTCTTCCCCACAATCTACCATTCTCAACTCTCAACGTGCTATCATAGCAAACCTATACAAATAATCTTCGGAGCAAATACAAACAAATGATCTCGCTACAAATAAATCTTTATGACGTAAATGACGCCAGATGGGAGCAAGAAAAGATAATTCTCTCTCAAACTCTCTCTAACCAAATCTCAAAATATGGAAGAATGACTCAAATGAGTCTACAAAAGGGGTATTTATAGGAGGAAGGTAGCTTAGGCTCCAAGCTACAGAAGTAATTACAATTATGTCCCTATTAGCCTTTTGCTACTTCCTTCCTATAATACCAAACAAACAACTAATAAAAGAAAATACATCAAAAAAGGAAATAAAAGAAAGTAACAAAAATACAATAAAACCCTAAAATTACAAAAAATAACCCTCATTCTTCATTCACATCACTTTAATAAGCTCAATAACAGCAACAAGCCCTATATCGTCGTTTAACACCATCAAACACCCTTTAATAGTACACCACCATCAGATTTTCATATCATAACAACTCCGCCATAATTGTCCTCAATTTGAAACTTCAACCCATGTTAGAGAATTTTACAGTAACAACAACGTAACTCAACCTACTCCACCGACTAACTTTGTCGCTACAGTCAACGTCCTGCTGCCACTACAAGAAAGACATCCACTATTTCTTTGAGCTCGACGCCGATCACCATTGCAGCCTCTGACTCCATAAAGCCTGCCGCACATATTTTGATGTAAAGGAGAAGAGAGAGGAAGAGGGATAAAGGGTGGTACATCCCCTTGGAAGAGGAAAAAAATAAAGTGGTTGTTTTTTTAATAGTTGGCTAATTTTTGGTAGTCGCGGGCAGGGGTAAGGCTTCGTACATCTACCCCCCCCCCCCCCCAACCCAGTACCCCGCAGTGGCAGGAACCTCGTGCACTAAGTTTGCCCTTTTAGCTAATTTTAGGTGGTAGCATATTTATCTTTTATTCATTTCTTTTCTGAAATAGTTTTCCTAGATTAGGTACAGGTTTGGGGAAGTATTGTAATGCCTATTTAAAGAGCCCTCTACGTTACAACTAATAGCAATATTTATTCATTGAAGCTTGGCTTGAATTTTGACTACGTGCTTACGTCATATATCATCCATACCCTTGTTAATCAAACCAACACCCAATACCTCAAATAAGAACCTTTGCCATCAACCTCTTATTTTCATGAAGTCTTCTTATTATGATCTTATTCTTTTTTTCCTTTTTTTTTCTTCTCCATCTTCTCTTGCAATCTATGTGCGTGAAGAGAGGGAGAGGGAGAGAGGGTTGAATGGAGTGGGTGTGGGTTGAGTTTTTCTGTAAGTTGAGGATATGTTGATCATTTCGGGGTAAATATTTAGTGGGTGGCCTTACTCGAAGGCAGAGTAAGAATTCCTTTATAAGGAGGAACAAAAGAAAAACTATTATAGAAATTTTTTGTCCCAATAAACAAAACAACAAACACTCTGCCTTTTAGTTCATACTAGATATTTTGTTTGGTTTTTCTCGATTATGCATTGCAACCACCAAAAGAGTGGGTATACTCATTTGCACATAAAGTACACATAAAACACTGATACAGAATTGTACTTTCTACAAAAAAATCGTCTATAATAGGAGGGTGACTTAAGTTCTAATATTATCATCAGAAATAAGGAGGGACAAACATAACTAGTTTTTCGTTTCAGTAAAAGAAAATAAGTACAATTTTTGCGCTTTAATAATGTTGCTAGTCCAATTTGTAAGGAGTTAAAACCCAAAATTAGGTTGTTTAGTCTCTATAACAGAGTTGCGAGACTAGCAATATTATTTGTAAAAAAATATTTTAAATTGAGAATGGACTGGGATTGTAAAAACTGAAGCAAAAATAATTTGAGAAGGGGCTTGTAAGAGTGAAAATTCGACCAATATATGTAACACGAAATTAGTAACTTATTTGGATTGTTACTGAGGCCAATTTGATTTAAAGCGTGAGCTCGACACCGATACATTATAGGGAATTTCTACAACAGAGGATATTAACATTATGCCTTTTACCATAAGGAAAATATTCTTAAACCATTTCGGATAAAGAATGACATCAAAATATACACGTATATTAAGAAAAATGAATATCACTATAACAATGGAATACACTAGCAAGTGTAGAAGCAAAAAATAATACTTGGAGCAGCGAGAGACAACGGAATTGGCGAGAGGAGAGAGATTAGGTATGGCCTTTGTGGAATTATTGGCCACAGCAGCAGAAGAAGATTCACCATCAACATTGTCAGTGTTTCTTTTACTGAAGAATATGGATTTCAAAAACGATAAACTGCTGCTGTTGCTGGAATTCTTTTGTTCCTGCGGAACAGTCGTTTCGCTCTCGCTCTCCATTCACTAAAATACCGTTGAACAGTAGAGGCTGACAGTATGTTTCAAAACCTGCAGCAACAAGCAAATCCAATGAACAAAAGCAAACTACTACATGGGAATGATTGAATACCTATTAAATATCCAAAAATGGAATAAAAAATAAATTTAGTAGATAACACTTTCAATAATAGAAATGAAACAAAAAAAGATAACACGTAGCTGACCACATTTGATGGAACAAGGCATGATGATGATGATGATGATGATGATTGACTACTCAATCTATTGAATGCATTCAAAGCTTGCAGACGATCAAGCATCTTGTGGTCCGCTATACTCGACTCGACTCAACAAAGCCTTTTAACAATTATTTGGAATTTTTTACATGAATCTTATTTTCCAGTCTGTTCGCCGCAATTTTCTCAATTAAACCACATGACAGCATGTCATTTTATACAATATCCCACGAGGCCCTACGCGTTAGCATCAATATTAACAATATCCCACCGGGCCCATATTATGCCTACCTCCACTCCTCGCATTATCATCAATACTAACAATATCCCACCATCCCCATATTACGCCTACCTCCACCCCTCGCATTACCATCAATATTAACAATATCTCACCATGACCTCTCGCATTACCATCAATATTAACAATATCCCACCAAGTCCCATATTACGCCTACCTCCACCCCTCGTGTTACCATCAATATTAATTATATCATTCATCACATTTGTTGGTCTACGTTTGACTTGTCTAAACCATCTAAGGCGATTTTCTCTCCATTTATCTTGATAGGAGATACTTGTGATGTTTCACGAATATGTTTATTTCTAATTCTATCCCTTCAAGTTTTACCACACATCCTTCTTACAACTGCATCTACTCATTTTATGTGCATATTTTTTTCTTAGTTGCCCAAAACTCCATCTCATGTGTCTAATGACCATCCTACAAAACGTCCCTTGTGAATTAGGTATACGATGATTATGACTATATGGTCCATTATCGCCTAAATAACAAAAAAATTATGACTATATGGTCCATTATCCATTATAAAAATCTAACAATTTTATAGAAAAATGTAGACATGAAGACACCAGGACAAGGACCAATTAAGCAACATTGTTGGCCAATCAACGATCATGAAGCAGGTTAAAAAAACATTCAAAACCCAAATGGGGAAAAGGAATTTGACAATCATTAATCACACACGTAGTGAGTTATCAAAATAGCTATAAACTACTCCTTACGTATTACCATAATTCATATGTATTATTATCATCATGGGACAAGAAAAAAAGTATTTAATACATTAATACAATCCACAAACCTTAAAAGTTCTTTGGGAAACCGCAAGCTTAAGCCTCCTATTAAGTTTTGAATGCTGAGTAAATTGGGTTAATTTTTTAATAGCAGGCCAAAAACACCTCAGTGTAAAAGCGAGAGGGAATGGGAGCTTAATGGAGTGAATAGAATGGTGATCCGAATATGGAGAGGGAATAGGTTGGTTCTCGTATTTGAGTTTCTTAACTAATTTTTTCCTCATGGGCACGGCTGAAGTTAAATAGTATCATTTACCGCACCGCCTCAACGATTGGTATTATTTGGGCCACTTATTTTAGGTTATTCGAACATTTTTTGAATAGAGTGATGGCATGGGTATCAAACAATTCTCTTAAATAGGATTAATGAGTTGTATTTTGACGGAATTCATACTACAAGGTATAACACTTAAAGCTATTTGAGGACGATTTGGAGAAGTTGTTTGGGACACGTAGCATTTTCAGTTTTAATACTCATTTAGTCCAAGCGTTTTTATTTTGCTTCAAAAAGTCCTTTGCCACATATTTTGGAGAGGAGTGCCGTTGGCGCAGACCTCTAAAGATAAGAGAATATTGAGTGCTTGAGAGACTAAGGGCCTGTTTGGTTCTCTATTCAGAAAATTCGATTTAAACACTGTTTTTAAATACAGTTTTAAAATTCAGTTTTTTGTGTTTATAATTATTGGTGTGCGTTTGGTAAAGTTGTTTTTAAATACAGTTTTTTAAAAATTTGACAAAATTGACAAATATGTATATTTATATCATACATATGCGTGTGTGTGTGTGTGTATATATATATATATATATGTATGTACATATAAACATACATAAAACTTTCATACATACATGATACATGAATGTATACATACATACATACATCATAAATTATATACATGTACATTTAATAACATGTATTTTTAGGTATATTTAATGAGGTATGTTGTGGAGTTTAATTTTTTATATATATATATATATATAAACTTTCATACATACACGATACATGAATGTATACATATACATACATACATACATCATAAATTATATACACGTACATTTAATATCATGTATTTTTAGGTATATTTAATGAGGTATGTTAGGGAGTTTAACTCTCTCTCTCTCTCTCTCTCTCTCTCTCTCTCTCTCTCTCTCTCTCTCTCTCTATATATATATATATATATATATATATATATATATATATATATATATATATATATATAATGATGTCGCATATATAATTCACTATAAAATTATATACATACATGAATTGATAATATTTTTTAATACATATGTACTATATGTATATTTTATATTATTCCATACATTAATAATATATGTATAAAACTATATATAAGTATCATGTATCTATTGATAATATTATTTAACTTTATATTATTCCATACGTAATTTTGTGTATATTTACATATATATTTTTTATTTATAAGAATTACACACATTAATGTATTATGTATGTATATTATATATTAAGGTATAATTGCTTTAAAATATTAAGAATGAATAATTCTGAGTTGAAAAATAAAAAAAACAGATGTTATAAAACACCCAAAATCTGTTTTCTGAAAAACTTGATTATAACACAGGAATATTATAATTCTGTGTTTAAAAACAGGTTGTCAAACGAAGATTTTTATCAGAATTGTATTTAAACACAGAAAACAGAATTATAGTTGCAAACCAAACAGGCCCTAAATGGGTTAAACTAAAAATATGTGTCATTTTTAAAAAATATATATTTATAGTAGGAACTATTCAATAATTGACCCCTTATTTTATTAGCCCCCGTTAATTTCACTCATAAATTATTTACAAAACATCATAAAAAAAGAAACAGTTATATTTAAGTCTCATTTGTTGGGTCAACATTCATATAAGTTTTATTAACTTTTCAACAATCATAGGTCATATTCTAACTATTTAGGGAATTTTTTCTCAATTTTACCATTTTTAAAACCAATCATCCGTACTTCCTAAATGGTTGAATTTTTTTTTTAATCTTAAAATGATCATAACTTTTGATTCACAAATCCGTTTTTCGCAAAATTACTATTTTTGAAATCTGTTCGACGAGATCTATCAAACAAGATTTATGAAGCGTATAAAATTTCAAAGAAAAAAAATTACACAAACAGTAAACTTTACTATATGCACTAGAATATGAAATAGTTTTATATATTTGACATTTTCACAAACAGACAGTAACATTTACTGTGATAATATTACGCATATATATAGTGAGAGTCTCGTGTACCAAACGGTACATACCAACGGTGCATACCAATTTTTTAAAATAGTAAAAAAAATATTTTTCGGCTGAATTTTTTTTATATGGTGTTTAAACATTTCAATAGACCTGTTGATGTAAAAAATTAGATTGCTTCTAATTATTTAATCACAGATAAATATAAATGAGACAAAGAATTTTAAAGTGGTTCAGCCTTGTATGAATGGCCTACGTCCACTGTTATGTTATTGTTGAGTGTTTGGGAATTCTCGATTACAAGTGCTATCAAGAAATTTCGGTCCCTTTGAATGAGGGTGATACAAGGTATTTATAGCCCTTAGGCTGTACATGAAAGGGTGATACATTAAATGATATACATATGAAAGGGTAATTCATTTAATGCTCTTCAAGCGTGTGTGTCAAGATGATAAGCATTCAATGAATAGTTGAACTGTTGATTATCTAGCAATCAATGCTGCGGTCGAGATGCAGTTCGAACCGCCTTAGTTGCTCATCGTCCAAGAGTTCCTCGGAGCACTGGAGTTCCTCGGAGGACAAGAGTTCCTCGGAGGGCTGGTGTTCCTCGGAATACTGGTGTTCCTCGGAGTACACCTGTTGCTCGGAGTGAGTATGTTGGTCGGGGGAATGATCTTCCTCGTTGCTATTGTGCCACGTAGATTGACACGTGTCTTCTTATTATTCGTCCACATCAGCATACTAATTTTGGTATCAACAGAAGCCCTCAATGTTTCATATTTCGAACTTTGAGGAGTATGGAACATTCTTTCTCGGTATATGGCAATATTAAATGACCTTCCTGGGTTTTAGGAGCCTTTTCTTCGTATTTGAATTTTCTTCCAAATTCGCAGAATCCGCCTTTTTGCATTTTTATAACCGCTTCGATCTTCGTGCACTTTTTGTCTTTTTAGCCACCGGTAGCGTAATAGTTTCTTTTTTGTAATCATTTCTTTCGCCGTTTCCCAAGGCAAAGTATTTAAGCTTCAGAGGCAATCCCATCGTCTTATACCTTTTCAATTTCTGCTTTCGAGTTTTCTGTAGCTTTTCTCTCTCCTGTGCGTTCATCCCTTTCTTCGTTTGTTTGTCAACAGATCTCCTTTTTCCTGTAAGATTTTCTTTCTTCTTCTTCATTTCTTTTTATTCACCATGGTTTATATTATCGAATCTCTTGAGAAATTTCGTTCTGATTTTTCTATTCCTTCTTGGGTAACTTTGGAGAGTCTTTCTGAGCCTTCAAATTATTTTAATTTGGCTGAGGGACATTGGTTCCCTAGCCTCTTTATTGCTGAATGTGGATTTTCTTTTCCACCAAAACCTTTGTGTTTAGAGTTCTGTCAGTATTTCGATGTTGTCCCTGCAAAAATAGCCCCCAACACATGGAGAATAGTTAATGGGGTGCATTGGTTAAATCAAACTCATGGAACTCGTATAGGAATTCCTGAGATTATGTACTGTTACAGATGGGATGTTTTAGACAATGTTTTTTATTTAAAAACTAGATTTTTGAATAGGGCCTTAGTAGTCAATCTCCCTGATTTGATAGGGATTATTTTGAACACGGGGTAGTTATCAAAAATTGGCAACATGCCCCTTTGGTTGGAGATGCAGTATATGAGGGTCCCAGATGCCCCCCGTATGGCAATGGGATAGGTTATTTTCATCTTATTTTATTTTTGAAATTACGATTTCATTGTGTTTGACAAAATGTATGACTGATATTTCACTATGTATTTGTTTGCAGTAAGAGAAAAACTCCCAAAGAATCAGAAGTTAATATAAAGCATTTGAAACATATCTGGAATTTGCATCGAAGAGTTGCAGACGAGCACATCAGGTCTGCTTCATATTTGTTGCAGTACAGGAGCTACACATCATCCTTTACTGCTCGTCCTGTGGTCAGCATTAGTGAGCCATTGCCAGCTTCTGAGGAATCTTCACCAGAATCTCACATTCCTCTAAGTCAGAAGATGGGCAAAAGAAGAGTTCCTGCTATCTTCGAGGAGACTTCCTCTGCTGGAGATGGAAAGAGAAGCAAGAATGATGTCCCAAAGGGGACAAAGAAAGTAGATGTTGCCCCTTCTGTTGCTCCTCAGAAGGCTGCCGAGAAGCCCCCAGTGGCTTCGAGCAAGAAAAGTGCACCTGTAGAAGTGGTCCCAACCAAAAGTTCTTTGGTTGAAACTGCTGAAGTGTCATTGAGGAGATTGAAGAAATCCTCCTCGGTCACTTTGACTGAAATCATTCCCCAGCTCCAAGCTAGTGGAGCTGGTGTCCCAACCATTATTCTCCCGAGTTCTGCAATGAGCTCGGTAAAGACTTGGACTATTCCTGAAGTCCAAGGAATTGAAGAAAACATGTCTAGGGATATGCTGACATCCCTAGCTACTCGTCACATTGCTTCAGTAAGTTTCTCTTATCCTGAATTTTTCTTTCTTTCAATCAATATATGTATCTCGGCACTGACTTATCATTATTTTCTTTTTCAGCTGGTGAGTTGCTTTAACACCATAGTGAAGAAAGATGAAGCAATCAAGGCTTCTAGCTCCTCGTCTGGAGTAGAGGATGCTTTCCAGGGCTTGGCCCAATCTTTGAAGGATTCTCGTCAAAAATATGACGAGGATAGGGGTGAATGGGAGAAGAAGATGGCTGCGTCTGAGGCAGAGAAGATACAGTTGGGAAATAAGGTGAAGGACTTGGAGAGAGAGAATAAAAAATATGCCGAGAAGCTCACAAGTTTTGGGGAGCTTGAGAATAAGTTGAAATCAGCTGATGAAGAGATATCCCTTCTGCGAGAAGTAAATCGCCAGAAGGAGGAGGTGGAGGCTAAGTTGAAAGCCACCGAGGATCTTCTATCCGAGAAGCTCTCCTCGGAGAAAATGAAAAGGAAAATGGCTGTAAAGAAATCTTTTCGTACCGGATGGGATAAAGGATGGGACAGGGGGTAGCAGCAATGATGACCCAGGTCAAGTATGGGAGTTTGAAATACTTCCGAGATGGTTGGGTTGCTGCCTTGCAAGAATTGAAAGTGAGCGAGGACTCTGAATTATTTCAACAACATCTTCCTGGCCCTCCTCCTGTAATTGAAGATGAGGATGAAGACGAAGCTGCATCTTGAGATTCTTCAATGACAATGGGTGATCAAGTCCTTGCTCCACAACCCAACCAGACAATCACCGAGGAGATTTCGTCCTTGCCTGCTCCTCCTGAACAAGTCCCAGCTTCTGCCAATCAAATCATTGTTCCCACCGAGCAACCAAGCTCCTCGTCCCAGCCTCCCGAGAAAGTCTTAGGAGACAAGGAAAAGGTGTGAAGTTGTTCGGTATTCTCTTTCTGTTTTTCTTTTACTTGTACTTTGTATTCTGAACGATGTACTCTTTTTGATGATGTAATAAAATCACCACTTTTTGTTCCTCTACATTGTTGATGCTCTGTCTGCTTTTTATTAACTCTTGCCTTCTCTTCTTTACTAGTTTGTGGCTAGAATGGAATTATTATCTGCCAATGATACAAAGTTGATGCAACAATGTCATGAATATTATAAGGCTGGTCACACAGAATTGAGTGTATCAGAAGTTATTGACATCCTCGGTTATGATGCTTCAGAGCAGGCAGTAGAAGCTTATCAATACCTGAAGGGCTTACTGGATCGAGCTGTGGCCAATAACGTGGCTTACTATGACATGATCGAGGAGCTTCAATATACTCTAGAAGATCTTCAGACTCAGTACAAAGAATCAACTGCCCTTCTGCACGAGGGGTATGAAAAGAGGTATCAACAGCTTTCTGCCGAGACAGGCCACAAAAAAATCCTTGTTGGGTACGATGTCGGGGAGAGAACCCTAAAGGGTGAAGTTGAAGCTTGTAGACAGATTGTCGAGCTGCTAGAGCAAGAAAATAACAATTTGCAGAAAGAGCTGGCACAGTATAAGTCTGCAGCATCTTCTTCAACAGTTGTAATCCCAGTGACTGACGAGGGATTTTCCTTTCTAGAGGTTGAGAATGCCAAATTAAGGCAAGAGTTGGATACCTTGAGAAGATCTCGTACTTCTGCTGTTACTCGGGGACGAGGAAGAGGTTCTCGTGGTCGAGGAAGAGCTGCTCAGAATGTCGCCGAGGAACCAAGTTCTCGACCTGCTCAGGGAGGATCAAGAGTTCTTAGTCGTAATGTTGAAGAAGCTCGTACTCGATCAACGTTGGAAACCCAAGCGTTTCAATTGAATGCAAAAGATAAGGCTTTATCTGAACTGTCCAAGAAAGTCCAAACTCTGGAGGATCAACTTGCTTCGACAAAGTCTGCTCTGGATCACAAGGATGTTTTTGCCAAAAACCTTCATGAGCAATTAGAGAGAATAACTTTTCAATTCCATAAACAACCTCGTGAGTTCTGGATGGCAGGCTACAATGAGGCCCTTTGTCACTTGGATGCTCGCATTGAAAATGCTAATAATGAAGGTTATAAACAGGGATGGTTGAACGCCCTGGGTGTATTAAAACTAGAGCAAGGCCATTATTTATGGGATTATCATGCTCCTGGGCTACTAGATTTGCCTGTGCCACCTTATAAATTGGACATGGAATGGATCCCAGCTCGTGCCATTCCTCGGAGCTTAATTGCAAAATACCTCGGTGACTACAATCTTCATTCCCAGATCGAGGTGTCTCGTCCCGAGCATCTACTGGATACACCTTCTGTGATGAATGCTAGGATGCTGAAGGACTTGAACTTCATTAACTCTCCTCAGACTTTAAATGATCCGCCTGCTGGCGAGGAACCTATTTCAAAAGCAGAGGGAAAGAAACCAATAGAGTAGGGATCTCAATGTAATAGTTAGTATATATATGTAACTTGTAATTCGTTTTGAATTTTAATGAAAGACTTTCATTTTCTGTTTGCAAATCTGTATTGTTATTGTCTTGTGCTTATTAAACACTTTATATTTATGCTTGCATAACAATATTGTGTGGTTTAGTAATAAAAATTACAAGTATTAGTAATGTTGCTCGATCACTTAATAATAAAGTAATGAGTATAAAAATGTTTAAAATTTTTCCAACCAACCAAGGTTGTTAAATTGTGCTCGTCGACCAATTATAGTTAGTGAGAGTTTTTATCCCCGACCAGCTATACTTGGTAAAATTTTGTCTTTTTCATAAAATGTGCCCGACCAACCAAGGTCGATGACTTTTCCTCGTCGACCAACTACAGTTAGTGGGTTTTTATCCCCGACCAACTATACTTAGTTCAGTTTGGAATATTTGTTCTTCGAGGAACTTTTATGTAATAAACTTACTTCCCGACCAACATAAGTTGGCATTTGAGATAATATCTTACTTCTCGACCAACATAAGTTGGCATTTGAGAGCATATTTTGTTTCCTAACCAACCGAGATTCGCCTTTCGTCGATCATCTTGTGTTCTCGCTCTTTTACCAACCGGAGTTGGTCTGAGTTCGAACTATCATGTCCACTAGTTCTTTTACTAACCTGAGTTGGTCACACTAGTGTACGCCTCCTAACCAAAGGAGTATAGTTTGTTCTCGCCCTTTTACCAACCGGAGTTGGTCATGGATTTGAACTATCATGTCCACTAGTTCTTTTACCAACCTGAGTTGGTCACGCTAGTGTACGCCTCCTAACCAAAGGAGTATAGTTTGTTCTCGCCCTTTTACCAACCGGAGTTGGTCGTGGGTTGGAACTATCGTGTCCACTAGTTCTTTTACCAACCTGAGTTGGTCACGCTAGTGTACGCCTCGTAACCAAAGGAGTATATTTTGTTCTCGCCCTTTTACCAACCGGAGTTGGTCGTGGGTTTGAACTATCGTGTCCACTTTTTACTGTCGAACAGCGTTGCGTACCGAGCAGCATAGTGTTAAACACACTAGTATTCCCCGAAAAACTTTCAATAAAAGGAGAGAAGATTGTGAAACATCATCGTTTTATTCATATTGATGGAATTGCTTTACATTTTACATCAATGATAATACTTGCGTAGGTGTTCAACATTCCATGCATTCTTAAATTCCTCTCCTTCTAGAGTTGCTATTCGGTAAGTTCCTGGTCGAACAACTTCTGTAACTCGGTAGGGTCCATGCCAGTTTGCTTCCAACTTATTGTGCTTCTGAATGACCTTCTTTAGCACGTAATCTCCTTCTTTTAAATCGTATTTTTCACCCTTTTGTTGTAGAACAGAGCTGTTCGTCGTTGGTAAGCAACATTTCTAATGGCTGCCTCTTCTCTAACTTCCTCGAGCATGTCCAAATCCAACCTCCTCATCAAATCACTGACTGGGGAATTGAAATTCAGCACTCTGTGTGTTGAAAGACCCAGCTCGGCAGGTATTACGGCCTCACTTTCGAATGCTAGCATATATGGTGATTCTCCAGTTGCTGCTCGGGGAGTTGTTCGGTAAGCCCACAATACTGATTGTAGTTCATTAATCCAATTAGCTTTAGCCTCACTTAGCCTTTTCTTCAAACCATTTAGTAATGTTCTGTTCGTCACTTCAGTCTGCCCATTGCTTTGAGGATGGCCTGGTGCTGAATGAACCTTCAAAATGTTCGACTGATGACAATAGGCGGCAAACTCCTCGTTATCAAATTGTGTTCCATGGTCTGTGATGAAGGCATGAAGGAGACCATATCGGCAGATGATATTCTTCGAAATGAACTGGTATACCTTCTCGTACGTCATATCAATAAGGGGCTCAGCTTCTACCAACTTAGTAAAATAATCCACTGCGACGACGAGGTACTTGAATCTTCCTCGGGTTGTCGGCAGTGGTCCAACCAAATCAATTCCCCACATGGCAAATGGCCAAGGGGAAGTTATGGGCGTCAACAATGCTTGTGGAGTTCGTCGGATGGAGGAAAAGCGTTGGCATTTATCACATCTCTTAGCATAGGCTATACAATCAGCCCTCATTGTTGGCCAGTAGTACCCCTGCGTCATCATTCTTTGTAAAAGTGTCTGACCTGCTACATGTGCTCCACAAGATCCTTCATGGATCTCTTCAATCAATTCCTTCACCTCGGAGGGATGCACACATCTTTGCAAACCTGCCATAATTCCTCGTCTATACAAAACACCATTAATTAGTACATACCGAGCAGCTTTAAACTTCAATTTCTTGGCAGCGATCTTATCATCCGGTAATTCTCCTTCCTCGACATATGCCCTGATGGGATCCATCCAAGATGGTCCTAAATCAAGAGTAATAATATTCATCGTCAAGTCTTCATCTATGCTTCGACTTTCTAACACCTCAATTGGTATCGTTCTTCGCAACTCGGTACGTGTAGCTGATGCTAGTCGGGCCAGTGCGTCTGCTTGTGCATTCTCCATTCTTGGTATTCTGATCAACTGAATGGCATCAAATTCTGCCAACAACTCCATCGCCTTTGCATGATACTTGACCATTAATTCTCCTTTAACCGCATACGTTCCCATCATCTGATTCACAATTAATTGAGAATCACTGAATACCATCATTTGTTGCGCTTCCATAATCTTTGCTAAATTAAGACCTGCTATCAAGGCTTCATACTCAGCCTCATTATTGGAAGCTTTGAATTGGAATCGTAAGGCATATTCCACGTCAATCTCATCTGGAGTGTTCAAGACAATCCCTGCCCCACAACCTGTTGTGCAAGATGACCCATCTACATATAATCTCCAAGTAGGTAACTCGTCTTCAAATTTCTTATCTGATAGAGTTCCTCGGTGAAATATCTGTTGTTTCCTTTCATCCTCCCCTGGTATTTTTCGTTCTTCGTCGACCATCTTTTCTCGCCCTTTTATCAACCGGAGTTGGTCTGGGTTTGAATTTGATGATCTTTCTACATCCACAAGCCCTTTTACCAACCGGAGTTGATCTGGACTTATGTCTGTTGATCCTGTAACATCCACAGGTTGATCAGCGAGCAACTTTTATTCCTCGGGGGTATCAGGATATGTAAATTCTGCTATAAAGTCTGCTACGGCCTGCCCTTTTAGTGATGATCTGGGTTCATACACAATATCATATTCACCGAGCTCTATTGCCCAATACATCAGTCTCCCTGATTTTTCTGGCTTATGAAGGGCTTGTCGCAATGGCATGTCAGTATACACGACGATGGTATGGGCTTGGAAATATGGTCTCATTCTTCTACTTGCCCCAATCAATGCCAATGCCAATTTTTCCAGCTTTGGGTACCTGATCTCTGCACCTCGGAAAGCCTTACTTGTGTAATAAATTGGCTTCTAGATTCCATTCTCCATTCTTATCAATGCCGAGCTGACTGCATTTTCTGACACTGCCAGGTATAAGTACAACTTTTCTCCCGTTACTGGCCTAGACAACAGTGGAGGTGCTCCCAAATATTTCTTCAATTCTTGAAAGGCTTTTTCACATTCATCGTTCCACTCGAAAGTTTCTGAAGTGTTTTGAAGAATGGAAGACATCTGTCAGTTGCTCGAGATACAAATCTGTTGAGCGCTGCAACTCGTCTTGTAAGACTCTGCACTTCTTTCTTCGTCGTTGGAGATCGTAACCCTAAAAGAGCTTTGATCTTTGCTGGATTTGCCTCAATGCCTCGCTGGTTGACGATGTACCCGAGGAACATTCCTTCTCGTACTCCAAAGGTGCACTTCGTCGGGTTGAGCTTCATCTGGTATTTATCCAGTTGATCAAAGGTCTGACCTAAGTCAACTAGATGATCCGCAGCTTTCTTGCTCTTTGTCAGCATATCGTCGACATAGACCTCCATATTGCAACTGATTTGTTCGGCAAAAACCTTGTTCATCAGTCGCTGGTATGTCGCTCCTGCATTTTTCAAACCAAAAGGCATAACATTATAACAATAAGTTCCTCTAGGGGTAATGAAAGAAGTGCTTTCCCTGTCTTCAGGTTTCATTTTGATCTGGTTGTAACCAGAGTAAGCATCCATGAAGCTGAGTAGCTCGTGTCCCGAGGTAGCATCCACTAGTTGATCAATTCTGGGCAATAGAAAATGATCCTTTGGGCATGCCTTGTTGAGATCAGTGAAATCAACACACATTCTCCATTTATTGTTTTTCTTCTTCATCATCACCACATTTGCCAACCAGTCTGGATACTTCACATCTTCAATGAATTGGGCTTTCTGGAGCTTCTCGACCTCCTCTTGTATAGCTTGATTCTTCTCGGGACTAAATACTCTTCTTCTTTGCTTTACAGGCTTGATCTCCTTATTCACATTGAGCTCGTGACATAGGAAGTTTGGATCTATTCCTGGCATGTCTTCATGACTCCACGCAAAAGTTTCCTTCCTGTTTCTCAAGAAAGTTATCAACTCCTGTTTTATTGAAGCATCTAACGACGAACCTATCTGGGTTACTCGTTCAGGATGCTCGTCATCCAGAATAACATTTTCTGTAGATTCCACCACCTGTCCTTTTACAAGTTGGGATTCATCTCTAGGATCGAGTGTTTCGATTTCTGTACCTTCATCCACCTGGTAGGTAGTAGTATTTTTCCTCGGCTTTTCAAGCTCCTCTTGCTCGGCAGACGAATAATAGCATTCCGAGCTACTTTTTGATCACCTTTCACAACTCCAACTCCAAAATTCGTTGGGAATTTTAAGCACTGATGTACTGTAGATGGGACTGCTTCGAACTTCTTCAAACCAACTCTTCCCATGATGATGTTGTAAGATGATTGCACATTCTTATCCATCACAAAGAAGCGTATTCTTTCTGTTCGACAAGCAGGCCAAGTTCCAATGAATATATCCAACTTGATCGTCCCAAGTGGAAAAACTTTCTCGCCAGCAAAACCCAGGAGAGGTCTGTGATAAGGCTCCAATTGAGATAGCTTTAGATTTAAACTATCAAAGCACGAATAGTACATGATATCTGCCGAGCTACCGTTATCGACCAGCACTCTTGAAATCACTACTTCTTTCATCCTCATTTTGATCACCAAAGGGTCGTCGTGCGGGTAAAGAACACCTGCCAGGTCGTTTTTTGAAAAACCAATGACCAACTTCTCTTTGTTTACCTTCCTCGGACGATCCTCCTCAGCCAAATTTATTCGCTGAATGTACGAGCAAGCTTGGGCCTCTCCGAGGTAAGCTTTTCTTTCTGCAGTAAGGTCTCCTCCTCCCGCATCTCCTCCTGTAATGACATTACAATCAAATGATCCAAAACGTATTGAAAATACCTCGCGTTCTGGTTGCCTTGGCTTTTTGGGAAGATCGGGGTCATCCTCTGTATCATCTTCATGATTTCTCTTCTTCTTCTCCTCTGCTCGACGAGGAGATCTGGACCTCTCTCTGGTTCGGTCATTGTTTCTTCTTTCGCCTCCCCGATCAACATACTTCGCTAGCTTCCCTCTTCGGATGAGTGTTTCAATCTCGTTCTGAAGAGCTATGCAATTTTTAGTCATATGGCCGTGATCCTTATGGAACTCACAATATTTCTCCCTATTCCTCAGGTCAGGGTCTGACCTCAGTTTATTTGGCCACTTTATCTCCTCGTTATTCTTGATTTCTTCCAAGACATGATTAATACTCATTTTCAGAGGAGTATAATTATCGAATTTCTTCAGGACTTCCCATGACGACTTGTTGTTCTTGGAATGCCTGTCACAGCCATTGCCCTTATGCTCTTTCTTCTTAGATTTGTCGACTTCCACCTTGGTTTCTTTATTCATATTCTTTTTTGCTGCCATAGCCTCCTCGGCATTCATGATTTTGGCCGCTTTTGCCATCAACTCTGACATAGTTGTAGGTGGATCTTTGGCCAAAGTGTAGTACAACTTGTTAGGCAACAATCCACTCATCAAGGCGGTGATTGTTGTCTTCTCTTCATAATCTATGACTTCCAGCTTCTCGTTATTAAAACGAGTTATGTAATCTCTAGTACTCTCACCCGACTTTTGTCTAACACTTAACAAGTGCGCTACCCGTTTTACTGGTTTTGCTCCAAAACAGAAATTGTCGATGAACAACTCGGCCAATTGAAAGAAAGTTGAAATCTTACCCCGAGGAAGATTGTTGTACCATATCTGGGCAGATCCAGTAAGAGTTCCTGAGAATGCTCTGCATCTCATCTCGTCAGGGACAGCATAGATGTCGGCAGCAGCTTGATATTGCTCTATGTGAAGAACAGGATCTGTCTTTCCATCGTATTTGGGGGTCACCATAGGAGCTTTAAATTTTGACGGTGTAGGAAAATCCACAATGGCCTGGACAAAAGGTGTCCCTTGAACAAAAGTTCGTTGTAGGGGATTCTTTGCCTTAGCCATTTCTCCCAACCTATCCTCCAACCGCTGAAGGGACCCTTTCCACGCATCATTTCCTTCCTCGGGCCTATTAGTTCGAGCAATTGATTGTTCTGAAGTGGCCTCCTGAGATCTATCTCGACGGGCAACTGGTCGAGATTGTGCTGATCCTTCTCTTCGATCTGATGGTTGTCAAAAACTCCTCGACATAGTTTTAGGAGGACTCCTATTCCTCCTAGGGCCTAATCGACTGAAAGGAGACACCCTGCTCAATCTTTCCAAGGCACTGAGTCTCTCTGGAGAAAGAGTGATACGTTGATCAGTGTCTGTAGCCCTTATTGACGAAGTTCGTCCAGGTTGATAAGAGGATTCATCAGATTCCTCATTACGATGTGGCTCAGTACGCCTGGATCGTGAAGAAAGTAAATAAGTTTGCCTCTGACCACTTCTCTGTCTAGAATGTGCAGGTGCACCGCCATGAAGGGTTTGAATGAGTTGACGCATTGTTTCTTGCATGGCGTTTTGTCCTTGAGCCAGATTCGTCATAATTCCGGCCAGATTTGGAGGTGCAGAGGGATTTGGAGGATTTCCAGCATTTCCAGCGTTTCGATTGCTAGATTCTGGATTATCTGCCATTGATGATGAATGAATCTTGGTGAAAAATGATAATAACAGTCGTTTCCCACAGACGGCGCCAATCTGTTGATGTAAAAAATTAGATTGCTTCTAATTATTTAATCACGGATAAATATAAATGAGACAAAGAATTTTAAAGTGGTTCAGCCTTATATGAATGGCCTACGTCCACTGTTATGTTATTGCTGAGTGTTTGGGAATTCTCGATTACAAGTGCTATCAAGAAATTCCGGTCCCTTTGAATGGGGGTGATACAAGGTATTTATAGCCCTTAGGCTGTACATGAAAGGGTGATACATTAAATGATATACATATGAAAGGGTAATTCATTTAATGCTCTTCAAGCGTGTGTGTCAAGATGATAAGCATTCAATGAATAGTTGAACTGTTGATTATCTGGCAATCAATGCTGCGGTTGAGATGCAGTTCGAACCGCCTTAGTTGCTCATCGTCCAAGAGTTCCTCGGAGCACTGGAGTTCCTCGGAGGACAAGAGTTCCTCGGAGGGCTGGTGTTCCTCGGAAGACTGGTGTTCCTCGGAGTACACTTGTTGCTCGGAGTGAGTATGTTGGTCGGGGGAATGATCTTCCTCGTTGCTATTGTGCCACGTAGATTGACACGTGTCTTCTTATTATTCGTCCACATCAGCATACTAATTTTGGTATCAACAAGACCCATATTAAAAAAATCAGCTCCAAATAACGTTTTTTGCTATTTTATAAAAATTGGTCAAACTTTCGCAGCTTTTAAAGCACTTTAAAAGCTGCAAAAGTTTGACCGATTTTTTAAAAATAGCAAAAAAAAAGTTGTCCTGATTTTTTTTTATATGCCTATCCTGAAATGTTTAAATACCATATAAAAAAACTCAACTCAAAATTATTTATAAAATGGATCCGCGTCAGCGGTATGTACCATTGGTATGTACCGTTACTGGAGTCTCTCTCTCTCTCTCTCTCTCTATATATATATATATATACGGTGGATTCAAATCCTATTTTTTTTAAATTACCTTATATTTAAAGCTCCACGCTAGCGGCATCAAATCCTTACCCCCATTGTTAAAGCTTCAACGACCTTCATCAGAGCTCCGATTCGGGGTGGGTAGGGGTGGCATGTGATGCCGTTGGCGCGAACCTTTGAAAATAAGAGACTTTTGAATAAATAGCTTTTGGAGCCACCGGAGTGGCATGGGGTGCCGCTGGCGCGGACCTTTGAAAATAAGAGACTATTGGATAAATGGAATTTGGATCCTCCGGAGCGCAGGTTTGGGTGAGTAGGGGTGGCATTAGGTACCGGTGGCACAGACCTTTAAAAATATGAGCATACATATATATATATATATATATATATATATATATATACCGTGTAATGTGATAACACAGTAAATGTTATTGTTTGTGAAAATGTCACAGATATAAAATTATTTCATTTTCTGGTATATACAGTATATATTAACACAGTAAATGTTATTATTTGCGAAAATCTCACAAATATAAAATTATTTCATTTTCTGGTGTATATAGTATATATTAACGCAGTAAATGTCCATTTTATATTTGTGACATTTTCACAAACAATAACACTTACTGTCTTAATATATTTATGAAATAGTTTTCTATATATAACATTTTCACAAACAGTAACATTTACTGAGTAAATATTACACTATATATATATATATATATATATATCCAAACCTCTTTTTTTCAAAATTATCATATTTTTAAATGTTTGCGCTAGCGACTTTCAATCCCCACCACTACCCACCATTGTCAGAGCTTCAACGACCTTCATCAGAGCTATGATTTGGGATGGGTAGTAGTGGCATAGAGTGCCGCTGGCACGGACCTCTGAAATTAAGAGAATATTAGATAAATGGGGTTTGGATCCACCGGAGCTTCGATTTGGAGTGAATAGAAGTGGTATTGGGTTAGGTTTATATATGTAACATTTTCATAACCACTAACATTTACTGTGTTCATATAACACAATATATATATATATATATATATATATATATATATACGGTGGATCCAAACCTCTTTTTTCTAATAAATTATCTTATTTTTAACTGTTCGCGCTAGCGGCATCCAATCCCCCCACCACCCACCCCCATTGTCGGAGCTCCAACAACCATCATCAGAGCGCTGATTTGAGGTGGCATGGGATGCCGATATAACATTTTCACAAACAGTAATATTTATTATTTGTGAAAATATTACAGATATAAACTTAACCCAATGCTAACCCTACTCACCCCAAATCGGAGCTCCGGTGGATCCAAACCCCATTTATCCAATATTCTCTTATTTCCTAAGGTCCGCGCTAGCGGCACCCCATGTCACCCCAAATCAGAGCTCTAAGTTGTTGGAGCTCCGACAATGGGGGTGGATGGTGGTGCGGAATAGATGCCGCTAGCGGGGATCGTTAAAAATATGACAATATCAGAAAAAAGAGGTTTGGATCCACCGTATATATATACACTGTGTTATAACACAATAAATGTTACTGTTTGTGAAAATATTACAGATATAAACCTAACCCAATGTTAACCCAACTCACTCCAAACTGGAGCTCCGGTGGATCCAAACCACATTTATCCAATAATCTCTTATTTCCTAAGGTCCGCGCCAGCGGCACTTCATGTCACCCCAAATCAGAGCTCTGATGAATGTTGCTGCAGCTCCGACAATGGGGGTGGGTGGTGGTGAGGATTGAATGCGCTAGCGCGGACCGTTAAAAATAAGACAATATTAGAAAAAAGAGGTTTGGATAAATCTATATCTCTTTCTGGTGCATACAGTAAAGTTTACTGTCTGTGTAATTTTTTTTCTTTAAAATTATATATGGTTAATGGATCTTGTTTGATAGATCTCGTCGAGCAGATTTCAAAAATAGTAATTTTGCGAAAACGGATATGTCAATTAAAAGTTATGATCATTTGAAGATTAAAAAAAAAAGTTCAACCACTTATATAACTTCCTCAAGGAAGTTACGGATGGGTGGTTTTAAAAGGGTAAAATTATGGAAAAAAAAGTTCCAAAAAACTAAGAGTATGACTTATATGTAAGAGGAAAACATGGTGGGACTAGAATGTTTAATAAAAAGTCTAATAGGATATAAATGAGAATGCCCTAAAAAAAATTAAATACGTATTTTACTAAAAACATTTAGAAGAATTGTACATTTTTATGTAAGCAAAGTAGCATTCAACTCGTGTGATATATGAACGATGTACAGTAAATAAATATAATTATAATTATAAAAATTAGTATATATCATAAATTCAATATATTATCTTAAAGACATTATAAAATGTTAGTTTTTCATTAATAAAATTTGTTTATTATTTTTAGGTTTTTTTATTATATAAAATTATATTTTATAAATAAAAACTTCAAAACAAGTGTATGTATTTTATATTAAAAAAATTATACATATCTTTATTCGTTTTTAGTTTAAAAAACTACATGTCAATTATAAATACAAACTTAAATTTTTTTCTATAAATAAAACATTAAAAAAATTATAACTAAAAATATTTTTTATTTATATTAAAAACAGTTTTGAAATTTTGAAAACTTTTAACTTAAAACTATTTTTTATAAATAAAAACTTTAAAAAAATTGTACGTATTTTACATAAAAAAATTATACATATTTTTATTTGTTTTTAGTTTAAAAAACTTTATGTCATTCATAGATACAAACTTAAAGTTTTTTCTAATGGTTTTATACCCAAAAACTTTTTTATTTATATAAAAAATAATTTTGAAAATTTAAAAACTTTTTTTAACTTTGTTTTTCTATAAATAAAAACGTTATATTGATGTAATGGTATTAATAGCATTGTGTAATGTGATTTGAGTGTAGAATGATGACAAGAGATTAATTGAATCTAGATTGTGTTAGATCGACAGATTAATTAATGGACTTTAGAATGGATAATTTTTTTTATTTTCAAGAGACTTTTGATTTAATAATTTTTTTGGTTTCAAGGAAATTTTTTATTTATCCATTTTTTTTGTTTCAAAGAACAAAATGTTATATAATAAAGATATCTAAAATACCCCTGAAACAAACACTTTCACGGTTAAACCTCGCCAATTTTCACCCTTTTCATTTGTGCAAAAAGCTTGGGTTTTGTTGTTTCTTTGTGTTGTTGTGGGGTTGTTTTAATACAAAAAAATGGTTGAAAGAGGCTACATTGTCATGGGTGAAGAAAAAAAAGTTTATGCTGAAGCTTCTCAAAAGTGGGTCATCCACTGCTCCTTGATGATTTTGTGATATGAAAATACCTCTACATAATTTATAATGTCTAAAGCTACCTAAGAACGAAGAGAGAGAGAGAGAGAGAGAGAGAGAGAGAGAGAGAGAGAGAAATAATGGATATATTGTACTTATGGTGCCCTGTCATCATAAGTGATAGCATATTTCAATGGCATCTGGCTGTAAGAGATGACATATTTCGGTGGCATCTGGATATACATTTACGATTTAATTTAACCATGATATGGGAACATATGGTGAGCATGAAACATGGGTGTCATGCCACGTTTGCCTGTGGTTGTGTATTCCCATCTCACGGTTACATCAACCGTGTATACTCTATTACGGTTTACTCTCATCGTATATTTGACATTTACGGTTTGGTTTAACCGTGGTTATTCATGTTCGGTTTCAACCCGTAATACTTAGTGCCAAATCCTTTTTCATTTTTACCCTGACCATTTTTGTCAACTTTTCATACCAAATGTATTCTCAATTGTGATTGTATTTTAAATCGATGACTCGGTCTTAGATGATTCATTTTGGCAAGATATAGACAATGTTAATGCACCGAGTGTTTCGACTAAATGTGCTTCACTCAAAAAATTGAACATGGGTGAACAATGCATGACCGAACAACCAAAGGCATCAACATTTGAAAAATCTAACATCAGCGAACAAGGCACGGTTGAGGAACAAATGACATCAACACCCGATAAATCAAACAGGGTGAATGTTTGCGCGATTTTTTCTAAAACTTGACACCGTCTACGGTAATAAATAATCATTTCCATTTATTCCTCTAAGTGTATGACATAATTGGATGACCCTAACATTTAAAAGGCATGCCGATAGAGGATAGTTAATGGGTGGTGGAAGTTGTTTGTGGGCTACATAACCACGAGGTATCCAAAACACTTGTTGGACATCCTTGTGTTGTGAAACTGTCCCAAGAATAGTGGAATATAGCAAGCGAGATGATTACCAATGGGATGGGGCCAAAGGAAGTACTCCACACTTTGAAACAATCGACAACATACAATTGTTCTTCTATTAAAATAATTTACAATGCGAAGCACAAGATAAAAGATATTGAGATGCAAGAGCGCACAGCGATGCATCAACTGATGCATTTGCTAAGAGAGAATAGTTATGTCCAATGGCATAGGATAAACGAGGAGACCGATGTTGTGGAGGATATCTTTTCCACACATCCAACATCCTATTGTTGGTTAAGTGCTTCCCGACTGTACTAGTGATTGATTGCACCTAAAAGACCAATCGCTATAATATCCATTTATTCGAGATGATTGGAGTCACGTCAACCGGGCAATCATTTTGCATTGACTTTGCATTCTTAATTAATGAGAAGGAGGAGAATTTTCTTTGGGTTTTGCACCATTTGCGATCATTGTATGAGCCATAAGCTTTGCCTCGGATTGTTGTTCTTGAAAAACAACAGTCTTACTTAAATGCGGTTTAAAAGATATTTCCACTTACCACCATTCTTTTATGTCTATTCCATGTTCAGAAAAATATAAAGGGTACATGTTTGAAACACAACATTAAAGATTAAGAGAAGAAGTTATTTATTCAAGGTTGGATTGGGGTGGTGGAGTCCGAGACGGGGCATGATTTTGAGAATTCGCGGTCGGCTTTCCATCAAAATTGGAACAAGTATTCCAACATGATCTCTTACATACATGAGGATTAATTTCCTCTATGTATTAGTTTGTACATGCTTAGACTAATAAGGCACCTCATTGTGGCAATCGCATAACTAACTTAGCGGAGGGGGTCTATGTCCAACTGAAAAAACATCTAACAAGTGGCACTAGTTCTTTTGCAACTGTGTGGAAAGGAATGGGTGCATTGCTTCGCTAACAAGTGACTCAGATACAAACGGAGTTTCAAAAATCATTGCAAACAACCAAGCACGACCATAAAGACTCGTTGTTGCATGATATCCGTGGTAGGGCATCGCACTACGCCTTAGACTTGATTGTTGGGGAGATTGATTGCATGAGATCGGTGTTGAGAGAATTTGTTGTCAATACCTAATACACATAGATACGATGATATTATCAACTTCGTACGAACTACGGACTGTCATGTGTACACGTATTGGCGTAATGGAAGAAGTTATGCCAAATAATTCCCCAATGAGCGCTAAACAGTCATTGGAAGAAGCTTGCAATTATCCCGGACGTCCCAGTGTACCGTGAGATTGAATATAATCCCTAGATGATATTGTTTAAGAAAAGGTGGATAGAGGTGGGTGAAGTAGTCAAGAAGATGATGCAAAGTAAGTTACTGGAGATTTCTCAACCCTCTTACACTTCATTGATAGAGCCCGTGCAGGTTCGATAAAAGAGTTGGCCTAAGGGGAAGAAGTTTATTGATACATCTACAAAAAGAATCTTGTGTACTTAGGGGGAGGATGTACCTAAGCACAGTCGAGTTGAAGAAGGCATTTGCACTGTAGACGTGGTCCAGGGAAAAAATATTTATATTAAGTACATTCCTGATTTTTACCAATCATTTATGGATAAGATATACGATGTCATATTTGATGGGAACTGTGGTTATACGACCATTTCTAAAGGAACCAGTATTAGGAATGGACTTAAGGATTTTCATGTTATCCGTAGTGCGATGTTGTTCGAGATACATAGGGACAAACCTTTTTAGGCTAGTATTATGAATGCATATTATATTAGCGACTATGAGAGGAGATTGGACAGGTTTAGGTCATCATACCATAAAGAACATTGATTTATCATGCTCAATTTTGGGTATCTTACGGCTAATGCACCAGCTTATGATAGTCATGATATCCAAACTTCAATGCTTAACTTTCGTACCATTTGACATTGGGCCAAAATCTTCAATAGAAGAGAATCGCATAGTCTTCATCCTCAACATCTCAAATTCTCATTGGGTGAATTTGAAATGCACTCGTTTTTGTCTCATACCACTATTTGCCTCTCACTTGAGATCCATGGCAACTCAAGAAGCTCTTGAGTGGGATCATATGTTCAAGGCTCGTTTAAAGACTTTTCAGAATTTATGCCCAAAATACATTGCGATGAAAGATGAACCATGCTTGATTTCATCGGATGAAGATGAGGACTTGACAGTGCCTTGAGGCTTGACTGTGCATTTTGTGGAAATATGTAAATTTTTGTGGTTATAGCATTGATTGTAAATTTTTTGTGGAAATATGTAACTTTTTGTGGTTATATCATTGATTGTAACTTTTTGGGGTGAAATATAAAAGATATCGTTTATGTGTTCATATCATTGGTTATAACACGTGTTAACTTTTTGTGGTGAAATATGAAATATCATTTATTGTGTTAATATTATTGCATGTGATCAATTAAATAAAATTATCAATTGTCCCAATATAATATAAGGAACAAAACTCTTTAGTTTTCAAACTGTTAATCGTGGTGGAAACTTACTTGCAAAATACATTACACAACCATACATAGTCGTAATATAGCTAATAACGATGGCACCACACCGTAACATAGAAAACCACGGTGCACCACACCGTGAAGTATAACATCACGGTTCCTTATAGCCCTGGTATTTAGACAGTGTTGGGGTAAAAATTCTAACATTAAAACACGGTGTTATCTCACCGTGGAACTCAAACTTACGATTATTTTATAGCGTAAAGGATAACATCATGGTTCCTTCTGACCATGGTGTTTAAAGAGTGTTGGGGTAAAATTCTAACCTTAAACCGTGGTGTCATCTCTCTGTGGAACTTAAATTCACAGTTCCTTCTGGCCATGGTATTTAGACAGTGTTGGGGGTAAAAATTTGTAACACCCCGCCTAATTAAATACTGGGTGGCCAGTCCCATACCAAATTAAAACAGAATTTACAGTTGGCTCATTCTTAGCATCACTGTCGAAAACATTTACAACTCACCCAATACCCAATTAAGCCGGTGTTAAAAACTTTCCAAATTTAAATTTCAACAAAACCATTTTTAGTTTAAGAATAACACCACACACATTATTCTACAAAACAGATAACACAATAATAACACAAAAGAATTTAAGTGCAACTGGAATAAACATTCCCAAATAATATAAATCCTTTACAATAACCCCAACAATGTTAAATGTATTAAAAAGTCCAGAATACAATAGTATTTATCCCTGAAAGAAAATGATAACTGAGTCCTTTGGGCGACATGCCCTATCTAAGAATACTGTGAATCAAAAAGGATGATAGGCGTCTAAGCACAACTTCCATAACTCCATATCTCTTCACAATCAACTATGCTTGGCGTCCCTGTTGTTGGACACCTGATATAGAGATACAATAGAAGAGAAAATATGCAAGGAAACGGGTCAGAGCCCGAATGTGTAGAGTATTTTTAAAACAACAAGTATTTAACAAGTGCAATAAAGCATTTATTATGTACATGTTAGATCCAACTCTCACTTGCAAATTCTCACCTCTCAACTAGAGTGCACACTTAACGTTTCCTATTAACCTCCTAGTTAATAGTTCCTCTTTTCTAGTCTCCATATTATAATTCCATTCCCATATCATAATCCCCATATGTCCCATACCATACGTCACATTATTAATCATTTACATTTCTCCTTTATTAGTTTCTCATTAACATGAATCATTTCTCATTAATATGAACCGTTTCTCATTAGCATGAGTCATTTCTCATTAATATGAACCGTTTCTCATTAGCATGAGTCAAGATTTTCAATTCTATAAGCATAAGCATTTATTAACATAATTCCATTATTCACCGTTATCTACAATTATCACCGTAGATAGTTTTAACCACAATATAAATCCATTAAGTCATTTAATCCATTATATATATTCATATATAATACAGCACCCCGAGTCACAGCTGCGGCGCAATGCATTACTCTGCTATCATGTCCCATCATCGCAGGTCGCCGAATAGAGGACAAAAGGTTCGGTAAGATTCCACGAACCATAACAACAACAAACAAATTGGAGGCGAACATAGTTCTCGTATCCATGGGTCACGCACATACCTACGCACCCACAGTCAGCGAACTTATCAACTCCCCGATAAGTCTTTCATAGACCTATGTTCTCGAGCGACAAATCAAAGATCCCATGGATTCATCAGGATATGACTGCCCTCACGCGCAAACCTCCCACTGATAGCAAGTAAGCTAGGTATGTCATACACATAAACCATCAATCAATCAAATAGGAATTATCATACCTAATATAATATCAATAAGGTAATTATCATTACCCTAGGATATTTCACATACATAGCATTATATCTCTTTTACATTCCAATTATAAAATATCATATCTATACTTCATAATTTAAATATCCTCGCATCCTATAACTTCTCTCCACTACCGACGTCGTTAAGGTTCATGCGTGGAGCGTCTCGCAAAGCGAAATCCAAACAAGGAACCCCTCCATTACACTACTACTTAATTTTATCGATAGAGAAGATCCGACAACCTCAACTATGCGATCGGAATAACCTCATACTTTCTTTTTCAACCAAAAGTGTTCCAAACTCCCATCTCTATTCAGGAGCCATACCACTACGCTCTTAATTTAACTATCCATACAACATCTCTCCACTCCCGACATCGTTAAGGTTCATGCGCGGAGCGTCTCGCAAAGCGAAATCCAAACAAGGAACCCCTCCATTACACTACTACTTAACTTTGTCGAGCGAGGAGGTTTATCAACTTTAAATACGTGATTAGGATAACCCCATACCCTCTTTCAATAAACAAGATTCAAATAGGATTTTCCTCAACATACATTCAGTAAGAAGTCACTAATATCCTACTGGTCCATAACATCAATGTCTCCCGAATTACTACGAGTTTAGTTCTCCGTTCAATTAAGGTTAAAACCGATAGTTTCAAATCTCTTATAAACACATCTCTTTTCACTTAGGATTAAACTTTCATGTAAACTTAAGGATACCCAGGTGTTATATCAAATCACCCCTACTGGTCCTATCATAATTCCTCATACATCCCCATTTGGAATTTAACAAATAAATCTAGCAACCCAAATTCATTTTCGGGGTTTCTAAACTACCCCAAAAATTATCCCGAACATCTACGACATTAATTGTAGCCGTAATTTTTCCAATTCCCGATTTGATTTCCGAGTTGATGATTTCAACCCGGAGCTGTCATCTTGTAAAAATCATATCAAATCGTAGAAAAATCATAAAAATACGCGGTCAGTGCCCACGCGACCGTATCGAAAAGATCTACAACTTTCATGTTTTGGCCGAAAGCTAAATCATTTATCTTCTTGGCCTAAAATGACCCCAAAGACTACGGGTTACTATTTATTATCTCTCCCAAAATCCCAAACTCCATTTTTCTCCATTTTTACACATTCAAACCTTCATATTAACCTCCAAAATGAGTTATGATTATTTCTACATGATATATCAACATATATGAACGATTTCTAATACTCTAAACATCCTAGAATCATCAGGGGATAGGATTAAAAGGCATGTTTATCTCCTCATTTTCAGAAAATCATAAACATATCAACCTCAAGAACACATCAATGGTTTTTCAGATTTTCTTCAACATAGTCATGATTATTTCGTGATTATTTTCATCCTACAACAAGAGTTTAATTCTAATATCATTTCAGTTTTCCAGAAATCCATTTAATCATTCCATTATTTCTTCCAAACATGAATAATCTTCTCTATTCATACTATTCTAACATGGACAATATACAAACTTAAATTGCCATTATCAAACACTTACCTTTAGTGTAGGTCTGATCCTTTGGTGTAGTTTATCTCAGGTGGTTGTCCCTTCTCCGGTCAAACTCCGGTGGTGGTTGGTGGTGGTGAACCTTGGTTCTTGTTCCTCTCCTTCCCAAGTGGACTTTTCCCTTCCCAAGCACTCTTACTCTTACTCTAAGAAGATGGTTGCTCTACTTTGTGAAGAGGAGATGAATAACTCCCATTCACTTAATCTACCAGCACTTATAATGGTACCAAATCCGAAATCACTATTCACCCCCTAGAAAAATGACCAAAACGCCCTTTCGGGTTGTCTATTCATTTCCAAATGACCCGAGACTCAAAATAAACATCCAAATAGACTTTTCTGACTATTTCGAACCTTCCGGACGCAACTACGCAGTCGAAATGACTATAAGGTCGAAAAAAAAATTCTTTTTAATTTAATAAACTAGTCCCGACACGTCCCATACCGCGTCTGACTAAAAATATAAATTACCGAATTTATATCATACAGTCATATCAATGACATCTCATTCATATATTACCTAAATATCTTTAAGTAATATTCAGAATCATCCATATTCATATCCACAGTCCGGATAAAACCCAAATGAATTAATTAATAAAAATAATCCAATTAATCCATTAATTTAAAATATAACCCATTTTAAAAGTCATTTAAAATTACGGGGTATTACATACTTCCCCCCTTACAACAGATTTTCGTCCCGAAATTCAGGAATATAAGTCATACCAGTAAGGTCAACTCCGAGTATAAATCTCACATCGCAAGAAATCCAAGATGTACCGCCCATACAGTACATTAACAAAATCCCTATCGATGATATACGCCAAGCCCCACCATATAGTCTCACTGAATCAAATGTAAACTTTACCCAACCTTCCCTATACCGTCCTCGCGACAAACTTTGGGAAAAACTGAGTCTCACACATTGAACAAATAAATCCTGAAGTTCCAACTACTTACTTTTTCCCAGTTATGACAACTACTACCATTCAACCATCCAGGGCGCCCATACACCCTGTCGTACCACTTTCATTATAATATTTGTCGCAAAGGTTATAAACTCATATACTAAAGACCTAACTTATTTCGACTCCCAACGGTTATTAGTTTCATGCGTGGGGTGTCTCGCAAGCGAAATCCAAACAAGAAACCACCCCGATACACTACTTCCCAAAGTAGTCGGTCATCGAAACTCCTAAGGTCCTTAGTCAATAATGTATAAAAATTTTGGTTTAAAAAAATTTATCAGATTTATCGACAAAAATATAAGTTTTATCAATTTCAAATAAAGTCTACGCATCTACTCTCTTATAGAAGACAAGATGCAGGATAGTAGTAGTACATACTCTCTCGTATATCACATGACAATGCATGCCGATAGTTACATCATGCTCGGACATGCCCAAAGTAAGTAATCCCATGATAAAAAATCAAACCCACGTGATAACCTGTAGTTTATAGGTGTCCCACACCCCTCAGTGAGTCTACGTAAATAACAATGCTATAGGCTAAGTTTAGCAACCCTATTGCCCACACAATATCAATCACTTCAAAAATCAATAAACGCCTCATAATTCCTTAGATAGAAAACATTCCCTAATTCGCGGGTGGTGGTTGTTAAATCCCAATATAAAACTTTGCTCCAATAAGTCAAGAAAAATTTTACTCCAAATTTTCAGTTCTAGGTCACCACACTCACCTATATGCCCAAGCCTTTGAATATATTGCCTTTGATAGGTAACACAAATAATTCCCGCATTTCAAGAACTTCTACTGATGACTCTCCTCAACTTTTTTTTTCCATAATGGGGGTGACCTCGACTACGGTCATCATACTCGAACATACTTCATAACCTCCTAAGTACGATCTCCGCTATCCATCCTATGGCCCTCAACTGCCATACTTCTTTGTTCGATTACTCCCGAATGTAAATAAGATTCACTGATATATACGGAATCTTACCAAAGAGATCAACAATCCTAAACATAGGGCTATATATCAAATAACGCTAAGCTGAAGACACAGTAATCCGCACAGATCCTAAAGGACACTAGAACCTGATGCTCTGATACCATCTGTAACACCCCGCCTAATTAAATACTGGGTGGCTAGTCCCATACCAAATTAAAACAGAATTTACAGTTGGCTCATTCTTAGTATCACTGTCGAAAACATTTACAACTCACCCAATACCCAATTAAGCTGGTGTTAAAAACTTTCCAAATTTAAATTTCAACAAAACCATTTTTAGTTTAAGAATAACACCACACACATTATTCTACAAAACAGATAACACAATAATAACACAAAAGAATTTAAGTGCAACTGGAATAAACATTCCCAAATAATATAAATCCTTTACAATAACCCCAACAATGTTAAATGTATTAAAAAGTCCAGAATACAATAGTATTTATCCCTGAAAGAAAATGATAACTGAGTCCTTTGGGCGACATGCCCTATCTAAGAATACTGTGAATCAAAAAGGATGATAGGCGTCTAAGCACAACTTCCATAACTCCATATCTCTTCACAATCAACTATGGTTGGCGTCCCTGTTGTTGGACACCTGATATAGAGATACAATAGAAGAGAAAATATGCAAGGAAACGGGTCAGAGCCCGAATGTGTAGAGTATTTTTAAAACAGCAAGTATTTAACAAGTGAAAAATAGAATTTATTATGTACATATTAGATCCAACTCTCACTTGCAAATTCTCACCTCTCAACTAGAGTGCACACTTAACGTTTCCTATTAACCTCCTAGTTAATAGTTCCTCTTTTCTAGTCTCCATATTATAATTCCATACCCATATCATAATCCCCATATGTCCCATACCATACGTCACATTATTAATCATTTACATTTCTCCTTTATTAGTTTCTCATTAACATGAATCATTTCTCATTAATATGAACCGTTTCTCATTAGCATGAGTCATTTCTCATTAATATGAACTGTTTCTCATTAGCACGAGTCAAGCTTTTCAATTCTATAAGCATAAGCATTTATTAACATAATTCCATTATTCACCGTTATCTACAATTATCACCGTAGATAGTTTTAACCACAATATAAATCCATTAAGTCATTTAATCCATTATATATATTCATATATAATACAGCACCCCGAGTCACAGCTGCGGCGCAATGCATTACTCTGCTATCATGTCCCATCATCGCAGGTCGCCGAATAGAGGACAAAAGGTTCGGTAAGATTCCACGAACCATAACAACAACAAATAAATTGGAGGCGAACATAGTTCTCGTATCCATGGGTCACGCACATACCTACGCACCCACAGTCAGTGGACTTATCAACTCCCCGATAAGTCTTTCATAGACCTATGTTCTCGAGCGACAAATCAAATATCCCATGGATTCATCAGGATATGACTGCCCTCACGCGCAAACCTCCCACTGATAGCAAGTAAGCTAGGTATGTCATACACATAAACCATCAATCAATCAAATAGGTATTATCATACCTAATATAATATCAATAAGGTAATTATCATTACCCTAGGATATTTCACATACATAGCATTATATCTCTTTTACATTCCAATTATAAAATATCATATCTATACTTCATAATTTAAATATCCTCGCATCCTATAACTTCTCTCCACTACCGACGTCGTTAAGGTTCATGCGTGGAGCGTCTCGCAAAGCGAAATCCAAACAAGGAACCCCTCCATTACACTACTACTTAATTTTATCGATAGAGAAGATCCGACAACCTCAACTATGCGATCGGAATAACCTCATACTTTCTTTTTCAACCAAAAGTGTTCCAAACTCCCATCTCTATTCAGGAGCCATACCACTACGCTCTTAATTTAACTATCCATACAACATCTCTCCACTCCCGACATCGTTAAGGTTCATGCGCGGAGCGTCTCGCAAAGCGAAATCCAAACAAGGAACCCCTCCATTACACTACTACTTAACTTTGTCGAGCGAGGAGGTTTATCAACTTTAAATACGTGATTAGGATAACCCCATACCCTCTTTCAATAAACAAGATTCAAATAGGATTTTCCTCAACATACATTCAGTAAGAAGTCACTAATATCCTACTGGTCCATAACATCAATGTCTCCCGAATTACTACGAGTTTAGTTCTCCGTTCAATTAAGGTTAAAACCGATAGTTTCAAATCTCTTATAAACACATCTCTTTTCACTTAGGATTAAACTTTCATGTAAACTTAAGGATACCCAGGTGTTATATCAAATCACCCCTACTGGTCCTATCATAATTCCTCATACATCCCCATTTGGAATTTAACAAATAAATCTAGCAACCCAAATTCATTTTCGGGGTTTCTAAACTACCCCAAAAATTATCCCGAACATCTACGACATTAATTGTAGCCGTAATTTTTCCAATTCCCGATTTGATTTCCGAGTTGATGATTTCAACCCGGAGCTGTCATCTTGTAAAAATTATATCAAATCGTAGAAAAATCAGAAAAATACGCGGTCAGTGCCCACGCGACCGTATCGAAAAGATCTACAACTTTCATGTTTTGGCTGAAAGCTAAATCATTTATCTTCTTGGCCTAAAATGACCCCAAAGGCTACGGGTTACTATTCATTATCTCTCCCAAAAAATCCCAAACTCCATTTTTACACATTCAAACCTTCATATTAACCTCCAAAATGAGTTATGATTATTTCTACATGATATATCAACATATATGAACGATTTTCAATACTCTAAACATCCTAGAATCATCAAGGGATAGGATTAAAAGGCATGTTTATCTCCTCATTTTCAGAAAATCATCAACATATCAACCTCAAGAACACATCAATGGTTTTTCAGATTTTCTTCAACATAGTCATGATTATTTCGTGATTATTTTCATCCTACAACAAGAGTTTAATTCTAATATCATTTCAGTTTTCCAGAAATCCATTTAATCATTCCATTATTTCTTCCAAACATGAATAATCTTCTCTATTCATACTATTCTAACATGGACAATATACAAACTTAAATTGCCATTATCAAACACTTACCTTTAGTGTAGGTCTGATCCTTTGGTGTAGTTTATCTCAGGTGGTTGTCCCTTCTCCGGTCAAACTCCGGTGGTGGTTTGTGGTGGTGAACCTTGGTTCTTGTTCCTCTCCTTCCCAAGTGGACTTTTCCCTTCCCAAGCACTCTTACTCTTACTCTAAGAAGATGGTTGCTCTACTTTGTGAAGAGGAGATGAATAACTCCCATTCACTTAATCTACCAGCACTTATAATGGTACCAAATCCGAAATCACTATTCATCCCCCTAGAAAAATGACCAAAAAGCCCTTTCGGATTGTCTATTCATTTCCAAATGACCCGAGACTCAAAATAAAAATCCAAATAGACTTTTCTGACTATTTCGAACCTTCCGGACGCAACTACGCAGTCGAAATGACTATAAGGTCGAAAAAAAAAATTCTTTTTAATTTAATAAACTAGTCCCGACACGTCCCATACCGCGTCTGACTAAAAATATAAATTACCGAATTTATATCATACAGTCATATCAATGACATCTCATTCATATATTACCTAAATATCTTTAAGTAATATTCAGAATCATCCATATTCATATCCACAGTTCGGATAAAACCCAAATAAATTAATTAATAAAAATAATCCAATTAATCCATTAATTTAAAATATAACCCATTTTAAAAGTCATTTAAAATTACGGGGTATTACATACTTCCCCCCTTACAACAGATTTTCGTCCCGAAATTCAGGAATATAAGTCATACCAGTAAGGTCAACTCCGCGTATAAATCTCACATCGCAAGAAATCCAAGATGTACCGCCCATACAGTACATTAACAAAATCCCTATCGATGATATACGCCAAGCCCCACCATATAGTCTCACTGAATCAAATGTAAACTTTACCCAACCTTCCCTATACCGTCCTCGCGACAAACTTTGGGAAAAACTGAGTCTCACACATTGAACAAATAAATCCTGAAGTTCCAACTACTTACTTTTTCCCAGTTATGACAACTACTACCATTCAACCATCCAGGGCGCCCATACACCCTGTCGTACCACTTTCATTATAATATTTGTCGCAAAGGTTATAAACTCATATACTAAAGACCTAACTTATTTCAACTCCCAACGGTTATTAGTTTCATGCGTGGGGTGTCTCGCAAGCGAAATCCAAACAAGGAACCACCCCGATACACTACTTCCCAAAGTAGTCGGTCATCGAAACTCCTAAGGTCCTTAGTCAATAATGTATAAAAATTTTGGTTTAAAAAAATTTATCAGATTTATCGACAAAAATATAAGTTTTATCAATTTCAAATAAAGTCTACGCATCTACTCTCTTATAGAAGACAAGATGCAGGATAGTAGTAGTACATACACTCTCGTATATCACATGACAATGCATGCCGATAGTCACATCATGCTCGGACATGCCCAAAGTAAGTAATCCCATGATAAAAAATCAAACCCACGTGATAACCTGTAGTTTATAGGTGTCCCACACCCCTCAGTGAGTCTACGTAAATAACAATGCTATAGGCTAAGTTTAGCAACCCTATTGCCCACACAATATCAATCACTTCAAAAATCAATAAACGCCTCATAATTCCTTAGATAGAAAACATTCCCTAATTCGCGGGTGGTGGTTGTTAAATCCCAATATAAAACTTTGCTCCAATAAGTCAAGAAAAATTTTACTCCAAATTTTCAGTTCTAGGTCACCACACTCACCTATATGCCCAAGCCTTTGAATATATTTCCTTTGATAGGTAACACAAATAATTTCCGCATTTCAAGAACTTCTACTGATGACTCTCCTCAATTTTTTATTTTATTTTTTTTTTCATAAATGGGGTGACCTCGACTACGGTCATCATACTCGTTACGTCACCTCTTTATTGAACAATGTGTGCATATCCCTTCATAAACTTTAATCTCAATAAATGAAATTTGACACTGCAGATAACCAACCCAAATAAGTTCTTAACAATAAGTTTGGAACCATTGTGTATTAATCACGAAACTTGAATAAAAATTGGTAAACTACTAATATTATTCATTACATTATCATCCAAATGTTCCTCCCTTTGACATTTACGGGTGTTGATGTAAAAAATTAGATCACTCTAATTATTCAATCACAGATAAATAAATGAGACAAAGAATTTTTAAAGTGGTTCAGCCTTATAAGAATGGCCTACGTCCACTGTTTTGGTATTGCTGTTTGTATGAGAATTCTCGATTACAAATTATCTCAAAAAATTCCGGTCTGGGAGTCCTCCTTCTACAATGAGGATTGCACAATGTATTTATAGCCCTGGGGCTGTCATGTGAAAGGGTGATACATTAAATGATGTACATATGAAAGGGTAATACATTCAATGCTCCTTATGCGTGTGCGTCTGAATGATAAGCATTTAATGAATAGTCAAACTGTTGGTTGTCCCGTCATTAATGCTTTGTTCGAGGTGCAGCTCGGACCGCCTGAGTTGCTCGGACCGCCTAAGCTTCTCGGTACTCAAGAGTTCCTCGGAGAGGCATTGTTCCTCGGAGCGTGTGAGTTCCTCGGGGAAGCAGAGTTCCTCGGGGAACTAGTCTTCCTCGTTGTAGTCTTGTTCCTTGGAGCGTGTGAGTTCCTCGGGGAAGCAGTGTTCCTCGGGGAACTAGTCTTCCTCGTTGTAGTCTTGTTCCTTGGAGCGTGTGAGTTCCTCGGGGAAGCAGTGTTCCTCGGGGAACTAGTCTTCCTCGTTGTAGTCTTGTTCCTCGGAGCGCGTGGGTTCCTCGGAAGTGTTTGTTGTTGTCATGTAGATAGCCACGTGTCTTTATATGATTGGTCCATGTCAGCAGATTAAATTTGGTATCAACAGAAGCCCCCAATGTTTCATAGTTCGAAATTTGAGGAGTATGGAACATTCTTTCTCGGAATATGGTAGCTTTAAATAGTCTTCCTGATTTTTAGGAGCGTTTCCCTTGTATTTATTTCTCCTTCCCAATTCGTAGAATCATGCTTTTTTGGACTTTTCTGCGTGCTTCGATTCCCGCGTCACTCTTCGTCTTTTTAGCCGCTGTTGTCCGCTTTGATTCCCGCGCCACTTTTCATCTTTTTAGCCGCCGGTAACGTAATCATCCTTTTTTTGTAATCATTACTTCACCATTTTCCAAGGCAAGGTATTTAAACTTCACAGACACTCCCATCGTCTTCTACCTTTTCAAATTTTTATCTTCGATTTTTACGTCGTCTCTTCCTACTCTCTTGTGCGTTCATCTTTTTCGTTGTTTGTTGTCAGCAGATCCATTCTTTTCCTGTAAGATCTTCTTTCTTCTTCTTCATTTCTTTATTCACCATGGTTTACCCTGTTGAGTCTCTTGAGAAGTTTCGCTCTGATTTTTCCATTCCCTCTTGGGTTGTCTTGGAAGAGCTTTCTGAGCCTTCTGATTATTTCAATTTGGCTGAGGGACATTGGTTCCCCAGCCTTTTTATTGCTGAGTGTGGATTTTCTTTTCCACCAAATCCCTTGTGTCTGGAATTCTGTCATAATTTTGACGTCGTTCCTGCAAGAATATCCCCCAACACATGGAGAATAGTTAATGGGGTGCATAAATTAAATCAAGTCCATGGAACTCGCATAGGAATTCCAGAAATCATGTACTGCTATAGATGGGCAGTTAATGATAATATTTTTTATTTAAAAACTAGATTTTTAAATAGAGTCTTAGTAGTCAATCTCCCTGATGCCAATAGGGATTATTTTGAACACGGGGTTGTCATAAAAAATTGGCAACACCCTCCATTAACTGGAGATGAGGTTTACCAGGGCCCCAGATGCCCTCCTTATGGCAATGGGATAGGTTATTTTTATTTCATTTTACTTATTTTGAAATCATGTTTCTTTTGTGTTTGATAAAATGCACCACTGATAACAATGTTTATTTATTTGCAGTTGATAGCAAGAGAAAGTGCCCAAAAGAAGCAGATGTCAATATAAGGTATTCTAAACTTATCTGGAGTCTGCATCAAAGTGTTGCCGACGAGCACATTAGATCAGCTTCGTATCTGCTGCAGTACAAGAGCTACACCACTTCTTTCACTGCTCGTCCAGTGATAAGTGAATCAGAGCCAGTACCGGCTTCCACAAGCTCATCGCCTGAATCCCATATTCCTTTAAGTGAAAGTATGAAGAAGAGAAGACCTCCTACCCTGTTTGGGAAAACTGCCTCCGATTCTGGGGAGGTAAAAAGGAGTAGGATTGATATCCCAAGGGAGGGGACGAAGAAGAATGATGCACCTTCCTCAGCTGCTGCAGTTGTGAAGGTTGCTGAGAAGCCCGCAGTGGCTCCGAGCAGGTCTGCTGCTCCTGGAGAGGTGATTGTGATATCACCGACCAAGGGTTCTTCCTTGGTTGAATCTGTACCTGTTCCCCCGAGGAGGCTGAAGAAGAGCTCCTCGGTCAATTTGGTTGACAACATTACTCAGCCCCCAGCTTCTGGGACTGGAGTTCCCACTTTTATTCCCCCGAGCTCTGCCATGAGCTCGGTAAAGTCCTGGATCATTCCCGAGGTCCAAGGTACTGAAGAAAATCTTACTCGGGATATGGTCACCTCACTGGCTGCTCGTCACCTTGCTTCTGTAAGTTTTCTCACTTTGAACTTTTCATATTTCCTTTGTTTTTTCTGTTTCTGACTTGCTTTCTTTTTACTTTCACAGTTGACGAGCTGCTTTAATATAATCCTGAAGAAGGATGAAGCAATTAAAGCTTCATGCTCCTCGTCCAGTGTGGAGAGAGCTCTGGCAGAAGCTATCAAGTCTTTGGACGATTCTCGCCAGACATATGCCACTAATAAGGCTGTCTAGGAGAAAAAGCTTGTCTCCACCGAGCAAGAAAAAGCTCGGGTTGTTGATGCCTCCAAGGAGTTGGAGAAGAAAAAGAATGCCCCGGAGAAGGCAAATAAAGAGCTCGAAGAGAAGCTCAAAGCTACTGGAGAGCTTGAAGATAAGCTCAAGGTTGCTGAGGAAAGTTTGGGCCAGCTTCAAGAAGTAGGTCGGCAGAAGGAGGAGGTTAAGAACAGATTGAAGACTACCGAGAACCTTCTATCCGAGAAACTTTCCTCGGAGAAGCTAAAGAGGAAAGCTGCTGTGAAGAAGTCCTTCAGCTCTGGCTGGGAATTGGGGTGGAACAAGGGGTTGGCTGCCATGTTGTCGCAAGTGGACTATGGCAGTCTCAAATACTTTAGGGATTGATGAGTTGCTGCCCTTCAGGAGATGAAGGTCGACGAGTCTTCCGAGCTCTTCCAGAGACATATCCCTGGTCCCCCTCCAACTCCAGAAAAATTAGAAGAGGACGAAGCTACCTCCGAAGAGTCTTCGATGGTGATGGGAGATCATGCCCTAGCCATCCAGCCTGCTACTGAGGAAAATCAGCAAGTCGTTTCTTCCTCCGAGTAACTGTCTACTCTCCCCGAGCAACTATCCCTTCCCTCCGAGCAACCTACCACTTCATCCCAGCCTCCCGAAAAGGTTTTGGGAGATAAGGAAAAGGTGTAGTGTTGTTCGGGTTTCTCTTTATTTTGTGTCTCTTTATCAAATGTAACCCAGAATATGTAACTCTGAACTATGATCTAATAAAACTTAAACTTTTTTCCATACTTTTGTTCATCTTCTATTCATACTCTGCTTATATTTCTTATTGATGATTGCTCTTTCTTTCTCTGCTAGTTTTTGGCCAGGATGGAACTGCTATCTGCCCATGATACAAAGTTGTTGCGATAATGTAATGAGTACCTTAAGGCTGGTCACACAGACCTGAGTGCTGCACAAATTATCGACATCCTTGGTCATGATGCTTCAGAACAGGCAGTTGAAGCATATCAATATCTGAAGTGTCTACTCGATCGAGAAGTGGCTAATAACGTTGCTTATTATAAAATGATCGAGGATCTCCAGTGCATCCTCGAAGACCTTCAGAATCAATACAAAGAATCAACTGCCCTGTTGCATGAGGGTTACGAGAAGAAATACAAACTGATCATTGCCGACAAGGGCTACGAGAAGCTCTTTGCTGGGTATGATGTGAGGGAGAGAACCTTGAGAGGTGAGGTCGAGGAATGCAGACAGATTGCTGTGTTGCTGGAACAAGAAAACATCAACCTGCAAAAGGAGCTGTCACAATTGAAGTTTGCAGCTTCCACTTCTAGTGCCTTGATCCCAGTGACCGACGATGGATTCTCGTTCTTAGAGGTTGAGAATGCCAAGTTGAGGGACGAGTTAGAGACTTTGAAAAGTTCTGGCACCTCTACGTCTTCTCGTGGTCGAGCAAGAGCTCCTCGGGGACGAGCTAGAGCAACTCAGGTTCTTGTCGAGGAACAGAGAACTCAGTCAGCCTTAGAGAACCAGGATTTCCAATTAATGGCGAAGAACCAGGCGTTGTCTGATATGTCAAAGAAGATTAGGGACCTGGAAAAACAGCTCTCTGCGCAGAAGTCAGTCTTGGAGAATAAGGAGCTTTTCATCAAAAATGTCCACGAGCAGATGGAGAGGCTAACATATCAGTTCCACAAACAGCCCAGGGAGTTCTGGATGGCTGGATACAACGAAGCACTATACCACTTGGACGATCGTATACAGAATGCCAACAATGAGGGCTATAAGCAAAGCTGGTTGAATGACTTAGGTGTGTTGAAGCTCGAACAAGGTCATTATCCGTGGGACTATCATGATCCCGGGCTGCTCGACTTGCCTGTGCCACCATACAAACTGGACATGAGTTGGATCCCTGCTCAGGCCATTCCTCGGAGATTAATTTCAAAGTATCTCGGGGACTACAATTTATATTCTCAAATCGAGGTATCTCGTCCCGAGCATCTCTTAGATCGACCATCCGTGATGAATGTCAGGATGTTGAAGGATCTCAACTTTATCAATTCTCCTCTGTCTTTAAATGATCCGCCTGTTGGCGAGGAACCTGTGTCAAAAGCAGAGGGGAAGAGACCAGTAGAATAGGAATTTTTGATGTAATAGTTAGTTGGCATTTCAATATCAATGTACTTTATTTTGAATTCAATGAAATACTTTCATTTTTGTTTGCAAATCTTGATTGCTTTTGTCTTGTAAATATCAAACACTTTACATTTATGCATATCTGTTAAAAAGATAACAATATTGTGTTGTTCGTCTACCAACTCAGTAATAGTTAAAAAATTTCAAGTTTCAATAATATTGCTCGATCACTTAATAATAAAGTCACGAGTGTAAAAAATGTTTAAAATTTTTCCAACCAACCAAGGTCGTTAAATTATGCTTGTCGACCAACTACAGTTAGTGGGTTTTTATCCCCGACCAGCCATACTTAGTAGATTTTTCTCTTAAATGTTTTCGACCAACCAAGGTCGGTAAATTTTCTTTGTCGACCAACTACAGTTGGTGGGTTTTTATCCCAGACCAGCCATACTTAGTCTTTTTGAAATAATTTTACCCATAAAATGTTTCCGACCAACCAAGATCGATAAATTTTGCTTGTCGACTAACTACAGTTGGTGGGTTTTTATCCCCGACCAGCCATAGTTAGTAGACTTTTATCGCTTTCTGGATGTAATATTACCTCCCGACCAACATAAGTTGGCATTTGCGAGCACATTTTGTTTTCTAGCCAAACAGGTTAGCATTTTTAGAAATATTTTGTTTCCTAGCCAAACAGGTTGGAATATTTTGTTTCCTAGCCAAACAGGTTGGTATTTTTAGGAATATTTTGTTTCCTAGCCAAACAGGTTGGCATTTTTAGGAATATTTCGTTTCCTAGCCAAACAGGTTGGCATTTTTAGGAATATTTTTTTTCCTAACCAACCGAAGTTGGCATTTTTAGGAATATTTGGTTTCCTAACCAACCGAAGTTGGCATTTTTAGGAATATTTGGTTTCCTAACCAACCGAAGTTGGCATTTTTAGGAATATTTTGCTGAGCAGTCTGGAGCTTTGTCGAGTTTTGCCGAGTAGTGTGTAGCACTAGTATTCCCCGAAAAATTCTCAATAAAAGGAGAGACTTTAGCAGAATATCTTCATTTTATTCATACTGATGGAACTGTGTTACATATACATTACTGATAATACTTGCGCAGGTGCTCTGCATTCCATGCGTTCTTAAACTCCTCCCCCTCTAGAGTTGCTATTCGGTAAGTTCCTGGTCGAACAACTTCTGTAACTCGATATGGTCCATGCCAATTTGCCTCCAGTTTGTTGTGCTTTTGGATTACTTTCTTCAGCACATAGTCTCCTTCTTTCAGGTCGCACTTCTTCACCCTCTTATTGTAGAATAGAGCTGTTCGCTGTTGGTATGCAGCATTTCTGATGGCTGCTTCTTCTCTGACTTCCTCGAGCATGTTTAAATCCAGCCTTCTCATTAAGTCGCTGACAGGGGAATTGAAATTCAGTACCCTGTGTGTTGGGAGGCCCAACTCAGCAGGTATGACAGCTTCACTTCCAAACGCCAGCATATATGGTGATTCTCCAGTTGCTACTCGGGGAGTAGTTCGGTAAGCCCAGAGTACTGATTGTAACTCGTTGATCCAGTTTGCTTTCGCATCATCCAATCTTTTCTTCAAACCATTTAGCAGCGTTCTGTTTGTCACTTCAGTTTGTCCATTGCTTTGAGGATGGCCTGGTGCTGAGTGGACCTTCAAAATGTTTGACTGATGATAATAGGCGGCAAACTCCTCGTTATCAAATTGTGTTCCATGGTATGTGATGAAGGCATGAGGGAGACTATATTGGCAAATGATGTTCTTCCAAACAAATTGGTACACCTTCTCGTACGTCATGTCAATGAGTGGTTCAGCTTCTACCCACTTAGTAAAATAATCCACTGCGACGACGAGATACTTGAACCTTCCTCGGGTCGTTGGCAGTGGCCCAACCAAATCAATTCCCCACATGGCAAATGGCCAATGGGAAGTTATGGGTGCCAATAATGCTTGTGGAGTTCTTCGGATGGAGGAGAAACGCTGGCACTTGTCACACTTCTTGGCATAAGCTATACAATTAGCCCTCATCGTTGGCCAGTAGTATCCTTGCGTCATCACCCTTTGTAAAAGCGTCCGACCTGCTACATGCGCTCCACAAGACCCTTCATGGATTTCTTCAATCAGTTCTTTCACCTCGGAAGGATGTACACACCTCTGCAAACCTGCCATAATTCCTCGCCTATACAAAATACCATTAGTTAATACGTATCGAGCAGCTTTAAACTTCAATTTTTTGGCCGCGAGCTTGTCAATTGGTAATTCTCCCTTCTCAATATATGCCCTGATGGGATCCATCCAAGATGGTCCTAAATCAAGGGTGATAAAGTTCATCATCAAATCTTCATCTATACTCCGACCAGCTAACACTTCAATTGGGATTGTTCGTCGTAGCTCGGTGCGAGTAGCTGATGCTAGTCGAGCTAGGGCATCTGCTCTCGCATTCTCCATTCTTGGTATTTTGACCAGCTGAATAGCGGCAAATTCTGACACCAGCTCCTTTGCCTTTGCATGATATCTGATCATTAATTCTCCTCTAACTGCATAAACTCCCATCATTTGGTTTACGATCAATTGAGAGTCACTGAAGATCACAACCTGTTGCGCCTCCATATTTTTTGCCAGATTAAGCCCTGCAATCATGGCATCATATTCAGCCTCATTGTTGGAAGTTTTGAATTGGAAACGCAAGGCGTATTCCATGTCGACCTCATCCGGAGTGCTCAAAACTATTCCCGCGCCACATCCTGCAGTGCAAGATGAGCCATCTACATATAACCTCCATATAGGTAACTCGTCTTCAAATTTCTGATCAGTCAGAGTTCCTCGGTGAAATATTTGCTGCTTCCTTTCCTACTCGGATTTTTCTTGCTCTTCGTCGATCATTTCTTCTTGCCCTTTTACCAACCGGAGTTGGTCTGGGCTCGAATTCAATGATCCCGTAACATCCACTTACCCTTTTACCAACCGGAGTTGGTCTGAGTTAGTGTTTGTTGATCCTGTAACATCCACAGGTTGATCAGTGAGCAACTATTGTTCCTCGTCCGGAGTCCTCACCACTATCTCTGCGTCACATCCTGTAACATCCACACGCTCTTTTACCAATCGGAATTGGTCTGAGCTTATGTTTGTTGATCCTGTAACATCCACAGGTTGATCAACGAGCAACTTTTGCTCCTCGGCGGTATCAGGATAGGTGAACTCCGCTATAAAATCTGCTACAGCCTGCCCTTTTAATGATGATCTGGGTTAATAAATTATATCATATTCACCGAGCTCTATTGCCCAGTACATCAATCTCCTTGATTTTTCTGGCTTATGAAGGGCTTGTCTCAATGGCACATCGGTATATACCACTATAGTATGAGCCTGGAAGTATGTTCTCATTCTCCTACTCGCCTCAATCAGCGCCAGTGCCAATTTCTCCAACCTTGGATATCTGATCTCTGCTCCTCGAAAGGCCTTACTTGTGTAGTAAATTGGCTTTTGTACTCCATTCTCCACTCTGATCAATGCCGAGCTAACTGCATTCTCGGACACTGCAAGGTACAAATACAATTTTTCTCCCATCACCGGTCTAGACAACAGTGGAGGTGCTCCCAAGTACTTCTTCAAGTCTTGAAAAGCCTTCTCACATTCATCATTCCACTCAAAAGTCTTTCTGAGTGTTTTGAAGAATGGGAGACATCTATCAGTTGCTCATGACACAAATCTGTTGAGTGCTGCTACTCGTCCTGTGAGACTCTGTACTTCCTTCTTCGTCGTTGGAGATCGCAGCCCTAATAGAGCTTTGATCTTTTCAGGATTTGCTTCAATGCCTCGTTGATTGATAATGTACCCGAGGAACATGCCTTCTCTTACTCCAAATATGCACTTCGTCTGATTCAACTTCATTTGATATTTATCCAGTTGATCAAAAGTCTGATTTAAATCAACTAGATGATCGACAGCTTTCTTGCTTTTTGTCAGCATGTCGTCAACATAGACTTCCATATTGTCACTGATTTGTTCAGCAAAGACCTTGTTCATCAGCCTCTGATATGTCGCACCTGTATTTTTCAAACCAAAAGGCATAACATTATAACAATAAGTTCCCCTAGGGGTAATGAAAGAAGTACTCTCCCTATCTTTAGGTTTCATTTTGATCTGATTGTAACCAGAATAAGCATCCATGAAGCTCAGCAACTCGTGTCCCGAGGTAGCATCCACCAGTTGATCAATTCGGGGTAATGAAAAGTGATCCTTTGGGCATGCTTTGTTGAGGTCGGTGAAGTCTACACACATTTTTCACTTGTTGTTCTTCTTCTTTACCATTATCACATTAGCTAACCAATCTGGATATTTAACATCTTCAATGAAACAAGCTTTCTGGAGCTTCTCGACTTCCTCCTGTATGCTTGATTCTTCTCGGGACTGAATACTCTTCTTCTCTGCTTTACAGGCTTGATCTCCTTATTCACATTGAGCTCGTGACATAAAAAGTTTGGGTCTATCCCAGGCATATCTTCATGACTCCACGCAAAAGTTTGTCTTCTGCTTCTAAGGAAAGTTATCAATTCCTGTTTTAATGAGGTATCCAACGACGAACCTATTTGAGTAGTTCGTTCAGGGTGCTCGTCGTCCAGAATGATATTTTCAGTAGCTTCCACCACTTGACCCTTCACGAGTTGCGACTCATCTCTAGGATCCAATGTTTCAATTTCTGCACCTTCATCCACTTGATAGGTAGTAGTCTTTTTCTTTGATTCTTCCAATTCTTCTTGCTCGGTGGATGAATAATAACATTCCCGAGCTACTTTTTGATCACCTTTCACAACTCATACTCCAAAGTTTGTTGGAAATTTTAGGCACTGATGCACTGTAGATGGTACAACCTCGAACTTCTTCAATCCTACTCTTCCCATGATGATATTGTACGATGATTGGACATTCTTATCCATCACGAAGAAACGTATTCTTTATGTCCGACAAGCAGGCCACGTACCAATGAATATATCCAACTTGATCGTCCCAAGTGGAAATACTTTCTCGCCAGCAAAACCGATGAGGGGTCCGTCCGTCCATCCACAGATAAATAAATGAGACAAAGAATTTTTAAAGTGGTTCAGCCTTATAAGAATGGCCTACGTCCACTGTTTTGGTATTGCTGTTTGTATGAGAATTCTCGATTACAAATTATCTCAAAAAATTCCGGTCTGGGAGTCCTCCTTCTACAATGAGGATTGCACAATGTATTTATAGCCCTGGGGCTGTCATGTGAAAGGGTGATACATTAAATGATGTACATATGAAAGGGTAATACATTCAATGCTCCTTATGCGTGTGCGTCTGAATGATAAGCATTTAATGAATAGTCAAACTGTTGGTTGTCCCGTCATTAATGCTTTGTTCGAGGTGCAGCTCGGACCGCCTGAGTTGCTCGGACCGCCTAAGCTTCTCGGTACTCAAGAGTTCCTCGGAGAGGCATTGTTCCTCGGAGCGTGTGAGTTCCTCGGGGAAGCAGTGTTCCTCGAGGAACTAGTCTTCCTCGTTGTAGTCTTGTTCCTCGGAGCATGTGAGTTCCTCGGGGAAGCAGTGTTCCTCGGGGAACTAGTGTTCCTCGGGGAACTAGTCTTCCTCGTTGTAGTCTTGTTCCTCGGAGCGTGTGGGTTCCTCAGAAGTGTTTGTTGTTGTCATGTAGATAGCCACGTGTCTTTATATGATTGGTCCATGTCAGCAGATTAAATTTGGTATCAACAACGGGAATTCCGTCACCTTCTGGTATTTAATGCTCACTCAATTGCTTGTCGCTCGAGATTTTTTCCTGCTCAAGTTCTTTTGTATCAAACAGTATTTAGGCTTTGCTTTTCTACAATTCGTTCACTCAATTGCCCCTTATATCTCGATTCCGGTGTGCAGTATCTGAATATTATTCAAAAGCTCGTTGCTAACTTGTTCGCTCATTACGTGCGCATTTTTGACATACACTATCACACTCGACTCACGTATGACCTAGCTAAAATATTTTGTTCTTATGGTCTTCAATTGGAAAAAGGGAGGAAAATGAAGTACATCTAGATCGGTGTGCACGTCTATTGATCTTTGTATGTAAAATAATAATAATTTGCATTTGGCGTTGCTTTTCAATTAACACGATAAGAGATGATAAATCAATACGTTGGGAATGAGTGACACATCTTCCCATTCTTGAACGAGGTGCGCACGTTAAATTAAGTACAATTTCGGCACGATAAGTGCGAAAATGGAAGTCCATCAGGCCCGATGACCATGCAATCTCTTGTTTATATGAATATTTCCTTTACCTTAAATTCCACGATCAACAATAAACGGTTGGACTAATAGTTCCACATTTTGGTTTGGCAACAATCTTTTACGATGTGTATGGAATTTAGCAAAAGGGGATGCATTTTGAATGAATAACCTACATGATGCACAGACACATTATGATACGACTAATAACTAATTTGATAAATAAAGTCTCACCTAAAAATGGTTGCAGGCACGGTGCCATACTTTCTAAACATTCTCACAGACACAGACACCCATTTTCACAAACACACAAAATTCTACACGGTGCACACACACATAATTTCACATGGTACACACATAGACTTCAGTTATATATAATAAAAACAAAAATAAACAGGTTAAAAATAGCCAAGACAATAACAATAAAATAACCCCCATGAAAAATAGGTTAAAGAACAATTATGAAGCCAATAACCAGAAAAATAATCCATACCCGCATAATACAAACACATAAATTAAACATGTTACCCAAACATTTTCACAAATACATACACCTATTTTCACACACATAGTGTTACAAGGTGCACAAGCGCATTAGTTTATTAGAAACAAAAATATAAGTTTAAAGAAATAGTCAAAAGTCCAATAGCAATAAAAATACTCGCATACCCATAGTAAAATACCCTCATAATAGACACACACAAATTAAGCATGTTGGACAAACATTTTTACAGAGTTTCACACTGTGCGCACACACATTGTTTTTTAGAAGGAAAAGGAAAAATAGAAGAAAACAATAATAAAAACACAATGAGGGCTAATAGTAATAAAAATCCGCATACTCGCATAATATATACATGCAAATTAAGCATGTGGCACGAACTATTTAGGTATCGATTGACATGTAAAATAACCACAAATGAAAAAACTTGATTCATAATTTCTAATGTTGGATTTAAAGATATATTATTTTGAAATAGTTTAAGGGCTAGAAACTATTTCAAAATTTAAACTAGATTAATACCACGATTTATCTTAAAGTTTGAGCAATTCACACCTCGTTGAAGGAAAAAAAAGTAAAAAATTACAAAAACCTAATAAATTGAAGACAAATGCATTTGAAACTCATTTGTAAATCCAAAACTTTAACAACCTCTGAACAAACCAAAATTGGTTATAATTTCAAAAAATTGCATAATATATTAAAATATTGCACAACCACCCTCTAAAAAATATATTAAAATACTCTTGTAAAAAAAATTAACTTGAAAGGTAATGTCATATAATTTTTAAGTCTCACATATAGCTAGATTTCGCAATGGTCCTTTGATATCCTTACATATATGCACATTATATTTTATAGTGCTAATTGGTTACTAATTTTTTTTTTATAAGGTTTGCAATGCAACATTTTTTATTTTGAGTTTTGTTTGATCTCCTATTTACAATTTGAAGAATTATGGTATTAATCTAGTTTAAAATTTCGTGGGTGAGTTGTAATACTCTCCTCCTCCTCCTCCTCCTCCTCCTCCTCCTCCTCCTCCTATTATTATTATTATTATTATTATTATTATTATTATTATTATTATTATTATTATTATTATTATTATTATTATTATTATTATTATTATTATTATTATTATTATTATTATTATTATTATTATTATTATTATTATTATTATTATTATTATTATTATTTTCAAAACTATATAATATGAATATATCGAATAAAAAACAAGCTAATATCAACCATTGAGAAATTTATTGCTCCTTTTTAAAAATAATATTATATTCATATTTTACAAATTGAAACTATATAATATTGATTGTTATGTAATTGAAAACATCTAATGGGAATATGGTATTGATTTGGTTTAAACACTAAATAGTATTTCATATGTTACAGTTGTTTCCTCAATATTTTATGTCAGATTTGAATCTTATTTAATAGATCTTGATAAGTAGTTTTATATAATATAAATTTAAAAATAAAAAAATCAACGTAAACAAGACAAACATAAATATAAGATACATAAAAATAATTTATTATTAAAACTTACTGCAACAAATACCTTGTACTTGAACTCAATGGTCACCCTCTTTTTTCGTTGGTGTGGGTGGTAAAATCCTACTCGTATTACTCAATCACAAATAAAGCTGAGCAAAATATAAATCATGCACAATCACATAAGAGCAATATGCACGTGGTTCAGTAATGTGCCTACGCCCATGGGGTATTTCTCTTTCTATTTATTGATCTCATCTTAATATCAATGATTACATGCCCATTTTTCCCGGGATAAAGGTTACAGTTATAGAGAAAAGGAAAAAAGATTGAGTCGTGTAGGAATTATTGACATTAGATAGCCATCCGAACTGATCGGTTACATTTAATTCCGAGATTTCCTGTAACAACCGCCATTTTCTTAAAGGTTGGCCAGACACAATACGTCGAAGATGGTGTTGCTAAACAATCTATATCATTCTTAGTATCATACCATATAAAATATTTATTTGTAAACCACAATTGAATTTAAAACTAAATTTAAATTAATATCCAAGACAATAATAAAATCCAACATCCACATAATATAAATGAAACCCCACATAATCATAACTATCTCAAACCAACTGAAATAAAATAGACTTCGGACTTATGTCCGTACAATAATCCCAAAAGTAATTAGACTGAAATAAATAAACAACCTAGTCTAGAATCAATAATCTAAAATCCGATACGCAAGGTAAACCTGCAAGGCTAATCTCTCGATAATCCTGCTATCCCAATCTAGGAGCACCTGGGGGGAGAAACATTTATAATTTTAGTCAGCGCCCTAGAGTTAAAAGAATTAACTTATTGAATTTAAAGTGCAAAAGTAAAATTAATTCAAAGTAAATATTCCCTATCGGCACTCACATACGTTAAATGTCTCACCCTTAATCTAAGTGCAATACTACACGAATATCCACCCAAGTCCCAATATAATTGTAATACCCCGTATTTTTATGCTATAATTAATTTGGGGATTTATTTAATAAAAATCCGGAAATTAATTATGTTATAATTATTAACGTGACGTGAGTTAGTAATAATATGAAATTGTTGAATATTACTTAAGAGCATAGTAATATATGGTAAATGTCACGAGTGAATGAAAATGACAATTTTGATAATTTTAGTCGGGACGCGCCCGTGTCGCGTCGGGACTAATTATTGAGAAATAAAAGTAAATATTTTATGAGTTGTCCGTATGGTCGTTTTGAGTGCGCCAACGCGTCCGGAAGGGTCGAGATAGTCAGAAAAGTGTACCCGGGGGTTTAGTTTGGGTCTCGGGATGTTTTTAGGCTTAATTAGTGACCCGGGAGGGCGTTTTGGTAATTTTACAAATTAGGGTAATTAAACCCACGAATTTCAGCCATCCTTAGCAGCCATTTAAGTTAGCCTTTTAGGGTTAGATCATTCAGAACCCTAAGACGGCTAGTGGAGAAGAGAGGAGAGACCTTGCTAGGTGATTCAAGGCCAAAAACACCACCTTTTGCACCACCGTCACCACCAACGCGTAGATCGGGAGGAGGAGAACGCAGCCATACCAATATCAGCAGGAAACCAGACCTCTGAAATCCCAGGCAAGTGTTTAACTTGCGTATTTTCGTTGGTGCAATAATCATGTTAGTGTAGGAATGATTAAGAGTATAATCCATGGAGGAAAACCCAATTTTGATAGGGATTTGCATGTAGAAATCATATGAACCTTATTCTGGAAATTAATATGTGAAGTAGATGTTTAACCCACGAAATTATGATGATTTGTTAGAAGGAATTTCTGGAGAAAACTGATTAGAACAAAGGTTAAGAAAACTGTAGGGTTCTTGATGATTAGATGAAATATTAGGTTGTTTAATCATGTTTATTAATGTATATACGCATGCTGATCGTTAAAGAAACCTGGAATTATGTTAGGATGTAAGCAGTACACTTTTTGGGTCAATTAGAGTTGGAAAATATGAGTTTTGATGAAGAAACCTAAGCAACCCCGTCACTGCAGTTTCTGCAGAATTTTCACAGACCTGCTCGATCGATCGATCGACCCTAGATCGTCGATCGATCGAAGGTTCGATCGGTCGACCCCAGACGTCGATCGATCGACCCTCCCTGGCAGCCTATTATTCCCCTTGTTTAATTAGTCGAATTAATTTATCGTGGAATAAACTTTGGGCATTCTAAATAAAATGATTTGGGAGATATTGAGGACCAGTAGAGTATATGGACATATGTTAGAACCTTTAATCTTCAACGAAGATGGTAATTATGGGATATTTACTTTAGGTTGTTAGATTTATGAAACTTAAGGGTGAGGTGCGTAAGAGAGTCACGTTGGAATCAAATGAAGTTATTTACTGAATTTTAGAATTGTAAAGTTATAACCCATGAGTATTAGGTAATGAGTGAGAAAACCCTTCGAATTAAGGTTAGAGGCGAAACCTTATACGTTATACTAATAAGGTGAAATTTAGGACAAAGGTTGTAATTATGGGTAATGAGAGTGACCTATATTAATATGATGAAATCGGTATATTTATATGAATGTGTGTACATATATTATATACATGTGAAAAACGTACCCGCACTACTTGCTATCCCTGAGGTTACCGCGCTGGGACGATCGTATCCTGTGTTGCTTTATGGGGATATTGAATCGTACCCTAGAAGATAGAGATCCTAGGTACGGGCTATTAAATTGATTGTCGGACGGTCCTAAGAGACGTGTGGGTATGTACTGACCTCTTGGACTTGGAATCTATGCTTCGCCTCAACGTTGTTTTGTATATGTTAATACAGTTCGAGAGTGATTCCGAACTTGTATTTCCCTTTATGTGAGCGATACGGGGATTGGATAGCAGAGTATGCCCGCACCATAGTTTAGTTGGGGTGCCATTATATATATATTTTATGCGAGTAGTTAATATATATATGAGGTTATAAACTTTGAACTGCCTACTGTGATTTGATAAGTAGAACGTGGTTGTTGACTCAAATTATTAAATACTTGTTTTGTGAAAATATGAAAAGGTACGGGAAAATCTTATAATTTAATGAAGCTAAAACGAGAGGAATACTACAAATTGAAAGTAACCTTTTTATAACATTGTTATCGTTCAGTTTTTGAAAACATTTGAGTAAGTTAAGATAAACGAACCATTGGGAAGGCTAGTACGATAGGAGTGCACATTAGAAGAGAGGTGAGTATTTCTCAAGAGAGAGACGAACTAATATGAAGTTGCATTGGCCTGTATCAATTTAAATACTTGCTTAACGTATTCTAAAATCAAACACACTTTCGGGCCCTGACCCGTTTCCTTTTCTCTCTCTCTCTCTCTTGTATATATATGTATATTTTTCAGGTGCCCAGCCACAGGGGCGTCTTGCTTAGGATTCTTTGAGAAGAACGAGCTGCAGCTTAGGTGGGAGTTGCAGGACCCTTGAGTAGACGACTTCTGTCATTGACTCCACTCCTATTACTCTCATTTATGGGGCACGTGTCGCCCTTTTTATCATTCCATTTATTGTTGGGGATTTTTATATTTCAGTTGTTCCAGTATTGTTTATGGGATTTGTTTCAGGATGGTTTATGATTTTAGCTTTATATTATTGACATTCGTTTGGTGAATGTATGGTTTTATTTAGATTTCGTGGTGTGATTCTTTAATGTAGAAATGTTGTTTTGGTATTAATAAAATCTTTTCTTTAATAAAATTTGGAAGTTTGTATGAAAAATGTTTTGACACTTAGCTTAATTATTTAGGGTGTTAAATTGGAAAAATTATTTTTATCGACAGTGATGCTGAGAATGAACCAACTGTTTACCTTGATTTAATTTAATAAAGGAGTGATCGCCCGGTATTTAATTAGGCGGGGTGTCACAGGTGGTATCAGAGTATCAGGTTCTAGTGTCCATAGGATCTGTACGGCTTATTTTCGCTTTCAGCTTAACGTTATTGCTATAGAGCCCTATTGTTAGGACTGTTGTATTCTTGCTTTCACGTTTAAGTCTTCAGCTATTTGAGATTTGTTGATAACTGTAGACTAATAAACTTGTTCACGTTCCAGATGCCTCCGAGACGTGCTCCGAAAGATAGGCGTGCCCAAGCCGACCAGCCAGCAGCTCCGGCACCCGGCACTATGAATGCGAATGAGGTAGCCGCCATCGTTGCTCAGGCGGTAAATGCCGCGATAGCGGTGATTCAGCAGGCTCCACCACAGGTCCAAGCAGTGGCGCCAGTACCAGCACAGCTTCCATCTGCATGGGAGAGAGTTCGGGATGCTTTTTAGAAAGCACATCCCCCTGAGTTTTCTGGTAGCTCCGATATTATTACTGTCAGCCAATGGAAGAAGGACATCCAGCGGCACCTCCGTATGTATGAGTGCACCGAAGTGCAGAAGCAGCTATTGGCCTCTTTTAAACTGGTGGGAGCCGCATTACAGTGGTGGGAGTCCACTACTACTTTGGAGGAGAGGGACACGATTCCTATTCAGATGTTCTGGGAGCGGTTTGACCGCAAGTACTTTCCACCCGCAGTGCAGACTGAGATGAGGCGGAAATTGCTAAATCTGAAGCAGGAAAACCCTACTGTAGCCGAGTATGAGGAAGAGTTCACGAGACTTCTCACTATTGTGCCGGATGAGGCACCCACTGAGAGCAAGAAAGTTTTGCTGTTCGTCGACGGGTTAGCTTGGAGGATCCGTCAGCACCTTATTGGGAATCTATCCCTGAGTACTTTCACTGACGTACTCAATGCAGCGCTACTACATTGCCAGGATCACCGCTTCCATCTTCAGGGAAGCAAGAGAGCAGGAGAGTCCAGCCAGCAGGGTAGGACCGGGGGTAATAGTGCCAGTGGGGCACCAACTCAGGGACAGACTCGTCAGCACGAGCAGAGTTCCCATCAGGGGGACCCTGCTAAGCGATTCCGTTCAGGTGATTCTAGGCAGGGATTCGGGGGATTCAGGCAGGGCCATCAGGGTCAGCCTAATCAGCAGGGCCAGCAGGGCCAACACCGACCGCAGGGTCAACAGCAGGGCCAGCAAGGTCAACAGCGTGCACATCAGGGCCAACAGGGCCAATGGCGTGGAGGTAACGGCCAGCAGGGCCGTGGTCAGCAGGGACAGAGGGGAGGTAATTTCAGAGGCCGGTGTTTTGTGTGTGGCAAGCACGGCCATAAGCGTCAGGATTGCCCAGAGGGCGATAGGGCCCCACAGCAGCAGGGAGCCCGTAATGAGCCGCAGAGACCACTCTTTCCACCTGCCCTTCCAGCTCCAGCCCAGATGCCAGCCCTACCAGCCATTCCAGCAGCTCCAGTGCAGCAGGGACAATTGCAGTACGGACGTGTCTATAACGTCCACCAGGCAGCAGCTCCACAGGCACCACCCGAGATTGAGGGTATGTTTCCTATCCATGGTACTATGGGTAAAGTTTTGTTTGATACGGGGGCAACGCACTGTTTTATAGCTACGCATTTTGCGAAGTCCTTAGGATTGTTAGCCACAGCAGAGAGCACCGTAATGTGTGTCGACTCACCACTGGGGAGTGGGTCACTTATATTCTTTATATGCCGGGGAGTAGGGATAGAGATTGGTAGCTTGGTATTGCCTGCAGACATGCTAGTCTTAGACATGCACGAGCATGACGTGATTATTGGTATGGATTGGCTCGCATCTTATAGAGCCATGATTGATTGCTTCGGTGGGAGCATTGTTTTTGCCATTCCGGGGCAAGAGATGTTTGTAGTAGCGATGCCTCGCCCAGAGGGAGGTTCGACCGCTCATTTATATTACATTGAGGAGGATACCTCTAAGGAGGTTGTGATTCCTTTGGATTCGATCCCAGTTGTTAGGGAGTATTCCGATGTGTTTCAGGAGATACCAGACCTACCGCCCAGTCGTGAGATAGACTTCGTTATAGACTTATTGCCGGATACGAGACCTATAGCACGCGCACCGTACCGTATGGCTCCGGCAGAGATGCGAGAGCTACGAGATCAGATTGAGTAGCTATTAGGTCAGGGTTTCATTCGTAGGAGTACCTCACCGTGGGGCGCTCCAGTCTTATTTGTGAAGAAGAGAGATGGCTCACTGAGATTGTGTGTGGACTACCGGGAGTTAAACAAGGTCACGATACGGAACAAGTATCCGTTGCCTCGAATCGATGATCTGTTCGACCAGTTAAGGGGAGCAACTTTCTTTTCAAAGATAGATCTGAGGTCGGGGTACCATCAGTTACGAATTAGAGAGCAGGATGTTTCGAAGACTGCCTTCTTGTCGAGATATGGGTCCTATGAGTTCAGGGTGATGCCGTTCGGACTCACAAATGCCCCAGCCGTTTTCATGGACTTGATGAACCGAGTGTTCAGAGAGTTCTTGGATTAGTTCGTCATCGTCTTCATAGATGATATCTTGATATATTCACGCTCCGAGGAGGAGCATGCCGAACACTTGAGGCAGGTTCTTCAGACTCTGCGAGAACATCAGTTGTATGCTAAGTACGAGAAGTGTGGATTCTGGTTGCGAGAGGTACAATTCTTAGGCCATGTTGTTTCTGAGCAGGGGATAGCAGTTGACCCGAGCAAAGTGTCAGCGGTGAGGGAGTGGGGGCAGCCCACGACACCGACGGAAGTACGTAGTTTCTTGGGGTTGGCCGGATACTACAGGAGGTTCATTCGGGGGTTCTCCAAAATAGCGGGTCCATTGACGAATCTGACTCGCAAGGGGGTACCATATGTTTGGGATGACGCTTGTCAGTTGGCTTTTGACGAGCTGAAGGACAAGCTTACTTCGGCACCAGTCCTTGCTCTACCGAAGCCGGGTGTAGAGTACCTGGTTTACACAGATGCGTCCTTACGAGGACTTGGGGGAGTACTTCAGCAGGAAGAGAAGGCTATAGCTTTTGCTTCCCGCAAGCTTAATCCGCATGAGAAGAATTACCCCACCCACGACCTGGAGTTAGCTGCGGTCGTCTTTGCATTGAGAATTTGGAGGCACTATTTATTGGGCGAGAAATTCCGTTTGTTCACAGACCATAAGTCACTGCAGTACCTGTTCACTCAGCGAGAGCTGAATATGCGTCAACGCAGATGGTTAGAGTTTGTAAAAGATTACCAGTTCGATATACAGTATTATCCGGGGAAAGCCAACATAGTTGCTAATGCGTTGAGCCGTAGACCGGTTGATGATGTGGCGGACATCTGGAAAGCAAAATGGAAGGAGTTGGGTCACCAAGACGCAGTAGCACGTTCTTTCATATCCGTGATGACAGTCACACCCGAGATTGTTACGAGGGTGATACAGGCACAGACCACAGACCCATTTTGTCAGGAGCAGATTGTACGACTTCTAGCCGAGGGTGCTGAGTCCTATTCTGTTAGTTCGGATGGAGGGTTGCGGTTTAATGGGAGATTAGTGGTTCCAGAAGGAGCGGAGCTACGTCATGAGGTGATGACTCATTCTCATGGGTCCCGATTTGCTGTACATCCGGGAGGCGATAAGATGTACCAGGATATGAGACGTCAGTACTGGTGGAGTGGGATGAAGAAGGACATCGCTGAATTTGTGTCCAAATGTTCTACTTGCCAGCTGGTGAAGGTGGACCACCAGAAACCGTCGGGATTACTTCAGCCGTTGGAAGTACCTGCGTGGAAGTGGGAAAGTATTTCCATGGACTTCATTACAGGGTTGCCTACATCACAGCGAGGCCACGATTCTATCTGGGTGATTGTAGACCGTCTGACCAAGGTGGCTCATTTTCTGCCAGTAAGGATAGATTATACCACGGGTCAGTATGCCCAACTATTCATCGCTGAGATTGTCAGATTACATGGGGTGCCCCTGAATATTGTGTCAGACAGAGACAAGATTTTTGTGTCGCGTTTCTGGGAAAGCTTTCAGGAGGCTATGGGTACAGAGTTGAGACTGAGTTCAGCTTACCACCCACAGACAGATGGACAGACAGAGGGTACTAATCAGATGTTGGAAGATATGCTACGCATGTGTATCCTCGACTTCGGGGGAGGTTGGGAGCCACATCTTCCACTGGTCGAGTTTGCTTATAATAACTCCTATCAGTTTACGATTGGCATGGCTCCATTTGAAGATTTGTACGGCAGGCCTTGTCGCTCTCCAACCTGTTGGCTCGAAGTGGGGGACAACAAGTTATTAGGACCAGAAGTGATCCAGGAGACCTCCGCGAGGATTGAGATAATCAGGAGTCGTATTCGGGTAGCCCAAGACAGACAGAAGAGCTACGCCGATGCAAAATGATTTTTTCGGGAGTTTAATGTGGGAGATCAAGTGTTGTTGCGTGTATCTCCTATGAAAGGAGTGATGAGGTTCGGGAAGAAGGGGAAGTTGGCTCCGAGGTACGTAGGACCATTTCCCATCATCGAGAGAATTGGGCCAGTAGCATACAGGTTGGGTTTGCCAGAACATTTACATCGCATCCACGATGTATTCCACATCTCGTCGTTGAGACGATACCTTCGGGATGATATGGCCCATACTCACATTGCGATAGATGAGATCGACTTGCAGTCGGATAGCTCTTATGAGGAGAGACCGGTGGCTATTCTAGACTACAGTGAGAGGAGATTGAGGTCGAAGATAGTTCCACTCGTGCGGGTCCAGTGGGAACATCATAATGTGGAGGAATCCACTTGGGAGCGTGAGGCAGATATGCGTGAGAGGTATCCAGAGTTGTTTTTACCAGGTATGCCTTATTTTCCGAATTTCGGGACGAAATTCCGTTATTAGGGGGGAAGTATGTAATACCCCGTATTTTTATGCTATAATTAATTTGGGGATTTATTTAATAAAAATCCGGAAATTAATTATGTTATAATTATTAACGTGACGTGAGTTAGTAATAATATGAAATTGTTGAATATTACTTAAGAGCATAGTAATATATGGTAAATGTCACGAGTGAATGAAAATGATAATTTTGATAATTTTAGTCGGGACGCGCCCGTGTCGCGTCGGGACTAATTATTGAGAAATAAAAGTAAATATTTTATGAGTTGTCCGTATAGTCGTTTTGAGTACGCCAACGCGTCCGGAAGGGTCGAGATAGTCAGAAAAGTGTACCCGGGGGTTTAGTTTGGGTCTCGGGATGTTTTTAGGCTTAATTAGTGACCCGGGAGGGCGTTTTGGTAATTTTACAAATTAGGGTAATTAAACCCACGAATTTCAGCCATCCTTAGCAGCCATTTAAGTCAGCCTTTTAGGGTTAGATCATTCAGAACCCTAAGACGGCTAGTGGAGAAGAGAGGAGAGACCTTGCTAGGTGATTCAAGGCCAAAAACACCACCTTTTGCACCACCGTCACCACCAACGCGTAGATCGCGAGGAGGAGAACGCAGCCATACCAATATCAGCAGGAAACCAGACCTCTGAAATCCCAGGCAAGTGTTTAACTTGCGTATTTTCGTTGGTGCAATAATCATGTTAGTGTAGGAATGATTAAGAGTATAATCCATGGAGGAAAACCCAATTTTGATAGAGATTTGCATGTAGAAATCATATGAACCTTATTCTGGAAATTAATATGTGAAGTAGATGTTTAACCCACGAAATTATGATGATTTGTTAGAAGGAATTTCTGGAGAAAACTGATTAGAACAAAGGTTAAGAAAACTGTAGGGTTCTTGATGATTAGATGAAATATTAGGTTGTTTAATCATGTTTATTAATGTATATACGCATGCTGATCGTTAAAGAAACCTGGAATTATGTTAGGATGTAAGCAGTACACTTTTTGGGTCAATTAGAGTTGGAAAATATAAGTTTTGATGAAGAAACCTAAGCAACCCCGTCACTGCAGTTTATGCAGAATTTTCACAGACCTGCTCGATCGATCGATCGACCCTAGATCGTCGATCGATCGAAGGTTCGATCGGTCGACCCCAGACGTCGATCGATCGACCCTCCCTGGCAGCCTATTATTCCCCTTGTTTAATTAGTCGAATTAATTTATCGTGGAATAAACTTTGGGCATTCTAAATAAAATGATTTGGGAGATATTGAGGACCAGTAGAGTATATGGACATATGTTAGAACCTTTAATCTTCAACGAAGATGGTAATTATGGGATATTTACTTTAGGTTGTTAGATTTATGAAACTTAAGGGTGAGGTGCGTAAGAGAGTCACGTTGGAATCAAATGAAGTTATTTACTGAATTTTAGAATTGTAAAGTTATAACCCATGAGTATTAGGTAATGAGTGAGAAAACCCTTCGAATTAAGGTTAGAGGCGAAACCTTATACGTTATACTAATAAGGTGAAATTTAGGACAAAGGTTGTAATTATGGGTAATGAGAGTGACCTATATTAATATGATGAAATCGGTATATTTATATGAATGTGTGTACATATATTATATACATGTGAAAAACGTACCCGCACTACTTGCTATCCCTGAGGTTACCGCGCTGGGACGATCGTATCCTGTGTTGCTTTATGGGGATATTGAATCGTACCCTAGAAGATAGAGATCCTAGGTACGGGCTATTAAATTGATTGTCGGACGGTCCTAAGAGACGTGTGGGTATGTACTGACCTCTTGGACTTGGAATCTATGCTTCGCCTCAACGTTGTTTTGTATATGTTAATACAGTTCGAGAGTGATTCCGAACTTGTATTTCCCTTTATGTGAGCGATACGGGGATTGGATAGCAGAGTATGCCCGCACCATAGTTTAGTTGGGGTGCCATTATATATATATTTTATGCGAGCAGTTAATATATATATGAGGTTATAAACTTTGAACTGCCTACTGTGATTTGATAAGTAGAACGTGGTTGTTGACTCAAATTATTAAATACTTGTTTTGTGAAAATATGAAAAGGTACGGGAAAATCTTATAATTTAATGAAGCTAAAACGAGAGGAATACTACAAATTGAAAGTAACCTTTTTATAACATTGTTATCGTTCAGTTTTTGAAAACATTTGAGTAAGTTAAGATAAACGAACCATTGGGAAGGCTAGTACGATAGGAGTGCACATTAGAAGAGAGGTGAGTATTTCTCAAGAGAGAGACGAACTAATATGAAGTTGCATTGGCCTGTATCAATTTAAATACTTGCTTAACGTATTCTAAAATCAAACACACTTTCGGGCCCTGACCCGTTTCCTTTTCTCTCTCTCTCTCTTGTATATATATGTATATTTTTCAGGTGCCCAGCCACAGGGGCGTCTTGCTTAGGATTCTTTGAGAAGAACGAGCTGCAGCTTAGGTGGGAGTTGCAGGACCCTTGAGTAGACGACTTCTGTCATTGACTCCACTCCTATTACTCTCATTTATGGGGCACGTGTCGCCCTTTTTATCATTCCATTTATTGTTGGGGATTTTTATATTTCAGTTGTTCCAGTATTGTTTATGGGATTTGTTTCAGGATGGTTTATGATTTTAGCTTTATATTATTGACATTCGTTTGGTGAATGTATGGTTTTATTTAGATTTCGTGGTGTGATTCTTTAATGTAGAAATGTTGTTTTGGTATTAATAAAATCTTTTCTTTAATAAAATTTGGAAGTTTGTATGAAAAATGTTTTGACACTTAGCTTAATTATTTAGGGTGTTAAATTGGAAAAATTATTTTTATCGACAGTGATGCTGAGAATGAACCAACTGTTTACCTTGATTTAATTTAATAAAGGAGTGATCGCCCGGTATTTAATTAGGCGGGGTGTCACAATAATAATGAACGACTCTCGCAATTAAAGTATAAAAATGCATCAGGCATGTCTAATGCACATAAGGGTATTCACCTACATTTATATTATTCCTTCTCAAAGTATCTCAGTCATACTACTTGTAAGAGTGACATACACACTCATTATGTATACTACATAGTATTGGGTTTATAATTTATTGTCTACATCATTAGACTTGTGAATAAATCTCATTCCTTTTTATATGATTATATAAATGTCCTTATATATATACGACACTATCGCATCTACCAATAACGTCTTGTTCGTGCTCTATCGATAAGTCTGAGGGAGTCTCTTATCCAAGTCGGATGTCACAAAACACACATAAGTGGGGCAATCCCAATGCAGTAAATCATTGCACGGGCCATACCCAATGGTGACAATGGATCCCAGCATCCACACCTATCTCTCATAAGTGGCACTGCTATATAGTGTACCTAAAATTATGACCTACACAACGCCTAGCCCACATGTGTCGATGTGTGCTACGGTCCCAAAATGCGCGCAACCTTAACCGATAAGATCATCCAAGAACATAGGCATGGGAGAACACTACAATGAATTAAGAAATAATTTGAACATTTAAATTAAGCAAGAAAATTCTTGCTTGAATAGATTGGTTGATGACCTTTTATTGAATCCCCTAGCGTCCTTCTTGAGTTCTTCCCATTGGATGTTTTGCCACCTCTCTACTTAGCCCTTTGGTATCCTCTAACTCCTAGGTTTAGGTTTAGGTTAAGTGTGGGGGTTTCTTAATTTCCCCACTTAACTTATACTATTCTAATTCCCGAGTTGGACCTAAAGTCCCATATTTGGACCCCCAAAGGGACCCAAACTCATAATCAAAATAGTCCAATAACCTCCCAACTTATATACATATACCTCGAGACCATTTCTAAAGGTACAAAATACCTAAATTAATTAATAAAATCTCCTAGAATGCATCCCAATTATTTTTATTCAACAAGTATATTTTCCAATTGTGTCATACGTCATCTATCAATTTTGTTCCATACATATACATTTATTTTCAATTAGATTTATTTAACATGCAAAGTCAAATTCACATAACCTTAGATAATAATTAATTTATTTATTCACAACCTGATTAATTAAATTCACAGATTTAATTTAATTCCTATTAATTTTATTTATTCTAAAAAATACGGGTTATTGCATTTTCGCTAGGTCGGTAACAACCGTCTTTATCCTTTTCGCTTCAGTTCCTTGATAGGATCAACGGACATGTGTCCTCTCCCTATGTAAGGTCGAATTATCCCTCACAGTTTTTTCCAAAGCTTTACAGTTGGTTGAGGGTGCAAAGGTTTGATCGCTCCTTTAGTTGGATCCAGATCACGATTGCTGACAATGTTGGGCGTCCATAAATGCCAATGGTTGGAGGATACTATGGTTATTATATTTGAACTTGATGGTTTCATTTTCCTGGTTAATCTGTAAAGGGAACTTCAGAAATATGCCCCACCTTTTCAAGAGTAAACTGGTAATTTGATGCCTTAGGCCCAAAGGGCAACTGCGTATGCCAGCCGTCATTTGGGGGCGTGCTAGTAATGATGGGATTCATCTTGAAAATAGTTCCAAGCCACTACTACTCTCATTACAGTTAGTTCGGTTCATTACCCAACATTTTCATTTGTTTTTTTAGTGTTTCAGAGTTCATTCATTCTTTCACACTTGTAAGTTTTCTCTCATCTTTTACTATTTGTATTCCTTTGTAATTTCTTCAAAAAGTGCCTTATTTTTTCCCCATTTTCTGTTGTTTAATTATAAAAATGATTTATATAATTAATGAGAATACCATAAAGGCGTTTAGACACTTTTACATTACTTATTGGGTAACGGCGTTGCACCAGATGAATAAGCCTTCAAACAAAATGATATGATCAAATATGGGTTGCACCAGATGATCATAAGACTGAGGTATCATAAGAATAGGGCCTTATGATGAGGGTTGGATGGATACCCCATTAAATTTAGACGAGGACAGGCATGTGGCTTACAAGCATGAATGGATAAATGCCCTGGAAGTTTACAAAATCCCTAAGGATTCTCAGTTCTAGTATCAGTACTAAGTAGATTCCCCATTTGTTCGGCTTACTCCTATCAAGAGTGAGGAATCGTGGATACCAATTGACACAATCCCCATACAACCGGTAAAGCAGTCCCTTGTCGATCACGATAGTGATTAAGAGCTCCATCCCAATCTAGATACTGTTCAACGTGTTATTATAGACGAGCAAGTGAATTTTTAAAGATAATAGAGTTTTATCCATATTCTTATAATTAGTGAATGTATTGTAATTGGCCCACCATAATCAACCTTGTAAATATTGAATATTTTGAATGAAATTTGACTTATTTTCAATTTCATGTTTGTATTCTCCCATTTTAATCTATATCGATCTGAGTTCTTTTGGTCTTACCTTTTAAGATTATGTCATCACACTTCTTAAGCCTAACACCAAGTTATGGTGAGAATGCACCTAGTCGTCGGGCAATCCGCCCATTCAGAATTATATTTGACTAATGTTGGTCGGACTACTTGATGCCTAAAAATACCCCGTAGGTCTTTATTTTGTCTAAGCAATTCATGATGTTTGTGTGTGGTTAATGAAACACATAAATTTGTAACCTTAATATTATGACTAAGTGTAATAACATCAATAAGGTATAAAAACAATGGTTAGATCGGACATAAACAAGATAAGTTTTCATTAATATTGGTATGCTATTTGGAATAATAAAAAACCTAGTTGCATTAACCAAACTTATATATTCAAAAAATTGAATGGAAATAATAGACTAAATTTTTTACAAAAGCATAAAAATAAAATTTCCTAAGGTCAGCTACATTCCAAGCCCTATATATTTCCCTGCCCTCCATTGTTTACACGCGATCGGATCCTTAGACGCCGTCTCTGATGACACTGAATGGTCCTTCCCTATTGGGCCCCAGTTTGTCGTCTGACATCTTCCTTGTGCTACTAATGACTTTCCTTAGCATATAGTCCCCGACCTGAAACTTTCACAGATTGACGACCTTTTTGTATATCTTCTCCAACTATTGTTGTTAGGACGCCAATCTAATTATAGCGTGTTCCATTATTTCATTGGCTAGGCCGAGTTCAATTATAACGATCTTATCATTCATATTCTAATCGGCCATGGCTGTCCTCATGGTCGACATACCAGCTTTTAACTATATTGTGGCCTCCATTTCATAAGCTAAGGTGAAGGGCGTTTCCACGATCGACCTTTCGGGAGTTCATCCACCCATGCAATTTTTACTCTTTCTAACTTTTTCTTCATTTCATCGAGGATTGTTTTATTGGAGGATTCATCCTGCTCATTAATCTAAGGGTAAGCCACTAAATTGTTGTAGTGTTTCATGTCATGTCTGTTGCATAAGTCTTGGAATTGAATGCTCTTAAACTGGTTTCATTGTCAGAAATTATCATTCTCGGTACATCAAAACAGGTTACAATGTGTCTCTAGATAAACGTGATCATGTAAACATCTTTTATGTTCACTAAAGTAACTATTTCGATCCATTTGGTGAAATAATTTATGCCGACTAGGGAGTACTTTCGGTTTCTAGTTATCATGGGCAACGAGCCTATAATGTCTAACCCCCATTACTTAAAAGGCCATGGGTTAGTTAGAGACTTTAGGTCGCTGGCTGGATGGTGAAGCATTGATGAGAATAATTGGAATTTTTTGCACTCTTTCATGTATGAGACGACGTCCTTCTGCATATAAGGCCACTAATAGCCTTGTTTTATTTCTTAGAATACCTGAGATCTCTTTTCATTATGGCTTTCTCTAATTCCTTCATGTAGCTTATAAAGGACTTAGTCAACGTCACTGTGATGAACACATTGCAAATATAGTCGAGTAAATGTCCTCCTATAAAGCTTCCCCTCAAGGTATAAATAAAATCGGGCAGCCTTCACTCTTATTTGGTGAACTTGTTTCTTGTCCATAGGTGATGTGTCTTTTTGGGTGACGAGTACTTGGTCGATAACTTGTTAGGTTCATCCAGTTAGGAGCCTTTTGGGTGATGAGTACTTGGTCGATAACTTTTTGGGTACACAATGATTGGGTTCATCCAGTTTGGAGCCTTCTGGGTGACGAGTACTTGGTCGACAACTTGTTGCTTTTGAATGCTCGGTTGAGCGAGGTACTTTATTTCGATCACTCTTTTCAGGTCGGAGTTGACTCTTGAAGCTAAATTAACTAAGGTTTCTACGTGACTATTATTTACCCTTAGGAATTATTGAACTTTAACGTGCTTGAACTTCGCGACTAAATTCTGAGCGATCTGGAGATAGGCTGACATACGCTCATCCTAGAGTTGTAGTCTTCTTATATCTGATTGGATATCATACTCGAGTCATAGTAAACGTTAAGGTGAGTGGCGCAAAGAGGATTTCGAGACCATTTTCAAAGGGAATTTAAAGGGGGTTTCTTTATTTACACGGGAAGTAACTTTGGGGACACATGTTCAAGGTAAATGACTTTCTACTCTCCTTTTTTTATAAGCGTATTTACTAAATTCGCCTAGACTAAATTTTAGTGTTAAAATTCATTAGTAACCCTTAGAAAAACGTGTAATCCTAAATTATGTTTTATTAGGTGGATTTAAATGTTTCATATACTTAAAAAATACTTGTTGAGTCTATTAATTTATGAAATTGATTATTGGCCCCGATGCATGAAAATGACATTTTAGACCCGTTTGTGGAAATTGACAAATTAAGATATGAGAATAGACGATATAGACTTAATTTAGAATTAATATATTATGAAATTTTGCATGCTTAGTAGGGATGTACCTTATGTTTTAAGAGTAGTACTTATGATACATATATCCCAATTTGATAAGATTTGTGAGGAGGACCTTATTTATGGTATAAGAACTAGTGTGAATACATTATTTATGACTTAGGGTACTTTATATATATATGGACCCCTTATGATGTAACACACCCTTGTAAAATCATTACATGTTTCTATTGTGTAAGAACACAATATGAGTCTTACTTGAGACCTTGTTACCGTTGATATTCGTTTTATGATAAAGATGATAGAAGGAGTACATGCTAATTGTTGGTTGTTGTTTTGGTTGATGGATAGTGATGTTGGACAAGGTGGAATTAATGCACAAGTAATTCTTGCCTTACTCTCTCATAATAAATCTAATTAATTTGTCTTAACAACTACCCTATCTAAATGGAAATGTACCGGTGGATGGTCCTTGTTTAGATTTCACTTAAGTGGTATGTCCCATGCACGTATTTTAGAGATGGGTAAGAGTGACAACTTAAACCTTTAATAAAATTAACATGCTTTTATTTTAGTATTATATTTCTTGAGAAGTCTCATGTAGTATTACTATCCCCTTAGCTCCTTATGAAACAGACTAAAATATATTAATGACTCTATATGATAATGACCCGAGGGTGGGGTAATTGGGTATTTAATTAATAAAAGGGATTGAATAAGGATGCATTAAATGGAAAAATGTCATTGATAAGTAATCACGTTAAAAGGAAATGAATGGGTGGGCGCCGAGAAGGGACACCCCTATTGTTGATACCAAAATTAATATGCTGATGTGGACGAATCATACGAAGACACTTGTCAATCTACGTGGCACAATAACAACGAGGAAGTTCATTTCCTCGACCAACTCATGTTTTCCCCGAGCAACGATGATATACCGAGGAACTGCAACACTCCGAGATACTCTAGCGCTCCGAGGAACTCCTGAGCAACGAGCAACTAAGGCGGTCCGAGCTGCATCTCGACCGTAGTATTAATTGCCAGAATGTCAACAGTTCAATCATTCATTGAATGTTATCATCTTGACGCACACGCTGCATTAAATGTATTACCTTTTCATATGTATATCATTTAATGTATCAACCCATTCATGTACAGCCTAAGGGCTATAAATACCTTGTATCACCCTCATTCAAAGGGACCGGAATTTCTGGATTGAACTTGTAATCGAGAATTCCCAGACACTCAGCAATAACATAACAGTGGACGTAGGCCATTCTTATAAGGCTGAACCACTTTAAAAATCTTTGTTCATGTTATTTATCTGTGATTGAATAATTAGAGCGATCTAATTTTTTACATCAACAGATTGGCGCCGTCTGTGGGAAACGACTGTTGCTATTGTTTTTCACCAAAAATCATTTATCATCAATGGCAGATAATCCAGAATCCAGTAATCGAAATGCTGGAAATACTGGAAATCCTCCAAATCCATCTGCACCTCCAGATCTGGCTGGAATTATGACGAATCTGGCTGAAGGACAAACCGCCATGCAAGAAACAATGAGGCAACTCATTCAAACTCTTCACGGCGGTGCACCTACCCATTCAAGGCAAAGGAGTGATCGTGGGCGATCGCGATCCAGGCGTACTGAGTCATATCGTAATGAAGAATCTAATGATTTTTCTTATCAACCTGGGCGAACTTCATCGATACGGGCTACGGATACAGATCAACATATCACCCTCTCTCCGGAGAGAACTAGCGCCCTGGAAAGATTAAGCAGAGCATCTCCTTTCAGTCGGCTAGGACCAAGGAGAAATATGAGTCCACCTAGAGCACCATCGAGAAGCTTTCGACCACCATCAGGTTTGAGAGAAGGATCAGCACAATCAAGACCAGCTACTCGTCGAGATAGATCTCAGGAAGCTACGTCAGAACAATCAATTGCTCGGACTAAGCAGCCCGAGGAAGGAAATGAAGCGTGGAAGGGTTCCATTCAGCGATTGGAGGATAGACCTGGAGAAATGGTTAAAGAAAGGAATCCTTTACAGAGAACTTTTGTTCAAGGGACACCTTTTGTGCAGGCCATTGTGAACTTTCCTACACCATCGAAATTTAAAGCACCTGTAGTGACCCCTAAATATGATGGAAAGACAGATCCTGTTCTTCATATAGAACAATACCAGGCTGCTGCCGACATATATGCTGTCCCCGACGAGATGAGGTGTAGAGCATTTTCGGGAACTCTTACCGGATCTGCGCAGATATGGTACAACAATCTTCCTCGGGGTAAGATTTCGACTTTTATTCAGTTAGCCGAGTTGTTCATTGGAAATTTCTGTTTTGGAGCAAAGCCAGTAAAACGAGTAGCGCACTTGTTAAGTGTTAGACAAAAATCAGGTGAGAGTACTAGAGATTACATAACTCGTTTCAATAACGAGAAGTTGGAAGTCATAGATTACGAAGAAAAGACAGCGATCACTGCTTTGATGAGTGGATTGCTGCCTAACAAGTTATATTATACTTTGGCCAAAGATCCACCTAAAACTATGTCGGAGTTGATGGCAAAAGCGGCCAAAATCATGAATGCCGAGGAGGCTATGGCTGCGAAGAAGAATATGGATAAAGAAACCAAGGTGGAGGTTGACAAATCTAAGAAGAAAGAGCAAAAAGGTAATGGTAATGACAAGCACTCCAAGAATAATAGGACGTCATGGGAAGTCCTGAAGAAATATGATAATTATACACCATTGAAGATGGGTATTAATCATGTTTTAGAAGAAATCAAGAATAACGAAGAAATCAAGTGGTCAGATAAACTGAGGACCAATCTTGAACTGAGGAATAGGGCCAAATATTGCGAGTTCCATAAAGATCATGGCCATACGACAAAAAATTGCATAGCCCTTCAGAACGAGATTGAAACGCTCATCCGAAGAGGAAAGTTGTCAAAGTATGTAGATCGCAGAGGTGAAAGGAAGAATGATGATAGAACCAGAGATCGTTCCAGATCTCCTCGTCGGACGGAGGAGAAAAAGAAAAGAGATCATGAAGATGATCCAGATGAAGACCCCGATCTTCTAAAGAAGCCAAGACAGCCTGAACGAGAGGTATTTTCCATACGTTTTGGGTCATTTGATTGTAATGTTATTACAGGAGGAGATGCTGGAGGGGGAGACCTCACTGCAGAAAGAAAGGCCTATCTCGGAGAGGCTCAAGCCTGCTCATATATTCAACGAATAAATCTTGTCGAGGATGATCGTCCGAGGAAGGTAAACAAAGAGAAGCTAGTTATTGGTTTTTCAAAAAACGATTTGGCCGGTGTTCTTTACCCTCACGACGATCCCTTGGTGATCAAAATGAGGATGAAAGATGTGGTGATTTCAAGGGTGTTGGTGGACAATGGTAGTTCGGCAGACATCATGTACTATTCATGTTTTGATAGTTTGAATTTGAAATTATCTCAATTGGAACCTTATCACAGACCCCTTCTGGGTTTTGCTGGCGAGAAAGTTTTTCCACTTGGGACGATCAAGTTGGACATATTCATTGGAACTTGGCCTGCTTGTCGAACAGAAAGAATACGCTTCTTTGTGATGGATAAGAATGTGCAGTCAGCCTACAACATCATCATGGGAAGAGTTGGTTTGAAGAAGTTCGAAGCAGTTCCATCTACAGTGCATCAATGCTTAAAATTCCCAACAAACTTCAGAGTAGGAGTTGTAAAAGGTGATCAAAAAGTAGCTCGGGAATGCTATTATTCATCTGCCGAGCAAGAGGAGCTTGAGGAATCAAGGAAAAAAACTATTACCTACCAGGTAGAGGAAGGTACAGAAATTGAAACTCTTGATCCCAGGGATGAATCCCAACTTGTAAAAGGACAGATAGTAGAATCTACAGAAAATGTTATTTTGGACGAGGAACACCCTGAACGAGTAACCCAGATAGGTTCGTCGTTGGATGCTTCAATAAAATAAGAGTTGATAATGTTCTTGAGAAACAGGAAGAAAACTTTCGCATGGAGTCATGAGGACATGCCAGGAATAGATCCAAACTTCTTATGTCACGAACTCAATGTGAATAAGGAGATCAAGCCCGTAAAGCAGAGAAGAAGGGTATTTAGCCCCGAGAAGAATCAAGCCATACAAGAGGAGGTCGAGAAGCTCCAGAAAGCCCAATTCATTGAAGATGTGAAATATCCAGACTGGCTGGTAAACGTGGTGATGGTAAAGAAGAAGAGCAATAAATGGAGAATGTGTGTTGATTTCACTGATCTCAACAAGGCATGCCCAAAAGATCATTTTCCATTGCCCAGAATTGACCAACTAGTGGATGCTACCTCGGGATATGAGCTGCTCAGCTTCATGGATGCATATTCTGGTTACAACCAGATCAAGATGAAACCTGAAGACAGGGAAAGTACTTCTTTTATTACCCCTAGGGGAACTTATTGCTATAACGTTATGCCTTTTGGTTTGAAAAATGCAGGAGCGATATACCGGCGGCTGATGAACAAGGTCTTCACCGAACAAATCAGTTGCAACATGGAAGTCTATGTCGATGATATGCTGACAAAAAGCAAGAAAGCTGCAAATCATTTAGTTGACTTAGCTCAGACATTTGATCAACTGGATAAATACCAGATGAAACTCAACCCGACGAAGTGCACATTTGGAGTACGAGAAGGAATGTTTCTCGGATACATTGTCTACCAGCGAGGCATTGAAGCAAACCCAGATAAGATCAAAGCTCTTTTAGGGTTGCAATCTCCAACAACAAAGAAAGAAGTGCAGAGTCTTACAGGACGAGTTGCAGCGCTCAACAGATTTGTATCCCGAGCAACTGAAAAATGCCTCCCATTCTTCAAAACACTTCGAAAAACTTTTGAGTGGACTGATGAATGTGAAAAGGCCTTTCAAGACTTGAAAAAGTATTTGGGAGCACCTCCATTGTTGTCTAGGCCAATAACAGGAGAGAAGTTGTACTTGTATCTAGCAGTATCAGAGAATGCAGTTAGCTCGGCATTGATCAGATTGGAGAATGGAGTCCAGAAACCAATTTATTACACAAGTAAGGCTTTTCGAGGTGCAAAGATCAGGTACCCAAAGTTAGAAAAATTGGCATTGGCATTAATTGAAGCAAGTAGAAGAATGAGGCCATATTTCCAGGCCCATACCATCATTGTGTATACCGACATGCCATTGAGACAAGCCCTTCACAAGCCAGAAAAATCAGGAAGACTGATGTACTGGGCAATAGAACTCGGTGAATATGATATTGTGTATGAGCCCAGAGCATCATTGAAAGGGCAAGCTGTAACAGATTTTATAGCAGAATTTACATATCCTGATACTCCCGAGGAACAAAAACTGCTCGCTGACCAACCTGTGGATGTTACAGGATCAACAGACATAAGTCCAGACCAACTCCGGTTGGTAAAAGGGCCTATGGATGTAGAAAGATCATCAACTTCAAATCCAAACCAGCCCCGGATGGTTGAAGAACGAGAAAAGATGGTCAACAAGGAGCGAAAAGTGCCAGGGGAGGATGAAAAGAAGCAACAAATATTTTACCGAGGAACTCTATCAGATAAGAAATTTGAAGACGGGTTACCCCTATGGAGATTATATGTAGATGGCTCATCTTGCACAGCAGGTTGCGGCGCAGGAATTGTTTTGAGCACCCCAGACGAGATTGACATGGAATATGCTTTACGATTCCATTTCAAAGCCTCTAATAATGAAGCTGAGTATGAGGCCATGATAGCAGGTTTAAACTTAGCAAAAGTTATGGAAGCACGGCAAGTAATTGTATTCAGTGATTCTCAATTAATTGTAAATCAGATCATAGGAACGTATGCAGTTAAAGGAGATTTAATGGTAAAGTATCATGCAAAGGTGATGGAATTACTGATAGAATTTGATGCCATTCAATTGGTGAGAATACCGAGGATGGAGAATGTACGAGCAGACGCACTGGCCCGACTAGCATCACCTACTCGTATCGAGCTGCGAAGAACGATACCAATTGAAGTATTGAAAAGTCGGAGCATAGATGAAAACATGACGATGAATGTTATTACCCTTGATTTAGGACCATCTTGGATGGATCCCATCAGGATATATATTGAAGAGGGAGGATTGCCAGAGGATAAGCTCGCTGCCAAAAAATTGAAGTATAAAGCTGCTCGGTACGTATTAACTAATGGTATTTTATATAGACGAGGAATTATGACAGGATTGCAGAGATGTGTCCATCCCTCCAAGGTGAAAGATTTGATTGAAGAAATCCATGAAGGGTCTTGTGGAGCTCATGTAGCAGGTCGAACACTTTTACAAAGGGTAATGACTCAAGGATACTATTGGCCGACGATGAGGGCTGATTGTATAGCCTATGCTAAGAAATGTGACAAGTGCCAACGTTTTTCCTCTATCCGACGAACTCCACAAGCATTCTTGACACCTATAACTTCCCCTTGGCCATTCGCCATGTGGGGAATCGATTTGGTGGGACAATTGCCAACCACTTGAGGAAGATTCAAGTACCTCGTTGTCGCAGTAGACTATTTTACTAAGTGGGTAGAAGCTGAACCCCTCATCGACATGACGTACGAGAAGGTATATCAGTTCGTTTGGAAGAATATCATCTGTCGATATGGTCTCCCTCATGCCTTCATCACAGACCATGGAACCCAATTTGATAACGAGGAATTTGCTGCTTATTGTCATCAGTCGAACATTTTGAAGGTCCATTCAGCGCCAGGCCATCCTCAAAGCAATGGACAGACTGAAGTAACGAATAGAACACTGCTAAACGGTTTGAAGAAAAGGTTAAGTGAAGCTAAAGCTAACTGGATTAACGAGCTACAATCAGTATTGTGGGCTTACCGAACAACTCCCCGAGCAGTAACTGGAGAATCACCATATATGCTGGCATTTGGAAGTGAGGCTGTAATACCTGCCGAGTTATGTCTCCCAACACACAGAGTGCTGAATTTCAATTCCCCAGTCAGCGACTTGATGAGAAGACTGGATTTGGATATGCTCGAGGAAGTAAGAGAAGAGGCAGCCATTAGGAATGCTGCTTACCAACAACGCACAGCTCTGTTCTACAATAAAAGGGTGAAGAAATGCGATTTAAAAGAAGGAGATTATGTGCTAAAGAAGGTAATTCAGAAACACAATAAATTGGAGGCAAACTGGCATGGGCCTTACCGAGTTACAGAAGTTGTTCGACCAGGAACTTACCGAATAGCAACTCTAGAAGGAGAAGAATTCAAGAATGCTTGGAATGCTGAACACCTTCGCAAGTATTATCAATGATGTAAAATGTACAACGGTTCCATCAATATGAATAAAACGATGACGTTTTCACCATTTTCTTCTCCTTTGTTTGAAAGTTTTTCTGGGAATACTAGTGTTGTACACTACGCTGCTCGACAGCAAAAAGAAGACAAAAAGTTCGAAAGAACCAAAAAATATACTCCTTTGGTTAGGAGGCGTACACTAGCGTGACCAACTAAGGTTGGTAAGATAACTAGTGGACAAAAAGTTCGAAAGAACCAAAAAATATACTCCTTTGGTTAGGAGGCGTACACTAGCGTGACCAACTACGGTTGGTAAGATAACTAGTGGACAAGATAGTTCGAAAGAACCTGATAATTCAATAATCAACTACGGTTGATTTGAAAATAAGCCAACAAGTTGGTCGGAAGGTAAAATCATTCCAGAAAATACAAAGAATTCCAAACTGAACCAAGTATAGTTGGTCGGTGATCAACTATACTTGGTCGACAAGGATAAATTATCGACCATGGTTGGTCGGATACATTTTAGGAAAAGTTTACCAAGTATGGTTGGTCGGGGGTAAAAACCCATCAACTGTAATTGGTCGACAAGCATAATTTAACAACCTTGGTTGGTTGAAAACAGTTTAAACATTTTATACTCATTACTTTATTATTAAGTGATTAAGCAGCATTGATACTTGTAATTTTGATTACTAAGTTGGTTGATGAACAACATCATATTGTTATCTTTTTAACAGATACATATACACAAATGTAAAAATATTTGATAAACACAAGATAATCGCAATACAAATTTGCAAACAGAAAATGAAATTCTTTCATTAAGACAAAAATGTATTACAAGCTATACATATGTGCTAATTATTACATTGAAAAACCTATTCTATTGGTTTCTTTCCTTTAGCTTTTGAAACAGGTTCCTCGCCGGCAGGAGGATCTTCTAAGCAAAGAGGAGAATTGATGAAATTAATATCTCTGAGCATTCTGACGTTCATCACAGAAGGTGTATCCAAGAGATGCTCTGGGCGAGATAATTCAGTCTGAGAATGAAGACTATAATCGTCGAGATATTTTGAAATTAAACTCCGAGGAATGGAACGAGCTGGGATCCATTCCATGTCCAATTTGAAAGGTGGCACAGGCAAATCTAGTAATCCTGGAGCATGATAATCCCATAGAAAATGCCCTTGCTCCAATTTCAGTACACCCAGGGCGTTCAACCACCCCTGCTTATAACCTTCATTATTGGCATGTTCAATCCGAGCATCTAAATGAACAAGGGCTTCATTGTATCCTGCCATCCAAAATTCCCTGGGTTGTTTATGGAATTGGAAGGTTAATCTATCCAATTGTTCGTGAAGGCTCCTGGAAAAAACATCTTTATTATTCAAAGCAGACTTCGTTGCAGTAAGTTGATCTTCCAAAGATAGATTTTTCTTGGACATTTCAGATAAAGCCCGATCTTTGGCGTTTAATTGGTATGCTTGAGTTTCCAAAGTAGATTGAGTGCGAGCCTTTTCAACATTGCGGCTAAGAATTCTTGATCGACTCCGAGCAGCGACTGGAGAACTTTGATCCTCGACAATATTTTGAACAGCTCTTCCTCGCCCACGAGAAGTTCTTCCTCGTCCCCGAGCAGTCGCAGGAATAGCAGATTTTCTTAAGTTGTCCAGTTCTTGCCTTAATTTGGCATTCTCAACCTCTACGAATGAGAAACCTTCATCGGTAACTTGCACTAAAGCAGTGGAAGATGACGCTGCAGATTCATACTGTGCTAGATTTTTCTGCAAATTATTATTCTCCTGTTCCAGCAACTCAGCAATCTGCCTGCAAGCTTCAACTTCACCTTTTAAAGTTCTTTCCCTAACATCGTATCCAGCCAGGATCTTTTTATGGCCTGTGTCAGAAGAAAGCTGTTGGTATCTATTTTCATATTCCTTGTGCAACAAAGCCATTGATTCATTGTGCTGACCTTGTAGATCTTCTAAGGAATAATGAAGTTCCTCAATCAAGTCGTAGTAGGCTACATTGTTGGCCACAGCTCGGTCGAGTAAATCTTTCAAGTATCGATAAGCCTCAATTGCCTGTTCTGAGGCATCATGGCCAAGGATGTCAGCAATTTCTGATGTACTAAAGTCTGTATGACCAGCCTTATAATATTCGTGACATTGCTGCATCAGCTTGGTATAATGTGCAGATATCAGTTCCATTCTAGCAACAAACTAAGGATGAGAAAAAGACAACAATCAACAAAAACAAATCATCAACAACAGAGATGAACAAAAATGTATTTTATTAGATCATCAAAAGATTACATTGTTTGATTACAAGTGATAATAAAAGATAGAAATGATACCGAACAACTTCACACCTTTTCCTTGTCTCCCAAGACTTTCTCGGGAGGCTGGGACGAAGAGCTTGGTTGCTCGGAGGTGATAGCAGCTTGAACAGCAAGAGTTGAAATTTTCTCAGAAGGAGGAGGCATGGAAGAAATGTCCTCGTCGGCTGCAGGAAGAGAGGCAGGGACTTGATCACCTATGGCCATAGAAGATTCATCAGAGGCAGGCTCATCTTCTTCTTCTTCCACAATTGGTGGAGGAGGACCAGGGAGGTGCAACTGGAATAGATCAGAATCATCCTTGATCTTCAATTCCTGTAGGGCAGCTACCCAGCCATCTTGGAAGTATTTCAACTTCCCATATTGAACTTGGAATGTCATCGCAGCAATCCCCTTGTCCCATCCTTTATCCCAGCCTGAGCTGAAGGATCTTTTAACTACGAGCTTTCTTCTCAATTTCTCCGAGGAGAGCTTCGCATCCAATTCTTCTTTTTTGCCCTTGATATCTCGCAGGGCGGACAATTCTTCCTCTGCCTTCCTCAGCTTGTCCTCAAGTTCTCCAAAATTCTTGAGTTTGTCGTCATATTTCTTATGCTCGACCTCTAAACTTTTCACTTTATTCTCCAAACTCTTGGAGATCTCATCCATCTTCACCTTCTCGGCCTCAACTGTAGACAACTTTTTCTCCCAAACAGCTTTGTCCTCACTATACTGTTGGCGAGATTCCTTCAAGGATTGGGTCAAACCCAACAGAGCATCCTCTACACCTGACGAGGAGCTTGAAGCTTTAATAACTTCATCCTTCTTCACGATATTATTAAAACAATTCACCAGCTGAACAAAGGAAAAAGTGACAGGCCAGTGAAAAAATACAAGTATTCAGAGAAAGAAAGAAATTCAGAATGTGAGAAATTTACCGAAGCAAGGTGACGAGTAGCTAGGGATGTCAACATATCCCTAGAAATATTTTCATCAATTCCTTGGACCTCGGGTATGATCCAAGTTTTTACCGAGCTCATTGCAGAGCTAGGAGGAATGATGGTTGGAACACCAACAACACCAGAGGATGGAGAAGGGACAGTTTCAACCAAATTGAGTGAGGATGATTTCCTCAATCTTCTCAAAGGGACTTCAGCAGCTTCAACCAAGGAATAACTCTTGGTCGGAGAGATAGTAATCACTTCTGCTGGAGCAACTTTCTTGCTCGGATCCACTGGGGGCTTCTCGACAGCTTTGGAAGATGCAACATCCACCTTCTTAGTCCCCTCTGGGACATCAACTTTGCTTTTCATGGCCCCAGCAGCCGAAGTAATGTCATCAAATAGAGCAGGAGGAGCTCTTTTCTTGCCCATTCTCTAACTTAAAGGAAGATGATAATCTGAAGAAGAATCCTCTGGAGTTGTAGCTGGCTCAACAGGGCGAGCAATATAAGAGGTTGTATAACTCTTATACTGTAACAAATATGATGCAGACCTGATGTGCTCGTCTGCAACGTTCTTATGCAAGCCCCAGATAAGTTTCAGATGCTTAATATTAACCTCTGATTCTTTTGGAGTTTTTCTTTTGCTATCAACTGCAAATAAATACATAATGAGATATCAGTCATACATTTTGTCAAATATGATGAAAGCATAATTTCATAAGTAAAATAAAATGAAAAATAAACCTATCCCATTGCCATATGGGGGGCATCTGGGACCGTTGTATACTCCATCTCCAACTAAAGGGGCATATTGCCAATTTTTAATAACCAACCCATGTTCAAAATAATCTCTATTTGAGTCAGGGAGCTTAACTACAAGAGCCCTATTCAGAAACCTAGTTTTTAAGTAATAAATATTATCTAGAGTGGCCCATTTATAGCAATACATAATTTCAGGGATCCCTATACGAGTCCCATGAGTTAGATTTAATTTGTACACCCCATTAATTATTCTCCATGAATTTGGGGGCTATTTTTGCAGGAACAAGATCAAAATATTAACAAAACTCAAGACACAATGGGTTTGGTGGAAAAGAAAATCCACATTCAGCAATGAATAGACTGGGGAACCAATGTCCCTCAGCCAATCGAAAATAATCTAAAGGCTCAGAAAGAACCTCCAGAGTTACCCAGGAAGGAATGGAAAAATCGGAACGAAATTTCTCAACAGACTCCACAATATAAACCATACTGAATAAAAGAGATACAGAAGAAAGGAAGAAGATCTTACAGGCAGAAAGGAGGTATGTTGACAACGAACGAAAACTAGGATGAACGCACAAGAGAGAAGGAGAAAATAGAAAGCTTGAATGCAGGAAATTGGAAAAAGAAGAAGACGGTATGGTTACCTAAGAAGTTTAAATACTTTGCCTTGGGAAGCGGCGAAGGAAATGATTACAAAAAAGAAACTATTGAATTCCGACGGCTAAAAGGACAAAAAGGGCACTAAGATCGAAGCGCTCTCAAAAGTTCGAAAAAAGGCGGATTCGTTGAACTTGGAAATAAATTCAAATACGATGCTCCTAAAACCCAGGAAGATCATTTAATATTGCCATAAACCGAGAAAGAATGTTCCATACTCCTCAAAGTTCGAAATATGAAACATTGGGGGCTTCTGTTGATACCAAAATTAATATGCTGATGTGGACGAATCATACGAAGACACTTGTCAATCTACGTGGCACAATAACAACGAGGAAGTTCATTTCCTCGACCAACTCATGTTTTCCCCGAGCAACGATGATATACCGAGGAACTGCAACACTCCGAGATACTCTAGCGCTCCGAGGAACTCCTGAGCAACGAGCAACTAAGGCGGTCCGAGCTGCATCTCGACCGTAGTATTAATTGCCAGAATGTCAACAGTTCAATCATTCATTGAATGTTATCATCTTGACGCACACGCTGCATTAAATGTATTACCTTTTCATATGTATATCATTTAATGTATCAACCCATTCATGTACAGCCTAAGGGCTATAAATACCTTGTATCACCCTCATTCAAAAGGACCGAAATTTCTGGATTGAACTTGTAATCGAGAATTCCCAGACACTCAGCAATAACATAACAGTGGACGTAGGCCATTCTTATAAGGCTGAACCACTTTAAAAATCTTTGTTCATGTTATTTATCTGTGATTGAATAATTAGAGCGATCTAATTTTTTACATCAACACCTATGTTGTGAAATGCGAATATCATATGGCGTCATGATGTGAAATGTGATATTTTGATGAGCCCGATTTAGTATGATGTGTAATTACAGCGCTGTGAAGCAAGGTGGCTATGACTTTATCGACATTGTAAAACGAGTGATCAAGGTTTATGTGACGGTTTGATTTGACATATCACATGTCTTGAGATGGCCGAAAGGAAGGGGTACATGTCAGTTATGTGCTATTAATTAATGAAATGAACAGGGTTAATTCTATTATATTATAACGGTTTGATTTAGCGTACTGCATGTTGATGAGGTAGTCAAGAGGAAGGAGTGCATGTCGGTTACGTGTTTATTAATGAATGATATTAATTGAGATAACTGTATTACACAGTGAGGCTACATTTTATAGGATGTTTCGTTCAATTGGATTATATATAAACTGTGATTTATCATTTACTTGTATAACTTCTTTGGGTTGTATCGCTAAGTTGCTTGCTGTGGTTTTGACCCACTCTTTACGTGGACCTCGAGTGCTAGGGTTGGAATTCCCACTTAGGTTCCTCCTTCTAGACAACATTTTATATTTATCTCTCTTACTCAAGATATCAGTTTTAGAGACATTGTGGGCCTCTATATTATCTAGACATTGTTTTACTTTTCACTCTAGTATATTTTGAGACATTTTGGTTTATATGATGAGACTTAGTTGGCTAGTATTATTTAGAGACTCTTTTGGGATTGTACCGACGTATTATTGTTAAGACATTATTGTATCTCTTTCATGGACTATAAACTTTTTATTATGAGTTTACATTGAGGATTTTCACATGACGTCCATATTACATGTATAGTCTTTTATTTTATTCTCTCCATCCTGAGAATGGTATTATATTATTTTAATGTCGTGTATGATTTTATATTTAGACTTTATCAATGTAAGTGTTTAATTACTCATGGTATCATAACCATCTTCAATCCGTCGATAATAACCTCGTATCTGCTTCGCTATTAGATGCATCAAAGTCAAGTTATATCCCCTATTCGAGGATGATCAGATTTGGGGTTACCAAGACTATTTTACTTTTGCCTCTTTTATTTTAGATGCACCATCCACATAGAGAATCAATTTTCTATGTTGATTGAGATATTTAGTTTCCACTTTATCTACGAGTCAATAACAAAGTCCACTAAAATGTGTCCTTTCACTACAGTATTAGGTTGATAGATATCAAACTTCTCTAGTTCCATCGACCACTTGGAGATCCGTTCGAAATGTTCGTCCTTTCTGAGGATCACCTTTAGTGGAAAGAAAATTATGACAATGATAAAATATGCATCAAAAGTAGTGCTATAACTTGCGCGAGGCAATCGATAATGAATAAGTCAACTTTTATTACAAGAGATAGCGTTTATCGGTGTCCAAAAATATCATGATGACATAATAGATTAGGGCCTAATACCCTTTCTTCTCATATACCATCACTATATTAACGGCATAGTCGGACATTGTGATATACAAATAAACCGGAACCCCCAGATTTGGGATCGTGAGTAGAGGATGTAGGCTTAGGTAGAATTTAATTTCTCCAATTGCCTTTGAACATTAATCGTTCCATAACTCGTTCTTTTAATTCGTTAATAACTGAAATAAAGGTCAACACTTTTTAGAGGATTTAGAGATGAAGCGATTTAGTGTCGCTAGTATATTGGTCAACTTTTGAATGTCCTTAAAAATCTTAAGTGGCTGGATAGTTCTTATCGCTTCAATTTGGTTGGGATTTTCTTCGATTCCCCTATGTATGACCAAGTATCCTAAAAACTTATCAAATGAACTCCAAAAGAACACTTGGTTACATTTAGCTTCATTTTATAATATCTAAGGAACTCAAATGCATTCGTCAAATATTCTAGATGGTCTCTTTTATGTTTTCTTTTCACGAGCATGACGTTTAGATATACCTCCATGGTGCTTCCCATCTGATGCTTAAACATCCTGGTGACAAGTCGTGATAGGTTATGCCGACATTTTTTAGTCCAAATGACACGACTATATAGTAGTAGAGGCAAAAGGAGTGGTGAAAGATGTCTTCTCCCGATCAGTATCGAATAAAGGGATTTGGTAATAGCCAGAATAAGCCTCTAGGAATCTCATTCGTTCATATCTAGCTACATCGTTGACCAACTGGTCAATCTTTGGTAGGGGAAATATGTCCTTTGGGCATTATTTATTTATGTCGGTGAAGTTTATACAAAATTTCCACTTTCTATTAATCTTTCTAACCATGATCGGTTTTGAGAGCCATTTAGGGAATCAGACTTTTTTGATGGACCTTGCCTCTAAAATTTTCCTTACTTCCTCCTCAACTACATTTGCCCTTTATAAGGATGTTCATCGTGCCTTTTGTGTAATCGAGGGGAATACCAAATCCATGTGAAGTTGGTGACACATTACTTCAGGGTCGATATTTGGTATATGATATGGTTTCCTGGAAAATTCACCCTGGTTCTTCTTAAGGAAAGAAGCCAACCTTTTTTTCTTGATAGATGAGTGAACTATTAATCAGAAACTTCTTTTTCGGGTCAGATTCATGGAACATGACTATTTACAGTAGTTCCATAACTCTATCTGTAGGGATTACCATTGTGTCTTATACCCCTAATCTTTTATACTTAGTTGTTATTTGGAGGAGTGTCTACCTCTGTATTTTCCACCTTATCTCTCTTTTTTCTCTTATTTAGGTCTAATGGTAGTGATGAATCATTGTCGAGCAGAAGCTTGAGTTCTATGTTCTCCATTACACCTGGTCGATGATGCATTTGAGCTTCTGATGGTAGGTGTGTGTTACTGCCTTCATGACGTGTAGCCATCTTCACCCATAATCGCATTGTATGGCCACTCAATGTCCACTACCAAGAATTCTATCAATTTGAATATGTTTTTAGTTCATACTCGGAGCATTACCTTTCCAAGGTGCAATGTCATTATTCCAACGAAGCCAACCAAAGGGATTGTCGCTTCTTTCGAATCTTATATCTTCAGGTTGAGCTTATTGAATAATTTTAAATACATGACTTCCAAAGAACTCTCCGTAACACCCCGTAGTTTATATCATATTTAATTTGATTAATTTGGATTTTTTGGAGTAAAATAAAATTTTGAATTTAATTATTTTTGGAAACTTAAAATGTGAGTTTTAATATTGAAAGGTTGGATTTTAATCGAAATTCAAATCGTAGTCGAAATAATAATTTTAAAAAACATTTGTCACGGTCCTGGACCATGACTAACGGGGTGGATTTTTTTGTGTAAATAGAATTCTATTAGCATTAGGACTCCTAATCATTATAAATTAAAACTAATCTGTGGCCGGGTCTTTCAAATCTCCTTTTCCATAATTCTTCCTCAAGAAGACTTCTCTAAAATATTTCTCTTCCATCTACAAACCTTTGCCCTAATTTTCTTCAAAGTTTCAACTCAAGATTTGTCAAGATTAACGTTAGGAACGGATCTTTAGGTTTCCCAATAGCATCGAGAATATTCATTAAAGTTTTTTTTTATGGATTCTTCTCAAGTATGTGGAGGGAAACCATCCTCCTTGGGCGGGTGCTGTTGGTAATGAACCTTGTAATGAAGGCCTCCGCGCGCTGTTTAAAACTGGTGATCGACTAATTTGGCAATTTCTCAAATAATTTCTATGTAACATCGCCAAAATTGGAAGGAAATATGTGGCAGATATGGGCTTCATTATTGCTGTAGATGGTCATCGCATGTCAATACAGTCAAATATGGTCGGTGGGATCAATTTTCCCATCATAGATTTTAAATCTAGGATTGGGAAACTTCTTGAGAGCCTTAAAATCCTCAATATACCTTACAAGGCTTATGAAGGACCTTATGGACAACTCCTTAGTGTAACTATCCCCTCGGTGAATTGGATGCTCGTCCACCTCCCTTCGAATGAGGTTGCAGAGGCCCGTCTTATTACAACGACTGTTGTGGTGGTCTCTTTTGTCTGGGGAGCCCCTCCGACTGGAATAATTCTGATCATTTCGTGAACCCCTTCCCAAGCTATGAGTTTTACTCGCCTGAGGACTAGGGGTCCGGATAGTCTCATGACGTTTGTGTATGTCTCCATGGAGTTCATGTTACATATTTTCCAGACGACGTTAAAGGTGGGCACTCTTCTCCTGTTGGTGGAGAATGGTTGATTCCTGTTGTCAAAGACGTTGTTAATAGGCATCCATGAAATCTAATTAGATCGGTGTGGATCATTTCTCTCCATATTTTTCTCCTCACACGGGAAATAATGTGAACTGGGAGTATTAGGGATCTTATTGGTTGGATCACAAGCTTGATCCTAGGGGCCTCATAGCCGTTTTAGTTGCCTTATTAAATGTTATGAGGTGGTAAGTACTCGTTGTGCGAATGGGACATGATAACTTATTGTCTTCTTTAGTTCATAAAGGAAAATCATTTTCCACAAACGACGCCAACTATAAATGCTAAAATACTATTGGTATTAATCAATAAAAAATAAAGTTGAGCAAAATATAAAGCATGAAAAATCACACAAGAACTATATGTATGTGGTTCGATAATGTGCCTATGTTCATGCAGTGTGCTTTCTCTTTATTGATATCGTCTTAATATCAATGGTTACATGCCCTTTGCCTTAGGGCGAGGGTTACATTTATAGAGAAAAGGAAAAGAGATTGAATCATGTAGGACTCCTTGACCTTATATAGCCTTCTAAACTGATCGAATGCTTTTAATTATGAGATTTTTCCATCAATAATATTCGTCCTTTTCTTTTCAGTTTCTTGATAGGATCAACGAACATGTGTCCTCTTGTTCTATGTGGTTAAATTATTCCCCACAATTGGTTTGTTAGAGTAGTCAACACTCCACCATAAAAGTGTTTATCCACTTCCTTTGATAAAGCTAATTTAAAATCAAAAGAAAAATATATCCATGTAATTTGGTTCAGATTTACTTTGTTATATTATTTCTATAATAACTGTTTATATAAAAATAATCTAGAATTACATTGATAACAATAGAAACACCCACAACTAAATAATAAGTATAAAATATTCCAAGAAAGTTTTAATTTAAAAATTTTGGACCCATTTTTTAAAAATAATGTCAACCATATTGTTTGGTCATATTTGTAAAGTTGGACTTCCTTTCCAATTTTTGCAAGGTTAATCTTAACATTTTAACCTTTCAAATTCCAACCCTTCGTCTCCCTACCGTTAAATAAAGTTAAGAGAAAGGGGATTTGACATCTAATATGTGAAAATGTTTAAGACATTCAATCATTTTATGGCAAGTGGAAATAATAAAAATGCCAAAAAATATATATAAATTTTCATTATAATTCTCTCCTTCGTGTGAGGCAAAGAACACTAGATCTAACCCTACATCACTTCTTTCATTGATGACCACCATCTTCGTTGCTATCCCTCGAAAAATCAAATATCCAGATTCTCTCTTTCTCTTTCTATCTCTCTCATGCGCACGCGTGCACACACACACACACACATCTTTAAAGAGAGAGCAATTCATTAAAATATTTTTGTTTTGCGTGGTGTGTCACACCATCATTTCTCATTTTTTTATAATTAGAAACTGTAATCGGATGACATTACGAGAGTCTATCAAAGAAAATGCTTGCCATATTTGGAAAACCAAGCATCTTTGTTTTAAAAAAAATGAATTTTTTAACTCGGTTTCTTTGTATTAAATACTTATAATTAAATGTAAGTCATTTTTTATTATGTGTTTTTCTTTTATTCCATCAGTATCTCATGCGTATTGATGCAAAAGAAGATAAAAATTGCCCCTTCCACTAAGTGAAATAATCAAGAGGGGTATATGTTGGAGCAATAAACCAAAATCATGCTTTATATAATAATTTAATATTTCAGTTCTTTCTGTTTTAATAAAAATCATGTATGGGCATAATTTTTGCATTATTTTATATTGTTGGTATCTTTTATTCTGCATAATAAGCGATTTGGTATGTGGAGTACGACTTACATATAAAGCATCAAATCACGAGTTCTTATGTAATATAAGTTTTATCGTTCACAGTCTTAGATGGAGTTGGACACACCATCAGTAGGATTATAACATAATATTTTAGTAAGTCTAGCTTGATTATGGGATATGGTTTAGTTTCAACTTATTGTGTTAGTGCACTTTGTGTGTCTAAAACAACACCACCTTAAGATTATTATCTTCGTAATGATTTTATAAGATAATATACACCTCATGATTATTAGGTTTACTTAAGGCTCTTAATCGTGCTATGCTTGATAGACACATACATTAGTTGTTTACCACTTTAACCTATCGAGTGAGATTCATTATTAGATCAATAAGTTTTATAGATTGGGTAGTGGTGATTAATGTATGGTGAAAGTCTTTTGTAGATTGAATCCACATCTTTGTGCAGAGATTGTCGATACCCCATTGAGATAATTATAGGTTTTGTATATGTTAAACCATGTAGGTGGACTATCTTAATCCAACATTACAAATAAGTTATGTTGGACCACTAAAGTACTTGAAGAAGTTAATCAAAATAAGTTGTTAATAATTTATCTATTAAAGGGTATTTATAACCTTAACGTGGGGAGAATTAAGTAAATATAATAAGCATCTAGAAATATAATTTTGGGTTAAGGTGTGGAGTTGGCAATTATATTTATTGAGTGGAATTAATTATAATTAATTAAGTAGGATTAGAATCTAAGTTGGAGTAGGCCGTAATATCCTATATTTTTGTGTATTATTTATTAATTGAGGAATAAATAATGAATAAGATAAACTATTACTTGTATAATCGACAATAATAAAATGATTAATTTAGATGATAACTAAATTTTTACAAGCAGTATGATTTTTGTAATGTGTGTTTGGAATAATTGATTGGTGATATAAATTATATAATTTTGGGATTAGGAGTACGCATGAAATAATTAAGTGAATAATTTATTTACGTCGTGAAGTATTATCGTGTGTTGTGGGTAGTATAATTTAAATTAGACTCAGAATGTCACAGAGGCCCAGATATGTGCTTTTAGTAGGTTGGATTGGGCCTACGGGTAGGTATACCTTTTTGCTAAGTTTTGGAGTGTTTTGGGTAATTTTTTGGGCTTATTTGGGGGCTCGAAAATAAGTCTTGAGAGGAAGTGCAAAAATTAGAGATATAAATTGGTATTAGGACTCTATAATGAATCATTTATCATTGGAAAAGAAAACCCTAGCATATGAGAGACGTGGAGAGAGTTTGGAGAAGAGGATTCAAGCCTGTATTCGGTGTCTTCGATTTCCAGGAAAGAAATCTCTTACAATACTCTTGTAAATCTGTTAAGATTTAATCTCATTTTAAAGATAAATCCATGTTTTAATTTGAAAATTGGTTAATGAATTGAAGAAGAATTGCAAATCGATAAAGTGTTTGGCAAAATTATGGCTTTTCGAGATTTAAACCCTTAAATCATTGTTTTGGATGGGTTATTATGATTAGGAATCGTTAGACATACGTTACTATACCTAGATTTGGTTTTAGTAATATTCGGTTACTGATTTGGAGCTTTGATAATCATCAATCATGGTTTTGGGGAAGAGAATTTCGTATTGGACAAGATGAGTAGCGATCTAGGGCCTGTCAATTGATCAACAAATAGGGTCGATCGATCGATGATGGGAAATTTTGCCCAAGATTGGTCGACTGCTTCCTTAATCGAGTTTCGGGACCTAGTTTCGTTCGAGGTTCCTCTGATGTTTTTTTTAACCTGATATATTGATAAGATGGTCTTGGTTATTAAGGGGAATGAGATAATAGGTCCGTGAATGTGAAAACCTTAGTGCATTTAGAACCTTCCGACGTGGGAGTAAATTTAAATCGGGTAAAACGCACCGGTGAGTGGCACCTTATGGTCGTAGATTTATGTTGAGCTGGGAGAGTGACTAGCTAAAGTCTTTTGGGTGGTTAATGCTGGTCTTGAGAAATTATAGGTTGTATAATTAATTTATAAATTAAACGAGGAGATATATATGTATGTGTGAGAGAATGTATCCATATGTATAGATAGGCAATTATAGTTCCAAGATATATTAAACTAGGAATTGGATATGATAAGTTTTGAGAGTTAATGAACCTAGATATACGATAAGTAATTTGACGACAGGGATTGGGATGTTTTAAATGCGCTCCAGAATATGCGTTATCACACACACACACACACACACACACACACACACACACACACACACACACACATATATATATATATATATATATATATATTGTGCATTCATATATAAATTATGTGAACATACCATTACTCGTGGGGATTCTATCAGTTGGGGTTTGTGTTCACGATCGAGACCGTGTACCACGCGCATGGCTAAGTGAGTAGGACGTCGTGGAGGTCATTATGTTAGATCATATGCTTGGGTTTGTCTCCACTTCACGATGAGAGAGGCCATGAGGACTTGATTTATCGATTGGGTTTGGGTATGCGCTCAGAAATGCTGTATCGTCTAGTGATTGCCCCATTATTTATTTTTATGTATTCTTCTTAAGTCCGTTAGGTAAGGGATTCCTACGATCTTATCGATATAGACACAAGATTGCCCCCGAAGGTAGTGGCCTTCGTGTGGCGTAATAAATAATGAGAAAGAGTTAATGTAATCTAGTGATGGATAAATTGTTAATGAACGTTATGCCACATTTAATACACTGGGTGATAGATATGTACTCTTTTTGGGTAACATTAGAGGGGTTAGTATGGGATCGTTTGAAGTTCAAACACTATAGTTCTATGCCAGGCATGTTTAATTAAAGACGTTAAGATAAGAAATGTTATGATTATGAGATCCTAAGAATTTACTTTTAGTATTGTTGGACATGCGTAGAAGGTGAGGTGTTCCTTGCACGTGAGTGACAACTGGTTGCTTTTATTATAAATCAGTCGCATAATTATATACTGTTGATATTGGAGTTATTTATTGCAACTTTATGGATCTGACCCAAAATTGTAAATGCCCACCCTACATGTATTATTATTATTATTATTATTGTAAACAGGTTTAGCAAGGTTGAGCGATCGACTTATAATCTAAGAGATCCAGTTATCATTCTTAGAGTTGGAGTATCATTTGATTACAATTGTCATTGTATTCAGGAGTTTAATTCAATTATAGGTTCAATTGTATGTCTTTCATTTCATCTGGGAGATTTGTAATAATATAATTTATATAGTGAGATCATTTATTGGAATTTTAGTTGTTTCAGTTTAGTTTTTCTTCTTGTAATCCTTCATTGAGTTTTTATCGTGGATGGTTTTTATTTATCAGAAGTGTTACAGTTGGTATCAGAGCATCCAGGTCTTAGTGTCCTTAGGATTTGTGTTGCATTCTTTCCATTTTTCGCTGAGCATTCTTTGATGTGGTAAAGCATGTTATAGGATTTTATACTCTGCTATTGTGATTACGTGTGTGTCGACATCGTTTTTTGCCGTATAAAGTTTAGCAAAACTTGAGAAGTATTTGAGCTTAGAGCAACTTCAAATCGGAGACCGCTGTGAGCTCGTGGTTTGGATGGAACAATTGGCTGGATAAGGGTGTTTGCCATAACTGCGAGGATGATTATGGGGAGTTATCGTGTTTAAGGTTAAAATCTGAACTTAGAGATTTTTACGTGCATACATAGTGAATATGTTTCACGTTAAGTTCATCTTTAGAGATATTGGAGGAAGTTGAGTTTTGATTAACCTATTAGATATTTAAGTTCTATCTTTGATAATATGGGTTGTGATGACAATTCAGTCTAGTGGAATGACCTTCTGAGATTTATGCACCTAAGAGAGAGGGTAATGGATTGCTGCATTTTAGCAAAATGTGAAGATTTTGATGATGAATTTATGTGTGGTTAATTCCCATTAAAGAGTGGAATTTGGGTTATGCTCAGGTTCGAGCAAGGTTAATGTGTATTGTTAAACCATCATAAGACTAAGGGTGATGGGAAAGTGAGAACTTTTGACCTAGTATTAGGGTCACGACATGGTTACAGAATATGGGCTAAAGTTAGTTAGGTATGATATGTTAGTACACCTGAGTGGGTGGAGTTAGAGAGGAGAGGATTGATCTTCCTATTGTTTCTAGTTGAGACGACTCAATTGGATATTTTTATGAGGATGGATTTGTTTGTGCATCATAGGCGTGTATTTTATTTATGTATTAATTATGAATAAGATTTCGAAATAAGTAAGTTCAAATAGGCTCAAAGAAAGAGCATATTTTGATTAGATATTTTAATTACAAATGAAAGACTGAGAGTACCTTATTAGAAGCAGTTAGGGAAAATGTAAGAGAGAGTTATGAAATAACAAGTTGATCCGAGAGAGAGATCTCCTAAGATAAACTGTGATTTCCATTTTATGACGTGTAGGGTATGGACATGCGATTTGTAGGTGACTAAATGTGGATTCTGAGGATTATATGTAAACTCAAGGATGATTCGATTATGGTTTATAGATTGTTATGAGGTGGGCGCTACAACCGACACTGGGGTTATAGCTGTGGGTTTCGCATGATTTGGGAAGTAACACCCTAGCGAGAGTAGGTGCAACGATGTGGGGATTTTAGAGTGGCTATTAACATAGTTCTTTGATTAGGGGTATAATGAAGTGAGATATTCGTAATATCTATATGTTGTATAGTGATGTACCTTGTTTGGTCATAGTGGTCTTACCGAGAGTTATCTCTTTATATATGGATTGACTACTGATGCAATCTTGTGGATTATGGGTTGGTGTTCACTAGGATATGGTGTTGGCGGTAAGAGATGCCATTTCATATAGAAGTGGCTGTGTAATTTATTGGGTATGGGTAGATTATGTGGATATTATTACCTTGATTTTTTTATAGTGGTGGTCATGTGAGTGCCCCCTACATTATTATTACTTATTTGTAAGTTATGAGAGGCCCTAGATGGTTGATGTGTTCCGTAAATGCCTTATGCGTTATGTTAGTTATTCTTTGGTGGTGGCAATGCCTTACGGTGGATTTTCATAGTAAATGTGATGATGATAATGATTTTTACTTACGGCATATGTATGCCTATTGAATGTGATCTCCGAGTTAGGAGTACTTATTTGGACTATATGTTGGTGATGACATACTCTATAGGATGGCTATGTTGGATGGTTAGATGATGATGGATTTCTCTTATAATGTGAGGATATGTGTGATGAGAAACATTTAGATTGTATTGAGAATCTTGTGGCTAGAAATGGCCTCAGTTACAAGAAGTTGTGTAAGGTCACGTATGATGTTGGCATAATGACATTGTCAGGGCACTTGATGATAGTAGACGCTTATTGGAATGGTTAGATATTTAGAGGTTTATGAGCTGTTAATCACTCTATTGGATTTAAGGATGGGCAGAGTGTTTCCTACCGGATGTTTGAGAAAACCGTGATGTTTTTAGCATTATTGGATCAATTAACCTAAGGGGTTTGATATCACTCTTGAAAGGGGTGGGCCTTTTATTGGAATTGTCACCAGTTGAGATTTGTGTGGATTGTGTATTATTGCATGTTGGGTCTAGATCCAGCGAATCTTAATAACCGATCGAGCTAAGTGGTAGTGTATCAGGAGGGTTCCTTGTTTGGATTTCTCTTGCGAGACATCCCACGCACGAAGATTAGTAAAGGTCGGGAGTTGATAAATGTTAGGAATTTAGGATGTTTGGTTGAATACACGGTACGTTACTTTTATGGAGAGATAAGACATCGAGCAACGATATATTTTATGGTTTAAGGCCAGTGGGGCCAATGATTATAGCATCGAGAGCATTGAGGAATGTTCGCGCCCCTAGTAGAATAAGGAAATCTTGGAAATAGTCGAGTCACGATTCGTAAGGTATTAGAGTATACCTTTGTAATTATGCCTTATATGTGTAGTTAGTTGTTTTTATAGAAAAGGGACAATATCCACCACAAATTTTATTAAATGAAAGAAAATGCAAAAAGCCTTCTATGTGGCTCACATAGAGGAAGGGGGACATAGAAAATTTATCTTCTTATAAAATAAAGAATGAAACTATTCCCACAGTTATGTTTATAATAGACCAAGGGGCTCATAATCAAAGGTTGTGGAGATTATATCCAAACCAAGCTTAACGAATAAAGAATAAAATAAAAAAACTTTGAATTAAGAGAGTCTATAGTGAGGAATTATTGAAAGATATTTTCCAAATAGATGAACTATTTCATTAGGAGCATTCCACTACCACTTAACCTCATCATGTAAAAGTCCCATGTTTAGTAACTTGTCAACCACTGAGTTTACCTCAATATATATGTGAGAACAAATCAACTCCATTTGATAAATGAAGTATTTATAATTGATTCATCTAGTATGAAGGTACCAAGGAGGTTCATAAAATTTTCATGAAAGCAACACCAAATTGACTTTGAATCAAATTTTAACCAAAGCCTTTTCCATTTATATTTCCAAGAAAATTAAATCCCCATCATAGCAGCAATTAGTTCAACATCAAATGTTGAATTGGATATAGCTTTATTACAAAAGGATCCTCTCATAAACCCCCTGAAAAATATGTAAACACCTTAAACTATAACCTTTTTATTTTCAAAGAGACCACCAATATCCACCTTATTCCATTATTTAATGTGAGGATACCAATGATCTCAGGAGATCTTTTTGGTTTTCCTTTATTGTTCAAATTTGAAGGATCTTTCAGTCTTCAATTGAGTTATTCATGAACCATTTCCCTATAAAACCAATGTAACTAATCCATAGTTTCAACTAATGAATAGTGCTATTTGGAGATGGGTAAGTGTTCTGGAATGTGGCCTAGTTTCTTGCTCTCCAAATAAAGTCTTTAGCCCTAATAAAAGCTTCCAACCAGATATCTTTGATTTGGGAACTAAATCCCACATTAATAGCTTGGTTTCACATGAGAATAGGGGAACTATACCAAACATGATGCTTGAATGTGTTGGAAGTCCAATCTAATATTGACTCGGCATATTTACACTCAATGAAAAGGTGAATGAGGGATTCATTACATGCTTTATAGAGGATGCATCTAGACACTAATTATATGCCTTCACAGTTCAATAAATCTTGAACAACCAATTTTTCATGAAAACATTTCCAAGCAGTCATAAAAACTCTAGGTGGAATATAGTTTTGCCACAGAAGTTTAGATGCAGAATACTTATGGAATTTTGTTCTAAAAAATTCATAAGCATCTTGAAAGGATAAAATACCAGACTTATAATGAGATTTTATAAAATACCGCAAGTGAATGGGCTACTGTAGAACAACGAGCGTAAGTACGGGTCGAACCCACAGAGATTTATCAATTTTAACTTTTAAAAGAATTGCAACTGTCCAACTAAACTAAATGGGGTAAAGAATAATTATGAAGTATACTAAATAAAAGCAACAACAATAAATGAGAGTAACACAAGAGATTTATAAATAATATGAAAGAATTAGGATTGGGGGTCCATTTATCATATAACTAATATTGCACACTAATTTAATTTTGCCATCCAAATTAAACCGACTCTCGTAGCGTTTAATTCGGAAAATATGAAACTTAACGTCTCTAATTAGACGGCTGAAATCCCAATTCCCTTAGAAAATAGAAGTTTTAAACTTCGCAAATGTATTTAAGCATGGATTATCAAAACAATCAAAGTGCAAACATAATCCATAAAAAATTACTATCTTTAAATTGCAAAACTTGATTGAAAAAATAATTTTAAAGGTTTTAAAACACACTCTCGTGTCATTTTAAAATGAATACCAAATCTTTGATAAAAATTAAAACAAGTAGGGAATAAACAACAATAAAATTAACGTGATAATAATTGCTAATAATGATAAACTTCACCTTAATCTTAATAGAAGAATCAAACTACTATAATAAAACAGTAATTGCGAGTATGAGTAGAGATTTTCATTGATAAACCAAACTTACAATAAGTTCTCTCACAATAATCTTCAATTCTCTAAAAAAAAATGATAAAAACTTGGTCCTTAATTAAGTACAATCTCTAAAAAATTTCTCCCCAAAAATCCTTTTAAAATTGTGAGCCCAATGATCCTTTTTATAGGGCAAGGGGTGAGGTATTTGGGTTGTGGTGGAACTCCCTTTAATTGATTGTATTTGAGCTAGTAATTATCTCATGGAGTCTTGAGAAGAGTTGGAATTAATTGAGAAGTCTTTTTTTTTTTTTTATAATAATTATCCCTAATTGTTGGCACTATTCATGTCACTATTCATAGCACCAGCTTTAATTGCATTTTTGACCGCCAAAACTTCAAAATCTCATTTTCGTCTAAACTTTAAAGTTGTGAGTCTTGTAAAGAACTTTTCGAAAAGCTATGACACGGCCTCAACGAACACTCGAGCAATTTTATAAAAGACATTTAGTACAACTGTGTCAACCGTGTCATGTCGTGTCACGACGTATCCTAACAATTTTTGCACATCGACTCCTTTATTGTCCAAATTTTCGGGGTACTTGTGAAAATTCAAAATAAAAATAATTAATTCAAATTTAGGGTCATAAATATTTAGAAAATTATAAAATTACCCTTATTTGCAATTTAGGCCCCCAAATTCATAAATTGCTCATTTTAATTCAAATTTCAACCAAATTTCAGAGAGAACTTTATTTTGCCTAGATAAACATTTAAAAATTATTTTCAGGCCCATAAAGTTTGAAAAAATATGATTACATCCCTTCGAGTTACTAAAATAGTATTTCAACTCGAATTTTATTTAAACTTGCATTTTATTTTATTTTACGAAAACGATTCTAAAAGCTCATTATTTAAGATACAATGGGCCTATCAAGGTCTAGATTTGGGCATAATTCATACAAAATAATGCACTCATAATCCAAGCAAGGAAGTCGTCAGTATCCTCAATTGGAAGAGGGATGCAATTGATTCTTTCCACTATTAAAATGTCCATTGAGTTAAGGATTCTTGAATTAAGACTCCATTTTCTATTATCTATAAACTTAAGAATTTTGAGATTGCTATGATTTGCATTTTGACTGAGAGGAACCCCATGCCAATTATCATGCCAAAATCTAACTTTCTTACCACTGTCAATGATCCAAACAACTTGCTATTTAATTAGCTAAAAGATCCTCTATATCCATGCCATATGGAGTTTGTTTTGTAGCAGCATTCACTACCCAATGGATTAAATATAGCCTCCATGAATTGAGACCTAAGAGACTTTGTTGTACAAACATCCCAAGCCTGCTTAAGGATGTTGGCTTCGTTGAGGAAAAAGAAATTTCTCAAATTGATACCTCCTTCATCATATGGAATACACGTTTTTTTCTAATCAACACAAATTAGTTTATGAGAAGATGTGGAGCCAATCCATAAAAATCTCTTTTTTTGAAGAATATAAGGCGATTTATATATTTTGAAACTATATAGAAAAAAGGATTGAATAACTGATGATAACAGTTATGGTACCCCCAAGTAATATAGTAAGAGCTCAATCCAGGACAGTCTTGAAGGTGCAAAAATGGTGGAAATCAGATATATAAGTACAGAAGGAGGTGAGGCAATGAAGAGAGAGACTATAAAATAAGTGGTTCAGCCATCTGGCCTACACCACTGTGCATGGGTGTGTGAACTTCACTATAAAAATGAGCTCTAATGGCCTAGTGATATGATTCACTCAACTTTCTCTCTCTAATGTGATTATAATAGAGTTCTTGTTAGGGTTTGAATTATCGATCCTTTACATTGTTGGAGAAGACAAGTATATATAGTGCATGGGGGGTGTATTATACCCCCAAGCATGTAATAAGCATGTGTAAAATATTTCTACCAATAATGTTAAGCCACCTGTCACTGTCATATATAGATCATGATGATAAAATATTCCCTCACATGTGAGGGAGATCTTATTATAATGATTTTGTGCGCGTGGGACTTATTACCCACGCGAACTCTTCCACACATTTCCCAATCCACGCGCTCTACCAACTGTCCACCGTCGGCCATCTGGGACAGGCTGAGGTCGAGTTATAAAGTAGTATCCTCTGATGATACAGTAATCGCCTTGATAAGTTGAGTCTTCAGTTGAACCTCATCTTCCAGGTGAAGGCCGATGCCAAGGATACTTGAGCCATAAGTCCACCAATACTGATATCACTAACTTTGTTCCAAGATGAGGTTGAGGCCTCTTATGATGAGTTTATGGTCGAGGACGAGGCACAGCATGTTGGTTCCATGGTCGAGCCATAACTTTCCCAAACTAGCAGTCTGGCACTAGTTGGCCTTGGACGAGGGGTCCAGTACAAGGACGAGGCTATACTTGGTATATTAATCACCCATAGCCCTTAGTCTTCAATGTGAATGGAAAGCTAAGGGTTAAAGCATATTTTAGAAGACGTTGATGAGACGCCCTTAATTGACGTCTGATATGTCTCTTCATAAATAAGATCTGAGAGGTTGAACATGAACCTTAGGTTGACACTTGGCAGTCATCTTATGGAATAGCGTGTGGCTCAAGAATGATAGCTATAAGTGTGCCTTAAGGAATTTTACCCTAATGATGACCGCCTTGGAAGTTGTGCTTAATGATTACAAGTATTTAATTATTTTTGAAATCCTCCATTTATTTTTCTTCTTCATCTTTCTTGCGCACATATTCTCTCTCTCTAGCAAAATGCAGTCCTTATTTCTCTCACCACCATTCAAGGCTTTTTTATGACCAAATTTATAGGGTTTCTCTGGTTCTTCAAGCATATTCTCTTCTCAGGTACCCTTTCTTCTTTTTTCTCCCATTCATTTCTTTATTTTTTAGCGATTTAAGATCTTTTCATTTTTTTCGATGAGCTCTATTATTTTTCGGCCACCTTAAGTGGAGGCTCTAGTGCTTCCATTAGGTGGTTCACTGGTGGTTTTTAGGATTAGTCAGTTGCCCTTGAGTTTTATGACCTTTCTCCACCTTTCTCCCCAGGTAAGCCAGGAGGGTTGATTCTGTCATCATCTCTGATAGAACTCGGTCGACTGTTCTTCACTTGTTCTTGAAGAAAAACTATTCAGTAGCCCATTTTGATCTTTAGGTTAACCCAGATCAAACTTTGAAGTGTTTCGTGTCATTAATTATTATAGCTAAGTTGAGCCTCTGCCACTTGAATATTAAAAACCCTCTACGAGCTAGTTGAACAATACCCCACCCTTAGGGAAAGGTATTTTATGAAGATACATTAGATAGAGATTGAGGCTGAGAGACAATATAGAGCCAGGGACGACCTCACTCGTCCAATCTTTACCATTCCCCTAGAAACCATCCAACCTCCTACAGTTGAGGTTTGTGAGAACGATATGCTTGGCTCGTCCTCTTCTCGAGTCAATAGTCGAGATTCTTTCGAAGAAGCCACGAGACCTTCACCCCAAAATTCTGAGGGGTCTGAGTCGACCGAGAGTTTATCTCGATCTTTATCTTCCCGACAAGCCGAGTCATCCATCCAGGATGACTCTTCTATCCAAATTATGTATAATATCAACAAGGCGACGGTTAATGTTGCTATTTCTTCCGCTGTCATTCCTCTCTCGGCTACGACTGCCAACGAATTTTAAAAGAGATTCCGTGATGGGACTCCGATCGCAGAGGCTCCTGCCGACGATGATGACTCTGAGGCTGGGGATCCCGTTGATGATTCATATGCTGAGACCTTTCAATACATCGTCAGGGAGTTTGACCTTCTATATTGGATACTTTTATACGACATTAAGTCTTACATTTCCACGAGGGTCCCCAACAAAGACGAGAGAGTATTCGACGGCTGAAAGGATGAAGTCATTGTATATGAGCAGATGTTTAAGATCGGCTTTTGACTCCCCATTAATCCATATGTTCGAGCCATTCTGTCCAGTTTGGGAATTGTCCCTTCCTAACTGGCGCCTAACTCATGGAGGATCTTACTCAACTTCGTCTCTCTGTGGATGAACAAATATGAGGATGAGACGTCAGTAGAAATATTCAAGGCTTTCTATAATATCTCATCCTCCAGGACTCAGCCTGGCTATTATTACTAGGGGCTAGAATGACCGATAAGAAAATCATCCATATCATCCAAACGTCAAATCACCATTTGAAGTCGAGATTCTTCTTTATTTTTGGAGCTTGGGAATTTTCGATCGATGCCGAGCGATACGAGGATGAGTCAAGAGGTCCTTGTGTATGGGCGAATCCTTTTATGTCGGCCAAGCTTGATCCTAACCTCAGTATTATCTATAGAGAGAGAGAGAGTGTTGAATTTTGAAGAGTTAAGGGAATGAAGGTGGCCTTCCTTAGTTTGAGGATCTAATGTCTTTTGACTTTCTAGAGACCTTGACGAGTTATGTGAGTTACTAAACTTTTCTGATCATAAGTCTTTTCTTGTCTTTTATTCTTCATTACTAATAATTTTTTATTCTTTGCAGATCGTCCTCCTCATATCTCAGACGCACTTTAGAACATGACAACCCCCAGCCTGAAGAATGTTTCATCATAAAGTGTGGCAAACACCCCATGAAGAGGAAGATAGCCAGTGGGCCAACCCAACTTGTGGTCATCTATGACTAATAACCTTCTTCTTGTAATTCCAATTTTTATTTCAAACATTTCATCACTTGTAATATTTGTAATACTTCTGCACTTATCTGAATGGCATGGTTGTTTGAACGAAGTGTTGATTCGTACTTGGTTTTATTTTTATTTTTGTTGAATGTTTAATGGTTTTTCCAAGTTTATTTCTCATCTCGACTTCCAAGTTTCGAATTCTCCCTCGTCCAAAGACGGGGCCAAATTTAAAAATCATTAAGAACTTTTAAACAAGAGTTCACCAAGTTAATGATCTTATCTCAAGTCCATTCTTGTACTTAGCTGAGAGCTCAATTAACCATTAAATAATTTTTTTATTTTGAGTGAACCAAATTAATGGTGTTTAATGGCAAGTTCCCTCTCGTCGCTTTGAGAGTGTATGGAGGAGTATTGCCTCATCCTACACTGTCGTCTCGATCGAGAGAGTTTGACTCTTATTCCACCAAATTAATGATGTTTAAATGAACCATAATTAAGTGATTTGTTAATTTGAATGCACCAAATTAATGATGTTTAATGGCAAGCCACCTCTCATCATTTTGAGAGTGTATAGAGAAGTATCGTCTCGTCCTACACTGTCGTCTCGGTCGAGATAGTTTGACTCTTATTCCACCAAATTAATGATGTTCAAACGAACCATAATTAAATAATTTTCGAATTTGAATGCACTAAACTGATGGTGTTTAATGGAAAGTCCCCTCTCATCCTTTTTAGAGTGTATGGAGGAGTATCATCTCATCTTACACTGTCGTCTCGGCTAAGAGAGTTTGACTCTTATTCTACCAAATTAATGATGTTTGAACAAACCATAAGAAAATGATTTTTAAATTTTGCTTTGTGTTTTTCACCACCAAAGGTGATGTTATCACACTATTCCCCCTCTCGGTATTATTAAGAGACCATGGACAAGGTGAGCCCTGTCTGGATTCTCGTATCATCAAGAGTGAGTTGATGCTATTTCACTATATAAATGATGTTTTATAGCTTAGGACGACTTGAAACATATAATTTGCTCAATTCATACAACAATGATATGAGGGAACACTTGAGATTTTTCATTCATCACTTTTCAGTATAGTTCTCATACAATTATAAAAATAAAATAAGAATACAAAATCTTATTGATAATATTTATTCAAGTGATCGGTGTTCCAAGGGTTTGAGAATGTTTCCCCCCTCCAAATTTTCGAGTCGATAAGTTCCAGGAACAACTTCCTCAGTAACTCTATAGGGGTCGTGCTAGTTTGTATGGAGCTTATCCGACTTTTGCTAGGATTTCTTTAACACCAGATCTCCAATGGGCTATTGTCCTAAACTTAACTCTCTTGCTGTAGAATTTTGTAGTCTTCTACTGATAACCAGCATGCCTAATCATTCCGTCCTCTCGTTTTTCTTCAATGAGGTCCAGATCTAATCTTCGCTCTTCAGCATTTGCTTCTGGGATGTACGTTTGAACTCTGTGACCTGGTAGGCCAATCTCGGTGGGTATCACTACCGCTGAGCTATACATAAGCATAAAAGGGGTCTCCCCCATGGGTGTCCTCTTTGTCGTCCTGTATTCCCAAAGTACAACGTGTACAGCTTTCGTCCAAAGTCCTTTGGAGTCTTTTGATTTCTTCTTGATCCCCTATAGGATAACTATATTTATCATATCAGTTTGGCCATTTGACCGAGGTTGGCCTGGAGTTGAGAAAAACTGTTTAATATCAACTCTTGTAGTAGGCCTCTAGGAACAATTCTTAAAATGTTTGCCATTATTTGATATCAAGGTTTGGGGAAGACCATATCTACAAATGATATTCCTACAAATGAATTTTAAGGTATTCATCTCGGTGATAGTTATCATGGCCTCTGCCTCAATCCATTTAGATAAATAGTCAATTGCCGTAATAAGATATATGTAATTATCTGTTGCCCTGGGCAAGGGTCCTACCAAGTCAATCCCCCAAACTGCAAACGGTCAGTGGGAAGTAATAAATGTTATGGGTTGATGAGGTTGATGAAGGATGATGACATATCTTTGACATTTGTCACATCTCTTTACGTAGCTGGTTGCATCCTTGGCAAGGGTCGACCACTAATACCCTTGAGTGATTATTCTTTTTACCAATGATCTCCTTATTATATAACTAGAACAAGTGCCCTCGTGTATATCTTTCAATATATATTCCACCTCTGTTGGACGGACTCATCAAAGTAAAGGGAGGAGTAAATCCTTTCTTGTACAAGATGGCTCCTATGATTGAGAACTTGGCCGCCTTGTATCTTAACTTATTTCTCTCCACTTTTGACTCTAGAAGCTCACCATCCCTGATGTATCGGATGAGGGGGTCCATCTAAGATGCACCTAGGTTCAGGTTCATGCAGAACTCCATTGTATTGTCTTCCTCTTCAATGGTCAGCCGATATAGGATCTCCACAGGCACTGACCTTCTAATCTCTATTTTGGTCACAGACGCTAATCTTGCTAATGCGTCGGCTCGACTATTGTCTAACCAATGGATCCTTTTTAGGTTCACTTCTTTAAAATTCTTCAGCATTTCTTTTACCCTTTCTTAGGTACTTGGCCATTCTCTCATCTTTTTCCTCGTACACTCCTAGGATCTGGTTTACCACCAATCGGGAGTCACGATGAACTATCATCTGCCTTATATTTAATGCGTTGGTGAGGGAGAATCCCATCAGAAGGGCTTCGTATTTCGACTCATTATTGGATGCCTTAAAACTAAATCTCAGAGCCTATTTAATATTTTTCCCACCTGGGGCTGACAGTATCAAGCCGACACCAGTTCTAGTCTCGTTAGAAGAGCCATCCACAAATATGATCCAAACACTGTCTTTTTTTAGAAAGTGCTCTCATCCAGCACTCCATTCTTGAACATAAATTTTTCTTCTTCATTCTCGGCCACCACAGTTCTGGAAACACTCGTCTCAGCCTTAGCCTGGCTAGCACTTTCTTTTTCTAGCTCATTTGTTAGATCTATAAATTTTTCGATATTGGTCTTGTCCTAAGTGATCTCGGACACGAAATTGGCCAAAGCTTGACCCTTGATGTGCATTCTCGGATGATAGACAATATAACATTCCCCTAACTCTATCGATCGGGTCATCAACCTATATAATTTCTTGAGTTTATGGATGACCTATCTAAGAGGGGAGTCTATAAGGACGACCATCGTGTGAGCCTGGAAATATGGTTTCATGATGCATGTATTAAAGCATAAGCCAACTTCTCCATCTTCGGGTACCTATGCTCACTGAAGTAGACTGGCTTCTGTAACCCATTATCATCTCGTATAATTTTTGCGCTGATCGACTCAAATACTGCCAGGTACAGACATAACTTTTCTCCCTGAATAGGCCGAGATCATAAAAGTGGGGAGCCGAGGTAAACCCTCCACTATTGGAAGGATCTTTTACGCTCCTCATTCCATTGGAAAGATTTTCTCAACACTTTGAAGAAGGGTAAACATTTGTCTATTGCCCTTAACATGAACCTATTCAACGTAACAACTCGTTCAGTCATCCTGAACGTCTCTTATGGTTTTGGGAGTCTTCATCTCAACCATTACTTTAATTTTTTCAGGGTTATCCACTATCCCTCATTGATTGACGATGAACCCTAGGAATTTTCCTTCTACAACCCTGAATACACACTTGGCGGGATTGAGCTTCATTCGATACTGGTCCATTGTGTTGAAAGTACACTCGAGGTTGGCCACATGCATCTCGGCCTTGAGGCTCTTGGTTAACATGTCATCAATATATACCTCCATGGTATTTCCTGTTTGATCCTCAAACATCTTATTTACTAGTCTCTAATACGTTTCCCCGACGTTCTTGAGGCTGAAGGGCATGACCTTGTAGTAATACGTACCCTTATCGGTGATGAATGAGGTCTTCGTGGCATTGTTTGGGTCTATAAATATCTAATTATAGCCTCAATAGGCGTCCATAAAACTCATCAATTCATGACCAACCATGGCATCAACCATCTGATCAATTCTCAAGAGGGGAAAGTTATCCTTTGGACAGGCTGTATTCAAATCAGTGAAGTACACACACATCCTCCACTTTTCATTCAACTTAGGTACAATCACTACATTGGCTAACCATTCCTGGTGGATAACCTCCCTAATGAACTCTACCTTCTCTAACTTCTTCAGTTCATCTCTTATGACTTCATATTTCTCCCTGAAGTAGATCCTCCTTTGTCTGACCGACTTGGAGCCTTCAACTACATTTAATTTATGGTAAAGGATCTTTGGATGAATCCCCTGCATGTATGCATGACTCTATGCAAAAATACTTTGTCTCTCCCTCTGCAGTTTAATCAAATCTTCCTTGATTTCTTTTTTCAGGGCTTTGTCGATTTGGACGGTTTCTTTTTACCTCATTGAGGACGATGGAATCTACCTCCTCAACGGCCTCGCCCTTTTTCAGTTTCATCTCGTCCCTTGGATCGAGAGTATCGATGTTGTAAGTGGTGGTGACTCTATTATGAGCTTCTTTTTCTTCAGCAGAATTGAAGTAGCATTCTCGCGCCTCTACTTGATCGCCTTTAACTTCCCCTACTCCATAGGGAGTCAATAATTTTATCATTTGGTGAACGTTAGAAGGTACTGCCTCAAATTCTTTGAGGGCTACTCGTACCATTATTATGTTGAAGGCTGAATAAACATTCTCGTCCATCAAAAAGAAATTTAATCTTTGTGAGACATCTCAGCCAGGTCTCCCCCATATAGTGAGAGTGCTAATTTCCTTTTAATTACAAGATATGCACTTGATACCACATTTTTTAAATTCAAAATGAGATGGTTCACAAATTTTAATTTTCTCAAAATTAAAATTAAATTAAAATAAACAAATATTTAAATTTCCACTTAATTAAGAATTAATTCAATTTCTAACTATGCCAAACAAACCAAGCATGAATATTTTCAAATTTAAGTAGTTGACTTGAATTAAATTAAAATTACCCAAATTTAAGCTAGCACCAATTTACATAAAAGTTGTGATTAAACCAAATTTTATCCTTTTCAACCTAAGCATACATCTACGTGATTTTTGCAAGATAAAATAAAAACAATCACAATGCCGTGATGTACGAGGAAAACTCATAACGGGAAAAACCACAGACGATCCATCCACAAGTCCACTAGGTATGGTTTTACAAAAGACACGACATAAAGACTTACTCAACAACCTGCCTTCCTCGCAAGCTTTGACGCTTCTTCATTCCTCCACCTTCACTTAGTCAACAACTCCGGAATCCACCGATGGGGCAAATAAACCGTCAACCACACATGAAGCCCTCCTCCATATGCACACCACGAATCAACAAAACGGAATCCTCCGTAGGAAACTTTCTCTTTTTTGGTAAAGAATGATACCCGGTGCTAAAATGATGATCTCAAAGAAAATATATATTAGAACTTGGATTAAAATAAACTATGAGTCTAAACTTTATGTTTTGATGGAAACTAAACCATTAAAGATTAACAACACAAATGGGACTTTTGGATAAGTATTTATTCTCTCAAAGTGTAGCAAAAGGCTCTCAAAAGTCTATAGAAAAAGTTCATTCCCGCAGTACTTATAGGGGTGGTTAAAAAGGTAGGGGAAGTTTTTTGAAAAACTGCTCGAAACTGCAATCTCATTCGAACGTCATACCAAATTCGTTCGAAGGACATTTCAAACGAGAATTCAGAAGAAAAAAAATTTCATCTCGTTTGATATCTCGTCCGAACGAGGTCATTTTTGAACCACCTTTCAAATGAGATTTCAGGCCATCAATCTAGATAATTTTTATAAGAATGCGTAGCTGCCAGTTTTGTATTTTTTTGATTTTTTTTAATTAGTTATGATTTTTCTACGAAAAGGTGTCCGAGAACAAAATCTTTAGATAGTATGAATTCAAAATTTTTTTTAACAAAAACACTAGCACCCAATAAAAATTCCAAGGCTCAATATATATCGTATGCATTCATACCTTTAGAGACCATAGAAAAATTGAAAGGTTGATGACGTTAAACATGGCACGAAATCGGCAATGATGATATCTTCAATTTTGGCTTGGCCGCTACGTCTTCAACTCAAGCATCATAGACTTAAAGGTCACAAACTTCTATACTACGACAAAAATAATTTTGTTCGGAATTACGCAAATACTAACAAATTGACTTAATTAGAGATTTGTCCCTACAAATCTCCCCCTTTGGGTATTCCGGGACAAAGCCAAAATTAAAAATCCTATGGGCCGTCATGCTGATCTAATAAGACACAAACCCACCCAAAATAAAAAAAAATTACAGACACTTGACTAGACACATAGTTGAGAAGCTTTGCTTGGTTTAAAATATTGTCACTTACGATAAAAACCTGTATACTTAAACACACCATCAAACGCATAGGGAATATAATAGTATTAAGTGCATTATTAAATCCTCATCCTTTTTCTAATATGATCTACCTCAGAACCCCTAAGTTAGATCTCCCCAAATTAAAAGGTTTAGATACCATTTCTTCCCCTTTTTGTTAAGGAATAGACAAAGAATAAAGTGCATTTAATAATCAATTTCTCCCTAATTAAATTAAATTCTCCTCCTAAATGAAACAAGGGATAAGTATAATGGCAAAACAATTATATCATACAATGGTGTATAGAGTGACATGTATAATCAAAGCAACATGGCAATAAAAGGGCAACTAATCCACACAAATATTAATAGATACCAACTACGATGCTATAGCATAAAGATACCAACTAGAATTACTAATATAAGCATGGGATATCAATAACAACAAGATGTATACCTATATCAACATGAAACATAAAAGGACTAGATAGCAAGGCAGAAACTCAAAAACAAATGATACCCTATATATACATACGCTAAATATACTAATAACATACAAGCACATATATATAGGTATAAACACCACACAAGACACACAATACATTAAGCTTTTCACACTCATATGGCATAAATGTGTCTAAATAAGCATGCGGTAAATGGAGTGAATGGGTGTGAACTAAGGACTAAAGAATTATGACCCAATCACTTAAATATGTTCAAGGAGTTCTTATTTGATTGCAAAACTTTATCAACTAAGATTTTGCCTTATGTGACAAGATAGAGTGAAGTCAAAGAGCAAACAAGCACAATGCATACAAGCCTAGAATTTTGATGATTCTACAAATTAATAGGATCCTGACAAAATACGCATGACTAGGATTCATTGTGGAAACCCATTGATAAATCCATCTAAACTCCTTCATATATAATAATTATGTTCTTTTCTTTTGAATGATCATATCAAACTAATTATTATTTCTGATATGATCATTCAAAGGACTTTTATTAATGCCACACCTTTTTAGGCCTTTGCAAATGGTGGCTCTTCACGACGAGATTATTATTCTCTTGCAACCCAATTCCATTGATGAACAAACTATACCTGAATATTTTTTTAATTATTTTTTAAATTCGGGCAATGGCTCTTACATGCACAAATCCCCCATAGTCACAAAATATGTAAATGATAAAATTGATGGGAGAACATCTCACAAACCTCAAATATACATGTAAAGTCAACATTCAAAAGAGTTCGTGCATGTGTGTGAGAAGGCATATACAAAGAGAATCCATTAAGCAAATGAGAGTCAAACTACTCCATACATGCATGATAAAGAACACTTTGAGGATTGAAATTCACAACCAAAAGTGCTAGCCACATGGATATGGAAAGTGGTATAGTATTCAAACACAAGGATATGCCACATAAAATGTGTAAAACCAAAATACACAAACAACAAAAAATCTTTTTGAGTTTTTAAATATTTTTAAACTAACCAAAAAGGAAAATATCTTTTTTATTTTTTATAAGACTCAATAAATTTAAAATCAAAATACAAAAGACTCAAAATACATACGACGAGCAAACACATATATCATGAAGTACAAAAGCTAGTGTATATCAAAACATGCAAGCAATTAACATGCAAGCAATTAACATGCAAGCAATCACTCATAAGATATAACAAGTGAGGAGTCGTGTGCTAACATGTGAAAATCAACCATTCTAAAAATCATACGCTCTTTTTGGTACACGTATTGAGAACCATCAAAACCCGAAAATTTTGAAAAAGGCATATTTTCCATATTTAAACCCAAAAATGATCTTAACACAATAATTTAGTGTTCCCGCTCTGATACCAATATGAGAGTGCCAATTTTCTTTAAATTACAAGATATGCACTTGATACCACATTTTTTAAATTCAAAATGAGATGGTTCACAAATTTTAAAATTTTCAAAATAATAATTAAATTCAAATAAACAAATATTTAAATTTCCAATAAAATAAGAATTAATTCAAGTTCTAACTATGTCAAACCAAGCATGAATATTTTCAAATTAAAGTAGTTGACTTGAATTAAATTAAAATTATCCAAATTTAAGCTAGCATCAATTTACACAAAAGTTGTGATTAAACCAAATTTTATCTTTTTTAACCTAAGCATGAATCTACGTGATTTTTGCAAGATAAAATAAAAATAATCACAACGTTGCGATGTACGAGAAAAAACCCACAACGAGGAAAACCTCGGACGACCTAGCCACAAGTCCACTAGGTATGGTTTTACAAAAGACACGACATAAAGGCTTACTCAGCAAGCTCATGCCCTCTCAAGCCTTGACGCTTCTTCGTTCCTCCACCTCCGCCTAGTCGACAACTCTGGAATCCACCTTCATTTTAGAATCCATCGATGAAAAAATTCAACCGCTAACCACACACGAAACCCTCCTCCGTACACACACCACGAATCAACAAAACAGAGTCCTCGATAGGAAACTTTCTTCTTTTGGGTAAAGAATGATACCCGGTGCCAAAATGATGATCTCAAAGCAAATATATATATTGGAACTTGGATCAAAATAAACTATGGGTGTAAATTTTGTGTTTTGATGGAAATTAAACCATTAAAGATTAACAACACAAATAGGATTTTGAATAAGTATTTCTTCTCTCAAAGTATAGCAAAAGGATTTCAAAAGCCTCTAGAAAAAGTTAATTCATGTACTACTCAAAAGGGTGGCTAAAAAGGTAGCGGGAAGTTTTCTGAAAAACTGATTAAAACTACAATCTCGTTCGAACGACATACCAAAGCCATTCGAATTAAATTTCAAACGAGAATTCTGAAGAAAAAATTTCATCTCGTTCGAATGAGGTCGTTCGAATGAACTATTAAACGAGATTTTATTCCATGAACCTAGATAATTTTAATATGAACGCTTGGTCTCCAGTTTCATATTTTTTCGATTTTTTTAATTAGTTATGATTTTTCTACGGAAAGGTGTCCGAGAACAAAATATTTAGGTTGTATGAATTCAAAAAATATTTAAAAAAAATACTAACACCTAATAAAAAATTCCAAGGCTCAATATATATCATATGCATTCATACCTTTCGAGACCATGGAAAAATTGAAAGGTAGATGACGTTAAACATGGCACAAAAATCGGCAATGATGATATCTTCAATTTAGGTTTGGCCGCAATGTATTGAATTGAAAAGTCATAGGCTTGAAGGTCACAAAATTCTATCCTACGATATAAATAGTTTTGTCTAGAATTAAGACAATACTAATAAATTGATGCAGTTGAAAATTTGCCCTTACATACATACATCCATTTCATAGATCCTATGAGGATGGGCTTTTTCTCCACTAAAGCCAATTAAATGCTAATGATATGGGATAATCCATTTATTACTTAGTCCTAACCCTTTGAAGTACTCCCAGAACATTACACCAGTCGATATTCCACCATCGACAAATATCCTGGGAACATCATACCCATGCACTCTCGTAGTGATCACCAACGGGTCATCATGAGGAGTTAAGATCCCCTTGAAGTCCAACGTCGAGAACCCTATAACCAAGGTGTTCATGTCAACTTTTTTCCTTTTACTCGACTTTGAATCAACTGCAACCGAGTTTATAACTTCACTCTTTGAGACAGCCTTTGCCTCGACAACATGGGCTTTACGGTTGTCTATGTCTTTACCACCACCTGCTAAACCGCCGCATATCATTTTCACTCCGTGAGAATCAAATGCAACCAACCCTTGGGATCATTTATCTTTGGCATGAGGTCAGGGCCGACTATCATCATCATCTGAGGCATCATCATCCTTGTTCATTGGAACATCTTGTTTACACCTATCGTCTCTTCTTTTTCGGGTGTCGTCTCTCCACGTCTTGCACTAGTCCTATCCACATACTTTTTGAGTTTCCCCTGCTTCAACATCTTTTTTAACTCATCTTTAAGTGCGAAGCATCTGTCAGTGGTGTGGTCATGATGCTTGTGGAACTTGTATTATTTATTTTTATCCCTCTTATGAGGAGGAGATTTTAATTTTTTAGGCCATCTCAAGGATCGGTCATTCTTGATTTCATTCAGGATCATCTCCGGGGTGACAATCAATGGGGTATAGTCAGTAAAATTATCGACCTCCGACCTCTTCTTATCTCTCTTTCCTTTGAAATTTTGGGATTTACTTCCACTTGTTCCTTTCTCATCATCTCCTTTGGCCGCCATGGCCTCCTCCACGTTCATAACTCTCCCGATCATAGCCAGGAGTTTTAACATGGACTTTGGAGGATCTTCGGCCAAATTTCATAGGATCTTTCCCTTCTGTAATCCTCCCATCAGGTAGTCATCGCTATACTTTTCATTATAGTCTTCCACCTTCAGTTTTTCTTCATTGAAGCGGGCTATATAGTTTTTTAGAGACTCATTTTTGCCTTGTTTGACATACAATAAGTGGGTGGTCTTCTTCCGGGGCTTTACTCCGAAACAAAAGTTATGGATGAACCTCTCTGCTAGTTGCTTGAAATTTTCAATTGAGTTCCTGGGAAGCTAGGTGTACCATACGTGTGCAACACCAGTGAGGGTGCTTGAGAAGGCTCAGCATCTCATCTTATCAGAGACTGAAAATATATCTGCAGTTGATTGATATATTTCCATGTGGTGGACTGGGTTGGTGATTTCATCATATTTTGGGGTGACAACCAACGGCTTGAACTTAGTCGGGGTTAGGTAGATTACTATTCTTGCTATAAACGGTGTACTTTCCACGTAGCCCATTTGCATGGGGTCTCGGCTCTTCAGAATATTATAAATTTTATCTTAAAGCCTCTGAATAGAAATTTTCCATTGCTTATTAACTATGACTAATGTTGCATTACCGTCGGACACAACAACATTATCACCGCCCTCTTTCTGTTGGTCGATCGTTGCATTGTCTCTATACCAACCGTTCTTCGATGACTATTTATTTCTCTTTGATCCTCGGGTCGACCACATGGGGTCTAACGGCCAGCACATCCACTATTTCTTCTGGAACCATCTATGCTACAGGACATGGACAGTCAGTCTCATAGATCTCCCATTGGGCTGAGTCTATCAAAGGCAGACCCTCTGTTGAGTCTGTCAAGCATCGAGGCATGTGGTTGGCCCTCTCTGCTCGGCCTTGCAACGTTTCCTCTACTAACTTGAATTGGACATATAATATCCCTAGAGTTCTCATATAGTTCCCAATATTCCACATCATTATCACATGGGTCATCTTCAAATTCTAATCTTTATTTCCCTAGGCGTAATCACCTAGGGTAGGCTATATCCCGATGCCTCTACTATTGCATTGCCTCTTTATGTGGGGTCGGGGGTGGTCCCCCTATCGCCAGATTTCCACCCTCCCTGGAAGATGAAGTTATCATCTTCGCTCCCGTGCCAGTGCGCCTAGTCAATATGTTTTGGCTGAAAGCAACTAATTACTCCTGCATATTCATTTAGCTAGCCACCAGTGAGCGCAGTGCCGCCGTGACCTCAGCCATTTCAGACTGAGGCGGTGCCAGGCTGGAACTGGGGCCAACTCTTATTGGAAAATTTGAATCCCTTGCATTAGATGAACAAAAAGAACAAGAGGTGCACGAGAAGAGATGAATGAACTAGAAAAAATCTTGGGCAACTCAAGCCAGAGCTCTTTTAATGATAATTCAAGCCTAGCCAAACGTGGGGTCGGATAACTGCCAGAGAATCCGGTGAGGAGCAAGCTATAAATGAATGGAAGAAGATGATGATCTCGCTTCCCATAGACGATGCCAACTAATGATACTACTTATGGTACCACCAAGTAATATAGTAAGAGCTCACTCCAGGACAACTTTGAAGGTGCAACAGTGGTGGAAATCAAATATATAAGTAAAGAAGGAGTTGAGGCAATGAGGAAAGGGACTATAAAATAAGTGGTTCGATCATCTAGCTTACTCCACCATGCGTGGGTGTGTGAACTTCACTATAAAAAAGGGCCCTGATGGCCTAGTGATACATTTCACTCAACTTTCTCTCTCTATTATGATTGCAACAGAATTCTGTCTAGGGTTTAAATTATCGATCCTTTACATTATTGGAGAAAACAAGTATATATAGTTCCTGGGGGGTATTTTACCCCCAAGCATGTAATAAGCATGTGTAGAATGTTCCTACCAATAAGGTTAAGCCACCTATCACTATCACATGTAGATCATGATAATAAAATATTCCCTCACGTGTGAGGGAGATCTTATTATAACGATTTTGTGCACATGGGACCTACAACCCATGCACACTCTTCCACTTGTTCCCCAATCCATGCGCTATTCCAGCTGTCCACTGTTAGCCATTTAGGCCAGGTCGAGTTGACAAGTAGGATCCTCTGATGATACAATAATCGCCTTGCTGAGTTGAGTCTTCAGTTGACCCTCATCTTCCAGGTGTAGAAGGAGGCCGAGGATACTTGATCCATAAGTCCACTAATACTGATATCACTGACTGTGTTCCGTGACGAGTCTGAGGACTCTTGTGATGAGTTTATGGCCGAGGATGAGGCACATCATGTTGGTTCCACGAATGAGCCATAAGTTTCCTAAATTGGTGCTCTGGCACTGGTCGGCCTTGGCCGAGGGGGTCCAGTACACGGGCGAGGCTATATTTGGTATTTTAATTACAAACCATATCAATTCCATTATTCTAGCTATAGAAAGCATATTCCCTTACCGCCATTCAAGTTTCACCTTAGCTTTATCAGCAATAATTTTTAAATGTCTTCTTATATGTTTGCCTTTAAATATTGGAATTCCTAAGTATATAAAAGAGCTATGACCTTCCTTAATGCCAAGAACCTGAGTGATATGAACCTTTATATTAATAGACCCTTGCCAATGTATACTTAACACTTTGATTTGTTAACTTCTTGTCCAGAACTGGTATCATAAGAATCAAATGCTTCAGCAACACTATTCAAATAAATGTCATCACCTTTGTAGTATACCATAATGTCATCAGTATATATAAGGGGAGTTAGAGCCTTGAAACCTCTTGGAGATGAAATGTTGATGATTTTTACCTCTTGAACTTTTTGATTAACGAGTCAGCTAATAACATCTTCTATAATACAAAATAAAATAGGAGAAAAGAGGATCTCCTTGTCTTACTCCTCCAGAACAACTAAAGTAACCAACCGGTTATCCATTAACGAGGATAGAGAGCTTTGCTAATTTGAGGATCACATCAATAAAATTCCCAAACCTTTCACAAAACCCAAAGACAGTTAGAGTTTTAATGACGATTCTCTAATTTATAATGTCAAATGCTTTAGAATTGTCAAACTTTATGCCTATGTTGCCACCATAAGTATTATAATTTAGCAGGTTGAAGCTTTTGCAGGCTAAAAAAATTGGGTGAGTAATGTTTCTGCCAGAGATGAAACCATATTGATTATCAGTAATTGTAGAACCAATGATAGGATTCAACCTATTAGCAAGTATCTTTGTTATAATTTTGAAAGCAACATTTGTCAAAGCAAGTGGTCTATAATCATTGAGTGAATCAACTTCATTAACTTTGGGAATAAGGACAAAATGATTTGAATTAAATCCAATCAAGATTCATCCATGCTCAAAGAATCTAGCAATAAATTTACACACATCCTTACCATTAATCTTACAACATGTTTTTAAGAAAATTCCTCCAAAGCCATCTGGATATGGGGTAGATATAGGATCTATAGAGAATACTATTTATTTGATTTCACTAATATATGGATTGAAATAAGGTTCTCATTATCTAAATAATAGATCAAGTGAGGGACAACATTGAATAAAGAACGGTTTGCATTAATTCTCAAGTCTTCATAATAATGAGAAGAGAAATAACTGACAATGTTATACTTGATATAGTCTTGATCAATGAGGATTCCATTATCATACTTTAAGTAGGAAATGAAGTTATTAGCTCTTATTTGTTGAACATGTTTGTGAAAGTAAGCTGTACATCTATCACTTTCCTTCATCCAATCCAATATTTTTCTTTCTAAAATTTCCCTTTAAACTTCAAGAATTCTATCAATTTCTTATGACGTTCCATCTCAAGTCTATTTCTAGATGGGGCATGGCCAATTGTGTCAATTTCAGACTATATGGAAAGTAGCTCCTCCTTTGCTGAGTGGATTTTAGCTTGAACGTCACCAAATACTTTTGTATTCCATTTTTTAAAACTGTTTTGAGATTCTTCAACTTCTCTTTGAGAACAAACATATGGGGGCTAAAAACTTGAAAATTCTTCCATTCATCAGCACTAATTTAAGAAAATTAGGGTGACGTTTTGGACCTGTTTGGATAGAGGATTTAACATCATAGAGGATAGGCTGATGGTCAAGTCCTAATATAGCTTGGGCCAAATAATTAAGCCCAGTGTAAGTGCTTAACCAAGATTGATTATAAAGAACTCTATCTAACTTTCTTTCAACACCAGAGGTAGGGCTCTTAATCCAAGTGTAGAATATCCCTTTGAGATAAATTTGTAGGAAGTGTCAATTATTAATCATACCTTTAAAGTCTGGATAAGCAGCAGCATATGGGGTTGTAGAATATTTGCATTCATGAGCACCCAAAACACTATTATAATCTCCCACTATTATCTAAGGTCCTGTGATTGTGTTGTTAAGGCTATCAAACTCCTCCCATAATTCTATTCTATTGGTGTAATCAGTTGATGCATAGACAATTGTATAGGTGGCTTTCACCCTATCAATTATGGTAGTGAACCTGGTTTGTTAACTAGTAGAGGAAATAATTGTAGGCTGTAGAATTATATCAAAGTAAAATGCATATAGGTTTGGTTGTAAACAACCCCTATTAGTAGTAGAGAAGAAATTTATACCAAGAGTTTTAAATACGGTTGGAATAAGATGTTAAAATCCAATTTAGGTTTAACAGTACATAAAATGTCAGGCATATGCTGCATAGACCAAGATAAGAGCATTATTTTTTTTTATCGGAGATTGCCCAAATCCCTCATGTTTTAATATAGGATCTTCATTTATGGGAGGATTTGAACCAATCCTCAGGTTATAACCATTTTGAGTTTGAAGTTCTCTTTTAATATTTTCTTTAAGCTTCTTCTTCTGTGAGTATGCTTATATTTTTGAAAATTATTGGAGACTTTAATTTGCGAAAAAATCCTTCAAACACCCAAAGCTCGTTACATAATATCATTGTTCGCCCCCTTCTTCACCAGAAAATCAAAGATCTTCAAGATCAAGATGAGTTCTTATTTTCTAAGAGAAAGAAACTTCAAGACAACATCTCTGAACGAGATTGGACCCTAGATCTAGTACATGGAATAAAGTTTAAAAATCGGGTGTATGTTCCTTTTATCCCAGTACTTTGAGAAGAGATTTTACATGAATCTCATCATTCCAAATTTATGATTCACCCCGGTAGCACAAAAATGTACCAAAATCTTAAGAAACAGTATTGGTGGCCTGGGATGAAAACTGATATTGTACAGTTCATAGCCAAGTGTCTAACCTATTAATAACTGAAAATTAAACACCAATATCCGAGCGATTTACTCCAACTATTCCCTGTTCCTGAATGGAAGTGGGACCATATCACTATGGATTTTGTCAGCGGATTACCCCGAACAATTCAAGGTTTTAATTCAATATGGGTTATCATTGACCGTCTTACAAAATCTACTCATTTTCTACCAGTCAAGTCTACAGACTCCTTTCAATAGTTGAGTAAACTCTACATAAAAGATATAATACTATTACATGGTTTACCTATTTCTATTGTATTCGACCGAGACCCTAGATTCATAGGAAAATTCTGGCAATCATTACAAACAGCACTAGGAACCAAGATCTACTTAAGTACATCTTTTCACCCGCAAATCGATTGTCAATCAGAGGGAGTAATTTAAACCCTAGAGGATATTCTACGAGCACGTACGTTAGATTTTTCAGGATCATGGAACCAACATCTTGCCCTAAACGAATTCTCCTATAACAGTAGTTATCAAACCAGCATTCAAACTACACCTTTTGAAACGTTATATGGTCACCCTTATCGTTCACCACTATGTTGGAACGAATCTGGTGAAAATCATCTTGGACTCGAAATTAAAACCGAAACCACATAAAAGATACATCTTATTCGAGAAAGATTACATGCAGCCCTCGATACCCAACAAACACCCTTGGAATTCCAAACTAATGACCAAGTATTCTTACGAGTATCTCTGCATAAAAAAATAACATGATTTGGAATCAAAGGTAAATTATCACCTTGCTATATCAGCCCCTTCAAAATTTTAGAACGTATTGGTTCAGTTGCTCGTCGTCTGGAGTGACCTTCTAAGCTCTCTTATCTTCACGATGTATTTCACGTATCACAACTACGAAAATACATTCCCGATGCCAAATATATCATTACCTGGAAACATATCAACGTTAAACCTGACCATAAGATTGAAGAAGTTTCTATTCAAATTTTGGATCGATAAGAGAGAATTCTCTGACATAAAACCATACCCTTAGTTAAAGTTCTTTGGCAACATCATGGAGCTGAAGAAGCAACCTCGAAACCAGCAACTACAATGAGACACCAATACCCTGCACTATTTATAGGTAATTTCGAGGACGAAAGTTTCTTTTGGTAGGAAGAATGTAACAAACTACTCTTAATTACTCAATAGCCCTAGGTATTTCAATAAACTCCAAAGAATAGCACTATATTTTCTTAAATTACCAAAATACCCTTATACTTAAAATCATCTTATTTAACCTATTCCTATTGCACTTTAACTTGTTATGAAAATCGTACCTAAAGATCTATACTTTTTAAAAATTACCCAATTTAACTTTTTAAGTTTGAATAATTACATAAAGGCCCCTAAATGTTAATTAAATACCTTATAGTCCTTAAACTATACATGAAAATTCTTCAAGGACCTAACCTAAAACTAAAACTTGTTTACACTTTTCACTCTAGTGACATGGCACCCGCTGGCTTACTAGTATGGCTTGTACTATGTGCTTTTCAAGTGATACCAATTAAGCCTCCAAGAAATTAAACTTGGAACTTGTATAACTTTAGCCCAAACCTTACCTAAAATTCCACCAATCTACTCCCCCGGGCCAACCTTATAAATACCCTCTTCCCCTTCCAGTCGAACTCACACCAGTTGAGAGAAATCCCAATGTAAAGTTTGAGAGTTATTAGAATTTCTATGATTTTATGTGTGATTGTTTAATTTTCCATTCTGGTTATGTTTATGCATGTTCTTATATTGTATAAATGTGTTTTCATGAGATATCTAACGTGTATATATTGTATGAGAGCTTAAACTCAAAAAACTCCATTAGAGCTTGGAGCTCCAATGGTGAATTTCCATTCCCTGACTTTGAACCAGTTTCAAAGTGCGGAAAGTGACGCTAAAGTTATTAGGATCTTGTATATATGCCTAATTGAAAAATGAACCACGTTTAATACACCAAATTCAACTACGAAGTTTTTGGCCCAAAAAAATTTAGAAAAGAAATTCTCAGTATTCACTCCACCAAAATTCTTCAAACCAAAGTTAATCTATTCCAATTTCAGTGAAGAACAACACCATTATAATGCTGGAACCAAAATTATAAATTTTCAATAGTTTCGAAAGGTCAAATTTTACGAGTTTTTCAGAAAATCCAATAGCTTGATTTACACCACCATAATCCTTGATATTGGTATGGATGGATTCGTATTTGAATCCTGAACAACTTTCATTTAGAAACCATGTTAAAATGAATCCTAAAATGTTTGGAAATCGAGGTCAAATATTTACAAACCCTAAGGTTAAGTTTCGAAGGTTGAAGGTGAGTGAAGCTCATGTGTGAGAGTGGTGGTCAAACCAGGCGCATCCAGACCGTGACCCCGCCAGTGAGAGAGCGTCCCCAATCATTATTTTTTGATTTTTTTACCAATATTTTGATTTTTTTTATTCTGAATAAATTGATATATAATAACACCCTGTTTGGATTACTGAAAAGCATTTTCCATTGAAATCAATTTTGAAGGTTTGAATCAAGTTTCTTAAATTACACTTAAACCCCCACTAATTTTCATGTATTTCAAAAATAACCCAAACTTTTTCCACAAGTACTTAAACATAATTAGACCTAAATTGTCTCTTATCACCACACATAATTCTCAATAAATAAAATTCAAATAATTACTTATAAAGTTTTAAAAATTATACTTTAATTTAAAATATCATGCACTGAAATGGTTATTTAAATTATCTTTGATTACATTTTCATTCATTTTATTTTAAGACCTATATCACATACTTACATTTGTTTTGCTTTCAGACTACCAAGTCTACCCACAAAATAGTCGGACTTCAACCGGTAATCAAAATACCCAAAGTAGGTGATTTATATTTCAATATTAATCATTTGAACTTTTGTCTTTCAAAGTACTGATTATTATATCACCTTGTGATATTCTGAACTCTAAATTTTATACTGAACTCTTTTGAGTAGTTCAAACTTTCCCGTATTATTGATTCTTTCGATATCTACCGGTTCGATTATTACTAAGGCCTGAACCCTAAACCACTCGACAAGATGTTGTTAATTGCATTGAACCCTGCAATTCAGTTTTCTTACAAATAAAATCCTTAGTAGCATACCATATAATCCATGGATTAGACCCGGTAAACCCCCGATAAATCTAATTGGTTTGAAGGACTCAGATGTTGAGTGCCTTGTTATTACATTTACTCTACGTATGGGTGCCGCTCTAGCTAAGCGTGCTGAGTTATCTGGTTATTTCCCAATTATTTGGATTTACCTGTTCAAGAAAATTTTATGTCTTGAACAATATTATCATGGTATGTATGCGCTATTGAAACCTAATAACTGATAATTTATGGGTTATCGAGTTATTGCTGAACCAAGTTATCTTAAACCTGACATTTTATCTTCACCATATTATTTATTTACATATCAAAAGCATCAGTATACCCCCGAATGCTTTATGATATTTCATCTTGTTTCAACAGTTAGAAAATCAAAATATTACTAACCCTTCATAATCTTATTGTCATTAACATCTTGTATAGAAATAAAAATTATCTACTTGGCGTGTTTGCTTAATTGTTTTCGTTCCAGATGGACAACGAGCCTGAAGACGATCAATTACCACCCGCCCCTTTGAACTTCTATTCACTTTTACCTAGGTCAATATTCACGGTAATATACGTGTGGGCAGTAACAGATAAAGATGGTAAGCCTCATTGGAATATCTATACCACAACCTATCGTCTCCAATGAATTACCAGTGTTCCTCAATGTTTTATGTTTATGTACGCCAGAAATAAATAAAATCTATTTTTTTCCAGACTCTAATATGTAATAAGATGCCAGTCATCTCTTAAATTTTTTTTAATTGTATTAATTATAATCTTAGCCTGTGTTAATATTATTTACTACCCATCCACGTTCAAGGATGCGACACTTCTCTCCTTTATTGACCATGTAATTTATAATAAAAAAGAGATTCACTCTCTTTTATTGATTCTTGATACTCATCTTCTGATATTTCCACTGACATAAGATTTCCATACAAATGAGGGGTAGGTCGTGCATTAGACCTTATTTGAACAGGTAAATCCTTCTTCAAAATGTTTACGTACGTGCATGGGGCAGTTTGGTTGGGTTTTTACGTTCAATAATATCATTAGTATTCATAATAATCGGTTCCACTAATGGAGGAACCATATTATGAACCCTACATGATTGATGTGAAGAAATCACAACAATATCAGGGTCTAAGAAGTCCAGTGGAACATTTGTATTGTTATTAGAGGGCAAAAACAAATCCATGACACACTCTAGGAAGAAATTTACAAAGAAAAAGACCGAAAGAATTATGTTTCAAATAGGAACCCTTGAATCACCCTAGGAGTCGTCATTAGGGTTTCTCTCCGTTCCATGTAGTTCGGGTTTGTATGTATATATGTATTATATGTATGTGAAACTTGTACGTGTGTACACATGGTATAGGGTATATGGGCGCCCCAGTCTTGACACACTATGCTAGGTA